>JAKFHU010002202.1:7728989-9193484 GCA_023783475.1 Daubentonia madagascariensis
TGGGGCACGATGGGGACACCTGCCTCTCTGGAAGGGACCTCATAGAGCCAGAGCTTCCAATTTCTCAAGAGAAGCAGAACCACAGATTTTTACATGAAATTTGCAAGTTTGTCAACATTTGACTTTAAAATCACATCTTTTCAGAACCCAGTAGGGGCCACCCCTGCGACCAAGTTATACCTATTGGTAGCTGGATCTAGCCTCTGGAGGCTGTCAGACTGTGGCCTTGGCCTCACACCAGGCTGGACACCCCCTAACTCCCACCATTGGCTGTTGTGAGCACAACATGTGCATCATACTTCCCTAAAAACTCCTTAGGTCCCCCCTCCTCCAGAAAGCCTTCCTGGATTGCCATAGTCCATCAAGAATCTCCCTTCTGAGTTAGCCCTGTGGCTGGAGGTTCCTCCTGGCAGTTTCTTCTAGAGCTCTCTGGGGGCCAGAAGTGGTCAGACTCTCTCTTCCATTCTGGGGAGGGAGGAAAACAGAGACGAAGCTTCTGAAACCCTTTCTACATGCCAGGCACTGCAGTGGGCATTTTAGACATCCATGTCCACCACTCTGCAAAGTTAGCCCTGTTGAATCATCTTACAGATGGGGAAACAGGAGCTCAGGGAGGTGGTGTGACTTGCTCAAGGCCACCTAGCTGGTAAGAGAGGGGTATGAAATTCAAACAGAGATCTCCTCTGAGACATGAAGACATCAAGACCAAATGTCTATCTGATGCTTGACTAATTCTCCACTCCCCCCAACATCCCAGTGTACAGCCAAACTTTATTTGACCATCTCCAGTGACAGGGAGCTCACTTCCTCCTAAGAGGACACATTCCTTCGATTTCTAAAAAGTCCTTCATAGTCACTGAGTCAAAGGGAAAAGGACATCAAAACCATGAGGTGTCCTCCATGTGCCAGAGAGGGCACTGAAGGGAGCCGGGGGTCAGGGCCCCCAGCGAGGCCCTTGGCTGCAGACCAACAGCAGGCCAGCAGACAGGGCCGGGCTGCTCAGGGGTGCGCAGAGGGTCCTGGGGTCTCAGTCAACCCGCTATGAGCACTTGCCGGAGTATGAGTGGGGAACCCCAATTTGCCATCATACCCCAAGGGGGTGGAGGAGCTTTGGGACAGCTTCTGGCAGAGGCCATGGGAAAGGCAGCAGGGGCTCAGGGCCTGGGGATGGTGTGCCTCTGCAACGCCCCACACCCCTGATGGACCAGAGCCAGGAGGCGGCTTCTGTCAGGGGGCCGCTATTGTCTCACTGCCGGCCCAGAGCTGGTCCCATTCAGGCACTATTTTTGGCCCCCCGGAGGAAGAGGAAAAGAAAGCAAAGAAAGGAGTTGCTGTTCTCTGGTGGAACCTTCGCCCGGAAAGGATCGCGGGGCCTGCTGGGCTAGAGAAGGCGGCCTCTGTCGGATCAAAGGATCTGCACTGAAAAGGAGCTGGCAGCGGGCTGTGGTTCAGGGGACCCAGGGGGGCGGGCACAGACGGGGCACCCTGGCCTTTTACACACACACACTGCAGCAACACCCAGAGAAATAGAGACCCAGCTTTCCCCATCCCAGCCATAGTCCCTAAAACCTCCCACCCACTTGTAATAATAAAGATACCTACAATAGCTCATTGCTGCCCAGAGCCAAAAGCCAAAGAGATTGACAAGCCACATGCTCACTTCACACCCACGACACCCTGACCAGGGTGGAGGCAGGGGACAAAAATGATGAGGCTTGTATTAATAAGTCAGATAACTGAGGCTCAGGGAGCAGCAGGACTGCCAAAGTAACAAGCTTATGACCCCACTCCACCCTCCCACACCGCCCCATCCCTTCCTTGCATTCACCAACTCCAGACAGACCCCTCCCATCCTCAGACACACCTCAGGACCTTTGCACGTGCTTTCCCCCCCAACACAGGACCTTCTTTCCAAGACCCTTTTGATTGGCTCCTGCTCAGCCCTTAGCGCAAATGTCCCCTTCCCAGAGAAGCCTTCCATGACTACCCAATCAAAATTCTCTTCTGCATCCAGCACTCTCTTCCATGTTCATTTTGTTATCTTTATGGCACCAAAATAACCCTGTGATCTGCTTACCTGCTACCCATTTCTCAGCATTTGCACTGTCTCATCTCTCTTGCTCACCACTGTATCTCCAGGTCCTAGCACAGTGCCTGGTCCACAGTAGATGCCCAATGACTGCTCGTTGAATAAATGAATGAATGAGACAGAGCTGGGACTCTAACCCAGGTCAGCAGGCTCCAAGCCTCTCCCCAATAGCACCCAATTCCAACACAAAAGTGCTACTCAGGGTATATGGGGAGTGGGGAGAGGGGAGAGTTCAAGTGCTAAGCCATCCCCCACTTCCCAGCCTCTAACTAGATCAGGGGCACACACCTCTGCCAGGTGCTTGGCCAGAGTGGGGCTTCCAGAGCCTTTCTCCGTAAAGGCTCTGAGAAGTCCTGCAGTGCAGAAGCCTGGGAGCCCATGCCTTTCCTAAACCACTGGGGCCCAGACACAGTTCTAACATATGCTGGCTTACAGAATGTCTCAGATCCCATCTGAATCTATGAGCAGCAAACCTTGGGTTTTCTTTCTACATAAAGGCAAACTTACCACCTCCAAGGCCCCAGAAGGCCCACTCCTGTGCCTCAGGGCTAAGGGAGGCCCAGGCAGGAGACTTGCCAATGAAGGTGGTCACGCTCCCGCTGCTGCAAATGCCAAGTTTCTACCTGGGCTCCCCGTGGGCTTTCCAAGCAAGGAGGGGAAATGGCACCTGTCTGTGGCCAGGGAGGTCGTGGGGTCCAGGAACCTGAGAGTGGGGTATGTCCCAAGGACTAGCCTGCAGAGACCCACAAGGGAGCTAGGACAGGGAAGGGAACCACATATGAGCACAAACCATGTGATATGCACTTGGGCTCCTATAACTCCATGGCCACCCTATGAGGAGGTACCATCATTCCCATTTCATAGCTGAGGAAACTGAGGCTCAGAGAGCAGAAGCCGCTTGTCTGGGCACACAGAGCTGGTAAAAGTGGATCCAAATCCAGCTCTGTGCACTCCTTTCCCTGTGCTGCCTCCACTGTCCTGCATGGCGCCCCCACCCCCTGCCCTGGCATCTCCCTGACATGGAGGGTTAGCACCAGCCACTCTGTGGAGGTGAAAACGGAGGACAGGCCCAAGGCCTTACAGCCCAGCCACAGGGGCCGGGCCAGACCTCATTTGCTCCTACATGCATGTGGTCTGCAAATATTACCGTCCTCCCCATATGGCAGTTACTGCAGCTTCTGACTCTGGTTCCCCAAACCCAGGACTCCCAGGCATGCTGACATCCATGGCAGGGTCTCCAAGGAGAGGCACTGGCTGTCCTCCCCCACCAGGCTGGCCATGGGTGCTGCACTCAGTCCCCGCTCCCCCTCCCCCCAGCTCAGGCACCAGGACCCAGGCAGGAAAGGAGCTGGAGAACAGACCCTGTCCCTCTGGCCCCCATGCTGTGTGCACAGGTGGCAGAGCCCCACAGAGGGTGTGGCAGGCGCAGCCACAGCATAGGATAAGTACAGCTTTGAGGAAACTGTGCACGAGGGTTCCTTCTGACCCTACCCACTGCCCACGGTTCTAGGGAGGTGATGTCACATGCAGGTGTGTGGGAAGGGGAAGTGCCACGGGACTGGAAACACCCTTACTCAGGTTCAGGCCTGTTGGATAAGGGAGAGCAGGGGCCCTGAAGATTCAAGGGGTGGATGTCCCACCTCTTCCAGACTCCTCCCATCAGACCCGCCTGCCTCGTTCAGTCCTCTTCTTCTGGGTCCCTGTCACCATCTGTGGCACCCATTCAGCTCACTGGGCTATTTACACACCAAAGGAGCCTCCTGAAGATGTAATCAGATGGCACTAAAGTTCAGGCATGGTGACTGGCACAGGCTGTGGACAGGGTTTTTAGAGGGAGGTAACACCTGCCCACAAACATTACCTGATGCTGCTAGAATGACCCACGTGCTGCTTAGGGACTTAACAACTGGGGAGGGCCAGGTGCGGTGGCTTACGCCTGTAATCCTAGCACTCTGGGAGGCCGAGGCGGGAGGATCGCTTGAGCTCAGGAGTTCGAGACCAGCCTGAGCAAGAGCAAGACCCCGTCTCTACTAAAAATAGAAAAATTAGCCAGGCTCAGTGGTACACACGTGTAGTCCCAGCTACTTAGGAGGCTGAGGCAGGAGAATTGCTCGAGCCCAGGAGTTTGAGGTTGCAGTGAGCTACGATGACGCCACTGCATTTTACCCAGGGCAACAGAGTGAGACTGTGTCTCAAAACAAAAACAAAATAAGGAATAAAATATTAAAAACAAAAAAAACTGGGAAGAACATGGGAATTTGGTGCCCATCTCCCCCAGGGCCAGAAAAGCTAAGGGCTGGAAGGAGCTGTAAAGAGGAACCTCACATGATGCCCAAGTTCCCTCTACATCTTCCCTGCCAAACTTGCACACCTCCAGGGACAGGGAACTCACTACCTCCAATGGGAACAACCATCTGTAGTACTATAGGGAAAAAGTCTAGGCTCAGAGGCGAGAGTAGGTTCAGGTCCCCATGACCACTGACTGCCCAGGGACCTTGGACCTGCTTCCTCATCTGTAAAATGTGGATAAAGATTCAAATCTTAGAAGGCCAGCAGCACCCAAGATTGAATGAGGGTCTTTGTAGGCAGTGAAGTGTTTGGCACATGCCCAGACGGTGACACAGCAGAGTAGCTGTGGGCAGAGGACACAGGGCTGAGCATGACTCAGCCGCCCCAGCCAGCCCCTGGGGGTCAGCCCTAGCATTTGTCACCCATCAGGCAGGTGGGTCTGGGCAGTTGTCCCTCAGCCACAGGGTCAAAGACCCAGGGTGCCAGCCACAGGGCCACACCCTAAGGGCTAGACTAGGCCAGGGACCCAGAAGGGGTCAGCTGCTCAGCCCAGCCCCCAGGGGCCAAGGGAGCTCAGCTCAGCAGAGAAGTGACCAGAGTGCTGTTCAGCCCCAGGAAGCCAGCACAGCCTGAATCCAGGCCTCCTTACCTGGCCTAGGACAGTGGCCTCTGGTCCCCTGAAAGGTAGGTGGTTCTGTGGCTTCCCAGGCCCAGGGTCACCCAAAACTAACTCCAAAACCTGGGGCAGCCCTCAGGTCTTAGGGAGTAGGAGGGTAGCTCTAGGCTGGATAACACCTCAGGCCAGCAGATCAAGATCCCATTGGATGGGAGTGTCCAAGGGAAGGTGATCTCTTGGGACTGGTGTCTTTCCCAGTGACATCTTGGGAGGGTGGGTCTATTGCTCTGGGATAAAGTCTCTGCTGCTCCCTAAGAGAAGGGCTTGGTGGTGGCCCAGAATAGTGGCAATGACAACAGCACTTACAGTGTGCCAGACATTGTACTCAGCAGTTAAAATCTAATGGCTCACGTATGCCTCTCAAGGTGCCATTACCATCCTCATTTTAAAGATCAGGAAAATGAGACACAGAGAGGTTAATACACTTGTCCAAGTTCACACAGCGGGTGGAGCTAGGACAGAATCAGGCAGCTCCAGAGCCCACACCCGTAACCGCCCACCTTGTGCTGTCTCTCCCAGGGGGCAGCTGGACTGGGGGATGGAGAAGCAAAAGTCAAGACAGTTGGGGACAGGGTCTGCTTCTCACAAGTCCCTACAACATGTGGCTATCTCAGGTAATCCCCACAGGGGCTCATTTAGATATTAGAGATTTTTACAGCCCAAGTAATGAGACTTAGAGAAATCAAGCCTCTTGCTCAAGGTCACTTTCCAAGGATTTGAACCTAGTTCTAACTCAACCACCCCAGGACCCTTCAGCTGGGCCTTAAGGAGGACCTCTTGAAGCTACACAGTGTGCTAGATACATACTCTGCAGCCATTTGTTGCCCTAAATTCCAGCAACAATCTTGCAAGGGGATGACATTATTATCTCTATTTACAGGCGAGAAAACTGAGGTCCAGAGAAGCTGTGATCTTTGGCAGCCGGACGCAAGTCTCCAAAGAGCATCTCCAAAGTCCACTTTCCCACTTGGGCCTTGAGCATTCAGGCCAGGGCTACTGAGAGGAGGAAGGCAGAGGCCTAGGAACGGGAGGGCCTGAAGGTGGCAGAGGCGGCCTTCTATCTCATTCTTGCTTGTTTTGGAGTTAGTTTAAGTGGCCCTGAGCCCGGGGAGCCAGGCTGGAGCCATTAGCCATAGAATCACCAGTCTTTCAAGGGACCAGAGCTGGGCTGGCTCCTGGACAGCAAACCCCCACACCCCCAGGCCATCTCCCACTAATGCAGACAGGCCAGTCCACTGGTGCCCGGAAGCTCTGCCAGCTCTTCCAGGGCTGAGCTTTTATCTCTGCCTGGAAACTGCCAAGCGCACCATAAACTGCCTGAGCCGGCGCCAGCCCAGGAGCCTGACGCCCACTACACTGGCCTCCCCACCAAAGCGCAAGTCAGGCTGAAGGAGGGTGAGCAAGTCCAGCTGGTGTCCAGGTGGCCCCAGCTCTCCTGGTGGTAGGGGGGACAGGAAGACAGGTAGAAGTGCTCACAAGTTATTACAGGTTATGTCTGCGCCTCCGTACACCCAACTGCCCAATAAAGCTTAACATTTACATGGGCCAGGTGTTGTCCTTTCCTATATTAACT
The DNA here is from genome assembly GCA_023783475.1 of Daubentonia madagascariensis. NCBI lineage: Eukaryota > Metazoa > Chordata > Mammalia > Primates > Daubentoniidae > Daubentonia > Daubentonia madagascariensis. The sequence goes on from JAKFHU010002202.1 coordinate 7,735,617, forward strand.
CTCAGTGTTCATAACAGCCCCTGAGGTAGATGTGATTGTTATCCAGTTTACAGATGAGGAAACTGAGGCACAGGCCCACATTCACACAATCAGAGAGGAACAAAGCCAAGATTCTCCCTGGGAAAGCCAGCATTGATACCTCTATGGGCCCTGTCACCCTAAAGGGGCGTGGATTTGGCAGTGGCAGGGATGAGGTTCAAGACAAAGGCACATGCCCTCTGGCACCCAGCATGGTGCTCAGCCAGCCAAGGAGCCCCTCCCCTCCCAGGGACAAGAGTCCAGACTCTGGGGCCCCAGAGATGTGGGGTTACTTGCTAGGTAAGCCTCCCATGCCTCAGTGTCCTCATCTCTAAAGTGGGCACAGCATGCAAAGCACTGAGCTCAGGGCCTGGCAGAGTCTGAGGTCAAGGAAGGTCCAGGATTGTTCTAGTCCAGGCTCTAAGCCACCAGGGACCAGGGAGGTATCTTAGCCCACTCCTGCCAGGGCACGCCGGCACGGCAGTGGTCAGAAAATACGTGTCCCAGCCTCCTCCCCAACACTTGGCCCCCTACGCAGCAGCCCAGGCCCAAGCCCAGAATCCTCAGGGCTCCCCAGGGCCCTCAAGGAGCTGCAGATGAGGCGTGAGGACCAGAGGCAGGAGGAGGAGCAAGGTCTCAGGAGAAAGCAGGCCGGGAGGCTGAGGCTGTGCCAGGGCCCCGCCCTGCCCAGTTGAGAGGCCCCTTTGTGCCAGCCTGCCCTGCCCCCCATTTGCCATCTGCCCGATCCCTGGAGTCTGGTCACCCCCGCCTGCCAAGTTTGCTCACATGATGCCCCCATCTGCTGTGAGTCAGAAGGCAGGGTCCACGGGGCCTCCCCGAGGATGGGGACCGGGGTGCCAAGCCCTGCTCAGGCTCTGGTCCAGGAGGAGGAGGCTGCACTGGGGTTTGGGGTTGTGTGGCCAAGTTTCCCCCATTCTCCCCTCCTCCACCTGATATCCCCACTGCCTCCTCTGTGGCCTCCCTGGGGACCCTGCCACATCCAAGCCCATCCTGCATCCCTGAAGCAGGCACAGCACCCCCGCCCCCCCACCCATATGCAGCTTTTGCCCAGGATGAAGGGACCTGGGCCCCAGTTCAGCTGGAGCGCGGTCCATGGTGGCCCCTTCACAGCTGTCCTGCCCACTGCCTGCTGCTGCCTTTGTGGTGTGGGGCCCTGTTGGGAAGGCTGTGCCCCCCAGACCCTGCCACAGCTCTGCCACCTGTCACTTGCCGTTCCCCTCGGCGGGGCTGCCACCTTCCCCTCTTTTCCCTCAGCCACGAAGCTGCCCCCAAGCACGAGCCCTAACCTAGCAGCCAGGACTGGGACAGCCTGGCCAACCCCACTTTGCAAACCCATCCCACCCTCCCCGTCCTGCTAGGGTGGAAGCCTGGGCCGCCAGCCCCACATGGCACCCGCCTGGCCTGGCTGCTGACAGCAGCGCCCTGACAGGTGCTCCCATCTCCCTTCCCCTGCAAAGCAGCTTGGGACTTGCCAGCCTGGCCTACCCAGTGCCATGACATGACCCATGCCCAGTCTCCAGCACCCCCCGATCTCCCAGCTCACATCATTCCCCAAACATTTTCACATGCAGATTCCTCTGCTAGGAATCCCCCTACCTCTCCCCAGTGCTTGGACACATATCAGCCCCTTCTCCCTCCCGCCGTCCTCCCAGAGTACCGCCTTCTGCAGAGCCTCCCTGGTCCTCATCCCCTTCCTCCGCCCTCTGTTAACCTGCTTATCTCATCGCCTAACTGTCTTGTTTTTTTGTGTCCCTGACGAGAGGGGGTATCACGGCAGGCTGACTGCCCCTGCCTGGTGGCCCAGGCCAGGGCACAGCCCCTCCCTCACAGACCACACCTGGAGCCTGAGTTCTCCATCACCTGACACTCTCAGAGCCAAGTCCCAGGCCCCCAGGCAGGGCAGCTGTGATCGCCCCCACATCCATTTGGCAGCTGGGGCAACTGAGGCCCGAGGAGAGGCAAGGCAAGGTGGCTGCAGTGATGCTATGGCTGAGGTGGGTCTATATCTCAGGCCCCTGGGATCCCTGTGGCAAAGTAGGGGGTCCCACCCCTGGACATTAGCAGAAAAGACCCCACAGGACCCTGGCCTTGGCTCTGGGGAACCAGCCCGGCAGCCTGTGGCTCCTGCAGACCAGATATGCTCCTTCTCACCCGGTCTCTGCCCCCAAGGGACCAAGCCTCTGCCCCAGGGTACCCTCAGGGAGGGCAGGGGCTTGTCTCTGGGGCTGGACCACTCACAAGTTCCAAGAGACTTTATTTGCCTCATTCTCTGCCATGTCCCCAGGACAGCATGGAGCACACAGTAGGCACTCAATAAACATCTATATAGTTAACTTCCTTGGCCCTCTGAAGGAGCCACACAGGCTATTCCCACCTACCCCACCAACCCCAGGCCACAGTGGCCACAGATGAGCCCTGCCTGGACTAATCCCCCACCCCCTCAGTAAAAGGGGCACCAGTTCCCTCCCAGGGGCCCTGGAGACCACAGCTCTGTACCACACAAAGGAGGTTTGTGGTGGGGGGAGGACAGGAACCATGGGTTTCCCACCCCTGGGTGGAAGAGGGTGGAAGGTCCTATCAGTCCCAAGCAGACGGGAGCCCTGAGGTCTGGTGGTTGGCGGGCAGGGAACCCTCAGGCCCCCAGCCTGCACGTCCCTGTCTATCTGCCCCCATTTCCCAGGACTATCTCCCCTGGTGCCCTGTGTTCAGACCCCCCTGCCAGGACCATCTCCTCCCAAAGAGGGACTTGGTGATAAACAGCAGGACTGCCTCCGGACCGGCTGGGGACCCTGCAGGGAAGCTGCCCTCAGGAGTGTCGTGCCCAACCTAAAGTGCCCTCTCCTCCCGAGCTGGCCCCTGGCTTTGCATCCCTGGACTTGTTGTGTGACCTTGGGCAAGCCACCTGCCCACTCAGTGCCTCGGTTCTTCCATCTGTACAGCAAGACCAGTGACCTCACAGCCAGAGAGCAGACCCCCACTTGCTGGGCCCAGTGACTGTACCACTCTGGGCCTCAGTTTCCCCAGCTACCAAATGACTAGTGACTCTGAGAGGTTCTGCTCCTCATGGTCCCCAACCCCTCCACAGGCATCTCCCTGTTCATGTGCCCCAACTCTAGAGACCCCTCCACAGTCATGCTCATCTGGGCTGGATCCCACAGAGATACCAAGACCCCCCTTCCCCATTCTACCCTCTGCTCGGCTGCCACACACACGTACACACACCCCCATCCCTCCTCCCACCTGCCATCAAGCCCTGGGATGGGTACCTGGTGCCAGGTGGAGGGTCCTGTGTAGGAGCAGAGGGCTGGACCACCTTTCAGGATCCACCCCAGAGGCTTAACCTGCCAGTCCTGGTTCCCGCTGGCTGCCGAGTGAGCTGGCGCATGTGGGAGGCTCCCAGCCCCTCTCCTGCGGCTGGCCGGGCAGGGCAGGCAGCCAGTGCGGAGCCGGGGGAGGGGCCGGTGTGTTTGGTGCGGGGACACCCCCCTCCTCCCCCAGCTGGGCTCCTCCCTCCTCCCTGAGCTCGCTGGGCTGGGGATGACGGGGATGATGTACATGAGTCACGGATTTCTCAGCAAGAGACCAAGAGGGGGCAGGGCTGAGAGGGCTGCAACCGTGACCCTGGGGGATGCCCGTGACTCAGCACCGGGCGAGGGGGCACCTCAGCCTCTCCCCTCATCCAGGCAGACAGGTGCCAGGCTTCAGGGACGGGCATAGCTGGTGATAACTCTGCCTCCTCACCCTCCATCTGTCACTTCCCCAGGGCCAGGTCTCCCCCAAAGTTCCCGCAAAGAGGCCTGGGCTGCCATGGCAACAGGCCCCTTGGATGCTGCCCTCCCCCCCCACAACCCAGGCCCAGGCGACAACTGCCCCTTCCTGAAGGAGAGTCCAGCCTCCTTGGCAGCAGACAGGAGCCGGCGCTGACCGGCAGAGCGGAAGGCAGGCCGGGAGGGAGGGGTGTCAGGCAGCCTGGCACGAGGCCAGCGAGGCCTCGCACAACTGACCAGCTGACCCAAGTCCTCTCGGAGCCTCAGTTAGTCCTCCCAGCGAAGGGCCTACCGCAGCGCTCCCCAAGCACCCACAGGTTCAACACTCCAAGACTCAAGTTCTGAATTCTGAGACCCCAGAGGCTTCTGGAAATGGCCTCTGTTAAGCCAAAGGGGAAACTGAGGCCCAGGTGAAGAGCCATTCCTGGTGGCTCCAAAAGCTCAGAGAGAGACATTTGGAAATGGGCCAACGCCCCGTCCCCTTTCTGGCCACTGTCCGGTCAGCAGCCCCTCCCACCACTGAGGTTCACGGCCCCTCTCGGGCCAGGAAGCTTCAGACAACTCACGTGCCCTGCGGAGATTCCCGTCTCCCTCATCCACACGACGTGGGTAAATGATTCCCGGGTCAGAAGTGCTGTAAGGATTTCACAACGTAAGGAGGGTAGGTGGCAACAGCAATAACAGTAATGAGAATACTAGTGACTACGCTTACTGCCCATCTACTGCACCCCAGCCTCTTCCCTCGCGCCAGCTCCACAGCGCCACGAGGCTGTGGTGAGGAGTCAAACTGGTGGCCCAGACCAGTGCCTGGCACTTGCCAGCCCTCAATAAACATCCTCCGTTTGTGTGGGGGTAAAGAAGGGGGAGAACATGGCAGAGAAATGCAGCTCAGAGTTGAGAACTGACCTGCCCGAGGTCACACAGCTGGCAAGCGCCAGGTTGGGAGGGAGCCCAGGCGGTCTGGCTCCACAGCCGGTTCTCCCAACCACTCACCCATCCGGCCTCCCCTGGCCTCCGGTGTGAGGCCTGGACGTGCAGATGCTCAGAGAACTTTTGGTCCCTTCGCTCAGTTAGGGATCTAAAAGAGGGGGCCTGGAAAAGCTGCCCGATGCCACGTGGAAGTAGCACAAAGGGAGCTTTCCAGGCAGCATTGCAGCCGGGGGCTGCTGCAGGTGAACTGCACCCCTCACCTGCCTGCCCTAAATCAAGCTACAGGGAGGGGGAAGAGCAGCAAGGCCACCCGTGGGGTACAGGGAGGCCATAGGCCAGAGCTTCCAGAAAGCAGCGCTGTGTTCCCCACACTAGCAGCCCCGCTGTCCAGGCCGTGGGCATCCAATGCCCAGGCAGGCGGGCACAGTGAGCACTTGGCCCATGTCAGGCCTGCTGCCCCTCCCAGGGCTGCAGTGGGCACTCCTTTATTGCCAGGGCAGAGGGACCAGCCCACGCTGCGGGACCAGCACACAAAGGAAAAGGAGTGAGTTATCCAGGAAAGGATGGGGAGCCCCTGACACGCCATGTCCCTGGGCAAGTTACTGCCCCTAAGCCTCAGTTTCCCCAAGGTCAGTCTTTCAGGGCCTGGCCAGCTATTAGCTGGGGCAGCCTCCTCTGTTCCCCAGGGACCAGGTCAGCAGGGCAGCTGTCCCCCCATGCCCCCTCCCAAACCCCACAGAGGGTGCTGGCCAGCAGGGCACAGATGGAAAGTTGAAGACTCCACTCTTCCCAGATGGCAAAGGGAGGGACCCAGAAGCCTGGGGCCAGCTGCCACTCTGGCCACATAGGAAAGGCCTATGGGGCAGCATGGCTGGGGCAGGAGAGCTTGCCAAGTTCTCCATGCTCCTCTCACCATCAGGCTTCATGGAGACCTACTATGGGCTAGGCGCTGTGCCAGGCTCCAGGGCAGGTAGTGGGGAAGCAGCCCCAGCTCTGAGTCTGGCCAGGGAGACAAGCCTGGCTGTCATCGTGGTAACACCCAGAGTTGGTTATCAGCACCATAGAGCCCAGAGGGCTATGGGAGTCAAAGGAGAGAAACCAAATAAATTATTATTAAACACAATACTGTCTATTATTAGTACTAATAACAGGACTAATAATAATCTGCTATGTTGGGAGGGTTTTGTGGGTTATTCTCATTTCATCCCAGCCCCGCTGTGGGCTGGTGCCACTAGTATGTTAGAGATGGCCAGAGACACGAAGTAACTTAGCCAAGGACACACAGCTGGCACGTGGCTGGGCCTCCAGAGGCATGGGCTCTAACCAAACACCTGACACCAGGTGTCAGGCCCTTGCTAGGCACGCAATATTCACCATCTCGCCACAGTCGCTCTCCCCGCTCTAGAGAAGAGGGGCCGGGGCACAGGGAAGGTGAGGTTGTCCACACCTTTCAGCAACAGAGCCAGGGTCTCAGCCAAGTGTGTCGGCCCCAGAGCCCCTGCTGGGTCTTGAAGGAGGGGAAGGGGGCTTCGATAAACAGGCCATCCGGAAGGGCATTCCAGGCAGAATCAACAGAGGTAGAGAGGTAGGAACATGGAGCCATTCTTGGAAGGAAATGGGATCTACCAGGGAAGTAGGGGGCAGATTCGGGAAAAATCGAAAGCATGGGCTTGAGGAGTTAAAGGCACTGGGGAACCAGAGAAGGTGTTTGGGTAGGGAGAGGTGTGAACTGAACTCAAAACGTAGTCCACAGACCTACAGCATAGCCTGAGAACTTGGATCTCAGGTGTGCCTGAGACCTGCTGAATCTGAATATATATTTTAACGAGATGCTCAGGTGATTCCAGTATGCGTTAAAGCACGAGAAGCCCTGGTCCAGACTGTAGGGGCTTGTACCAGCAATGCTGGTTGGGGTGGAGGGAGGAAGGCCAGGGTCCAGCTGGGGCCTTGAAGAAGATGGAGACAGGGAGGGGCTGGGGAGGAGACTTTGGTCCAAAGGACCAGAAGCAGGGCTGGGACCCCCCCACACCCGACATGTAGGGATGGGAGAGCGGGGAGATGTCAGAAACGTCCTTGAAGCATGGAGGCACAGGATGGGGTGCAAGTCTGAAAGGCAGGGAAGAGACCACCCTTGGGCACAGTGAATGGGGGTGGCCCTGCAGCATGTGGGGCAGCCACACATCCCTCCTGCTTCTAACAGGCAGCTGGAAACACGTTGCTGGGGCTCAGTGGTGAAGGGCGGGGTTCCCCAGGCCCAGAGGAGGTCATAAGTATTACCAGCTGGTGACAGAGGCCACAGATGGGGTGGGGAGCACAGAAAGCTGAAGGTGCAGGAAGCCCTTCATTTTAAGGGACGAAGGACAGGGGTTAACACTGCCGCTGAGAAGTCAGGAGCCCAGACTCTCAGCTTAGGCCAACTGGCCTCTACTCCTGGCCCTGCCAGCTGGGTGACTTGGGCAAGCATCTCTCTATCCATTCATCTCCTCACCTGTCAAGTGGGGACAAAAATAGCACCACCCATTGGGCCAATTAAATGAAGCCACATGGGTAAAACTCACAGCCCAGGCCTGGCACAGAATAACACCCTGATGGATTTGTCTGGGCATTGTTGTTTAGAGCAGCCTGCAAAGGAGGCAGAGATGGAGCCACCAGGGAGGTAGGAGGAGATCTTCAAGAAGTGTGGACCCCAGGACAGGGATAAGAGGTCAGGTGATCCTTGTTGCCCACTGTGACTGAGTCCTAGGGAGAGGCCTGGGTGAGTAGGAGGACATGGTGGGGCTGGGAGGGGATCTTCAGCCCCTTGTTCCGTCTCTAACCCTCCAGCCAGAGCAGCATCTGAGTGTGAGCCAGCCTTCCAAACACTAAAGAGCTATGCCCACCCATGTGAATGGCCATGGACAACCCCTGCCTACTCAGAGGTGGGTCTTTATTGGACAAGAGCAGCTCAAGTCCAGACTTCTCCCCTTGCAAACTGGCTGACCTTGCAAATAATTGACCACAATGCCTGGCACACAGGAGATGCTCAATACATGTTGGCCAATGTCATTATCATCATAAAATCAACACAAATGCCAAAGGCCCAGCACTCCACAGTTTGGAGAGCCCTTTCACATCCACTATCTCCTCTACAAAACAGTGATGATTGTTCCCATTTAACACAGATGGAAACTTAGGCTCAGGGAGAGAAACTTCCCAAAGCCTCACAGCAAGTCAGCAGCAGAGTCGGGACCTGAACCCAGACCACGTGTTTTATGACCAATGCTCCCAGCCACCTCCCCGTTCATTCCCGTGGGAAAGCCTCCTGGGCACAGGCACAGGGGCAGCCGCAGCCCCACGATAACACCATCTCCCATCACTCCCGCCCCAGGGCCCAGCAGGGATGGCATTGCGCATGTGACTCAGCCACCCTCACAAAGGGAGCTGTGTGCCCTGTGCCCTAGGCCTGCCTCCACCACCCATCCCCCAGCTGGCAAAAGAGCAGGGAGCCTAACGTAGCTGAGATGTGGGGGGAGCAAGAGCCCTCCTGGGCCATTAAAATGGGACAAGTCTGATGGAGATTCAAGCCCGGGCTTGGGTGCAAGTGGCTGGTGCCAGCTCAGATGATGGAACGAAAGCCCAGACAAACAGGAAGGAGGAGAGCACCCAGGTCCTAAGCCTGTTTTCTGCAACCTTATTTGGAGCTCCAAGGACAGACTCAATCCAGCTGGCTCCCTCGGCGGGGTGGAGCCCAGGTAGGTGCCCTCCCACATTTAACCTGTGTCCGGTTTCAAAAGCACTGTGGCTGTGGTCAAGCAAGAGGCACTCCCCAGATGCCAGCTAGGCTCTTGTGTCCACACCTGGCCACAGCACTGGCCTCTCTTCACCCTTTCCCCTGAAGGTTCCAGACTTGGAGCCCACAGGCCCTTACTGAGCTCTCATCCTGTGCCATGCAAATGACTTGCATTTTTTCCCACGATCCGGTCAGGGACGCTTTGCCCCATTTGCCAGAGGAAGAGACTGAGGCAGGAGACTGGGGAGGCCAACCCGAGAGCATGCAGGATTCAAGCCAAGGTCTAACTTTAAGTTTTGTTTTCCCCCTCAGTACCTTCTTCCTGGTTCCGATGGCATCTTGACCGTATGCCAACAAGAAGTGGCCTTGGGCCTGGTGCAGACAGACTTTATTCCTCCCCCATGGACACTCTGTTCCTGCCCTACCGGGAAGGGGCCGCTACAGAATGCAGTTCCTTAGAGTTCAGGCTGGCTGGGCCTCCAAGGGCCACCCCCGCTGACCTCCCTGGGAGGCAGGCACGCCTGGGTGCTCAGCTGCCTGAGAGAGAAGGTAGACAGGGTGGCCGCCCCCTCTTCCTAGGCATGACGGAATGTCTGACCCTCTGCCCAGCCTCCCAAGGGCACTTGGCAGGAAGATTGGATCCAGCCAGAACAGGCCTAGGTCATTCTGACCACACCCCTGCCTCCCAGCCTTCAGAAGCCCCTGAGCCCAGGGCAAGGATGGGGGCCACTTCTAACAAGCCTTCTCCTCACCCCAATCACATGCCTGCCAGCCTGGGCTCCTTTTGCAGTGTGCAGGGCTGGGCGTCCAGCGGCCTGGGTTCCTCAGGTGAGACTCTGCCCACCTCTGGACATCAGGGTGCCCCTCTGCAGCTCAGGGATTGGAGCTAGGTGGTCAGGATGGTGCCTTCCCACTCTCCCTCTGGAGCCAGAAGCACAGCCCCTCCTCCATGTGTGGCTCCTGGGACGATCCCTGCCCAGCACCCAGCTTAGAGGCAGCCTTGCCTGGGGGAGCCCCAGTGAATGGGGGGCTCCATACTGCCCCTCTACCCACCTAGACTCCTCCCAGCATTGTCCAAAGCCCTCCAAAGGGCCAACCATGGGACCTGGCATCAAACTGTTGGTATTGGACCTTTCTGTGCCGCAGTATGCTCGTGTAAAATGGAATTACAATGTCACCGTCACTATCCTATCTTTGGTTTAGCATCATCCCCCCCATTCTCCTTCGAAATGCAAATTTCCCCAGTGTAGGGGGGAGCAGAAGAAGCTTCTAACTCCTCTATGGGAGCCTCCCTTCCTGAAGGAGAGGGCCCAGACTTGGTATGGGGTCACCTGTGTCCCCCCTACTCCAAGGCCATCCCAACTGCTGCTGCTGTCCTGACAGTTGTGCTCCTTCCTCAGCAGCTCCCTCTGCCCTGGCCTGCGAGGTCTGAGGGGCAGCTGCTCAGACGCCAGGCCCAGGCCAGGCACCTCAGGTCAGGCAGTGAGGCATTGTCGCTCCTGAGCCAAGGGAGGCAAGTGAGGCCCAGAAAGGTTTAGTGACTACCCACAAGGTGGCACAGCAGTGTGCAAAGATGGCAGGACTTCCTCCATCTCGAGGGGGACAATGTGCCATCTCACTGGACTGCCACAGAGTCCCCAGCATCCATGCTATCAGCCTTGATCTCCCCATGCACCCCCCGACATTGTTGCCCAGCACAGAATGTATTGAGGTTTTGGCTGCAGGAGACCCACCTGGGGAGTCAGAAGGGCACCTCAGTTTCCTTACCTGGAAGTGCCTGCCACCACTTTTCTTTTGGCAAAGTAAAGAGCTGGAGTTGAAACTACTTTGTGGAAAGCCCACAGAGCCCAGCCCCCCAATGCCTCCCAGAAGTGCTGCCCTCTGCACGTGCCAGGGAGCCCCCGGGGTCTCCCTCTAAGTGCCAGGGCGCAGGTGGCTCAGGAGGCGTAAGGGAGCCATGATGACAGACACCCATTAGCACAGGCTGCCTAATTAACAGAGGAAACGTAGGGGGTCCATTTGCTGCCCACACACCCCAGGGAGCCAGGTTGGTGGGGGCAGAGCAGGCCCAGCGCCAGGCCCCCTCCTGACTCCAACCACCTACCTCTGCCTGGCTGCTTGTGGGGCCCATGAGACGGGGTTTGCAAGGGGCCAGAGGATGGGGCCCACTGCTGCAGAAGTTGTTTTCAGACCACCGCCCTGTCCACCTCCTCCATGGTACAGAGGAAACAGACCCTGGCCCAGGGCCCCACAGGAGCAATGGCAGAGCCTTTCCCTTCATGACGGCTCCCTGTCCCAGGGAGTCCTCGACCACCATTTAGGAGCCTCACCGCAGGGGCCTGGCCCAGAGAGGGCTAGCAGCTGGTGGTGGAGAGGGGATCGTTTGACTTTTACCTCATGCAGCCTGAGTGGGGAGGGCTGTACTGCTGGGTGCAGGGGACTGGGGAGAGGCATAGGGACCCTTGGCTGGCCACTGACCGGGCACAACCCCAGGCCTGGGCCCTATCCCTCCCACTCGGCTCACCAGGGAAGGCTGCCTTCCTCCTCCTTGTCAAAAGTCAAGCAACCTGGGCCAACCTGCTCCCAAACCGGTTTCCCATGGATCCCAGGAGGAAGCAGGCTTAGGGTGCTGGGGGAAGCGGGCAGGAGGCTCTGCCTCACCCTTGCCCTGACATCCTGTGGTCGCCTCCTCTGAGCACATGCCTCACACCTGCCAGCTTCCCAGTGCCAGGGTGACCATCACGTGAGCATGCCCAACCCACGCTCTGAGCAGCAAGGAGTAACCCCAGAACAGCCAGGGCCTCCAAATTTGTCCCTCCCCTTGGAGACGCCCAGAACCCTGAGCAGGCCAAGGGCCAGGCCACACACACAGGGACCCTCAGGGCAATGAAGTACACCTGAGGGACGAGGGATGGCCAAGGTCAAGTAGGCCAGGCTGGCAGCCACCCTGCTGACCTTTCCCGCCCAGTCCCCTACCTGAACAGCAGCTTCCTACCTCCAAGTCCTCCTGGCCAGGTTGCGCCTGAGCTGCCTCTCCTCCCCTCCGCCTCCCAGGCGCGGGGCGGCCAGTCTGAGCTTGTCTGGGCAGGCGGACAGCCCCAGGTGAGGCTCCGCCTGCCTGTCTAGCCCCACTTCCGGCTGCCCCACAGCTGCAGCTGCCACCACCCTCTCATTCCTGGGTGTCCCTGCAGGGCTGCCCTGTGGGTGCCGAGTCCCCCACCCCTTGCCTCAGCTCTCTGTGGACTTTGGCACCTCTGCCCTGGGCACTGGGGCCCACCCATGGCTGGTGGGTGAGCCTGGGGGAGTCGCTGATGTCTCTGGGTCTCAGGGCCCCCCCAGGGCTGTTGGGAGGTGCTGCCTTCCATGCGTAATCCACCAACTCTTTGTGAATTTCTTCCTGCCTCCTCCCTGAGCTCAGGCCCCACCTGAATCCTGTGCCCAGACTCACCTGCCTGTAATAAAACCAAGCCGCAGCCAACAGCCGGCTGGAGGCAGGAGCAAGAGTGGGGTGCAGGGGGTGGGGACTCCTGCCCTCAGAATGTCCAGCCTCCTGCAGGACATGGGACAAAGCGAGAACTGAGGCAGGCAAGGGTGGGACAGGGATGGGAACCTCTTCCTCGGGAGGGTGCCTAGGGGAAGTGCCCTGGGGGGCTCTACCCCCCAACACAGGGGCCCTGGGTGCACCCCTCCCCTGCCCCCAACACAAAGGAAGAGCCTCCGCTAGCCCCCTCGTCCCTGCCCCTCCTGCCCGGCCCTGCTCCACCCTTCAGGTCTTGTTCGCACACCCAGGCACCCACTCCCAACATCAAGAACCGCTGGTGAGCTGCCACTGCTTCCAAGACGACCTCTAGGCAGTCGCGGATTCATTCTCTAAAGTCCGTGTCAGGTGCCGCTGTGGGCCAGGCGCTGCGGGGTGCTGCGTGCACATCACGCACCTTAGGAAGTTTCCCTCACCCCTCACCCTGCTGTGTCTCCCACAGCCTCCTGGGCTCCCCGTCTCTGACCAAACCAGCGTCAGAATTCTTTCTTTCCTCATCTGTGTGCTGCGCCGCCAGGTCACCCAACCCAAGAACCAGCCCAGGGCCTGAACAGAGAGATTCTGGTTGAAGAAGGGAGTGTGGGAGGAAGGAATGGATGATGATGGGTGATGGACAGGCAGATGGACACAGAGGGCCTACTGTGCGCCAGGCACCGTTCTAGGCACAGGGGACACAGCGCCAACAAAACACAAAAATCTCTGCCCTCTTAGAGCTGGGGGTGCAATGAATCAATAAGCAAATGAATATGCTTATCTTCCTTAAGGAAAAATTTTATAAAATTTTGTAATAAATATTTTGTAAATAAAAGTACATTTAGCTAAGATTTCCCATTTCCCCTATGTATGGTGACTTTTGGGACACCCTGTATATCCATCCAGTGGTAAGAATTATGGAGCAAAATAAAGCCAGGAAAGGGGAGAGAGAGCGATGGAGGATGAGGGTAGGTTTCGATTCTGTCTGAGAAATGACTCTTGAGCACAGACTGAATGTGGCTAGGAGGGAGACTTTGGGATGTCTGGAGTGGGCGCTTTCCAGGTAGAAGGGACAGGACGTGCAAAGGCCTTGAGGTGGGTGCTTGGTGCGTATAGGGAACAAGGAGGAGGCCGGCTCGGCTGTGTGACTGGATGCAGGAGCCAAAGTAGAGATGAGACCGGGGAGGTGGATGCACAGAGGGACGGACGGCAGCGGGTGTGGGTCCAGCTCTGGTGAGTTGTTGGAGAGGGCTCCATCCCCTGAGAAGGTGAGGCAGAGCTCTGTCTGCCGGCCACAGCTCAGACCCGTCCCTGGAGACCAGCCCAGACCCCTTGGGGTTCCTGGTCCCCAGATCCCCCTCACCCCCCTTCCCCAAGGCCAATTCCCAACTGCTGATGCCACTTCTGCTGCACCTGTGGGCAGGCAAGCCTGCTCTGCCCAGCAGGAAGCTGGAGGTCCCCTGGCTGAGCACAGATGAGGGGGCACCAGGAGACAGACGGAGTGTCTGAGAGAGGGGGGCCTACAGGACGGCACCTCACTACTAAGCCCCGGAGTTTCCCCACAGCCCCAGAGATGCCACACACTCTGATAAGGACACTAGGGAAGTCCCAGTGACTTCCTGTATACTCACCGTGACTCCCCCACTCCTGACACCACGCTCCACCCCTACCTCCTTTGCCCCCGGGGCCACTGGCATGTGATGGTCTCCCCAAACTCTGTCACAGGAGCAGCAGGGGCTGCGCCTGGAGCCATGACCTTAGACCCTCCTTCGCTGGATGCGCTTGGGGAAGTTGCTTAAGCTCTCTGTGCCTCAGGTCATTTATTAAATGACGACACATGCTTTTGCCCTGCTTGCCTTCCAGAGGCAAAGGGAGGAAAAGGGATGTAGGCAGGAAGTTGTTTTGGCAGGCCCTGCCAGAGCAGGTACCTGAGGAGCGTTTGTGGGCTAGGGGCTGGATCTCTGGGATCCCCCAATCCAGGACCTACCCCAGCACCCCTGGGATGAAGGATTAAATGAAATGGAGCCATAGAGTGTCCGACTCTCTTATCTGATGGCCGCAGAGATGGTAATAAGAGCTATAATCCTGGCCACCAGGCACTGCACTAAATCCCTGATTCCTCACCACACCCCGGGAGGCAGGAGCCACCTTGTACAGACAGGGCACAGAGGGCTGAGGAAACACGACTCAGGTCATACCAGGCACTCTGACTCCAGAACTCCCACCAGGACTCCAGGCCCTTTATCCACCCTGGGCAATCCCAGCCTCGCTCTGCTCCCCCTTCACCCCTGCTCAGTGGGGGACCTCGGGAAGCATAGACCCCCTTCCCTGTCTGGGCACATGAGAGGTGTGGAGGGGCATGAGGGGTCCCCAGCTCTGACAGCTCATGCTCCAGCAGGGCCCCAGGCTCAGCCTCCATGCTCCCTTTGAGAGCTGGTGCTTCCCACAAGGCCAGGGGTGAGCTCCCCGTCTCTGAGGGAAGCCAAGGTGTTGCTCAGTTAGACACCTGCCACATCTACAGGGAGGACTAAATGGTCTCTAAAATCGTTTTCTAGTCACAGGTTAATTTACTTGGGCCATTTTTCACTAATTCATGTATTCATCCACTAAATTGGTATTTGCGCAGTAACTACTAGGTGCCGGGGCATTAGGGTTTAGAAAACAAACAGCCCAGAGAGCGGGCAGCAGAGGTGTGATTAGCACGGGGCTCTAGAGCAGACTTCCTGGGTGGAGATCCAGCTCCACTTAGTTTATCTCCCTTAGCCTTGGTTTGCTTATCTGCAAAATGCCGCTGAGAGCAGTATCTATCCATGAAGTTGTGAAGATTAAACAAGATTAAACCAGACAATGCTAAAGTGCTTCCAACTGTGGCTGGCACTTGGGTAAGCTGCTCAGTAAACGCTTGCCTTATCCAAATGCGGAGGGGAATGTAAATTACTGACCTTTTAAAGCCCTCTTTGGTCTTCCATGTTGCCTCTCTATCCAATGGTATTAGCCTCTGCTCCTTGAATTAGAACAGCAGAAAAATTTTTCTCCATTTTGGCCACATCTGGAAGAAGGCGGTCTCCACGGCCAGATGTGGGTGTGCAAGCCCACAGCTCCACAGCCAGCCTAAGACCAACCCCACCATCCTCACCACGCTTTTCAGAAAAGAGGAGGGCCGGCCAGAGGTGTCACCTGCCTCCCTCGATGAGTTCAGTCTCCGCTCTCTGTATCCTTTGGTCACACTCAAGTCCAGTCTTCTAGGTTCTGTCAACATGTGATCGTCCACCTGCAGTCTGTCTGGGGTCAGGAGACCTGACGAGTCCTGGGTCTATCACTCACCAGCTGTGTGGCAGGTCAGGGCCCCTCTCTGAGCCTCGGTATTCCTCATCTGTGGAATGGGGATCATGAGAGGGCCTGTCCTGCAGTGTTTTCAAGAGAATCACATGAGGAGACTCGGGGCAGGGGGCAGGGAACCACTCTGAAATGCACTGTGCCAACCGAAAGGCTCATCTGACTGTCCCAGCAGCTCTGAGGTGTATCTGGCCCCATTTTACAGATAAGGAGACTAAGGGCAACCAAAGACACTCAAAGCACTTCACCCAGGCCTCCGTGAGTCAGCAGCATCAGGCCACATCTGTGGTGTTCCGTGATGTCGCAGGAGCTTTCCCTGTGCAGCATCATGGGGCCTCGCCAGGTTTGCCCCATGTCTCAAGTTGACTGAGTCCTGTCAGGGTCGAGAGCGGGGCAACTGAGTCACCTCTTCCCAGGGCATTTTCAGCTGGACTTCCCCATGCCTCCTTGGAGTCGGCACCTGCTGTGTACCAGCTAAACATAGGAAACAGGTGAAAACCAAATGTCAAGACTGCGGGGCCAGAGGCTGCGGGCCTACACCAGGGCGGCTCACACTGGGCCCATCTCTGGCGCCCGACAGCTGGGGGAAACGTGGAGAGCATCTCCTCACGGCCCCGGGGCAGGCCTGCCCTGCCCACAGATCTCTTTTCAGGACCAGATGCCCCTCAGTGCTCCTGCTCTCCCCACCCCCGTTTCTGCCTAGAGAAATTCCACACACACACCCCTTTATGGCCCAGTTCATGTGCCCCCTCTTCCAAGAAGTCCTTTTGGAGCCCTCCTCCCCTATGCAAAGGCAGCCTCTAAACCTCTGAACCCCCAAAGTCCCACATCCCTTTACCTACAAGAATACTGACATCCAGCTCTCTCAAGCACCTCTCTGTGCCAGGCCCACTCCTAAAACTCTGCGTGGATTGATTCCTTTAATCCCCATAACAATCCCATGACGGGAATTACATAGGGGATTAGAGATGGGGAGACTGAGGCCCAAAGAGATTTAGTAACCTGCCCCAGAGTGCATCACCATAAGTGCCAGTGGCAGGATTTGAATCCACATCTCTGTTGGACCACAGGTCCATGATTGATCTCTGTGTCACCCAGCTTCTCAGTAAATATATTTTGTTCATTCATTCAATAAACACTTTCCAAGTGTCCCACTAAGTGCCAGGTTTCAAGCTGGGCTCTGCAGACATGAGACAAACCATCTCTGCTTTCACAGAGCTTATAGCTGGATGAGGAAGTGAGGTGATGAATAAAAAATCAATAAAGTTATTAATTAATAAAATAATTCAATAAATATGAAGACAGGCTGGGTGTGGTGGCTCACGCCTATAATCCCAGCACTTTGGGAGGCTGAGGCTGGAGGATCACTTGAGGCCAGGAGTTCCACACCAGCCTGGACAATGTAGTGAGACCCCATCTGTACAAAAAAATCAGCTGGACGTGGTGCCATGTGCCCGTAGTCCCAGCTACTCGGGAGGCTGAGGCAGGAGGATGGCTTGAGCCAGGAGTTCGAGGTTGCAGTGAGCTGTGACAGTGCCACTGCACTCCAGCCCTGCAACAGAGCAAGACCGCATCTCAAAAAAAAATAAATAAATATGAAGACAAATATTTACATATTTACATATAAGGACAATGAAGAAAAAACAAAAGGGTGGAGATAGCTTGAAATAGGGAATCCACTTTAGCCAGTGAAGGCTTCTTGGAGGAGGTGACATTTGCTACAAGGTCCTGATGGATGAGGAGGTGCCAGCTTTGGAAAGGGTGTTCCCTCAGCATACTGGGCAAAGGGAACAGCATATGCAAAGGCTCAGAGTGCGGAACAAGCTCCAAGTGCTGGAGAAACTGTCAGCTGGTAAGTGTGGCTAGTCCACAGGGGCAAGGGAGATGAGGACGAAGGGCAGGGTTGTGAAGACGGAGATGGAGGTGCAATTTTAGTCCTAGGGCATTGGGAAGCCATGAGTGGATTTAAGCAGGGGGTGAGGGGATCGATTTACATTTCAAGGACAGTGGCTAAAGGACTTCACCCTGCCTGACCAGGCCAAGGCTGTTGGTCAAGGCCGGGCTCAGCAGCCTCTCCTGCATCCCAGACCAGTTCTGGTCAGAAATTCTGCTGCTAACACCACAGGGTCCTAATAGCTGGAGATACCCAGAGACCAAGCAGGAGCTCTGCAAAAGCCCCCCAGGACAGAAGGTAGGGCAGCCTCCTGCTCCCCTCCCAGGGAGGAGGCACTGACTCTGCTTCATGCAGAGCAGCTGAAAGGTAGGCACCTGCCTATCCATCAGGTAGTCTGTCCATCCACCCACCCACTCCCTGCAGCCTTGGATCGTTCAGTCCTGGGCAGGCCAGAGCTGGCCTCCCCTGATCCTCACCAGTGGTGGGTTGGTCAATATTAACAACTGGCTCTCTGACTGTTGTTTGGATATGAATATTGATATTTTCATTTACATTGACAAATAAGAAGGAAGTAAAACAACAGAGATATATGTTGGAACTTCATTTGTCCATCAGTGACGTGAGCAATTTTTTGCCAAATTGGATAATAATCTTCAAATACTAGAATCTTTGCTGAATCAGATAATAGCTTTTTAATACTTTGCTGAAGCAGATAATGGTTTTCAAATTTTTTGTGCTATTCACAAGGTAACTGCTACAGACGTGACACATTGCATTATATGCGCCTTATTAACATTCTCTACACCATCTTCTGAAATCTATCTCGACCAGGGTCCCCAACCTATGGTGAGTTATATAATTATTTCATTATATATTACAATGTAATAATAATAGAAATAAAGTGCACACTAAATGTAATATGCTTGAATCATCCTGAAACCATCCCCCACTCCTGGGTCCATGGAAAAATTGTCTTCCATGAAAATGGTCCCTGGTGCCAAAAAAGTTGGGGACCACTGATCTAGATAATCAACAAAACAATAAGTCAAGGCCTGATTTGTAGCATTTGCAGATTTCTGTGGTTTAAATACTCCCACCATGGCCAATTTCAAGGTACTAAGCATTAAACAAGGGATTTAGAAAAGATGAACAGTAGCTCACCATTATATAGTATTTCTACTCTGCCAACACAACAGATGTCAGCAACTTCATGAGCATAGATGTGTTAGTTTGCTACTGCTGTCATGAACTGGGTGGCTTAAATGTAAATTCATTGTCTCACAGTTCTGGAAGCTAGAAGTCCAAGATCAAGGTGTCAGCAGAGATGGTTCCCTGTCAGAAAGAAACTGTTCCCTGCCTCTCCCCCAGCTTCTGGGGGTTTGCTGGCCGTCTTTGGCGTTGCTTGGGTTGTAGAAGGATCACCCCAATCTCTGCCTTCATCTTCACATGGCGTTCTCCCTGTGTGCGTGTCTGTGTCCAAATTTCCCTGTCTTATAAGGACACCAGTCATGTTGGATTAAGGCCCACCCTAAACCTCCTATTAACTTGATTACTTCTGTGAAGACCCTATCTCCAAATAAGGTCACATTCTGAGGCGCTCAGGGTTAGAACTTTAGCATATGAATTTGGAGCAGGGGGAACACAATTCAATCCACTACAATAGATTAGAGTAAAATGCGGTGAAAATAATTAGGAAGTGATACGTTGTGGGCATTTATTACCTTCTTAAATATACAGTCATGAGTCACTTAACAACAGAGATACATTCTGAGAAATGCATTGTTAGGCCACTTTGTTGTGCGAACATCATAGAGTATATTTACACAAACCTAGAGGGCATACTATTTGTATATGTATTTTCATATGGAAAACCAAACATCCCAGCACAATTACTTAATATCGATCATTTCCCCCTACTTGATCTGTGATGCCAATATCAAATACCATATATCAGGTTTCTAAGTAAGCCCCCTCATTGTAATCTTGTGGGACCACCCTCATATATGCGGTCTGTGGTTGCACAAAACATTATGCAGCACATGACCGTAATTTAATTTCATTTATGTAATTTAATTCTTAATAGTGTCTATGTTTAATGACCAACTCACTAAATGTCTAAAATTTTAACAACTAGATCTTGCAAGCCAGAACAGCAGGCGCCAACACACCACTGGCCTGTGTGCCCAGTCTACCTCCCTGCAGTCCCCTATGAGACACAGCTCAGGAAAGCTGTGTTGAGGTCCGCCTATATCCTCTGAGGAACCCCAAAAGCCTAGTCTCCTCCTACCGGGGAGGGGCCCAGAAGAAATGACGCTCCAGCAACAAGCTGTGGTCACAGGGCTGCTCAGCCAGACCACCAAAGAGCTGGAAACAGCCCAAGTGCCCAACACCAGGAAGTGGCCCAGAAAGCACAGCCCAGCTCTGCCCCTCTAGGGTGACCAGCCAACTCGTTTTGCCCAGGACTGTCCCTGCTTTAGCACTAAAAATTCTGCATCCTAGGAAAACTTGTAGTTCCAGGTAAACTGGGAGAGTTGGTCACCCCTCCCTCATAGTTATATGGTCACAACAAAAAGAAAATGCTTATACAGTCGGCCGTCTGTATAAGTTGGCAGGAGATGGGCCACTAAGGGACTTGAGCATCCTTGGATTTGGTATCCTTGGGGCAAGGGGTGCTGAAACTAATCCCCCATGAATACCGAGGTACCACTGTAACAGTGAATATTATGTGATCTGTCATTGTGCAAAACATTATGCAGCACATGATCATAATTTAATTTTGTTTATGTAATTTAATTCTTAACAGTGTCTACGTTTAACAACCAACTCACTAAATGTCTAAAATCTATTTTAGAATTATTTCAGTGAAATAAGCAGAAAAGAAAGGCAGTGTCTCCACCTGTTGCAGGGATCTGTCTCCCCATTCTGAGACAGGGCTGATACCCAGGGCTACTCAGAAGAGCTCTGCATAGAGTGAATGATGGTATAGAATTTCTGTTTCTGGGCCAAGCTGAGAGGGGACAGGGATGTGGGGCAAGGAAGGGCAGCCCCGAGCAGTGGGAGAGGAAAGGACACTGGAGATGGCCTCAAGTCCTAGCTGCGTAACCTTGAGGAGGTGGTCGCCACTCAGTGCCTCAGTTTCCCCATCTCTAACATGTTTCTTCCTCACTGGATAGTTGTGCAGCTTCAGTGAGATCAACCACGGAAGGACAATGCCTGGTCTGTCACAAGCACTTAAGCAAAGCTATTAGGAAGTAGAGCCAACTTCCTAATAGGCTTGTGGGTATTTGTTTTTTTTTTCTATTTTAGAATTATTTCCATTATAGCTGTTCTAACACTTTTTGTGCAATCAAAGCAAAACAAAACTCTATGTACCATGAGTATCTGCGTACATAGATGTATATAAATAGAGCCTGAAACCAAATGTTGGGCTGTGGTGGGGAGCGCAGTGGGGACTGCTCCCCTGCTGCTGTGCTGGCCCCAAAGCATGCCGTTCTTGGAGGTAGAAGAGCTGGCAGGAGATGCAGCTGGGGCCTCCCTGAGGTTGCACCAACCCATGCCAGAACTAAAACCCAAGCTGGCGGTTCTGGCTGCTGAAGAAATAGGAGGCGGGTGGGCGCAGCTTCTAAGTCAGAGAAGGTGTCTACGCTTCCGGAGCAGCCCATCACAGGCACTGCTCAGGCCGACCTCTGCAGCCTGACACAGATTCTGCTCATCCTGCCAAACGGCCTCAGCAATTTGGGGCTGCCATGGCCCCAGCGGGAGGAAACTGTGCCCCATTACACAGAAGCAGCAGCCACGGCCCCTCCCACTCACATGAGGATAAAGCTGTCTGTCTTTCCATTTGTCTCTGAGTTCCCGTCCCAATAATTAGTATCTCCTGCAGGCTGAGGCAAGTGAGGTATTTAGGATGCACATTTAAGGAGGTGCTTTCTGTCAGGTGCCAATGGCCCTGCACCTCACTTTAGTTCTCACATGACTCTATGAGAGGCAGGCTCTGTTATTATCCCGTCTCATTGTCAAAAAAATCAAACGATGAAAACAAAACAAGTTTCAACATTCAGAGAGCTGATGTTACTTGCTCTGGAATTCCAAGTGGCAGAGCCAGGACTTAAGTGCCTACTTGCTTAACCACTGGGCCATCCTTCCTCCCGAGTGCACGGGCACCTGGCTGATCCTCAGATGACCGGCCTGGCAGAAAGTACACTAAGACTGAGTTTGTAGGGTGGAGCTGTAGTCCCAACTCTGTCTATGCTCACTGTGTGACTTTGGGCAAGTCCCTTCTTTTCTCTGTGCCTCAGTTTCCTTGTCTACAGAACCTACAGCTATACTGGACCAGGAGTTACAAACTTCAGTGCCCACAGAGGCCAGGCGGCAAAGCTGGTGAGAGGAACAGGGAAGTGGAGGTGGGTGGAAGGCAATAGGGAGCGAGAGGGCCTGGGCCTAACTGGACAGTACAGGCCATATTGGGGGCACTGCCCAGCTCCAGTGAATTGTCACTTGAGGGAATATGGGCCCCACGTGGCCTGATCCTTCGGTTTTTCAAGAGAAGCCAGAAATTTAACATTTATGTGAAAATCTTAATTGTTAGAAGTTAAGAATTAATTCAAATGGATTTAAAGCTCACTGGAAGCTGAACAAAGCCTATCTAAGGCCAGATCCCACCCATGGGGCCTCCGGCTAGCAACCTCTAGACTCCATGTCAGACGCCATAGGTGTTCCTCGATATCCACTTGCCCCTTCTACAGAAATACAGCCCCATATTTTTAGCCTGGCTCATGACCCTCCAGAATAAAGGCATCATTCCCTAGCTTCCCTTGCAGCTAAGTGTGGCCACATGACCAAGTTCTGGACAATAAGATGTGGCTGGAAGCAAAGTCTGCAACTTTTGGATCACATCCTTAAAAAGACCCTCCCCTTCCTGCTTCCCCTCTGCCTGCTGATTGAAGGACACAGTGGTGGTGGCTACAGACAGGATGAGGCCCTATCCCGGGGGTGGAGGAGCAAAAGAAGGAAAGGGTCTGGGTGCCTGATGTCCTGGTGCCACTGCACCCACCCTGGACAGCCTGGACCATTACATGGGAGAGAAATAAACATCTGCTTATTTATGCCACTAGTACTCTGTGTCTCTGTTACAGCAGCCAAAATCGCAGCCTGCCTAGCACAGAGTCCTTAAGGCATCTTCCTTGTGGTTCATAATTTTAAAACCAGAGGCCTCCCACAGTCCTCAACCCCCACCCTCACTCCCACCCACATACCCATTTTATAGGTGGGGAGACCAAGGTTTAGGGAGGCAAACAGTCTATAACTTAAAGCGTAATAGCTTCTCTAAGTGCAGACACAGCACAAATAGGACCCTTCCTCTACCCTAAACAGAGCTGCAAGGAGCTCACCGTTTAGGGGGGAAGGGGCTAGAGGGGTGGGGACAGTGCCATCCACACCCTCTCAGGGGTCCCTGTGTAATGGGCAAGGCCTCCCTTCACTGCCAGGGCCCCCCTGACAAGCCCCAGTTTGAACCCCAGCCCCACATTTCTTTTGTTGTCTGCCCCCAACCCCGCCAGCCTGCCTCTCTCCAGGCCAAAGAGACCTTTAGGACACTCCCATGTCCTCATCTCTGGCTGCTGTGTGACCCCAGCAAATCACTGCCCTCTCTGGGCTCCTCTCCATCTAGACCCAAGGCCTCCCACCACAGTCTCTGATTTGATTGGTTTAGGATGGTGATCAATATTGGTAATTTTTTAAAGCTCCCCACTCAAGTGACTCCAGGCTCAGGAATGCAAGTAGGGTGCTTTCTTCCCAAGGGCCTTGGGTATCGGGCACTCAGCACTCCACCAGTCTCAGCCACTGGCTCAGCCTTGCCCCTGGAGACGCAGAGGCCGTGGGGGCAGTGATCTGGAAGGCCAGTTGTGTGGACGCCCCGAGGGTCAAAGTCTAGGTCCCTCAGTCAGTGGGAGAGAATAAAACCCTTGGCTGGTCAAACACCTGGAGGCTGCACCTGGTGCTCTGCAAATACGCCTGCCCTGCCTCTGAGCCACAGCAGGCCTCAGCCAGCCCCAGCTGGCACTCAGCCAAGGCCACCCACCCAGCCATGCTAAGCCTCTGCCAGCGTGAGAGAGGCCTCGTGGGCCCAGGAGGCACCAAAGTCAGCCCCAGGGTGGGCCACAGGGTGTCACAGAGACAGCCCAGCCCTGGAGCCACGAAGACCAGGGGTCAGGTGTCCCCTTCATCACTGACTCGCAGTGACTCTGGGCAAGTCCCTTTTCAACCTTTAGCCTCAATGGGCCTAGTCTTGGCGACTGTGGAGGAGAAAGTGCCCAGCCCAGGCTCCCGGCCAGAGCCAGTGCAGCAAACGGCCCTGTTATCAAGAAGCAACACATAAAGAAGAAAGGGAAAAAAGATAAGCTGATTTTTCCTTTTTTGAATGTTTGCAGAAGTCAACAGATCACGTCCAAGGTTAATAAATCAAGAAATGGCAGTAAAAGTATGTTATTTATTGCCCTGAAGGTAACTGCCACGTGAGCCAAAACTGTTAGAAGCGGCTGCCCCTGGGGAGGGGTTTGGAGGACACTGGGGCTTTTCATTATAAGTCCTTTTTACAAGTTTGTGTTTTAAAATCTCCATTTAGAAGTATTTGTTAAAAGTGACTTGGCCTCTCCAGTGTTGATTTGAGAGAGCACCACTATTAACAGAAGTGTTTTTGGCCTATAAGACCACACATTATAGTTATGTGCTCAAGTTGTAGAGTTAGGCTGCTGGAGTTCAAATCCTTGCTCTGTAACTTACTAGCTGTGCCACCTTGGGCAAATTACTTGACCACTCTGTGCCTCAGTTTCCTCACCTATAGAATAGGAATAATAATAATTCCATGCT
Source organism: Daubentonia madagascariensis (assembly GCA_023783475.1). Classification (NCBI taxonomy): domain Eukaryota; kingdom Metazoa; phylum Chordata; class Mammalia; order Primates; family Daubentoniidae; genus Daubentonia; species Daubentonia madagascariensis. The sequence goes on from JAKFHU010002202.1 coordinate 7,759,730, forward strand.
CCTGGTATGTACAATAAACACTCAATAACTGTGAGACATGGTTATTATATATCCCAATAACTCACATATGCAATTGTTTTACAAAAATAGGACTAGTATGCTATACATAGTGTTTGCAACTTGCTTTCCTTTCTCTTGCCAAGATATAATGGACATCATTCCAGGTCAGTACATGCAGTTCTTTTCCATTCTTTTTAATTAATGCAAGAATTCCATTGCACAGAATATAAAATTATTTAGCCATAACGCTCTACCGACGGAAATTTGGGTAGTTTCCATTTTTAGTATAATACACTTTGCAGTAATTAACATATATTTTTGGGCACACATGTGGCTATTTCTGAAGGACAGATTCCTAAAAGAGGGACTGCTAGGTCATAGAGTTGTACCATTAAAAATTTTATAAATATTGCTAAATCTCCCCCCCTTAAAAAGCAGTCCCAAGTTAGAGTCCCACCAATACTGTATGAAAGCACCCATTTCCCCACGCCCACACCAATATATTTTAACTTTTCCCAATCTGGAGAGGGGTGATTTCATTGTTTTAATATGCCTACCTATAATTATAAGTGAGACTGAACTTATAATTTTCATAAATCATCCATTTTTATTTCTTCTCTTGTGAAACAAACGTTTATATACTTTACCCATTTTTAATGGGGCTTTTTGTCATTTTCTTACTGATTGATAGGACCTCTTTGCATATTAGAAACCTTAATTGTTTAATACATAAGAGCCAAATATTTTCCCGTGGTCTACTGCATGCTTTTTAGCTAAATTCTTGGTGTCATTGGTGTCATAGAAAAGTTTTACATTTTTGTATAGTTAAATGTAACATTCCTTTATGACTTCTGGCATTCATATCTTGCTTTAAATGGCTTTTTCTGATTGGAATTTATTTTTAAAAATCCCCTATATATTCTTTTAATACTTTTATAGTTTTTGTTTAACATTTAACCCATCCATCTTTATTTCATATGGAATGTTTATGTCTGTGTACATGATGTGAGTCAGGGGTCCAGTTTTTTTGCGGAATAAGCCCTTTTTAAAAATTGATACATAATAGTTGTACATATTTATGGGATATGTGTGATATTTTGATACATGTATAACGACCAAATCAGGGTAATTGTGATATCCCTCACCTCAAACATTTATCATTTCTTTATGTTGGGAACATTCCAGACCTTATCTTCTAGCTAGTTTGAAATATACTCTAAATTCTTGTTAACAATAGTCACCCTACTGTGATCTAATTTTGCTTCTAAATGGAGAACCAATTGTCTCAACATCACTTATTGATTGATTAAGCCACCCTTTCCTGCCTGACTTGTGATAACCGTTTGCCAAATGTATCTCTCTGTCATTTTATGCATTCTTGTGACCAGCACATGGCAGAACTCTGTAACTGTTGACTTTGGGAGCAGCTGAAATGAGGGCTGAATGAGAGCTAACATAACCCACAGTGCAGAAGAGAACAAGGGTCAGAACTCAGAGCCAGAAATGAACAGATGTGGCTCCCAACATAAATGAATAGTTGTGGCCTTGGTTTGGATTTTGCTTTCAAATCAACTTTATTTACTTACAATAAAATTTCCACATTTTAAGTGTACAGGATGATAACTTGGCAGAAGTGTACACTCGTGTAATAAATGCCCCAATCAAGATGTAGAACATTCTCATCTTTTCAGAAAGTTCCTTTGTGCCCCTGTGCAGTCAGTCTCCCCTCCACTTCCACCCCAGGCAACCATGATTATTTTAAACCACACGAATGTAGCACATTGATAACACTTTCAGGGAAATAAATAACCCAGCTGCAGAATGAGCCCGTTGGCTGAGGAGGAAGGCCAACTTCCCCTAAGAGAAAGGACTTCTTCCTTGGAGCTGACAAATACCTCCCTGGACCTGTTTGGTTAAGAAGAGGTGGAGTAACCCAGACAAGGTCTCCCCAGCTTCAGGCAGGCAAGTTCCATTCTTATGGGTTTTTCCAAGTCTAGAAATCAAATCTGCCAAATATTTACTTAATATTCTCTTCTAGATAGATTGATCTTTTCACATTTAATTCAAAATGATTGCTTTTAAAAAAAAAACAAACACAATATCCCTGTGTTAAATGACCAAGGGCACATGCCATAATTAATGAAGGGCTAGTCCTAGTACTAAAATTAAAAATTAATCTCCTGTGCCATCTAAAGTCACATTAATATTGCCTCAGGGGAGAGCCACAGACATGGAAGAGGTAAGTGAGCAGTGAGGAAGGATCCAGAACTTGAGGATGGAGGCTGAGGCTGGGGGGTGGGGGGTGGGGGCACAGGGGCTGAAGGGGGCAACCAGCCTTAGTGGTTCTGAGAGGCTGAGAGCTTCCTTCATCACTAAAGTCATAAAGGTACTTTGGGAACAGACCTGAGTCCACACATCCCCTCCCCGCAAGGCCATGAGAAGATCAGGAAACAGCCCCTAGCTCATAGGTTCTGGGGCCTTCCAGCCATAAAAGGAAACAGAGGGGTTTTTGAGGGGCTTAGAATCGGACAAACTGGAATCCATTTCTACTTAGTCATGTGTCCTAGAAGAAGAGAATAACCTTCCTGAACCTCAGTTTCCTCATCTGTATAATGGACATAATAGCAGTACCTCATTGTAAGGACTGAAAAAGATGTGGTTTGAAAGCACACTGCCTGGCCCAGAGCTGGCTTTCTAGAAATGATAAGCAGTGGCCTTTCATTTCCTCTAGGATCTTGAAGGATATCAGCCTTTGCCCAAATGACTGACTGAATGGTTACTAAAATCAGTTCCCAATGAAGGAAGTGGCTCTGGCACTCACTCATCAGTTTTATTAATTAATTGGTTGTTAAAGTCTTCATGTTTTGCTAATGGGAGCAATTAACTGCCTTCAGGCTGGAAGTCCTAACTAAATGATCACTAATTTGGGGGTAGGCTTGGAGGCAGTGGAGGATCTGGGTGAGTGGAAGCCCCGGCCGCAGAGGGGCCTGCAACACCTGCTCCCGAACTGCCACAGCCAAGGCCTCTCCTGCTTCTGGCTTCCCCTGGGGGTGAAGGCACTGGCCCTGCAAGGGCCTGGCAGGGGCAGGGAGGGGCATTGGTGGCCTGGGAATTACTTTTTTGCATTACTGAGCACTGACCCTGTGCCAGGCCCTGGGCGAATTATCTCATATAATCCTGCCAGCTCTGCCAGGTGGGTGCTGCTGCCACCTCCAGGCACAGGTGAGGAGCACTGAGGTCCGGAGAAGTCAAGCAGCAAGGTGGCCAAGCCCTTGTCTCAGTGTCCACACTCAGCGCTGCCTTTCTCCTGGGGTGGAAGCAGGTGGGGATCAGGGCTACACACTAGAAGGTCACACCTTCTCCTGATGGGTGGGGCAGGAGGGGCCCTTGACACTTATCTGCTCCGTCCCCAATCCCATTTCATTGAGGGGGGACTGAAGCCCAGCAAGGGGCAGGTACTGGCTTAAGGCACAGAGTAGAGGCCGGAACGCAGGTGTCTTGCCTCAGCTCAGGGAAGGCAGGACTGAGTAGGAGGCCCAGAGAGGGAGGCCTGCCTTCCTGAGGTCTCCTAGCCCAAGAGGGGGCAGCAAATTCTCACCTAGCGTTGTCAACCACCCCTCCCCTTGAGAAGCTGCTGACCCAAGCCAGATGCTGGGTAACACCTACATAAGTGCTATAGGTGTGGTAGCATTAGAGGATGCATGTTCTCAAGCTGTGGCTTCCGGGAAGACAGCTTCGCCTCATCAGTCTACTGTACCTCGCCCAGCCCTTTTGGGTCCTTGAGTCACTTAGGGAACGATGGCCCCAAACCTCCCAGTATAGACATTGGGGCTTGGTCATAACACCTCCCCTAAAGGTCATACAGAGCTGGCAGCAGGTGGAGGGATAACTGAACCTTCCTCTTGGTTCACCAATGGGGAAACCAAGGCCCAGAAAAGAACAGACTAGGCCATAGTCACACAGCAGCCGTGGTGGCAGAGCTAGCACTAGAACCCTCGAGTCTCGCTTTCAGGAATGGAAGCAAAATAAAGACATTTGCTGGCAAATAAAAACAGAGAGTTCATTACCAGCAAACCCTCACTAAAGAAAATTCTAAAACATGTACTTGAGGCAGAAGGAAAATGGTCTATTATAGATAGATCTTCTATAATAGATAGAAGGTCAGAGGTACTAAAAAAAGAACAGGGAGCAGAGAAAGTGGTAAATATGAGGGCAAATGTGCACAAACATTGACTATATAAAGCAGTAATAATAATATCTAGTGGAATTTAAAATAAAATGAAAATACCAGAAAATATAACATATGAATTGGGGGTGGGAAGCACATAGTATCAAAATGTTCTAATATCAATGTGTTACCCAGAGGAAGGGTAAAGGTTTTCATTAATTTTAGGCTTTGATAAGTTATGTGCATGTTATCATTTCTAGGGTGAACACTAGAAGGGGTCAGCACACTATGGCCCATGAGCCAAATCCAGATTGCAGCCTGTTTTTGTATAGCCTGTAAGCTAAGAATAGTTTCCACATTTTAAAAGCATTATAAAAATCCAAACAAAGAATGTGTGATGGACTGACATCTGTGACCCACAAAACCTAAAATATTTATTATTTGGCCCTTTACAGAAAAAGGTTGCCAACCTCTGCACTAAAGGAATAGAAACAGAGTATATCATTTCAAACAAGTTAAGGGATAAAATGAAATGATAAAATACATGCAGACAATTTTTTAAAGTCCAGAGAGAAGAGAAAAAGTATAGAATGAGTAAGATAAGTAGCACAAAATACGATAATAATAGATTTAATTCTAAATATTTACATTAAGTATACATTATATTTACATTTATATATACATTTATATTATATATACATTACATACATTTATATATACATTTACATTAAATATAAATGGATTAAATGTTCCAGTTAAAAGGCAAAGAATTCATACTGGATGAGGGGAAAATTATACTGTTTACAAAAAAAGAGATACATCTAAAACATAAAAATAGAGAAAATTTAAAGTAATAATATAAAAATACTAGTAAAAAGAAAGCTGACACAGCTATTTATATTCATAAAAGGTAAAATGAACTTTAAGGCAAAAAGCATTACCAAAAGTAAAAATAATGATAAAAGTTAATTTTACTAGGAAGACATAACAATATTAAATTTGTACCTATAACATAAGCTCAAAATATATAAGGCAAAACTTAATAGGACTACATAAAAAAGCAACAGCCATACCAGGAGATTTTAAGACACCTTTTTCAATTTAATAGAAAAAGGAGACAAAAGGATGTAGAAGATTTGAAGAACACAGTTAATAAATCAGACACAATGAACACATGCAGAACATTGTACATAATAATTGTAAAATACATGTTTCAAACAAACTCAGAACATTTTATAAATATGGCTCATATTCTAAGCCATAAAGCAAATCTCAATAAATTTCAAGGAATTTAAATCATCCATATAATGTTCCTCTGACCACAATGTAATTAAAATATAATAGAAATCAATAAAAATATAAATAACTAAGAAATCTCCATGTCTTTGGAAAATTTAGAGACATGCTTCTTTATAACATATGGATCAAAGAAGTCACAATTAAAAACTAAAAACATTTTGAAGTGAACAATAGTGATAACATCGTATATCAAAACCTGTAAGAAATTTTTCTAAAGTAATACTTATAAGAAAATATATAGCATATATTAGGAAAGAATAAAGGCTTAAAAGTAATGAGCTAAGAATCCATCTCAAGGATCTAGAAAAAGAATAGTAGATTCAACCCCCAAAAAATTATAAGGAAGAAAAAAATAATTATAAATGCACAAGCTATAGTAAGCAAACATACAATTTACAAAATAAACAAAAATCAAAATTGGCTCTTTGAAAAGACTAACAAAATTGGCAAACCTCTGGAGAAATGATAAAGATACAAGAAAAAGGCACAAATAACCTAAGTTAGGTAGGAAAAAGGGAACATTATTATGCTATGACATTAATCATGTTAAAAATATATTATGAACAACTTTATGCCAATGAAATTAAATTTCATAAAACTAATAAAGCATTGCTTACCTAAACTGACTTAAATAGAAATAGAAATCCTAAACAGTCACCTACATTAAAGAACTTGAATCTGCAGTCAAAAGTCTTCCCACAATGAAAACTCAAGACCAGAAATTTCCATGGGAAAATTCTACCAAACATTCTAGAAATAAATAATAATTCCAAGTTGACCTGAGCCCTTATGAAGATTCAAACTCATTTTATGAGGCTAGCATAATCTTGACACCAAAACCCAAGAAGGCAATATGAAAAAGAAAAATTATAGGCTCCTCTCTCTGAAGAACATAGATACAAAAATTCTAAACAAAATATTAGCGAACTAAACCCAGTAACATATAAAAGGATAATGTTAGGTTTAATAAATACAATGTATATTTAACAGTGGAAAAAAATTAATGCAATTCATGACATTAATAGGTCAAATTAGAAAATTCTAATAACACAATATATGCAAAGAGATGTTTGACAAAATTAAATACCCATTCATGATTTTAAAAGGAAAAAAATAACTTAGTAAACTATAATAGAAATAGAACTTCCTAACTCTGATAATATCTGACCTGATATATATATGACTCTATAGCAAATACTATACTTTCAGGTGAAACTGTCAAAAACTTTCCCTTTGAGATTGGTAACAAGATAAGGAAGCCTGCTATTACCACAGATGTTAAAATATTGTTCTGTAATAACTGGCCTGTGTAGTAAGGAAAGGAAAAGAAATAAAACAAAACATACAAGGATTAGAAAGACAAAAACAAATCTCATCACTCACAGATGATATAGTGAGGACATAAAACAATGCAAAGAATCTACAGATAAACTAATAGAATTAATAAGAGAATTTAGCAAGGTTGCTGGATACAAAAATCAATATTAAAACATCATGAGGCAATACTATATAGTAGCCACAACAATTAGGAAATGAAAATTTTAAAACACCACCGTAATAGGCAGCCTCTAAGCTCCCCACCACCCAGTGATCCCTGTCTTCTGGTATACGTGCTTTTGTGTAATTGCGTCTCTTTGTATGGGCTGGATTTAGTGACTCCCGTCTAATGAATAGAATATGGCAGAAATCATGGGATGTCACTTCTGATATTAGGTTATAAAAAGACTGTAGCTTCCATCTTGGGTACTCTCTGTCCCTCTCTCTCAGACCACTTGCTCTGGGGGAAGCCAGCTGACATGTCATGAGGCAGCCCTGTGGATCACCTCCACCAGTCAAGCCCTCAGATGAGACCACAGCCCTAGCCTTCAACTTGATTGAAACCTCATAAAAGACCTTGAGCAAAAGCCACCCAGCTAGGCCATGCCTGGATTCCTGGCCCACAAAAACTGGGAGATAATAAATGTTTGTTGTTCTAACCACTGAGTTGTGGGGTAATTTGTTACACAGCCATACACAACTAACACAACCACCATTTATAATACTTCAAAACATATCAAGTACTGAGAAATGAATCTAACCAGAAATGTGCAAAATTCAGATAAAATTCTAAAGCTTAATTGAGGGACAGTGTGAGACATATAGAAATACACAGGCTAGAGCACTCACCAACAGTCCCCCCCACACAGTGGCTCCCTGGTTTACAACAGAGGTGGCATTTCCGAGCATTAAGGGAAAAGGTGACTTTTCAATAAATGATGCTAGGACAGTTGGGTGTCCCTATGGGAAAAAATAAAATTCGACCCTAGCACACACTAGTCACAAAAAAATCAATTAAGGACCTAAGCGTGAAAAGCTATAAAGCTTCTAGGCAATAATATAGACTTTGACGCAAGGAAGGATTTCTTAGACAAACACAGAAAGCACTAACCATAAAGTAAAAGTTTAATTAATTAGACTATATTGAACTGAAGAATTTCTGTTCATCAAAAGACAACAGGGAAAAAGGTGAAAAACACAAGTCACAGAATGGGAGAATATATTTGTAATAATATAACTAAGGGGCAGAAGTGGAGGGGACAAAAAATAAATAAAAAAAAGAAAAAAAACCAGAATACATAAATATCTTCTACAAAGCAATGAGAAAAAGCTGGAAGACCAAGGCTGAGACGAGGACTTGGGTGCAGACAGCTTATCTAGAAGTTGATGCCAGGAGCAGGAGTTGGGGGAAGAGGGGATAGAGACAGGGGAGGCGGAAACCCCAGTACAAGGGTGTTGTCAAGGTCACTGCTGTAGGCAGTGGGGACTGGGTTCCTCCAGGACCTTCAAGACATCTGAGACTCCAGAGTTGTTCCCATGATGGTCGGGAAGTTGGAGGATTTCTCTCCCATTCTGGGCTTCCCCACATGACTGGCGGGGGCCTTGGGGTGGCATGTGGAAAGACTGGCTCCCTGGCTATGGAAGGTTTGCCCACCACACAAAGGCTGGAATCAGAGTGACTCTGGCACCAGAGGTGTCTGCTACAAGCAACCCAATAGGAAGCAGGCAAAGACTTTGAATAGGCACTTTAAAAAAGAGGAAATCCAACCAGCCCATAAACATATGCCGTGGAAATGAAACTTAAAATAACAATGGAATACCACGACACACCCACCAGATTGCCAAAAATTAGCAACACCGAGTGCAGCTCCATAGAGGAACGGGAACACTCACCCACGGCTGGGTGGGACTATAAATTTGTTTGACCACTTCAGAAAACTGGCATTATCTAGTAAAGCTGAAGACACATGTGACCTGTGGCCTAGACATTCCACTCCCAGATATTTAGCCTGGAGAAATGCATACACGTATGTACCACTACTCACCTATAAGATTGCTCAGAGCAGGATTGCTCCAAATAGCCCCAACCTGCAAACATCCCAAACGTCCATCAGAGAATGAATCAGTAAATCGTAGTATATTCACATACTGGAATAGCAAACAGCAATGAACATGAATAAACTACGTCTACACACAACAACACAGATGAATCTTACAAACATAAGGGCAAGTGAAGGAATATGAGTTTCATTCATATAAACTTCCAAAACAGGCAAACCCAAAACTGTAAACAAGAGATGCAGATACAGGTGGTAAAACTATAAATAAAAGTAAGGGAGAGATTCTTCTGTATGTCAGGATAATGCTTCCCTCTCTGGCGCAGGGAGGTGTGTGATAGAGGAAGGGGCCGGGGGGTGTCTGGGGTGGAGGCAATGTTCTCTTTCTTTATTGGGCTAGTGGTTACATGGGGATTTGCTTTATAGGTTTTGTTAAACTATGTGTACTGTACATCCTGTGCATTCTCTGTTCATCATTTTTTTAATGTTGAAAAAGAAAGAAATAAAACTGACCCATACATACCACCAGTTCCCTTCTCCCTCTTGGGTTCCTGCCTCAGTTACAGACAGTTGCCCAGGAACCCAAAACATCAGCCTTGATGGTGCCGCCCCACTCCCCAAGCTCCAGTATGGGCGCTACCTCCCAACACCTCACAGAGCCTCGCCCACTCTCCATTCCTGCTGTCAGCAGGACCTGAGCAGGGTGGCTCATCACCATCTCATGTCTGCCCAAGGACGACGAAGGACAGCTTCTCTTCCCTAGACGCCCTTCCAATCTGTCTCCACCCACGGCCAGAGTGACCTTTCTGAATGAAACACCACTTGGATGGGGAACTCCCCTAGTCAAAGACCTTCACTATCTCCCTACTACCCAAACCCATAACCCGTCGCCTTCTTATCCCTCTGGTTTCTCTGCGGCCCCTCGCACCACCACCCTGCTCACCAAGCCCACTCTCTTGCACTCTCTCTTACTCCCCCCCTTCCCCTGCACAACCCTATTCAACATTGAGGTCTTGGTTTAAAAGTCTCCTCTAATGGGAAAGCTCCCCACCCCACTTTAACACCCTGCCGGAGGAAGCAGCCAAGCTCACAGGCTCCAGGCTCCAGGGGCGCTGGGGAGGCATGTGTTCCTGCAGCCTGGGCTCCTGGGTGAGGGAGCAAAATTGGGACCTGCCCAAAGACCAGAGGCTCCCACTGCTGGGCACAGCCTAAAGGAAGCTGGGTGCCTGTGAGAGGCACGTTCTCAGCCTCAGCAAAGCTTCCCCTGGGCCAGGAAGCCTAGAGAGGGAAGAGGGGGAGAGACTTAAGAGACCCACAGGCTCAAATATGAGGACCTCAGCAGTGACCACAATGGGCTGAAGTTTAAACCAAGGCCTTTTCCCCAATTTCCTTCCAGAAGCAACATACACCTCCCAGATTTTGGTTTAACCCAAGGGCCTTCTCCACAAATGACAAATTGAATTTCCTGCCCATGCAAGGGATAGGAGGCCTTGGAGTCTAATGTAATATAAAAATTATTAGGTTATTAAGTATGAAATGTCCGATTTCCTTAAGTACTAAGTTTGACAGTTGATTATCTCTGACATTTCACTTTGATACTTCTTGTTTTATTTTTATTGTGAAGATACATCCTCGGTCTTGCAAACATACGTGTTGGCTTGTGATTACCTTTCACATTTTTTTTTAAGAGCAATTTTTATGAAACCATGGATAAGTCAAAAATTCATGTTGTTTTCGAATATCAGTTCCATCATAGAACCAATGCAGCGCAGACAGCTCAAAATATCAACAAAGTGTTTGGGAAGGATGTGGCTAATGAACACACAGTACATCGATGGTTTGAGAAGTTCTGTTCTGGGTGATTTTAATCTTGAAAATAAGCCACGTGGGCAACCTGAGATCAAGGTGGATAATGACGAGCTGAAAGCTGTAGTGGAAGTGAGTCCATCTCAACCTATTCGTGAATTAGCAGCAAGGTTTGACGTTACTATTCCAACAATATTGGACCATTGGAAACAAATGGGCAAGGTAAAGAAGCTGGGTAGATGGGTTCTGCATGAATTAAATGAGTGTCAGAAGAGAAATTGTCTCGAAGCTTGCCTTTCTTTGCTGTCACGACATAAAGGTGAACCATTTCTGCACCATATTGTTATGTGTGACAAAAAATGGATTCTTTTTGACAATCGCAAGCGTTTGGCACAATGGTTGGATAAAGATGAAGTGCTGAAACAGTCCAAAACTGAATATTCATCCAAAAAAGCTAATGGTGTGTGTTTGGTGGTCCAGAGCTGGTATTATCCACTACAGCTTCATGAAACCTGGTCAATCGATGACAGCGGATGTCTACTGCAACCAATTGGACGAGATGATGAGGATGCTTGTGATTAAGCAGCCAAGATTAGTCAATAGAGACAGGTCAGTCCTCTTGCAAGATAACGCTCAACCACATGTCGCACAAACAATGCTGCTCAAACTACAGCAGCTGGACTTGAAAACTCTCTGTCATCCACCATATTCACCAGACCTTGCACCAACTGACTACCACTTCTTCCAGGCTTGGGACCACTTCTTGCAAGGAAAAATATTCAATTCTCAACAAGCTGTGGAAAATGCCTTTCACGATTTCATCGCCACTTGCTCTCCAGGCTTCTTCGCTGCTGGCATAAACAAGCTACCATTAAGACGGCAAAACTGTTGATAGTTTAGGTGCATATTTGATTAATTGTACTGCTTCTTGTTTGAGATATAATAAACTACACTTTTGATTCAAAATCAGACATTTCCCTTAATGACCTAATAATAAGGAAATGTGACATTTTTGCACTCCCAAACTTGTCCACACATATCTTGCTACGTTATCACTGTCTGGTACCTCTCCAGTCCTCACCAAACAGTGAGCTTGGGGTGGGGTGGCAGAAGAAGGTGCTGGATCCCCTCCCTTTATGGGTACCCTAGGGTTGAGCAAGGCCTCACTCAACATAGGGTCTCACCACATGTGGGACAGACAGAGGGTAGATGGACAGATGTTTGAACAGATGGATGGATGGGTGAAAGGACAGATGGGCGAACAAAATCATGAGGGACTGATGGATGGACAAACATTAGGATGGACAGATGGACAAACAGGTGAATGGATGAAGGAAGGAAGGCAGGATGGATGGGTGATGGGTGGAAGACAAATAGATGGATAGATAATCAGATGAATGTCTGGATGAAGGAACAAATGGATGAATAGATGAACAAATGGAAGATAAAGGAATAATGGATGGATGGCAGACAAAAGGATTAACGGATGAACAGAGAGGTGAATGGACAGAGGAATACATGAATGGGTGGATGTAAGAACAATAGACAGCTCAACAGATGGATGGACACACTTACCAATTTTCTTCTTTAACAGAGCTGGGAAGGTCAAGCCAGCCTCAAACACACTCCTGCTGGAAATGCCCCATGTGGTAGATGGCAGGGATGTTATCGCCACCCACTCTCACTGGGACCAGCGAGGGAAGCAGAAGTGGCCAAGCCTGACCCCTGGAGGTCACGATGGGAATGACCACCCCAGAGCCTAACTTGGCTGCCCTGGCCATGCCCAGCCAGCTGCGGAGCTGCGAAGGGAACCTTCAGGCAGACTCTGATCTTCTGGCACCGAGGCTGAGGCTCCCATCAAAACGTCCTCAGACACAGTTTGCCACACCTATAGTGTGCTAGACACTGGACCAGGAGTTTGCTCACACTCTGAAGGGCCTACTCCTGGTCAAGCCCTGTTAAGAGATTGCCTAGAGAGAGCTGATGGGGACATCCATGGACAGATGACTAATAACAGCCTACATTTCTGCATCGCTATCATTCTGGGCAGTGGGCCAGGCTACTCACACCTTTCCTATCAGCCCTTAAAGTAACAACTAGGACAACCCCCACTTTACAGGTGAGAAAACAGAGTCTCAGAGAGGCCACAAGCCTTGCCAAGGTCCGTGGTAAGTGAGTGGCAGAGCTGATTTGAACCCAGGCTGTCTGGCATCCTTAACCACCTTGCTTCCTTCCTCCCTTGACGGACCCCGCAGGGAGGATAACCAAGGTTGGCGCTTGAGTAACCTGGGTGGGAACACAGTGTGAACACACACAGCCCCTGCCACTCCTCCCATATCACCATCCAGTGGGGCCCCTCCCATCCCCTCACGGTGCTGACGGGGAAGCAGAGCCTGGTTTGGATCTCAGCCCCAGAACTGAGTAGCTGTGTGACCTCGGGCAAGCCACTTAACCTTTCTGTGCTTCAGTTCCTCGTGTGTGTTAGCAGTATGATACTAACTTCCCTCACAGGGCTGTTGTGACAATTAAATGATCTAATGTATTTAGAGAGTATCTGATACATAGTAAGTGTTTCCTCTTCTCATTACTGGGGAGAAAATCAGACTCAGAGAAGAAAAAGCCTGAGCATTTATGATGTAGCGGTTCCCTGCCTCCACACTTTCTTCCATCATTTTTCTGAAAGATGGAATCTTATCACTCTTCTCCTTAGAAACAGTGCCCCCCACCTTTGCCTGCAAATAAAATCCAAATTCCTGATTGATTCTCCCCCATCTCCCTGCCCCCACCACACAGGTGTCCTGAATTTTGTGTATCAGTCACTGCTCTGTCTGTATAGCTTAGTACAGTATCATGCTTAGATAAATATTATTTACTTTTTCTTGGCTTTAAACATTATAAAAAAGATATTAAACTCTATGTAGTCTCTGGGACTTGGTTTTTTTATTTACCACCACGTCCTAGATTCATCCATATGTGGCCAGGAGCTGTGGTCCACTCGTTTTCAGAGTTTTATAATATTCTGTTATGTGAATATATCACAATTTGTCCAGCCACTCTCCTATCATTGGGCAGCTGGGCTGTTTCCAGTGTTTCTGTGATTACAAACGGTGCTGTTATTCTCAGGTGTGTCTCTAGGTCCCTTGGAGGCTTCCTCTTAGATACAATCCTGGGAGCATTGCTGGAACACAGGTGTGCCAGTGCTCCTGTATACAAAGAAATGCCTTTTTCCAAAGTGCTCGAACCAATTTACATTCTTACCAGCAATTCTGAGAGTTCCTGTTGATCTACATCATTGCCAACATGTAGTAGTGTCAGACGTCATAATTTTTACCAGCCAAATATATAGAAGATAATGTCTTATTGTGGTCTTGACTTCCATACACCGGATCACCACTGGGCTTACGCACATTTTTTTTGGCCATAGCTGTTTCATCTTTTGTGAAACGCCGGTTCATGTTGTTTGCCCATTTTTCTCTTGAGTTGTTTATCTTTTTCTTGCTGATCCATAGGGGTTCTTGATACCAATCCTAAATTGGTTATATGTGTATACATCTCCTACCAGATTTGGATTTTTTTTTACATGCTTCAAGGTATCTTTGGGGGAAAAGAAATTATTATTTTTTAATTTGTATCAATCTTTTCATCATGGTTAACACTTTTTGGTGTGATTTATTTGAGAATTCTTTCTCTACCCTGAAATCAGAAAGATACTGATCTATATTTTCTTTAGACAGTATTAAAGTTGTACTTCTGACATATAAATCCTTAATCCATCTAGAACTGATTCTTGCATATGCTGTAAAGTGGTGATCCAATGGCACCTTTCCCTCACATGCATAATCAATTTTATCCACTTTGAGTATTGAATAGTCCCTCTTGCCCACTGCTCTGACATGCTTCCATTGTCATATATCAGAGTTCCACATACGCCTGCATCTGCTTCCGTGCTCTTTTTTCTGTCCCTTTGGTCAATTTGTTTATCCTTCTGACAAATTTCTAAATATATGGGGATTTTTAAAATTGTATTTTCGTTATTACCCTGTAACTTCATTGCATTATGGTCAAAGAATGTGCTCTGTATAATACATGTTGAATATTCTCTAATCTGAAGACCTGAAATCTGAAATGCTCCAAAATCTGAAACTTTTTAAGCACTGACATGACTCTCAAAGGAAATGCTTATTGGAGCATTTCAGATTTTGAATTTTGGGGTTAGGGACGCTGAACTGATAAGTATATAATGCAAATATTACAAAATCCAAAACCTGAAACACTTCTGGTCCCAAATATTTGGATAAGGGATGTTCAACCTGTACCTATTCTTTGAAATTTTTTGGAATTTGCTTTCTATTGTGGTATAAAATCAATTTTGTAAATGGTCTGTGATGGTTTGAGAAGAACTTGGTTGTTCTTCTCATTCAATGCAGGATTCAATTACTGTCCATTAGATCAAGTTTGTTATGGATGTTGTTCAAATCTATATCTTGGTTAATTTTTTCAGACTTGCTATCAGTAATTAAGAGAAATATTTGAAATATCCCATGCTGATGGTGGATTTGTCAGTTTCTCCCTATTCTATCAATTTTTTTGAGACAGGGTCTCACTCTGTAGCCCGGGCTAGAGTGCAGTGGTGTCATCATAGCTCACTGCAACCTCAAACTCCTGGGCTCAAGCGTTCCTCCTGCTTCAGCCTCTCTGAGTAGCTGGGACTATAGGCGTGCACCACCAAGCCTGGCTAAATTTTTTTTTATTATTTGTAGACATGGGGTCTTGCTATGTTTTTCAAGTTGGTTTCAAACTCCTGGCCTCAAGCGATCCTCCCACCTTGGCCTCCCAAAGTGCTGGGATTACAGGTGTGAGCCACTGCACCTGGCCAATTCTATCAATTTTTAAGTCAAGTTTATTGAAGTAAATTTAAACACAATAAAATTTACTTTTAAAATGAACAGTTCTATGAGTTTTGATAAACACAGTTACACAATCACCACCATTCTCAATATATATATTTTTATCATCTTAAAAAGTCCCCTCAAAAACCTAACAAACTCTACCTCAGCCAGGTGGTCAAGATCAACATTCACAATGATAAGTCATGTGGATAGCCTGTACCCTCGATATGATGTGATGATAATGGCACTTTATCTCTGGGGTCTTCCTCCCCAAAATCAATAATCCCAGTCAATTCATGAGAAAAACATCAGACAAATCCCAATTAAGGGCATTCTACAAAATGCCTGGCCAGGACTCCCCACAGCTATCAAGGTCATCAAAAACAAGGAAATTCTGAAAAACTGTCACAGTCATGAGGAGCCCAAGGACACATGATGGCTTAATATAATGTGGTATCCTGGTTGGGCTCCTGGAACACAAAAAGGACATTCAGGAAAAACTAAAGAAATCTGAATGAAGTATGGACTTAATAATAATGTATCAATATTGGCTCATTAATTGTGACAAAGGTACCATACTAACGTAAGATGTTAACAATAGGAAAACTGGGTGCAGATATATGTGAACTCTCTGTACCATTTTGCAATTTTTCTGTGAGTCTAAAATATTCTAAAATAAGGTGGGTTTTTTTTTAAGTTCCCTCATGACCCTTTGTAGTCAATACCCTTCCCCTAACCCCAACCTCTGGCAACCACTGATCTGTTTGTTCTCCGTCCCCATAGTTTTGCCTTTTATAGAATGTCATACAAATGGAATCGTACACAGCCTTTGTGTCTGGCTTTTTTCACTTAGCATAATGACTTTGAGATTCATCCATGTTATTGTTTGTATGAGTCCTTTTATTGGCTGAATAGTATTCCATTGAATTATTATACCATAATTAGTTTATCTAGTCAATGTACATTTGAGCTGTTTCCTGTTTGGGAAGGTTATGAAAAAAGCTTCTATAAATATTTGTGTACAACCACTTCACACCCACAACGATGGCTAAAGTGAAAAAGACAGGTAATAACACGTGTTGGCAAGGAAGTGGAGAAATCGAAACCCTCATACATTGCTGGTGGGAATATAAAATGATGCAGCCACTTTGGAAAACAGTTTGATAGTTTCTCAAAAAATTAAGCGTAGAGTTACCATATGACTCAGAAATTCCACTCCTATGCATATACCCAAGAGAATTTGTCCACACAAAATGTTGTACATGAATATTCATAGCAAAATTTTCATATTGTTCATAGTAGCCAGAGTGGAAACAATCCAAAGGTCCATCAACGGATACATGGGTAAACAAAATGTGGTATTTTCATGATGGAATTATTCAGCCATAAAACAGAATGAAGTCCGAAACATTCTACAACATGATTCATTCTACAACAAGTTTCATGGATGAACCTTGAAAATATTGTGCTAAGTAAAAGAAGCCAGAAACAAATGATTTCACTTATGATGTGTGATTCTATTCATATGGAATCATTAATGTTCAGAATAGGCAAATCATAGAGACAGAAAGTAGATTAGTAGTTGCCAGGGTATGGGAGGAGGGAGAGATGGGGAGTTTATAGAGTCTCTTTTTGGAATGATGAAAAAGTTCTGGAATTAGATAGTGGTAATAGTTGCACAACCAAATTTTATCCTTTAAAAGAGTTAACTTTATGGTATATGAATTATATCTCAATAGAGCTGTTTTTAAAAATATTTGCATACAAGTGTAAGTGTGGACATACGTTTTTATTTCTCTGAATAAATATCTAGACGTGGGATTGCTGGGTCATTACGTTGGTGCATATTTAACTTGTTAGAAACTGCCAAACTATTTTCCAAAGTAACTGTACCACCTTGTATTTCCACCAGCAACATATGACAGTTCCACTTGCTCCACATCCTTGTTAGCACTTTAGTCAGTTTTGGTTTTTGTGTTTGTTTTTTAGGTAGTTTACTGAAACATATACTATTTCATGATGTAGAGACAGGGTCTCACTATTTCGCCCAGGCTGGTCTGGAACTCCTGGCCTCAAGCGATCCTCCTGCCTCAGCCTCCCAAAGTGTTGGGATTACAAGTGTCAGTCACCACGCCCAGCTCAGTTTTTTTTTTTGTTTAGTTGTTGTACTCGCAGTTTTCCCATGCACATTTAATTAACAATATCTACTGCTAAACAATATCTTTATACCTATCCTCCTTAATCCTTCCAGAGTAGAACGCTGTAGCTCCAGTCTTTCCCCACCTGACTTACTGCTGTTGTCCAACATTTCAGATCTGTTCTTCGTAACATCACAAATGAAATAAATATTTTATACAGATGATTTTTGAATTAGCTGTACCCGCTTCCCGTTTTACATGCTCACCATTCACGCTCACATCTCAGGCTGACTGCTGGAATCATTTTCCTTCTTGAAAGTTTCTTTGGATCATCGTCAGCCTTTATTTACCTGTAAATGTGAAATGTGTTTTTTCCTTTTTCTCTTGTTCCTTGACAGGTCCTTTTCCTGGACGTAATTCTAAGTTGACATTTATTTGCTCTCATCACTTGAAAGGTATTATTCCAGCCTCTTCGCTCCCGTCATGGTGGTTGAGGAGTCAGCTCACGTTCTGTCTGTCGTTCCTTCGTGCATGATCCTTCCTTTCTCTCCGACGGCTTTCATCCTCCCTCTGCCTTGGCCATTCTGCCGTTTCCATAAAATGTGCATGAGCATGGATTTATTTTTATTTATTCTGCTTGAGATATTTTGTGTTTCCTGGTTCTAATGATCTGTTTTTCATCACTTTTAGAAAATTTGCAGCCATTTTTGGTTTCAAATACTGCCTCTTTACCATCCCCTTTATTTATTTTTTTCTGGGACTCCAATATAGAAGATCTTCTAATTCTGTTCTCTGCATCACTTGAGCTCCTTTCATGTCATCCGCCTTCTCGTCTCCACTGCATTCTTTGTGTAGAGCTGCTGCCTCACTAATTTCTCTAGTCAACGGCTTATTGTTTGTTGAATTTTAGATTTTGAGATAATATTTTTTATTTCTAGAAGTTTCCTTTGTTTTCCTCCAAATGTCTCTCTCTCTCTCTCTCTCCATTTTTATTTGTTTTATATGCTCATCTTTGTAATTGTGTCTTTTATTTCTTTAAACATCTCATAGGTAGCTACTCTATATTCCGTCCCTGAGGGTCCAAATCTGTTGCTTCTTTTTTTCCCCGCTGACTGTCACTCGTGTTGGCTTACCTTCTTGTGATTTGGTAAGTTTTGTATCGAAGGCCATTGCTTGATCTGACTCTGTGAATATCTTCCGGGCTTAATCTAGGGAAGCTTTCCTGCACATTGAGTTTGCTTCTCTCTTGCCGGTAGTGGTGGGCACCTCAACCCAGGACCACCTCAGTCCCCTCAAGGAGTTTTGTCTCAGAGAAGGCTCAATTTCCCATCTTCCCCACCCCTAGCTCTCCCGAGTTTCACTATCACCAGACGGAAAAATTGCTGTAGGACTCTGGCCTGGGAACCAGCCCTCCCCTTCAGGCAACCAGCCAGCTCAGGCCCCTCTCTGACACTCTCCCACACCCCCAACTCCAGCACCCTTGGGTTCATTCTCCAGCTCCCCTCTGCTGAAAGCTGGGCTCCTGGCCTCTCTATCCCCTCCCTGTCCTTTATTTTTCTTCATAGCACATGTCACCACCTGCCATCTCTTACGTTTGTTAAATTGCTTATGGTGTGATACCCGCACACACACTAGAATGTGATGACTTGTTGATTTATACATCCTCAGCAACTAGTGGAGCGCCTGGATATAGTAAGTGTTGAACCATTGTGTATAGAGGAATTAATAATGAGCAAATGAGACTTAGCACCTGTCTCCAAAATGCTCTCAGATCTGGCAGCTGAGACAAGGACAGTCTCAATACAGAGAAATAAGGGAGGGGATGGTGCAGCCAAAAGAAGGTCCCACCCTAGATTCGGAGGTCAGGGACCACTTCCCAGTCCAGATTGAGGGGAACGGGGACATGCAAAGTTTAGGCTTTAAGGGTGTGTCGTTATCGTTCCACAAATGAAAGGAATAGGGGAGGGCGGTCCAAAGAGGACAGCGCAAAGATGAGAAAGAAGCTATTTGGGGAACTGAAAGTGGTGCAGTGCGGCAGGATGCAGGAGGATGAGGAAGGGGCTGGGGGAGAGGGGCTGGAGAGGAGGGCATAGGCCAGACCCCCTGGGCCTTCCAAGCTCCCGTGGAGTTTAGCAATGAAGAGGGGAGGGGAGGGAAGGGTTTCAGCAGGGGAGCACACGGCCAGGCTGCAGGGTAGAAAACTCCCTCTGGCTTCTGGGTGAAGTTGGAACTGGGGGTGGGGAGGCAAGGAGGCCCATGCAGAGGCTCTGCAGGGGATGGAGGTCAGGTCTGTGCCAGGGCTGATAGTGGGGGTGGGGGCACCCCAAGGAAGACCCCTTAGGGCTTCTGGTGGGGGCTTTGGCTGGCAATAGAAATACCAGGAGGAGAAGCCTCAAGTTGAGTCAGCTGTGAATGGTGGGGCTCATTCAGTGGACAGAGGGTTGCTCCATAGGCATAGGCTGGGCTGATTTGAAGGGTGAAGAGTCCACACCCCAGACTCCTGAGCCAATGCTCTTTTAAACTAGGGTTGCCAGGTTTAGCAAAAATAAAAATAGATAAATAAATATATAGGATGCACAGCTCAATTTGAGTTTCAGGTAAACCACGAATAATTTTTTAGTGTATGTATGTCTCTAAAATTGGGCATCTTGTATTTTCTCCGGCAACCCTACTTTCAACAACCCCCCATACACACATGCACATGCACATGCACACACCCTTTCTGAAATAACAGTAACAAAAGGACACAGAAACGTCCTAATCTGTGGCCCCTCTGGCATCTACTTGTCATCCCTTCACCAAGTGCCTCCTCAGAGTCCCTGGCCCTGGACCACGGCCCCAGACTCCACCCCATTCCTCTCCCCCAGCTGTGCAAGCCCCCCCCGGGCTAGACCAGGCTCTGCCAGGAGCGGGAGGAGGGCGGGAGGAGAGCGGGAGGGGCCCTGTCTCCCTCAGTCCCTCCCCTATGCCTGGATGAGGCATTTCCAGGAAGTGGTCCATGCCTAGAGCCTGGACCCCAGTGGGGCTCAGGGCCACAAGATGGGGCTGTTTCCTGGAACCACCAGACTCATCCCATGTCACTGTGGCCACATCCTCCATCGGGTAGCCCTGGGCTTGGTGGGGTCTAAGAGGCCAGGTCCTGGCCTGGGGGCCTCTAGGCAAAGCCCTGCTTCGGGAGCCTGGGTCACTCTCCCTGGAGCTGCCCAAGAGAAGGGCTAAAGATTCCCAGGATCTCTCAGCACCCCCATTAGCAGGGGGACTCACCCCAAGGCCTGGGTAGCCTGGTGCAACTCAGGGCTGGGCTAAACCAGAGGCGCTCACATCACCCTGATGGGGGATGGGGGAGGCTCCACCTACAGTCAGTGTGGGAAAGAGGCCTTCTCTATGGGGCAGTGGGAGATTTCATAGAAGACATGACAAATGACCACCAGGAGTTTCAGTAGATCAGAGGATTGGGAAATTGGGGGGTGAAGGGACATGTGGCAACAGCCTGGAGGCTGCACCATGTGGGGAATATTCCTAGAATGGCAGAAAGCCAGCAAGGCTAGAGCAGAGGCCCCTGTGGGGAAAGAAACTGAGGCGTGGTGGGATGTGCCTAAGGAAGAGCTGATCCTGTAAGGTTGAGCAGACCTGGGCCTGGGGTTTATACAGGTGGCCTCTGAGACTCAGTTGACACTCTTAATAATAATAGCAAAAATACTAATGATAACAATAGTAACCATTTATTGAGCACTTACTCTGTGCCAAGCCTCTTTATATGGATTCTTTTATTTAATCTTCAAAATGGGTCTGCTATTGTCCCTATTTTACAGATAGGAAAACTAAGGCACAGAGAGGTTGATTGACTTGGCCACAGTCACACAGCAAGCAAGTGGCAGAGCCTGGCACGTGAGCCCAGGCAGTCTGGCTTCAGAGCCTGCACCACTCAGAACCTGGTAAAAAGCTATTTGCATCCAGAAATGTACAGAAGGGCAGACGATGCCCCTGGGAAAATTTTTCCCTGGGGGCAATCCTACTCCAATTCCTTCCCTGTGACATTCAAGGTCATAAAATCTGTCTGATGGCCTGGGGCAGGTCCCTGAGAGTCTTGGGGACTGTGACTCTCTGGTGCCAGGTATGCCTGGGGCACAGCCCCCGAGAGTAACAGCACACAGCCGCATTAGGCAAAGAGACAAATGTTTGTGTAAACAGGGCTCGCCTTTCCTCCTGCCGGTCACTCAGCAAGCACAGTCCTGCAGGTGTGGGCTTCTCCAGCTGGTGCATCATGTCCACAGACAGGTGACTGTGGCAGTTTTGAAGCCAATGGCCTCTGAGCACATACCAACAACGCCCCCTGGTGTCCATCCTTGGAAAAGCATTGGCTTTATGAGTTGTCTCCCACGTGGTCTGACAGATAGGTCTAGGGCAATGGTGATTCTCTGCAACTGTGGCCTGAGCTCGGGATTTAGAACCCACACCCTCACACCTACCAGGGGAAGTTCAATCCCGCCCCATCATCAAATAGCCGGGTCACTGGAGGCTGGCTCAGCTGGAGGGGAAAGAGGCATTCCCCTCTGACCCCGAGGAAACCCTACAGGCTCAGCTGCTCGTATAAGTGGCCTATAGGGGTCTTAGGAGCACTGCAGGAAGAGCCTCTGGAAACTGAACTTCTTTTCCTGATCTTTGGGTGATGGTGGTATTGGAGTTGGACCCTCTGGGCAGGACTGGACTTCTCAATCTTTGGGGAGGGTGGGCTTGGACTTGGAGTCATAATTTGGGGAGTTCAAGGAAAAGAGGCCTCAGGCATAGGCTAGTAAGGTCTCAGACACCGGGTCGGTCTCTAAGCACAGGGCTGGGGGCCGTAAACCGGGAAGCTACCTGGCCCTGCCCAGGAGGAAAGTAGCAGGGCCCAGCAGGTGCTTCTGCGGCAGGTTGGTTGAGATCTGCCCCCAGCAGGCAGGTGGAGGTTGTGGAATTCTCATCCCACCCTGACACTCTCCCCACTGGTCTTATTCAATCTTTACAAAGCTCCTGGGTTAGGCAGGACTGAGCACTTGCCCCCATGTCGCATATATGGAAATTGAGGGCCTATGAGAAATGACAGGCCCAAGGACATACAATGAGACTCAGAGCCAGGCCTTGCAACGTGGCCTCCTGATGCCCAGGCCAGTGCTCTGCCCACATGCCTGGCCAGCTGGCCCCAGGCACCAGGACAAAGTTTATCACCCCCAGGTGGGGTTGGCCCTGCTGGGAGCAGAACATCAGGGGGTGGCAGAGCAACGCCCTGCCCTCAGTGCCTGGGGAGGCCATGGAGGTAGAAAAGGCTCCCTGGGGGACACAGTGGCCTCAAAGATCCAGAAGCAGGCCTGCCACCTTCTCTGGTGGGAGCCAAGGCCTTGGTGTGCAGGCAGCCAGAGAGGCTGAGGACTCCAGGCCAGGAGGCTCAGACTATGGTGTGGTCTGGGAGGAGCTGAAGGCCTCCATCTCTGCCTGGGCCTCTGCCTCTGAACGGCATCTCTGGGAGCAGAACCACAGGAAGAGGAAGAAACCTGCAAGCAGAAGGCTGGTCGGTGGGAGCATTGTGGAGCAGGATGGGGCCTCCCCAGAATCCAAGACCTCCTCAGCTGCAGTGAGCTGGGCCTCCCTGGGGCCCATGAGTAACTCCCAGAATCTCTTACCGTTGGGATCCCGAAGGGTGGGCTTTAGGAGCTGGAGGTCCCAGCCGCAGCTGGCCCGTAGGGTGCCTTTGTGCAAATTAGAAGGCAGCACCCCTTCCTCTGGGTGGATGCAGACCCCTACCAGTGGGCAATTGGAGCTGTGGGCTGGATTTCAGCCCCCACTCACCCCCTCCACCTTTGGCGGTGAACATCCCACCAGCCACACACCACCCTGCCCCCAGGCTTCCTCCAGGCCACCCACTGCCTACCATAGAGTGAGTTGAAGATGGTGAAGAGGAACAGCTGGGGCAGCAGGAAGACGCCAAAGGAGAAGAAGGCCAAGGCCCACGTGGTGCCCAGTAGCACGGTGAGGCCTAGCACAGTGACGGTGTCCCGGCAGGCCCGTGTGCCCGGCACCTCTGCCCGTGCCCGCAGCCTGCGCAGGGCCCACAGCGCCCAGGCCAGCACCACCAGGTTGAAAAGGGATGTGAGGCCACCATAGCCCATGACCAGGACGCTGTGCACCAGGGGGCTCCGCACCCAGCACCTGCAGGGGAGTGTGAAGTGCCAGGCTTGCTGTGGCCCCGAGGCCAGCCAGGGAGACCAGAGTCACTTGGGCCTATGGACTGCCTCCAACCCGGCCCCGTCTCCTGGCTAGGCCCCATTGTTTCTTGCCTGACTGCACACATGGTAAAGCCCCTCACCCAGCCAGGCCACCACAATAGAACACACCTGCCACCTGGATCCCCTTTCTGAAGCTCTGCCTTTCCAGCCACAGCAGTTTCTCTCATGCCTCCATGTTTTATCCACCCGAAAACTCTTCTTCTCTCCCTTCTACGTCTGCCTAACTCCTCTCTCCTTCCACGGCCAGCCCAGTGCCAGCTTGTACGACCTTCTGTCGGATCCTTGGCCTGGGCCCCTTTCCCCTTCCATCCCACCACATGGCTGTCATCTTCTTATCACCATTTTGTGCAATGGGACACCCCTCCCCAGGAGACTCTCCCCACCTGGACTAGGCAAACGTGCGCTTCCCTGAGTACAGAGCCAGAGAGGCCTGACAGTGGCCCAGCCCTGGTCCTTCTGGCCTTTGCCTCCTCAAGACACCTTCAAGACAGGTGCCGCCTGTTACCCCGTTAGACACGGTATCACATGCTTTGTATGGATTAGCCCATGTAATCTCCATGATGACCCCATAAGGCAGGTTCATAATCATCCCCATCCTACAGATGAGGAAACTGAGGCTCTGGCTCAGGAACACATGCTAATAAGAGGCAAAGGTAGGAACTGAAGCCTGGTTGTCTGAGCTCAGAGCCTGTGCCCCAACTGTCAGTCACCTGCTCAGGTTCCCATCACGGACTCCTGCCCCTGCAGTCACAAGGGTCCTCGAACATTATTTTTGGGATTCATCCAAGTTGATAAGTATCATTGTGGATCATTTATGGTCACTGCTAGATAATATTCTAGCAGCGGTGGCTCTACCACAATTTATGAATCCAGTGTCCTATCCATGGACATTTAAATTATTTTCAGGGTTTTTTTCTTAATTGTTGTTTGTGTTTAGGAACGCATATATATGGAGTAAGCAATTTTTTAAATGTAGAAGAATAAAAGTCACAAGATCCAGGGTATTTGTTTCCTGAGGGGAGAGGGAAGAGCAAGGAAGAGAAGCTAGCCCTTAGGGCGGGAGTACTCTAACGCTCCTGCATCAATGTGCTTCCTGTCTTGTGGGTGCCTCACCTAAGCGCTTTTGTCCACATCACATTATTATATAACAAAATACATCTCCGGAGAGTCCTAAGTCACACCTCCTCTGAGACACCAATCCACCCCTCACAACCCCACCTCTGCACCCAGTTCTGCTGGGGGGACCCTGGCTGGGGGACAGGCTCTGGAGCCAGCCTGCCTGAGACCAAACCCCAGCTCTCCCGCCGGCCCGCTTGGCTCCTTGGGCGAGGTTCGTAAGCTGTCTTTACCTCAGTTGCCCTAGCTGTAGAATAGGGCTGACTCAAGGACCTACCCTGTGTTGTGAGGATTAAGCAGGCTGATGCCTAAAGCCTGCCAGAGTCAGCCCTCAGTGATCCTGAACTTGCATCAGCCCAGGAAGGAAAAAGACTCCATGGCCAACTGCTGGTGATGGGCCCATGGGGGTATCTTATGCTAGTCTATGTTTGGCTGTTAGAAATGTTTCATAATAATAAAAAGCTTAATGTCCTATGGCACAGGGAGAGGCAGCAGAGGCTATAAAAGACAGCAGCAGATTCTGTCCTGGGCCCCCAGGGCCCACCTCTGTGCCTCTCTTGGTCCCCCAAACCAGAGCCTGGGTGAGCAAGGTGGTCTGCAGGGCAACAGAGTCAAGTGCAGGCTAAGCCAGACCAGCAGGGCCTGGCAGCTGGAGGACAGGGGGATGGCTGGGTGGTCATGTGTTTCCAGGAGGTGGGAGGCCCAGCTGCCCTGGCCTTGGAAGCCAGTGAGCAGGTGCTGGCTTCCTAGAGCTACCTGGCACAGAACACAAGCCTGCCCCTGAAGGGGACCTTTGGGATCCAGCAGAAGGGATGTGGCAAAGGCCCCTGCAAATCTCCTGCCATCTAACACGGCTCCCTCTTTGGCCCACAGCCAGTGCCCTGCCTGCCGGACAACCCGTTTCCAGCCCCAGGCTTATGTGGCCCTTCTGCCAGAGACAGGGAGCCCACTGCAGCCCTGAGGGCACTCACATGGACATGTTCTGGAAGCCCGTGCCATTTTGCTGGCTGTTGGAGATGGTGTAGGATCCATACACTGAGCTCTTGACAGCGAGGAGAAGCAGCACCAGGAGGGCCGGGAGCCCTGAGGGGGACACAAAGGCTCAGGAGGCTCCAAGAGCGGCTGGCCCTCAGTCCCTGGGGCTGCTAACCAGAACTCCACTGGGCCAGGGAGGGAGGGAGGGGACTCAGCCTCCAGCCCCTGGCATGTGGTCCAGCTTCAGAGCAATTTGCCTGGCGGTCTTAGAGGAGGCTCTTCTCCAAGGGGATGTTAGTGATGCTCTAGGACAGAATGGTGGTGGGGGGGAGCTAACAGGAGAGGGTTGGGGAACTGGTGAGGGAATAGAAATAGGAAAGAAAGGGGCTAGGAGGGTGACAGAGGTGCCTGTGATGGCGCTGTTGGAGGTGGAGGAGGTGACGATGGTGGTGATGCAGGCAGAGGTGGTGATCAGAGGAGTGATGTAGAGAGTGGTGGTGGGTGTTGACAGGGATGATGGCTGGTGGTCATGTAGTGGTACCAATAAGGAGGTGGAGGAGGAAGAGAGGACAGGAGGGGACAATGCTCTGCCCAGCTGGAGGCCGCAGGACGAAGAGGGGAGCGACGCTGTGCTTACCCCAGCCCAGAGCACAGAGCTTGAGCACGTATCGGCGGATGTAGATGTTGTAGACACGCCCAAGGAGAAGGTAGAGGTTGAAGCCTTCAATGGCCATCCAGGTGAGGCAGCTGAGCAGTGCGTAGTGCAGGGTGGCGGCCAGCACCATGCATGCCAACCCGGGCACGGAGGGCAGGGCCAGCGCAGGGCTCAGGAGGAAGGCAACATTCAGGAGCAGCACAGAGGTATGCAGGTTCATGTGGATGCGAGTTATGGAGTCATTCTGCTTCCTGTAGATGCAAGCATGGCCCTCCATGGCCCAGGGACATCCCCCAGGCAGCACTACCCCCTGGGCTCATAGATGCACAATGAAGGAGAAACTGAGGCTGAGAGGGGCAGGGACCCCACAGCAGCCACACCTCAAAGCTATTCTGCCTCCCAGACCCCACCCCCTGATGAAGCCCACCCCACTGTGGGGGACCAAGTGGGGAAGCAGAAGGGGTGCTGTACCACCATGGGATGGGCAGGCCCAGGCCATGGCAGGGGCATACCTGGCATGGAAGTGCAGCAGGACAGTGAGCACCGATGCCACGATGGAGATGCTGCAGCCCACGAGGGAGATGTACGTGAGAGGCGCCAGCAACTCTGCAGGGACCGGGGCCGGGGAGAGTTGCTGCGGGAGGAAGAGGGGCTGGAGCCCAGAAGCATGGGAATGCCCTCCTAGGCTGAGTCAGAGGGACCTCCCGAGACCTCTGCTCCACGTCCCCTTCCCCACAGGCCCAGCCACGCTCCTGACTTGAACAAGGCCATGGCAGACAGGGTGACTTTTGCCACCCATAACTCCCACCTCCCCTTCCTCTATGAGAACCCCCCTCCCCGACTCACTATGCACCCCGTTGGGGATGAGGGGACCACAACTTCTCCCACTGTGTGCAGACAGGTGCACCAGGCCTGGCCTATCAGAGCCCTCCCTTCTCCTGCCCATAGTTATTGGTGCAGGATGAGCACATGGCTGGCAGAATTGAGTAAGAGGAGCTGTCATTCCACTGGCCTGAAAGCTAGTAGGGCATGAGCCTGGAACTGCTGGCAGCCATATTATTATCCCATAGGGAGACCCTGTCTGAGGGCTAAGCCAGAACAGAGCAAGCACAGTTGAGGGACAGACATAGATGCTATCTTAGTGATGTCAAGCCCCTGGATCAAGCCATGCCTGAAGCCCAACCCAGCCTATTCAGAAACATGCGACCATAAGTTTTTTTGGTTTTGGGGGGGGTTTTGCTTAAGCCCATTTGAGTTGGATTTTCCAGCCCTTGCCTCAGCTTTTGCCTTGCTCCTCTTCTACAGACATGGGGTCCTCTGCAGGTCTGAACCCCCTCACCCAGGCTGGATGCATGCATACCATGAGAACTGCAAAGTAGGTGAGGTGGTTGCAGTGGCAGAGCACCTGGGAAGGTGAGGGCTGCTCTGTACGACAGCCCTCGGAGCTCCAGGCCCCCCAGTGTTGCTTGCCGGCTCCCTCCTTCCAAAAGACACAGGTCGCTGTGTAGCCTTCCTGAGGGGAGATGCTGGGGTAAGTCAAAGAGGTGCAGAGGAAGGGCTGCAAATTAGGGTCTGGGAGCCCTGGGTGCCAAATGTGACTCAGCTGCACATTTGTCAACACTTTACCAGGCACTGGCTGGGCTTTGGCATCAGGCAGTCCTAGATTCCAGCCCCACCTCCAACATGGACTCTCAGAGTGACCTGGGCAAGTTGCCAAGCTGCTCTGAGCCTCAGTTTATTCATCTGCAAAATGGGATCATTTATACCCAAGTCACAAGGATGGTGGAAAAAGTAAAGGCAATGTGGACTCTTGAGTGCTCAGCTCTGGCCTTTTATAGAGTAGGTGGTGTGAGCCCAGAGAGGTGAAAGGAAAGGATGATGGTGAAATTCAGAGTGCAACAGTCCTGATGAGGCTGAAGGGAAGACAGAGCCACAGAGCAGAGGCTCTGGGCTTTGCAGGAATGCCAGGGACAGGGAGCAGTGGCACTGGAGTGTGCCCCCCAACAGCCCCCTCCGTTGTTCTGGCATTAGTATCTGCACTTCCCTTTGGAACACACTCCTCCACCCCAGTCCCTGGGCCATGTGACCCAGGCCTGCCTACTCCACACATGCCATCCCCCTGGGCACAGTGACTGGTGCAGGGTTGGATGCATGAACCTTTAGGACCCTGAAACCCTGATTTGCACTGGTGGGGAAGAGCCTGCTTGGAATATGGGACGGAAGTCAGGCACTCCAGCATCCATCCTGCCACAGAATGGAAAGCCAAGGCAGGAGATCATTGCTGAGAGATGGGGAAAGACTGAGTCATGATGGCAGCGCATTCATTCCTGGATCCAGCCATGCCTGAACCTGGACCACTCCTGGACATTTCATGTGAGCCAATAAATTCCCTTTGTACTTCAGCTGGCTTGAGCTGGTCTTCTACCACTTGCAACTGAAAGAATCCTGACTAACACAGTGAGTAAAAGCTTTTCTCTCTTATTTCTTTGGCAAAGTCATTTTCAAAGTGTGATAAATTTAAAACAATTTGTTTCCAAGATGGTTCCATAGGTTTGCATTTGGTCAAACCAATGTTGAACAGGGCAGCCACAGAGGGGCAGGGGTGGCGTGGAAATGGGGACACCCCCAGCAGTACCAAGCTTTGGTTGTGCCAGAAGCTGATGTGGACCGGATCCCTGAGGTTGTTCACACGTCCATGGCTCAGCTGGGCCCCCAGGACATAGTTATTGAGCAGAGATGAGTTGTTGTCATCCTGGAAGGGCAGCAGGAGAAGGGCTGAGTGGAAGGGACATAGGGAGAGGTCTGAGCCCCTCCTGCCTGGACGAGAACGAGCAGCATGCCTTTCATGCGTGCAGTGCGGCCAGCATCCCAGCCTTTGCATATGCTCTTCCTGCTTGGTGGAAAGTTCCCTTACCAGACCCGGTTCCACCTCCCATTTGTGTAATGTGTTCCAGCCTCATGCCATCCACCTCCCCACTATCCTAACTCACTGTCAGAGACAAGGTTGAAAGGTGCCTTCTCCAGCAGCCCTCCTGGACTGCCCACTGGGAACAGCCCCAACCCCACCCTGAGTCATCCATCACCCTGTATCTCTGTTGCTGTAATCAACCTTGCGCTAACACTAAAGCTCTAAGGTCCTAGTCTAAGCATCCAGATAGAAAGTTCTCTGAGGGCAGGGACTTTGTGCCTTCTTGTCTGTCTCCCACCTAGGGACAAGCACATAGTAGGTTTGTTAGATCTCATTTGCAGATTGCAATTTTACCTTCCTACCATTCTGCTAAGGCTGGTAGGGAAACTGAGACCCAGAGAGGTGCAATGGCTGGCTCGGATTACGCAGTGGGCTAGTCCCACTTGGTGCTGTCCCCACCCAGAGGCCTGGCAGTGGCATGGATGATGCCTGCAGTGCCCCAAGAAGGGGCCAGCGCCCACCCTCCTTGGCCCACCATCACACTGACCTTGAAAAAGGAGGCTGTGAAGAAGTAGACACAGATGAGCCGCAACTCCCTGGGGCGGGTCCTGCAGGTGTCCCGGGTCAGCTCAGCAGGAAACTGCATGGCATGGCGGTTCCAGGCCTGTCAAGGGCCACGGACAGGCTGAGTTTTGTGTCCAAGGCCTGCAGACCTGGTCCCAACGCTTTTGCTGCCCCCACTCCCCCCAAAACCTTCCCACCCTTACCCTGGGCGTTTCCTTCCTCCAAGCCTCCACCTGCAGAACCCTCTCCTCCCAGGCTGCCCCTCCTCCCAAACTTTCCCAGGTCCCAGGCCTTCCCTCCATGCCATGCCAGTCTTGAATTTGGGGTACCTACCCCACCTGCCTGGGGCCCCTGAGGATGGAGCCATCTCAGTACCCAGCTCCCAGCCCCAGCCAGGCAGCCAGCAGGATCACACTAGGGTCCTAAAAGGAGCCCAGATTCCCTGGCCTCTCCCACTGCTGCCTCCCCAGGAACCTGCCTCCAGCCAAAGCAGGAAGAAGATACTGCCCTTGTAGGGCTACAAAGCCGCTCCCTTTCTTAATGTCAGCCCCATTTAGAGGAGGCAACTCACAGCCAATTAGGACAGAGCCTAGATTGGGGGGCATGGGGAGGGGACAGCGGAGCCTGAGGAAAGTCCAGACCTTAAACACCTGGAGGGCTTCTAGGATGGAGGCAGCTGGCCCCCTATCCCCCAACCCCACCCCCGCCACCTCTAACCTGGGGTACCGGCTTCAGAGCGGTGCTGCTCAGCGAGAGACCAGCAAAGTCACAGCCCAGCTTGAAGGCCAGAGACTGGATGGTGCGTGTCTGCAAGGTCAGGTTGTAGCCCCAGAAGCTGACGTTCAGCAGCATCTGCTCCAGGATGTGGACTTGCCTGAGGGCCGGAGGAGAGATAGCCAGGTAGGGCAGAGCCAGGAGAGGGGGCCCTAGACAGCCTGGGAGGGCAGGGCCTCTCCATCCCACACCCCTCTCACTCCCGGCTCCACACCCGTGCACACAGTGTCCCTGGCACGCTCTTACCTCCCCATCCCACCCCAACCATTCCTTTCTCCCGATTAACTCCTGTTTAGGTCCCAGTTTGTTGTCACCTCCTCCAGGAAGCTTTCCATGACTGCTCCCCCCAACTGAGTGAAGTGTACCTGTGCTTCCCAGTTGCAGTTCTTAGCCCTGACCAGTCATCAGCATTGGCTTCTCACCCAGAGTTGCTTGGTCTTTGGGTCACAGACCCTGGAAAGCCCAGCCAGAGTCTCAGAGCCCCTTCCCAGGAGAATGCACAGAGACCCACGATCCTGCCCCTGGTTTCACAGCATCCATGATTAGGGGCCCCCACCCTAGACAGTAAACTCCATGAGGGCAGTGACATGTCTATCCTGCATCTCAAGAGCCTAGTGCCAGGTATGCAGTAGGTACTCAATAAATGTGCTGAAAAATGCATGGTTAACAGTCTACCCTGGACCAACCCTGGACCACTGACTCAGGGTGCAGACTTGGGGTGGGAGGCACAGCTGACTCTAAGCAGGAGAGGAAGTCGCTCAACTCACTGAGCAAGAGAAGGCATCCTGCGGCCCCTGGGCCCCTCCATTTTCTCCATCCACTGCAGAAGTTCTTGCGATGTCTCTGTGAGAGCAAGAGTCACACCTTCCCTTCAGCTGGCCCCTGGCCCCACAGCCTCTGGGCCTTCCATCCCCAGCCTGAGGCTTCTAGTTCACCAGCAGTTCCTGCTGCCCCCAGGAAGCCCAAGCATCCCCCTTTCAATCTCCCTTGGTTTGAAGCCTTTCACATCACAGCCATGGGCCTGGGCTAGGGAGCCCCAGTGCAGCAGAGTCCTCTTACCTGCTGTTATGTTCTGGAAAGTCAGAAGGCACAGGCAGAGGAAAAGGGGCCCACAGAAATCCATGCCCTGTGCCCGGGTCTCCTCCAAGAACTGACTCCCGCCCTGGAAAAGGTGCATGCCATCATCCTTACGGTAAAGGAGCGACCTCTAACTTCTAGGCATCTGGCATGTCCCAAGGGTAGGACCATGCAGCCTTATTTGATCCTCAGTACTCCTCCCTTTCACAGATGAGGAAACTGAGGCTCAAAGGGCAAAGGGTCTTGCTTTGCTTGAAGCTGCCTGAAGCCAGGTCTCTGTGACTCCAGAATCCCTAACCATGGAATAATGGCTGCCATTAGCAGCTCTGCCTGAGACGCTCCCCTCCCAAAAAATGGTCTCTGTGGGGGCTCCCCCAGGGCCCTGACCTTACCCAGAGGGAAGTCGCCTGGGAGCAAGCAACATGTAATCCCGTCCAGCCCTGTCATTAATTCACCATGTAGCTTTGGGTAAGGGTCTGTCTCTCTCTGCCCTCATTTTTCTTGGTTTCAAAATGAACTAATAAACTTCTGCTTAAATATAGCAAATTTATGTCTGCCCCCTGAAACCGCACTAAAATAAGAATGAATGAATAAAATAGGCTCAAAGCCACAAAGACAGAACAATGGGAAGAAGACCACAAAGATGGGAGACGGCAGCAAAACTTTGGAAGTTACCAAGCTCCCACCTGGTATGAAATTTACCAGACCATAAAAAGTTGAACCCAAGAGTCTGCAGCGGGGAGAGGTATGGAGTCCAGGGGGTGGAGGGTAGGGGCAAGGAGAAGCCACACAGCCTTGGAAGCACTGACAACTGGAGGCATCAGGAACTTCTAAAGTGGGGGTGAAGGATGAGGCCAAAAAACAGAGGATTGTGGGTTGTGAGTGTTTAAAATGTCCAACTCAGTCCCCAGATCTCCTCTGCCAGCGGGGTGTCCAGGAGCCTCCTCACCACCCTGCCAGCCCCAATCCTGCTCCAACGCAAAGTTCACTCCCTGGAGAAGGTGCACCATAGAGAATGGGGTGGGGAGGGGATATCCCCTCTTGCTCCCCTACTCAGCTTCCAGAACTCCGCAGCAGCCAGAGTTATGCTGCAAGGCAGGAGAAAATTCTTCTCTGAAGAACTGACCATTCTAAGAAAACTATCCTACAGCTAGTGACATTTTGATGTTCCTCAATGTAATGGCCAAGACCTAACTTAACAAGGAAGCTTCAACGAACCCTGCAAAGCAATTAAGTTTTCAGTGCTCCTCTCTTAAAGACGAATGGTCAACCAAGGATTACTGGGTATTTTAAAACATGCACCCTTCTCAGGAAGCGGCTGCAGGATGTGCTCCAACAAAATGAGGCAGTAAATTATGAAAGAAAACACAGGGTATAGGAAACCCCACCAGGGGAGAGGTGAAGCTACTCCACAGAAAATGTTTGAAGGAAAGGCCCAGGTTGATGGTTGAACAGAAAGACTAGGCACTTCCCATCCAGAGGGAGCAGGAGAAGAGAAAGCTCCAGGAGGAAGGTCTTGATGAGAAGAAGGAGGAGGAAAAGGAGAATATATAGACTATCTGACAGGTTTGAGCATGTGGAAAAATTATTTTCAAAGATGTCTTAGAGAAAGCTTGCAAATGAAAAATAAAAAGAAACAATTTTGAGATAACCAAATTGTATAAGAAAGAAAATGTAATCTTCCTACACTACTTGATTTAATATGGAATAAAATTTCTATAGTCATAACAGAAACATTAAAAAGGATATTTATTTTTTAAATTGCATAAAAACCATAGTAAAATGATTTTGACTTCCACTTAGAATGCAGAGAGCCACAAGAGACCATCACTCCCTTCATGATGGAAAAAGCCAAATAATGTACGAAATCAATTTTTTGAGCCCATGGGAGAGCTGAGGTCACAAGGTAACCAAGTGAACTTGTTTCTAATGGCAATTGCAACACATTACCTTTGATAGATGAAACACATGACATGTTTCACCTTTGATACAGCATAGAGGAATAACTATTTGCCACAAAAATAGACAAGAAAACAACTGATATCTTAATGAATTCTTAATGGCAGAGCATGAGCTAGAGCAGCAGTTTAGAATCCCTGGGGCCCCAGACACAAGGGGAGGCTGTACCCACTAGAGAGCTTCTTCCCACAGTCCTCCACGGGGTGTTCATGAGAATGATTGGGGGTGGGGCAGGATCTGAGAGAGGCCCCATGGTGACACAGGCATGCAGGACCTGCCAAGGTTTGCGGGTGGAGCAGGAGTACCTGGAGATGCCTGTCTGAGCTCTGGGCCCTGCATGAGTACAAGGTGGTAGTTGGCTGCTGCTGAGAGTTAGGTACCTGCATCCTGGCCTCACTTTGATGTGAGACCTCCATCCCTCCGTCCCTGACCTGCTACCAGGCAAATGTCTACTGCCTCTGGTGGAGGAGTAGAAACCCTCCCAGCCCAACCTTGCACTGATACTAAGCAAAAGCCATCTGACACTGGCAAGAAACAGGAAACCCACGAATGCCCAGGATCCTGCACTGATACATGGCAGACGGCGGCAGCTGCTACTGCTGCTGCTGCTGGGAGAACAGAAACCTCACTCACACTCAAGATCCCTCCATCAATAAGGCAGAGTTTGGCTCCCACAGGGATGAAGGACAAGAAGTCTGCCTGCACTCTAGCGCCTGCACTGAATAGGAGGCAGAGACTATCAGAAACTGGAAGAGAAACAGGAAACTAAGAAATCCCCACTCCTGCGGCTCATGCTCAAGGCTGTCCAAGACTGACACTAGAGCAAGAGAACCAAGAATTCATTGCCTCTACCACTAACCTTGCACCAAGTAATGGGAAACAGCAATCTACCGCTGGGAGAGGAACCAGAACCTAAAGAGAGATTCCCTCTGCGTTACAAGCATGCAAGGCTGGGAGTGGAGAAGGAATACTGACAAAATTCCTGTGGGAATAAAGACCTCATACTAAGCACAAAGTAGTGGCAGTTCACCACTGGAGAAATTTAAAGCCTGTGGTTTACAGAAGGTAACTATAGCAACAACAAAACCTAAACCCAAATCAACTATAGATTAGATTGACTTGACACCCTATACTAAAACCATGACATAAGAAATATACCCATTTCTAGGCATAAATATCATTTACCTCACTCACTGCTGTTTTTTAACACACAATGTCTGGTAGTCAGTCAAAGATTTTAAGACACACACAAAGTCAAGTAAAAGAAATGACTCATTGACAAGAGATAAAAGAATCCAGATGAAAGAACCAGACCCAAAATGACCAAAATGTTGCAACTATCCAACAGACACTTCAAGATAACTATGGTGAATATGTTAAAGGATATAATGGAAAAGGTAGACTTCCAAGAACAGATGGGAAATTTCAGGAGAGTGATGGAAACTATTAAGAATAGTCAAGTAAAAATGCTAGAAGTGAAAAACTCAGTATCCATGATGAAGAAGAGTTCCTTCAAAGGATATATCAGCAAACTGGATACAGCAAAGTAAAGGATCATTGAACTTGAAGACAGAGCAATATAAATTATCCAAGTTGAAACAAAGAGTAAGAAGAATGAACATAAAAACTGACAGAATACCCAAGAACTGTGAGACAAGAGCAAATGGTCTGAAATACATGTAATTGGAATCCCAGATGGAGGAGAGAGAACAGAGAAGAATAAATAGAAATAGAAAGAAAAGAAGAAGAAAAATGAAGAGATATGGCCAAAATTTTTCCAAAACTAATAAAAGACAACAAACCACAGATCCAAGAAGCTCTGCAAAACCCTGTGGGATAAATACAAAGAAAAACACATCTAGACACATCATAGTCAACTGCTGCAAAACCAAAAATAAAATCTTGAAGTCAGCCAGAAAAAAAGAAGCATCATACAATACAAAAGGTAAAAGATAAGAACCGTAAGAGACTTCTCATCAGAAACTATACAAACCAGAAAATAATGCAGTCATATCTTTCAAAGAAAAATATGTCAGTCTAGAACTCCATGCCTAGTAAAAAATCTTTCAGAAATGAAGACAGAGGCTGGGTGCGGTTGCTCATGCCTGCAATCCTAGCACTTTGGGAGGCTGAGGCAGGAGGATCACTTGAGGCCAGGAGTTCAAGACCAGCCCGAGCAATCTCAAGACCCCGTCTCTACAAAAAATAGGAAAATTAGCCAGGCATGGTGGCACACACCTGTAGTCCCAGCTACTTGGGAGGCTGAGGCAGGAGGATCACTCGAGCCCAGGAGTTTGAGG
The DNA here is from genome assembly GCA_023783475.1 of Daubentonia madagascariensis. Taxonomy (NCBI): domain Eukaryota; kingdom Metazoa; phylum Chordata; class Mammalia; order Primates; family Daubentoniidae; genus Daubentonia; species Daubentonia madagascariensis. The sequence continues at coordinate 7,795,992 of JAKFHU010002202.1, forward strand.
TTGCAGTGAGCTATGATAATGCCACAGCCCTCTAGCCCAGACAACAGAGCAAGACCCTGTCTCAAAATAAATAAATAAAGACAGAATAAGGATTTCTTCAGATGAGCAAGGAGTTAGAGAATTCATTGCGACCCCATCTGCCCTAAAAGAAATATTAAAGGCAGTTCTTAGGGCAGAAGGAAAATTATAGCAGATGGAAATTTGGACTTACACAAAGAAATGAAGAGTATTGGAATTTGTAAAAATTTGTCAAATATAAAAAGAAATTTCCTTAGTTTTAATTAATATCTATCTAATGTAAAAATAGTAACAATGTTTTGTGGGGATCATAATATATGCAGAAGTAAAAATGTAATACAAAAATAACACAAAGGTCAGGAGGGAGGAAATGGAAATATTCAGTTGTAAAGTTCTTACATTATATTTTAAGTGTTATAATATTATTTGAAAGTCAATTGTGGAAAGTTAAATATGTATATTGTAAGCCATGCCCAGCCACTCATTAAGCTGAGGCAGATGGATCACTTGAGCCCAGAAATTCAAGGTTACAACGAGCTATAATCATGCCACTGCACTCCAGCCTGGGTGACAGTGAGACCCTGTCTCTAAGAAAAAAAAAAATTAATTAATTTAACTTAATTAAATAAAACTGGAATGTGTACATTTCATTCTAGTGGAGAGAAAAAAGTGGAAAAACAAACAAATAAAACTTTTTAACAAGGGGAGATCAAGGAAAGAGAAAAAGAACAAAAAATATAGGACTAATAGAAATCCAAGAGTAAGATAGTACAAACATATCCAAATATGTCAATAATTATAATAAATATAAATGGACTAAACTGACCACAGGAAATTAAACTGGAAATCAGAAACATAAAGATGCCTGGAAAATCCCCCAAAGATTTCGAAATTAAATAATACACTACTAAGTAACCCATGAGTCAAAGACAAAACCACAAGGGAAATAATAAAATATTTTCAACTGAATAAAAATGAAAATACAACACAATAATATTTGTGGGATACAGCTAAAGCCAATGTTTAGAGAAAAATTTATAGCATGAAATACTTATATTAGGAAAGATGAAGGATTTCAAGTCAATGATCTAAGCTTCCACATTAACAAATATAAAAAGAAGAGCAAATTAAGCCCAAAATAAACAGAAGGAAAAAAATAATAAAGAGAAGAGTATAAATCAATGAAATAGAAAAGGAATAGAAGAAAATCAATGAAACCCAAATCTGGTTACTTGAAAACTTAATAATATTGATAAATCTCTAGCCAGAATGACCAAGAAAAAAAGAAAAAGGTACAATTACCAATACCAGCAATAAAAGAGGGGATATCCCTGCAGAACCTACAGACATTAAAAAGATAAGGGAATAATATTAACAGTTTATGCCAACAAATTATATAACTTAGATGAAATGGAAAAATTCCATGAAAGACACAAACTTACTCAAGAAAGACATAAAGCTTACTCAAGAAAAAAATAGATAATGGAATAGCCCTTAATTTATCAAAGGAATTAAGTTTGAAGTTTAAAAACCTTTCCACAAAGAAAATAGGCCCAGATGGCTTCACTGGTTAATTCTTCCAAACATTTAAAAAGTGATAATTCCAATTCTACAGAAAGTCTTACAAAAAACAGAAGACGAAAACAGTAATAATAACAATCCTAAACATATTCCTGCAGAAAATAAAGGGAAGAATGCTTCCAAAGTCATTTTATGAGACCAGTATTACCATAGTACCAAAACTAGCCACAGACATCACAAGAAAAGTAAAGTACAAACAAATATCGCTCATGAATATAGATCCAATCTCAATCAAAGTCACTGCAGGAATTTTGTAGACATTGTCAAGCTGATTCTAAAATTTATATGTAAAAGCAAAGGATCTAGAATTGCCAAACAATTTTGAAAAAGAACAAAGTCAGAGGACTCACACTATCTGATCTCAAGGCTTACTATAAAGCCACAATAATCAAGACAGTGTGTTATTGGCATAAGGGTAGAAATGGAGGTGAATGGAACAGAGTAGTGTCCAAAATTATACCCACATATTGATTTTTTGTCAGTTAATTTTTGACAAAGATGCAAAGGTAATTCAATATAGAAAGGAAAATCTTTTCAACAATTGCTTCTGGAAAAATTGGATATTCGATGCCTTCCTGCAAAAAAAAAAGAACTTGCATCCATATCTTGCAGCACATACTAAATTTAACTCAGACTGGATCACAGATTCAAATATCAAAATTGAAACTACAGGCACACCTCATTTTATTGTTCTTCGCAGGTACTGTGTTTTTTACAAATTGACGGTTGTGGCAACCCTGTGTCAAGCAAGTCTATCTGCACCATTTTTCCAACAGCATGTGCTCACTCCGTGTCTCTGTGTCACATTTTGGTAATTCCCACATTTCAAATTTTCTCATTATTATTATATCTGCTATGGTGATCTGTGATCAGTGATCTTTGATGTTACTCTTGTAATTGTTTTGGGGCACCACGAACAGCACTCATATAAGACGCGAACTTAATCGACAAATGTGTGTGTGTTCTGACTGCTCCACTGACTGACCATTCCCCCATCTCTCTCCCTCTCCTCAGGCCTCTCTATTCCCTGAGACACAAAATATTGAAATTAGGCCAATTAATAACCCTACAAGGGCCTCTAAGTGTGAAAGCCACTAAGTGAAAGAAAGAGTCACATGTCTCTTTATTTATATATTTATTTTTTAGAGTCAGGGTCTTGCTCTATCACCCGGGCTAGAGTGCAGTGGTGTGATCATAGCTCACTGGAACCTCAAACTCCTGGCCTCCAGCGATCCTCCCACCTTGGCCTCCCCAAGCTCTGAGATGACGGGTGTGAGCCACTGCATCCACCCACACGTCTCACTTTAAATCAAAAGCTAGAAATGATTAAGCTTAGTGAGGAAGGCATTTCAAAAGCTGAGATAGGCCAAAATCTAGGCATCTTGCACTGAACAGTTAACTAACTTGCAGATACAAAGAAAAAGTTCTTGAAGGAAATTAAAAGTACCACTCTGGTGAACACACAAATGACAAGAAAGAGAAACAGCCTTATTGCTGATATGGAGAAAGCTTCAGTGATCTGGATAGAAGACCACGCCAGCCACAACATTCCCTTAAGCCAAAGCCTAATCCAGAGCAAGGCCCTAACTCTCTTCAATTCTATGAAGGCTGAGAGAGGTGAGGAAGCTACAGAAGAAAAGTTGGAAGCCAGCAGGTGTTGGTTTGTGAGGTTTATGCCATTTCCATAACATAAAAGTACAAGGTAAAGCAGCAAATGCTGATGTATTAATAGAAGCTGCAGCAAGTTATCCAGAAGATCTAGCTAAGATAATTGATGAAGGTGGCTACACTAAACAACAGATTTTCAATGTAGTTGAAACAACTTCCTATTAGAAGAAGATGCCATCTAGGACTTCCATAGCTAGAGAGGAGAAGTCCATGGCTGACTTCAAAGCTTCAAAGGACAGGCTCATTCTTTTGTTAGGGGCTAATGCAGCTTGACTTTAAGTTGAAGTCAATGTTCACTTACCATTTCAAAAATCCTAGGGCCCTTAAGAATTATGTTACATCTGGCTGGGTGTGGTAGCTCACGCCTGTAATTCTAGTACTCTGGGAGGCCGAGGCAGGAGGATCACTTGAGCTCAGGAGTTTGAGACCAGCCTGAGCAAGAGCAAGACCCCGTCTCTACTAAAAAAGAAAAAAATTAGCCAGGCATGGCAGTGTACACCTGTAGTCCCAGCTACTCAGGAGGCTAAAGCAGGAAGATTGCTTGAGCCCAGGAGTTTGAGGTTGCTGTGAGCTAGGCTGATGCCACGGCACTCTAGCCAGGGTGACAGAGCAAGACTCTGTCTCAAAAAAAAAAAAAAAGAATTACGTTACATCTACTCTGCCTGTGCTCTATAAGTGGAAAAAGAAAGCCTGGATGACCTCAATATATTTACAGCATGGTTTACTGAATATTTTAAGCCCACTGTTGAGATGAGACTTACTCCTCAGAAAAAAAGATTCCTTTCAAAGTATTACTGCTCATTGACAATGCACTTGGTCACCCAAGAGCTCTGGTGGATATGCACAAAGAGATTAATGTTGTTCTCATGCCTGCTAATACAACAGCCATTCTGCAGCCCATGAATCAAGGAGTCATTTTGACTTTCGATTCTTGTCATTTAAGAAATATATTTCATAAGGCTATAGCTGCCATAGACAGAGATTCCTCTGGTGGATCTGGGCAAAGTAAATTAATACCTTCTGGAAAGGATTCACCATTGTAGATGCCATTCATGATTCCTGGGAGGAGGTCAAAATATCAACAGTAACAGGGGTTTGGAAGAAATTGATTCCAACCCTCATGGATAACTTTGAGAGGTTCAAGGCTTCAGTGGAGGAAGTAACTGCAGATGTGGTAGAAACAGTAAAAGAACTAGAATTAAAAGTGGAGCCTAAAGGTGGGACTGAATTGCTACAATCTCATGACCAAACTTGAACAGGTAAGAAGTTCCTTCTTATGGATGAACAAAGAAAGTGGTTTCTTGAGATGCAATTAACTCCTGGTGATGATGCTGTGAATATTATGGAAATGACAACAAACGATTTAGAATATTACATAAATGTAGTTGATAAAACAGCAGCAGGGCTTGAGAGGACTGACTTCAATTTTGAAAGACGTTCTACCATGGGCAAAATGCTATCACAGAGCATGGCATGCTACAGAGAAATTTTTCATGAAAAGAAGAGTCAATCGACGTGGCAAACTACATTGTTGTCTTATTCTAAAACATCGCCACAGCCACCCCAACTTTCAGCAACCACGACCAATAATATCCTTTGTTAGTGGAGGATAGTGTTTACACTATAGTATAGTGTAAACATAACTTTTATATGCACTGGGAAACCAAAAAATTTGTGTGACTCACTTTATTGTGATATTTGCTTTATTGCGGTGATCTGGAACTGAACCCACAATATCTCTGAGATGTGCCTATAAAACGCCTTGAAAAAAATAAAGAAAATCTCTCTGACTTTGGCTTAAGCAAAGCTTTCTTATAAACAACACCAAAAGCACAATTCATGAAAGAAAAAAATTTGATAAAGTGGATTTCATCAAAATTTAAAACTTCTGCTCTTTGAAAGTCACAGTTAGGAGAATGAGAAGACAAGCCACAGCCTGGGAGAAAATATTTGCAAACATATATCTTATTTTTTAAAAAACTTGTTTCTGGACTATATAAAGAACTCTTACAACTAATAAAAGAACAAACAAGTCAATAAAAATGGTAAAGGATTTGAATAGTCACCACACCAAAGAAGATATATAGATGACAAATAGCACACGAAACAATGCTCAATATCATTAGTCATTACGGAAATGCAAATAAAAACCACAATAAGCTATCGCTACACATCTTCTAGAATGGCTAAAATTAAAATTATTGGTAATACCAAGAGTTGTTGAGGATACAGAATAGCTGGAACTCTCATTTATTTCTGGTGGGAATGCAAAGTGCCACTTTGAAAACAATCTGGCAGTTTCTTGTAAAAACACACTTACCATACAACCGGCAACTCCACTTCTAGTTATTTACCCAAGAAAAATGAAAACATCTGTCCATACAAAGACTTGCATATGCAAATGTTCACAGAAGCTTTATTCGCAATAGCCCCAAACTGGAAACAATACAAATATCCATCAACTGGCAAATAAACTTTGGTATATCCATACAATGGAATACTATTCAGCAATAAAAAGAAATGAACTGCTGGAACAGGCAATGCATGACTGAATCTCAAAGTCATTATGCCAAATGAAAGAAGCCAGACACAAAAGACTATATACAGTTCCGATTCCACCCATGTAACCATCTAGAAAAGTCAAGACTATAGGATCAGAGAACAGATCAGTTGTTGCCAAGGGGTGGGGAAAAGATATTGACCACAAAAGGGCACAGGCAACTTTTCAGGGTGATAGAAATGTTGTACACATTGATTGTGATATACATGTATATATACATGACTGTACACATTTGTCAAAACTCATCAACTATTCTCCAAAAGGGTGAATTTTTATTGTGTGTATACTTCTATAAGCCAGACTTTAGAAAATCAAATCAAAAAACATTGACAGGATGGAGAGGAGGAAACAGAAAGAGATGGGGAAGGCAAGAGAGTTAATCTTCCTCCTCTTGTGAGAAAGAAAGTCACAAAAAAAAAAAAACCCACAGGGCTTCATAGAGGGAGAACCACAAAATGCAAAACACCTGTTTGATGGTAGTGGCAGAGGGGGAAGCATTTAAGAGCATGAGCTTTAATTTTTCCACCATTGGGTTTGCAAAATTCTGAAATATGATAGCACCCAGCGAGGGTCTGTAGAGACAGGCACATTTCTCCACTCCCTGTCCCAGAGTCAAGAGTCTAATCTCCAGATACTTTGAGAATACATTTGAACTTTAAGTTCTGAATATCCTTTAACCCAGGAAACTCATTCTTATGAAGTTATCCTATGGAAATAATAGGGCAAGCCAAGAATATATACATATAAAAATATTTACGATACTGTTGTTAATAAAGAAAAATTGAAACCTGTGTAAATGTCTATCAATAGAAGAATAAATAAATTACAGTTCAATGCCACTTTGGAAAAGTGTGGCAATTTCTTATAAAACTAAAAATGTGCTCACTATATGACCCAATAATCACACTCTTGGACTTTTATCCCAGAGAAATAAAACCTCATCATCACACAAAAACCTGTAAACAAACATTCATAGCAGCTTTATTCATAATAGCCTCTAATCGGGAACAACCTCATCGTCCCTTCAGTGGGTGAACGGTAAAACCGTAATACATGCATACTATGAAATGCAACTCAGCAATACAAAAATAAATTTCCTAAAAAACAATGATATGCACAACTTGGATGGATCTTAAGGGAATTATCCCAAGGAGGGAAAGAAAAGCCAATCTCAAAATGTTACATGCTGTATGATTCAGTTTATATAACACTCTTGAAATGACAAAATTATAGAGATGGTGAACAGATTAGTAGTTGCAAAGGTTTAGGGAGGAGGAGTATGTGTCTTTAAAGGGCTAGTACAAGGGATCCTTGTGGCAGTGGAACAGTTTTGTGTCTTGATTGTGGTGGTGGTTACGGGAATCTACACATATGATAAAATTGTATAGAAAACAGTTTGACAGTTTCTTTAAAAGTTAAAATACGCTCACCATACAACCAGCACACATAAATGAGTGCATGTAAAACAGGTGAAATCTGAACAAGGTCTGTGAATTGCACCAAAGCCAATTTCCTGGTTTTGATATTGTACTATAGGTATACAAGATGTTACTATGGGAGAATATTGAGTGAAGGGTACATGGGACCTTTCTGTACTATTTTCTGCAACCGCCTATGAAGTTTTTCAAAATTAAAAGTCAAAAAATACAGTACAATGGATTAACATTTCACTATTAAAAATTATGCATACGTAGCCATGTAAAAGAGAAGCACAGCATATCATTGAGTAGAAAGAGCCGGTTGAAAATAACACACATATGCCAGGCACAGTGGCTCACACCTGTAATCCTAGCACTCTGGGAGGCTGAGGCAGGAGGATCGCTTGAGGTCAGGAGTTTGAGACCAGCCTGAGCAAGAGCGAGACTCCGTCTCTACTAAAAATAGAAGAAAAAAAAATCTAGCTGGGCGTGGTGGCATGTGCCTGTAGTCCCAGCTACTCCGGGGGCTGAGGTAGGAGGATGCCTTGAGCCCAGGAGTTTGAGCTTCCTGTGAGCTAGGCTGGCTGACACCATGGCACTCTAGCCTGGGCAACAGAGTGAGACTCTGTCTCAAAAAAAAAAAAAAGAAAAGAACACACAAAATATAATCAATTGATGGAAAATTATGTTTGTATGCATATTTAAGCACATCAGCATATCTAGAAGAAAGATTACCAAAATGTTAATAATTTTTTTTGAGGGAAGAGTTTTTCTTTACTTCTTTCTTTATATTTTCTATATGGTTTAAATTTTCTACAACAAACATATATTACCTTCACAAAATAAAAACAAATCTTTCTAATGCCTAGGATTTTTTTAAATGCTCCAAATGACTATTTATCAATACGGAAAAAATAATAGTGACATTTGCTTACAAAAGACAAAAAAGCATGTTGCAAAACAATGTAATCCCATCCTTGCAGAAAATCGTATGTTTTATATATGCAAAATCTGGAAGATGCACATCCAGGCATAGGCAGTTGTCAATTCTGGGTGGTAAGATTATGGGCCTATTTGTTTTGCCTGTCTCTTTTTCCTAGTATTTCCCCCTATGTTATAGCTATACATGTCTCAATTTTTATTTACTCTTTGGATAGTTTAGAAATTTGTATCTTTCAAATATAAACAATAAATAAATACAAAAAGGTATAAACTACCACTCAACCACTCAGTTCCCAGTCAGTCATCCCCAGGAAACCAACATTACTGGTGGGTTGTGTACTTTCCAGAATGTCTTCACACAAATATAAGCAAATAAGATTTCCCCCAGCTTATGCAAAAAAGCAGCATACTCTATACACTGTTCTACACTTTGCTTTTTCACTTGAAAATACATCTTGGAGAGCTTCCACTTTTTCAACTGCATATTCTAATGTTGTAGGGATAACCAGTCCCCCGGTAATAGCCATTTGTGTTGGTGCTAGTCATTTGCTCTTACAAACAATGCAGCTGTACTTACATTATTTCCCACATGTGAATGTTCACCATTTGCCCATTTTTATATTGGGTTAGACTTTTCCTTATCAATTTCTAGAAACTTTTTACATAATAGGAAAATCAGCTCTTTGTCTATTATATGAGGTGCAAATATTTTCCCTAGTTTGTCATTTGCCTTTTAACATTCCATATGGCCTTTTTTGCTCATGTAGAAGTATCTTTTTTAATAATTTTATGTAATAAAACTTATCAGTATTTTATCTTTTGGCTTCTGGATTTTGCATTGTCAATAGAAAAGCCTTTACTCCAATGTTATGAAGGAATCCTCCTATGTTTCTTCTAGTACTTTTTTTTTTTAATTTACGACTCAGGACATATGATCTTCCAGTACTTTTATGGTTTCATTTTTCACATTGGAATCTCCAGTCCATGAGCATTGATCCTGGAGTACAGTGTGAGATATAGATCCAATTTTATTTTTTCCCCAGGTGGTCACTCATTATTCTGAATACTATTTCTTAATATATATGTTTATTTTAATAGAGAAATAGAGACTCTGGAGTCACAGAGTGCTAGATTCTTATTTATTTGGCTATTTGGTTATTTATTTGGGCGATTCACTGACCCTCTCAGAACCTAAGAAAAGAAACTAGGGAAAAGGTTTAAGAAGACAAAGGGAGCTGCTCAATGAAACAATTTGAAATATTTTAGGTGAGAAAACTGGGGCTCCATGGTGGGGCACCTGATAGTGTAGACAGGGCCTCATGCCAACTTGTCCACACCTTCACTGTACTGATGGGGAAACTGAGGCCCAGACGGACAGATGGATTTGACCTCCAGGGTCTGAACCCTAAGGCCAGATCCTCGGGCCCTTAGCCATGCTGCTGGCAGGCAGACACCAAGCAAAGAGGAGTGTGGCCCCACCACACAACTGGGGAAATCGAGGCCAAAGCAGAAGTGACACCTCCCCCCAAGCACCTCAGATAGAAACTGTGGTTTCCACCCCCTTTCCCAGGAGCAAACCACAATCTTCACTTCTGCTTGCAACCTCCAGCATCCTCCTCCCCACCCTTCAGAGAAGTCACCGTGCACCATCACCCCACACCCTCGGCGCTCTCCTTCCCCACCCTGCAATTCGCTCTGGGGCCCTCTGGCAAACAGAAACCCCTTACCTGACTACCAAGATGGTTCCAATTGACCATGGGGAAACTGTATACCACAGAAGAGGAGCTTGCTTGGGGGTCTACAGCAGGCCAGTGATCCAGCTGGGGCTCAAACCCAAGTCCAGTGCTCAACCTCCTGGACAATGCAGCCTCCCAAAGATTGTTGGGTAGCTGAGTTGCTGTGTGGACGAGTAAGACCTATTCAGGCCGATAGAGAGATGAAGAGACACGTGGAGCACAGGAAAGAGCCTTTGGATGATGGGAATTTGATAACCAGCTCCAGTATTTGGTGCCTGGGCTGTATGACATCGGCCAAGGAACTTGACCTCTCTGTGCCTCAGGTTTTCTTATCTGTAAAATGAGGCCAGGGAGACCTATTTCCCAGGCAAAGAGACTCAAACAACCATTTCCATGACCCACACTCCTGGGGAATCAGACCTTCCTCCCTGGAGTTGATCGTGCCCCCCTGAAGCCCCCTCTCCCCAGCAGCACCAGGGCCCGCTGAGCCAGCCATGCTTCTGCACACGGCCCCACCTGCCCCCACCAGACAGCTGCCTCTGCCAACCACAGCCTGGAGCCCCCACCCCTGGCTTCCCCCTGGCCTGGGTGAGAAATGAATCTATTAACTCTGAAGAAAAGCCCTAAGAGATGCTATTATTAGCCCCATGTCACAGGGGGAGAACGGGAGGCCATGCCAAAGCCCAACAGGGAGTCTGTGACCAAACCACAACCAGGACCATTTCCCTGAGACATGCTGTCCCCAGGCTCCAGTCCAGGTCGCTCTGAGAGGAAATGCACCTGCTCCAGTTTGCCAAGCACAAACTCTGTGCCAGGCCCTATACTAAGCATCCGACAGTCACCCAAGGTACAAGTTACTGGTCTAGGCCCATTTTACAGATGAGGAAACTGAGGTCCAGAAAAGAACGGTCCAGTAACTTGCTCCAGGCCACATACGGGAGCTAAGATTTGAACCCAATGCCTAACCCCCCCTTAATTTAAATCGCCTCTTCCTCCGAAAACACAGATCTCTACATTCCCCCAGATTTGGAGTTGCCACCCAGAAAGGGATTGAGGGTAGGTCCCCAGCTTGCTGCTCCTGGGATGTCACTGGCATGCCCAGTGCCCACTGGGGGGTGCCTGTGGACAAGAACAGAGGGCTGAGGGGCAGCAGGGGAGGGAGGAGAGGCTCAGACGGGGCTGACCTGTGAACTTGCCACTGCAGTCTCGGCTGCTGTCTCGGCTGATGTCCTGCTGCTTCTGCAGGAAGAAGGGGAAGTCAGGAGGCGCCAGGTTGCAAGCAGCCTCTCCCTTCACCCCACGCCCACGCCCCACTTTCTCACTTTCTTCTTTCACTTTTCTTCTTTCACCGGCAGCCTCTTTGCTTCCTGGGCTGATGGCCATGCCCAGTCATCCCTTGGTCTCACCTCCGCAGGGCCCGCAGCACTTCCTGGGACAGCTGCATCTCTGTGCAGGGGCTTGAGGACTGGGCAGTGTAGCACTGCGTAGGGTTCAAGACCCACCTCAGTTCTGCACCCTTGGGCAAGATATGTCGCCTCTCTGGGCCTCAGCTTCTCCATCTGTAGAAAAAGGAGAATGGTCCCCACATGACCCGACAATCAATGGGATTGATGATGGAAAGGACCTTAGGCAAGGGCTGGGTCAGACTGCCTGGGTTCAAGTCCCAAGCCCACCATTTACTGGTTGGGTGACTTGGGGCAAGTAACTTATACTCTCTGAACCTATTTCCCCTTTGTAAAAGGGAGATAGTGACAGTAACACCTCGTGGGGTACTTATAAAAGGCAAGGCTGGCAAAGTCACTGGAAGTGCTCTATAAAGCTGTCATGTTTCATAGACGGGGAGCCTAAAGTCCAGAGAGGACCAGGGCCTGGCCGGAGTTACCCAGTGGCAGAGCACTCTGGGGAAGGGCCTCCCCAGCAACAGAGTTCAGAAAACATGGCCAGAACCATGGGGCTGGAATGCCGGGCAGCTTCTCCTTGAGCCAGGGGTCTGGATCAGCCTGTCCTGTGCCAGCCACACCCTCCACAGATCCCTAAGGGAAAGGCAGAAGGTGACTCTGTGTGTGTGTGTTTCTGTGTGTTGGTAAGGGGGAGACACGGTGCTCTCTCTTGCCTGGGCCCTATCCAGATTCCCTGGGGAAATTGTGACTCAAGAATGTGCTCTTCTACCCCTGGGGGTAAGATGGAGAAGCAGCAAAAGGGAGAAACCAGACAGGTCCTAACATGGTTCCCTCCTCTCTGTCCTTACCTGGGACCTTTCCAGCATCAGCCCAAGCATAGCCCACAAGTAGCACAGGTGGCCTCTGCAGGAAGCAGGAGGGGAACTGTTCCTTGGAGGACAGCCAGCCCCCCACCCCAACTGCAATGCGAAGGCTTTGTAGAGACATCAGTGCACCTGTATCCTGACTCCTTGGCCACACTTCCACTGCGTGACTTGCCCTTCTTTGCACTTTTGTTTTCCTTGGCCATGACCCACACCTTGACCTCCAGGCCCTTCCTTTCTGAGGTCTCCAAGCCACCTCTAAGATTGCAACGCCAACTACCTCCTTCCTCATGCTGTATTTGAGTCGCAGCTCTCAGGGCACAGGAGGCCCACCCCATAGCCCCTCTGTCTTCCAGCCTGGCTCTGCAGCAGCCTCACTGTGCCCTGCCTCAGGCGGGGGTGCCAGTTGTCTAGCTCTGCACTCCAGATCCCGGAACTCACTGCCCAGCCACTCTGCTGCTCAAAACCAAGTACTGGCTTCCTATTGCCTTCACGGTCTAACCCCACGCAATCCAGACCCCAGGCAGGGAGGAGGGCTGTACACCATGCACAGTGAAGTGTCTCCCTTCATGGGGGCTACTCGCCTGGTGAGTGGGACCCCAAGAGGACTTTAGATAAACTGAGTCACACCATGAAAAAGTCACTTTTCAAGTCTTTCTCAACCTTGGCTGTGTCTGGCAGAAGCTTCGGTTTAGGGCTAAATTGTTTTAACCCCTCCCTAACACTGACTTATTTCCTCTGCTTTTTTCTTCCATTTTCAATCTTTTATTAGACATCAAAAACTAGATAATGATTTTCTAATTTCTTTATTATGGTAAAATATATATAATAAATTTACCACTTTAACTTTTTCTTTCTTTTTTGAGACAAGAGTCTCACTGTCGCTCTGGGTAGGGTGCAGTGGCATCATCGTAGCTCACTGCAACCTCAAACTCCTGGGCTCAAGCGATCCTCCTGCCTCAGGCTCCCGAGTAGCTGGGACGACAGGTGCATGCCACCACAACCAGCTAATTTTTTCTGTTTTGGGTAGAGATGGGGTCTCGCTCTTGCTCAGGCTGTTCTCGAACTCCTGAGTTAAAGCGATCCTCCTGCCTCGGCCTCCCAGTGTGCTAGGATTACAGGTGTGAGCCACCATACCCGGCCAACATTTTAACCATTTCTAAGTGTACAGTTCAGTGGCATTAAATACCTTCACACTGTTGTGCAAACATCACCACCATGTACCTCCAAAACCTTTTTCATCTTCCCAAAGTGAAACTCCATACCCATTAAACAAAAGTCCCCATTCTCTCCTCCCCCTAGCCTCTGGCAACCACTGTTCTACTGCCTGGTTCTATGAATTTGACTACTCTAGGTACCTCATATAAGTAGAAGCATATACAGTATTCGTCCTTTTGTGACTGACTTATTTCATTTAGCACGATGTCTTCAAGGTGCATCCATGTTGTAGTGTCAGAACTTCCTTCCTTTTTAAGGTTGAACAATAGTCCAGTGTACATACATACCACACTTTGTGTGTCCAATCATCAATTGATGGATACTTGGGCTGCTCCCACCTCTTGACTATTGTGAATGACGCTACTATGAACACAGGTGTACAAATTATGTCCCTTTTTAACAAAGAGAACATTTCTAGCTAGATTTTAATAACATTGTTTTGTTTGCATACTAATTTTTTAATTTTCTTCTATCTGTGGCAAGTGATATAGATTTTCTATTCACTCTACTAATATGAAATAGTCCCTTAAAATACACTTATGTCCTAAAAAGTGAAATGATTTAAAGAAAAATGCTAAGTAAATAAGGGCACAAGCGCTATATGTTGGTGGCAAAAAGTGGTGGCAGTGGTACAGGAGAGAGAACTGCTGAAGTGTGGGAAATACCGACACAAGTCTCAGTCAAAAACCCCACTGTCCTGAGTTGGGGAGAGAAACCCTGCCAGGGCCACTGGGGAGTCCGACACCAGATTAGCATGGGCCTTCAGAGAGGTGCCTGGAGGTGTAGTTTTAGGAACAGAGGTGACAGTGATAAAATTGAGAGTCAGATCTGGGGTCTGAGACCTCCCAGCATGACCCTGGGCCAGTCACTTCACTTCTGATCTTCACTTTCCTCGCTATGCATGGTGGTAATAACATCCAGCCCAGGCTGGGCGAGGTGGCTCATGCCTATAATCCTAGCACTTTGGGAGGCTGAGATGGGAGGATCGAATGCGCCCAGGAGTTCAAGGTTGCAGTGAGCTATGATCCGACCATTGCACTCCAGCCTGGGCAACAGAGTGAGACCCTGTCTCTGAAAAAAAACCCAAAAGAAAACACTTAGCCCATAGGGTGGCTGTAAAACTGAGATAACTCATGCAAGCTGCCAAGCCTACGGCCAGCACCCATCTTGGTTCCATGAGCAGGCAACTCCCCTCCTCTGCAAGAAACACCCCTAGGGAAGTATTTATCTCTTCCTCCTTTAGAAGAGAGGGCCCAGTCGTGATGAGGTCATAGCTGGAGTTTAGGTGCACCATCAACTCAGTCTCCATCACCTTCTCCTGCCCTATCCCCACCTCCAAAAACTCCCAGCAAGAGCTCTGGGCTCCTGGCCCAAGGCTGTCACTTACTGGCTGTGGACCTTGTTTAGGTTTGAATTAAGAGCCTCTCTGAGCCTTCATTTCCCCAGCTTTAAAATGGGGATGTCCTTGTCCTGAGTACTCAAACCCCACACACCCCCACCAAAATCTGTGTCTAGCTTACTATCACATGCTGTCAACGTTCAACCACACAGAGCAAATCAATCCACAAGTGAAACTGCAAATCTTGCAAAAAGTGTGGGATTTCATGAAGTTGCTGGAAGCAATGCGGGAGAAATGGAGCCACAGCTAACCACAGAGTAAGAGAACATCTGCAAGGGAAGTGAGCCAGACTTTCCAAAAAGAATCGGTGGACTATGGAAGGATTCAGAGTAACCTTCGGATTTGCAAAATATTTGCAAAAAACCAATTCAGAAGGAAAGGATACTACATACTCAACTTTGTCAGGAGAAAAAAAAAGTCTTCAAATACTAACATTTGATTCATTCTTCGTTCATTCTAAGGCATGCATGGTTGCACTCATAATCCATTGTTAATCAGGGGGTAAAACTAACTTTCTAAATTTCAGTTTCTTTTTCTACGGAAAATCCCAATCCATCCGCGTTCCCTCCTTGTGAATTTTTGGTGCTCTTTTAAAGTAGATTCACCTCAGGCAGCCTTACAGGGCACAGGATGTGGTGCGGAGAGATCCTCCCTTCCCCGCCAAGACCGCAGACACCTTACCCCCAAGAGAGAGGAAGCCCCTAAACAGCTGGGCACACAAGAGGGCGAGTTACCCGTAATTGCCCGGCCCGCCAAGCACCATCGCATGGGGAGGTGAGGAGAACAGTCTCCGCTAGTCGGGCCAGGTTCCCCCCACCGGCCCACCACCCCACCTTCTTAACAGGCGTGAAGTCACTTTTGCCAACACTTTTGTTGTACAAAAGGGGAAACTGAGGCCCCATGCGGGCAGACTTGTTGGCCCACATCCCTTGGTGGCAGGGCTGTAACCAGGAAGGATGCAGGTAACAAAAGTGAAGACTCGGTAAGCACGCACCACGTGCTGAGCCCAGACCGGCGGTGCCCACGTCCGCCGCGCGGCGCCTAGTAGGTCACTGGCGCTCGGGAAACCTGAGGCGGGAAAGCCGAGCCCTGCGGGGCCCTCGCCCCTGCTTTCCGTCCCCCCAGCCTCGGCCCCCCCACGGGGGTGGGGCCTCCGTCTGGGTCCGGCCCGCTCTCCAGCACAGCCCGCCGCCCCGGCCTGCGCCCTCGCGCCGAAGTTAGGCTGCTGCCTCCACCCCAGCAACTCAGCGGACCGGGGTCACAGCGGGGCCGCAGCCTGCGCTCGCGCCGGGGCCCCGCCGCCTCCCCTCCGTCCCCTCCCTCCGGGAGGGAGGAGGAGATTCCGTGGCCCTCCCCCGGCCCTCCGGCGGCGGCCGCAGCCAGCGCCGTGCCCGCTCCACCCAGCCGCGGCGGGTCGGACGTCCGGAGCCCGCCGGTCCCTGCCCGAGGTGAGCGGGGGCGGCAGCGCGGGGGGCAGAAAGCCACCGCGGCCCGGGAACTCGCTGCAGGCCGAGAACCTTCCGCAGAAAGGAAGGGGTTAAGTTGGGGGCGTGCTGGAGGAGCTGGGAGCAGTAGGGGCTCCCGCAGCAACCCCCAAACTCAGAGCAGAATTTTCCAGTCCCCTCCCCGGGCTCCCCCACCTCCTGGGGCCCCAGGCCTGGGGTGAGGAGGGGCTGAGGGGAGATGGGGGGAAACGCCTTCGGAATGCGGCGGTCCGGGGCCGGCCGGGAGGGGGCGGCGGGCGGGGGCGGAATTTGGAACTCTCCCGGGGGACCCAACGTGGTCACCATGGCGAGTGCGGGATGGACGGTGGCGCTGGCCAATGAGAGCGCAGTGCCACCGCCCAGACCCGCGGCGACTACCAATGGGGGCCGCGCGGCGCAGGCCGGTAGCGAGGGGCTCCGCCTGGTGCTGGGGGGAGCTGGGCGGCTCGCAGGGCTGGGTGGCCTGGGAGGGGGCGACGAAGTGAGGACTAAGGTGATTCAGGGCCGAGGATTTAGTTTCTCTACTTTAAGTGAGAGTATTATCCACCTTCCCATCCCAACTCTCATAAGGCTCTTGGGGGGGTTGGTTGGTTTGGGTTGGCACAGGGTCTGCCCACCTGTTGGACAGAGCTTTCAGGAATCTTTTTAGTGCCTCTCCCCACCTAATAGGTAGGGAAACTGAGGCCCAGAGAGGGCAAGGACTTGCAGATATCACACAGCAGAGCAGTGGCAGAGCTGGGGCTAATGGGATGTCCGCTGTACACGGGTGAACAGTTCAAGGAGTTGCTGAGAGGTCTGGGGCTAGGGTCAGCCCCAGGAAGTCTCCCACCCCCTCCCATCCCAGCTGTGCTTGTCCACTTGGCCTGGTACCTGAGGACCCCGTCTTGTAGGTGCCCCTCAGGTAGTCAAGCCCCAGGAGGGAGGCATCCAATCCTCACGCTCCAGCTCCCCACCTGGCTTTGCTGCTGGTCCACTGTGTGGATGTGGACAAGTAGCTGCCCCTGAGGCCTATCTCTAAAGAAAGGAGTTCAAATTAGTGATCTAGGATATCTTTGTGCCTCCTTAGTCTGAGATGGGGGTTTCTGGGAACAGGCCAGGGGTGCCTTCTGGGCTCAGGTTCAGCCTGGAGGCCTACCCTTGGTCCCTCCCTACACCCCAGCCCTCTTCTGGAGGTCCAGCAGCTGGAGCCTGGGCAGCAGGTCAGTGGGACAGGTGCCCGCAGTCTGTGGGCTGACCAGCCTTGGGCCCTGCACTTATCCAATCAGGCTGTCCTCTGTGGTTTCCCACTGGGCTCTGCTCCCTGCCCGCAGCCAGGCCTGTGGCCATGGGCTCACCCCAGAGCCCCACCTGAAAGGTTCTGGAAAGACATACAGGTTTCCGAGCTGGGGAGTGGAGTTGGGCCACTGGGTCCCCCTTCCCTTCGGCTGGCCCCCACCCAGGGCTTAGCATTGCTCACTCCTCTTGCTAGATATGGAGAGACCCATCCAGACATGCGAAGGACAAAATGCAGAGTTGTCTCCCTGTGGGTCATTTAGGCTTCCTCAGGCAAGAAGCAGGACCTCTGACTCTGACCCTGTCCACAGACAATCTGAGATATCTACCTGCCTCGGGAGCCTGGCCACAGACTGACTCCTGACCCTTAGGGTGGCTCAACCTTCCCCCACTCTCCCTGGTCACAAGAGTACCCCTAACAGTAGCATCTGTCCATCAGCCATCTGTTATACATCTGCTGTATGCTGGGCCCCGTGCTGATAGCCACCGAGACCAAGATGCCCTCGTGGACTTCACAGTGTGGCCATTGCTGTAGAACAAGGAGGTGCCTAGTGCTTTAGAACTAACATACTCTGCACAGAGGTTGGGGAAGGCTTCCCATAGGAGGGAACACTGGAGGTGGGTCTTGCAGGATGTGTAGGAGTTTGTTGGTGAAGGAAGAAGGAGGGAGAGACATTCCAGACAAATCCACAAGCAACAGGAACCACTGGTCACTTTCTGTGGACAGGGCTTATGAGGGCCTAGCCTGTGGTTAAGTAACAGATCAAAACATTCTTGTTTCTGTCCTGGAGTGAGCTACCACTGAGCATAGCTGTGGGGCTGGGGTTCAGGAGCTTTGGGTTCCACTCAGCTCTAATGCCCAGCTAAGGGATGCAGTGTCACAGTTCAGCCTTCTCTCCACCCCACCAGCCAGCTTAAAGCAACTACTATATGCAGGGCCTGTCCTAGAAGCTCTGGGTGGCCCAAGTGTCCCATCTGGGTGGGGGAGAGCCTGTGCTGCGAGAAGAGAGAGGGCAGCTGGCCAGGTCTGGCTGTGGGAGGTTGTAGGGCTGTGCTCCCCAGGTGGGGGGTGGGGCTGGGGAGATCAAGGCATTTCCTGGAGGTGGTGGCATCTGAGCTTGAAGATGGGTGGGGATTTTGGAGTCTTGGAGGGGGACATTCGGAATGAGGGGAATGGCCTGAACAGGAACCCAGAGGCTTAAGCATGAATAGACCCGTCTGGCTTGTTGGGAGGCAGGAGAGGGGAAGGTGGGGTGGGTAAGGTTCTGTGGGGCCTGTGGTGGCTGATCCTACCCTGACCTGCTCCTTGGGGGGCAGTGACACCCTGGGGGAATCAGGAGGCCACCCCCCATACACATATACACACACCCCATGGGAAGAGGGCACTGAGCGTGGCAGGGAAGGGGCAGGCAGGAGGGCAGCTGGAGCCTGTGTCCGCAGCTGTGAGCTGTGCCTCTGTGTTGCGCCTATCTCTCAGTGAGTGTGTTGGTTACCAGGGCCGTGTGTGAGTGTGTGTCCCCAAGGCTGTGTTATGTTAGTGGGGTGGGGTTGGGGAGAGGCATTGCTAGGCAGGGTCTGGCTGCCCGTGGGTCTTCGTGGGTCTGCAGCATTCCTAGTATGCGGAGGGGTGGTCTTCTCCCGACAACCAACCTGAGGACCTCCACCCGTGCCCGTTCCCACATGAATGTATACATACCCTCAGTGGACGCTGGGCCTCCCTGCTCCCACTGCTCCCCTTCCTCCTCCTCCAGCCCCCAGGAGGGGCCCAGCCAGGTGGCTGGGAAGGGGAACAGGAGCTGAGTCTGGAGTCCCCATCCCTGCCTCTAGCATGGGTGCCTGGAAGCCATTAGGGGCCTGGGTGGCGCCTGCCCTGCCTCTGCGGAACAGGCTTGGGATTCCTGGAAGGAGCCAGCGGCCCTCTCCCGGCCAAGCCCTGTGCCAGGCCTGGCCGCTCCAGAGGCAGAGAGGATGTGGCTGTGGCCCCCTTCCTCCCCTGCCATGCTCCTACTTTAGGGGCTGCGGGAAGGGCCCGGCAGACAGGGGCCAGGCCCCCATTTCCAGCACAGCTCTGGGGGGGCTGCTGGCTGGCACTGGGTTTCCTGCCTCCTCCTCCCCTCCCCCACAGGCGCTCGCATTGTTTTTCTTTTCCAAGAGCTTCTCCATGTGGAGCCCAGCCAGGAAAATGAGGACAGGAGAGTGTCTGTGCGTGTGTATGTGAGTGTGTGTATCTGCTGCTCGGAGGGATGAGTATGTATCTTTGTGCCTTTCTGTCAGTGTTCTGGCACGTGTGTGTCTTCAGGTGTGTCTGCGTCTACACATGTCTCTCTGTTCATCTGTGTAGTTGCTTGTGTGTACGGATCCATCTCTGAGTATGTGTGTGTCTTGTGTCCACTCGTGTGACTTTGCATCCGTGTTCATGTGCGTGGGATTGTGTGTGTTTCCACAGATGTTTCTGTGTGTGCACAGATATCTGTGAACACACATGTCATCAAGGCCAGCCACCTCATCGCACAGGCAGAGAGACTGAGTCACAAAGAGGACACAGTCTGCCAGGGATCTCTCCAGGTGTCGGTGGTGTACATGGAACTGGAGCCTGGATCCGTATAGCTCTGTATTGCATGTCTGTACAGCTGTGTCTGGGTATATGACTTTGCGCAGGTATTATTGAAGTTGGGATGTACATGTTTTGTGTTTATGGAACTGTGGTTGGTAAAAAGGCATAACTGAATACTTAAATGTCCAAAACCATTAAAATGCAAATTCCCAGCCCCACACCTACTGAACACAACTCTCTGGGGGGTGGGGCCTAGGAACTGCATTTTAAGCAAATGTCCAGGACATCCTAATTAAGAAACAGTAGTCTCCCTCACCCCACCCCTATTCTACAGGTGGGGAAACTGAGGCCCAGAAGGGGATAGTGGCTTGCATGAGGTTGGTGACAGAGCTAGGCCTAGAGCCCATGTCTGGTGAAGGCCGACAGACAATAAACAAACAGCAGTGGACTAGAGAAGTGTAGTTGGGTCACTGAGTAGCATCAGAGAACCATGACACTGAAGGTCATGAATTTCAAATGACACTGGTCCGTGTGCTGGTGCAAAACCTGCGATGCCTGGCTCCATGGGCAATGGCAAGAGCAGGCAGAGCAGCGGGGGTAACTGGGCTTGGCATTTGCCTGGAGAGGCAAGAACAGGAGAGGGGGTGGGGGCACAGAGGGTGTTTGCAAAGGAGAGGTTAGGACCACGGAATGTGAGCTGGGTGACGGAGAAGGACGTGGGGGTGGGAAATGCAGACAGCGAACAGGTGGTGGGATCAGTGGGTCATGGCTCCTGCTGGGATTGAAGCTTGGAGTTGGGCTCTGTCTTAGTCTGTTTTTGTGTTGCTATAAAAGAATACTTGAGGCTGAGTAATGTATAAAGAAAAGAGGTTTATTTAGTTCACGGTTCTGCAGGCTGTAGAAGAAGCATGGCGCAAGCTCTGCTTCTGGTGAGGGCTTCAGGAAGCTTCCATTCATGGCGGAAGGTGAAGGGGACTTGGAATATCACATGGCAAGAGAGGGAGCAAGAGAGGAGGAGGTGCCCCATGTTGCTCTTTTCAACACGCAGTTCTCCAGTGGTACCAAGCCATTGTGAGAGATCTTGCCCTGGGACCCAAGCCCCTCCCACCAAGCCCCACCTCCAACATTGGGGATCAAATTTCAACATGAGATTTGGAGGGGACAAATATCCAAACTATATCAGAGCCCTAGAAGGAGTGAGTTTGGAATTGACACTAGAGAGGAGTCACAGCTATTGGTAATAACCAAGGACGTGGCCACCAGTGCAGTCACGTTTGCATTTTTAAAAACTCAGTCTGGCTGCTGCTGTTGAGAATGGATTTGAAGGAGGCAAAAGTGTGTGTGTGATGGGGGTGGGGGAGGTGGCTACAGTTGCCCCGGTGGGTGAAGATGGTGCGGGGCTTGACAGGTTAGTGGCTGTGAACGAAGAAGGTGGATGGACCCGAGTGATGTACGGAACACAGACGGACAGGATTTGCTAGTGGGCAGGGGAAGGGAGAAGGCAGATTCCAGGATGTCCCTTGAAACTGAAGGAGTGAGAAAGTGTCTTCTCTCAGGGGGGGCATCCAGGAGGAGCTGGTTGGGGGGGAAATGGAGACAGCGAGTTCCATTTTGACCAGGGTGGATCTGAGGTGTCCGTGGGACATCCCAGTGGAGGTATGGGAGGCTCTGGAGGGCAGCCTGAGCTGGAGAGAGAGACTCGGGGTTGTTGAGGACATGGCGAGATGGCTCGGGCAGGGGTGGCATGAGGGGCCCGGGACCGGATGACAGCAGCACTCAAGGGACAAGCCCAGGAGACCACCAGGGAGGCTGATGCAGAGCAGCCTGAGGGAGGAGGGAAATGCGGAGTGTGGCATCCTGGAAGAGAGTGATGCAAGGAAGCAGGAGTGACAGCGTGTCCAGAACTAGAGAGGACATGTCGTTGCAATGGGGCTGGAAGCCAGCCTGGCATGGGTGGCCTGATGAGAGAGCTACCAGGAAGGTGGTCCAAGTGGAGACAGTGAGTGTGGACCGTTCTAGATAGGCCTTGAAAGGGAGGAGAGGGCAGGAGAGAGGAAGGTGCCCTGAGAGACTTCAGCAGGGACAAGGCCCCTGGAGAGGACATCACTCGCTGGGGTGGGATGGGGGTGTGGGGCTTGGACAGCTTCCCTTTTCGCTGCAAACTGTAACATTTAGATCACCTGCTGAAAGTGAGGGCACTTAGAGACTGGAAGGGGTGGAGAAGGGACAGAGAGTTGCATGGGGCCAGCCCGTGTGAGGCACTCCTCCTTGGCCAGAGTCCTGCCAGCAGTGCACCAACCACTCAGAGAGGGCAGGTCTTAGGGGCAGGTGTGGTGATCTGTGGACCAGGGCTGAGCCTAACGGGGAAGGAAAGGTGTGATGTCCCAAGGGGCTGCTGCTGGTGGTCAGCATTAGGCCACAAGGGAGGGAGAGTGGGGCAGGCTGAGGACAGAGAAGGACATGCATCTCATTTATTTTAAAGGCAGGTGTGACCCATGAATGGCAGAGCCCCATGCTGGGCGTTGGAGAGATGTTTGCAGTGAGTGAGGGTGTCTGGGAGGGGTGGTTCTGGCAGAGAAGAGCAGGGAACATGGTATTGTACCCGCACCCCCACCATCTAAGAGACTAGTTTATGTCCATCATCGTCGCCAGTGCATGCATTTATTCAACAAATCCTCCACCAGTGTTTGGATTTGGGCTCATACTATCAATGGGGACAGTAATTTCCCTCACCTCAAGTCTGAAAGGAGTAAATGAGATCATTCACATAAAGCCCTGGGTACGGTGCCTGGCCTGTAGTTGGCCCTCCACAAATGTCAGTGTCATTGTCATCATGTGCTGGGACTAGAACAGTGGCCAGGACCTAGCCCCTGCCCTCAGCATACTCACAGCCTGGGAGGGGGTGGGGAGCAGACACAGATAAATGACCCAGGAAGGTTGGTTAGTGTAGTGATGGAGACACAGACTGGGGGGGTTCTGGGGGGGCGGTGATGGACCTGCCTGAGGTGATCCTGGAGGGCTTCTAGGAGGAGGCGGTATCTCAGTTGAGTTTGAAGGACGAGAAGAATTAGCCCACTTCAAGAAGAAGCAAGGAGGGGATTCCTGGCAGCAGACTGGTGCTCCCACGTTGGTCCGTGTGGAGGTGGGCTAGTGGTACAAGCCATTCAATGTGTGAGATGGGACCGTGAAAGTCAAGGATAGCAAATCACGGTTTCAGATTTGCCTCTGCTGGCTGCTGCGGGATGAAGGGATTGGAGGGGGGAGTCTCGAGGCCCGTGAGGAGGCCGCTGCAGGCTCTTGCTCACCAGCTCAGCCTCTGCCCTCGCTGTTCCCTCTGTCCGGCCCTTCGCACGGCTGATCTTACAGACTGAGGGTGGTGACAGCCTAATGATGAGTGTGTTCTCCTGCAGGTCCCAGGAGGCGTCCTCCGCCTGGTAGCCCGGAGAGAAGAGGGTCGCGGCGCCATCATGCATAGTGGTATCGCGTCCGCCTCGCGTCCCCCAAGCCGCCCCTGAGCCTGGCCACGAGTTAGAGCCCAGGGCCCGCCCGGCAGCACCATGAGCCACGGGCCGAGTCCCCGGCTGGCCGAGTCCCCGCAGCTGTCCAAGGGCAGCCTCCTGACCATCCTGGGCAGCCCGTCGCCCGAGCGCATGGGGCCGGCCGACTCGCTGCCGCCCACGCCGCCCAGCGGCACGCCCTCGCCCGGGCCGCCGCCCGCGCTGCCCTTGGCGCCCCCGCCCGCGCTGCTGGCGGACGGCGACTGGGAGAGCCGCGAGGAGCTGCGACTGCGGGAGCTGGAGGAGGCGCGGGCGCGGGCGGCGCAGATGGAAAAGACCATGCGCTGGTGGTCGGACTGCACGGCCAACTGGCGCGAGAAGTGGAGCAAGGTGCGCGCCGAGCGCAACCGCGCGCGCGAGGAGGTGCGCCAGCTGCGCCAGCGCCTCGACGCGCTCACCAAGGAGCTGGCGGGCGCGCGGCGCGAGCGCCAGGAGGCGCAGGGCGAGTGCGAGGCGCGGGGCCGCGAGCTGGCGCGGCTGCGGGGCGCCCGGGGGGCCGCGGACCAGACCTGCGACGGCCCAGAGCCGGAGCCCGAGCACGAACCAGTACGCGACGTCGGGTCGGAGAGGCCGCTGGGCTGCCAGGTGCGCGGCGGGGGTGGGGCCTACGCGCTCTCGCGCCTGGAAGTGGGCGGGGCTGATTGGCCTGGGCAGAAGTTGTGGCTGCGGGTCTCAGAAAGGAGCTGGTAAGGGCCCGGCCTCGTGGAGGTTTCACTTCTCCAGGTCAGGCTCTGCCCCCTGCAGTGCCGCAGATCACCTCCCTTCCGGACACCCCAGGAAGGGAGTCCTGGGCAGAGAATCCCAGCTTCTGGTGGTCCCTCCTCTCCCACACCTGAGAAGTCAGCGGAAGCAAGGAATCATCCCTTTGATTAGGAGAGAGGTCCGAAAACTTGCCTGGAAGTTAGCTCGATTAGTAACAGCTGAAGCCATTCATTCGTTCAACTTGAATTTGGGGGGAGGCGTAAACATTTATAACCCAGATCAATCAAAGGTGAGCGGTGGAAGGTTACCGGGGCACCGGGATCCAGGGGAGGTCCCTGACCCAGGTTTTGGGGAGGGGGCTTCACAGAAGTGGAAGAGTTTACGTTTAAGCTGGGACTGAGAGGAGGATAGCGATGAGCTGCGGGAAGGGCCAGAAGGCGTTCTAGGTGGTGGAAACTGCCTGTGCAAAAAGCCCAGTCTGAGAGGGCCTGGTGAGTTCGGGAAATGGCCGTAACAGCTCCCATCATTCACGGGTCACCTGCACAGACACTCTGCGTGTGCATCATCTAGTTAATCCTCTGAGGTACTTGCTTTGTGGCAATGACCCCCAGGCGTAGAGAGGTTCAGAACCAGGGTCTCCCAGCTGGTGACTAGAGTTGCTGGGGTTTGAACGCAGGCAGTCTGACTGCAGAGCCCACGGTAATAATCAGTATGGCTGCACGTTAACGAGGGAGGGGCACCTCTCCTGAGCCAGCAGGCCTGTTACCAGGAGGGGCACGATCCGAGCTCAGCTCCCCAGCTCTGTCCCCACACAGGCCAGCTCCTCCAGATAAGATTCTTGGCTGCCCCTCCTCCCTACTGCCCAGCTCCCCCCACCCCTCTAGGCTAGAGTGGGCACTGCTGCCTCCTGGGGCCTGAAGCCGCCTCTACTCTGGGTTGGCCTACTGTTTGGAGGTAGTGTTCACTACTCTTATTTGGGGCCTCACAGTGCTGTTCTTGCCCTATCCTTGTTCTAGTTGTCAGTCACAGGCCGGGAGGCTGAGGGCAGTGATGGAAGCCCCGGGGTTGCAGTCTGAGTTTGCACGCCAACCCAGCCACTTCTGTGCTGTGACCCAGAATAAGTCCCTCCCCTCCTTGTTTCCCGTTTGTGAAATGGGGCTTTGGACCAGGTTCCCCCAAGTTCCCCCATCTGGACAATCTGAGATACAGAGGAGTAGAATCTCGCTCCTCAGGGAGTCCTCAGGGCCACCACCCCAGTCCGGGTAGAGAAAGTGAGGGCCAGCCTGGGAAGGGGCTGGCCCAGACTCATCTGGAAAGGCTGTGGGAGAGGCTAGAACAGGGGCCATGGCCCTTGTGGGTTTGTACCAGGGACAGGCCCTGGGGACAGGCTAGGGCAGGCCAGAAGGAGAGAAGGGAAGGGGAGGCTGGCAGGAAGGAAGGAGGCTCAGCACTGGGTTAATAATCCCCCACCGCTTCCTGCCTGGGTACTGGTTCTACTCACAGGTGCTGCTTTACCATGTCACCAATGTCCCTGTGCTTTGGTATTTGCCCCTGAAAATTAGGATCTTAGAGTTAGAATTCCTTTTGAGGGAATCTAGTCCTAAGCCATCGCAGGAATCCCTGCTTCAACATTCATTCCCACCAGTGTCCCATCATATCTTTGCATACTTCCAGTGACAGGGAGCTTACCATCTCTCCTGGGGAATCTTCCAGGATGCAGGGAACCTTGATGGCTGACTCTGTGCAGTTCCAGGAGGTAAAAGGGGAGTCCCAGAGTAGGACATGTCCTCCCTCTCCAGAGATGGACAGTCAGGTAGCAGAAGAGGAAACTGGGGCCCAAAGACATTGTTTGACTTGACGAAGGTTACCCAGCCAGCTGATCCCAGACCCAGGGCCTGGGAGAGGCCATCAGGAAGGCCGACAGGATGAGCCTCGGTGGCCACCGGTCTAGCTTCCACCTTGGTCCCCGCAGGAGCTGGAGCTGGTGGAGAGCCTTCTGAAGAGCAGACCAGAGGAGCCCGAGGGCTGCTGGGAGGCACGCAGTGTCGGGGCCGGGGGCCCAAGGAGCAGCTCAGGCCGCCAGGAACGCAGCCGACTGCCCTGGGAGGACACAGCCGCCACTGAGGAGGAGGCCTCCAAGTTGACTGCCCTGCGGCTGCGGCTGGATGAGTCCCAGAAGGTGCTGCTCAAGGAGCGAGAGTGAGTTTTGGCAGGCGGGCAGGGGCCCGGGGCTGGGCCAGGCCACACTGGGGCATCCTCAGCATCCCAGAATGAATATCAGTGTCACGGAATATGAGGCTCTCAAAGATGGCAGGTTACTATTTAGGCTCAAGTCTTGGAACTTTAGAGCAGTGGTGTTCCACCCAAGGACCCAATGCAAGTTTTTATTTATTCATTCAAATAATACATGGTGAGCACCTGCTCTGGGCCAGGCGCTGTGCTCAGCCCTGAGGACACAGCCATAAATAAGACAGAATCCCCTGCCTTCCTGGAGCTTGCGTTCTAGTGGGGGTGAGGGCCATGGGCAGGGTGAAAGCCAGGAAGGGGGACAGGGAAGTTGGGGAGTCACAGCTGGGAGTTTGGTTTTGGAATTGTGCAGTTGGAGGTGGCAGGGAGGTGGTTGGGGACGTGAATGAGTCTAGAGTGATGAGACAGTTCGGGGCTGGGGGTAAAAATGCAACAGCCATCAGCGAGTGGATGCTGTTGAATGCCCTGAGGCAGGGCAGCGAAACGAAACCCGTGTAGAGGGAAGAGGTCAGAGGATGGAGCCCGAGAGCACCAAGTTTGGAGGTTGGTTAGAGGACGGAGCGGCAAAGGGGATGGGAGATGGGGCAGTGCGGTGCGGGGACAGGGAACCGTGAGAAACGGTCTTACGGAGGACAGAGTGATCTGCTGGTCAGTAGGAAGAGGACTGAGCACTGACCATTGGATCTAGAACGTGGAGGTCACCCTGACCTGAATCAGGGTAGTTTAGAGGGGACAAGCCTGATTATAATGAGTATTCTCCAACTTTCTATCCAGAAATTAAATACATAGATAGCATAACCTATCTACCCATATGATTTTTGTTTTTTAATCAACGTAATGCCCTTGTGGAGATGGAGGCAGAGATCAGGGTGATGCTTCTACAGGCATCATTGCTGCTTTGGCCAAGCAACGCCAAAGACGGCCAGCAAACCACAGAAGCTGGGGGAGAGGCAGGGAACAGATTCTTTCTCACAGGGAACCATCTCTGCTGACACCTTGATCTTGGACTTCTAGCCTCCAGAACTATGAGAGAATAAATTTCTGCTGTTTAAGCCAAACAAACAAAAAAATCAGCCTATTGCACTAACTGAAATATAAAGTAGAAATGAAAGTAATTTGTGATAAAATATCCATATCGTGATATGGGAGCATTTGGGTATAGCTCCTGCACAAGAAATAAGGAAGTAGTCAGAAGCAGGTGCCTTTGTATGGAGTGGTAGTGATGGTGACCAACCGCACACACGTGGCCCGCACTCCGAGTCAGGCACTGTGTTCAGGGCTTATGTGTATTCGCTCATTTAAATCACCCTGCGGGACAGCTATGAAGACAGCTCGTGCAGGTGTGTGGGGCTGACAACTCAAAGACACAAGTGGTGTCGCTGTGGTGATGAGATTTCTTGAGAGATGAACAGCCTTTGGCAAAGTTCTGAACAAAGAAAAGTGTAGTCTTCCCTCAGTTTGTTCCATTCCTGGAAAATTCAGTGTATGTTAGTAGAAAAAATGCTTTCTGTTTATATGTAAATCAGAATGAGGTTCTAGGCTCAGATCACTTCCCTCCCCTCCCCAGCAATATCCAGGGGGGCATGTGTGCATTAGATAGGGTACAGGATATGTCCCTGATGGGCAGGATGCCATGGGCATTGCAGGCAGTCGGGCACAGCTGACCTCTAATTGTTGTGATGGCCAAAAACATCCCTAGAAATTTCCAACATACCTCCTACAGCATGGCATTGTCCCCTCTGAGAACCCCTCATTGGCAGTGTGGGGTCATGAAGCACAGTGTGCTGGAGGGTAATACTAAGCTCAGCCATCATTGAGCACCTACTGTGTGCCAGGGCACCATACTCATTACCTGTGGTGCTCCATTCATGTTCAAGGTAGAGTACAGGGTGATCATGGGAGAATGTGGAGATCCCACACAGTGATGATGGCAAGAGGGGACCCTCCCTCCAAGAGTCACTGCACAGTGTTTTCCAGTTTTTGTAACTGCAGAACCATATGTTCAAGCCTTACAGGGAACCGCGGTAGGTACAGCAGACAGGAACAGTGTGGTCTTTGGCAGGTGAGCTTGGGGCCCAGCAGGAGGGAGGCACTTGCTCAAAGATGCCCAGTGCTCTGGAGCCCTGATCACGTCCCAACACTGTGAACTGGGCCGCTGCACTTGGGTGGGAGGTACAGCTCCAGGAGAAATGCAAAACGGGGGTGCTTGCTGCAGTGTGGGGTACCAGGGCCTGAATGCTGAAGCAGGGACTCTGGACATGAGCTCAACAGGTGCAGAGAGCACAGCAGGGCCACTCATGGTGAGGACTCCAAGCAGAGGGCTCCAGCAAGCTCACCCCCATGTCTGTCCCTCCCTGTCCCCTGCCCAGGGATAAACTGGCCCTGAGCAGGAACATTGAGAAGCTGGAGGGGGAGCTCAGCCAGTGGAAGATCAAGTACGAGGAGCTGAGCAAGACCAAGCAGGAGATGCTCAAGCAAGTGAGTCTTGGAGACCCGGGGGGCTTCCTGGAGGCAGCAGTATCACACTTCAATTTCAGCAGTGGGGATGGGGGAGAGAATGGGATTTATTCATTCATTTATTCATTCAACAATTGTCCTGAGTGCTGCTAGGCAGCCCAGGCCCCTGCCTTCAGGAGCTCACCTTGTGGGTGCCATGGGCAGAGAAGACCGACTGTAACCAGGCAGATAAATTCATGAGTCATGAAGGAGTCAAAACAGAATGAGAGAAATGGGGTGGCGGGTCGGGGAGGGCCTCTCTAAAAAGGTGACATTTGAGGCAAAACCTAAAGGGGCTAGAAGAAGCCATCCTTGAGAAGATACTGGGACAGTGTTCCTGGCAGAAGGCACAGCAAATGCAAAGGTCCTGAGGCAGGAACAAGCCCAGTGTGTGTGGGAGACAGAAGGGCCACTGTGGCTGGAGAGTAGTAAGAGGTGAGGCTGCAAGAGGGCTGGATCTCACAGGGCCTTGTAGACCAGGATGAAGGGGAGGAGTCTGGATGTGGCATTCATTGGGTGACTAGCGTGTGCCAGGTGTCACTGAAGCCCTGTGGCAGTCAACGGAGCTGGGTCCTCCCGTCCCCATCTTACAGATAAGGAAACAGGCTCCAGAGAGGGGAGTCCACCACTGCAGTGTGGGGGCCCAGGGCACGCTGGGCTGCCCTGTTGCCTCCTGTGCCGGCCTCAGTGGCCACCAGAGGGCGCGACCACCCAGGGAAAGCCAAGTTGGGTCTGCTGGGTTTCCAGAGGGTAGGAGGATCGCAGATGTCAGAAACTCTGTCTGGGAAGGGACCGAGACTGGTCTTATGTTAGAATCTCTTAGGAAATGTCCTAAAATACAGATTCCCAGACCCCACCCTCACCCTCCTGAATCAGCATCTTTGGGGACTGGGTCTAGGAACCTGTCTTTTTTAATCTTTTCAAATTGTGAAGTATAATCATTTGAAGAAAAGTATAATCATTTGGAGAAAACACAAAAGTACAGTTTAGTAGAAAATTATGAGGGTTCTCTTTTGTATCTGGCATTTTTCCCTCAACATTATGTATGGAAGACTCATCCATGTGGTTGTGTGGAGCAGCAGTTTGCTGGGTTTTTTCTGCCATACAGCAGGGAATTATATTATTTTAAAAGCACTCCAAGCAGTTCTGATGCACTTGCAGGCAGACCAGTTTTAGGTCAGGCAGTGTATATTGAGGGCTGCCCTGCGCCAAGGCCACACAGGGATACAAAGGTGGACAGGCAGACATGTTCCCTGTCCTCCCAGGCTTGCTTTCTAGTGGGGAGTGGGCTGAGGAGACACCTCCTCCAGGCCAGGTGGACAGGAGTGGCCTCCCTAAGAAGAGGGCATTTAGGCCAAGGCCTTAGAATAAGAAAAGTCAGTCCTACAGAATACCTCAGAAAGTGTTCCAACGCCAGGTGCAGTGGCTCACAACTGTAATCCCAGCACTTTGGGAGGCCATGGCAGGAGAATCGCTTGAGGCCAGGAGTTCAAGACCAGCCTGGGCAACATAGTGAGACCCCGTCTCTACAAAATATAAAAAAATTAGTTGGGCGTGGTGGCACGCACCTGTAGTCCTGGCTACTCGGAAGGCTGAGGCAGGAGGATCACTTGAGCCCAGGAGTTTAAGGCTGCAGTGAGCTATGATGATGCCACTGCACTCTTGCCTGGTTGACAGAGTGAGACCCTATCTCCAAATTCCAAAAAAAAAAAAAATGTTCTAGGCAAAGGGAACTGAGCAGGAAGTGCATGTGCAAAGGCCCTGTGGTGGGCGGGAGCTTGGTGTATTAGGAATGGGAAGGAGTCCGCTGTGCCTGAGGCACAGTGAACTGGGAGGAGAGAGGGGGGAGAGGAGGTTGGAAAGGGGTGGGCAGGGGTCCAGTTGTACAGGGCGGCGTGAGACCACAGAAAGGGGTTGGGCTTTAGCCTGAGGCACCTGGGAGCCATCACAGGGGCTTTTGGGGAGGGCAGTGTATATGATTGAATTTATCTTCTTTAAAAGGTCGCTGAGGGCTACTGTTGTGGAAAATGAATTGACAGGGGGCCAGGAGCAGGCACTGGCGGGCTGGCTGTAATGAGGCGGGAGGTGAGAGTCATTGGAAGTGGTGGAAGTGGTCAGTTTCAGGGGCTGTTCTGAATACCTGATGCCACCCCATTTGGGCCCTGCCTCAGGCTCCCTGCTGAGCACTCCTGTACCTGTGCCCAACCCCCAGAGCTGGTTTCAGGATATATCCTGGCAGTTCCCATGTAACCAGGCTGGGCTATGTCCTTGCAGCTCAGCATCCTGAAGGAGGCACACCAGGACGAGCTGGGCCGCATGTCTGAAGACTTGGAGGATGAGCTGGGTGCACGGTCCAGCATGGACAGGAAGATGGCTGAGCTGAGGGGCGAGGTGGGGCAGCCGATGGGATGCGGGAGGGCCTGGGGCTTGGGAGTCCCGGGGCCCTCCCTCCATCAGCAGGTCACTGGGAAAAGGGCAGGAACCAGCCTGTGCTCTGAAGGGGGCCAGCCTCATCCCAAGGATGCCCCAGTCTGCAGGAGGTGGGCCTCTCCCCCTCACAGAGACCAGAAGCGCCCACACATCCTGCACACCATGCAATAAGCCCAGCTTAATTATAGCTGCTGCAGCTGGATCTGCTTCCTGGAGCCAAAAATGGCTACAGGCAGTGGTGGGGCCTCCAGCCCGGGCCCTCTGTGCCCCCTCCCCTGGGAGTCCTCACTCTGTCCTGCCCTGTTGCAGATGGAGAAGCTGCAGGCTGAGAACGCAGCCGAGTGGGGCCGCCGGGAGCGGCTGGAGACAGAGAAGCTGGGCCTCGAGCGGGAGAACAAGAAGCTGCGGGCACAGGTCGGGGACCTGGAGGAGGCGCTGGCCCGGCGGCGGCGGCAGACAGCCAGCGCCCTGGACTGCGACCTGCGGGCCAGCCAGGCTGCCCTCTTTGAGAAGAACAAGGTGGGGCAGTGAGGGGAGTAGCTGGTGTTGGGGTGGCTGTCTCCCCAACACCTACTATGTGCCAGGCCTGATGATAATTATAGTAGCTGCACTTACTGAGTACCTACTGTGTGCCAGCCAGTTGGTAATTATAGTAGCTGCATGTATTGAACACCTACTATGTGCCACACCCCATTCTAGGTGCTGGGGACACAGCAGTGAACAGATAGATGTGGCCTCCCCCCAGTGGAGCTGATGGCTGTCTAAGGGGGATGCATACAGGATGCTCTACATCACACAGACCCATAGCAATCACACAGCTCCGTGGTTGCCAGCAGGAAGAGGGGAAACCAGGGCGCCTGGCTTAGGCCCAGGGTCCTGGAAAGGATTCCCAGAGGCAGTGACCTTTGAGCTGAGGTCTCCGGGAAAAGCAGATGTTGACGGGTGGTGAATTGATGTGGGGAAGAGGGTAGAGAGAGCTTAGGAACAGCATGAACAAATGTCCATGCTGAGAGGGACACGGAGCTTTGGAGGAAGAAGGAGGCCAGCGTGGCTGGAGCGGACAGAGCAAGCGAGGGGAACATGGTAGATGAGGCAGGAGCTGTGGGCCACCTCAGAAGAGTTTAAAAGCAGGAGGGGTGTGAGCAGGTTGCCATCCCCAGCATTTACTGGCTGCTGTGTGGATGGAGGATGGGGAGCAAGGCCAGGGGGAGGCCGTTCCTTGGGCACCAAAAGATGATGGAGACCTGGACCAGGCTGCGGTTGGTGGAAATGGAGCAAAAAGGATGGATTCAAGAGACCTTTAGGTGGTATATACTCCCATTTTACAGATGTGAAAACTGAGGCTCAGAGAATTTGCAGAGCTCGGGAATGGGCATCTCCTTTGCTGGCTGCTCATCCTCTTCCCAGCCACTCTGGCCTCTGATCTCTCTTCTTCTGACACCCACTTCCCAGTTCCATTCTCCCCCAGACCCCAGGGCTCTAAACGCCACGTGTACAGCACAGAAGACTCCAGACCCCATCCCTCCCAGAAATCCTGACTCTCAACTTCACCAGCCCACTGGACATCCCTGGGGCATACCCAGTAAGCATCTCAAAGTTACACATCTGAACTGGAGCTGCTGGTTCTACCCACCCTGCCCTCTTGCCTCACTAGGTGGCCCCTCCAGCCTCTAGCTGCTCAGCCAAACCTCTGATGCTGATGTCGCAGACAGCAGGTGGAGAGATTCAGGGAAGAAGAGACACGCAGCACCCCTAGAACTGCCTGGCCCCGTGGGACTCCCTGGCATGGTGCCCAGACTGATGCTGAGCCCCTCCCACCCCATCTCTGTGCCTTGCAGGAACTGGCAGACCTGAAGCATGTGCATGGCAAGCTGAAGAAGCAGTTCCAGGAGAAGGTGGCAGAGTTGGCACATGCCAACCGGCGGGTGGAGCAGCACGAGGCAGAAGTGAAGAAGCTGCGGCTGCGGGTAGAGGAACTCAAGAAGGAGCTGGCCCAGGCTGAGGATGAGGTAAGGACCACAGGGGCCACATCCAGGAGGAGTGGAGGCTGCAAGCCCTCCTGGGTTACTCCATGCTGGATCCCCAGTGCCTGGCATGAGTCTGGGTCTCAGGAGGTGCCCAGGGTAGAGTAGGTAGGTGCACAATGGATGGATGTCGGGATAGCCGTGTGGGTAGAAGCATTGGAAGAAAAATTGGCAGACAATGCAGATGCGAGGTGAGTGGATTAATGGAGGGATGCACGAGTGCGTGTGTAGATGGTTGAGTGGAAGAACAGGACAGAAGGAGGTTTCCATGGATGGATGAGCAGACAGCTGAAGGAATGGGTGGATGCATGGATAAGAGAGGGTGGGAGGGCGGATGGATGGATGGGTGGTGATGGATGTATGAACAGATGGATGGCTGGATGGGTAGACGGTGGACAGATGGATGGACAACTGACTGTCAGTGGGTGGAAGAGTAAATGGACAGAGGGGGAAAAAGGAGGACTAATTGGAGGGTAGGTGTGCCTGGGAGAGCAGGAAGGCAGGGTGGAGGGTGGGTAGGCGCTGGGTAGATTGATGGCTGGTGAGTGGGTTGGGGAGTATCTCCGTGGGCAGATGAATGTCTGTAAGAACGAGTGGTCAGATGACAGACTGATGAGGATAGGTGGGCAGGCAGGTGGCTGGCCAGATCAGTAGTGCAGGGCACTGGAGGATGAGTAGATTTGGAAGGGGGGACAACAGGGATGGAGAGGAACAAAGGGAAGCTTCCCTAGAGGAGGTGAGCCTGGGTCTGAGCCTCGAGGAGCAGACACTGTTGGAAAAGCACATTGCCGGAGAGGGACGGTAGGAGTGACTGGCCCTGGGTGGTGGCAGGCCAGGCTGCCCAGCCCAAGGTGACCCTCACGCTCTTGGCTCTGCTCACCCGCAGCTGGATGAGGCCCACAACCAGGCGCGCAAGCTGCAGCGGTCGCTGGACGAGCAGACAGAGCAGAGTGAGAACCTGCAAGTGCAGCTGGAGCACCTGCAGTCCAGGTGGGCCCCAGAGGCTGGGAGAGGATTCAGGGTTCGGGCACAGAAACAGGGCAGAGAGACTTCCAGCCGAGGGAAACCTCCGGTCAGGGCTGGAGCCCCGAACTTGGACTAAAGGGGAAGACAGAGAAGGAAGAGATCCAGGCACCCTGGGGCCAGAATCCTGTCCCCTCCAGGCAGGAAGGGCCAGAGCCAGGAAACCAGGGAAGGGGGTGCAGGAAGTCAGGCCATCTAGGGGCCCTGGAATTGTCTCCTTTAGCAGGCGGGCTAGTGGGCGGTGGAGGGCAGGAAGGGCGGCCAGAGAGGGCAAGCCCAAGGGGTGGGGCAGTGGGTAGGGCCAGCAGGGCTGCGGGGGATGGGGGGGTATCCTTGACAAGAAGAATGAGCAGCCCCCAGAGTCACTGGGGTGGGGTGACCCTGGATGGCAGGCTGTCATGGAGGGGCCCCACACTGACTGCAGGGTGACCCATCAACCTCAGCAGGGGCGGTCTGGAGGGTCTCTGGGGGACCCACCCACCACACTCTGCCTCCCTCCCCTGCCCCCATTGCCTTCCCAGGACTCTGAATCACACCCTCTCTGTGCACTTCCCCTAGAGCCAGGAGAACTTCAAGTACAAGCCCCTCCCTGGTTCACAGCTGGGAAGCCCAAGGGTCATCATAGCCACATTATAGCCATGGCATTGACCAACTCTTCCTGTCCCAGGCCCTGGCCAAGCACCTACTTATGTTCTCTTATTTCATGGAATAGAGGCTTCCAGGCTCTGCAGCCAGACTACCTGGGTCAGGGGAAGCCTGAGCTCTGCACTTAGTAGCTGTGTGGTCTTGGGACACTTAGTTAACCTCTCTGTTTCAATTTCTTCATCTGTGAAATGGGGATGATGAGAGTTCTCACATCTTGCTTGTGGTGAGACTTAAATGAGCTGATCCACATTTATAAAAGTACCTGGCACATAATAAATGCTGAGTAATTGTCAGCTGCTGCTGCTATTACTACTGTTACTGCTACCCCTGGGGAGGGGGCTTATATTTGAGTTAGATATTGTGCTATGAGCATTGTGCTGCTTCTGTGAGAGAAAGGAAAGGAGATAGATTTTTTCCTAGGGGACCAGCAGATGAGGAAACGAAGGCCTGAGAAAGTAAGTCCTTCCATGGCCACGCAACTGGTGGGTGGCCAGGCAGGATCACACTGGCCATCAGCCACTTGAGCCCTTATGTTTTGAGCATTTACTATGTGTTGCTGTGTGCTTCAGAGTACAGGCTATGGAGCCAGACCTAACAGCTGTGTGACATGGCCAACTGAGCCATCTGCCTGGGATCGTGCCCACAGTGTTGTGTAGGGGCCCAGGTCCATGTCCAAGTCAGGTTCAGTGGCTGGTTCTGCCCACTCTGGCCCCACAGCATACACCCCTCCAAAGGCCACTTAGCCTCAGGGCTTTCTCGAAGTCTCGGTCACATTCTTCAGGAGCCATAAACTCCCAAAATGGGCAGGCAGCCTCTGCTCAGCCTCTCAAGTGCTTCCATCTGGGAGGGCAGGGCCACCCAGCACCACTGTGTTGTTTTATTTTCCAACTTTTCGTGCTTTAATGTTCTGGGGACAGCTCACTAAATCACTGTGCAGTAATGGAGGCCCCCGCCTGTGCCCCTCCCTGCTGTGTTAATAATTCATGCCTTCCAGGAAGATGCAGCCAGGGCTGCCACTTTGCTTGGGTTGGGTGGGGGAGGGCAGGGATGGGCATTTCCTCCACTGCTCTTCTTAGAGTCAAGGTTTGCCTCATAAATTTTGGCTTTAGGAATTTTAATGTGAGGAAGAACTAGGGCTGAGCACTTTCTCACCGATGTGGGGAATGTAGGGGCTCTGGCCACCCCCTGCCACCACACTCTTGCTGCCTGTGTTCTTGGAGCCAGGCTTGGGTTCAAATCCCAGCAGTGTGACCCTGAGCCGGCTCCTTCACCTCTCCAGGCCCCTGGCCCACTCTGGAGCCAGCCCCACTCCCTGCGCTGACTTCAGGCAATTACTCCTCTTCTTTGTGCCTCAGTTTCCTTGTCTGTAAAGTGGGGGTGGTAATAGCATCTCCTTCATAAAGGCCTTCTGTGAGGACCATACGAGGTAATGTATGTAAAAGCCCTCACGTGGTACCTGGCAGCGGGGAAGCGCGGGGGAGGGTTTAGTTGTTCTCAGCGCCAGCTGTAGCAACATTACCAGCGAGGCAGCAGGGCCAGGCTCTGGCTCTGACCTGCCACCCCAACCCACAGGCTCCGCAGGCAACAGCAGAACGCTCCCCTTTTCGGGAAGATCCGTGGTGCTCGCTTTGGCACCGAGGAGGCCGGGGATGGAGCCAGCGACCTGGACGAGGATGAGGACTTGCAAATCCAGGTGGCCTAGAGCCTCTCAGGGCTGGAGAGGATGGGCCCCCCGGGGTCCGGGATGACCTGTCGCTTGAACTGATCCAGCTGCCTGGGCTTGCTGTGGGACCAGACCCTGCTCCCTGCCACGGATGACTTTCTTCTCTGCCGGAGGGCATCGACAGTCCTCCTCTACCAACAGCCTGAGGAAGGGAAGCCTGTGTTCTATATATATATTATATATATGCCCAGAGGTCCTTGGACCCATTTGGTTTTATAAATATAGGACCACTCCAAAGCCCAGTCCAGGCAGCTTCACCCACCCAAGACTTCATACAAGGGTGGGGCGTGTCGAGGGAGGATTGTTGGGGCCCAACCCAGGCTGCCTCTCTAGGCCTTGAAGGTCCAGCAGGGGCTGTTCATAATACTATGTGATGAGCCCAGCCTTTTGTAATAAATGGAGTTCAAGTTCTTGGGTGGGAGTCCTGAAAGCATGGCAGATGTGGGCAGGGGGTGTGAAGGACAGCATCAACCTGCACCTGACACTAAACCAGAGCTCAGGAATATTGAGTGACTTAATGTCAGAAAGAATGAATGAATGAACATCCTACCTGCTGAGTGGCCTGGTATCCAGCTCCTGTGACAGGGAAGGAGAAGGTACAGTGCATGTCTAACCTGGAGAAGAGGAGATTTCAATTCTGGCACCTGATGGATTCAAATCTCCACTATGCCCCTTACTGGCTGTGCAACCTCAGGGAAGTTACTTGCCCTCTCTGAGCCTCAGCCCTCCATCTGT
The DNA here is from genome assembly GCA_023783475.1 of Daubentonia madagascariensis. Classification (NCBI taxonomy): domain Eukaryota; kingdom Metazoa; phylum Chordata; class Mammalia; order Primates; family Daubentoniidae; genus Daubentonia; species Daubentonia madagascariensis. The sequence goes on from JAKFHU010002202.1 coordinate 7,833,687, forward strand.
AAGTTAAGATGTCTCATAGAGCTGTCATGAGAATTAAAGAAGTTAATCTGTAGCTCAGTAAAGGTTAGTTATTATTAAAATACCTAAAGGTCTGCCCTGGAGAGGGGGTATTTGCCAGCTGGGTGCAGGGGATGATGTTCAGGTGATTGATGGGAGTTTACCCAGAGGTAGGTGTGGACACAATAAATAGCAAACCCTTTTATCTTTCCCCCAGTCCTGCTCTAGGTAGTGAAATTACAGGTTAATTTTATTTTTGATGTTTAATTTCTAAACCACTTATAACCAGCAGATTTATGTTAAATCTGATGGAAACTGTTATTAGAAACACAGTAGCATATATTTTTGATCTTTGAAAGTCGAGGTGGCATTCCGGGCACCTGCTCTTCTGATGAGCTGTTTTAGATGAAGTGTCAGCACCAGGGCCTGCTTTCTGCAGAAAGAAGCGTTGCCAGAATTGTTCTAGTATGCATAAGGTGAAGAGTTCCCTGTGTCCAGGGGTGTGCAAGGAAAGGCTGGAGCCTGGCAGCAAAGAGGAGTTAAATTCAGTTGATAAAGGGGCTGGGGTGGGGAGTTGTACTAAATGACTTTCTTGGTGTGGCCTAGTCATGAGAGACCCCTCAGGCCACAGTGCCGGGTCCCAGGGCGCCAGGAGCCCAGCTGGGAGCTGGTAAACACGGGCACTGAGAATGTTTCCAGTTGCCAAGCCTACACTAATGATGCTAGTGAGGTGGGGTTTGCTGCCATGGCAAAGAGGCCCTGGGTCCCCTCCTGGGCTCCAAGGAGGAAGGAGGGAGGGAGGGAGACATCCTTGGGGATTCCCCCTCGATGGCGCTTTCCCCGGGAGCCAGTGCCAGTGGAAAACAGGGCTTTGGGAAGAAGGCCATTTCCTGCCAGGGGTCCTTCTGTTTTCTCTCCCAAACAGGAAGTTGGCCCCAGAAAAGGCTGCAAGTGCTGCCCTTCGACCCCCAGGAGCTAGGAGCCAGGAGCCAGGCCCTCACTGACACCAGCTCTAAGAGCCACCTCCAGCAGGACCTGCTGGACCTGCCATTCCCAGACACAGAGCAGACCCCGTCTGGCGCTACCCGGGCTCCCCCAGACTCCCTGGCACCTCCTGCGAGATAGTGTTGAGCAGGGGCCTCATTACAGCCCCTGTCTCAGGCAGGCGGCTCCTGGGAATGTCAGTGAGGAGGGTCTGGCCTCCCACCCCCACTGTACACAGGAAACCCGAGGCCTCGAGGCCTCTGGAGGGAGGGGCAGGACAGCCGCAGCCACAGGGCTTCTTGCCTGCTCACAGCCCTTCCGGGCTTCTCTTTACCTACAGCAGAAGTCACCCAGTGGTCGTGGCAGCATCTGCCAACAGAAGCATTAACTTTGGCTCACATGATGCTTTAAAAAACTATTTAATGCATAGCTAATATTAGTAATGGGAAGTTTCCCTATAAAAATGTGGGTTTCCCTCTCCTGAGAAATCAGCACCTCTGACCACCCTGGGCTCGCACTCCCCCAGGCCATGGCTGCTCCCTGGGATGGGGCACAGGCACCCCATGCACCGCAGTCCCCACCACTCCCTGCAGCCTCACCCTGCACCCACCCACCTCATTTAAATGACTGTCCCACCCCTGGAGGCACCTGAGGATTTTTCCTCTGGCTTAGTCCAGTTTCCGTCTGAATAGGTGAGGGCCACACTGGGCCCAAGTCAATGTAAGATGTAGTCGGGCCAAGTACACGTCTTACAGGCTCAGAACTGCAGGCTGTGCGTCACTACAGGGGTGACTGGCAAGAACAATTAAACTTGAGTGAGCCCCACCGTGTGTTTCAAACACATGTCACCCCACTGATCGTTGCCACCAGCCAGGGGAGGTGGCTACTATCATCATCATCCCCCTCTATGCCGAGGACCCAGGCTCAGGGGGAGCGAGTTACTAGACCTCCCCCTGCCCTTGCAGTCCCACCCTCACCCCGCTCTGCATGCCCTGCAGCTCTAGCCATGCCAACCCCCTTCTGCCCCCCAGAATTGCCCTGGACCATCAAAGTCCCACCAGCCCTTCAGAGTTCAGCCTACTGGGTCCATTTGTAGTGTGTTGGGGGTTGTTCACTTTGCTTCTCCTACCACACCAGCTGTTCCTGGAGGGCAAAGAATCCTTCCAGGAGCCAGCACAGTGCCCTGGGCCTAGTGGGCATGGGGAAAGAGTGATGGATACAAGGAAGGAAGGATGGAGAAAGGATGGATGGATGGATGGGATGGTAGAAGGCTGAAGCCAGAACCCCACTCCACCCCCAGCCCTACTGCGGTAACTGCCAGGCCAGTCCTAGAGGGGTCTTTCTGCTGCTCAGCTAAGCCTTCCTCCTGGAGTGGCACGTGAAGTCTCCCAAGGCAGTCAGCTCAAGCACCCCAGGGCAGCAGTGCCAGGGCCCCTCCTCACGGGCCTGGAGTGCCCAGACAGGCTGGAGAACCGGCCGGCCCAGACACTACCCCACCTCCCAGCCCCTCTTCCCCCGCAGTGTGACTGCTGGGGGCCCTGGAGTCTGTCCTTGCTCTGCAGCCAAGGCCATTTTGCCCAGCCTGACTCTACCAGGCAGCCCCCAGGGTTCCCTGTCTTGAAATTCACGTTGAGAAGTGAAACGTCCACACTCCAACCTACCAGAAAAATCTGGCTTCTGGCCTCTGCCTGCTTTCTGTTAGCTGTGTATCTTCTGGTAAGCTCCTGCCCCTCCCTGGGTGTTAGTTTCCCTGTCGGTATAATGAGGACAAGAACAATGGGCTGTCCCAACCCATGTTCAGCAATACGGCTTTGGTGATACTCTTCTCTTTCTGGCTCTGCATTCCCTCCCAAGCCCCCAGTGCCTTGTCTGCTTGGGGGCCCTCCAGCCACTCCAGGCAGCCCTTCGAGGGTAGTGGGTGGGGGGCTGGAGGCAGAGGCAGCACCCAGGAACCAAAATGGCCTTGGCTGCAGTTCTCAGCCAGCCGTCCCCCACCCTCCACCGCCCTGCCTATTTTATCTACTAATTGCAGGGTTGCAAGATGCCACCTGCCTCCCAAGCCCCAGGCGGGTGCCTCCCAATGGAGCAGGGGCTCCCTGGAATGCCTTCCAGTCCTCCTCCAGCCCCACAGACCCAGCTGCACTGGGGGTGGTCTCCATGGTGCTCAGAGGCCCTCGCCATCCCGGGGAAGGGGCCTGAAAAGGTGGAAACAGGCTTCCCCTGCGTCAGAGAGGAGCATCCTGGCTTCCCCCTCCCCAACCCAAGCATGGCTCTCCACATCCTGGCATGTGAGGCGCCCCAGACTCTCACCCTTGAGCACATTCTCCAAGTGGTCTCATCTCCCTGCTGCTCTAGGATAAAGTCCAGACGGGCCCCTTCCTCCCTCGCTGGCTTCCCCAGCCCTGCCTCTGCACCTGCCCAGCAGCCCGAGCACCACGACCTGGTCAGACTGCATGCCAGATACTTACTTCCGCAGGGATTTGGGGACGTGCCTTATCGGCCCACACCTGGACCCCCAGCTCTGAGGGCGGGGATCCGGCCACAGGAATCTGAGTCTCCCCAGGAAAGGAGGGAGGGTTTCATTCGGACCTCACACTCCTTTGTTGAGACATTTAATTTTAATCTTCACAACACCCTGGGAGGGGGATAACGGCAAGATGAGAAAACCCAGCCCCAGGAGGGAAGGACCCAGCCAGTAAGGGACAGGACCAGGATTCGAATCCACACAACTCCAGCTACAGCCCTCAGCCCAGGTCTGAGCCCGGTTCAGAGTGGGTGCTGGGTAAATGCTTGTGGGAGGGAGGGGGCCTGAGCTAACAATGGCCAGAACAACTGTCACCAAGCCCTATACCCTTCAGATCGCTCTGCAAAGCCATTTCTCACCCAGCCCCCACCTGATCCTCTAACTTGGGAACATCGTAACCTAGATGAATAAGCTGAGGTCCAGAGAGCAAAGTGGCTTATCCCAGGGCACCCAGCCACTGTCTCCTGGGAATCCCCAAATGCTTTTAACTGGGATATAATCCATCCCTCCGTTGGCCCCTCCATTATGATAACTTTAGAGAAAGAAACCAAGCAAAGGTGGATTCACCTATACGCCTATCTAGGCAAGGAGCTCCACCTCTCTGAGCCTCAGTTTCCACATATGTAACATGGGATGTGCTATGGGGCTTAGGAAGGACATGTGTCAAGCCCCTAGCACAGGGTCCAGCACACAGCAGTACTATTGTTCATCCACCATTGTCCAGGGGCGCCTGTCATGTCTATGTGGGAGGAAAAGCAGGATCATCCACACTGGGGCAGGATCCTTGTCCAAGATCTGCCTCTGCCTGCACAGCCCTCCCTACCTAGCCCCACCCCACCCCACCCACCCCACCCCGCTCCCCCGCCCTCGGTCCAATCTTGGAACCTCTACCCCATCACTCACCCAGTTGCCCAGGTATCTGAATTCCCGGATGGAATGGGCTTGGGAGGTGGTGGAACTTGGAGAGCAGTGGCACCTTTGTTCTGTGACCACCTCGTCCCCATCCACCCTGCCCTGTTGGCTAGTAAACTAGAGCATGTAGCAAAATCCTTTGGGATTGGTCCGGTGGGAATCCTTTATCAGATAAATCCTATCTTAAGGTGCCCCAATGCCTGAAGGGTAAGCTGAGGAAGCTGCCAAGCCAAGAGGGGTAGGGGCAGAGAGATAAAAGAGGTGTCAGGCCAAGTAGGCTGCCTCTGTTCTTTCTTCTGATGCTCCTGACAGCCCAGGAAGGTGATCATAGTTATTGTCCCACCTTTTTGGTGAGAAAACCCAGGTTGAGACCTTCAGCAGCTTCCTGAGGTCTCAGAACACCTAAGAAGCAGAACCCAGGCCCCCGTTCTGCAGAGCGAATGCTGGTAACCCCACTGCCCCGGCAGCGTCTGGTGTGCTCTGAACATAACACACCTCTTTTCCTGGGCCTCCAGGGCTCTGAGGTCCCGCAGGTGTCTCTTCTCCCCCTTCATCTCCCACCATGGCCCCCTCGTTGGCTGTGTTCCAGCCCACTGGCCTACTTTCTGCTCCTCCAACACCCCAAGCCCGCTCCTGCCTCGGGGTCTCCAGGCATGGTTCCTTCTGCCCAGAACCATCTTTTCCTCCTTCACATCTTTCCTGTCTCATTTTAACAGTCACTTCCCAAGGGCAAGGAAGTGGTAAGGGCTTCCCTGGCTCCCCTAGCCACACAGCTACCTGCTCTCCTGTGCCCCCATTAACCTCCATCCCAGTCCCTTGATATTTTATTTTCCAGATGGTTTCACCTTTGTAATTCCTGATTTATTCACCTGGCTGGTGCTGACTTCCTGCTCACTGGCTGGTCTGCGACTTCCTCCTTTTTTGCTCACTTTGGTACCCCAGCACCTGTGCCTGCCACATCACTAAGCACTGGACGAAAGAAGGAATGAATGAGTGAGTGGATGAACAAATGAATGAATAGCCTTCCACGCTCCCTCTCAGGCCCCTGCTCTGGGCACCTGAAGGCTCAGCCCCAGAGGCTCAGGTCGGTCAAAGGCAGCAAGAGATGGAGTTCTAAACCAAGGCAGGCAAATGGACTGTGCAAAGTTTTTTGAGAGGAAACTCAAAGATGCAGTGCTATTAAAAATTGATATTTCAATGAGATAATCCCTCTCCTAGGCTTTTAATTGATTGTCTAAAAAGCCTTTGTTGTTGTGTTTCTTTATTTGCAGGGACCATTAATTTTTTTATGGATGATCAAACCCGGATAGAGTGGAGGGGCTACTGTCGGCTGATTCAAAAACAGTAACGGAGGCGCCAGGGACGAACATCTGGGGCCAACCAGGAGCGAGGCTGTGGCCATGGAGCTGGCCTTGGCTCTGGGTACTGGCAGGTCAGGGCTGACTCTCTTGAGGAAGGGGGGAAGGCCCTGCATGTCCAGGACACACACACTCACACCCTCTGCTGCCCCCAGCCTCAAGGGACAAGCCTCGTGAAAGGAGGAGGGGAAGGCGAAGGCTCCTCCAGGGTGTGGGGCAACAGATGCCCCAGCCTTGAGGGAAGGTTACCTTGGTTCCTCCCTTGCCGCTGGTGGCCAGTCCCCTATCTGCTCCAGGTTGCTGTTCCCACAAGGGTCCCTTGCAGGGCGGGGCTGAGGTGGATGAGGAAGAGCAGATGAGGGAAGCCAGGATGCCCAGGTGCTGCCACGTCCCCTCTCTGGGCCTCCACTTCCTCATATGTTCACTGGGTGACACCAGCTCCAGTCTCGGGGCTGGTTCTGAGGGCTGAGCATGGCACCTGGTGTGCATGAGTGTACAGGAGGAGCCTCTGTTGCTCTCCCTGTTGCTAAACTCAGCTTCCTCCTGGCTCTGTGGGTGGCCCCCAAATCTTTGCCCCACCCCTACCCCCCCAATTGTGTGCACCTGTCGGTCAAGTACCTGGCCCCATCTGCTTCTCCCCCCACCCCATCCATCCGCTCCATCAGCCTGGCAGGCAGCCCCGAGGAGGCCCCAGAGGGTCTCTGGCTGCAGCGGCAATGGGCCGGGGCCGGGCTGGCTTCATGGGCGTGCCGGCATCCTGTGCAGTCACACAGGACCCTGCACTTCTGAGGGCCCAGTGCTTGGTTTAATGCTCTGTTGTCACCACCTTAAAATTATTAATAACTTGTAAATGGGGAGGTCCCACATTTTCATTTTGCACTGGGCCCCGCAAATGGTGTGGCCAGTCTTGCTGCCAAGGGACAGAGCTGCTTCCGGAAATGGCCACAGGGCAGTGCCCTTCCTATAGGCCATGGACTGTTCCCCCAAAGGACTGACCTTACCCCACACCTTCCCCTCTTCACCTTTCCTAGGTCCTCCCAGCTCCACAGCCTCCAGAGGATGAGCAAATTAGTGGGGAATGATTTCTCTATGCATCTCTACATCTCAGATCCTGGGGAGGGGGCTTAGAGGTATGGTAAGGGGGTCCCAAAATCCCTATGTTCACCAAGCCTCATCTGTGGACTGAACATACACTGCTTCACCCAAACAGGTACAAGTCTTGTCAAATGTAAGCTTGGAGTCCACATAGCAGATGAGGTACAAATTAATTTAAATGATCTGTGGAATTCATAATAGCCTGTGGTCAATATATTGGTTTTTTGGGTTTTTTTTTCAGGTACCAAATATTAAAAGTTCAACAGCTTTGACCTTATGGGCATTAGCAAGATTTCCTCCATAGGTGCCCGTCCTTAGATGGCAACAGGGCAACTGGCAAAGTGCAGCAGAAACAGACAGTTCAGTTTTAGAAATCTATCCTACAGAAGTGTGTAAGCCTGTGTAATCTATAAGTGTGGGTGCAAATATTTCGCCACACAAGTGCTCATGTGGCATTGTTTACAAAAGCAAAAATAGAAACATCTAAATAGCCAGTGGTCAGGAGCTGGGTAAATAAATAACAGTGCATTTCTCCAGGGACATGCCAGACAGTCAGTAAAATCCACTTTGTCTTGTTAAAAAAGAGGGAGTGAGTGAAAAATTGGTTTTGGAAAAAAGTGTCCAACATGGGCTTTGTTTTCTCTCTATACGTGTGGGAATGTTGAAACCACGGTGTCAGTCTTAGGGTCATTTTTTTTTTCCTTCTTATTTTTGACTCTCCTGGCTTCTGGTGGCCAATCACCAAGGAGTCAGGGACACTTGACTTTCTGAAGATTTCTCAGATCTGTCCACAGCCACCACCCCTCTCACTACCTCCCACCTCCCTCCTGCAAGACTTGCCCTCACTTCCTGTCTTGTTCCTCCGGTTCTACTCAGGCCCCTCCATCTGTTCTCTAAGGACAGCCAGAGGGATTTTTTTCAAAATGCAAACTGGATCTTAGCCCCTACTCTGCATAAAACCCTCCACTAGCTCCCTGTTACTCTTATGATGGAGACCAAACCCTTGAACTGGCCTTCAAGACTGCGTGGCCAGCCTCGCCAAGCACCATGCTTCCCCTCTTCCCTCTGTGCTCTGCCACTCTGACCTCCTCCTATGCTCTTGTACAGGCCAGTCTCTCTTCTGCCACAGGGCCTTTGCACATGCAGTTCCTTCAACCCAGAACACTCTCCCTCACCTCCTCACCTGGTTAACTCACCCTTTTGCTTTCACCTGAAGAGTCACTTCCTCAGCAACCTTCCCAGACACATCAGCTCTCCCCGTTTCTCTTCTAGCACCATATAGCCTCTTTCTCTCCCTCTCTGCCCTCCTCACAGTTGCACCTGCAACTGTGGAGCTCTCAGATCAATGCCTGTCACGTGCACTGTCTAGTGAATCATGAACTCCTCAGCGTGGGCTGTTCTTGTGGAGCACTCTGTCCCCAGTGCCAAGCACCTGGAACAGAGTAGGTGCTCAGATATTTGTTGGATGAGTCAATGAATCAGGGAGGTAGGGGAGGCTGGCCCAAGCACTTAGCCTCCCTTCACTGCTGGCTAGCATGCCTGTCCAGCGAACAGCTTGTATCACGTGTGCTCAGGACGGCAGCCCAGGGAGAACTGCCAAGAGAGAGCCATGTGCTGGGAGGTGAGACTGGAATGTCGTCCTGGGCCTCCTTCCTGAGAGCTGCTCTCTGAGTCCGTAGGAAATTGCCCCTCGCCTGGCCTCCTCGGGAGGAAGCTGTAGGAGCAAGGCGGTCCCATCTCCTTCTCTCCACGCCTCTCCTGGTCAGTCCCCTTTGATGTGAAGGTTCCCGGGGAGGCTGGTTTGTGTCACTGTTGAGCCAGGGGAGAGAGACAGGACAAGGCCTCATCTCAACTGGCCAACTGAGCCAGCTCTCGGTGCTCCTGTGCAGCTGAGGGGCCCAGAGCTCTCACAGACACAAGCCTGTCACCAACGTCATTTGAAAAGAATTCACCAGTCTGATGGCTGCGGTGGGATTGGCCAGGATTCTGGGATTCCTCATGGCTCCAGAGTTCATCTCCTCTGGGTCTGGCTCTGTGCAGCCTACCCTTTCCCCCAGAGTGGACCTGGAGGTCAACATGAACAAGGAATCCCGTATTTCTAGGTCATGACAAGGCCCCAAGAAACAGAGTCTTCACAGTCACCCATTCAAGTCCTGGCTTCACTGTGTCATCTCGGACAGATTCTTCTCCTTACTGGGCCTCAGTTTCTCTACCCGTGAAATGGAGATTATGATACCTACTCTGGATCGCGCTGTGAGGTTCGATGAGCTAGTGGGGTGTCCCCAGGTCTGAGCTCACGCCACTGTGGGAATAGAATGACGTGGGTCACACTCCACAGACGGCCCCAACCAACACCGTGTCAAATGAGGAGAAAGCAATTCCAGGTTCATTTTTCTCTGCCTCTTCTGACCGTTGTCAAGGACAAAGTCTCAGACGGGTGGTAGCGTGAGCTGGGCTTTTCTCTAACACTTGCTGAACTTTAACAAAAGCCCCAGAGCTTTCAGGCAGGCGACATCAGCCAGCATAAAGTCGATGTCCTTGTTTTATCTTCAAGCTATTTTATTTATACAGTTTGTTCTTGAGGCAAACAGAAAAATGTGAGGTGATTTCAAGAAAGGTGTTGAGCCAAGAATAGTGGAGGAGATGCTTGAATCTGGCAACAATCACGAAGTGGCTGGACTGGCTGGGCTTGGGAAATGCTGGTACAGCGTGGGAGAAAATTCGATGAAAACTGTTGAGTGCGACACAGTCACGCAGCGGGGTTGACAGAACGGAAGGGCCAACCTCAGAGAAGCTGCTTTGCATTTCCTGGGAGAAAACCTTAGGCCTGGCAGGCTAAGGCCCAGAGAGAATTATTAATGATTTAAAACAGTGATTTGTGATAATAACCCTCCCTCCGTTCTGTGTACCAAGTGGATGCTTCCGCAGGTAGTGTTTCATTTAATACTCATTGTTCCCATTTCCAGGGCAGGTAATTGAGGCTCCTGATGGTGAAAGGTCCCGAGGCAGAGGCGGGATTGGTTCCCGCACACTTCCCTGCCTCTGTCCTCAGTGAGGATTTTCAACTATCCGGGATGCCTCCTCCTTCCCGCCCTCTCCAGCGGACACCTGGGTTAGGCCCCGAGGACTGGCAGCCCTCTGCACCCGGGAGGTAATCAGAATCCAGTATGGAACCCCTCACAGCACTGTCCTCCAAAACAGCCCACCGGAGTGGGGGGACAGGAGGAGTAATCACATCTCCACATGCGGGGGCTTGTTCCAAGGGCTTTATATGTATTTCCTCGTAATTCTAGGAGGGGGGCACTCTTACCATCATCACCATCACCCCCACTTTACGGATGACAAAACCGAGGCACAGAGAGGCTAGGTAAGTTGCCCAAGTGTGGAACCAGGGCTTGGACAAGCACTGCCCTTCTCTCCTGGGAGGCCTCCTGTCCTTCGGAGCACAGACTCTCTGGCAGGCCATGTGGGGTTCACCACCTCCTCATTTCCAGGAGCTGAGTTCCCCTTATTCATTGCCTCAGTTTCCCTAGGCATCACACTCTGACAGGAGGTACCAATTACCAGGGCCTCAGTGTTCCCTCCTGGCTGAGGACCAGGTAAGCCCCGGGTCTGGGCATGGGCCTGGGGTCACCTTCACAACTCCTGGGCTTGACCAGATACTGCCCAGGAGAACACCCAGCTTGGTGACTCCCATCACTCTGTCCGTGACTGCCCAAGCGCATTCCCTCCCAGACACATTGGGCCACGAGCCAGCACCCAAGGCAACCAAAAGCCCAGATAATGCCCAGGTGAGAAGCAAAGCCTGTCAACTCAGAAAGAGTGTTGGCTGAGGAATGAAATTATAATAAGATAAAAATCGATCTGCCTGCCTGGTGGGGCTGAGGGGCCCTGGTGGGGCCATTTGGGGCTGAGCGGACAGTGAGGTTCCCACGACAGCGAAAGCAGCCTTTTAGCTGTGCAGGCTTGGGCCTAAAGGATCTAATAAAGCAAACACAGCTGGGACCAGACTGCTGCACCCTACACTGTCCCAGGCCCCAGCCCCAGCATCCATGGGGCTGGGAGCTCTGGTCATGGGCTTGAGAGCTGTGCCCAGTTGCACAGTCCCATTTAACCTCCCCTAGTCAGTGCTGGGTGGGGAGGGCATTTGTCTGTAGATATGGGGACAGCCCTGATCCCGCCTGTGATTTTAAACATGAGGGCCCAGAGGTTCTGGGAGGGGAAGTGACTGGTCAGTGGCCTCACAGCCAGAGGGACATCAGACTATGACTGGGACACACCCTCTAGTCTCCATTTAAGCCTTTTCCTGGTAATCCACAGTGCCCCCACCCCCCAGCTCCCACCCATATCCAAGGACGGAATGAACACCCACAGGGTACAACTTCTGAGTTCAGATTTGGAAACTGGACCTTGGGAAGATTTTTCATAGTAGTAGGTTGTAAATACTTGATTTTAGGTAGCATATGAATGAAACAGTTCCACATTTTGGGATGTGATATATATATATATTACATATGCTATTTTGTGACATATATCATGTGTGTGTATTGTGTGTATGCGTGCATGTGTGCATGTGTGAGTATGTGTGCGTGTTCGGAATCCTACAGTATGTACTCTTTTTTTGTCTGGCTTCTTTTACTTTCACTCAGCATGATTATTTTGAGATTCCTCTATGTTGCATTTATCAGTAGTTTTATTGCTGAGCTGTATTCCAATGTATGTATATATCTGTAAAGTTATTTAAAAATGCAAACTAATGGATAGTGACTGAAAGCAGAAGAGTGGATGCCTGGGGGCTGGCGGGCAGGGGGGTGGTGAAGGAGGCGTGTGAGGGAGGGAGAGACTATGGAATGATGCATTTATTCACTACCCAGGTGGCACTCCCCTCCCCCTGCTGGAGCAGCGTCAGGGAAAGCAGCTAAAACAGAAGGTTTAAACAAGCTCCCGATTCTCATAGCATAATATGAAAATGTCCAGGTTTCCAAAAAGCACTCATACCAGGAATCAGAATGATCTCAAACAGAATGGAAAAAGAGAATCAATAGATTCCAACACTGAGATGACAGAGATGTTAGAATTATCTGACAAAGATTTTAAAGTGGTCATTATGAAACGCTTCAGTGGACAATTACAAATATCCTTGAAACAAATGAAAAAAACAGAAAGCCTCAGCAAAGAAACAGAAAATATAAAGAGATCCAGTGGATATTTTAGACTGAAAAACACAGTAACTGAAATGAAAAGCTCAGTGTGTGGGCTCAATGGCAGCGTAAAGGGAACAGAGGAAAGAATTAGTGAACCAGAAGACAGAACAATAGCAATTGCCCAATCTGAACAACAGAGAGAGAATAGACTGAGAAATAAAAATAAAAATGTGCAGAACCTCAGGGACCTGTGGGACTATAACAAAAGATTTAATATTTGTGCCATCAGAGTCCCTGAAAGAGAGAAAAAAGAGGGCAGGACTGAAAAAGTACTCAAAGAAAATAACAGCTGAAAACTTTCCAAGTTTGGTAAAGGACACAAACCTATGGATTCAAGAAGCTGAGTGAACCTCAAAGAGGACAACCCAAAGAATCTATTCTAAGCCACCTCCTAATTAAACTTCTGAAAACTAAAGATAAAGAAAAAAGAATATTAAAAGCAGTCAGAGGAAATGATACCTTACATATAGGGAGAACACAATTCCAATGACAGCAGATTTCTCATCAAAAACCATGGTGGCCAGAAGAAAGTAGAACAATAATTTTTAAGGGCTGAAAGAAAAGGGCTGTCAAGTTAGAATCCTACACCCAGTGAAAATATTCTTCAGGAATGAAGGGCAAATCTAGACATTTTAAGATAAAGGAAAACTAAGAGAATTTACCCCTACCCTAAAAAATGGGTAAAGGAAAAATTCTCTAAACAGAAGTGATAAAAGAAGGAAGCTTGGATCATTAAGATAGATGAGTAAACACAGTAAGCAAACATATAGGTAAATACAACAGGCTTTTCTTCTTGTCTTGTGTTCTCTAAATTATGTTTGACAGTTGAAGCAAAAATCACCACACTGTCTGGTGTAGTTCTAAATGTATGTAGAGGAAAATTTTAAGGCAATTATAAATTGGGGAGGGTAAAGGGACCTAAAGGGAGGTAATATTTCTATATTTCACCCAACTGGTAAAATGATCACACCAATAGACTGTGATATCTAGAGCAACCACTAAAGAGCTATGTATGCAAAGAGATATACTCAGAAACATAATAGGTAAATCAAAATGGAATCAAAAAAATGTTCAAGTAACCCATAGGAAGGCAAGAAAAGGAAAACACAGATTAAGCATTATACAAGTTATCCATGTAACAAAAACACTTGTACCCCATTAATTAATATTTTGAAATAAAAAAAGAAAGAAAACACAGAAATGAAAAACAGAGAACAAAAAGAAAACAGAAAATAAAAAGGCAAGCCGAAGCTCTAGTATATAAATAATGACATTAAATGCAAATGGTCCAAATACACCAATTAAAAGAGATTGGCAGACTGGATTAAAAAGTCTGAAGCAACTACTATATGCTGTATCCAAGAGACTTATTTCAAATATAATGATATAGGCAGGTCAAAAAATTAAAGAATAGAAAAAGATATATCATGTAAACACTAATCAAAGGAAACAAGGGGTGACTATATTAATATCAGCTAAAGTAGATGTATTAGTTACCGTTCTCCAGAGAGACAGAACTAATAGGATATATATAATAGATAGATAGATGAGAGGGGATTTATTAGGGGAATTAGCTCACGTGATTCTGGAGGCTGAGAACTTCAACAATAGGCCGGATGCAAGCTGGAGACCCAGGGATGCTGGTAGTGTGTGTGGCTCAGTCCTAATCCAAAAACCTGAGAACCAGGGAAGCTGATGGTGTAACTCTGAGTCTGAAGCCAAAGGCCTGAGAATGTGGGGGGATCACCGGTGCAAATCCCAAAATCCAAAGGCCCGAAAGCCTAGAGTTCTGATGTCCAAGGGCAGTAGAAGCAGCATGCCCCAGCTCCAGGACAGAGAGACAGAGAGTAAATTTGCCTCCTGTCTTTTTGTTCTATCTGGGCTCCCCCAGCCAGTTGAATGGTGCCTGCCCACATTGAGGGCAGATCTTCCCCACTCAGTTCACCAACTCACACACCAATCTTCTCTGGAAATACCCTCACAGATACACCCAGAAATAATGTTTTACCAGCTACCTATCCCTTAATCTAGTCAAGTTGACACCTAAAATTAACCATCACAGTACACTTTAGAGCAAAGAAAATTATCAGAAATAGAGAGGGACAGTATGTAATAATGAAGAAAATATAGAAATCCTTAACATGTATGCACCAAACAACAGAACTACAAAATATGTAAAACAAACACTGATAGGACTGAAAGACGAAATGGACAAATCCATAATTATAGTTGGAGATATCAACACCCCTCTCCAACTATTGATAGAACAACTAGAGAGAAAACCAGAAAAGACACAAAATTCAACAGCATCAGCCAACAGAATCTAACTGATATTTATAGAACACTCCACTCCAAAACAGCATAACATGTGTTGTTTTCAAGTGCCCATGAACATATATACCCAGATAGACCCTACCCTGTGTCATAAAACAAACCTCAATAAAATTTAAAAGAATTGAAATCTGAGAGAGTGTTTTCTCTGACTACAATGGAATCAAACTAGAAATCAATACCACAAAGATAATAGGAAAATTTCCAAATACTTGGAAATTAAACAGCAGGAATGTAAACTTCTAAATAATCCATGGATCAAAGAGAAAGTTTCGACAGGATTGTTAAAAAAATACATTGAGGCCAGGCGCAGTGGCTCACGCCTGTAATCCTAGTACTCTGGGAGGCCAAGGCAGCGGGAGGGTCGCTTGAGGTCAGGAGATCGCTTGAGTTAGAGACCGGCTTGAGCAAGAGTGAGACCCCATCTCTGCTAAAAATAGAAAAAATTAGCCAGGCGTGGTGGCACGCCTACTTAGGAGGCTGAGGCAGGAGGATGGCTTGAGCCCAGGAGTTTGAGGTTGCAGTGAGCTATGATGACACCACTGCACTCTACCCGGGGGCGACAGAGTGAGACCCTGCCACCAAAAAAAAAAAAAAAAGTTGAACTGAATGACGATGAAAGTAAAACATATAAAAATTTGTGGAATACACCTAAAGCAGCATTAGGATGGGAAGTCATTGAACTAAATGGATACATTAGAAAAGAGGAAAAAGACCTAGAAAAACCCCAGCAAAATAAACCCAAAGCAAGTAGAAGGGAAGAAATAATAAAGGTAAGAACAGAAATCAATGACATCTAAAACAATAGCGAAAAATCAGTGAAACAAAGATCTGGTTTTTTGAAAAGATCAATAAAATGGACAAACCTCTAGCAAGACTGACAGAGAAAAAATAAAGAGAGAAGGCACAAATTATATCAGGAATGAAACAGGGAATATCACTAAGGACAACGTTTCCTGCTGACATCAAAAATAATCATAATAAGAGAATATGAACAACTTTACACACACAGATTTGACGACTTAGATGAAATGACCACTTCCCCAAAATACAAACTGCCACAACTCACTCAACATGAATTAGATCATTGGAATAGCCTTATAACAATTAAGGAAATTGGATTTTAAATCTTAAAACTCCTAATAAAGAAATCCCCAGACCCAGATGTTTTTATTGAAGAATTACACCAAACATTTAAAGAATTAACACCAATTGTACACAATTGCTTCCAGAAAATAGAAGGGAAGAGAATTCTGTTCAATTTATTTTATAAAGTCAGTATTACCCTGATGCTAAAACTGGATAAAGATAGTATGAAAAATGGCCAGGCACTGTGGCTCATGCCTGTAATTCCAGGACTTTGGGAGGCCAAGATGGGAGCAGAATCACTTAAGGCCAGGAGTTTGAGACCAGCCCCCGTCTTTACAAAAAAAAATTTTTTTAATTAGCCGCGTGTGGTGACATGCACCTGTAGTTCTAGCTACTTGGGAGGCTGAGGCAGGAGGATCACTTGAGGCCAGGAATTCCAGGCTGCAGTGAGCTGGCTGTGATCTGACCACTACCCTCCAGCCTAGGCAAAAGCAGAGCAAGACCCTGTCTCTAAAAAAAAAAAAAAAAAAAAAGAAAGGAAAAGAAAACTATAGACCAAAACCCCTTATGAATATAGGTACAAAAACCCTTAACAAAATATTAGCAATAGAATTTCAGAAATATTTAAAAAGAATTATACACCATAATCAAATGGAGTTTATTTCAGGGATGGAAGGCTGGTTCAATATTCGAAGTCAGCGTAATCCACCATATTATAACAGGCTAAAGAAGAAAAATCACATGATTATATCAGTCAATACAGAAAAAGCATTTGACAAAATTCCACATCCATTCATGATAAAAACTCTCAAAAAATAGGAGAAGAGAACTTCCTCAATTTGATAAAGCATCTACAAAAAACCTACAGCTACCATTTGTACTTAATGATGAAAAATGGAATGTTTTCCCCAAGATCAGCCACAAGACAAGGATGTCAGCTCTCACTACAACATAATGCTGAAAATTCTAGCCAATGCAATAAAGCAATAAAAAACATACAGAAAGAAAAGGAAGAAATAAAACTTCTCTACGTTCAGATGACATGATTGTCTATATAAAAAATCTCAAAGAATCTACCAAAAAAACCTCAACAAAACCCCAAACTCCTATAACTAATAAGTAAGTTCAGTGAGGTTGCAAAGTATTCGATAAATACACAAACAATTATTTCTATATACTAGCAATGAACTCATGGGCAGCAAAACTAAACATACAATACCACTTAAAATCACCAAAAATAACTAAATAAAATACTTAGGTAGAAATCTAACAAAATGTATACAGAACTTGCATGCTGAAAACTCTATAATGCTGATGAAAGAAATCAAAGAAGATATAAATAGATGGAGAGACATACTATGTTTCTGAATTGGAAGATTCAATACAGTAAAAATGTCAATGCTCCCCAAACTGATAATTAGGTTTAATGCAATTTCTATCAGAATCCCAGCAATATATTCTGTATTCTTTTGTTCTGTTTTGTTTTCTTTCTTTCTTTGTTTCTTTTTTTTTTTTTTGCTTTCTATTAGCTGTAGAGTAAAACAAGATATTCTGTAGATACAGATAAGATTATTCTAAAATTTATCTAGAAATGCAGAGGAACTAGAATAGCTAAAACAATTTTAAGAAAAAACAAGTTTGGAGGAATCAGTCTACCTGATTTCAAGAACTTATTATATAGCTATAGTAATCAAAACTGTGAGCTATTAGCAGAGGAACAGACACACAGATTAATGGCACAGGACAGAGAAAACAGAAATAGGTCCAGCTGATTTTTGACAAAGTTGCAAAAGCAATTCCTTCCAAAAGTGGAAGAGACTCTTTTCAACAAATTGTGCTACAACAAATTGGACATCTATAGGCCCAAAAAACCAAAACCAAACTAAAACAAGCAAACAAAAAAATACAAAACCTCTACCAAATCTCACACCGCCTACAAAATTTAACTTAAAATGGATCACAGACTTAAATGTAAAACAAAATTATACAACTCTCAGAATAAAACATAGGAGAAAATTTAAAGAGTTCTTAGGCTTGGCACCAAAAGCATAATCCATAAAAGGAAAAATGGATAATTTGAACTTTATCAAAATTAAAAACTTTTGCTTTGTGAAAGACCCTGTTAAGTGGATGAAAAGAAAAGCTACAGACTGGGAGAAAATATATGCAAAACCATATCTAACAAAGGACTAGTATATAGAATATAAAAAGAACCCTCAAAATTCAACAGTAAAAAAGCAAATAATCAGACCATGGGCAAAAAACATGAAGAAACAATTCACTGAAGAAGATACACAGCACATTAGCACATGAAAAGATGTTCAACATCATAGACATTAGGGAGATGCAAATTAAAACCACAAAGAAGTATCACCACACACTCATCAGAATGGCAAAAAAAAAAAAAAAAAAGTAGTGATAACACCAAATGCTGGCAAGGATGTGAAAAAACTGGATCATTCATACATTGCTGGTGGGAATGTAAAATGATACAGCCACTCTAGAGAACAGTTTGGCAGTTTTTTTAAAAACTCAACAGACAACTACTATATGACCCAGCAATTGCACTCATAGGCATTTATCTAAGAGAAATGAAGACTTATGTTCACATAAAAACCCGTACAAAAATGTTCACAGAAGCTTTGTTCACAATAGCTCCAAAGTGGAAACAATCCAGATGTTCTTCAATGGGTGTATGAATAAACAAACTATAGTATACCCACAGCACAGGATACTACTCAGCAATAAAAGGAACAAACTATTGATACATGCAACAACTTGGATGAACTGCCAAAAAAAGCCAATTCCCAAAGATTACATACTTATGATTCCAGTTATATAACATTCTTGAAATGACACGCGTATAGAAATGGAGAAGAGATTAGTGGTTGCCAGGGGTTAAGGAAGGGTTCCAGTGGGAGGGAAGTAGGTGTGACTATCAAAGGGCAACTTGAAGGATCTTTGTGGTAATGGAAATGTTCCATATCTTGACTGTATCAGTGTCAATATCTGGGTTGTGATATTGTCCTATAGTTTTGCAAGATGTTACCATTGGAGGAAACTGGATAAAGAGTACTCCGGATCTCTCCGTATTACATCTCTTACATGTGAATCCACAAATATCTCAAAATGAAAAGTTTAATTTAAAAAATTAGATGATAGTAGTACAGATAAAAAGCAGACTGGGCAAAAATTATGATGGGAGAATGAAGAAGTTTGGGAAAGTCCACTCTAGATAAGATGCCTTTTTATTGTGAAAACTCATTTTTTTTTGTTGCTGTTGTTGTTGGCCAAAATCCCTCCAGAGGCTTCTGGTGTTGGAAAAACAGTTTGCTGTGATGGATCAAGTGCTGGGAGCTTTATGGGCTGTGGATTGAAGCAAAGCAGGTGGGGTCAAGTTTGAAAGATACATAGGGAGGTCAGAGGGTCGAGGCCATGCCAGGATGGCCGCAGGGCCTGGGGCGGCCACCTCTTCCTCTGGCAGTCTGGGTTGGTTAGCTCAGGCTGGTCACAGGCACTGTAGTGACCATCAGGGACATTTTCAGTGGTTGGGAAGGAGTCCTCTTAGAAGAAGTGAGGCCCAGGTGTTTCAGAGGCAGGGGGATGGACTCCATGGGTGGGTGCAGGGGGTCCTTGGTCTCTGAGTACTTTAGGCCTATCCCTCTGAAATGCCTGGACAGTGGTTGGACTTGGAGGTATTTTCTTTTCTCAGGATTTTGGATGTTCAGGTGTGGACTATTGTTTTGGTGTGTGTTATACTTATGGTCTAAAGCAGTGGTTCTCCGATGTTAGTGTGCATTAGAATCACCTAGAGGCCTATTGAAACACAGATTTGTGATTGAGACTCCCAGAAATTCTGATTCCATAGGTCTGGGGTGGGGCAGGGAATTTGCATTTCTAAAAAGTTTCAAGGTGGTGACCATACTTCTGGTCCAGGAACCATACTTTGAGAACCCCTAGTGTAAAAGGGGGCAGACAAGAAAAGCAGAGGGGGAGACAGTTCCTTCCCAGGGGAGGCACTGGGCAATTTCCCCTGTCCCTGCCTGGCAAGGCTGAGGCCTGTGGTTTGAGACTCCCACGGGGCAGCAACCCGGCACCTGCAGGCCTGAGGGGCAGAGGTGAGTATGGGGTGGAAGTTGGGGGTGGGGGAGGGGTGGGGGGGATAGGGAATGGCGATGGAGGAGAATGAAATTTGGACTTGAGGGCCCAGTCTCTGGGAAACTGGGAGCTGATGTGGGGTTCAGCTCTCAGGGGCTGAGAGGCGATGTGAGATTGGGACTTTGGGGCCCAGGGAGGGCGCTGGGGCTCAGCCGGGGTACCGAAGGCGACCCGAAGTGGGTGGGGGTGCCGGCTCGGAGGCGTGTGCCCCGCGACTCGGAGGAATACGGTAGCGGCCGGCGCCAGGAGGCGGGGTCGGCGGGGTGGGGCGGGGCGGCGCGGCGGGACCCGGCGGAGGAGGGAGCCAGCCGAGTCCCTGCCCCAGCCGGAGCCCCGCGGCCGCGCCTCCCTCGCCGTCCCCGCCTGCAGCCCGGCGCCGCCGCCGCCCAGCCGCCCCCGCGGGCCGTGCCGTGACGCGGGCATGAGCCTGCCCCGCGGCCCCGCTGAGCAGGCACCCCCGGCCCGGGCCTCGGCGCCCAGGTAAATAGGGGGGCGCGAGGAGGGGAGGGGGACCTAGGCCGCGCCGCACCCGCGAGACCCTCGGCGACTCCCACCCCTGGGGACCCTCAGTCACTTCCCTAGTCCGAGGACTCGCCAACCCCTGGGACCTTCCTACTCTGCTGGGGGAGAGGGCGGATACCCACCCCCCAAAGCTAGCGCCTGGGCCCTGAAACTCCGTGCGCCCTCCCCGCCCCCAGCGCTCCTCTCCAGGGGAGCCCAGGTCGGGAGCTGACCTCACCCGCACCCACACATACCCCATCAGAGAAACCCAGGCCCTGTGCTCCCTGGGCCTGCCATCCGGAAGGCAGCCCCCAGCCTCCTCCCTGCTCCCCCAGGGCCCCCTGTTCTCTCAACTCCTCCAAATTCCAAGAGACTATTTTGTCTAGTCCAACAGGCCCCCACTGCCCACCCCCACCTGCATATGGCGTTTCTACCCACTGCCTCCACTCGTGGCCAGTGCCTCCTGTCCTTGAACCTTTCTGTCTTGATCCAGAAATCCTGTCCACCGTCTCCCACTTGGCCCCCAAGGTCTTGGATCCAATTTAATGCTTTCTGTCATCGCAAAGGGGCATGAGCTGGGGCTGGGCACTTGGGTGATGTGGACAGAGCAGGGACTCTGTGCAGCCTGCCTGTCCTGAGCTGTGGGGACAGGGTAGTTGCCAGGGCACTTGGACGTAGGGTGTGGGGGGGAGTAGGGGTCTGATGATCAAGGGTGGTGAGGGCCTGGCCTCAGCTCTAGCAGGCTCCACCACAGTCAGTGATCAGGGGCTGGACTTGCTTAGTATATGGTTTTTTTTGGCCCCTTTCAGAGGGATGTGGCTCCAGGCCATTCCTGTCTCCCCCACCTCCATGGGTCGCCAGAGCTGTGCCCTCTCTTGCCCAGTTGCTTGCCTCGCTGTGCCTGGGCACTGGTTACTCCTAGTCCTTCCCTCCCAGGCAGGGCAGCAGGGCTGGGCATGACTTCACCCCCCACCCCGAGCCCAGCCAAGGTGGGGCCACTCGGCCAGCCCTGGACACAGTGTCAGCAGCACACTTTTCCCTGAGGCAGCTTTGAACCAAACTGTGGGTCTTGGGCACAGCGGGTTCTCCAGTACCAGTCTAACAACAGTCTTCTGGCCATAACAGCCAACACTGGGACCCAGGAGGTGGGAGCCCACTGCGCTGCTCACACACCTCTGAAGGCTGAGCCAGGTGCAGCCAGATGGATGTTGGTGGTGGTAGGAGAAAGGAAGAGGGGAACAAATCCTGAAGAGAATTATCTGTTCGGTCCCTAAATATTGAGCACCGGCTCTGCACTAGGCACCATTTTAGGAGCTGGGATGGAGATATTAACTAGACAGACAAGGCCTAGCCACCAGGAAGCTGACTTTCTAGATGTCTCTCTGTGGCTGAGTAACAAATGGACAGACAGATGAAGGAACAAGAAAATCCCGTGATGATGTGTGTGATGAAGACAGTGACACTGGATGTTGTGAGGGAGGCTGACTACAGGGTCCCGTTGGCCAGGGTAGCCAGGGAAGGCCTCTTGGAGGAGGCGAATTAAGCAGTGGAATGAAGCTTGAGACCATGCGAGGGAACAGCGTTGTAGGCTGGAAACAGCAAGTGCAGTGGGAGGGAGTTTGGCACATTGAGGGATGGGCAGGGGACCAGGAGAGAACAGTGGCAGTGATGGGGGGCAGCATAGCCCCACTTTCCTGGCTTAAGGGTCTGGGGCTGTTCAGATGTCCCCTCCTCCCACCGTTCCCCTCTACCTAGTTGGGTATTTGGTCTGTCTTTGCCACCGACCTTGGGTGAGACCTGCAGTGTTTGGGGTGGTGGCCCCTTATGGGGACCTGCATGGGGGCACTCCCTGCTGGCCCCTGATAATCACACAGGGTGGGGCAGGGTGAGAGGGCCAGGCCAGCAGGGGGTGGGAAATGTCCCTGGCACTGGGGAGAATCCCACAGATGGGATATTTGCCATGGGTGGAGACAGGCGGATGACAGTAAGATGGTGTCCAGGTAGGGCTGTCCCTGAAGCCCTGATAAGATCTGATCTGTCAGGGGTGGGGAGGCCCAGCCAGGCAGGCAGCTGCTCCTGCTCAACCATTGGCTGCCAGGTTCAGCGAGTGTTTGTTCTGGAGCCAAAGCCTCCAGGCAGAATCCAGGTACAGGAGGAGGTGCTCAGAGTGGCCCCCCCCCAAGTGGGGCAGGTGGGCAGGGAGGACCCAGGGACACCTGTCCTTCCTGGGGAGAGGAGCATTTCAGAGCCCAGCTCTCTCTGAAGCGCTGTCTCTGGTTGGTGGCCTGGCCTAGGGCAGGTACTGTCTCTGGTTGAGCAGCAGTGTTGATGCCAGGCTGGGAGGAGGGATGGGGGAGCCCCTGCTCCCCCTCCACCCACCAGAACCTTGAGATTTGCCGCTGCTTAGCCCTGGTGGCTACTCAGAGTCACAGGCCTCATGCCCAGTGCTGGGGAAGGGCCTGAGACCGCAGGTCCCCTGAAATTAGTGGGCATTATTCCCTGCCACAGGCCTATGAGAGGCTGGTGGTGGCTCAGGAATGATGGGGACAGTGGCCCCAGGGGCAGGCAGGGCAGGGGCTGCCTGGGCCCAATTCCTGGCCTGCTGAGCCTCACCTACCCTCCACTTCTTGATACCACATTGTGCCTTCACAGGCTCAGTGTGGGGGTGCCTCTCTGCTTACCACCGTGCAGTCCCTCTGGGCAACCCCACATTGGCTTTATTGCGTGTCAGGTTTGTGGGGCCACCCACTGGCCTTTCGCTGTCCCTCCTGACCTTCCCATTCCTCTTTGCCATACCATTTTGGGTCCCAGGTTGGGTATTGCTCTTGCAAACCTCCTTAGGGACTGAGTGTGGCCAGGAGTTCCTGTGACTTGGGGTCAGAGTGAGCTGCCGGGACTGTGCAACCCAGGCTTCCCCATGAAGGTCACTCTTTCTGCTGGTTTATTTCTGTGGGGCTGATTCTGGGCCTGGGGTATGGGGCAGGGTCCTGAGAGCTTGGGGTCACAGTCTCTGGGGGGTTGCCACTGGGAAGATGACTGATGGAGCTGGGAAGGAGCAGACCTGCCTTGGGCAGGTGGAAGGCTGCCTTCTGGTAGTTTCCCAACCCTATCTGGGCAGCAGCTCTTGAAAAACAAAAACAAAAAAAACAGCCATTGGAGTTTTCAAGGCAGAAGCTCTGGGTCCAAAGTGGGCAGGCAGGTGCCTCATGGATTCATTTGCTCATTTAAAGTAGTGGAGTTATTCTCATTTTTTACCAATGGGGAAACTGAGGCACAGAGAAGTTAAGTGGCTTGCCTAGGACTACACGGCCAACTGGATTCACTCCTGGTTGTGCCATTTCTGGGCTGCATCGGATGAACCCAGGGCCCAGTGGCTTCTTGTAGCTGTGTTCTGAAAGGGCCCTCCACGCTGTGGACCACAGCCTGCTAATCATCTTGAGGGGAGCTCCACAGAGCTGGTCCTTGCCCTGTGGACAAGGCAGCCCCAGAGACAGGCAGTGGAGACAGAGCTGGGAAAATTGAGCCATCTTTGACTGCCAGAGTCCCGGTGCGGCAGGGCCACTGGGGATCAGTGCCAGTGAGGGGACCCCAGACCAGACGTTATGGGTAGAAGGCAGACCATTTGCGCATGGGAGGGTCTTGGACCCAGGGAGGTGGGATGGAAGGAGTGAATGGGCAGGAGGGGAGCTGAGGGGGCCCTTAGGGTGCAAGTGGGGTAGGGAAGCATTACCTTCTGTGCCCCTCCGCTTGTTTGCGGGTGCCCACTGGGGTAGTCCCATCTGTTCCTTGTTAGGGACTCAACAGACAGGCCTCCTGGAGATTAATTAGTGCCAAGCTGCTGGCAGATCCAGCACCATGCCTGCCCCCAGGCCCCGTGCTGGCAGCTCAGATACCCAGCTGACCCCAGAAATGCTGCTCCATTCCCACCCAGTGATCCTGGAGACACAGGGAGTCGGGGGAGATGGGGGGGAGGAGGGCCACGTTGCTGGCTTAGCCCTGCCCTTGAGGCTGGGTGGCAGGGAAGGCTTAGGTGGTGGCAGGCAGCCAGGCCACAGTACGTTCCTCCTCCAGGCCAGCCTTCATTACCCACCCAGGAACTTCTCATACATCCCTGGCTGTGCCCTGGGCTTGCTGTGTAACCTTAGCCATCTCTGGGCATTCTTTTCCCGTCTGTAAAATGAAGGTGTTAGACTGGGTCACTGCTGAAATTCACCCCCACCCCAGTCTGAGTCTCTGTTACCTGTTGATCTGCCTGATTTGGGGTGGTCCTGCTGGTAGCCCCATTTGCTGTTCCATATTGACCTCCCCTTGGTGCCCCACACTGTCTCCTGCATCTGTCTGGGCTGTGTCCTGTAATTAACTCCTGCCCGTGCTCAGGACATGGAGGCACTGCTTGGCCTGGCCAGACTCAGTGGCCACTTGGGACCCAGGCCCCACCCTCACAGACTGGCCAGTCTTCCCAGCTCCAGGGCCAGGGCAAGGCGAGTGCTACCGCGGAGGCCACCTCCAGCCAGCCCAGCACATTCCTCAGGCTTATCTGGGGCCCCGCCCCGCTGGACTCTGCCCTCCCACCCAGGAAGCAGCACCCAGAGGAGCTGCCAGAGAGTTCCAGGGGCTGGGAGCAGGGCCTGAGTGGGCTTGATGTGATGATTCTTAGAGAGAACGAGGTATAGGACCGGGTGGGGCAGAGGGATTTGGGGGGCTGCTGAGCTGACGAGGCAATTTGTCCTTAACCTTGCGGAGTGTGGTGTTCACTCAGACACCAGACTCTTGGCCAGCTCCTTGGACTCCCCTCCCCATCTCTGGGAAGGCTGGGTGGGGGTAGTGTGCCTGCAAGGGGGTTTTGCTTTTGGCAAGTTGCCCTAAATCTTCCCCAGAGTTGTAACAGTTGATAGGGCCACGGGCCCAAAGGGCCGAGGGACGGCAGCTCCTAGACCCCAACCCAGGGCTCCCAGCCACCTCTCGTCCTCAGCCCCCACCTCCACCGCGGAGCCGGAGCCAGTCCTCCCAGGAAGGGGTTAACTGCCAGCCCCAGCCAGGAGGGAGGGGACTGGGCTGGACCATTTTCCTCTGCTGCCTCCACCTCGGTTTTCCTGAATGGTTCTGCCGTCCTGGGGTGGGGAGCGAAGGGAAGGAAGAAGGGCGGGAGGGGGGGAGGAGTGTGGGAAGTGGAAGGAAAAAAGAGAGGAGCCAGCGAGGGGAAGAGAAAGATGTCACTGTCTCTAATCTCCCTGTCATTTTCATTGCCAGCAGGCGCGGGGCGAAGGAGCTGCTAGAACAATGCTGAGGCGGGTGAGGTGAGGAGCGGCCAGCGCCGCCGGCCGAGGAGTGTCTGGAACAGGTGATCGGAGGTGCCGGAAACCGGGCACCTGGGCGTCCCTCCCCTCGCCTCCTCCAGGCCCGGCGCCCCAGGGACGGGGGAGAAACCATGGCGACCAATTTCAGCGACATCGTCAAGCAAGGCT
Source organism: Daubentonia madagascariensis (assembly GCA_023783475.1). Lineage (NCBI taxonomy): Eukaryota > Metazoa > Chordata > Mammalia > Primates > Daubentoniidae > Daubentonia > Daubentonia madagascariensis. The sequence continues at coordinate 7,859,305 of JAKFHU010002202.1, forward strand.
ACGTGAAGATGAAGAGCAGGAAGCTCGGGGTGAGCGACCCTGAGGGATGGGTGTCGGAGGGGGACTCATCCGGAGGCGTGGTGTGTCGGGCACGGGCTGCTGCCGGCCGCCGGGCATCGTGCGTTTGTGGTCTTGAGGCTTCTCGCCAGCAGGCTGCCTGGCATGTGCCCGGGCTGGGCTCTGCCTGCTGCAGCCCCCGCCCCAGTAGGGCTGGCTGGCATCCCAGCCGCTGGGCCAGCGGTGGCGGCGGCGGCGATGGGCAGGCGGCTCCCCTGCTATTGTTGAAGTTGTGGCTGCCACTGCCGAGAGCGGAGTGGCTGGAAATGCTGGGCTGTGTCTGAGCGGGGAAGCAGCTTCTCTCTTCCCCTGCCTCCCCTCCCTTCTCTCGCCTCCCCTCCCCTCTCCTGCCTCTTTTCTTTTAAGTACATCGTCTCCCCTGCTTCCCACTGCTTTCTGTGTGCGGACATTTATTATATTTTGGGTTGTGGTTTCCAATGTTAAAGAAAAGTGTTTGAAAGGAGGGTGGTTGGTTGTGGGGAGTGGTGGTGTGAGGGGTACAGAGCTGATATTTATGTGGTTTCTAAATGAGAACTTTGGGCAAAATGGCCCATTGCTCTGGGACGGGCTGCTTTCCTCCAAGTTGTTGGCAGGTGGCTCCGTGCTTGCTTGGTGCTCGCCCCAAGCTGGGTGTTTGGAGGGGCTATAGAGATGAGGCCCTGGAGGGCACCCACACTTTCCCATCCCCTGTAGCCCTGAACTGGTGACACCCCCTCAGAAGGCATGAGCAGAGGGCCCAGGGATCAGTGTAACAATCTTGGTGAGGTTGTCCGAGAGCCGCTTCTAGTCCTCTGCTGCCGCCCCCTCCCCCTCCAAGGAAGGGTCTGGCAGATGCCCCCTCCTCAGGAGGAAGGAGAGCCCTGGCGACTGAGGTTGCCCTAAGCCTTGTGTTTGACCTGGGATTCCTGTCCCTCCCTTCCCTCCCCCATTGCCTTGATGGGGTGGGGGTGGGCACAGACTGCTATAGGCTTCCTGGCCCAGCCCAAGTGGGATGGGGGAGGCTGAGGAGGGGAGGAACAGGAGTTTGACCCTGGCTTCCCTGCCTGGGCCTCAGACAGAGCAGGGCTGGCCTTGGAGAGGGGTGGTTTGTGCCCCTCTCCTCCTGTGACCCCGACAGGTCATGTCCCATCCAGGCAGGGCCAGCAGCCTCACTGCCAGGTAGGTGGGTGATCATTTGAGCAGGGCTGAGCTGGTGGGCATGTTTGCAGTCTTATCTGAATTTGAATTTGTAGCCCAACTGGGGCCCCAGCCTAGTAGAGACTGGGCCTTGGCAGCCATCAGCTACTTTGCTCTTCCTGAGAGGGATTCGGCCCACTGGCTTGGAGCACAGAACAAAAAGAGAGGCTGGGGCTGAGGTAGGGAGGCCAAGGGAGCAAGGGCCCAGCTTCTAACATCACTCTTTGTTCCTATGGCCTCGGACCTAGGGACCTAGCATGTCCCCAAGGGGTCAGCTGGGCTGAGGCCCTGTCCAGGGCAGAGCATGCCAGGAAGGCACCGGTCACAGGGGCAGCCACTTGGGCTCAGTATTAGACCTGTTCCAGAAGGAGACCAAGTGGCTGACAGGTGGACACAGCCAGGGGGAGGGGTTTGGAGGTGGGGGTCCCCCCTATGCAGGGAATTCAGCTTCCCTCTGCAGACCTGAGCCTCACTTCCCCTGATGTGAGGGGCTGCAGTCACTCCCAAGCAGCCATTCCTGTCTCAGCCCACAGAGATGAGGGGGAGGGGCTGGAAGAGCTCAGGAGCCAACCCTCCTACCTGCGGGCCTTCCTCCTGCGGCAGAGCTGTTTCTGAGCTGTTTCTGAAGCGCTGATCAAAGCCCTGTGAGTGGGAAGGAGGGCTCTGTAGTGCCACTGTGGCTCCCTGGGGCTGTGTGAGTGTGTACCCTGTAACCAAGCAACCAGGGTGCTCAGGCCCCCAGGCCTTCTGCCCCTGACACTGTAGGCTGCACGGAGCCCACCCTGGCAGTGTGTATCTGGGTCAGCAGCATTCATTCATCCATCCATCCATTCACTTGCTGTCCCTTCATGTCGCCATTCACTTGTGTAGCAGAGCTGTGTTAACGAGGCTACCAGGATATGGGTGAGGATTCTGAGAATAAAATTCAGTGTCTGCCTTAAAGGTGCTATGCAGCTGAGAGCTGAGGGCTGCTGGGGTTTAGGTGGACAGGCCAGGTGTCCAGCCAGGGTCGGGGGTGTAGGGGTAAACGTGCCTCGTAGGGACCCAGACAGGAGCCAGAAATGGCCTGTCTCTGAGTGGCTTCCTGGGATGGGGGCTGCCTGGGCCTTCTGCACCCTGTGACCCTGCCTGCCAAGGACCTGGTGCACCCATGGCAGAGTAGGGCTGAGGAGGAAATGGGGCCCAGAGGCCCCTTTACCTTTTCTGCTCTGCTTGGGCCACCCCTCAGTCTCCCTGCTGTGTGCCAGTGAGAGGAACACCAGAGGTGCCTGGGGGACGGCTCTCTAGCTTTTGGAGTGCCTGCTGAAAGGAGTAGGAAAACGCCAGTCACAGACTTGGGGCTGAACCGAGCCTGAGGCGGGAGGGAGAGGCTGTGGGAAGAAGAGTCAGCAGCTCAGGCAGGTGGCTGGGACCACCCCTCAGGTGTCTGACAGGCCACGGAGAATTTAGGTGATTTGAGGCACAGGGGCATTGGCAGTGGTTGGGACAGGAAGGAAGGCACCATGCTGTGGGATAACCCCGGTTCTGGCTCTGCTCCTTTACCCCCAACATCCTCTGGCTTCCCAGCTGGAGCAGGAGAATAACCCTAGCCTCCTAACTCCAGGGCTGGTAGAATGAAAAGAAAGGGTACAGGAAAGCTCCTGGAGATGAGCGTGGCGGTCACCAACATCAAGAGCCCTCACTGGGCTTGGAGAACAAGGGGTATGGTGATGCGTGGCCTGGCAGTCGGCAAGGGTCTAATCCCAGTCCCTAGGAGACTCCCCGGTTGTGGCTGGCACTGCCGGAGCCCTGGCCAAAACATCATGTGCAGTGAGCCACCAGGATCGCCTCTGGAGCTAGACAGCCTGTTGTAAATACCAGCACCACCATTTGTTAGCTGTTACTTAATGTGCTGGTGCCTCACTTGCCCCATCTATAAAATGGGGATGTTAATAGAACCGACCTCAGGAGTGGCCCTGAGACTGAAGAGTACTAATACAAAAGGTATGAGTAGGAAACACTCAATAGATGTTGGCTACTTATATTAAATTCAGAGCTGTGTGCACGGTGCACGCTAACTCAGGAGAGCATCCTTTGTGGAGCAGCATTTTGGAGCCAGCCAAGAAGTGACTGCCCTTTTGATTTGGGTAGGGGATGCTCTCCCAGGGAGATGGTGCTGCTGGTGACGCCCCTCCCCAGGTTGCCCTAGGCTGGGGCTCCAGGGAAGGCTGTGCAGCAGTGCCCCCTGCAGCAGGCAGGGGCAACTGCAGGGCCATGCTGGCTGGGGTGGGAGTGGTCCAGGGAGGCCTGATCCCCTGCCATCTTGCCCCACAGATCTACCGGAGGTGCTGGCTGGTGTTCCGGAAATCCTCCAGCAAGGGGCCCCAGCGGCTGGAGAAGTATCCAGATGAGAAGTCAGTGTGCCTCCGAGGCTGCCCCAAGGTTAGGGGGCCCGGGCCCTAGCTCCCTCTGCCCCCAGCCTATAAGCAAAGATGATTTGCTGAGTCCTGAGGTCTGAGAGCACCCTCCTGAGGGTGGCAGAGCCGTGGGGGATGCTGAGGGAGGTGTGCTAACCTGGCTAAGTCCCTTGTGGATGCTGTCCCAGGTGACTGAGATCAGCAACGTCAAGTGTGTCACACGGCTCCCCAGGGAGACCAAGCGGCAGGCGGTGGCCATCATATTCACTGATGACTCGGCACGTACTTTCACCTGCGACTCAGGTGAGGCACTGGGGTGCAAGCCTTCGTCTGGTCTCCCTGGGCTGGTCATGGTTGGTGGTCTGGCTAGGAAGCAGAGCAAGGCTTGCCCTAGGTGGAGATGGTGATGTGGGGGTGCCTCTGAGGGAACAGGCCCCAGAATTGAGGTGGGGCAGGCAGGCAGAATCCACTGCCCTTGCCCTCCCTGTTTGGCATGGTGGGATATGCAGGCTGAGGCAGATGGGGGTCAGCTGCTGGGGGACCCCGAACTGGCAGCATGCTGAGGTCACATTTTCTGCAGAGCTGGAGGCCGAAGAGTGGTACAAGACACTGTCTGTGGAGTGTCTGGGGTCGCGGCTAAACGACATCAGTCTGGGCGAGCCTGACCTCCTGGCCCCAGGGGTGCAGTGTGAGCAGACAGGTAAGGCCTGGCCCTGGCCCTAGGGGTGGGGGAGGGAGAGGAGGCCCCCGTCTTGGGCGTCTCCAGGCCCACTGTGCTATCCCCTACTCCAGACCGCTTCAATGTCTTCCTGTTGCCCTGCCCCAACCTGGACGTATATGGCGAGTGCAAGCTGCAGATCACCCACGAGAACATCTACCTCTGGGACATACACAACCCCCGCGTGAAGCTCGTCTCGTGGCCCCTCTGCTCGTTGCGCCGCTATGGCCGGGACGCCACACGCTTTACCTTCGAGGCTGGCCGGTAGGACCCTCTAGCTTCCCCACCCCTGTCCCTCCATGGTCATGATGGTGGCTGCCATTCGCTCCATGTCAGGCACTGTGCTGGGAACTTGGTTTATTTATTGGCCTAGCAAGCCAAAGGGGAATGTAATATTCCCATTTTACAGATGAAGAAACTGAGGCTCAGAGAAGTAACTTGCCCGCAGAAGGCAGATCAAGTGAAGCTATTTCCCAAAAGTTAAACTGCTTGGGCTCAAGTCAGATGCTGGCACTGGCACTTATTAGCTCTGTGATTGTGGACCTGAGTCTGTTTTCTCATCTGTCAAATAGGTGACAATAAAAGTACCTAACCTCCTAGAATTATGTTGAGGATTGGTATCCCCTATCTTGAATCCTGGAGTCAGCTTGCTTACACTTAAGTTCTATATAATCCTTTGTATAACCTTGGTCGAGTTACTTATCTTCTGTATGCCTCAGTCTGTAAAATGGTTTGAGAAAATGCGTAATAATGAGGAAACTATTAATAATGCACAGACCAAGAGGGTGGTGGTAGAGAAAACTAGGTTAATTTCTATAAAGCATTTAGACCACCACCTGACACGGAAAATGCTCAGTACGTTTGCACTGTGTGGTCAGACTCCCAGACCACAGCCTTGCCTGTTCCCCAGGCCTGGGGTGCAGCCACAGCTTGTGGTGGCATGTTTGTGGTGGGGTCCCCACCACCTTGCCCCCTCTGTCACCTGTGTCCCCAGGATGTGCGACGCTGGGGAAGGGCTCTACACCTTCCAGACACAGGAGGGTGAGCAGATTTACCAGCGGGTCCACAGTGCCACCCTGGCCATCGCTGAGCAGCACAAGCGGGTCCTGCTGGAGATGGAGAAGAACGTGAGGGTGAGGCAGTGGGCATCAGTCCAGGGTGCAGGGGAAGCAGGTGCCTGGGGTCTGCCAGCTAAGTCTCCAGCTAGTGTGTAGAGGCAGGCAGGGTTTTGGGCTGGCTTCTTGGGGATAATGTAGGCTACTGCCCCCAGAGTTAACAGAAGGGACCCTCTCCTCTACCCCACAGCTGCTGAACAAGGGCACAGAACATTACTCGTATCCCTGTACACCCACCACCATGCTGCCCCGCAGTGCCTACTGGCACCACATCACGGGTTCCCAGAACATCGCTGAAGCCTCCAGCTATGCCGGTGAGTCGCTTCCGTGCCCCACACCCACAGAATGACCACCCAGAGGCACAAGCTAGCCTGAAGAGGGGAACTGGGGTCCAAAGGCCTTTGGGGAGGGAGGCAGAGCTGGCTGGCTCAGCTAAGTGGCACGAAGACGAGGATGCACGAAGGAGAGTATGTTATGCTCTTTATTGCCAGGAGGCTCTGTAGAGGATGAGGCCTACTAGGCAAGGGTCTTTTGACCTAGGTCTCAGTTCTGAGCCTGCTTCTATGCCCACAGGTGAGGGGTATGGGGCAGCCCAGGCCAGCTCAGAAACGGACCTCCTCAACAAATTCATCCTGCTAAAGCCAAAGCCCAGCCAGGGGGACAGCAGCGAGGCCAAGACCCCATCCCAGTGACATCAGTGCTGGTGAACACAGAAGACTGCTGGGGGCTGCCTGCTGCATACTATGGACAGCCAGCCTCAAGGGGCTGTTGGCCAAGAGCCTGGAGAAAGGGAGCAAGCTGTCCCCTTCTTGCCCCCAAGGGTGAGGCTGGACCAAGGCAAAGGGCTGGCCACACCACCTGAGCATGTGTGAGGGGCTGGAGCTACCATGGGACTATATACTGTTAATGATTTTAATATATATGGCTTATGACATATTCTATATTAATGAGATTTTCCCCTCTATCCTTCCCCGCCAACACATACATTTTTTAATCCCATGACCAGGCCACGGTCAGGGCTGGTTTTGAGTATGAAGGCAGCAGTTTCCCTGTCCTCCATGGTACCCCCCTACCCCCCCGCCCCAGGCCTGTTTGTTTGAACTGCCAGGGACCGAGGAGGGGGACAGTCAGAACTCAAGGCTGGCATTCTGACTGCTGGCTTTTCCCAAGCAGCCCAGGGGCCAAGACAGCAGGTGGCTTCTCAGTTCCTCTGGGCCTAGAATGGCATAGGAAGGATCTAAACTTCCACTGTGCCACTTGCCAGCCTTGCACTTGGAGTCTTAAGTAGAGGTGACATCTGGTTGATGCCTCAGGTGAAAATCTGGTTTTAAATGTAATTTCCACACAGGCTCCTTCCTGCTTCGTAGGCTGAGAAGATGCCCTCGGGGTGGGGGTGCTGATTACCTCAGCCATGTGGAGAAAGACTAGAGCTTGTTCCTGCCCCAGGGCCAGGCAGGCGGGAAGGCTGCAGCAGGACTGCTGTGGGGAGCACACCTGCTGCCCCCTCTCACTGACCAGGGGTGGACAATGCCCCAGCAGAGGGAGCCTCTCTGCCTGGTGTTTGGCCACCAAAAGCACTCAGAAACCAAGACCTTCCCATTTTATCCTCCCCACATGGTGCTGAGGTTCCCTGCTGAAATGCAATTAAAGCAATTCATTTTCTAGTGCTGGTATTTATTGACTACCATGCAGAAGGGCTATCTTTCTATTCACATCAAACCTTTGGTTGCGTGGTTTATTTGTGTTTTGTTTTTTAAAAAATACTTTAGGGTTCTGATTTGTGGGAATAGACCTTCTTGTAAATAACCACTACTCAAGTTGTGACAGGAGGACAATAAAGCAAAAGGCCCCTCCCAACAGAGCCCTAAAGCCAGGGAGGTGGCTTAGCCAGCGAAGCTCTGAACGTGACCCAGGGAATGACCACCCAGAGGCATGAACTACGCTGAAGAGGGGAACTGGGGTCCAAAGCCCTTTGGGGAGGGAGGCAGAGCTGGCTGGCTCAGCTAAGTGGCACGATGACGCATGAAGGAGATTATGTTGTGGTCTTTATTGCCAAAAATAAACACTTTTAAAAAGACAACTACTGTTAATCAATAAATATCCCTTCCTTTCTGTACTGGATCTCTGGTTTTCTCCAGGCTGCCTAATTAACTGCTTTAGGTCTGTTCCCAGCTGCAGACAGTGCTAAGGGGTCAGGGCCAGAACCTTCATATGGAGGAATGAAATACTGTATGTGGGAGGGGCCCCTGTCCCACCCCCACCACCAAACTAAATGATCAGGCTATGAAGATTGATTGGTGGTAGAGTTCATAGCTGCTGGGTAGAGAACGAAATATTGTGTTTATCTGTGGGGGAAGGGACAGCCAGGGTCTAAATGGTATTCTCAAAAGGTTACTTCTCAAATTAGGGACACCAGGGAATCGGAAGTGCCAACAGGCTGGCCCTGGGGAAAGGACTGAAAGGGTTTATAGGCTCCCTCAATGAAGGTTCTCGTACTCAGTCCTAACACCAGAAACCTAAGGTACAACTGTGAAAATTCGTCCTTTTGGGCAGAAAGGGTTTAAGTAAACAGCTGGAATGACCAGGAGAGGAGAAGTCCAGCTCAGCTGTTCTCAACAGGGAAGCAGCATGGCCCCTACAGGTGTGTTAGGAAACAGGACGGAAGGGATGTTTTGGGCTCTGGGGAGCACTGTTGGCAATTAAGAGGCACGGCCAGTAAAAAACTGTCCTGCCTGAGTAGCAGTGGCATCCCTAGTAATCTATCTATGACCCCCTTCTAGTTGTTACTGGTGATCTGCCAAGAAGCTTAAGCAATAGCAGTCTAGATCTCAGAAACTAGAAGTCTCAAGAGAGACCTGAAACTCCGCTGCTGGCCTGAATCCCCCTTTTTGCTGAAACAGGCGGGCTGCAGCTAGTTTATGGTTAGTACATCACTCTGGATCTCGTGGCTTAATTGAGTCTGTAAATCACTCAGCTTCTTCTTCAGTCCAGAGAGGGCTGAGAGGACAATGGTTTCAGGGCGCAGAGAGCCACAGGACTCCACATTGTAGTAAAACCTAGGAGGCAAGAGTCCAGTGAGAGCCCTCATGAGGCAGGCTGGCCAGCCTGACCTGCGGCCACAGATGACCCTTCCTCCTTCTGGGTCCTGACTCCATTCCCACCAGGAACTGACCTCCTTTCATCTAAAACCTCTTACACAGAGTGGTCCCAACCCACTCTGCAGGACCCCAAGGAGGCTACAGCTACCTCATAAGGAACTGCGAAAACCCCAAAACAATTCTGTATGTGTATTCCACACCGAAGAGAAGGGGAAAATCAAGTAAGCAGTGACCACGTGCTACAGCCCCTTCATGTTCATTACTGTAGGACTTCGGTCAAAATTTCTGCCCCTAGCTTGGACCAGAAGAGTCTCTTCTTTGGGGGCGGAAAATCAGCATAGGAACAACTTGGATAATTGGAAGCCTCTCTTTCTCACAGTGACCAAAAGGGGATGATGATTGGTCCTAGGGATATGCACATACCATGGGTTTAGTTTAGCACTCAGTGGCCCCTGCTCAGCTTAGGAGAACTGGGACATGAGGGAGAGGAACTGCCTAACTCAGAGCCTGCACCAAAACCACGCATTCCTACACGCTCTACCTTCCCGTATCGGACCAGGGTCTTACCTCTCTGGCTTGCCGTTGGGGTCATAGGGAGCCTGTGACTCGTCCTCATCCAGCTCCGAGTACTCACTCTTTGGCCTGAGGTCAAACGCAAGTCAGCACAAGGTTGCTACTGCTGCTTTTAGGGCACTTCAGTTCTTAGAGAGCTCACCCCATCTCAGTCACTAGCAGCCATTTCCACACCAACCCCCACCCTAAATGCCTGCCTCCACTCTTATCTGAAACATACCATTCCTCGGGCTTGGGGTATACTGTGTGTCTCAGGGCATTGTCTGGATCGTATTCAAAAGCCACCCCTGCAGTAGGGTTCCACTTGGCATGTTCTTTGCCAAAACCTTTTTTGGCATAGGCTCTTAGTCTCAGCTCCTGGCCCTTTCTCAACTTGACGATAAGAATGTCTGCAGGGAGAGGTATGAATCAATCAACGGCCAGGAGAGGCATGATTCTCCAAAGCCTGATTTGGAGTGCCACGAGGAGACCATGCACATCTGGAAAAATGGGTCTAGAGTCAATTTACAAGGACACGAGGCAGCACAAGAGGCTACGTCTGGTCTCTGCTTCCCTCTTGTCTACACAGCAAGAGGTCAGGAAGGTATCTGCCCACTCACTCCACTCCCTTACCGTCTTGTTCCACATAGTCATTGGGGTCATTATCTCGGTTGCGGGATGTCACCTGTAGGGATCCCAAACAGAAGCATTTATTAGCTGCTCACCTCCCAGTCACCTCCTCTGCCAACTACCTCCCAGAACTTCCAGACTGCAATCTGTCAACCAAGGAAAGGGCGCTTAAGAAGGAGGTGGCAGAGGTGCCTCTTAGGATGTCACCCCCCACTTCATGGTATGGTGATAGCCTTCTCAGTCAAATCAATTCCATGGCCTTTAAAAGGGTCTTTGGGTGACAGAGGATACATAGCACTGATAATGCTTCTGCTCAAGAAGAATCCAGAATTAGCACTTCCAGGCATCAGGTTAAGGCAGAGGGTAATAGGGAAGGTCAACATTTTATAAGGATCAACCCCAATTTGGCCCACTTGGAGCCAGAAAGAGAAGGGCAAAGTCCTCATGCACTGACTGGAATGACCCGAAGGTTGTTGGAGACGAGGTCTCGAGATGTGACGTGACGAGTCTGGTCTTCATTGCACCGCACGTCGAGGGTGAACTCCACTGAGCACTCAGGGCAGAACTCTTCACACGTGCAGTCCTGAGGCAGGAAGTGAAGCAAGAATGAGTCTACTTTTAGATGGTGAATCCTGACTTGGCTCCCTGCTTCCAACACCCAGTTCCTTAAGTTTCTTCAGCTGTAAAAAGGAGTTGTCACAGTCTCCAGGCTCTCATGGACTGGGACAATTTGGTACACCATTCTCATGGACAGCCCAAGTTTAGAGACAATCTACATACACATGCTGGTACCCACATTTCCTTCGTACCCCCGACAGCTGCCAGGCCACTACTGGGAGACACACTGCTAACATCTCACTATGGCCCTCAGAGAACCAAGGCTATCAAGGGGGAAGAGGATGTTTTGTTCTCTATAGTTCAGCTCCCCATGGACTAAGTGGACCAGCCTGGGAATGTAACCATCATTTAAAATAAAACAAGCCAGGGAACAAAAGAAAAAAGTACTTTTCAAATTCTAGACTACTGACTTTTTCTAAAAAAACTTTTCTATCATGGAAAATTTCATACATACACAAAAAACAGAGAAAAGTACAATAAACTGCCATAATGTAACCATCACCCAGCTTCCCTAATTATAAACATTTTGCCATTCTTAAAACAACTGACTCATTCCTATGTTAGCAACTATCTGTTACAGTTTAACTTCAGGTAAGAAGAGAGGTACTACAATGTATTCAAGCAAGCCGTTTCCTCCCTCACACCAGGTAAGGAAAATCCAATGTACTTTTGATGTTTGTGACATGGTAAGAGAGAAGCAGCAACTACAGGTCACACCTGGATAGTCTGCAGTCATACACAGGTAAGGCAGGACGGCAACCCAGACGCTTGAGACTGAATTACTCTTAGAAATATGAAATGGGAGAATCAAAATGTAATGGCAGATAAAAATATGAAAAGGTACTCAATCTCAAAAAAAAAAGTGTACTGAAAGGAGGAGTCTGTCTGAGATACAAAGAGACTAAAGAGCTACAACAACTAAATAAATGCAAAGACTAAAGAGCTACCACCAAATGAATCTTGACTGGATCAAGACTGACCCACAAAGAAAAAACAATAAAGGACATTTGGGGGAAAATAGGAATGTCTGAATATAGACTGAATATAGATATCACAAATCAATGCTAATTTTCTTAGGCATAATAATAGTGTGCTTATGTTGGGAAATACCTTTTTCTTAGAAGATGCATGCTGAAGTACTTAGGAGAGAAGTGCCAGAAGTCTGCAACTTACTTTCAAATAGTTCAGCAAATAACAACATATATGTGAAAAGTAAAGCAAATGTAGCAATTTAACAATTGGTAACTATAGGTGAAAAGTAAATCGGTGTTTATTATTCTATTTTTCAACTTTTCTGTAGATTTTCAGAAAAAGATAAGCCAAAAAAACCCAAAAACAAAAAAAGAAAGAGAGGACATACCATCTTTGTTCAATAAATACTAGAAAAAAATTTAATGAAAGCAGATGCTAGGTCACAGGGCGTGCATATCTTTATACAAGAGATTGCAAAATTGCTCTTAATCAGTTGTACAGCTTTCCCCACCAATATTTGTAATGTTTTATTTCTTAAAAACAGAAATCTGGAGATGTGAAACAAACAGGGCAAAATGTTAAAATGTGACAAAGTGTTAGGTGGGAGCATGGGTATTTGTTATACTAGCACCGCACCCTTTTGTATGCTTGAATATTTCTTTTAAAAAATACATTCATAAAATACATCAAATTAGCCACAAAAATGACATGCCCTTGGGAATATAGGAATATAAGTAGAGTCAGGATTACCCAAAGCCATCAAGAGGGAATAGTCTCAAGCCATTATTTAATGCAGCCCTAGTGAAAGGAGGAAGGTAACCTACTCCCACCCACTCTCCTTACTCCAAAGGCCTGTTAACATACCATCAGACAGAGCAAATACGACCAGGGGAAGGGGGAGAGACAATATAAGTCTGGCCATGTTTAACTAGCATCACCTACGGGGAGAATCTGGCAGACACCAGGACTAAATCCCTCAGGTGCTGCTCCTGGGGGGCCAGCTTCCACTCCCTCTGCTCCTTGTCCTCGCCACCCCCCACCCCAACCTTCTGTTGACTCCTTATAGCCTTCTAGGCCCCTGCCACTGGGAAGAGATGTTCTGGAAGGAACAGCCCCACTGTTCAGCATAAGGGGGCATTCTGCTGGATTGCCCCCCTTTGTGTGGCTGGCTGGTGAGACTCCCTGATGCCCTGTGTGTCTATCAATCTGAAGCCTCATCAGAATGGAGGACCAAGGCCTGCCTCAGGCTCCAGACATCATCTCCACCCTGTTGTTCTAAAACTACAATACAATCCAAGTTGGACGCTAGATGTCAGGAACAATCCCTCTGAGAACTGAAGCCGCCCCCCCCCCCAACATCCACCCAATCACGCAGCATACCCGCGAATACTGCAGCTTGTCCACAATGTCATCACTGATGAGGGGAATTAATCCTGTAAGACACAGCAAAGCACTTTAAAGAAGGCTAAATAGCCAAGCCAAAACAAGAACCTAGAACTCCCCTTGGGGTTGGGGATTGGGGGAGGCTCCCTCCTCTGACACCAAGCACAGCATCCTCCCTTTAACCTTCCAAAACCAGCACTCACCAAGTCTGTGAGCGATGAACTCATCATGAAGGACTGAGGAATTGGCATCAATCTGTACCCAGTCAATGGCTAAAAAATGAAGGAAGCAGACATGCAGTTTAGCCATCAAATTCACCTAAAGACTTAGAGCAGTGGTTCTCAACATTTAGCAATCATCTGATACATGCTAAATTGGAGATGACTGAGCCAGAGACACTGATTCCACAGCACTAGAATGGGGCTGAAGTACAATTCCTCATTTTACTCATGAGGAAACTGAGGCCCAGAGGCACGAAGTGATTAGGCAGAGGGAGAACCAGCACTCCAAGCTGTGTTGAAGTGACTGGGGGTGATGGTTGTGGATAAACTACAATGTTCTCTTGCTTACTAGTCATTTGGCCTGCTTTTTTCCTTAAAAGTCTAAACACTTGATGCAGCAGCTGTGACCACGGTATTTTATACAAGTATAGTCAATGCATCAAACACCTGCAGCAGAGTGGCTGGAACCAGACCAAAAACAGATCTTCCCTCCTCTAGGGTTCAACTGCACTGTAGCTAGGCTTCTGAACTACTGATCAAAGTCTACCTTGCATTGGTGTCGTCTGTGGATTCATCTCTTCCCTGCAACCTCACTGTGAACTTTATGAGGGCAAAAACCCAGTTCTATGTCAGCTTTGCATTCCCAGTGCCTACCACCATGCCTGGCATTTATATGCTCCATAAATGCAGTTGAAGGAGGAGATTCACAGAAAAGACATCTACCAGTATTGAACACTCACTAAATGCAAGGCACTTAATATGAATTACATTACTTAATCCTAGATATCACCCCGATAAGTAACATCAGTGCCCGAATGTTACAGATGAGGAGTCTGGGGCACACAGTTTAGTAACTTGCCCAAATTTCACAAAGACAGTAAGTGAAAATAGTATTCGAACCCAAGTCAGTACACTCCTAAACCCATGCTCCTCAGCAATGCACATACAATACAGGGGTGAACCGAAGTGGCCCGTGGGAGCCAGGGAGGTGGCCAGCAGTGGCCACTGGGCCAAGGGCACAGAGTCTGACCAAGTCTCCAGCACTGCAGTTTTCTCAGCACCCCCACCCTAGGACAGGAGCCCCAAGGTGTATGTGGGGATGGGGGGGCAGGAACTGGTGGCCGTGGTAACGAGGCGGCCGGGGTCGCTTACCTATTATGGGCACCTCAGCAATGAAGACCCTCCGAATAGAATTGGCCACCCTGAAGGATGAAAAACCAAGCGGCGTGAGGGCCCCGCAGCCCCATGTTCCCAAAGCTAAAGCTGTGGCTCAGGGGCGGCTCTGAAAGGACATCACCCCCACCGCCCACCCCGGCCCGGCCCGGGGCTCCCGGCGCTCCAGAGCCGCCGGCCTCTTCCCTCGGCAGCCTTACGCCAGGTCCGTATTCTCAATGATGAACTTGACGTTCTCGTCGGTGAGCTCCGTGATCCGCACGGTGGGCTGGTTGGCGTACGGCATCGCGCCCCTCCACCGCCGGCCTCTGCGTCAGCTCCGCCGCCGCCAGCGGAAGTCGGTCAGAGCGGCTCCCGCCGCCCCGGAGATGCCCTCACAGCGCCACCTGCTGCTCGGAGGCCGGGACTGCCCGGGCACGGCGTTTTCCACCCTCACCTGCTTTAACATGCACCAAGTTCAGCCATCTGCAGGGTAGTTTGGCAAAACATGCATACACCCTCGACTCAACAATAACACTAAGATTTCATACTGCAGAAATACTTGCAGTTGTAAACAAAGATACATGTACATGGATATACATGGCAGTACAGTTTGTAATGGCAAAAGATAAAACAAACTCACTATCCTTTGATAGACCTGAATAAATATACACACATACGAATACTAAGAAGCTTTTAAAAAGAATGAAGTAAATTTGCACATCTATGGAAAAATAAAAGTATACTTTAATAATGTGTTGTATACTTTAGCAAAGTATACCTGAACGATAGGCATATACCCTTTCCCTTCCACTCTCAAGTCTGGACCACACACTTCTGAAAACTGCAGGAAAAGATACAATGCTCTTTAACATAATGCACCATCTACAGTTCTTGTAGTTGTGGTGAGTAAGTGGGAGCTCTTCATCTCTGCATCCCCGGTGCTGGGCAGTGCACACCATGTGGGCTGTGTGCTTCTGTTCCATAAGGAATTAGCAAGGTCCCTTAAACAGCCTGGAAAGAGGTTTGAATGGGCCTCAAAAAAGTGACAGCTGCTTACGCAGAGGCCCTAAAGCAGAATTTGGCAGGAGCTACATTCAGAGAGCAGGAGAAGAGCAATCAGAGGACAAAGAGGGTTTGCCTTAGCAAGCAGAGGCACCTCTTCCTGAGACAGAGGATGAGAGCTGCCTTGCTCCACAGCCTGTGTCATCTCAGGAAATTAGGAATTATGGTTGTCTGCTGAGTGTAGGATGGATGCTATGAAGGATACAGGAGAAACTGCAATGAAATCTGAAATAGCTACTGCAAAAACTTCACAGGGTGTCAAGAGATACAAGGAATTAAGAGAGCTGCAGAAAGGACCCAGTAGAAGGCCCATAGGAAGAAATCTGAAATTCAGTTAGCTCCTGACTTGCCCTACCAATATGCAGTTGACTGAGGGAAAAGAGAGCAAAGCAGAAGACAGAGTTAACCAGATGTGCAAAGGGAGCCCTGCCAGTGTAGAGACTGAGAAAATTATTGAGGCTAAAGAACGTATCAGGGAAATGGTTAGTGATAGACAGGAGCAGCCAAGGGAGATAATGGTCCTGGGGAAGGCTCCTGTTACCCTATTTTACTGATGGGAGGACTTGGGCCCTAAGAAATAGAGTTGCCGTAACTACCCAGTAGGTATTAGGCAGCGCCAGGGCCAGAACTCAAGTCTCCTGGCTGCTAGCCTCAAGGTTTTTCCACAACACTGTCTCCCTCTGGAGTCTTGGATACCTATCACGGTCTTTATGGAAACTAACTGCACACAAGCAAACTGCTTCAAACATATTTATTATTATTTTTACAGACT
Organism: Daubentonia madagascariensis; assembly: GCA_023783475.1. Classification (NCBI taxonomy): domain Eukaryota; kingdom Metazoa; phylum Chordata; class Mammalia; order Primates; family Daubentoniidae; genus Daubentonia; species Daubentonia madagascariensis. Next base: position 7,875,230 of record JAKFHU010002202.1, read on the forward strand.
CTAAATACACTAATAATTCTCCTGCAATGCATGCTGGTGTAATGTGATGCCAGGCCTGGGATCACACCTCTGTCTAGCAGGCACTTGTCTCAGGTGAGACAGTTTTCTGAGGCGGTTCCCAGGAGCAGCATCTCAGAAGGACACCTGAAGAGGGAAGGGGCTGCAAGGAACGCCTTTATGTGCACAAGCCTGTGCTGTGCTGGGGATGAGCTGCCACCTTGTGGTAGCTTCGCACCTTGACTCTGGCTTGGGAGCCCCAGAGAGCATTTCTAGGAAGACTAAGACATGATCAAGGTGCCCAAGAGACCATGACAGGGATGTGCTGGGTTTCCATGGCTTGAATGCTTGGAAGAGAGCCTCATTTTTTCCTTCACACAGCTGCAATGCAGAAAGGCATCAGGAGGCCTGGTCTGGTATTAGGAACTGAAGAAGTGGCCCAATCCTGGGCCAGAATCATATGAAGTGTCCTGTGACTTCCAGCTGGCTATGGTAATGACTCAGGAATCTTTCAGTGTGTTCTCATTAACATTTGGTTACGTGGATGGCACCTCATAATTTTCAGAGCCCTTTCAATCTATCCACTTGTTTTCTTCCGAGCACTCTAGCTTACACCCCTTCCTCTCACCGGCGCTGGTTTAGACCTGTCAAGTTCTTGAGCTGATACAGGGATAGAAACAAAGAGAGTGGTGAGGCCTTGCCCTGCCTTGAGACTCCAATGGCCAAGATTGGGGTTTTCAAGACAGCAGGTGTGGCTTTGATACATAGACTTGACATACCAAGGTCCCAGGAGTCAGTGCTATTTCTTTCTTTCTTTTTTTGAGACAGGGTCTTGCTCTGTCATCTGGGCTAGAGTGCAGTGGCATCATCATAGCTCACAGCAACCTCAAACTCCTGGGCTCAAGAGATCTCCTGCCTCAGCCTCCTGAATGGCTGGGACTACAGGCCACCCGGCTAGTTCTTCTATTTTTTGTAGAGACAGAGTCTCACTCTTGCTCAGGCTGGTCTCAAACTCCTGACCTCAAACAATCTGCCCACCTCGGCCTCCCAAAGTGCTAGGATTACAGATGTGAGCCACTGTGCCTTGCCCAGTGCCATTTCTTCATACCAATTAAAAAAAATAAAGAGTTAGAGTATTTGGGATCAAGACACTGGGGTTGAACCAGTGTCAGTCTTATTAACTTTCCAGTTTAAGGCCACAAAATGACGTGGGGTAAGTGACACATGTTGTAAGTATCACAGGGCCAGAGTGGGATAAGGGGTGGGCAGGGATGAGCTGGGTGGTACTCACCGTCACCGCTGCACCCATGAGTCCTTGCATCAGTGCCTCTCCAGTGGACTTTACCTAGAAGGAGTCACAGTCAGGCTTCCTTAAGCCCCCAACACAAGCTGAAAGGTGGGACAGGTAGGACAAGTCAGGAGGACTATGAGCCTCAAAAGGTAGAGTCAAGAGGGCCATGTGTACTAGAAAGACAGCTGATGGAGAACACAATCACAAATGGGCAAAGCATGGCTCTTAGGGAAGGGCTGGCATGAGGAAGAACCAGCCAGGCTCCCTGGTAAGGCCCTCAGAACTGTCAGCTGAGGCCAAAAGGGAGCAAGAGAACAGCCAGGTGATCAGCTATGGCCTGAGGATGAGTGTGCCTTCAGAAGAGGGTTGCCAAATGGCTAGCCCCCAACTACCTGCTTGGCAGTGTGGCCCATGTTCATTGCATCATTAACTCGGTTTTCCAGGAAGCGCCAAGTGTCCTCGAAGTCTGGGGAGGAGTCCTGCATCATCACCAACTCTGTTGTGTTATAGATGCCAGCCAGCACAGCTCGGCGGGTGTACCAGTTAAACTGCAAAGGTGGGAAGGTAGGTTACCACTATTGCTGAGGGCTGGGGGAAGTCTGCGGTAGTTCCCACCCAAGGCCATGGGAACTCCTGGGCTCCCTCCTGATTTCTCCTTTCCCTCAAAGATACATATGGCCCTGTGTCAAACTTGGCTGGGCATCAGAATTACCTGGGAGATTAAAAATGCAAGTTCCTGGGCCCAACCTCTTAGGAGTAGAGTCAATGGGTCTGAATTAAGTGTCAGGAATCAGGATGTTTAATAAGCATTCTAGGTGATTTGGCTACATCCTATCAAGTTTTGGAACTGTTGGTGTAAACACTAAGTCTTAGGACATCTGAATTCCAGGGAAGCTCTGTGATCAGCCAGTTATGACCAAACCCTGGAGTGCTCATCAGTAAAGTGAGGGCTAAGACAGGATCATGGACAGATTGCAATACCCGGACAAAGCTGAGAGTTCAAATCCCTCAGCAACTTCTGACTGTTCTGGCAAACTACTCTTCAGAGGACCAGCTCAGCTGCTTGGTGTTTTATTCCTTTAATTTCTTTGCTTTCTAATTTCACTTTCCTACCATCTCTGTTGGTGGTATATTCCCACATGAGTAAAGTTTATTAGAGCACTTTGTTATAACTATGGTGAGTGTATCTCTATGCCTCCTCATTCTGAATTCCACAAAGTAGCATCACATTTTAATTTCTTTTATGAAGGTGTACTTTTTAAAAAAATTCCTACCAGAAATATGATAGCATTAACAAGTCAGATTCTTTCCTGGTGCCTGTTTAAAGGGGCTTATTGATCTCCTAGCAAAGCAGGTGAAGATGGGCTGGGGAAGGAAGTTTCTTTTTAAAGCAATGGGGATCTCCATGGCATTATTTGTTGAAAGAAGAATTCTGCTGCAGAATCTACATCTTCAGAGAACAATGGGAAAATGAAAAGGCGGTCCGATCATGAGGCCTTCTGATGCCTTGTGTCACCACCATAGGCCGGAAGAAATAATCACTGGTTTGTGGCTAGAATGCTGGTCCCTGAATGAAGACGACCTAGATCCCACTTTGGTTTGTTGTAAGACCTTCCTCATACCTTAGGTGGGAATGACACTGCAGGCCCCCTGCATGGACCTGTGATCAAAGAAATTTCACAAACTTCTTGAAGAAATGCTTAACCCAAGCCTTTTCCAGTATCCTGTGGGCCTGCACAAAGCACTCACATCTGTGGACTGGTCCCCAGCGTAATGCCACATGTCGTCCACCATGCTGGTGAGCAGGCTCAGGCTGGACGGGATGTTGTGGGGGAGCATGAGGACGCTGAGGGCCTGAGGGGAGAATGGCAGAGGAGTAAGCACGGCATACAGGTAACAGCGCACAGGTGGCTAGCACCTCACCTCTCCAAGAGGTGTACGGGGGGCCTGCCCAGCTCTGGTTCTCTGAGACCCACCTTCTTCACCCACTGGTGTGAATTCCTGGCAGCTAGTAATCCTGATTACAGCTAATGAGAGCCAGGGGCATAGTCCTGTCCTAAGCTGGCCCAGTCAGATTCTCCATCGCTAGCATTTAGAATTGAGAATGCAGAGCCAGAGGGTCTAGACTGGTTTCCCTAAGCAAGGATCAGGGAGGGCACCCCACTCTGTCACACAGAGGAAGAAGCAGAGATAGGAGGGGAGTTTGGGGGTGGTTTCCAGGACCAAATTCTAGGCCATTCGTGGGCCCAGTAGCATTCCTGCCCTTGATGCACCACTGCAACATCACAATAAATTCTTCCCCATTCTTTTGCTTAACTCAAGTTGATTTCTGTTTCCTGAAACCAGAAATCCTTCCACTAATACAAGTGATGGCACAGACAAGAAACTCCTCCATTAACAGACATCAGCTCCTCCTGGGCTAACAGGACAAGGTCTTGCCACTTTACCAACTCTAAAATCCACTGGCTGGCACCTTTGGGAGTTCATCAGAGAGGTCCTGGATTGGCTGAAAGGTTTTCTCTTAGTGAAGTAGCCCAGAAGGAACTGCTGTGCTGAATCAGGAATGGAGATGAGGGTGTAATACATGTACTTCCACTGCTTTAACTGCAAGGTGGAATGAGTCAGGGCCAGGGGTGTGAAAATCGCGTGTGGTAAGCATGGGCAGCGAACAGGACTTAACTCCTGGCTGTAACTCCTTTCATGCCCATCCTGGGGTTAAGGGCACTATAGGTGTTCAAATGTCTGCCATGGATTGACTGAAATCACACGGCCAGCAGTCTTCCGGGTAGGTAAAGGACACTAGCTGTCTGAGCCCCTCTCATTTCTGATGTGCTTTGACTCTATACTTTCTTAACTCAGAGAATGGCCCACACTGTGACAAGCTGTGAAACAGAGGAAAAAGGAAGCTTCAGAGAAGGGGGGAAAAAGCCCTTGGAATAAATATTCTAATCCCCAAGCATCCCATTGACAATCGGACAAGAAGTCCCAGTCCTCAAGCTATGAAACACAACAAAACTGTTATTCAAGTGAAGACGGCCAATAAAAATCTGACTTTTCTAAGCTTCTTCATGGATTCCTCCTCCTTAAGACCTGGTGGCACACTCGGGCCACTAGGACCCCACCCAGTATGTGACCTAGTACCCAGACCACTCACACTTCCAAGAACTGAGACATGATGGCTCAGAGCTACCCTCTCTGGCACTCCCAAGTTTGAAACTTAGCTCTACCAAGCTTACTAAGTATTCCTAGGTTCACGGAGATGATTAAAGAGCTAACTTCTGAACAGTGTACAAAGTCTTAGGAGTGAAAGGTGCTGAGAATGATAAATATTAATATTATTACTGCTTTGGGGCCTGGATATGGACTCTGTACCCGGGGCCAGTGCTCAATGTACGGGATCAGCATTCTCAGTCTGGTTTCCACTGCGTCCCGCAGGAACTGGTCTGTCTTCCTCTTCCTGGAAGAGGGAAAAGAAAACAGTGTGTCTCTGGGTCAAAGGCAGGGACTCAGCACTACACTGTTCACTCAGCCCTAGGGAGGAGGGTCCCACCAGCTCCTGATGCTGGCCTGACTAAAGCTGCCAGACAGGCTGCCGGGTGTCAGTCCCATTACAGCAGCAGGGCTTCTCAATGCCACTCTCTTTTGGCTCTGCTTGGATTAGCCTCCTGGGGACAGCTGGTGGGACATGAGGCCCCCAATCCTTAGCTGCCACCCTGAGCAACAATGCCATAGGACTTACTCTGCCTGACCCAACTGTACCAGCTTCTGCTCCTCTTCCAGCACACGGGCGAGCTGAGCGTTGCACTGGGTCACAAAATGCAGTATCAGCTCACTGCCATCATTCCCAAACATGCTGGCTGCTGCACTGGAGAGACCCAGGGACTACAAAAAGGGAGAGAGAAAACAGAAAAGTAGTGGGCAAATGTAGTAGACATTTGTTACCTGTTCATCACTAGTGCCTCTTATAGTATAACAGCTTGATTTTCAGTGGGACACCGCCACTCTTCACTCTGGGCCCATGTGGTTTTGGTGAGGCTGATCACCACCAGTCCCTCCCCTCCATAAAGCCCCTTGGTATGTGTGCAAACTCGGGATCCAGGCTTAGATGACGCGAGTTCACAGGGGTAGCTCAGGGATGGGCATATGACCAAACCCAGGTCTGAGGAGCCCTCCTTAGGACTTTTGCCAGTATTGAAGGGAAAGAGGTGCTCCCTTTCTACTGGGGCTGCTGAGCCATTTTCAATCTTGCATGGGAAGCCCCTGCGAAGAAGGAAGCTCACGGAGAAGAAAGCAAATCAGAGATGGAGACAGTTTCTGGTAGCACAGTCCAAGAACACTGTGCCAGAGCTACTTCCAGACTTATCTGTTATTAAATGAGCCAAAACATTCCCTTTCTAGCTTAAGCCAGTTAGAGTTGCACTCTGACATTTGTAACCTAGAGTCCTAACTAATATAGACAGAGGCTTGGGAAAAGCACTCATAACTCCCTTCCTGACAAATTCACTTAACCTAAATCTCTTGGAAATTGCGTCTCTCAGTTGTTTAAAACAACAAAATTTTTCTTAATGAGTTTCTCAGGGAGTTGACAAAGCCACAGAAATCCTTTGCTATTCCTGAATACAGCAATCCTTGAGCATCTACTGGAGGCAGAACCCTGACAGCTGCAGGGACAGAGAGCAGGAAAAAACCAAACAAATAAAAACATTAAATATCAATTCCTACTGTTGGGAGTGGGGAAACTGCCTCACTTTTGGTGGAAGTACATAGCCTTTATAGAGGACAATTTGGCACAACAACAGAGTTGCAACAGTGATACTGTTGGTGACTGCATGCTTACTATGTGCCAGGCACCTTGCTAAGCACATTACATAAACTATCTCATTGCATCTTCACAACACCTCTATCAGGTGGGTGGTATTATCATCCACATTTTACAAATGATGCCGGGACTCTGCACAATGGCTCTGCCAGTAGAGTCACTAAAGGGAGTCTGGAAGGCTGGAGGAGGAACAAGGGACTTGTTCCTTCCTCTTTACTTCCTGTCTGCTTGTGATGTGTTTACTTCCTGTCTGATGTGAACAACATCCCAGAGATGCTCCTTCACCTCAGCAGCAGCAGTTCCCTCCTGGAATAGCAGCTGAACCCAGCTTCAGTTTTCCCAAGCCACCACCCTCTCCACACCGTCCCACCCCATCCCCAGACCCAGGTCAGGTGCCAGCCCCAAGTGACCCTTCCTCCAAATTTAGAGACACCAGCACCAGCTGAGAAGCATCTCCTCCTCAGAGGTCTGAGTTTCCCCTCCACAGGGATTCTCCTTCAAGCTTCTAGTTTTAATAATTCCAACTCTTCCCTTGGTTCCCCTCCTCCCCACCTTCTACTCGCCCTTACTCAGCCCTGGGGATGGAGCTGCTTCCTACAGCTGCCACCTCCATAATACCTTCGAGTATTCTTATCTTTATACCTGGTTAACAATCCTTCATACTAAATTCTCTCTATTTGAATAACTGGTATGGTTTCTCTCTCTCAACTGAATCCTAACTGATACACTCCCTGAAAGAGCAACTCCACTTCTTGGAATTTGTTGTAAAGAAATTAATCAGAAATATACTCAAATATGTGGTACAAATAGGTTTACGATACTTAAAAACTGGAAGCAACCCAAATGTTTATCAACTGAGGTCAAATAAATACATTAGGTATGATGGTGCAGCCACTATGATCAAAGATGCGCAGAGTAAAAAAAAAGTTAATCATAGAATACAAATAATAATCTGATTTTTCCAAACAATCCTGTTACATTTCTGTCCTCTACTTGTTCTCCCACTTTCTGAAATGATTCTTGCCAATACTCTGTGCCACCCTCAAAACCTTTTCTTCCTTCCACCATTTCTCAACCTCAGGTTCATGAGACCACACACCTACTTCACGGAGAAAGCAAGCCTTCCCCTGGGAACACCCTAATCATCTTCTAGAAACTAAACCTGCACCTGTCTTCTCCAACTTTGCACCTAACACATCTAAGACCAGTCCTTGCATTTGTTCTCCAGATCTCATAGTTCTTGCCTCCCAGGAACCTCATACTTTTGATTTTGCCTGTTTCCTCTTGTATCCTTACCTTCTCTCATTTCTGTACTCTTCCCATGAGTGTTCAATCACAAACTTCCATCCCATCTCCACTGCGCGGTACACCCTAGCTCTCCCAGCCTTCACAGCCAGATGCCGCTCCACCTCCTCCCCACCTTCTCCTCGCCCCACTCCAACTGACTCCACCAAATGGCTGCTGCTACGGTAACCCATGTCTACTTGCTTAATTCACACTCTCCTGCTTTGCCTCCACCGTCAGGATGCTCTGTTTCGGACTTCTTTGACAGCTCATCTTCTTCCACCCTCCCCTTAAATGCCAGAGTTCCTTGAGGGTCTAGACTCCTCTCTCTTATCACATTATACTCCTGCCCTGGGCAACCACACTGACTTCCACAGTTTAATTATCACACATAGATGCTGATAATGCCCAAATGTCTATCTCTAGTCCAGCTATCTCCTCCAGTTCCAGACCTATATGCTTGATGCCTCCCTTGGTTGACTCAAAGATCAAGATTGTACCGGTGATCCTTCTCCAGACCTGGCCCTCTTCCAATGGACCTTATCTTAGAAAACGACCCCTTGTGCACCTGCACATGCACACTGTGCACTCCCTTCCATGTCCAACCCATCCCCAAACCTAACTTGTCTCTAGCTCACTGCCACGGTTCCAGGCCGACCACCCCCTCTCCTGGCAGCAGCCCCCAGTGATTCTCCCCCCTCCGATCCGCCTTTCATCCAGCAGCCCAAGTGAGCATTGCGAAGTGCCAAAGTTAATCCTCTACCTTCAGTTATTCTTAGAACAAAAGCCCAGCTCCTCCACATGAGCTTTACGGCCTTGCCCGATGTGGCCTCAACTGACCTCTCCCCAGTCTCGCTCATCTCAAGTCTCTCCTCCTTCACTCTCTGCGTGGTGGTTTTCTCTGGTTCTCAGCTCAAAAGCCCTTCCTGACCACCCTGTGACCCCACCCCATATTAGATCCAGTCCCTCCATTATATGGCCCAAGAGAACCTTTTCTTGAAAGCACTTATCACATTTTCTAAGTATATATTTGTATATATTTGATTAACATCACTAGACCGGAAGCTCAGCAAGGGCAGAAACCTTGTCCACCTGACCACTGTCATGCCCCCAGGACTAGCATGGTGCCTAGGACACACTATTTGTTCAATAAATATTTAAAGAATGAATGATTCATAGTTTTTTTTTTAATTTGAAAGAATGTCAACAATTAAAATGTTGACAGTAGGATGTCTGGTGTGATCACAGATGGTTTTTACGTTCTTTTTCATATCTGTACTGTTCAAAGTTTTCACAATGAGCATACAGTGAAGTTATAGAGTATACGCATTTCATTTACATGACTTCTGTTACCAAATGAGCTCTTGGAAGAGAGTGAGAGAAGACAAAGAAATAACAGTTAAATTTAAGTAAAGCAGCAAACTTGCCCATTGTCCAAGAGTAGATGCCCTGCAGCAAGTTTGGGATGGGAGATGTGACTCTAATTCCCTCAGTTTCTGTGCTCATAGGCCTCTCGGAGGATGGTATCTGGCTATGCTGGATGATTCTGTACAACATGGCCTAAACGTGAGCCTACTGCTGAATCTTATACAGCAGTCTGTTCCAATGCAGGAGGAAATGCTGTTAGACTTATTGAGACAAATAAGGTGTGTTGGTCTCCAAAGTGGTACCTTCTTGGGGGTTTTCAAATACTACATTTCATTAATTCTAAGATGCAAATATTCTTTCATTTTAAAAATGTCAGTGAGAATCATAGAATTGATGATTTGTCATAGTTTAATAGGTAGCATTTTTTTCTTTTTTATTGATGCATATAAAATGGTACTTCTTAAAACCAGTGGCATCTTAGAGTCAATGAAATATGGTAATTTTGATCACAGATAATTCTTGCCTAATGGGCTGCCTTTAGAACATAAATCCCAAGAACCAACTCCATGATTTTTTATAATTAAAAAATAAAACCATTTCCACCCTATTGGGGAAAACAAAAACAAAACCCAGTAAATCTTGCAGATGTGAGGGGCTCTGAGCTGGGCTAGAAGAAAGCATGAGGCCCTCTGCTCTGCCTTGTGTGACTTCCTCCTGACTGATCTTGGTCAGGTTGCCCCGCCCTCCCCTATACACACCTGGGCTCCTTCTGCAATCGCCTCTGCTGTCCAGCCATGGGCAGGCACAAACTCCAGGGCTGCCGTCAGGATGCGGTGCTGCAGCTGCTCCTCACTCTCATAGTCCTCCTCTTCCTCACCACCCTGGTCCGTATACCTAAGACATGGGGACAGAGCCAGCACACTCACTGCCTACTGTCTGGCATGCACAATAGGCCTGACCAGAAACCAGAGGCTCTGGATCTCCTCTAAGCACATGTTGGGAGGACATTTACTCTTGTGTCGGTATCAATGTTTTAATGCCAACAGAGTAAAAATTAGATCATCTTCCCCCTCCCACACAGCCACTGATAGAAGCGATCCAGCAAGTTAAGGTCATGTGGTATGAAGACAATGCTCCAGCAGCACCCTGGATTTCCCTGTTCACAGCCCTTAGCACACTGTATTCAGAGGGTCTCTTTATTTGCACCAGACTGTAACTCCCTGAGGGCGGGGCAATGGTTATATTCTTTGCAGGGCCTGGCATATAGTACGCCCTCAAAAATTATTTGTTGAATTGAAAAGTACTTTAATTAGGAAACTGGAAAAAATGACAAGGAAGTCTCTAATTTCAGACACAGAGGAGCTTTTTAGTAGTAGGATTAGGAACAAAAATAAAATCTAATGGAAAGGTAAATTATTATTACCTTTCTGAAGGGCATTTTGGACTCACGTAGGTAACAAATCTTTAAATGTACGTATCTTTTAATTCAGTGCTCCCACTCCTAAGGAAAGATTCACACACTTTATCACATTATTTTTCGTACCAGTGAAGGAAATCTAAATATCCAACAATAAAAGACAGGTTAAATAAATTTTGGTACAGCCATTTGCTGGAATGTTATATAACCATTAAAATAATGTAAACTGTGAAAAGACATTACAAATGTACTGTTAAGTGAAAAAACAGGTTCTGGAACAGCATGTAGAGTGTAATTAATTATTTATTACATACATAGGTTTACATATGAAATAAGCTTAGAGAAACATCTAAAAGGATATTCACAAAAATGTTAGCAATGTTATTTCTGTGTTTGTGATTTTGGGTAAACTTTGCTTTATTTTTGTGAACATCTCTGTATTGTTTACATGTTTTAGAATATACAGGTACCAATTTTATAAAAACAATAGGTTCTTTTCAAAGATAGCCTTGGAAACAATGGAAGGTAAAGAGAGGGATAGACAGGAGAGGAACTGGAAGAACAGATATACCCACTCATGCGAAGTGGCCAGAAACAAGTGGATTGGGGTTCTGGTGCCTACCTGGGGGGTGAATGAGAAGACTCTGGATTGGGTTTTTCTGCCCCCTCCGTCTCAGAATGCTGCTGAGAAAAAGAGGGGGGAGGTTGCTGCTTCTGCTCATCTGCAGACCTTAGCCCCACAGCTGAAACATGGAAGGCACGTGGCACCAGGGATGGTCGGCAACGGGACACTGAAACAGAAACTGGGCTGGTCAGTCAGGGACATTCACCAGAGAAGACCCTTTGAGACCCAGAGTGGTGATACGCACAGGGAGAAGGAAAAGTAGGGCAAAGAATCCTCCAGAACCACCTATCCAAGTGCTGGGTTCCACAAAAATCTTAGGTAAATTTGAAACCTTGGGACATGATGTGGTGGCAAAAGTGGTAAGCCAGGACACAGAAGATCTACCTAACATCTTGGCCTCTTTCTACCATTTGTTAGCTGTAAGGTGATGGGCAAACCATTTCACCCCAATGTGCTGATTTTGAAATCTGCAAATTTAGATTAATAATCTCTACTTGCTCAGTGGGAGTGTTGTGAGGCCCAAACAAAAAGCAAAAGTGACTTGAAAATGTTACATATTTATATATTATGGGAGGAGAACTGGAGTAGTAATTAGTTCTCAGTACTGACTCCCCCAGTGCTTACATGGTGTCTCTGGATAAGTCACTAATCTCTACTTGCTTTCTCATCTGCAATACTTGCAACACTCCACTTACTTTAGGAAAGATCAGTAGTGTGTTTCCTAAGCATAAATTCATACTACTTTTTTCTTTCTCAACATTTTATTATAAAAATTTCCAAACACACAGACAAGTTGAAAGAATTATGGAATGAACACCAGTATATCCACCACTAGGTTCTATATATGTATCATGCTCTTCATTCATCCATCTTGATTTTTCATACATTTGTTGCAGATCTCAGTATTCATCTCTAAACATGTTAGCATGTATTAATATATCATTAACCAGAGTTCAATGTTCACTGTTCTTTTATTGAGGCGCCATTTACATACAATGAAATGCACAAATCTTAGTATACCATTCTATGTGTTTTAACAAATGTATACATTTGCATCACTTGAACCCAGTCTACACAGAGAACATTACCATCTCCCCAGAAAGTTCCCTTAGGCCCTTTCATAGTCATTCCCATCCATACTGTTCTGAATTTTTCACCCTAGTTTTTGCTTGTCTTAGTTTTGCCAGTCCTAGGATTTCATCTAAATGAGTATTTTTCTTCTTTAACTTAGTATATTTCTGAGGTTGATCCATGTCTTTGTGTAAATCAGTGGATCTGACAAAGATTCTCTCCTTGACCAAACTCTACCCAGGCTCTTCCCAGCCGCATTCTTATGTGGGCCTCAACCATGGCCTATAAAGACTTGAACACACTCTAACATAGTGTCACTTGAGGCGACAATTCTAAGATGACCCTAGCCCCCTTTAAAGTGCCTGCCTGAGAAAACTCAAGGCTGTCAAAAAAATTTACTGTTTATTCCAGCCAACACCTGGGGATAGGGCTTTTGTCTCCCTGTGGGAAGTTAGAATCCTAACTTCAGTAATTGCCAGCTCGAAGACACAGCTTGCCTAATCTCATTTATACTAACCCTTTGTAATTTTTCACTTTCCTGACTCTACTAAGCTGCTAGTTGCCCTCATTCCTCCCCCCTCATTTTTCCTTTAAAATACCCAGTTACTTCTGCTGGACTATTTTCCCTACTGCAATAGTTATCACTGATTAAAACCTGTTCTTACCACTTTAACTACTGTCCAGCTTTATCTTGGACACATCTTTAGTTTTTGTTGCTGAGCAGTATTCCATTAAGAAACACCATTTTTCTGCTGATGGACACCTGGGCTGTTTCTGTGTTTGGCCATTATGAAAAAAGTCGCTATGGTATACCACACAAACCTGTTTGCAGACGCATGCTTTCATTTCTCTTGGGTAAATACCTAAGAGTGGATTCACTGGGTCATAGGCATTACTTTTACTAAATATATTTAGTTTGGAATTTTGTATAAAAACAAAAGGACACTTAAAAAAAATCAACAGACCAACCCAGGGAACAATGATTTTTAAAAGAAACAGAATGGAATGTGTATTAACATTTTAGTATGTGCACCCCAAAAATGGAGCAAATATCCATAAGACTTTGAAAAGAAAGCAGACAGCCCCAAAGTATGACTGTGGAACCACTGCGGTTCATGAGAAAATTTTAGGTAAAATACAGGAGACTATTTCATTAGTTACATATTTATGTTAATGTGTCAATGCATAATTCTATTTATGGAAGGTGATTTTGGTTTTCCATTTATGGTAGTGACATAAAATTTCCTCTTTAAGTAACTAGCTATTTTTAAGAACCCACATGTAGAAATAAAAATCCTGTGGATACAGCGGCAAAGGTGGTAAGAGAATATCACAGAATTAGTGAACTGGTGGGAAAATGACTGATTTTTGGGAAACAATCTGTGGCCATTTCCACCTGTCCTTCGAGTGGACTTGGCAATGGGGCTGAGAATGGGTCCTCAACTACCAGTTGTGCAACCGACGAGCTGGGTGACCTTGGGTAGCCCCAGCCCTCTCTGAAGCTCCGTTAACTCCACGAAATGAGGTGACAGGCCCTGCCCCGCTGCTCTTGCCCCTCACAGCGCGACACTGGGGGCCGAAGCAGGCCGGGCGCGTCGTTCAAGCCCGCTACGCCAGCGGCTCCGCGCCGATGCCCTTCACCTCACCTTGCTCGCGAGCTTCCGCAGCCGCCTCTTCTGCCCCGCACCCGGCCCGGGCCGGCCTCGCGCCCCCTCCGCCCTGCCCCCCTCCCCGGCCGCCCCCTCACCGGGCAGGCACCGCAGCTGCAGGAGCCTCCAGCCCGCCCGGCCGATCCTGCCGGACACCGCCGCCGCCGCCGCCATCTTGGACGCGGACACGCCGCCCACGGCGACGCGACGGGTAGCGTCGGGACCTCGCCGAAAGGAGGGCGAAAGTAGCCGCACAGCAAGGCCTCCTCCTCTCGCGAGAGGCGCGAAGCGCGGAGCCGGCGGCTGCGGAGAAGCCGAGAGCGAGCCCAGGAGGCAGGTGAGAGTGGGCTGGAAGGACTGAGTTGCCCGGCCTCCCCCAAGTGTCCCCTCCCGGCCCCCCCACACTATCTCTTTTCCTATTTCCACCCCTGTCCCTCGGTGGGAACGCGGCCACGCCGCTCCGCTGAGAACCCCGGCGGGCTTATTCCCCGGGAAGCGGGTATGAGGGGCCAGGGTCGGCCCGGCCTGCCCCGGGCTCCTGATGGTAGATCCCTGCCCTTCGCGGGCTGCCTCATCTCTGGCACAGCAGGCCCCATTCTGAGGCCGCGGGGCCGCCGCGCCGAGGAGGACGAGCCCTGGGCTGGGGTCCGGGAGACCTGGGTTCTGAGACCCGGTTCTGCCAGTAGCCAGCAGTTGTGACCTTGAGCCTCAGTCCCCATGAAGTTTCTGTCTTTGAGGGTACCTGGCAGCGAAGCACGAAAGCTCGGGGGTACTTGAGCCCATAGATTGTAATATTGAGCCTATGACTTTTCCGAATCCCCAAGGTGTTGAGTTAATATAATTTCCCAAACTTGCCCGTAGGAAGAGCCATCTAGGACGCTTGTTAATAGAACGGATACCCAGGTCTTTCTCCTGGAGAGTTGATTGAGTGTATTTGTGTGTGGTTCAGGAATCTCATTTTAACCAGTCCCCCAGGTGATTTGTAGGATTTGCAAGTTTGGGAAAGGCTGGTGTAGTTCATTCTGACGTTACTGAGTGCCCAAGCTCAGGATGGATCAAGGAGGTCATGGTCTAGAATCACTAAACAGAAACGTAAATGCAGAGTACTTCACTGGGGTATCATCAGGGAAGGCTTAATAGGAAGAAGTAAAAGAATTTTGGATTAGGGATAACTGACGGCAGGAGCATGTAATTCTGTAAATTTTGTGTGTTTGCAGTTAGACCCCATCTTTGTATCTGTTAAAAAGTTGTGTTTTGCACACCCCTTGTCAACTCTAGTCTTTTCAGAATATCTTGTTCTCTCCTGGCAAGTGTGAGGGAAGATCTAAGCCAAAACTCTCCCCAAATGTTAAAATTTCAGGTCCATGTCTGGATTTAGATGAAGCACTACTGATCTTTTCATGAGGTTTTGTTTCTGAGTTCTATCCACCCATCTTTGAATGAGCCTTTCCTGTGGAAGCTAACACTTGGGTTTCCTTTCTGAAACCCTCAATTCCTGACACACACCAAATTCCTGGAGACATAGTTTTTCATTTTTTTCTTTTGAGTTTTCCTATTTCCTTGCTGATTCTCACCTTTAAAAAAAGTTCTGTGTGTGTGCGCACATGAGCTTCAGTCAGTTAATTTTAATTAAAATTTTCCTTTCTAATAACTGCCAATATTCTCAGAATATTTTATGCACCTGACTTTAAAGGATTTCTTGAACTGAATCCCAAACTTAAGTCTTATTTTTAAATTTTGGCCCCCTTAAGAGGGACCAAATGCCTCAAGATTTGATGCTTACTGGGTACCTTAAAAATACACAAGTGCATCTCCAGAAGTTATTCTCCAACATCTGCTTTTACTGCCTGTCAGTAACATTTTAGAAGAGCCATGGGCAGCAGAGTTGGAGAAGTACCTAACAAACAAGCTCAGTGATCTGACACTGACGCCACCTCTTGTTAGTTATGAAACTGGGCCCTGAGTCACAACTTCTAAGTATGTTGGCTTAGGTGCTGGACCTTTTTTTCTTATGGTTTTTTTTTTTAAGACAGATCCGCACAATAACAGAAAACTCTGATGATGAAAAGTATCTCACTTTGGATTTTAGATATTTAAAAGAACATTATCTCCTATTTTATTTGGAAAATGCTAACTGAAAGTGGTGGCTATGCCTGTTTTTGAGGGTTAATGGGTAATAAATGTATTTTATAAGCTCCCTCTCACCATAAGATGATTAGTTTGGGGGATATGGAACACAAAGCATTTTACATTCTTCTAATTTACTGATACAGTCCCACTGGAGTACTGTCCAAGATGTCATAGAATCGTACGTTATACTGTGTAATTCTAACATGAAAAAGAAGCTTCACATTCCTCCCTGGAAGTCCTCCTAGCAGGCGTGGCTAAGGAGGAACAGGGTTTTATAGGACTATTTGAAACAAAGGCAAGTAAACTGGCCACAGAGAAGTAGAGGCCCACAGCTCTCTTAGAACATTATTTTATTGAGCTCTGTGTTCCAGACCCTGCTGAGTGCCTTACATATTTTTACCTTCTCATTTACTTCTTCCAGCAGCCTTGTAAACTATGAGGTTATTATCTCTACTTTTATTGATGAGAAAATGGAATCAAAGAGGCTAATAACTTACCCAGGTCATGTACCCAATAGGATCCAGTGGTAGATAGAACCCCAGTTCATCTGCATTCAAAACCTGTGCTCTATGAAATTGCCTCCATAAATGGTGCTGAAAAGGACATCTGGCTTTTTGTTTTTCTCTAGCTATTAAGTAATCTTTTGCCCCTGGTTTCCTTCATGAGGGTTTTCTGTGAGTATAGTGCAAGGTTGTTGTGGTCAGTGGTGGGCAGGGTTCTTGCCATCCCTTTCTGTTGTCCCAAGGGAGCACCTGTTCCAACATCATTCTAGAAACAGGTCATTTATTTCTTATAACTTAATGACCAGTAAGCCATACCGCTTTCTCCCCTGGCTGGTTCTTAAATGTGAGAGTGATCCCAAGTTGCTTACCTTAAAGATTTGCAAGAGATCTTCCTGGACATCTTGTGACAGTTAAAAGCTTAAGAGTTTCAGTTCTTGATTGTGTGCTCTTTAGGAATTTAAAAACCAATGTTAAATGACTAAGGAATCCTACGTGTCTGATGGCACTTGGCATCCTTTTACTGAGGCTTGCAGTTGGGTCAGGGTAATAAAGGGTGGACATTCCCCATGGAAGGAGCTAGATAAAAGGCATGATAGAGGGAAGATGCAAAGACTTTTCGTAGAATAAGGAAGGATTCACTTTGGAGTGGTGGGTTTGCAGGTGGATCCTGAAGGCTAAGGAATTTTGATTTTGCTCTAGAAAATAAAACCTTCAGAAAATGAGTGATAAAATTAAAGTGCTGTAGTATTTAATATTTAAGTGTTAAGTATTTAACACCTGGGCATGTTTTGTAGGCAAAGAGGAGAGTTATTTGAAGTGAACATTTTTAAAGAAGGAGGAGTGTAGTGACATGGCTTAAATTCAGTCCCAGAGTGTCTGTGGTGGCATAATTGTCACTGAGGTGGCCACCTCTGCAGAAATCAGAAGTATTCAGTGTAGGAGTAATCCGTGCTTGACCCCGCTACCACAGCTTCTGTTTTTGTTTCATTTATTTGAGCTATTTTCAGTCAGAAACTGGTGTCATTAATGTTTAAGAAAGGAAGGAAGAACTGAGTAGAGTTCTATCTCTTGACCTAATTTCATTGTGAGCATATTATATACTTACCTGAGTATCAAGTAGAAGAGAAAGTTGACCCATAGAAGGAAGTTTCCATAGGTTAAAAGCGTGGGCTTTACAGTCCAATGGATTTGGATTCAAATCCCAGTTCTTACTTTGTCCATGTAACAGTTACTAGTTATGTGACTTGGGCAAAGTCAATTGCCTCAGTTTCCTGACTGTAAAATAGGAATAATATCTAGTTTAAGGCTGTTCTGGGGTTCAAATGAGATAATGTATGTAAGGTACTTTGAACAGTCTGGCATATATTAATTATTAAAGAAAGACATAGTAGATATTCTTGATCACTGTAGAGTCAATGGAATTGAATTTTCATATTTTGATGAAAGGGAAAATATCAGTAGTCAGTTTGCGAATTTTAACTGTGTTGTTTCTTTTCTAAAAAACATTAAGCTTGTGGTTGGGTTATGTCTGCCAATTTATTTACCTTCCTTGCAGAGTCATACTTTTGCCTGATTGATATCCTGTGTGTTTTATATTCAGTTCAGGCTGAGTTGTCTCAAATCAAAGAAGAAATAATCTTTCTACCTCCAGCCTCCTTACTTGACTCTAATTCCCTTTTCCTGACTCTGCCAAGCCAGGATTCTCGCCAGGGAAGCTACCTGCCTTCTTTGGGAATGTTGGGATTATGACGCCTTGAGATAATGGGTTCATTTATTCAGACTCTTTAGCACCTACAGTAAGATTTCTGATGTCATCTCAGCATTCCCTAGTGGGAGGTTGGAAGTAGGTTTTGATTCTAGTCATATTTGATGATACCCCGTGGATTAAACTGTGCTTTTGTCTCTGCTTTTGGCCAATAGTTTTTGAGTCCATCAGTGCTGCAGGAATGGCAGATTTTGGGATCTCAGCTGGCCAGTTTGTGGCAGTGGTCTGGGATACGTCATCCCCAGTGGAGGCTCTGAAAGATCTGGTGGATAAGCTGCAAATGCTAACGGGTAATGAGGGCCGAGTGTCTGTGGAAAACATCAACCAGCTGTTGCAGTGTAAGTACCTACCTATGTCATCTTTATGGGGCTGGAGGGGTTTTGCTGGGCGTGCTGCATTTCTGTGGTTCCTTGATATCTGAGTTTTTGTTTTGGGTGGCACATGATAGTAGTGGCTGGTCATCCTGTTGTTTTTCAGTTGAGATATAATGGACTTAGAAGTGTAGTTGATGATTTCTGTAAGTATGTTCTTGCGTCTTAGTAGATATTCCACATTTTTTTAAAAAGGCTTAATCCTCGTCCAGCTTCTTGGATGAACACCTACTACCAGTGTTCATTCTCCCAGGGTGAGGTCTGTAGCCTCTGTGGGGGCTTGGAAGGGATTGGGAGATTGCTTGGGCTCAGGTGATTGCTGATTAGAGTCTTCCTTCTTTTCAGCTGCCCATAAACAATCTAGTTTTGACATTATCTTGTCGGGTGTAGTCCCGGGAAGCACCACCCTGCACAGTGCTGAGATTTTGGCTGAGATGGCCCGTATCCTTCGACCTGGTGGATGTCTGTTTCTGAAAGAACCAGTAGAGACAGCTCTAGGTAAGGAAGCCTTCACTTGAAAAACAAGTTTGACAGAGTTGAGTCTTTGAGTGTGCCTGCTACATCTCCCTGAGCAGGAGAGATCATTTGGAGATCAGTATTCCTATAGCAGAACCTTCTCCTTGGAGGATAAATTATTGTTAAAATCTGAAGCAACAAATCTTTGCTTTGTGATCTTTGGCTGACCCGTTATGTAATAAAATAGAAGGAAACTGCCATTTAAAAATCGGTACTTAAGCAGGTGAATGGTTAGACTTTGGTATGTCCATAACATGGAAAATGATGCAGCAATAAAAAGGGACAAGCTAGCTATCTGTGCATCAACTGGGATGGATCTCAAGGAAGGTAAAGGAAGTAAAGAAAGGAAAGGTGCTATGCTGTATGATTCCATTCATATTCTTGAAATAACAAATTATAGTGATGGAGATCAGATTAGTGGTTGCCAGAGGTTAGAAATGGGAGAAAGTGGGGTGTGTGTGGCTATAAAGGGGTAGTATGAGGGTTCCTTGTGGTGATGGAACAATTCTGTGTCCTGATTGTGGTGGTGGTCACACAAATCTACACATGTGATAAAATTGCATAGAACTATACACACACACACACATCCCCCTCCAGACAAGTGCGTGTAAAACTGATGAAATCTGGATAAGTTGTGTGGACTATCAGTATCAATTTCCTGGTCTTCATCTTATGCTATAATTGTATAAGATGTCACCATGGGGGGAGACGAGGTGAAGGGTCCACGGACCTTGCTGAACTTTTTTCTTTTAATATAACTTCCTGTGAATCTATAGTTATTTCAAAATAAAAAGTTTAAAAGTAATGGCTGGAAATCTGGGAGTGATGAGGTAATGACTGATTCATGTGAAACTAATGACAGTGTCCAAGAAATAAAAACCTCTTTTTTGCTTAGTGGTATAGGTGTCAGTGATTCAATTCCAGATTTTCACCATTTTTCGCAAGACTTTCAATCAAAATGTGACAATTTATTTCATCAAATAAAAAATAGAAATGAAAGTAGTTTGAAATGTATAAAGTTGTTCACTGTTTATGTGGAAATATAACCTTGTGTTATGTATAGCAACCATCAGCATTCTGTGCTGAGAATTTAAACCTTGGGTGACTAAACAGGACTCTGTCAGAACTATACGGAGAGTGCTTGTATTTCTGTGCACCTTGCAGTTTAGAAGCCTCTTTCACAGTCATTATCCCATAATCCCTGCAAGGGCTTTTCAAGAAGCAGAGTGATAAGAAACAATAATAATGGAATTATAACATTTAAGAGCATAGGTAGGAGCACTTTGAACAGACAAAAGAATTTGTCAAATTAAATTGCTATCACTAAAATATATATGCAGGTATTCTTTCACTTACAGCCGGACAGCATCCTGACAAACCTATCACAAGTTGAAAATACAGTAACTCAAAAATGCATTTAATACACTTAACCTACCGAAAACCATAGCTAAACCCTGCCTACCTTAAACATGCTCAGAACATTTACGTTAGCCTGCAGTTGGGCAAAATCGTCTAACACAAAGCCTATTTTATAATAAAATGTTGAATATCTCATTTATTATAATTTATTGAATACTCTGCTGAAATACAGTCTCTACTGAATGCATATCACTTTAGAACCATCATGAGTCAGGGACCGTCTATACATTAAACAGAATAGGCTATTATTGTTTGAATGCCTGCTGACCCATATAGGATTGGGTCTTTATTATTTTTCCTGCTTTGACCTATAAAACTATTAATTGGGATTTTCCTCTTGGCAGTTAACAATAGCAAAGTGAAGACAGCATCTAAACTGTGTTCAGCCCTGACTCTTTCTGGTCTTGTGGAAGTAAAAGAGGTATGTTTGTAGACAATATTCTTTGCTATGAATTTAAACCTTGGGTGACCAAACCCTGAGTCCCCTTGTCAGAATAGTCAGGGAGAAATAACAGCCCTGCAGGTGAGGTGATCAGTATCACCTGGAACCAGAACACAAGTTGGGAAATGCTATGCATGTGAGATACGTGATGCCTTAAGGGACAAAACCATTGGGAATAAGTCTCCTTTGAAGAGACTCGGCATGGGCCCACGTGGGCTGGGGCTTGTTCTGGTCTCCTCGGTACCGGTTTCATGGTGGTGACAGCTGAGACGGGGAGAGCAATAGCCCTGCTGCTTCCAACACCTGTCTCTCGATGGACCCAAACCCAAGGCCTGAGTGATATGCTGTCACCTTGATCAGCCTCACATTTTTGGTGGGAGACTGGAGTAGGTTGGGGGAAAAATCCCATTTTTGATAACTCAATGGAGATAAATTTTACTGGATGTGGGAGAGGCAAGTGTTACACCCTGATAGCCCGTACCACTTATCTGTTACATGATCTTGGGCCTTAGGTTTGTTATGCTGACCCTTCCTTATTTTTCCTTTTAGTTTAAGGTTTTCTGTGTTTGATTCTAAAATAAGGAATAATTATAAAAATTCAATTTATCCTGCCTTGTCACATGTGGAAAAAGAAGAAAAAAATTCAACTTATATTGAAGGATATAGAATATAAAGTGATGTCCCAGTGTTTGCTCACACTTCTCTCCCCAGAGGAAGCCACCAGTGCATTTTTGTATGACCTTTTAGACCTTTTCCTGTGTATTTACAAGCATATATATGCACATACTTCTTTTTTTAATATAAATGAGGTCACATGTGTACATTGTTCAGTCACCAGCTTTTTTCTCACCCTTAAATATTGTAGACACCATTCCACCTCAGTATATTTCCCTTCATTCTTATTAATGATGTAACAGTATTCCATGCAATAGATGGAGTATTATTTAACTATTCTATAATTATTGAACATAGAGGTGGCACCCTGACCCTTTTTTTCTACCTTTACTGTCTGCTGCTTTATCCCAAGGAGCATAGAAAGGATTTCCCTCTCCTTTTCTCTTTTAGTATATAAATTTCTATTATCCTCACTGTTGGGTATGCTTTCCTGTTATATAACAGGACCATGTCTGACTCATGTTCATAATCACAATCATTACAGCCCCACAATGATGCATAGTGCCTTGTCTCTAATATTTGATGAGTACTTTAAAACTTTCCAAAGGGGAAGGTCAGGGTAAACGTGCAGACAAAAGCGTTCTGGTCACTGAGAAACTGAATCTGAGGCATGAAGTGACAGCTGTTACTTTCTACTGTTATATACTTAATACACAGAAATGAGTATTCCTATATAGGAAGGCTTAGTAAAACATTTTATAGAAGGAGGGTGGACTAATCCTTTTGATGTCTTGAATTCCAGCTACAGCGGGAGCCACTAAGCCCTGAGGAGATACAGTCTGTCCGAGACCACCTGGGACATGAAAGTGACAGCCTGCTGTCTGTTCAGATCACAGGCAAAAAACCAAACTTTGAAGTGGGTTCTTCTAGCCAGCTTAAGCTTTCCATCGCCAAGAAGTCGTCTCCTTCAGGTAAGGCTGGTCTGGGGACAGTCTTCTGTTTGAATGAGTCAGGAGGAACATACTAGAAATTGAGCCAGCAATAAATGGAGATGGTGATATTTTTAGAGGATTAGTCCTTATTTGATTTCTGTCATTTCCAAATAGGAGAATGCTTAATGTACTATTATCATGGGCATATTAGGATCCAAAACTGAAATAATAGATATTATCTAGTTCCACTCCTCCTTCTGCACCGCAGGCCACTGAAGCCTCCTGATTCTAGAGGCCTGAGTCACATAATTTAGTTAATGAAGTCCTTCCAGGCCCCAGAATTACATTTATCCTCAGAAGACCTCATAGTAGTAGTGGTAATGGTAGATAAGAGTGCCCTGTTCCTGTTCTCATGTGCTTTTTTCTCCTTTTCCAGTAAAATCAGCTATTCTGATTTTATTTATACTTTGAGGAACCTAAGACACTTGTAAAACTTTATTTCTTCTGCAAGAAAATTGTGTGCATGCATGCACACACACACACACATTGTCTCCACTGTCATCCTTCCTTCCTATCACTATTTCTTAATGCCTGAATTGTCCCAGCTGTGAGGTATGCAAAAATTTACAGCTATTTACTGGTACATTCACACTGCACTGTTTTGATTGTCTAACCTAAATCTTAAATCCTTTGGAAGCTAACCCTTGGATTCATGGTTCCAGAATGGGTAGGAGCAGTTTAGCTGAGCAGTTGGCCCTGTGGCAGTTCTGAGCATCTAGGTGTGACAGCAGTCACTAGGGAGTCCTCTTACCCCAAAGGCCTTTGAGGATTTGCCCCCACTGAATCCCTGGTCTCAGCTCTCTCAGGCCCTTCCTTGCATTCTCCTGAGCTAGACGGAGAATCGGGAGGTGTAAGGTTTGTATCTGCCACTGCTTGTGTTACCCTGCCACCAGCAGCTCTAAGGCCTATTTTCTTGTATTTAACAGGTTTATGTGAAGCTCAGGCTTTGCTATTATATTTATGAAGTCTGACACATTTCTCATTTAGTCCTCAAAAGACCTGCAGTAAGTGTAGGGCGTGCTGTTTAGCCCTGTGTTATAGGGGTGGGAACTAAGAAAACGGGAGAAAGCAATGTGGCATGGAGGTTAAAAGCACTAGACAGACTCTGTGGCCTTGTATAACTGACCTAAGTATCTAAACTTGTTTCCTCAGCTGTAAAATTAGGATGACGAATAAATACTTACCTCATAAGGTTGTTAGCAGAATTAAATTAGATAATGTATGGAAAGTGCTTAATATAGTATATGGTACAAAGCAAGTGCTTGACAAATGGTGATTTCTCTAATTGTCATGAAGTGGTTGGCCCAAGGTTAGGTCTTTTATAAGTGGTGGAGCTGGGCCTAGAACCCAGGTCTCTGACTCCCAGTCCAGTGTGTTCTCTACACAGCAGAGAGCACTTTTTGTATTTGTTTGTATTTGTTTCTGACCATTTTTCTGGAGCTCTTTTTCTTTTATTGGTTGGACTCAGTGAAGCCTGCTGTGGACCCCGCCACTGCCAAGCTCTGGACCCTCTCAGCCAATGATATGGAGGATGACAGCATGGTGAGCTGACACTGTGCTCCTTGAGTTCTTCCTTCCAGGCCCCACTCTGGGTGTGAACAGCCACAGTTTCAAGTGGCCTTTTTGTACTTATAGGTGCAAACATATTTAAAACCCAGCATTGTGGCCATGCCTGTCACTTATATCTTTGATTTAGAAGAAAACTCCATGTTGGTGGCATCTTATATTTCTTTCTTAGCATCTCTTTTCCCCACATATTTTCTTGTTCTCACTTCATGTGATATATTAAAGACTCTTGTGGGCGTGTGTATACCCGAAAAGAGTTTGTCAGCTAAAATATTTTTATTGGCCCCTTTGTCTGGGCAAGTTGCTGAATGCTCACTGTCTTAAAAAGAAATGGTTTTTTATATCTTTGATCAGCCATCTATAATAAAGTTCTTCATTTCTGCATCTCTACTATTGAAATTAGAGTGGTGAGCAAAATAGGTCGTGGTTCATGCTTTCACAGAGCTTACAAATTGTCCACACGTTTACAAAGAATTACACAAATGTATGTATAATGATTTGCCTTTTTTCTGTAATTATATAGAAGATATTTTATTCCCTTTTTCACATTACTCTCTCCATGTTTTCAAATAAATATAACATTTCTCTGTTCTGCCTGCTCCCTCCCTCCCCACGAACATACACACACACACACACACACACACACACACACACACACACACACGTATATATTCTCTGCACATTGCTGGCCAGTCTTACAGCTATTTCTCATGTAAATTTGTTCCCAGTTCCTTCACATCCTAATGCATCTTCTGTGGACATGGCTTAGTTCACCGTTGGCCTCTCGAGCATGTGGTCAGGTTGAGCGTGGTGACCATCCTAACATGGGACAGGGTGGGCACTTTCTTTATCGTGGATTGTGTGAGTTTGTTCTTGAACCTGTGATTCCTTTAGCTCTCCATTAGCAGAGACCATGACTGTGTCACTGATTGCTCTGAATACTCTCCAGGATCTCATTGACTCAGATGAGCTGCTGGACCCAGAAGATTTGAAGAAGCCAGATCCGGCTTCCCTGCGGGCTCCTTCGTGTGGGGAAGGGAAAAAGAGGAAGGCCTGCAAGAACTGGTGGGTGCTGGCGAGTGGAGTCTGTTGTGCCACTTCCAGTGACTTCTGATACTCAAGTGTTAACTAAAAAAAAAACATTAACAAGGTTTGGGAAAAAGGAGAGCTTTATTTCTTGTAAAGGGTAGTGCCCTGTAGGGCGGCCATTCCAACAGTCTGGGAAGCAGAGCCCCAGGCAGAAGCCAGGCACTTCAAAGAAGAAACAAAAGGGAACAGGATTTTATACTGAGTGGGGTGGTCAGATGTACACATTCAACAAGCTATACGAGGAGTCACAAATATTTATGAAGGGAAATCATATGCATGTAATTGTGCTTTATCTCTCCCATCGTGTTATGGCTGGAAACTCAGTTTTAAGGTGTTTCTGGGGTCCTGCTGGCCGAGAGGGGTCCATTCAGTTAGGTGAAGGCTTAGGATTTTTTTAGTTCACACAAGCAATCGCGATGCTTTACTGTTTTTAAAACATATGTTTTATTGTGAAATGTATCATATGTGTAGAGGAGTATATTAAACAGAATAATACAATGAATACCCATGTGCTGATCGCCCAGTTTAAGAAACAGAAACATTATTAGGACCTTAGATATGGCCTGTACATGCTTCCTCGGAGCATCTGACTCCCTCCCCCTTACAGGAGGTTACTGTTCTCCTAAGTTTGTGTTAATCATTCCAGGCCTGCTTGATAGTTTACCACCTATGTGTGAATCCCCAAACAATGTATTAATTGGTTGAGAAGAACTGAGTAGTAAGCTCAAACCTGACTAAGTAAGAAAGGTCAGTATTCTCATGTTGTGTGAAGCCTTCCAGAGAAAGGTAAGTGGAACAGGAGCTTTGGGGTCCTGGTTTGGTCTTAGCTTCTTTGAGAATCTACAAGAACTGCTCCCTGCCGGCCAGTTAGAAGGAAGTCGTGAGTGAGCTGTAGGAAATGAGGGGCACACTACAGTGAGAACGTCTGGCTGGCTGGTAGTGAGGCAATGCCTGGGTGGCAGCAGAAATATGAGAGGGAGGGAGGGGGCTGCTTTGTATGTTCTGCTCTCTGCTCACTGGTGCCAAAGCTGTACTCTCTGGAGCAGGTCAAAACAGAACACTTCTGTGGGGCAAAATGAGTGTCCTCAGCTGATCTGAGTGTCCGTATCAGAGTATGGAGGGGAAAGGTGAATGTTACCAGCACGAGGTCAGATGGAATCTGGGCTGGCTTGCCTGCTCCCAAGTTAAAGCAGGGGTATGATGGCAGCCTTCAATGTGTCTGTGTCATATGACTCTGTGTCTGCAGCCAAGCTGACATCTGGGGATCTCCCTTCACCACCCCTCTGAGGGTTCCCTTCCCCTCTGCCTTGTCTTAGCTTTTCTGTTTCCTGTATCCCATGTCATTTTCTTTCATGATTTCTTTTTTGCGTTGGTGGAGCAAAACGTCCAGTCGTTTTTCTTTAGAAAGGCTACCTAGAAGCTAAGTTTTGGTTTTTGTTTTCTAAAGACTTTGTATGTGTGAAAATGCCTTTTCTTGGGTATAGCAATTGGTTGCAGATAATTGTCTTGCATAATTTTGGAGGCAGTTCTGTTGTCTTCTTTCTTCTGGTGACTCTGATGAGATATCTGAGGCCATTCTATTTCTCGATTCTTCTGTAAGACCTCTTTTTCCATTTTGGAAGTTTGTAGAATGTTCTTTATCCCTGGTATCATTTTGTAATAACATGTCTCGAATGGGAGTCTGTTTTCATCTTTTGCACTAGCCATGCAATGCATCTTATCAATCTAGAAAGTCATGTCCATAGTCCTGGGAAATATTGTTTAATTTTGTTCATGAGTTTTTTCTTCTCTCTTTGTTTTCTTTTTCTGTAACCTGTGACTCAGGTATTGGACTCTTTGGTTCTGTAATTTCCTTTTTCTCACATTCTCCATATTTTCCTTATGCCCTACTTGCTGGGAGATTTCTGCAAGTTTATCCTCCAAACCTCTATGGAGTTATTTATTTCTATTATCATGTCTTTAATTTCTAAGATTCCTTTTTTTGTTCTAGACTTTTTAAAAATACAGCATCCTGGTTTTTACTTCATGGATATATGTTCTGTTTTCTTTTGAGCATAGTGATAGTTCTTGCACAGTTTTTTCTCCCTGCATACTCTCTGTTTCTTTTAAGTTGCCTTTTTCTTTTAGTTTGGTCCCTGACTTCTGTTTTAGAGGCTTTCTTAAGACGTCTGGTAACCCTTGGTTTCTTCATGATTAAGAGTGGAGGACAAAAAGCTAATGGGAAGCTCTGAGCATGCAGGTGGGATTTGTTGACTGGGCTTTATTGAAGGGAACCTGGGTAGGCCTTTTGGGGGACACTCCAAAGTCAGTATCTTTGGCTCTTTCCCCTTGGGTTGTTTAGATTTCTCAGAGAAGGGTCTTCCTGGAGGTACGAACTCCAGTGCCTTTTGCGGTGTAATGTGGGTAACATTTGCTCTGTTGAGTCAACTCCCCCTCATCTGTCCACTGTACAGTTTCCCTCGCTGAATTGCTGCTGTCTCCTTTCCTGTAGTTCTGTCTTTGTGGGTTTACATCTTTATGGAAGTTTTGGTGGCGTTTTGAGGGACAGTGAAATTAGATGCATGCACTCAATCCATCCTTTTAACCTGAAAATCTTGGTGTTAGTATTTTACATTCATTTTATAAGTAGATAGACAGGCTGGTGAAAGTTAAGTGGTGGCGTGTAGGCTTGTTTAATCATCATTGTTTTTTAAAATATGAAAGCTAGCAGCATTTACAAATCAAGAGATTTCAAGTAAAAATACAGAATTTCTTTTTCTTCTGCTCTTGAA
This sequence comes from Daubentonia madagascariensis, assembly GCA_023783475.1. NCBI lineage: Eukaryota > Metazoa > Chordata > Mammalia > Primates > Daubentoniidae > Daubentonia > Daubentonia madagascariensis. The sequence continues at coordinate 7,902,930 of JAKFHU010002202.1, forward strand.
TTTGGAAAATGTGGCCAACTGGGTCTGCTTTCCCTGCCATGATGACCAGCCGAAGCTGGCTGGTGGCCACTGCCTGTGGACAGGGCATCTACCCTCTACCCTCCCTGTTCCTCCCCACCCTCTCTGTCTCCCTCAGCAGCCTCTCCTATTGTTGCCATCTGCCTGACCCCATAGGCACTGGAGTTATGACACCCCAGTATAAAAGGAAAAGGCTTAGAGCACATTTGGCACTGTTAGTGTTTGGAATTTCTGGGTGGTGACAAGTCTCATTCATCAGCTACTGATTTTCCCACAGCACCTGTGGTCTTGCAGAAGAACTGGAAAAAGAGAAGACAAGGGACCAGAGGAGCGCCCAACCCAAGTCAGCCTGTGGAAACGTAAGTATCTGCATCGTTACTCAACATTCACAAAACTCCCAGGGGGACTGGGCATCTTTCTAAACTAACAAACTAACTCCACCTCTCATGAATTTACTGTCCAGATATTTTAATAATAGGCGAATATGTGTGAGAAGATGTATGTGATAGTAATGGGGAGAGAGGTTATCTCCTGAGAGGGGTTAGCATGCGCACACCTGTGGGGGAGGCTCTTACCGTTTCTTGTTTTTGGCCCCTTGCTTTCTACTTCAGAGTGGGGCCTGATGTTATTCAGCCATTTAGCTGAGCTGGGCTGTGATTTGAATGGCTTAGAGTATGGAAATATGGCCTTCTAAGGAGCTTTTCTTGACTATTGTTTTTCATGAAACAAGAGATCTTGAAAACTCTTAGTATTTGGGTCCCAATTGGACCTACCTACATACTCAGCCATTTCCTTTAGGCCACTGTGGCCATATTATGAAATTAGGAATTCCTTTCTTCTGGCCCTTTTCTCTGGGACAAGCTGACCCTTGGCTTCCCCATTCTCTCTCACCAGTGCTACCTGGGCGATGCTTTCCGCTGTGCCAGCTGCCCCTACCTTGGGATGCCAGCCTTCAAACCCGGGGAACAGGTGCTTCTGAGCAACATCAATCTTCAGGATGCCTAGGAGGGACCCGATATGGGACACATCTGCTCCTCTGGCCAACTCCTGTCCCTCACATCCCACCACTGTGGCTCCTACCACCTCCTCTGGATTTGCTCACTCTGTTTGAAATCTGTTTGCAGGGTGGTGCTTATTAGAGTGAAGCTGGCTGTGGGGTGCAGTGGTATACAGTGCTGCTATGTATCCAAAGACCAAGGTGAATGGGCCTCAGTTACCTGGAATGGGGGGACCTGTTTCTCCACCTAGTGTTACGAGAAGGGAGTGTGCCCTGAGTAACCCCTTCTCCTGATGTTAAAATGCTGACCATGACACTCTTGAGCCCAGACACCCTGGAGTATTAACACTCTGTGGCAGAGCTCCAGGCCTCTGCTCCTGTTCTAAGTTCAGCAGTGCTACCACTTGTTTGTCTTCCAGAGTTGGTGGTCTACTCAATATGCAGTTCTTGGTGACAGGAGTCAAGTGTCTCATAACCTCAGGGCATCAGAGGAGTCACTCACTGGCTGCTGTGATCCTATCTAGCATCCCTCTGCCCCATTCCGCTCCCACCCCCACTTGACTATAGCACTGTATCTGTGTCCTATTGTCATTTCTGTTAACCTGCAGGTATTAAACTTGAGTCCTTCTGCATATCTTTGAGATTCTGTGTATATTGTAAAGAGAGGGGATATGTGTGTGATGTCTGACACAGTCATCCACGCTCAACTTGGACCATTGGAGGAACTTAGTGTCACATAAATGGGGCCAGTCCTCCACTTATAGAATAGGGCCTCTCTCCACCTAGTTTAGAAGAGCCCAGCTTGGTGAGAATTTAGAGGGAAGCAGGACAGAACTCTGAACCAACAGTGAGTCTCTCTGAGCAGGGGACCTCTTTGTTCTTGTTACCCACCCACATGGACTTAGAATTGATCTTGCTAAATATTTGGAGAGATTTGTGTGGATTTAAGAAACCTGGATGTTTATATTTTACCAATAAATAAAAGTATTAATTGGTATCTGTCCTTGAAACTTGATTTGATTCCGAGTTTGCTTTTGCTTATCCTGGTCCTTGCTGATAGATTTTAGTCATGGGTGTGGCTATACTCTAGTTTGCCCTTTGGTAGGCAGTTCTAAGATGACCTCCAGTGACCCATGCCCTTGTGTGATCCCCTCCCCTTGCATTTGAGCAGAACCTGTGAAGGTGACGGGATATTTCTACTGTGACTAGGTGACATTCTGTGGCAAAAGTGAGGGGCTTTTGCAGATGTAATTAAAGTCCCTAATGGACTTGAAGTTAAGTAAAAGGGAGATTATCCAGAGTGGGCCTGACCCAATCAGTTGATCCTTTAAAAGAGCTAGAGAACAGAGTTTCTCTTGCTGACGTTGAAGAAGTAAGTTGCTAAGTTGTGAGCAGTCCATGGGCAAGGGACTTTGAGTGCAGAACCGCCCCCCGCCCCAGCAGACAGTCGACGAGGAAATGGGGACTCTAGTCCTACAACTTTGAGGAACTAAGTGCTGCCAAAAACCATGTTAGCTTGGAAGAGGACCCCAAGTTCCAGATGAGAATGCAGCCTGGCCGGCACCTTGATTGCAGCCTCCTGGGATCCTGGGCAGAGGCCCTGGCCTCCTGTGCCCCAGCTCCTGACCCGAAGAACCTGAGATAATAAATGGGTGTTTTAACACATTAACTGCCACAATTAAGTCACTCTAGTTTTAACCCCAGGGCCATGTGAAGCATATATAAAATCTTGTTGATGTTTTATTGTTACAATTAATATTGACAATTCTAAAAATATGGATTAAATGAATAGAAGTCAACAAATTTGATTTTTCTATTTATGTTTACCTTTAAATTACACTTGAAGTTTTAATTCTATTTTTGTAATAAAACACTGTGGCCCCAAGGAAAAGTTTCTGATTTTTTTGTGTGGCAGTCAATGTGTTAAGCAGCTAAATGTGTGATAATTGGTTACCCAACAGTAGAAAACCAATGCAGCCCCCAGAATGATTTAACATTAACATTTATCAAGCTGCAGGGCCACTGTTAGTTGCTACTGCTGCAGTTGCCAAAGTGAAGGACAAAAATCTCAACTTCCACGTTGAGGACAAGAGATCCTGAGCCAAAGAGCATTCTAGGACGGGTTTAGCAATGCCACAAGCCCTTGCTGACCTGATCATTGTTCTAAGTCCCAGCTGCTGCTGGCAAAAAGGATGCTGCTGCCTCCTGTCTGCTACAGTTGGCATAGTTAATGGCATCACTTTGGCAGCTGCTGTGTCACTCCACAGGGTCTGGGGGAAGCCAGCCAGCTCAGAGTCAGGGGTCAAGCATGGTGGAGCGAGGCCTTGCCAGTCAGCAGCACACATTTGCACCTGGAGCTCAGCTACAACTCCACCCACTGAGGAGACACAGGAGGAGATGGCCAGACAGGCTAAAGCTCGCAGTATTAGAGCCAAAAGCAGTCTCAGATGTCACTGAATGCAACCTCATCTTATATCTGAGTAAACAGTGAGGCCAGGACCTGCTGTCGTCAGCCACCTGAGGACCTCTTAAAAGTACCACTGCCTGACGTCCTTGGACATCCACAGTCAGTAGGCCCAAGGTGGGGCTGGGGACTTAATCTTTTTTAACTTTCTAAGGTCTTCTGCTTAGAACTTGGCAGTGTACATTTGGGACTTCCCCTTTCTCCTGAAATCACTCAAAAGCAGTGGGGTGGGCAGCAGTAACCACACCTTCCTTGGGTTTAGGAGGCAGCCAAGACGGAACCACAAAATACTTGGAAGGGGGCTGAGAGCAGAGGTTTTGGAGCCAGAGTGTGGACGGGAGAGAAGGGAGAGCAGGTGGGGCTGCAAACCTGCTCCTGGGTGAGGACACCCCTGGGCTGTAGCAGTGGGCTTCTAGTGCATAGGCAGGCAATGGGGCTGAAGGGAGAATCCCACAGAGAAGTCTCCCATGCAGGAAGCACCTGGTTGTTGGGCTGGAGAAGAGAGACTTGTGAACAGCCTCACGGCTGAGCTGCCTGTCTCCTGCGGGAGAGGGGAAGGCTAAACAGAGTATTGGCGAGGATGTAGCCAGGTGAGAACCCACTGTTAATGGGATTAGTTTGGACAATGACACCCTACAGTGTCAATTTAAACTCTGGCTGTATATTAGAATCACCTGGGTAGCTTCAAAAAACAAAAACACCTATGCCTGAATTTCCTTTCCAAAGACTAATGAAGTCAGAATCTTTTGGAGTAGAGCCTAGGGCATCAGTATTTTTGCAAAGCTTCCCCAGATAACTCTTATTTATTTATTTTTTTTCATTTAGAGACAGGGTCTCACTCTGTTGCCCAGGCTGGAGTACAGTGGTGCAGTTCACTGTAACCTTGAACTCCTGGGCTCAAGAGATCTTCCCATTTCTGCCTCCCAAGTAGCTGGGACTACAGTCACATGCCACCACACCCAGCTAATTTTTTAAAAGGTGTTTTGTAGAAATGGAGTCTTGCTATGTTACCCAGGCTAGTCTTGAACTCCTGGTCTCTCAAAGTGCTGGGATTATAGGTTTGAGCCACCCTGCCCAGCATCCCTAGGTAATTCTAAAGTGCATCTAGGTTTGAGAACCACTGCCCTACAGAAATTCTTTTACACATGCACCAGAAGATACACTAAAAAATAATCATAATCAAAGCAGTACTATTTGTAAGAGCAAGAACCTGGAAACAATCCAGATGGTCATTAATAAGAGAATAGATGAATGAGTTGTGTGGCCACGTGGTGGTACACTATACAGTAGTGATGAGCTGCAGCTGTGCACATCAGCATAGGAGAATCTCACAAAATGTGGAGCTACAAAAGCAAGTCACAGAAGCGTGTGTATGGAATATGTTATTTATATAGAGTTGAAAAGTTTAAAAACACACAAGATACATCAATATATCATTAAGGATATACACATACATAATGCATGTATATTATGTACACATACGCATAGGTATGACAAAACTAAAGAAGTTCAAGGAGAATAGTAAACACAAAATTCAGGACCATATTGGCTCTGGAGGGAGATGGGAGGGGGAAAATGAGACTTCAGAGTAGCAGGAAGTTTCTATTTCTTAAACTGGGTGGTGGGTATACAGGTGTTTATTTTATTATTGGTCTGTATACTTTACATATACATTATGTATTTTGCATTTATAAGAAACTTCATTAAGGAGCTGGACACAGTGGTGTGCTCCTGTAATCCCAGCTAATCAGGAGGCCGAGGCGCGGGGATTGCTTGAGCCAAGAGTTCGAGGCCAGCCTGGGCAATCTAGCAAGACCCCATCTCTTAAAAAAAAAAAAGAAACTTCATTTTTAAAAAACCTAGAAAATGCCACACATAAAACCCTGAGTCTTGATGAAAATGCCCACTAGTCCAGAGCAAAGTCCTGCACGTCCCCAACACGAACCCTCCAGGGTGCGTTTGGCCCAGTTATAATCTCATTCAAAATTTTAAAAGTAGAACCAATACAGCATCCAAATAATGATACTGCAATGTAATAACAACAACAGAGGGGGAACATTGCCGCAGAGCAGATAATACCAGCTGTGACCAAAATTTTTGGTACAAATTACACAAATGTGTACAATAAAATGAAGAGACACAAGAGCTCAAGAAATCACTAATAAGTATAAACAGGAAGACAGACCTGTGATGAAAACCTGAAATGGCCAAGAAGTGAAAAACTAAAAAACCCTAGATGTGAAGCCAATATTGGAAGCATCACTGAGAACAGGAGCACAGAGGACAGAAAAATAAAATTAACCCAAATGAAACGGAAATAGAGCAGGAAAACGAGCCAATGAAAAAACGGTCTGGCAACAGAAGACAGAAGAAACACACCAAAAAAGGTAGCAGAATAATTACCGAAAGATACAATTCAAGAAGTTTTCCGGAAATAAAGTCAGAGTAGGTCTGTACATTGAAAGAAAAAGGGCTACGGAATGTTCAGGACCGAAAATAACAGTTTGCTTCCGTGTCCTTTCTAGCTCCCAGGAGCTGCGTGCAGCGGAACACTGTGCATTTGTCAAGGGGACGTTGCGAAGTTCCCTATCACTAAAACATGTGAGACCGTCTATAAACGAGTGAAAGGAAAGAAGCGTGTGTGGCGCTGGCAAAGTCTTGTCTTCTGCCTGTTTGCCTTCCTGCCCTCCCCCCCCCCCCCCCCCCCCCCCCCCCCCCCCGGTCTTTCTTTGCTTCCATTGCTGTCTTGTCACAGTCAGCGGCGGGATGGGAGCTGGCTGGGGGTGGGGACAGTGCAGCTCCCTGCGCAGCTCCTACTTCTGTCTTCTCGCTGGACAGTGGGTCCAGGGACCGGAGCTCCCACTCAGCCCTTAGTGACTTCAGGTCTCACTTTCTGTGGTCACTCCTGGTGGTCAACTTGGTGGTCTTGACCACGGGTTGCTCGTGGCCCACCACCCACCATGAGGCCTTCACCTCTGCAAGGCCCTGTGACATCTGGAAACTGCATTTAGACTCAGCTGGGCTCAGAAGTGCTCCGAAGTCCCTACCTTCCTTCTTTCCTGCCTTCCTTCCTGCCTGCCTTCTCTCCTTTTCTCTTTTTCTATAATTAAACATTTTTTCTTTTAAATCATGAAAGATTTCAAATACAGAGAATTGCAGATCTAAGAGACGACAGGATTTGCTGTATTTGATTCAGTTCACTCCTTTTTTAATACACAAGTGTTACAGCTGTAGCCAAATCCTCCCAAAACATTCCCTTCCCTGCCCTCATAGATTTTTTTATCCTGCAGTTCATGCATGTCTCGTCCAAGCCTGCTTTTATACTGCCATGCTACAGAAAAGTGAATATTGAATGTGTCTCTTTTTTTAGGTAAAATTCACATAACATAAAACTAACCATTTAAAATGAACAATTCAGCAGCATTTAGAACATTCACAATGTTGTGCAACCACCACCTCTATCTAGTTCCAAAACATTTTCATCACCCCAAAATGAAACCCCATCCCCAGTAAGCAAACACTCCCCACCTCCCTCTCCCCCCACCTCTGCTAACCACCAACCTGTGTTCTGACTCTATGGATTTACTGATTTACCTCTTCTGACATTTTATGTAAAGGAAATCATACAATATGTGATGTTTTGTAGCTGGCTTCATTTAGCATAATGTTTTCAAGGTTCACCCGTGCTGTAGCATGTATCAGCACTTATTCCTGTTTATAGCAGAATAATATCCCATTGTATGGATATAGCACTTCAGTTTGTCCATTCATCTGTTGATGGACGTTGGGCTGTTTCCATCTTTTGGCTATTGCGAATATCTTGCTATGAACATATATGTGCAAGTACTGAACAAGTCCTTTGAAGTCCCCCTTCTTAACAAGGCCCTGGTCCCTTTGCTTGTCTGGGTATTTCTTTTCTGTGGTTGGCATGTTGGCTTTGGAGACGGGCATGGGGAATACCCAGGTCATGGCAGTTCAATTTTGAGGAAACTTCAGGTTTTCTAAGATTGTGGTCCCCTAAGGGCAATGTGATGGCAGAAAGGCAGCTATATTGAGTACATCCTCGAACAGGTCAGAGAAGGTCCAATTTCACTGCTTCATGAAGAAACAGGCCCAGGAAGGTGAGGCACAGGTATCAAGGCCCCACGGCCAGTCAGTGGCAAAGTGGAAACTGAAAACAGGTCCCTGACTCCTTGTGTTAACACGTACCTGTGAAGATCCACTTTTTTAGCTCTCACATATGAGTGCGAACATGCCACATTTGTCTTTCTGTGCCTGGCTTATTTCAGTTAATATAATGACCTGATTCTGCAAATGACATAATTTCATTCTTTTTTACAGCTGAGTATTCCATTGTGTATATATATATATATCACATTTTCTTTACCTATTCATCTGTTGATGGACACTTAGGTTGATTCCATCTTGGCTATTGTAAGTATGCTGCAGTAAACACGGGGTGCAGGTATCGCTTTGATAAACTGATCTCCTTTCCTTGGGATAAATACCCAGTAGTGGGATTGCTGGATCATATCGTAGTTCTAGTTGGGGGTAGTGGCAAGGGGATGAAGAGAGCTTGGTTAATGGGTACATACAGTTATATAGAAGGAATAAGTTCTAGTGTTCAATAGCACAGTAGGGTGACTATGGTTAACAACAATTGATTGTATATTTCAAAATAGCTAGAAGAGAAGTTTTGAAATGTTCCCAACATAAAGAAATGATAAATTTTCGAGGTGATGGGTATGCTCATTACCCTGATTTGGTCATTACACATTGTATGCATGTATCAAAATGTCACATATACTCCATAAACATGTACAAATTTTATGTATTGTTTAAAATGAACAATTTTATATATGTAATTATACATTGTAATTAGGATTTTCAAACACCTGCAAAATCTGGACTGCAGGGGAGGAGTAAACAACTTTGGCCGTTAATTTGGCCCTGTGATTAATGGATGCCAAATAGACAAATACAGCCTCTAAGAAAACACAGAACACCCCTGGCCCCTGCTTTAGGCACCACCTGAGTTGCTTCTGGAGTTAGGGGCTCTGCAAGTCTCAGCAGCGTTTTCTTCCTTCTCCCGGTTCATCCAGCTAACGCCAGGCAGTGTGTGCTTGGTGGTTTCCTTGCCTCTGCTCCCCGAGGGGCAGAGCTGGCCAGCTACAGACACCCCTGCCCCAGGGCCTCGTGCAGCTACAACCCGCTGTGGCCGATCCCGGCTGGGCTGGTCCCGCCTCTCAAAGATCAGCCTCGGAACTTTAGTATAAGGGCTGACGCGCCCTCTGGTGGGCAATTGGAGAACAACCCAATTTTAATTTCCACCCTTTTAAGATGCGCTTCAAGCCCAGTTATTAGTATTAGGGCTCCTCAGGAAAGTTCTCTTTCCCCACTGGTGCCCCTTGTGGAACTCACCCAGGCGCCATTGATGAAATGTGTAAATCAAATGTCCACTATGCACAAAGCTCTTTTTTCCCCCTTATAAATGAGTCAGGTACTGAGCTGCCTGACCCAAATACCTGCCCAGTGAGTGTATTGGGCGAATCAAACGCCAAAGCAGCTACAATCACTGCCGGCGGAGTGCGGTCAGGATTAGACTAAAAGGAGAGCTGGGAGCTGGGGGGCACTGAGTGGGGGATCAGATGCAACCGAGGAGACTAGGGAGGACCTCCTGGCAGTGGCATTTGAGCTGAGTTCTGAAGGGGAACTGGAGTTGGGGGGTAGTCCAGAGCCTCCAGTCCCCATCATTCTGGGCACATGGGCTGGGAGCTCCCAATGTAATGGAGGCATTGGGACTGACAGACACACACGGGAATCCATGGGAGAACCGCCAGTGCCAGGTATGGTCTGCACCGCAGTCCCTAAAAGCTGGGGGAGACCGGAGGGGTGGTGAGAGTTGGGGGGCAGCTGTGCTCAGGGCTGGCTTCCTGCAGGCTGGGCTTGGGCCAAGGCTGGGTGGGATGTCAGCGCTGGGAGGGGTGGGGCGCACCTGCCTGGGGCTGGAGAGGTGGGGAGACCCAGCCTTGGGAGCTGGTGGAGTTTGAGGTAGGGGGGAGCCAGGGGACCGCAGTGAGTGACAGGGAGATGGGGGGAGGCCTTCAGGATCCCTGCCAGGGAGCTCCTGCCTGTGGAAGGGTCCTGGAAACGTCTGTGGAATTGAATCCAATGTGCAAGGGGAAGCATGTGCTCAGCTCCACATCCAGCCGGAGTAGAGGTGGCTCTGGGGGGAAACTGCGAGACCTCAGGAATGGAGACGATGGGGACTATCCAGCCAGCCCTCCCCAGGACTCCCGCCAGCGCTAGTGCATGAGAGAAGGGAAGACCAGGCAGGACAGGGCAGCCAGCCTGTGGGGTGGCCCTGCTGAGTGTCTGGTCTGCCCTGCCCTGCCCATCCCTGGACCCTGCCAGCCCCGCCCATGCCCAGGCCTCCTCCCAAGAGCCTCCCCTCACTAGGGCATGGTCTGTGGCAGCCATGTCCCCCTCTCAGCCTCAGTGTTCTTATCTGATTTAGACAGGGCAGGACCAGATATTCTTGGAGGACCCTAGTGTGACAGGCCAGAGTGGAAGGGTGTCCTACACGGGGAAGACAGAACACGCTGACCAGACTGAGGGAGAAAGACTTTAATCTGGGCCGTCTCATGCAGGTGGCTCCAGTTCAGAAAGGGGATCGGGTCTTCTTGCTGTGGCTCCTCTTTGTCCTGGTAAGGCCCACTGGACCCAGGCAGCTTGGGATCGGGGTAGCGAACACCAACGCTGGAAATCTCTAAATGGTCCGGGGAGAAAATCAGGACTCCTGGGTGGTGGAGCTGCGTGACTTCATGAGGTTTTGCAGGTGTTTAACTGCCTTCTTCACCCTCTTGTCACCAGGGTCCGAACAGATGGACCTGCCCTGGATGGTTACAAACCTGCACAGAGGGAGAAAACCGCCAGGGAGTTCCAGGACAGGAAGGGCCTTCTGGAGCACTGGCCCCACCCTGCACTGATAGGGACCCTGAGGCCATGAGAGGGGCAGGAACTTGCCTGAAGTCACATAGGGCACCGGTGGCAGATCTGGGACATCAGGCTCTGACCTCAGTGATCTTGACCCTCCCAGGGAGCCAGGGCTACAGGACTTTGTGCCCACCCCTCGGACTGCCTGTGCCCCCAGACCACCTACAGCCTGGGATGCAGAGGCTGTGGGAAGGGCCTGGCCCTTGGAGCTCTCAGGCCCAGGCCAGAGGAAGCACTACCCTCACTGCCAACTCGCTGTGTGACGGGGGGGGGGGGGTGCCTCATCCCTCTTGAGGCCTCAGTTTCACCACAAGTCAATGAAGACTTTGGACCTTATGGCCTGTGGCCCTTTGGGGTTCCACAGCATGGGGTGCAGGGACTGCCCTGAGGAGCTGGCCGGTGGTCATGGGGAGGGCCAGGCTCTCTCCTCCCCTCGCCCCTGTGACTGTCCTGGGAGCTCCAGGGTCTGCCTGGTACCATGCTCAGCCCCCGAGGGCATGGGACTTACACGATGGCATCCCTGGAACACTCCACTGAGGTCCTGTACCACCTCACCAGTTTTCTGACAGGAATAGCTCCCTTGAAGTACTCCAGACAGCATTCCTGGCCCACATTGGTCGCTCGAGCTACAGAGAGAAAGCAGGAGGAGGTGTCCCTGAGTGTCTGCATGTGTGTGGGGGTGTCTGTGGAGGGTCTGAATGTGTGTGTAGGCATCTGTGCGTGGTGACTGCATGTGCATGTCACTATGCCCATCTGTGTGTGTGTGTGTGTGTGTGTGTGCTGTGGGTGGGTCTGTTGTGGGGGCCTGTGTGTTTCTGTGTGGGGCTTGCATATATAATTGTGTGTGTGTGTCTCCATGTTAATGTGCACGTGTGTGTGTGTGTGAAGTCTCTGTGTATGCTTGGGGGGTCCTCTGTGTGTGTGTGTTTGTCTGTGCATTCATCTGTGTGTGCCCACGAGTGCATGTCTGCCTGTGTCTGTGGGAGAGTCCTGTGTGCACCTGCGAGTGTGTCCATGTGCCTCTCCGCGTGTCTGTGTCTAGCAACCTTACTTCAGCTCTCCTCGCCCAACCTAATATAATCATTTCTTTTTCCACATGCTGTTGGAACCAGTCCTCCTGTCTTTATGCTGATTCCCTCATTGTACATAAAACCCATTAATAAAACAGAAGCTAACAAATAATTTTGAGGTTTGCTCATTTTCTGCCATAAAACCACAACCACAGCCATCGCCTCATAGCCACCGCAGTGCGAGATGTGCTGCACAGTGTTCCTCACTAAGCTAATGGCCAGGTGCTGGGGTGGCAGCAGCAGCATCATCGTCCTTTCCTTTTTACCTCTTTCCCTCAAAATCCTCTTGCTGCCGGGCCCTCACATCCTTTGTGGGAGTGGGTGGGGTGTAAATAACACACAAATACGTGTGTGTCGCTGCTGTGGTCCCCGTGCCCCCACCTCCTGCCCTCCCGGTGCCCTGGCCGCCTGTCCCCTGCTCTTACCTGCATGGATGTGCTGCAGGGAAGCCCCCAGGAGGAGCGCAGCCAGTAGCAGCGTCTTCAGGGGGGCCATGGTGCCAGAAGCCTCCGGAGACTGTCTCTGCTTAGGGGACACGAGGCTGAGAGCCCAGTGTGGCAGTGACCTATTTATCCTCTTTGGGGGTCTTGGCCCACCCCCCCGTCACCTCCCCCACATCCTTCCCTAGACCAGTGCAATTCGAAGAATTTGAGATGATTCAGTAGAAGTCCAGTCTTGGAATGTTTGTGGATTTCCAGAGAATGGGCACTCAACTGGGGACAGAGGTGGGGGTACATGTGTCCGGGACATACTTCTCCTTTCAAAGGGGACATTTCTTGGTTCCTCTATTGGCAGAATTGAAAAGCCTTCATCCTCAACTGGGTTCCCCTCTGCTCTGAGGCTGGTGAGCTTCCTTCATGCATGGTGCCCCTCGGGGGACAGACTGGGGTGTGAGACAGCCAGGCAGGAGCCCAGCTGGGCTCTTCACTGGATGGTGGGTGAGCTTCAGGGTGCTGGGAAGGCCGCTCTGGGAGGAGTCAGCAGTGCTGTGCACAGGCACACGGGCATCGCTGTGTACGGAGGTCCAAGCTTCACCTGGCTCTGAGAAAGGCTGGGCCGGCAACTTTGGTTTCATGTCCTTCCCCAGGCTGGACCCTGACCACAGAAGGCCAGAGCCCAGTGGCACTTTAATTACTATTTAACCCAAATATTAATAGATTGGGAACCCACATTCCCCCAAATGGGGCACCTTATTAGGATGCAGAACAGAAAGAAAGGATGGGTAAGAGATGATGCTTCTCACGTCCAGCAGAGCTGTGTCCCGGAGCCTGCACAGGGCACCTAGTCAGGGTCCAGCCCAACCAGACCCTAAGTGGACTTTCCATGAGCCCTGTGTGAGGCTTCCTGCCCAGCCACAGGCCATAGCACCACTGCATGCCTATCAGTGCCCTGACCACCAGAGAAAATTGCCAATTGTCCCCTTAGGGCTCCCCTAGGGCCAGAGTGTCCCATGCTTGCCTCCAGGTGGGCAGCACCACAGCAGGGCGGCTTGAGGCAGGGTGGCACCTGGACTTCGATTCGGACACATGGGATCTAGGCCTGGCTTCCCCCTGTCCCTGCGTGACTAGGGGCAGCTCAGAATGACCGCATTCCCCTCTCCATGCACAATATAATGCAGGTGCATTGGGCCCTCTCACCGTCAGCTCTGTGTTAATCATTGAATTATTATTAAATTTTTCTTTAACAGTGATGGTAACAACAGCCGCTGCTGTTTGTTGAAACCCGACTCTCCCAGGAGCGGTGCCCAGAGGCAACCTCACCAGTCCTGGGGGAGCCTGAGAGGAAACCAGACAGGGGACTAGACCGTGAGAGAAAGGCCAGGTGCTCCGCCCCTGCAGGGCACCTTGGGAGGCTGGGGCTGCTTCCGTCCCTTGGTGCGGGGCCTCCCCTGCCCATGCTGGAAACTCCCTGTGGGCAGGGTCCTCTCTGTGACCACAGGCAGCTCATAGACCCTCTCTGGGCCTCAATTTCATCACCTGCAGTGGGAAGTTGGGCTGTCCCAGGGAGCCCCGCCAAGAGAGCAGATCTCAGGAAGATGGGGTCATCGGTTGGTGGGCCTCCCACCAGCATTTCTCTGCTTCTCTTGCGGTTGCATCAGCTGCCAGAGACCCTAACCTTGTCCCTGCCTCAAGCCACAGCCCAGAGGGGTTCTGGGCCCCCAGCTGTTCCTCCTGTCCCCAGGGCAGACTTCCATTTGCACGTGCAGAGGAGTGGGCGGGGTTATCCTGCCTGTGCACATCTTCGGTGCAGCTTCCAGAAGAAGGGGAAGAGCATTCAACAGAGACCCCCTTCAGAGGAGGCCAGGCTGGATGGGGAAAGGGTGCATGGTGGAGGGCAGCTCCATCCCAGAAACAGGGCCTGGGCCCAGCGGTGCCTGGGAGGGCCTGGGCCCTAGGAGGGGGCAGGGGGGAGCTTGTCTCTGCCAATCACCCCTGACCCTCAATGCTCTCGGCACCCTCTGCCCAGTGGCTTCTGCTCACCCTCTTGTGACTTTTCCACCTGCCACAGAGGCCACCTAATGCCTTTCTGTGATATGATTAGCAATTTTGTTAATGGTGAAGTGGCCCTTGTCCCCACTACTGGGGAAACACCTTGAGTGGGTTTTGAGTCCTCTTTGTTCTACCACAGACTCAGAACTTTTCTCGAGAAGGACTTAAATTCCCCTGTTTGTTCTAGGGAACAGGTCACAGCAGCAGCAGCAGCAGCAGGCCCTGGGCTGGAGCCGGCTGCCTGGCTGGGGAGGGGAGCATAGGAGCAAACTCGAGCTGCCTGTATGTGCCCCTCGGGGTTGTGCCAGGGGCCGCCGGGCAGGCAAAGGCCAGATGCAGCCCCTGCCCTTGAGGGGTTCACAGTGGGGTAGGGGTTGGGGAACAAGGCCTGGCGCCTCGGCTGGACGCGCAGGTGAGACAAAAGGCTCAGAGTGGGGAGACACTGCTCCTAGCCTGAAGGCCTTGGAAGGCTGCCTGGAGGAGGCAGCTAGGGGTTAGGCCTTGTGTGTGGGATTCACACCAAGGGAGGCGGGAAGGGCATTTCACATGAGGGCACTGTTTGGGCAAAGGGGCAGAGGGGGGAATGTGCGGAGATAAGCAAATGGCCTGGCTGCAAGGCTGAGAGAGAGCTGCACGAGGACAGGCTGTGTCTGCTTTGCCCAGTACCAAGCGCGATGCCTGGCACACAGTGGACATCCAGTGATGCTTGACCGCATAAATACAGGACCGAAAGACGGGCAGGTAAGACTGATATGCAGGACCAAGCGTGCCTCTCAGCCTTATTTGGGAGGCAGTGGAGAACAGAGACATTTTTGAGGTGGTTTCCTTGCCAGGGATTAACCGAATTTATCCCTCCTCAGTTCTCCCAGGCAATGAAATGGATTCCAAGGGACCTTCCAGACAAAAATGTCCTCTGTCTGAGCCTGTGAGAAGGTCCTCGAGAGAGCTTGATGGTGCTGAGAGGACTCTAGGACCTGGAAGTCCTTCAGGACAATCAGGAGTGCTCCCTGGAAGAGGCGGCAGCAGGGGAGAGGGTGCGCTGGCTGGAGGAGGGGCAGAGCCATGGCAGGGAAGCAGACCAGACCCCAGGTCTGTCAGGAGAAGATCACAAAAGGGGAATTGGATCTGAGTGGGAGGAAGTGACTGCCTGTTTCAACCCCTCTGACTAATGCCCGCCGGCCACTTGTCTTGTGCACCTGCCTCCCCCTCCTGCCCAGCCCCTGAGGCTGCTGCCATGCAGGGGTCCCTCAGGGCAAACCCAGCTGGAGGGAATCAACACCCCCCACCCACTTTGGCCAGAAGGGGCTGGACCATCCAGATTCTCCCTGAAAGAGAGGGAGGGTTCCCCCCGAAACTGCAGGCTCTACCCAGGCCTCTGGGAAGCCTGTCCCAAGGGATGGGATGGAACCAGGGATGCTGTCAGTCACAGAGCAGGGTTCTGATTGCTGGGGTGGGAGCTCTTCATCCTCTTCAATTGTACTTGACAGTTGTCACCAAGAGGGGAAGGTTGGGCAGAGGTGTCATCCCAGGTCATGCCAGCATCAGCCAAGGCTCCAGGATAGGCAGTGACTTGCCCAGGGTCTCCCAGAGCATCTCAGTAAGGATTGAGCATTTTATCCATTCATCTCCGTGCTGTGACAGCTGCAGCTGGATCCGACCTGCCCTGCCCTGCCCTGCCCATGGGGGTAAGAACTGGGGATCGTGGCCAGCCTGGCTGAGATGTGAGGGTCCCCAATGGTATTCCCAACCTGATCCCCAAATATGGCCCACTCCCCCTGTCCCGAGGGCCTGGTGTGCTCAGTGATGAGCCCGACATTCCTGACATGTTGTCAGTCCATTTGGTTCCTCAGGTCAGAAACCTGAGGGTCTTCCCTGCCTCTGGACTCTGCCTCACCACCTACATTTCGCCCATCAGCGAGACCTGTCCAGTCTGCCACCTGGCTGCGTCTTGAATCCGTCTCCTTCTCCCCCCGTCTCTCTGCTGGACATGGCCCTGCTCTCACGTCCCGGCTTCCGGGCTTGCCCCCTCCAGTCCCCTCTCCTCACTAAAGCCCAGTGATCTTTCCACAACACAAGTCTCAGCAAGGCTCTCCCTTCTCAAAATCCTTCAGTGCTTCCCACTGCCCTCAGGATGAAGGCCAAATTCCTGTTTACTTCTCCTTTCAGTGTTTTCCTCCAGCCTCACCACCCACCACATCCACTTGTCCCAGCCACGTGGACCTTCTTTCGGTTCCTTGAAAATGCATGTTCTCCCTGACCCCCAAACCCTCGTACAGGCTGTTCCCTGGACTGGAACACTCTCTCCCACTCCCCCATCCCCCTTCCTTTCACTCCTACCCTCTTTCAGAGCGCAGCTTGAACGTCACTTCCTCCCTCCAATCCCCACCTTCCTCTGTGTCCCCAGAAGTCATTGACTTCCCCCATCACGGCTATCTTCCCATCGTATCGCGATTCCTAGACTCATGCCAAAGACTGTGAAATCCTTGAAAACAAGGATCTCTTTTGTGTTCCAACCTGTCCCTCCAAGACTCAGCACTTAGTACGTGCTCAATAAAATATGTTTATCGAATAGATGAAGAGGTAAGTGGTTGGATGGATGGGTGGATGGGGGATGGATGGGTGAATGAGTGAGTGAATGGATGTGTGGATGTGTAGATGGATGATGCATGATGGATGGATGGATGTGTGGATGGATGGCGGACAGACAATGGGTGGATATGGGGATGGATGGATGGAAGGATGAGTGGATGATGGATGTGTAGATGTGTGGATGGGTGGATGGTGGGTGGATGGATGGATAATGGGTGGAGGGATGGGTGGACAGATGTGTGGATGGATAGATGGAAGGATGGGTGAATAGGTTGATGGACAATGAATGGATGCATGCATGCGTGAATGCATGGATAGATGGATGGTCACTTACAAATTTCTGAACTACGGCACTGGCCCAGCTTACATGCAGGGGCTCCTTCACCCCAGAAAAAATTGTTTTTAATCTCTAGTGTGTCCTACCAGTTCATGAGACACACCCGAGTCCTTCTGTCACAGATGAAGCAGACAAACCTAACTGCGGGCACCCTGATTCTTTTTCCATCGAGTTTACAACTTTCTTGTGGGTTGTGGCCATTTTCTGCCAAACCTGAGTTGCTTCAGCTGTGGCTTCTCTCTCAGTCTTTCTTCGTCCCAGAGGGGCCACCCCACCTCCTGGCTCTTCCCTCTCTCCTGCCCATGACCCCTTCCCCTCTGCTGACAGCATGAGCCTGTCTCTCCACCCCAGAAAGACCTCTCCTTGACCCCAACACCCCCAGGTGCGGCCCTCCTGTTTCTCCTTCCATTCATGACCAAGCCTCTCCGATGTGGTCTACACTTCCCACTACCGTTTCCTGTCCGCCCACTTGCGATTTCATCCATCCTGAGCGACGTGGCTTCTGACCCAGATGCTCCAGGGAAGCTGCTCTCTCTGAGCCTCTCAAGCCGCCATAGCCACTCTCTGAACGTCCCATCTCCTCGCAGCGGGCAGTGCGGGGCGGTGGTTACCAGCAGATGCTCTGGCTGGCATCATTATCTAGAGCCAAGTCCCAGTTCCCTCCTCCACCTGTTCCTGGTTGTGTGGCCAAGAACAATTTTATGAACCTCACTTTCCTCATCTGTAAAATGGATGTGTGACGACAGATGCTCCCTCATGGTGTGGCTGGGAGAATTAACTGGGATGATGTATGCCAAGTTCCTGGTCTCCAGCGGGCTCTGTGAATCTCCTTGTCATCCCTGGGAATCCACTCCCTTCTTGACATTCCAACACACTGGGATGCGGGACACGGTTCTTTCCTGGGGTCTGCGTGGCTTCTCATCACAGGCAAGGCAGGGGGCTCAGCAGTTACATCTATTAGTTTACTTTGTCCTCCCAACAACCTTAGGAGGTAAGAACTATTATTTTCTACAGATGAAAATATTGGCGACCAATCAGAGTGGTTTAAAAAACTGGTCCAAGGGCACAGAGCTGGCAGGGGGCAGAGCATGCCTGTTCCTCTGTCCCCAACTTTGTTTTAGCCTCAAGCAACCTTCTCTCCTTCCCTGAAGTCATCTACTCCAGACCTGTGACTTCTGGTTGGACACTCCCTAAATCCCTGTCCCCAGCCCGACCAGTGACTGATCAGACACACACTCCTGACCCCACCCCTTTCCCTGGCCTCTTCTTGCCCACTTTTCTGCCGGATCTCTCCACTCTCTCTGCCTGGCAGTCTAGCCAGCTCTGTGCAGGTCTGTCTCCCACTCTGGACTGTGGGCTCCCGGGAGGCAGGAATCTCTCCCTTCGTGGTTCACTCAGCCCCAAGAACAAGCAACGAAAGATCAAGTCTCCTCTCAAACCAGCTTCCCTTTTTCTGCTCAGCATCATCCCCACCTCCCCATCTGCCCCGCCAGTCTGAAACTTTGCCCTTGACTCATCCCGCGCCTCCAGCCCCCATGTCACACCAGGCAGAGACTCTGCTAGGCACTGCCTCGGGCGGGCACTCGGCTTCCTCCCCTCTTTCTCATTCTGGCTGGCTCAACCCTCACCCTTCACACCCAGGAAGCCTCAATTCCCTCTGGGCCGAGTTCGTCCTCTCTGGAGTCTCCTGACACTGTCCAGCCTGCACGCCCATATCTGCTGGGTCTCTCACAGCGGCTGCTCTGACCATGGTGTGCCCTTCTCAAGAACCATCAGTGGCTCCCTGCTTTCTTCTGCATCCAGTTCAAACTCTTCAGGGCATTCTTTAAGCCATACCCTGAGTCTAGCCCACCCTTCCTACTCAATGCCATCTCACTGTTTCCCACCGTTCAGCTCCTTTGAGGGCCAATGTGCTTCCTTACTATGTGGCTTGGTTTGCTGCTTCCAACCTCCTGTCCCCTTCTTGTCTGGAGTATCTCCCCATGAACCAAATTCTATCTACCTCTCCCATATGACATGCCGTCAAAGATCAAGCCAGGGTGTCGCCGTACAGTTGAGGGCTTAGGAGCAAAGACTCTGAGTCAAGTAACCTGGTTGTGAATGTAGCTCTCCCATCCATAGGTGGTGACACTTTGAGCTTCAAGTCACTTCTCTCCGAGCCTCAGTTTCTACATGTGCAAAATGAAAATAATAACAGTAACTATGTTAGGTGGCTTTGGTTCACATCAACTGCCTCACTGCACGTATCTGGCAAATTGTACGCATTCCCGACTTTAAATATCATCTATATGTCAACGACTCCCAAATTTCTCTTGCAAACTCCAGACTTGTGCATCCAGCTACCTACTCAACATGCCCAAGAGGCATCTGCAACCCCCAGCAGCCCCAAGCTGAGTTCCTGATTCCCACCCATCCCCACACCCGTCCCGCCCCCGTTCCCTGCCAGCCCCTTCCTTCCGGTTACTTGGGCCAGAAATCTGGGCGCTATCCTTGGTGCCTCTTCCTCTCACCCCCCACTTCCCATCTGTCTGGCGAGCTCATGGCTATGCCTTCCAAATGCACCCAGAAACCAGCGCCTCCCTGGCTTCCCGCAGCCGCCTCCTAGGCGCTCTCCTGCCGCTGTCCTTGCCCTCTGCAGGCTGTTCTCAGCACAGCAGCCAGAGGGATCCGGAATCTCCTGCACTCAGAAGTCCCTGTGGCTCTTGTCTCACTCAGAGGACAAGCCCAAGACCCCGGGCAGCCACGAGGCCCCGAGAGCTCTGTGTCCTGCCCTCTGCCCCCCGCCCTCCTGTGCCTTGCCCCTCCCTGTCTCACTCTGCTCCCGCCACCCTGGCCTCCTCTCTGTGCCTCAAACTGGCCAGACACGCTGCCTCCTGAGGATGTCTGCATGGGACTGTTCTTTCAGTCTAGAATGTTCTCTCCCCAGATACTCACGCCATCATGACTCGCACCTTCACTTCCTTCAAATCTTTGTTTAACTGTCACCTGTCAGTGAAGCCTGCCCTATTCCAAACTGCATCCCACCCCGCCTTTTCCTCTGCTCTATTTTTTTCTTTTTTGCTGTAATATCTTTCGTCCTCTGACACATTATACCATTTACTTATTTATTATGTCCTTTGTTCATTGCCTGTCTCCCACCTGCACCCCCAACCCACTTCCCCACTGGGGTGTAAGTTCCACGGGACAGAGGCCTTTGTTTCCCCTGTTCAATGAAGTATATCCCCTGGGACATGGTAGGCTGTCAATACATATTTGTTGACTCAAGTGAGTGAGTGGATAAACGGCTAGTATCGTTCCTGAAGCAGAATAAATCCTTCTTATGGGAACTCACTCTTCTCAATGGACTTGTGTCAATGTCCCTCTGATGCCTGGGCCTCAGGACTTCTGGGCTCCCTCTCCAGCCCTGTAAATCAAGTCCTTTTATTCATTGCTAGAGCCTGACTCTCTTTCCAGGGAGCGTTTGTTCCTATTTCTAAGCTATTTCAAAGGCGGGTCTTTGGTCCCCTGATGGCACTGGGACAATTCAAGGCTCACCCCTCAGGGTGCAATGACGGAAGTCATTGAGAAGTCAGAAGTCTGTTGCTCCTAGGATGGCAGCCTGCCCGGGGGGAATCTTTCCGCCAAATTGGACCCTCTGTGCTCCAAAAGAAAGTTTGTTCAGCACCAGGGTCAATGCTAAGAGCCCAGCATCCTGGGAAGAGCATTGCACCCTTTCCAAGGAGCCTGGTGGATCCGACCTCTTTGAAAGGCCTTGGGGAATCTGCCTGCATCCCTGTCCAATCTCAGCCACTGCAAAGAAGCCAGCAGGGAAAGGGGCCACGTCTCATCAGCATTTGGTAATTTGACATGTAGCACAGTCCCACCTGAATCACAGCTCACCCCAGTGGGGACTGAGGGTCAGGAAGGGGTGTGGACACTTCTGAGCAAGGCCCAGACCTGGGAAGCCTGAGCCCCAAGACAGCCCCTTTCCAGAGAGAAGCCGGCACCTCAGCAGCCTTCTGGGCTGTGGCTGTCCGTCCACGTGGCAGGGCTTTCCCCCCAACCCCACTTGGGTGCTGTAGGGTCCCCTTCCTTTCTGCCTTGCCTGGGCTCCTTTCAGCTCAGTCAACTCATTGGGTGACTGGGCTTTCTGTTGTCTCAGGCCAGGCTTACTAAGGACGTGCTCCCTGGGGGTGGGGGAGGTGAGGGAGGGGCAGAATGAGGACGGAGAAGGAGTGGAAGCCCACCAAGGGTGTGACCTCAGGTAAGGTCCCTGGAGGGTAGCTTCAGTGTGATCCCTGGGGCCTTGGGAGGAGAGTTAGAAGTAAAATCAACCAAAGGGAGTGGGGTCTGGGTGGGGCACCAGCATTGCTAACCACGCCCACGTACCCACCACCACGTTGACAGATGTATCACCACATCACTGAGCCCCACGTGCCTCTCCTCATCACTCCCTCTGTACTAGAAGAAACAGAATTTGGCATCTGTTAGTCCCATGCATTTCTTCACATTTCACTAACTAATGTGCATATACCCTTAAACAATATGCAGCATAGTTTATGCACATTTTAAGCTTTATATTAATCCTATACTATTGTATCTGTACTTCCACATCTGGCAGTGTTATACTTGACAGAGTCATTTGTGTTGATATGTGCCAATGCATTTCTTTCTTTTCATCATTATATGCTATGCTACTCTATACACTAACTATACCACAAATTTACTAAAAAAAAAAAAAAAATGGGGTCTCTGGAGTCAGGCTGCCTGCTGGCTTGTTACTTGCCAAGTATGTGGCTTTGGGTAAGTTCCTTAATCTCTCTGTGCCTTTGTACTCCCATCTGGAAAATAGGCTCCTGTGAGTATGAGCTCACCTTAGAGCTGTGGTAGGGGTGACATGAGAAGATTCATTCAAAGGCTCACAGCGATGTCACCAGCACAGTGAACCTCAAGAGGAGAAGGCCAGTGTCTTATTCATTGGTGTCTCTGGCAAGAGATGAATGACTCCCCTCCCTCTCTCTCCTTGCCACCATTTCTGTGGGTACCTGGTGGGTACCTGCCCCTGACACCCTGGAAAGAGGGCCCTGGGCCCCATGGATGGGACCCCAACTCCATCAATCTGATGGTGGTAATGGCAATGTGTAAGCACCTAGAAACAGTCACAGAGGTACAGGTGAGAACCACGGGTGGGGAGAAGGGGAGACCCAGGAAAATGTCCAGACAGGCAGAAGCTCTGGCACTCAGAGACCCTGAGATTCCAGGGCTGCTAGATTCCTCCTTCACCTGCTCACTCCTCTGGGGAGATTGGGAGACAAGCAGGGCCTTGAACCAGCCCAGGCCTCTTGGGGGTTCTGGCCAGGCCTGGGGAGCAATGTCTTGGCCAGGATGTAATGGTGGTTGGAGGGTCAGAGGGGCTCAGGAATGACATGGACACATCTTCACAGATAACCACTTTCAGTCTCTGGCATCCCTTTGTGGCAGTGAAATATTTTCCACCAGGAAATGCCTTGAAATGCAGCTCCCCATGCAGACAGGTGGGCTTTCCATAAATTGGAAAGGGGCACAGCCCAGGCACCAGGTCTGGGAGAGCCAAAGGACACAGATGGCTCTGGCTCTCCCCCTCTTCACCCCTTCCAGGGCCTGTGTTGGTCACTGGAACACAAAGGGGAAGAGGACACACACATGCCTACCCTCATGGGTCTTACAGACACATGGTGAAGCAGGCAGGTATAGCTGGGTCATATGTGGGTTATGGAGGACCGGCACAGGGGCTGTCAGAACCCATAGCGGGGAATCTTCATTAAACCAAGAAGTCAGGGAGGGCTTCCTGGAAGAAGTGACATCTAAGCTGAGACCGAAGGATGAGTAGGAGTAGGAGTTGGCCAGGGGAAAAGGGAAGGGGTAAGTTATCTCAGGCAGGGAGAAGATTGGCTTGAAGATAGAAAAGAATGTGTGGCCAAAGGTGTTGGGGGGAGGGTGACAACAGGGGAGCCGGCAGCAGGAGAATGAGGTTGGAGCCAGCAGACAAATGGAAATCCTCCAGGAAAACCTGGACACAGAAAGTGCCCTTGCCAGTCCCTGGAGCTGTGTCGAAACACCCGATTCCCAAGTCCACAGGCCCAGGTCAGCCTGGTTTGGCTTCTGGGCTTAGGATGTGCTTGAAAGCCTGGCAGACCCAGATCACCTGGCAAATAGCTGGTGCTTGGAAATGTTAATATTCTTCTCCCTGTTTACTTCCTTGTCTGCTGAAGCATCTCTGAGCCATTAAAACTCAACTTGCATTAATGTACTTCAGAGAAACTGCAAAACCTTTCTTTCCAACCCCACTCAGTGAGAATTCCAAATAAATCCAGACAGTTGGCCATGCTGAGGTTGAACTCCATCCTGTCTGCAAAGAGACAGAATGAAGAGAGAGAGCGCTAGATTGTGAAATGCATATTTATTTCAGTTGAGAGAGTATTTTCAAGCTTTTAAACAGCATCATGCAGATCACTGACAAGTCATGCCTGCATAGTTCAAGCAGCAACATATTTTTTCTTCCTGGATGCTGTATCCATCAGGAAAGGCTAGGTTATGCCGCAATAATAAATCACCCCAAACTCTTTGTGGCTTACACCACTAAGATTTGTTTCTTTCTCACACTCCATGTCCACAGAAATTAGCTGGGAATCTTTCCCTGGCTGGAGGCTCTGAACCATCCTCACTCTGGGACCCAGCTAGTTTCTGAAATGTTGCCAGATGCTATTGCAAAGGTACTAGAAGCTCTGATGGATCTTCCACCAGCAGTTAAATGCTTGAATCTCACATAACACACATTGCTTCCACTAACAGCTCACTGGCCATAACTGGCCACTTGGCCCCCACCAACCCCAAGGGGATCAGGAAGAGTTGCCCTCTCACATGCTAGGAGACAGAAAGCCAGAAATGTCAGGAGACTGATTACCCCAGTCTCCAAGGACTACAAACTAATAAACTTCCTTTTCTGTCCCAAGT
This sequence comes from Daubentonia madagascariensis, assembly GCA_023783475.1. NCBI lineage: Eukaryota > Metazoa > Chordata > Mammalia > Primates > Daubentoniidae > Daubentonia > Daubentonia madagascariensis. Next base: position 7,926,862 of record JAKFHU010002202.1, read on the forward strand.
TATCTTCCTTGTCAATGGTTAATTAGTTGGGATTCATGAGTTTTGACCTTGCCAAGTGTCTTAATCCATTTTCTGTTGTTATAATTGAATACCACAATACCACACACAGGGCAATTTATAAAGAAAAGAAATTTATTTCTTACAGTTCTGGAGATTGGGAAGTCCAAGGTCGAGGGGCCACATCTAGTGAGGGTCTTGTTGCTGGTGGGAACTCTCTCTGGAGTCACAAGGTGGTACAGGGTATCACATGATGAGGGGGCTCACAAGAGACAGCCAAACTGGCTTTCATAACAGACCCACTCTTGTGATAACTAACCCACTCCCTCAATAATCCATCGATCCATTAATTCATGAGTGGATTAATCCATTCACAAGGGCACAGCCCTCATAACCTAGACACCTTCGAAAGGTCCCACCTTTCAACACTTCTGCATTAGGGACCAAGTTTCCAACACATGAACTTTTGGGAGACACATTCAAACCACATCACCATGTTCAAAAGCAATTTAGAAGAGAAACGTTATATCAATTTGAACAGCATCTATTGACTTAGGGAAAATTGTGCAAATTATAAATTATTCTTATCTGCTTAACTGGACCATAACATTTCTTTTATTATTATTATTATTACTATTACAGACAGGATCTCACTGTGTTGCCCAGGCTGGTCTAAAACTCCCAAGCTCAAGCAATCAGACTCCCTGCTTCAGATTCCTGAGTCACTGGGAGATGCCACTGTACCCAGCTTATTTCTCTATCCTGCTTTACTGAAAATCAAGAATACTGCATTTCTTTATGGATATCCTATAATTCTATAGTCTTGTTTGGGTACACAATAACAAAAGCAAATACAAATAAGATGTTTCAAACCCTTTGGAAACATCTATTACATAATCATAGGTTCTATTTACTGAGAGGTCACTATGGGAATGTCATTTTTCTAAGTGTTTAGCAAGTATTATCTCATGATATCTTCACCCATAAGGTGAGTTGTTGTTGTTCCCATTTTACAAAGGAGAAAACCAAGGGCCAGAGAGGTTAAGTAGCGTGCCCAAAGTCACACAGCCAGAGCCCTGTGTTATGTTCTGCTCCTGTATTGCTAGAAAACAAGATGCGCATTGCAAATAATTCTATTCTGTCCTCTGGGGACAGGAGGATTCCCTGAAGGTAAGAGAGGGGCATGTCTTCCAAAACACGCACAGCTCTGGAATTCTTCTGGGATCAGAAGCACCCTCCCCACACCAATTTGAAAAGACTAAGGAGATCCTGAATGGGTTCCAGCCGCTGAACTTTGCTCTTAGTGCAGGAAAGCCAGCCTGGCACTAGATCTTTTCTTAAATTCCTGAGCCTCAATCATCATTTATCCAGGAAAGCACATGACTGAGCAGAAGGGAATGGGGCACCGTTGGTCTCCTGAGCACTTATGCACGTGCAGAAACAACTGGGCATGTGCACACACACAAACACACATAGCCATACACACACACACATAGCCGTACACACACATAGCCGTACACACACACCCCCGACCCCCCAGACACCTATTACTCAGCCTCAAGCTGGAAATTCCCAGCCATTCATTTCTGTTTTTCTGCCTGGCCTCACCCTTTTGGGGAATGTACAGAGGACACAGGGGAGGGGAGGGGACTAATGTCAAAGGGCAGAGGGTGACAGGCTGAGGGTGGCTACTGCCCATGGGGCCCTGAAAGGCTTAGGGGGTGGGATCAGGGTGGCTTGGTGCAATGGGCTCTAAAATTTGGCAAGGTGCCAAATCCCCTAATTTGAAGGCAGTGCAGGGTGGAGCCAGGGAGAGGAGAGGGGAAGTGAGGAGGGGGCATTGCAACTTGAATGTGCAAATTTCCAAGTCCCACTCCTGGAGTCTGAATTCAGTAGGTTGGAAGTGGGGCTCAGAAGTCTGTACGTCCAAGACTGTGGCTCACACTTTCTGAAACAGTGCTTAAGGTTCTGGAGTCCGGGAGAAAGACCTCAAGTCCCATCCCAGCTCTACTGCTTCTAAGCTGTGTGACCTTAAGCAAGCCACATATCCTTTGAGAGCCTCACTTTTATCATCAGTAAGATAGGGACCATTGTACATAATTTTAGCACATGCCTGGCACATGGTAAACATTAAATAAATAATGTCTGTATTATTATTATTATTATAATGTAACTAATATTATACAATACATGCCCCTCCAAACTCTGCATTAATTGTGGGAATTGCTTCAGCTAAAGTTTATCTCTGTAACTGAAAGAGAAAATAAAGCAACACAAACACTCTGGGATCCTTGGGGACTGAGCAGGAAGAACAGGGCTGTCCCACTCCTAGCCCTCATCCTGAGCCTGCAGAGGAGGTTTCAATCTTACCTAAGAATGGGATGAAAAGACAGGAACAAATCATTTCATTTCAAAGCCTCTGTTGGTGTTTCATACTGCTGGTGGGTGGTACGCAGGGGAGGGGTGGGGGCTGGGATGAGGAGTTTGCAGCGAGCTCCCTCCCGGGGGCGGGAAGGGCGGGAACAGGCAAATGCGAGACAAAACTGGATTTGGGACAGAGAAGAGAGAGCTCACTGCAAAAGGGAGAGTGGGAATTTGCAGCTTTGGGCAGAGACAGCAAACGCAGATTCCTGCAGGAACTGCAAACCCCAATCTCTGTGAGGTTTGGCAGGTAGTGAAATGAGCAGGGTACAAGAGAAATCATGTGCCCATCATAGTGTGTCTTTTCTTGACTTACTTTTGGTGGAGGCTTGGGCTCAAAGAAAAATATCCTTACTATAAGAAAACAAGAGAAGGGTAATGGTGAATGGCAACTAACCAGGGCACAGGGTTGGGGAGCTCCTGGAGGTGGAGGGGATGGCAGGAGACTGAGGGGCTCACCAGGGCCTGCCCCATCTCAAGGGTCAGCTGCTGCTTGGGCCCTGCCCACTGTCACCCTGGGGGAGCATGTGCCAGTGGGGCCAGATCTTGTGATTCACCTGAGAGAACACAGGAAAGTGAGTTCATGTGTGCAATTTCCTGATTTTTAAATGTTGCCTCTGATTTTTAAAAACGCCATGCAGACATTGAATCTAAGACACTATTGATGGTAAGATGTTCTGATATTTAATAAACTGCTAATAAAAAACCCTGCTGATTACACTATGACAAGCTATTGATTGCAAAATGAATCCCAATTCCAAACATGTCACAGTGTGAAAAGGGTGCATCTTAAAATCTGTGAAATATTGTATATCAATAGCCTGGACTTGGCCTGTGGCTAAGTCTTGTGCAGTTCCCAACCTGCATGACTGTCCATAGCAGCTCTTATGATGCCATCCCAGGACACTGGAGGGCTTAAGGGCCACCAGGAGGCTCACACTTGAGTCACACCTATGAACTCTCAAGTCCCTTGAGAAGAAGTAATCAATCCCTCTTTGATCTTCACCTGAACCAGGAATGAGTCAAGGTGTAACAGAGTAGTCGTCTGTCTTCCCATAGATATGGAAGCATAAAATTGAGAGTGGAGAATATGTCACAGAGAGAATGGCCTGAAAAAAAAAATGGCAAAAATATTTTCTGTCTCTTTAAAACTTCCCCCACTCTTTTTGGGAGAATGTCTTTTGATCTTTGTGTTACAGGAGATAGCTCAGCCCTTGGGCCCAGATGGGCGGAGGTCACAGGCTTTGTCTTTGGCAGAGATGGGATGATTAGAATCGTTAACACAGTAACCTAGAACTGAGGGCCCTCCCTTTAAAAGGTCTGTATTTCTGCTTATGTTCAGGACATTTGGATTTTGAGACGAGAGCCTACCGTTTTTTCTCCTTTGCCGGCAAAGTAATAAACTTCTCTTTCTCTCTCCTCAAAAAACTTGTTCTCTTTCTTCTGACACAGCCTCGAGGATAAGTGCCGAGCTTTCGGTAATAAAGGCAACAAATAGGGAAATGTGGCTCTGTTTGTTCCTGTGGGTCACCACTGTGACCAGGTGATACCAGGGCCCCTGAGATGGTGGTTCCATAGGCGTGGGATAGAGCTTCACAAGGGATTCTGAGTCCTGCCAGGGTAGACGAGGTCTCACACCCACATTTATACAGGCCCAGAGAGGTGAAGGCACTGGGCCAACCTCACACAGCTGGGCAGAACACAGCCAGGCCAGGGGCCCCACCCTCCTCACTCCCATCCCCAATGCCCCTTTGAAGACATTCCTGCCCCTCTGCCCCAGGTGGGCTGGAGACAGGGCTCTCCAGGGCAGACAGAGGGTGTCTTGGCCCCTCCCTTTTTCTGCCCCCCACCCCCGCCAGGCCCCGGTTGCTGGGCCTGTCCCACAGAAAGCACCTTTATTTGGTTCACAAGACTTTTAAATTTTATTAGTAAAATACAAAATGGCACAAACATTAGTGATGAGGGTTGGAAAAATAAAAGGATCAACCTACTCTTTCCAAAGCCTTCCCCAGGTAGTCCTTGTCCATGTCCTGTTTAGAGAAACTCACAAAGTCCATGGAAGGGCGACCAGCTGCCCCCAGCAGCTTCCTCACAAAGGAAGAGAGCCCTGTCGCCAGTGTCCCATCCCTTGAAGGCTCTCCCAGCCTGAAGGAGCCAGAACAAAGGGCATTCAGTCCTGTTGTCACCGTCTCTAAGCCATCAGAGTGATTCCACTTAGGTCAGGCGCTGAGCTTCCCAAACACCCTGTGCCACGCCCAGCAGGGGTGGGCAGGAGCCCAGGCAGGCAGGGTGGCATGGCTTCCCTCTCCCCATGGATCAGAGCTGTGTGTTCTTCTTCAGAGCACCCCTCAGCGAAGGAGTGTGTCACTGGCATCTAGGTGGAGCCCAGCCCATGAAAGACTCCTCAGGTGGGGGGCAAGGGTCACCCTTGGGGAAAATCAGAGGAAAGGGTGAGCTGCCACCAGAGACCCCGAGGTGTGAGGCCTGCAGGCCCAGCTCTGACCATGGGGCGCTGGCCAGCCCAGTCAGCTCCAGCCCCTTCGGGGCATGCCTGAGTCTTCAGCAGCCAAAAAGGGAACCCCTGACTCTCTACCCACAACTTCCCCTCTCCTGCAGCTCCTTCCCCTTCCCAGGCAGAGTCCCTTTCAGAAATAAACACGGGACTCATGGAAAACATCGTGGAAATCCCTGGCCCTGCCTGCAGTGGGGGCAAAGATGAGGGGAGAAGGTCTTGGAGTGCAGAGAACAGTGTTTTCAGGGAGTGACAGAGTTAGAAGGGGAACCCAGGCTGCAGGAAAGAACCTGGGGCATGTGGGACCATAGGGGACATGAGGTCCAGTGCCTGCATAAGACCCTAAAGCAGCGTCGGGAGTGCAGCTACTCCTGAAGCTCTTCCCTGGCTCCTTTCACATGTCCTTACAGCCCTCTCTCCTCCCTCACCAGTCCCTCTGTCCCTCTGGTCCTCCTGGCTGGGTAGAGCTCAGGCTGTTTCAGTGGCTGAGACTGGGAGGGGCCTTCAGAGCTGGTCTCTGCTCCACCCACTCCCATTTGGGGACCCACAGGGCAGAACTTGAACTATCAACCCACTCCCTTGCAGGTCCTCCTGGTCACAGGGTCCAAAGACCAATCTGACCCATTGGCAGTAACCATCTAAGGTGCTCTGCTGATAAAGATGGTGGAGCTGCATCCAGGGGCTGGGAAAATGGTCTTGGGATCAATTTGTGATGTCAGGGGTACAGGTATTGCCACATATCTGCCATCCCTCTTTCCTTTCACAGTTGGGATTAACTTGGTGGGCCAGCAGGAGACCCGGGACCAGAACCCAGCCTTCAGGCTTGGAGTCAACGTTCCTTCACTGCACAGCATAGACCCAGGAGGAAAGCCACCAGCTATCAAAGCCACCAGATAGCTTTATCTCCCCTTCCCACGATGCCTAACCAAGGGCGGAGCCATCCCTGGGAGCACCACACTAGCTTCATGCAAGAAAAGACACGTCACCAGTTGGGGCATGGGCTGTGTACAGAGGATGGGGGGAGATAGCACCGCAGGTGGCCGGGGTGACTGGCGACTGCAGCAGGACCAAGAGACACAATGAGGTCAGAGGGAGTGAGCAGAGGGGCCTGGCTTGATGCTCGTTTGTGAGATGGGATGACCATGGTACCCACAGGGAGGCGTGGGTCGGGGGGCTGGGCATTCAATAAATAATCATTCACTGGGACAAGGATGATGTCAAAGGGAACCTCTGACCAGCCAGCAGCAGAGGAGTGTTTTTGGATTTGGGTTGAGTTGGGAGGCCACTCCCTCTGTCCCCATAGGCCGAGAATGGTCAAGGCTGGCCTCCTGAGGTGTGCCTGGGAGCTTGGAGCAGTTCACACCTGGAGGACCACCCCTCCCCACTCTGGTCACCCCAGCTCAGGCCAGGCCCTTGGGTGAAGGGGGGTATGAGGACAGGGGACCCCAGGCAGCTGTCTGAGTCAAACGCTGGACGCAGGCAGGGGGGCAGCTCACACTGGCACCAGGACATAGGAGTTGCTGCCACAGCTCCGGGGAACATAGCGAAGGCCCTCTGCCATCTCTCCCACCACCTTGCGAGGGCAGCCCTGGAGGCTCTGGTAGGCGAACATGGCCACCCCCAGGCAGAAGAGCAGGCCAAGGAAGGCCAGCAGCCCCACTGCCTGCCTCCGGGTGGCCGCCTGGGGGTCAGGGGCAGGAGTGATAAGGACACTCAGCCTCTGGGGGTCCACAGTGGCGTGGATGGGTTCTTCTGCCTTGGGGGCCCCGCTGCCTGAGGCCACTGGCTCCCTGCTGGGGGTCCCTTCAGAAGAGACAGGGACCACAGAAACATGGGTCATGCTGCCAGGCCCCCAGTCCTGGAAAGCATCCGTGTGAGCTGGAACGGGACCCATCTCCTTGGGCCCTAGAGAGTTCTCTGGCCTAGGGTTCTGTCCCTCGGCCCTCACAGGTTGGCCTTCAGGCCCAGCGTTCTCCTCCGGGACTGGGTGGGAAATGGTGGGGGCCTGGGTGGAGGGGGCCTGGGTGGGGGGGATGTGGGTGGTGGGGGCCTGGGTGGAGGGGGCCCAGGTGGAGGGGGCCTGGGTGGAGGGAGTCTCAGAGGCCTTTTCCTCAGCCCAGAGGCCAGCCCCAGCTGGGTAGGTAGCAGAACTCTGCCAGGTTGTGGCAGTGGAGACAGCAGCCACGGTGAGAAACTCAGTGTCCTCAGGCCCAGCTGGAGGCCCTCCATCCCAAGTGTTTGAGGTGGGGGGAAACCTGGTCCCCAAGGAACCAGACACTCCCATTGGCAGCTCCGGGGAAGTCCCCAAGGCCCTGTGTGCCTCCTGGGAAGATGGAGTCATCTCCAGACTGTGGCCTTCCCCTGTGGCTTCAGGCTCTGAGACGGTGGACTCGTACATTCCCCTGGTGGCCAGGGTGGTCCTGGGCTTAACTGCGCCAATTTGCTTCTCAAACGTGCCGCTGTTTGGAGTCAGAGCAGCAGCCTGGCGGTCTAGGTGCTCCATAGCTTCTTGGACCCATTTCTCCTTTGGATCAGCACAGAAGAGTCTGTGAAGTTTCGTCTCCAAGCTACAAGGGAGGAAGACAGGGACCCAGTGATGCCCAGGTACCAGAAGCCCAGGCCAGTGGGGCGTGGAGGCCCAGCACCAATGCTCTGCGATGCACAGACCTGGCTGGAAATCTGGCTCTCCCTCTCATTAGCTGGGAGGCTGCGGGCAACTCGACCTCCTGAGCCTCTGTGGCCTCACCTGCGAAATGGCGATAGGAATGCCTGCCGTCTGTAGGGTGACAAACTGTCCTAGAAAAACTGGGATGGAGGGGGTTCTCAGGATGAGGGACTTTCCATTTTAAAACCGGGAAAGTCCCAGGCAACAGGGGACAAGTTGATAACCCTACTTCTGCGTTATTGTAAAAAAGGCAAATTATGTAAAGCACCTGGCTCAGAGTAAGAGCTCAGTCATAGCTGAAAATAATAATAATGTTAATAATAATAGTTACCATTAAGGCAGGGGGCTCTGGGCTGTGAGTCTCCTGCTTGGGAGGGGACTTCACAGGTGTCCTCTGATGCCTAGTGTGTGACAGGTGAGCTCCATGGTGGGGCCTCTGCACTCTGGAAAGGGCGCTATGTCATAAAGTCCTGTTCCTTCTCTCCCTGTTTCATGGCTACAGGCTGCACTTTGGGCCCCTTCCCTGCTCTCCTAGTGCATGTTCTTGGGCAGAGAGGGCTCCTAGGGAGCTAGAACCATATGTTATATATGGCAGTCCCATGGGACTCTGAGTGCCATCCAAATCTTGAACTTCCTCCGAAGCTGGGGGTGGCTGGTTCACCACCTAGACCACAGCTCAGAGCTGACTAAGGTCCTTGCTCCCTGCCACAGCCTGTGCTTGCCATTTTTCCTGTGTTTAAACCTCACACCTATCCTGTAATGCGGTCACCACGCTCATCCCCATTTCACAGATGAGAAAACCGAGGCTCAGAGAGGTAAAGTAAATGCACCTGGCTCCAGGATGCTGGGAAGCCAGAGAAGTCCAGGAGGCAGGCGTGTGACCCTGCAGGCCCCCTCGGGCATGGTGACCCCTCCCCCACCTCCCATTTCCCTTTCATCTAGAAGACACCTGAAGGAAGCCTTGACTGTGAGTGGAGAGGTCAGGCAGGAGCACGTTCCGTACCTTGCCCCTCTTAGAAGCTCACAGTCGAGGACAGGGCACGCTGGACTTCCTTTAGCTCCGCCTAGAAAGCAAAGGGCCTTTCCTGCGGCCAGGCCCCTGGGTCCGGCTAAGGCTGCTTTAGGGCCCAAAAGTCAGTTCGGGAGAAAGGCCTCAGGGCTGGGTGATTGGGCAGTACCCAGGAGAGGCCCCAGGAGGAGCAAGTGACCAACGTGGCCAGAGCTCCCCAACAGGCAGCGGGAAAGTGGCTCAATGTAATACTCCTCCAAGTCTCACAGGGGTCCTGTTTCCTCATTTGCCAAAAGGAAGTAATGATCTCTGTGGCTGCTATCGCCAGCACCTTGCCAAGCTCTTTAGTTACACCATGTCCCTGCATCCTTCTAGCTCCCCATTTTATAGACAAGGAAACCAAGGTGCAGAGGGCAAGCAATGTGATCAGGGCCACCAGCCAGTGAGAGGTGAAGCTGGGATTTGCACCAGTCTGTTGGAGTCTGGGACCTGCACTGTAAGACTGCCATGCTCTACCGCCCCGTGAACTCTAGTGGGTTCGAGGGCTGTGTAAAATGTGCTTTAGCCCAGGAGGAATTATCACCCTCAGTGGCTGCTCCAGGCCACAAGCCGGGGCCATTCAGAAAGCCACCCCTCACCTTTGCCATGTGGCACAGATAGTAAGGTCAGTGAGGTGGCCTGTAGGCCAGAAGCAAGAGGAGTGTTTGCTGAAGGCTTTGGCTGGGAGCCTAGGTTGGGGGCAGTGGGTATGGACATGTATTAGCAGAGGACCGGGACTGTCCTGAGGGCCTGGTGGGAATTTGAGAGGCCTCGAGGGCAGTACCTACATGATGGCGCGTTTGCCACAGGATTCCTGGTTTCGTCGATAGTGGATGAGTAAATTCACGGGTATCTTCGAGGTCATCTTGTTGCACGTGATGCTGCATTTCGTCACACCGAGGTGCTGTCCTGAGACCACAGAGGCCCCCAGTCAGAAGGGCTATCTGTGGGCCTCTGGCTTCCCAGCCCCACACCAGCTTGTCCTGGCCACACCACCCAAGCCAGAGCCGATGCCCTGCGCACCCTGGCCTTCAAGGCCCTTTACTCAGCCCCCCTGCCCCTCCACACTTGGCTATGCTGCAGTTTCCCCACCTGTAAAATAGGGACAAAAATAGTATCTTCCTCATCAGCTTGTTGTAAGGATTAAAGAAAATGAAGAAAGAAAATGAATTCTTATTTATAAAGCTCTTTTTGCCTGGCACATATGAAATGTTTCTAAACTTAAGTTGCCCCAGTTGGTCTATCGTATAGCAGAAGAGACGAGTCTGAGAATGACTGGGATCTGCCTGAGGTCACACAGCCAGCGTGTGACGGAACAGGTTCTCCTACCAGGCCTGGCTCCTGTTCCCATGTGGCCTGCGGCCCTGCCCATCCCCCATCCCCGCCTTTACCCTAGTAAGTCACCTGCTAAGCCTCTGCCCCACCCCATGTACACGCCGTTTATCCTTCTCAAGCTGTTTCACATTCATGGATTTCCGCAACCTCTAAGACATACCCAGACCTCTGTCCATCCACATCTAACGTGCCCACCCTATGACACGTGCACACATATGCACACAAGTCAACAAACACAATGGCACATATATATACCCTACACACAAAACCACATAAAGACACACATACAGCTAGGCACATGTAGCAGATAATACACTTTTTTAAACATTTAAGCACAACTGCCTTCTGAGAGAGGTGGTATCTGCTGAGTAGATGATCCTTTGTTCTACCCTTAAGAGCCAGAATGAATTTGAGAGCAGTTGCTGGAGGGTACTGAATCATCCTGCTTAAGGGAGGAGGTGGCATTTGGAGTTCCCAGGCAAGAGGAGTAAGGAGGGGGGTTGGAGATGGGGGTATGGCTAGGGTGGGGGCCGGGTCAGGTGGGCAGGGGCATGCCGTAGCTGGACACCACATGGAGCCAGAGAGAAACCCCAGGGCAGGACGAAGATGACTAAATCCAATTATTTGATATAAACATTTGAAGTCATTTGTATTACATTTCCCCCTTGCCCCTTCCCCTAAAATCTCCAGCAAAAATTTTTCTGCTAGGTGTAAGCTCAGGGAGCATGGGTGTAAAAAATAAGGAAGAGCTTGAGTTTCAGATCTGGGTCAAGGTTATGTGCAGCAAAAGCAAGACCCCAGAGGGTTTTGCAAACATGTAGAGGCCAGGACTTCCAGGGCAATGGAGTCCAGTTGATCTTACCCAGCACTTCAGGGCCTGGGAGGCCCCCAGCTGATCCGTGGGTCCCACCAAAACACATATTGCTCATGCACAAATACTTACATGCCTGTGGCCATGCGAACATACTCCATCATCCCAATACAGACGCACACACACAGACTTTCTAGAATCTCTCACCTCCCCTCCCCATCAATCCTCCTTAGCCTTGGCCCAACTGCATGTTGGAAGTGTGGTTTGGGGCCTGCAGGGCTGGGCTGCGTCGTTTGAGGGACAGCATGAATAGCTCCTGGGGTGAGCAAGACAGGCTACCCGAGTCACAGGTTGTCCTTTATCACCAGAGAACCAGGATATGAAAGTCACTATGCAGGCTGGTTGCCCCCCTTCTTCCCCAATGGGACCTCAGAATGACTCAGCTGCAGCCTCCCCATGCTCTGTTGAGTGCAGCCAGGTGGCAGTCCCCTAAACTGACCTGGCAGATGTCTTCCTGGGGAAACCCCAGGAAAAAAAGTGTCCCTGAGTGACCTGACATAGGAGGATGCAAAGGAGGTTGCCCAGTGGGTAGGAGGGAAGGGCCATTCCATGGGCCCCATATCCAGGATGGGGAAGGCCACTGCCCACCTCCAGGGCTTTAGATAGCTCCAAAGTCACCTTGTCCTCCAAATCCACACCCTCTGCCATGGTGCCTGAATGCTGTTGGCCAGGTTCAGTTCTTGGTTCTGCCAGGAAGGTTGTGTAACTAACCTGGGGGGGAGCCTGTCCTTTCTCAGAGCTGAAGTTTTCTTTTCTGTAAATGGAGAGAATGCCTCATTCAACCAGTCATCTCTTATCTGTCATATGAGTGTCAGGAGGGCAGGGACCTTGTCTGTCTTGGAGTCACAGTGTCTTTCAGCATCAAGTACAAGGTGGATACTCAATAAATATTCATATGAATGAAATTATGTCTCAAATCTACTTATTCCTCTTTAATGCATCTCTTTACCATCTCATCCATCCATCCATCCATTTATCTACTCCCTTTTGTCAATCTCCTACCCATGTCCCATCCACCCACCTGTCTACCTCCCACCCTCCCCTACTCATCCCCCATCCATCACTCCCCCTCACCTACCTACCACCTGTCCATCCTCCACCCCCTTCATCTCACCCACCCACCCATCCCTCACCAGCCCACTCACCCATCCTTCATTCATCCATCCATCCATCAGCTTCCTGATTCAGCCAACACTTGCTTGAATCACTTTTGAATATATACAAAACCCTCTTGTCCTTAACCTGGAGCTCTGTCTCTCATAGCTGCTGGTACTGAGGTTGGAGGAAGCCCCTTAATCCAATAAATGCCATCAGATCACTGTGTTTACTCAGTCAACCAACAAATGCTGGTCCTTCCTTCTTGCCCTGTGCTGGGTGCTATGAGGCACAGGCAGGAATGTCCTGGGGATGAACAAGGCCCACCACTGCCCTCAGAAGGCCCCAGGCCTCATGGGCAGGTAAAACACGCCCACAAACTATCAGAGCTTTTTTTGTTGAGCTGTATGTCAGACCCTGTGTTCAGCACATGGACATCTGCTCTCATAATCCCAACACCCCTGCAAAGGGAGTATTGTTATCTCCATTTTATAGACGCAGAAGCTGAGAATCAGAGAGATTAAACAACTTACCCAAGTTCACACAGCTGTTTAGTGGCAGAGCTGGTTTTTCACCCAACCCCTAAACACCCCACTATTCTAGGCTGCCTTTGACATCAGGTAGAAACACTGTGTTTCAGAACGTACCACAAATGTACTGGGGTTTACATGAGGGAGAGACCACTTCCAACTGCAAGTAATCAAGGGAGGCTTCTTGAAAGAGGTCTCCTTTAGGCTGGACCTCAAGGACTGCTGAAAGGCTTACAGGCAGGAATGTCCTGGGTCACTGGGTGAGGTGACAGAGGGCTTGAGCCATTGCTCAGCTGTGTGTCTTGGGCAAGTCACTTACTCTCTCTGAGCTTCAGTTCCTTAACCTGTAAAATGGACGTGCTAATACCTGCTTCACAGGGTGGTTGTGAGAAGAAACATTTTTTTAACATCTGGAGCATTCCTCCCTTAGAGCAGCGTTTCTCAACAGTGACGCTTTGGACATTTTGGACCAGATAATTCTTTGTTGCGGGGGGGCTGTCCTGTGCACCGTAGGATGTTTAGCAGCATCCCTGGCCTCTACCCACTAGATGCCAGGAGTACCCCTGAACCAAATGCATTGGGACATTTGTAACAACCAAAAATATCTCCAGAAATTGACAAATGTCCCCGGGGTTGGGGGGCAAAATAACCCACTGAGGACCACTGCCCTAAAGATATCTTCATGACTCACTTCCTGGCCTTCCTCAAAACTGTGCAAATGCTGCCTGCTAAATGAGGCTTCCTTAAGCCCCTATTTTAAATGTCAACACCTCCCCTCCCTTCTCTTTATTTTTTTAATCACCGTGCTTTTTTTCCTTCTAACAGACCAAATTGTTTACTGATTTATTTTATGTATTGTCTGTCTTCTTCAGTGACGGAACCCTGAAGGCTGACATCTTTGGCAATTTATTCACTGATGTGGTTTCAGCACCTAGAGCTGTGCTTGCCACATAGTAGGTGTGCAATAAGTATTTGTTGAATGAATGGACAAAAGGAATAAGGAAGTGTTTTGTGACATATAAAACCCTAACCAGCAGAGAAATAGAGGAATTTTTATTTAAATTCGACAGAAGCCTGGATCTGACACTCTGAATTTATCCTCCCCTGCCTTCCCCGTCCACCCCCACTGCTAATCAGGGGTGCAGACTACAGGAGCTTAAAACAGATTTTTTTTTTCTCTTTCTTGCCGGGACTTGAGTGGGAGTGAATGCGTCAGTGCTTGGGGAGAAAAATTCTCTGCTCTGACTTGTATCTGCAGGTTTGTTATATAAAGCGCAGGAGCCTCCCGCCTGACACAGCCCCACAAACCCACATTTGGGGACTGACATAGCTGCCCTGCACCAGCCAGGGAAGCCATCACGAAGCCCTGAGCCTCCTCTCCGGGCCGTCTGGCTTCCGAACCACCCCGTCGTCCTGCAGGTGTTCTCAGGGGGTCTCTCGGAGCCACAAACGTCAGTGCTGGTGAGGACCCCCAAGGTGAGCCTGGTCGAATGCCCAGTTTTACAGAAGGAGAAACTGAGGCTCAGAAAGGTTGAAATAATGCCTAATATCTCCCAAAAAAGTCAATGACCAAGATTAGGATAGGAGCCTGATGGTCCTAAAGCCCCAGGCTGCTAGTCAGAGCACCCAGGGTCCCCTTTCAATCCTAGCATGGGACCCCCCTCAGCTAAGTAAAAGTAATCCTCCTCCTCCCTCTTCCAAAATGCCCTCACAGACATTGGAACCTCATCACCGCACCCCACCCCCACAAGTAATAGCTATATTTAAAGGTACAACTGCTGGGACCAAAGAATGCAAGACCCTGCTCAGAGTCACACAGCAAGACTACCGCAAAGCAACCTCCATCTAAGTGCCCATCTTCCAGCGCTTGCTATCCCCAAACACCTCAGGCCTTAGGGCTCAAGCCCAGAAAGCAGGAAGCCAACAGCAGTTCGCCCCCGCTGCCCCCCACCCCGTGCACTTGCTTCCTGCTACGCTGGTGAGTTTGTCCCATGGAGACAGCCTAGATTAGAAGCTGGGGACTGCTTCTCATTCTCCCAGATTCTCTGTGTGCCCTAAGGTAAAGTCCCACTTTCTCTGAATGTCAACTTGCCAGATGACTTGGGCATCGCCTGAGGAGGGGGCTGATTAGCGGTTCACAGAGGCAGCCCACGGAGGTGGTGAGTGTGCATCTGTGCTCTCTCCTGCACCCAGTGCCATGGGTCTTACCCTCTCCTGCCCCACCTGCTGGCTGTGCATCCTCAAGCCAGTTTCTAAACCTCTCTGGGCCTCCATCTTACCCATATCAGGTGGGATGGATAATACCATGCCCTACCAGGTTCTGGGCTCCAGTAAGCAAGTGACTGGAGGTGAAAGCACTTTCTAAGCTGTGCTCGGAGGAGGAAAACAGCGTGACAGGGTAGACACAGGCAGAGGGACTGGGGCTACAGACTGGCGCAGCAGCGGGAGGTGAACCCTGTCCATGAGCTGCAATAACCTTGACCTTCACTGGTCCTGGGCCCCCTACTCCTGGGAGCCTTGAAATCAGGGCAGGAGAAAGTCCTAACTGGTCTGGCCTGGGGCCAGGGCTGCGGGTTACGCATTAACCCTGGGTGGGGAGACTCAGCCCATTGTCAGCCAGGGCCTCCCACACCCATACCCCCAAGCCTCTGCAGGCTCCCCGCAGCCCCCACCCTCCTGGCACCCCCGCACCTGGCTCCCTTGTGCCTCCCACACCACCTCTCTGTGCTGCCAGGCAGCAGCCACCTTGCTCACGGGCCAGGCAGGGACAGTTGCGGAGACTGGAAATCCTCCCGGCACTGCATCTGGGCAGAGGGGCCCAGCCCCCTCCCACACATCCCCAGGGAAGGGGCTGTGGCAGACCTTCCACCTTCCCCGGGCACACTCTGGGGGCCCTCACATCAGGCATGAGGAGCAGAGCAGGGGCTGCGGGGGCTCACTACCCTACTGGTGCCCAAGTCTAGGCCCCACTCACCAGCCAGCAGGATGGTCAGATGGCAGAGGGCAGCCACGCGGAGCAGCCATGAGAGAGGTATCGAAGCCATGGCTGGGGTGGGCGAGGGTCCCGGCGGGGGCCAAGGCAGTCAGCTAGGCCAGGCGGCAGAGCTCAGCGCTGTCACCCTGCCGCCTGAGCTCTGTCGCTTTTTATAATGGGGCTCGCTGCCTCCGCCTCCCAGCCCCCGCAGGCAGGCGGGTGGGAGGAGAGAGGAAGGGAGCCAGTGAGCAGTCACTGGATTCCTCAGGATGTTGCCAAGGAACCAGCTGGCTCCGGGCTCTGGGAGGGGGCCGCAGCAGGGGGTCCTGGGCTGGCCGCTAACCATCCTATTGCTCCTCCATACCGGGACCTGCCTGGGAGGCTGGACCAGGCCTGCCAGGGTTCAAAGGGACCCCTCTCCTCCCTTCTGCACAGCCCACCTCCCTGCCCGGAGCTGGCACCCGCCATAGGATCTGGCCTGGGGCACTAGCTCCTAAGTGGGCAATAAACAGAAGGACAGAGGGCAGATGACAGACAGTGCTGGCCATAGGCAAGCCAGGAGGGACCCGGTGCCCTGCCTGTCTGGGTCTGACAAGCTCGTCTTTGGTCTGGGGGATATCTCTCCCACGCCATGATGGACCCCCAAACTTCACCCCTTAAAATCCCAAGTCCTGAACCGTGAGCTTCTGGGGACCTTGCTCATCCATGCATCCCCTGAGCCCAGCAGGCAGCCTGGCCAACAGCAGGGGCTCAGTGCAGTGTTTGCTGAAAGAATGATCCAGTCCACCTTCATGTGGACAGATGGGGAAACCAAGGCTCACAGCCACCCCAGGTCGGACAGAGCATCAGGGTGGAGAACTCACCTCCCGCTGCCACAGAAGGGAGGATGAGGCACCAGCAGGGGCGTGGACAGCTTGGGACAAAGGAGAGAGCCCTGGCCTCCCAGCCTCCGGCTCCCCAGTCTTTCCTTCCCTGCCTCGCACCCACACCTGTCTCTGCTCTGGCCCCCGCCAGCCCAAGGGACAACGTGGCTGCCAACCCACCCTGGGCAACTGTGCCTCCAGACATCCCCCCCTCCCCCCGCCTCTGCAGCCATGCCCCGGAGAAGTCCCGCCTCCCACAGGGCCTGAGTTCTCCCTCTGTCCAAGGAGGGTGTTATGCTAATCCACTGGGGAGGGGGCTTCCCAGCGCTGACCCTCCAGGTTCACTGGCCATTAGAGGTGGTAACAACAGGACCAGGGAGGACCAGCCCGCAGGCTCCCATCACATGACGAGGCCTGGGGTGCAGCAGAGCCTGCGCTAAGGGCAGGCTTCCCTGAAGGCAGTGGCAACAATCCCTGAGACTCCAGAAGAGTCAGCAGGAGCCTGGCCCAGCCTCGGGCCAGAAGTGAACTGTGCTGGGCCAGGCGTCTCTGGGCTGCCACCCAGAGGGAAAACCAGTTTGTCTGTGAGCCAGTGTCCCAGGCTACGAGCCAGCTGGTCCAGGCTAGGCTGGGCAGAGGGGCCACAGCTCCCAAGGCTAGGGGGTCTCTCTCCCTCCTCAGCCACCCCCCACCCAAGCACAGAAGGGCTGCCTGGGGTACAGAGCTAGGAGGCTGGGGAGGAGCACCCCCGGCATGGGCCAACGTCCACTCGCGCTCAGAGCCTCTGTCCTGACCGTGCAGAGAGGAAGCTGGTAACCGTCACATTTCCACTGTCCAACCCCTCATTTTATAACTAGAGAAACAGAGACCCAGAGAGGGACAAGGAGTGGTAAAAACTGAGGTCCAGGGAGCTTCTGCTCCGCCCTTGTACGAGCAGAAGAGGAAGAGGGGACGAGAGGAGGAGGAGGAAGATGAGGAGAAGGAGGAAGGGAAGAGAGAGAAGGGGGGGTGAGCAGGGGAAGGAAGGTGGGGACAGGGCGGGGACAGTGAGGAGGGAGAAGGCAGAGCAGGGGGGAGGAGAGGGGAGGGGGAAGGGACCACCCTGGGAAGCCCTACACTTCATAAAGGACAAGAGCCAGGGAGGGCCAAGTATTTGGGAGTAGAGACCCTGATCCCTGGCCCCAGACCATGCTCTGAAGAAGTGCTGAGAAAGCAGGGGCTTTGGGATCAGACGGCCCCGGCTCTGGCACTACCTCTGTGTGATCTTGGGCAGCTTCCTCTGCTGTAAAGCGGGCACGGCCATACTAACTCACACTGCTCTGAGCTAGGCATTGTTTTAAGTATTAATATTTTCCATGATCAACTCATGTAATCATCACAGCAAACCCAGGGGGTAAGCAAAACACCATTTTATGCCTGGGGAAACTGAGGCGTGCAGAAGTTAAGATATTTTCTGAGGGTAACCAGCTAGGAAATGAGGAATCCCGGATTTGTCCCAGCCAGCTGGCTCTGAAGTCTGAGCCCAGGACCACCAGGCCACACCACCTGCCTCCATCCACTGCGAGGACCAATGTGAGGGTTAAGTGAGTTCATGTCCATAAGGTGCCTGGTCACCCCTACCTGTCTCATCGAGTTTAGATTCAATTTGGGCACAGTAACCAGACTTCCAGGTCAGCTAGATCTGGTGCTAAACACGACTCTGCCACTTATAAGGGATATTGCCTTGGGGTGCTGGTAGCCACCTCACCATGTCCCTGAGGGAGTGAACAAAACTAAGGACTTCTTTCACAGTGCCTGGCATGCAGGAGCCATTAGTGTTTGTTATTAAGCCATGGTGTATGGCTGGCACTGTGATGGGACAGGGGGACCCAAAGACAAATGCGCTGAAGTCCTTGCCCCCAAGAAGCCCTGGCTTAGTAGGAGAGAGAAGTTGTAAGTCCTACCAGAGACCCTGAGTCCATGGGGCTCGGGGAGGGAAGGAGAGCTTCATTCTTGTTGGGGGAATAAGAAAGGTGAGTGTGAGGGAGATGATGTTTCAATCAGAAGATGGGCAGAGTTTTGTTTTGTCTCTTTAGAATTTCTGTTTTCGAAAATATTAAACGACACCGAAGATGGAATGGTACAAAGAACTTTCATATTTCTACCAGCAAGATTCAAGGATTAGCCTTTTTTTCCTATTTACTTCTTGTTTTTCCTCTGCCAAACCATTGCAAAGTAAATTATGGATGCTTGACACTTTGCCCCTAGATATTTCAGCATACATCTCTTTAGAATAAAGACATAATCTTACATGAATATACTGCTATTATCTCACCCGACAAATTAACAATAATTCCTATGTGTCATCTAATACCCAGTTTATATTCAAATTTCTCCAATTGTCCCCAGATGGATTTTATAGTTTCTCCTCTCTCTCTCCCCATCCTTCCTTCCCCCCCTTTATTCCCTCCTCTCTTTCTCTGTTTTATTTTTTGATCCAGGATCCAAATCTAGGCTCATGCATTACATTATGGGTATTTCTTTTTAGTCTACAATAGACCCCCTGCATGTTTTTTCATGACATTGACTTTCTGAAGAGTCAAGCCTGTTGTTTTATTCACTCCCTCAGAATGAAAATGTTCTCATTCTTAATTTATCTAGGTATTTCCTTGTGATGTCATCTAATTTGTTCCTCTATGCTATGTATTTCCTGTAAACCGAAAGTTAGATCTAAAGACTCGATTAGACCCGGGCTGTGTATTCTTGGCAAGAATCCATTATGAGTGTTTCTGTGCACCTCACACGGCCCTGCTGTTCTCTTTTCTTCAGATGGATGGGATTGATGGATTGCTGGGTGATTGCTAGATCTCTCTACCGTAGAAGTATTATTCTCCTTGGGATTCGCAAGTGAGCTGTGGCGTGAATGGCTGGCACCGCACCATATGCACACAGGCAGGATTTTGACAGACCATTCCAGGCAGAGAGAAAAGCCTAACCAAGGTGGAAGGTTCAGGACATATTCAGGGGATGGGGAACGGTCTGATGCCATTGGCTCCAAGGGAGGCTGTGGCTGGGCCAAACTGCGGAGGATTTTGAAACGGGAATGAAGAACGAGGATGGTTTTCAGGAAAGCTGGGAAGGTTTTGAGCTGAGGAATTATTAGAGTAAATGATTAGAAAAATGGGCAGCACAGGGCGGCAGGAAAGAGTTTCCTCTGGGGTGGGTAGGAGTGGTGGGGATGGGGGTGCCCCTGCCCACACCTTCTGCAGGCCCTCAGGTGTCCAGGACCCTACGCCCCAGAGAGCAGGGAGCCTGTTCTTGTGGAACATGAGGGATCCCCCCAGCCCCAGGAGCAAAACAGAAACAGCTGTGGAGAGGTGGGTAAGGAGGCTGGGCATTCTTGCAGGGCCCCCAGGGTGGGAGCAGGGATGGGTGTGACCAATGAGCCACCCCTCCCACCATCTCCAGGGCCCCTGGGGGACAGATTTGCCTAGTTATTCCCTGCCCCACCCAGCTTTGCCCAGCTCATCTTTTCTGGCCAATAAGGAAGACTGCCCACATGTGCTTGGCACTTCCTCTGCTTGTGCCCACACCTGGATATCCCCTCTCTCTTATTGTGTTAAAATATACATGACATAAAAGTTACCATTTTAAGCATATAGTTAGGCCAGGCTCTGTGGCTCATACCTGTAATCCTAGCACTCTGGGAGGCTGAGGCGGGAGGATGGCTTGAGGCCAGGAATTGGAGACCAGCCTAAGCAAAAGCAAGACCCCATCTCTACAAAAAATAAAAAAATTAGCCGGGTGTGGTGACACACGCCTGTAGTCTCAGCTACTCGGGAGGCTGGGGCAGGAGGATCGCTTGAGCCCAGGAGTTTGAGGCTGCAGTGAGCTATGATGATGTCACTGCACTCTAGCCTGAGCGACAGAGGGAGACTCTGTCTCAAAAAAAAAAAAGTTTAAAAAAGCATACATTCAGTGGCATTAAGTACATTCACACTGTTGTGCAACAATCATCACCATCTATCTCCAGAACTTTTTCATGTTGCAAAACCCAAATTCTGTCCTCATTAAATTTAATGATTAAACAATAACTTCCAATTCCCTACTCCCACCCCCTCCCCTGGCAACCACCATTCTATTATACTTTATTATACTCTATATTCCTTTTTATGTGGCTGGATAATATTCCACTGCCTGTATAGGAGGCCTGTCCGGAAAGTATCCAGCCATGTACTATGAAAATAGAGACATTTACTGAAGAAGACACAAGATACAAGAAACATTGTACATAGGACAATGACACCTCAGTCCCCTCCAAAGTAGGCACCTTGGGACCTCACACAGTTCTCCCAGTGTCTCTTCCACTGTTCAAAACACTGCAAAATCCTTTGTTGGAATCGCCGTCAGCTGCCGCATCGTATTTAATATTTTCCTGAATCTCATTGACAGTCTGAAATCTCTTCCCTTTCAAAGGTGATTTTAGTTTTGGGAAAAGCCAGAAGTCGCAGGACGCCAAATCTGGGCTGTAGGAAAGCTGAATCACCTGGGTGATTTGACGTTTTACCAAAAAACTCCGCGAGAGACGCGATGCGTGGGCGGGCGCGTTGTCACGATGAAGGTGGCAATCACCAGCTGCCCAGAGCTGCGGCCGTTTGCTTCGTGTTGCATCTCCCAAACGAGGAAGAACACTGGGCTAGTACTCCTTATTAATTGTTTGGTCTGGAGGAGCACACTCGTGATGGACAACACCTTCCCAATCAAAAAACATAGTTAGCATGGTCTTGACCTTGCTGCGACTTTGCCATGCTTTCTTCAGATGTGGAGAGCCAGGTGACTTCCACTGGGATGACTGGGCCTTTGTTTCCAGATCATAGCTGTAGACACACTATTCATCTCCAGTTGTGACCTTCTTGAGGAAATCTGGTTCATTGGTAGCGGCTTGAAGCAAGTCATTAGCAAATGCAGCACGATGTTCCTTCTGCTCTGGTAGCAGAAGCCACAGAACGCATTTTGCCACAACACGTTTCATGCCAAGATCCTGCGTCAAAATCTCGGACACAGGAGTTTTTGGAATCCCCAGACCAGCTTCTAGTTCTCGCACTGTCAGTCCCTGATCTTTGCTGATTGCAGCCCGTACACGTTCAACATTCTCAGGTGTTCTGCTTGTTGCAGGCCTTCCAGAACATGGATCCCTTTCAACAGAGTCTCCACCATCTTTGAAGCATTTGTGCCACCCTTTTACTTGTGCTGCCCTCACTGCCTCATCCCCGAAAGCCTTCTGAATCATCTGAATAGTTTCTGCGGAGGAACATTCAAGCTTAACGCAAAATTTGGTGCAGATTTGTTGCTTTACTTGCTCATTTTGAATGCAACAGCCACACAGTCCACATGCTTGCTCAATGGCATCTAGCACCCCACTGACTAGTAAGGTGAAGTTGTCATTATTCACACATGTGCATTACAGTCCACTCTCCTTGGCTGCCAGGTTACATCGATGTTGCCCAAACCATTCTTGTTATATTAACAATGGCTGGATACTTTCCGGACAGACCATGTATACCACATTTCGTTCATCCGTCCATCTATTTATGGATACCTGGGTTGTTTCTGCCTTTTGGCTATTGTGAAGAATATTACTATGAACATGGGTGTATACATATCTGTTTGAAACCCTGCTTTCAATTCTTTTGTGTATACACCCAGAAGTGGAATTGCTTAGTAATTCTGTTTAATTTTTTGAGGAACTCCCATACCATATTTCATAGCAGCTGTAACAATTTTATATTCCCACCAACAATGCACAGGGTTCCAACTTCTCCATGTCTTCATAACATATATTATTTTCTATATATTTTCTGTATATATATCTCTATATAATAGCCAGCCTAATGGGTGTGAAGTGGTATCTCATTATGGTTTTGATTTGCATTTCTCCAATAATTAGTGAATTGAGCATCTTTTCATATTTGCCATTTGAATATCTCTTTTGAGAAATAACAGTCCCAGTCCTTGGCCCACTTTGTTACTGGGTGGTCTGTACCTTCCTATCTCATCAGATTCTCACAAGCACATGCACTGCTGTGTGCTTTGTTACCCCTTGTTCACAGAGGGAGAGAAATTGAGGCTCAGAGGGACGAAGCAACTTGCTCCAGATACCCAGCCAGGGAGAGTTGCTACATCTGTCTGAATCCATGCATCTTATTCCCTCCAGATCATACCCTGTCCATCAGCCCTGAGACACACAGAGCCGGGTGGACTTCAACAATCCTGACTACAAGAGGTTCTCCAATTTCCAAAACATGGCTGGTTATGAAACAGTGGTGAGTCCTTCCCTGTGCTTCTTCCTGGCCCCAGACCAGGGCTTTGGATGTCTGGAGCTACTGCCCTGGAAATTCCACTGGGAGATCAAGAGATAAAGAGGAACAAAGGCCACTGTGACAAGATGTCCATGGAATGGACAGGAAGTAATGAAGACACCCAAAGGGCACAGGGTCCTTTGTTGTCATCTTGGCAGAGGGAGCTGTGTCCACGAACTCCAGGAGAGTGGGCCGAGCCCATAGGGAATTGAGGAGCCCAGAGAGTTCAGCCCCAGGTGAACTAGCTGCTCCCACATGCACTTCCTCTTTGCCTGCACACACGGCATGGCTATGTTTCCCAGCATCCCTTGTGGTCAGGTGGCCATATGACTGCGTCCCGCCAATGGCATGTGGGTGGAATGGATGAGCACCTCTTCCCAGCTAATACTCTCTCCTTTTCTCCACAGCCTACCTTTGAAAGGGGAGGCCTACATTGAATGAATATGCTGCTGAAACCTCTAGACTTGGGGACTAAATGGTTTCATCAAATCCTCCTGACAGCTGGCCCCAGGGTGCGCTGGGAACTCTGGGACAAATGTCTGGGTTTCCCTGTTAGCACCCGTATGGCCACCTCCCAGGTTCTTGTGTCCAGTCCTGGTCCCTACCACTCACAAGGTGACCTCGGCAGATCACCTCCTATTTCAATGTCAAAGCTTCCCCACTGGGAGAGAGGGGACCATGGTGCCCCCTGCCCCATCTCTCAGGGACAGAAAATGCCAAGGAACCAAAGCAGACACCATTTTAAAGGATTTATTGTCCAGAAGTCCTGAGGGGCAAGGGCAGAACAGGAGGGGAAGGAGATCCCGGGACCCTTGAGGGCCCGGTTTATGGGCAGTGGGCAGGTTAGCACTTCCAGTGCCTGTGACAGGCAGGTGACCCGGGGCTCCAGGAGAGACACGGGCCCTGAAGACACTGAGTGGTATGCCTTGGCAAAGTGTCATTCCCTGCGCTTTCAGAGCAACCCTGTAAGGTGGACATTCTTGTTCTCGTTTGTCAGGTGAGGCTCAGAGAGGTGGAATGGTCTCTTCAAGGCCACACAGCTCCAACCACCCTGCTGAGCTGCACCAGGCTCCCTCAGGAAGGAGAAAGCACACGTACAGTTTGTTTCTTTACCTGGGACACTGCTGTCCCCAGGGAGGCACAGATAAGTCACAAATCCCAGTCTTTAACCTGACCCCAACCACCTGAGAACAGTCTCCCCCCAGGATTTCTTCACATAACTGCACCCCCCACACACACACACAGGCTGCCCCACCACAGCCAGCTGCCCCCCAGGGCCAGGAAAGCTCCCCCTTGTCCCGCTCCCAAACAGTTCCTAAAATCCTTCCATTCAGCCATTTGGCCTCTGAAGTATTTACCCTGTTTTCGTATGCAAAGAGAACTAGAGCTTGTGGTACCAACTCCAGGGTAGTCATTCCCATCACCGCAAGGAGTAGGCTATCAGCTATTCAGGGAAGGCACTGGAGGAAGTGGGTGGGTGTTGGGGGTGGGAGGACCACCAAAAGCCCAAGGGAAGAAAGAAGGGTAAAGAGACCCAACGCATAGGTAAAATGGGGAAGAAAGGTGAATCTGGGCAGATTTGGGGCTTCATAATTGACCCAGCTCGCCCCTTTCTAGTGACCTTGACTCTGTATTGATATGTAAGTGCCTTTTGTCGGGGAGTAGATGGGGAAGAACATTAGTTTTATTGATTCAGTCTGTAGCCACTTGCCCGGCTCTGATTCTGAACGAGCTCCCGTGCTCTATGCTAGAGGCCCAGAGACGAGAGTAACTCAGGTGGTCACCTTGGTCCAACCAACAGGGCTGGAGGACAAGCTCCCAAGTTGCGAGAATCTGGGCAGACTATGACTAGGGCTGTTCAGAGGGGCCAGAGGGCCAAGGCAAGTCTAAAACATGAAACTCAATTACTGGCTGCTTGGGCTGAGCAATGCCTTGGAGGGCTAGTGAGATTCCACATGTGCAGGTGGCAGGAAGGACATTCTGTGTGTCAGCTGCATCTCGGGCAAAAACTCAGAAGTGGAAATGTAGGGCATGGATTTGGAGAACAGGGAGCTGGAGTCCAACATGCATGCAGGGAAGCGAGCAAGGCTGGAGATAGGGATGGGACCCAGATCTGGAGGGCCGGGGTGCCAGGCCCAGGAGCTCTGACCTCAGCTTAAGGCAGTGGGTAGCCATGGAAGGATGTTGAGCAGGGCAGTGACCGACTGGAATGTGGACCCTCTGGCTGCAGGGGGCAGAGGATGGGTCAAAGGGGTTGGAGGGGAGGTAGGAGGGACAGTGTGGAGGCCTGACGGAGGGTGACAGCTGCAGGGATGGAGATCAGGAATGCAGAGAGAGTCGTTGGCACAGGCTTCTGTTAGGGAGCAGCTGTAACGGCAGGGAGGTGGGGCTCTGTGAGCCTTCCTGGAGGAGCCAAGGCCACGGTCATCAGGGCAGGGCCCCTCCTCATTGGTCCAGCCTCTTGAGAATCTTCTTCACCCAGGGCAGCCTGGGGTCGGCACAGATCTCCCGGTTCCTGGTGGTTAGCAAGCTGCAAGGAAACACCAGGGAGAAAATGCAGCAGTATTCACATGCAGCAAGGATGCCACAACCCCCTGGGAGCTTACCATTTATGAGCCACCTAATGTATGCAGAGCTCAGCATTTATGAGTCACCTGCTGCATGTGGAGGTACCTGCTATATAAAGTCATTCAAAATTTATGAGCCACCTGCTGTGTGCAAAGCATGTTTCTCAAGAGGGAGAGGAGCAGCAAGGACTTCCAGAACCCTCAACTCCTCAGTCCCAGCCTTGGGTGCCAGGTGAGGCCATGAAATAGAATCCCCAAGAGTCTTATAATAGCACTGACATTGCCTTGGGAAAAAAAATGGCCAACGATGTGGACTTTGGAGCCAGCCTATCTGGGTTCAAATTCTAGCTCTGCCGGTTGTTAGCAAGTCACTTAACTTCTCTGAGCCTCAATTTCCACATCTATAAAATGGGGATGATAAACATTGTCTAACCTCACAGGATTTTGATGAAGATTTGATGAGTTAATACACACTGAAGTACTCAGAAAAATATACACTACTAAGTGCTACAGCACATAGTAGGTGCTATATAATTATGCCAGACGCTGGCCTAAACCTTTTACATTGCTTTTCTTAATAAATCCTTACAACAACCATATGAGGCCCTATTATTCTACCCATTTTATAGCTAAGGAAACTGAGGCCCAGAGAGATAAAGCGACTTGCCCGAGTGCCAGACCTGGTGTTTGACTGCACTGTGCCTGCTGTGAGCCCAGACTCTCAGGGAGCAGAGTCTTTGGATAGCGCCCCCCTCCAGACTGCTGTGTGAGGGCTAAAACACAGAGAGGAGTTGTGGGCACTGGCCCAACACCACAGGGCAAATTGTGGCCCAAGGCTCCCACCCCTGCCCAGCTGTAGAAAACACCAGGCCAGGTCCTGGGCACATGACTGCTGTTGGCAAGAGTGGGCTCAGGGTTGGCTGGTGGTCAGAGCCATGCCCCCAACCAGGGACTCCCTTCTGGACTCTCAAGAGCCTGTCCACAGGGCCCAGGAGCTCCTGGCTCCCTCATCTCCTGACCTGCCCCCGCCCCACAGATGCCCAATAAACAGAAGGAATACAGAGGACAGCAACGCTGATCCTGGCCATGTGGGCAACCTGCCCCACCCACTGTGCTCACTGGGCAACACTCGGTTCCTCCCTGAGCTTCGATCTCCCCATTTATCAAGTTGCATTCTTTCTAGAGTCCTTTCTGGTTCAAAATCCAATGATCACATGTATGCTGTCTTTCACTGAGCATCTATCATGTGCTGGAATGTGGCCCCTCTGGCTGCAGGGGGCAGAGAATGGGTTCCTTCCACTTACTATTACTGTGCTCTGTAATGGTCGAGAGACCCCTTAACTTCTCTGTGCCCATTTTCAAATCTGTGAAAAGGGATCATAACAGTACCTACTGCATAGGATTGTTTCAAGGATTAAATGAGTTGGTATTAATGAAGTGCTTACAGCAGTGCCTAGCACTTAGCAAGCACTCTCTGTGTGTTTGATAAATACAAATACTCCATTACACTGCTGGGGAAACCAAGGCTCAGAATTACAGCGACAA
The DNA here is from genome assembly GCA_023783475.1 of Daubentonia madagascariensis. Taxonomy (NCBI): domain Eukaryota; kingdom Metazoa; phylum Chordata; class Mammalia; order Primates; family Daubentoniidae; genus Daubentonia; species Daubentonia madagascariensis. The sequence continues at coordinate 7,953,623 of JAKFHU010002202.1, forward strand.
GAACCCTGGGAGGGCTTCCCGCTTCAGTCTTCTTTGTTATTTACCTGCAGACCTCTCTAAGGGATGGAGTCAGCCACGAGAGGAAGACAAGAAGATGACAGAGCCCCAAACCCAAACTCCCCTGGCATGTGATTTGGTGGGCAGCAGGCTCAGAGGAGTTGGAGAAGCAGCCAGAGGGGCTGCCACAAAGAGGACAGGTTCCGTCACCCAGCCAGGCACAGGTGCAGGCCCCAGGCCAGGGAAAAGGAAGAAAAAAAGCAAGAGAAAGAAGCAAAGAGAACAAGAAACTCAGGAGAAAGCCCTAAACAAGGACCCAGGAGTGAGTCGTGGTTCCAGCCTGGGCAACCTTGAGTAAGTCACTTCCCCTGCTAAGCCTGTTTCTCCATCCATGCAATGGGACTGATTGAACCTTCTCAAAGGACTGATGTGCGAATTAGACAAGTTAACACAGGTAACGATCAGAACAGCGCCTGGCGTGCAGGAAGCACTCTGTAAATTTTAGCTCTTAATATTCTTCCGGTCAAAATGGGCTGCCTCACATGACACCCAGGGACCTGGGGAGGACCCAAGATGCTTCTGGTGCGAGCATCTTTGCTGACTCAGTGGCACTAGGCGTACTGCCCATATCCTATACTATACCCAATACCCTAGACCCAATAGCTATGGACTGCCTGCACTGCCGTGCCCACGCTGGAGTGGCACCCTGTCCATTCAGCTCTGCATTCTCACAACCGGGAATGTTGCCTGGCACGGAGTATGTGCCTGCTAATATTTGTTGAATGATCACATTATTTTTGTTCTTGGTACACTCAAGCCTCAGCTGATCCATCAATCTTCTAGCCAAGCCCTCCCAGCTGGCATCCGGAAGCCCAGATGCATTCCTCCCATCCCTGGGTCTGTCCCACCCACCTGCCCCTGGGCCATCCCAGGCCACACCTGTCAGGCCCTCCAAGGCCTTGTGGCCCCAGCTCCCTACTCACACAACGCCAGGTCTCCGGCAGGAGTCCGAGGTCCAGTAGAAATATTTCACCATACGCAGGGGCAGGGGCCGTTGGAGGTAGTCCCGGCAGCAGATGCTGTCCTCCACGTTGGCACCATAGGGGCCTAAGGGGAGGGGGTGCCCAGAGAATTCATAAGCTGGAGCACAGAGAGGTCACCCTCAGCCCCAACCCCTGACCCTGGGCCCCTCCAGGCCCCAGGGAAAAGATGCAGCTCTTCTGTCCTCATGTGGAAGGATATGACGAGAGGATTCTGGGCCCTCAAAGACCCTACACTTGGGGCCTCTGAAAAGCCACTAAGGGCCCAACGTGCACACTCTGAGATGGTCAGCTCCAGTGATGGGGATTCAGAAAGACTGAGCATCAACAATGCCCTAAGCACCTGGCTGGGACCCAGCACTACTCAAGGTAAGGTCCACGGACCAGCAGCATCCGTATCATCTGGGAGCTCGTCAGAAACACTGGGCCCCACCCCAGCCCTGCTGAATCCCTCGTGCATTCTGACAAGCTTCTTGGTGATTTGTAGCGTGAGCATTTGGGAAGTCTTCTTCCACTCACACCTACTCTGACCCCCTTCCCTGTGCACTGGTGAGGATTAGGTCCAGAGAGGGAGAGGCACTTGCCCAGGGTCACACAGCAAGAATATAGCAGTCAGGACCAAGGCTTAGACAGAGGACAGTCACACAGACCTGGGTTTGAGTCTTGCTTTGCCCTGAGTCATTGGGCCACCCTGACCAAGTCATTTAACATCCCTGAGGCCCAATTTCCTACTCTGACCAAGAGCTTAATAGTAGTATTGACTTACAGGGATCTTTAATGCATGGAACGTGGAGCAATTATTGCTCATAGCTGCCTGACTCCCACTCTGGTGCTCACTCCTCTATCCAGCACAGAGCAGAAGTTTACAATGGGGTGAGGAGTAAGGAACCCAATGTTGAGCACAGGTTCTGGAGCAAAGATGGATGGTGGGAGAGCAGGACCAGCTTTCCAGGGCAGGATCCCTTACCCAGCCTCTGCCTCCCCCCAGTCAGGCCTGCCCCCTCAGGGCACCTCATCCATCCCCCAAGGGCCCTGTGCTCAAGTTCTCTGGGGCAGCAGACACCACAACACCCTAACCCAGCTTAGACAGATCCTAGACTCCAAGCCTTCTGGCCTACCCATTAAACAGATGTGTAAACTGAGGCCCAGATAAGCGCTTGTGACTAGGCCAAGGCCACAAGAGCTGACGGCAGACTGGGACCTTCTGCTCTCAGTCCAGTTGCTCTTCCATGACATGAGGAAGACACCCTAGTGTCCAGCTCTGGCCTCTCCCACTCCCCTGCCTCACCTGCCTCAGTTGCTTGAAGTGCCACCACAAAGAGGATGAGAGCCACCAGGAGTGGGGTCTGCAGGCTGGCCATGCTCTGTCCTGTGCGTCCCAGCCCAGGTGTCTGCAGTCTCGGGAGGACAGGAAGACCTGTATTTAAGTACTCACTCCACCCACAAGCCTCATACACCTCTTAGTCACTGGGGAGCCCAGAATCTCTGACATTCACATTACAAAAGGAGAACTCCCACTTCCTCCAAACTGGAGAAATTCTCTTTGGTGGGGGAACCACTCAGAGGGGCCCCCCACCCTGTCCTCCCCTGTGGGTCTCGAGAGACTAGCAAAATCCCCCTCTCAGAGGCCCCTGCTCCCTGAGGTCTACTCGCTGTGTGGCCTTGGCCATGTCACCAGAGGTCTCTGGGACTTGGTTTCCCCATCTGGAAATGGGGGAGATGGCTTCACAGCCTCCCTACAGACCTCAGCAGATGTCCACGTGGACAAGCCCTCACCTGAAATTGAGGCCCGTCTTCATCCTGATGACCCGGCACCACTGATCTCGCTTCAAAGGGGCTGGCCTCACCGCCCCATCACCAGCCTCTTCAGGGCTTCTCACAATGTCCCAACCGGGGCCAGTTCACCGTTCATTCAATGGTTGGTGAAGAGCACCCACACTGCCCGATCTCCGCCCTTCCCCGCTGCTGTGGGCTCCTCCTCGTCCGCCCGCTCTCAGTCTATCCCCTGTCCCAGTGATTCTACTTTCTGAATCTCCCCTGGATCTATCCCCTTCTCTCCATCCCGGCTGTCCCTGCCCAGCGCAAGCCACCTCCTCCTCAGGCTCAGATGCTGGCCACCTCGGTCCCCTCCCCACATTGCTGTAGTCAGAGTGAGCGCTCCAGACTCGAAGCTGCACATGCTCTCTCCTGCTTCAAAACCCTGCCGTGGCTCCCTGTTAACCTGAGGGCAGAGCCCAGGCTCCTCACTGTGGCCTTCAAGGCCACCTTTCCATGCAGACTCATCCCCCATGTTCTCCCTCCCCTGAGGGATCACACCACACTCTGCGCAGTTCCTCAAAGAGGTCTGCGGCCTGTCCCTGGCCTTGAATGTCACTTTCCACTGCTCTACCGCATAAACTCCTACTCATGCATCCAAAGCCGTTTGAAATGTCACCTCCTTCGTAAGCACACTCCTTCAGGACTTCAAAGCTCTCTGAAGGACCTGGAATGTGGCCCTGAGCAGACTGTGTCAGGTTTTCTCTTTCTCAGGCCCTTCCCCAGAAGCCAAACTCTAAGCTCCCGGAGGGCTGGGGTCTCCTGTCCTTTTTTCTTGGCATTCCCAGTGCCCTGTGAGGACCGGGTGGGTGCTCAGAACATACCTAATGAAGGAGGAAAGCAAGGCTCAGAGAAAGAGGGGACTTGTCCCAGTTTCCACAGTCACACAGTGGCTGAGCCAGGCCTGGAACTCAGAACTCAGGACTCCGCTTGTAAAGGGACTCATCCATTCACTGATCCATTCATTCAACAAATATGTATTATGCCCTGTGGCAGAGAGAATGATGGTCCCCCCAAAATGTCCATGTCCTAATCCCCCAAACCTGTGCATATGTTACCTTACATGATAAAAAGTGCTTTGCAGATGTGATTAAGGTAAGGAAGGATCTTAAGGGAGATTTCCTGGACTCTCTGGATGGGTACAATGTGATCACGGGGCCATTACAAGAGGGAGGCAGCATGTCAGAGTCAGCAAGACAATGGGATGACAGCACAGAGGGCCCGGTGATACGGGATTATGAACCCAGGGAGGCAGGCAGACTCCAGAAACCAGAAAAGGCGAGGAAACGGATTCTCCCCGGAGCCTCCAGAAGGAGCACATCCCTTCCCACACCTTGATTTTAGTCCACCAGGACTGATGTAGGACTTCTGACCTCCTGAACCATCCAGTAATAAATTTGTGCTGTTTTAAGCCACTAAGTTTGTAGCAATTTGTTAGAGCAGCCAGAGGAAGCTCTTACAAGCACCTACAATGTTCCAAGTGTGCTGCCAGGGTCTGGGGACACAGAAGTCCCCGCTCTTATGGAGTTTGCCTTTGAGAGAGAAAACAGGCAAACAAATGGCAAACAAGGTAATGTCAGGCTGGGAGGAGCGACAGGAAGAGAATGAAACAGAGAACTGACAGTGACCACGGGGAAGCAGCTTTGGGTCGGGCAGTTAGGAAGGGCCACCAGGAGATGGTGACATTCGAGCTGAAATCCAGAAGATAGGAAGGAGCCTGCCAGAGAGGAAACAGCAAGTGCAAAGGCCCTGACAGAGTGAGGGACTGCACAGCTGAGGACACAGTCTGAAGTGCTCAACAATACCTCGGGGGACCTCTTGTCAAAGACATCGTGCAGGGCCGGTCAGAAAAGGACAAAGTACCTGCTTCGAGGCACCTAGAATAGTCACATTCACAGAAACAGAAAGCAGAATGGTGGTTGTCAGGGTCTGGGGGAGGGGGTAAAGGAGTTAGTGCTTCATGGGGACAAAGCCTCCGTTTTGCAAGATGAAAGTTCTGGATATGGATGGTGGTGATGGTTGCACAACACTGTGAATATACTTAATACCACTGGACTGTAACACTTAAAAATGGTTAAAATGGTAAATGTATGTTATGCCTATTTTAGCAATTAAAAGAAAAAGGCGTTTCACCAGAACCCAGAATTGAATCAAGCTTCTAGTACTAATTTCCAGTTTAAATGACCCAGTGAGGAAATAGTCAGACAACCCCACAAAGTGGGACCCTTTAGACCCTCTGCAAGATGACTGTCCCCAGATCTTCAAAAAATGAATGTTATTTTTAAAAATAATAATAAAGTGGATAGGACATTTAGATTATAAGCAACTTAAGAGGTATGATAGCCAAATGCGAAATGTGGACCTTGATTGAATCCTAGTTCTGAAAAAACAACTATGAAAGACCTTTTGGGGACAAGTGGGAAATTTGAATATAGACTGAATATTAGATGATATTAGGGCTTTATCATTAAATTTTAGGTGTAATAAAAACTTTAAGGGCATGTAGGAGAATGTTCTTTTTCCTAGGAGATGCACACTAAAGTATTTAGGGATGACCTTTCTTTCAAAGTGTTCAGGAGGGCCAGGTGCAGTGGCTCACGCCTGTAATCCCAGCACTTCGGGAGGCTGAGGCGGGAGGATCACTTGAGCCCAGGAGTTCAAGACCAGCCTGAGTAACATAGTGAGACCCCATCTCTACAAAAAATAAGAAAAATTAGCCAGGTGTGGTGGCACGCGCCTGTCATCCTAGCTACTCTGGAGGCTGAGGCAGGAGGATCGCTTGAACCCAGGAGTTTGAGGCTGCAAAAAAAACCCAAGAACCCTAAGAGTTCAGGGGAAAAAAATATGTGTAAGAATACATTTATGGATGTGTATGTAGTATTTATGCATTTATATATGTGTATGTATAGATACAGATGTATGTGTATGTGTGTATATATATGTGTGTGTGCTTGTGTGTATCTCCCAGAGAGAGAAAAGGAGAGACAAAGCACATATGGCAAAACGAACATGAACAATTGTCGCAGCTCAGTGGTGGAAATACTGCTAATCATTGAACTACTCTAATAACTTTCCTGAATATTTAAAATGTGTCATAATAAAAACTTAGAGAGAAAAGATGAAATAATTTTTAAATGCGGAAGTCATCCTGTGAGCAATGAGCTGTCATTGGAGGATTGTGACAGAGAATTGGCCTAGTGGCTTTTCATCCTAACCTTGGATTTTCTTACCTGGGGCCCCTCCATGGGTGGGCTTGGGGCTCTCCCCTGGAGAGCCCCTGAGTCCCCGGGGACTCGGCAGGTCCCCAAGCTCTTGCTGCTGGCTCAGCCTCTGCAGCAGCCACCCTCCCCATTGCCCCTTTCCCTGGCCTGGAAGGCGGGTAGGTCATACCTACACCCAGTGGCCTCAGCACCCCGAGTGCCCTCAGCCTTCCGGGAGCTGGAGGAGAGGCAGGCACAGCGTTCAAGGAGCCCTGCGTGCCCATGTAGGGCACAGGGGACCAGCTTTCAAAGAAAGCAAAGGGGGTTCTTCTGGGGACTGAAGGTGGGGAATCCCTGGCCATGCAGGGGGCGGTGCTGACGTTTTCTGTCCTCCTGTCGGGTGGTTTATGCTGGGCCTGTCCTTCTGTCCTCGCTGCAATGCACAGAAAAGCTCCCAGATCTAATCCTCTTTTCCCCAACCTTCCTTCTTTTGTTTAAATTAATTTTGTTTATTAAAAAATACATAAAGGCAGAGACAACCCAAATGTCCATCAACGGATGAGTGGATAAAAAAAATGTGTCTATCCATACAATGGAATGTTATTCATCCTTCAAAAGGAAGGAAATCCTGACACAGGCTACAACATGGATGAACCTGGAAGGCATGACGCTACGTGAAATAATCCAGTGACAAAATGACAAATGCTGTATGATTCCACTTATATGAGGTCCCTAGAGCAGTCAAATTCATAGAGACAGACAGTAGAACAGTGGTCTCCAGGGGCTGGGGTGGGGAAGGGGAAATGGAGAGTTATTGTTTAATGGAGACAGAGTTTCAGTTTGGGAAGATGAAGTTCTCGAGGTGGAATATGGTTCTGGTTGCACAACAATGTAGATATACTTTGTGCCACAGAATTGCACACTTTAAAATGGATAAAATGGTAAATTTTATGTTATGTATATTTTACCACAATAAAAAATACACAATGACATATAAATGAGTATTTTCCCAAGTGCACAGTTGATATCTGGAAAGACACAAATAATTGGTAGCATTAGTTGCTCCTGAGGACTCGGCAGTGGGTGAGGTGGGTGCTCAGAGGAGAGGGACGCTTTCCACCAAATTTTGTTCCATGTGCATGATCGACCTATGCAAAAAAGATAAAATTTTGAATTCATGCAGTACAAAAGGCATGGACTGAAAAGCAATTCTCCCACCTCTGAGACACCCCTCCTACCCCCTACCCCCGCCCCATGTTTTATTTCCCTTCCTCAGAGGCAAACAAGCTTAACGACTGCTTGTGTGTCTTTCAGAAATAATCTATACATATGTGAGCACATATGTGACTGTATTCACTTAAAAAAACGAAAAGGAAGGAAAGAAGGAGGGAGGGAAGGAGGGAGGAACGGGGGAAGAAGGGGGAATGGGCAGCAAATAGAAATACAAAAATACTGTTTTGCACTTAAAACAGTATTTTTCACCTAAAATGCATCTTGGAAGCAGTTCCCCGTCAGGACATCTAGCTCGGCCTGGTTCTTTCTAACGGCCAGGTGGTTTTCCAATGGATGCCCTATTAATGGACATCTTGGGTTTTTCCAGTCTTTTTCATTTACATAAAAATGTCCAAATAACCTTCCTTAAGTATGCTCACAAGGGGGAATGCTTCTGGTGGACAAATTCCTAGAAGTAGAGTGTCTGGGCTTTTGCTTCCACTGAGACATAAAAAGAAAGTCCCTTCCCTGAATAGCTTCCTCTTTTCAGAAGAGGTAGGGGATGCCCCAGAGAGGGCCCCTCGTGGGGCTGGGAGGACCACTCCCCTGTTTTTGGACAAGCTGTGGGCCCCATCCCAGAGCCTCCTGGGGGGCACCACGCCGTCCTTCTTCTTGGCTGGGGGAAGCTTGTCCCAGGAAGATGAGCACATTTCTTGGAGGGCCTGGGGCAGTGGCTGGCAAGTCTAGGGCCCTTGGGAGTTTGTCAAGAGCCCCACCAGGAGGCAAGATCTTTGAAGCTGAGTCCAGACCACCCCTTGGACCAAACAAGGAGACTGTGAAGCAAGGGGGACATCCTGGGTTGGAGAGAGAGGGGTGGGGAGGAAGAAATAAAAGAATCCAGGGCCTCATTGGCCACAATGACAACCACCACCACAGTAATAATAATACTGCCGCCTGCCTTACTGTGTCCTACATCTTACATTCACGATCCCATCGTGTCCTCATTTAATACTTTAAGGGGCTGCTATTATTTATCCCCATTTCTCAGATAAGGAAACTGAGACTCTACAGCAAGGCTGTGCTCAGGCCTGACACTAGAGTCCAGCTGCTCCCTAACTACTCACCGCCTGCAGCTGTGGTCAGATTAGGAGCGTGTAGAGGCAACAGTGACAGCAACGAGCCACACTTGCAATGCATCTCAGCCCAGGGCAACCTGAGCCGCCCTCTCTCAGATGAGGAGCCAAGGCTCGCAGAACAGAAGCCATCTATCTGCAAAGGCCACACTGATGGAGCCTGCATCTGACCCCAGGGTTTTTGTTCTTTTTTGATGAGATATAATTCACATACTATAAAATTCACCCTTTTAAAGTGTAAAGTTCTGTGTTTTTTTAATATATTCACAAAGTTGTGTAACCATCTTCACTATCTAATTCCAAGACATTTTTATCAGTGCAAAAAGAAACCCCATATCATTAACCCCATTTTCCCCAACCCCAACTTCTAGCAACCACCAGTCTATCTTATATCTCTATGGATTTACCTTTTGTGGGCATTTCATACCAATGGAAGGGTAAAATATATGTGGTATTTTGTGTCTGACTTCTTCACTTAGTGTAATGTTTTCAGTGTTCATCTATGCTGTAGCATGCATCAGCACTTCATGCTTTTTTATTGCTAAATAATATTTCATTGTATGGATATATCACATTTTGTTTATTCATTCATTGGCTGATGAACATTTGGGTTGTTTCCACTTTCTGGCTCTTGTGAATCATGCTGTTATGGACAATTGTGAGCAAATTTCTATGTGAACATAGAAAAGAGGCATATAGTAAGAGTAGAATTGCTGGGTCATATGGCAACTCTATGTTTAACTCTCTGAGAACCTGCCAGATTGGTTTCAAGGAAGCTTTGCCATTTTACATTCCGTCCAGCAATGTTCGAGGGTTCCAATTTCTCCACTTCTTAACCAACCTTGTCATTGTCTGTCCTTTTGATTACAGCCATCCTAGTGGGTATGAAGGGGTATCTCTGTGGTTTTGATTGGCATTTCCCTAATGATGTTGAGCATCATGTGCGTTTTATATATCTTCTTGGAAAAATGTCTATGTCAGTCCTTTTGCCAATTTTTAAATTGGGTTGTTTGTCTTTTTGTTGTTGAGTTGTAACAATTCTTTATGTATTTTGATGTTAGATCTCTATTAGATATATGATTTGAAATATTTTCTTACATTCTCTGGGTTGTCTTTTCACTTTATTGATAATGTCTTTGGAGCACAAAAATTTTTCATCTTGATGACATCCAATTTATCTATTATTTCTTTGGTTTCTTTGGTTACTTGTGCTTTAGGTGTCATATCTAAGAAACCATTGCCTAATCCATGGTCTTGAAGATTTCCTCCTATGTTTTCTTCTAAGAGTTTTATAGCTTTAGCTCTTACATGCAGATCTTTGATCCATTTTGAGTTAAATTTTGTAAAAGATGTGAAGTAGGGGTCCAATTTCATGCTTTTGCATGTGGATATCCAGTTTTCTCAGAACTACTTATCAAAATGACTATTCTTTCCCCTCTTGAAATGTCTTGGTGCTCTTGTTAAAAATCAATTTCCCATGAATATATTCATTCAATTCTGGACTCTCAATTCTAGTCCATTAATCTATCTGTCTATCCTTAGCCAGTCCTACACAATCTTGATTACTGTACTTTATAGTAATTCCCTCCCACTGGGTTTTCTTATATTTTAAATTTTCAAATGAACTCTTTCAGACGTATTAAAAAAAGAAACAAATCTTGGGACCCACAACACAGAATGAACAGTAATTGACATTTCACTATATTTGGGTTCATATCTCTTTTTTTTAATTAAGAAGTAAAATATTTTAGATACAACCAAAGCTACCCTACCCCTGCCCCCACCCACTTCCTTTCCTCTCTTCGTGAATAACCACAAAACCACCATCCCGAAGTCGCTGCGGGTCCTTCCTGACCATGTCATTATACTTTTACAGTCTTGTAAATAAAATATAGGATTGTTTTGTGGGCCTTAACATTTTACATAAGTAGCATCATATGGAATGTAACCTTTTACAACTTGCTTGTTTTACTCAAGTTTATGTTTGTAACTTTCTTTCCGTATTTATCCACAATGGATCTAGTACATTATTCATTTTCACTATTATGCATAGCAAATTCCATTTTGGAATCATCTATTTTTTGTTTGTGTATTCCCCTGGCAGTGAACACTGGGTTGTTTCCAGATTTTCACTATTACTGACAGTCCTATAATGAGTGATCAGCCTTGTGTGTGCCTTCCTGTTCCCTTCATCTTTTTGCTTGTTTTATTTTATTTTATTTTTTTGGTCTAAACTTGGTTCTACCCCAAGAGCTCTGCTTCCCCTGCAGGCTTCTAAGAGGTGGCTGTTCTCTCCCCAACAGCCAACATGCTTCGGGGCTGGGGGTAGGAGAGGCAGGCTCCTTGTTCTCCATAGCTACTTCCAAGCCACCCGTTCTTCCTTCCTAAAACCCCCAGCTTCTTTGAAATGCATGTCACCAGACTTTACCATCCATTATTACTCCCTGCTTGTTGCAGCCATGACACAACCCTGGTCACTCCCCCTCTCTCGATGACAATTATAGCTCCCAGCTCATAGTCATTCTCTCCAATGTGACTGCCACAATCATGGTGATTTGAACAACCACCTCTGTGTTCCATGATCTCTCTTCCAGTGAAATTGTCCTCCACCTACCTCAGCCCCTCACTCCAAAGGTCATACCCTTGACCAGGGCATTATTAATAAACTGCTCTTGCACAATCTCACAATCTCATAAACACCCGATTCTCCTACCACCACCATCTGTCAGTCCAGCTCATTGCCTCAAGTGTCCAACTCCAATAATCCCTGACACCCCCATACTGATTCCGCCCCTTTTGCCTGTCCCCCGCTTCCCCCTCACGTCCTTAATTCTCTCCTTACTCAGCTCAACTTCCATAATCTTTCATTACAAGCATTCTTTACACGCTCGATAATCTTCCCAAATAACTTCAACTCTCTTTCTTCTTGCCACCTCCTGGCAAAACCATGACATGGGTGAAACCCAACTCTCCACCAACCCTGCACCTGCACCACAGTTGACATGGCTGGAGAAAAGCACCCAGTTACGCTAACCGTAACTTTAAGATCGTTAACCTCCTGTGGTTCCTCAGTGCTACCCAAAAGTCCTACTACATTTCCCTGACTCATCCGCTCTCCCTGACTATTTCATGCTTTCTTCCCTCCACTCAAACCTTCAAACTCCTCTTTCCTGGTCCTCCTTCAAAACTGATGCCCCTGATTTGCACGTCCCTGAGAAGAGAGAAGTTAGCACATGACCACACCCACCTGCAACCACCACGTCTACCCTCGGCCCTGCAGCTCTCTTGCTCCTGACTAATCCCTTCTGCTCAAGCATATTACTCCTCAATACTCCCGTTTCTTTCCTGCATCGTTGATTTCCCCTTCTCTATAATATCATCCTCATCCTCATGCAACAAACCGTTATTTCTCCCATCTTAAGAAGCAGTGTCTGAACCCCACACCCCCTTCCAGATACTGTACCTTTACAGTAAAATTAAAAAGAGTGGTCTATACTTGCTATCTCCAATTCCTCTTCTCCCAGGCGCTCCGCTCCAATCCTGATTCCGAAGATTTCTTGGGAATTCCTTGTGATGGCAGATTCATGAGAGGAAGATTCACTTCAGAGAGGGGAGGGGAGATGAAACCTGGGAGCACATTGTACTTTTAAGATACTGACAGAGGATTTAGAAAATACTTTTGGTTTATGTAGGATAGGGAATTTGTTGAACACATAAAGGATGTACATGTCTTTTGTAGTTAAAAAAAAAAAAACCATTGGAATCGGGTAAGCTAGCACGTATTAGATAATGTAACACCAGATGCTGTAACAGACAAACCCCTAATTGTATAATGGCTCAGACACAGTAAGTTTATTTCTCACCATATACAGTCCAAAATGGTTTTCCTGGTTAATGGGCAGCTCTTCTCCAAGTGGCAATTTGGGCACCCAGGCTCCTCCCATTTGTGGCTCTGCTGTTATTAACAGGTCACCATGCTCCTCTGTATCAAGCCCAGGATAACAGACTAGGGCCTGGAGCATGGGAAACTTTTCTGGTCCAGTCCAGGCCTGGAAGTTGGGTGCATCAGCTCTGATCACATTCCATTGGCTGGAATTCAGACATCTGGCCTCACCTAATTGCAGGGAAGGCTGGGAAATAGTCTAGTGGAGTGCCCAAGAAGAAGAGGAGACAGGTATGGTGAAGAGCCAGGCAGTCTCTGCAAATAATGAAAGTCCTCCAAGGTGCAATGACTGGGCAAGGAGAAGATGATTCGCCCTCCAGCACCTGGTTCTGAATAAGGAGCTAGTTCTGGCCCAGTTTCCCAGAGCAAATCCCATTGTAAAACCACAATTTCTCTTTCCCAAGAAGAAACCCCTTAGAAAAGCAAACAACCCTACACATTCCATCTACATCTTCTGCCATTTGATATGTTCTGTAAGTCTTCAATTTTGCTCTTCCGTGTTCCATAAAAATGAGAGGCATCGACAGCCTGTAGGGTGTGACTAGTGTGTCTGTACCCCAAGACTCAGAGATATGGACTCTGTCGTGCCTCTGCCAATGGCTGGCAGTTAGAACTTGGCTACCAGGTCCCATTCTTCTGAGATGCAGGCTCTGACTTTGTGAAATGGCATTAGTAATGCTTGCTACTGCCAGGCTATTTGAGGATCGAGGACTTGCACATTCTCTGCTTCAAATGATCTTCGCAACAGCCCTTGGGGCTTGGAAGGGTGTGGATGGCCAGCGCTCATTTCACAGATGGGAAAGCCTGAGCTGGAGAGGTGACATGCTTGGCTCAGAGAAACCCCTATTCACAGTCCCCAGACAAGAGGTAGTGGCTGAAACTAAGAGAGGAGATGACATCCTATGGGGAAGGAAGCAAAAAAGGGAAGCAGAAAAGGGTGAGGAATGTTGATGGGAAGAAAGAAGAAGAAAACCCATGGACATTCATCCCCAAGCCCAAGGTTCTTTCCATCGTGCCTCCTGGCCCTCATTTCCTGTTCTGTATTTACCCTGGTGCCTGGTGATCTGGACACAGAGGAAGAGTTATAGAGAAGTACAAGGAGAACCAGGGGACTCTGGCATACCCAGGAACCTTCAGGCAGGGGGATGACTTAGACTAACGTCCCTTCACCATCAATGGCCACCCACACGAGGAATGGAGCCTCCAGACCAACTATGAAGGAGAAGGCCCCTCCCTTTGCCTTCTTTTATTCTGGGCTCCAGGAAGTCACTGCCGCGGGGACGCTCTATCTGCTGCATGGGCCTGGACCCCCTCAACTGGAAAGAGAGAATTTTTTTTTAAGTGACAAAATGTTAACAATTGGTGAATCAGGGTAATGGGAATACAGGATTTCTTCATACTATTTTTGCATATTAGCTGTAACTTTGAAATTGCTTCAAAATCAAAATAAAAAGTAAAAAACAAAAACAAAAAAACAGAACCCGGAAAGCCCCTCATGACCTCTTCCAGTCACCACCCCCCAAGGGAAGGCATCATTCCGACTCCTAATATCGAGACTCGTCCTTTCTATTGGAATCACATAGAAAGCTGTCGTGTCTGCCTCCCCTCACTCAACATTACATTTTCAAGACTCAGCCATGTCATTGCTTGTAATTTTAGTTCATTGATTCTCATTCCCATACAGTGCTCCACTGTAAGAATTTATCATAGAGGGGTGGGACTTCCAGAATGACCAAGTAGAGCGCTCTGAAAATCTGCCCCTCAAAGAACAATGACAAAACTGTGCAAAATTGTGAAAAAAAAATAACCATTTGAAAACTGGAAATTGACCAAAATTTTAAGCAATAGGTAGAATAATGGCTCCCAAAAGCTGTCCATGTCCTAATCCCCGGAATTTATGAATATATTGTTACATGGCAAGGGGGAATTAAGGTTGAAAGCAGAATTAAGTTTGCCAATCAGTTGACCTTCAAATAAAGAAATTATCCTGGATTATCTGAGTGAGCCCAGGGTAATCCCGAGAGTTCCTTAAATGTGACTGGTCATTGCTGCTTTGGACATGGTAAAGGGCCATGAGTGAAGGAATGCAGACAGCCTTTAGAAGCTGGAAAAAGCAAGAGATTGGATTTTCCCCTAGAGCCTCCAGAAGGAAAGCAGCGCTGCCAGCACCTTGATTTTAGCCCACTGAGACTCATTTCAGATTTACAACCTATAGAATTATAAGATAATGAACATTTGTGTTTTTAAGCCACTGAGTTTGTATTAATTTGTTACAGCAATAGAAAACTAATATAGCATATAAGATATTGAGAAGTGTTTACTTTAAAAAGTCCTGAACTTTAGTAAGAAGAGCATGAGTCTATGGTTTCAGCCTGAGGCTGTACCCCTATTTCCTTCTCCCCTCAGCCTCATGCTGTAAGTGTTCTACCAAAATGGTGGGAAAGGGGTGACTTTATTTAGAGCAGATTGCTGAAAATTACAATGCCAGGGGCTTTGTCAAAAACAACAGTGACCTCAGTGACATACAATCAGGGAGGCAAAAATCACAGCTAGTCTGAGGTCTCACAACTGGTCAGGGGTAGACCAACATACCAGCCAGAAATTTTACAGGGAGGTCTGGGGAATGGACAGGTAATGGTCCTCAATAAGATCCTACTTGTCTCTGATAGTCTGGCAAACTGTGTGCATGTATGTGCAAGGCTGTACAGATCTCAGGAGATACTGAAGAAGGACCTAACGAGCTACTAATCATGGGGTTAACATGTGTCTTTGAAAACAGAAATTAAAGCCTGGAATAGACTTGTACACTGGCTAAACTCTAAATGCATCCTCCAAAACACAAACAGATCATCAAGCAAAGGGTAGAAGCCTTACTGGCTCACAATATTTAACACAACTTCTGACCAATCATTGGCTAACCACTAAGGGATGCTGACCCAAAGGCAAGAATAAAAAAATAACTGAGCAGAGACATCAGCAGCCACACGCTCTGTGGGAAACAGAATCCATAGAATTAATCCACACAAGTCACCAAACAAAGCAAAAACTAGCAAAGAACTGACAATAAACACCCTCAGTGGTGGGGAGAGGAGAAAAGAATCCTGTGTTGCTACAATATATTATCTAAAACATCTAGTTTTCAACAAAAATTACAAGACAGGCAAAGAATCAAGAAAGTGTGACCCATACATAGGAAACAAAGCAGTCCATGGAAACTGTCTCATGGTGAATCCAGATGTTGGACTTGGCACACAATGTCTTCAAAACAGCTATTATAAATGTGTTCAAGGAACTAAAGGAGACCATGTTTAAAGAATTAAAAGAAAGTATGATAACAATGACTTTTCAAATAGAAAATAACAATAAAGAAAGTTAAAAACTATTTTAAAAGAATAAATAGAAACTCTAGGTTTGAAAAGCATAGTAACTAAAATGAAAATTTCACTGGAGGGGCTCAGAAGCAGATTTGAGCTGGAAAAATAAAGAATCAGTGAACTTGAGGCTAGATCAGTAGAGGTTATACAATCTGAATAATGGAAAGGAAAAAAGAATAAAGAAAAATGAACAGAGCCTCAGAAACTTGTGGGACACCAAGAAGTGTGCCAACATGCACGCAATGGGACTCTGAGAAGGAGAAAAAAGAGAGGAAAGAGGGCACAAAAAAATTGAAGAAAAAATGTCTTAAAAATCCCCAAATTAGATGAAAACATTAATCTACACAGCCTAGACTCTCAATGAACTAGAAGTAGAATAGACTCAAGGAGATCCACACATCAACAGATAGTTAAACTGTTGAAAAAGAAAAAGAGGCCAGGCGTGGTGGCTCACACCTGTAATCCTAACACTTTGGAAGGCTGAGGCAGGAGGATAGCGGCCAGGAGTTTGAGACCAGCCTGAGCAAGAGCAAGACCTTGTCTCTACAAAAAATAGAAAAATTAGCCAGGTGTGGTGGCACATGCCTATAGTCCCAGATACTCGGGAGGCTGAGACAGGAGGATTGCTTGAGCCCTGGGGTTTGAGGTTGCAATGACCCATGATGATGCCACTACAATCGAGCCCAGGTGACAGAGCAAGGTCCTGGCTCAAAAAAAAAATATTGCTGAGAAACAAGACTGTCAACCCAGAATTGCATATCCAGCAATGCTATCCTTCAAAAGCAAATCGGAAATAAAGATATTCCTATATAAACAAAAACAGCAAATTTGTCACCAGCAGAGCTGTCTACAAGAAATAATAAAGGGAATCCTTCAAACTAAAATGAAAGGATGTTAGTGAGTAAGTCAAAATCACACAAAGAAATAAAGAGCACCAGCAAAGGTAACTATATAGGTAAATATAAATGACAGTATAAACTACTTTTGTTTGTAACTCTTTTCTTCTCTTATCTGATTTACAAAATGGCTACAGGAAGCAATAATTATTAAAACTGTGTTGATGGGTTTTAAATGTATAAAGATGTAATTTATATGAAAATAATAGCACAAGGAGAGAGAAGGGATAGGAGCTATATTGGAGCAAAGGTTTTTTATACCATTGGAATTAAGTTGGCATTAATCCAAATTTGATTGTTTTAAATTAAGATGTTAATTGTTCTTCCCAGGGGAAACATTAAGAAAATAACTCTACAAATATAATTTTTTAAAACTCACAAGGGAAATAAAATACTATAAATATCTATTCAACACAAAAAAGGTAATAATGTTACCTATTGGGTACAATGTACTCTATTCACGTGATGGGTACACTAAAAGCCCTGACTTCACCCCTATACAATTCATCCATGTAACAAAAAAACCACTTGTACCCCCTAAATCTATTGAAAATTTTTAAAAGGTAATAATGGAGGAATAGAGGAAGAAAAAAAGACTATATATACATAAAACAAATAGAAAAATGGCAGACATAACTCTTAACTTTTTAGTAATTACATTGAATACAAATGGATTTAATTCTCCAATTAAAAGCAGAGTTTGCAGAATCTATTTTTCAAAAATATGATCCAACTATATTCTGTCTACAAGAGACACACTTTCTAGTCAAAGACACATATAGGTTGAAAGTAAAAGGATAGAAAAAGATATACCATGCAAATATTAAGCAAAAGAGAGCTAGAGTACCTACACTAATATCATACAAAATATATTTTAAGGCAAAATTTGTTACTAGAATCAAAGAAAGACATTTTATATTGATATAAGGGTCAGCCCATCAGGAAGGCATAACAATTGTAAACATATATGCTTCTGAGAGCAGTAGCCCAAAATATATGAATCAGAAATGGGCAGGCTCGAAGGGACAAATAGATAATTCAATAATAATGGTTGGAGACCTCAATACCTCAGTTTCAATAACGAGTAGAACTAGGTAGAAGATCAATTAGAAAACAGAAGACTTAAACAACATTTAAAAAGAACTAGATATTACAGACATTTATGGAACACTCCACCCAATAGAGCAGAATACACATCCTGCTGAAGTGTGCATGGAAAATTCTTCAGGATATAGCATATGTTGAGCCATAAAACAAGCCTCAATAAATTTTAAAGGATTAAAATCATCCAAAGTATGTTTTCCAACCACAATTGAATGAAATACAGAAGGAAATTTCAAAGATCCACAAATATGTGAAAATTACAAAATCCTAAATAGCCGTGGGTAAAAAGAAATCATAGGGAAAATCAGAGACTTGAAATGAATGAAAACAAAACCACAGCACAATAAAACTTGTAGGATACATTTGCTAGTGGGTCCCTGGGGGAAAAAATAAACAACTTATAGGATACACCTAAAGCAGTGCTCAGAAGGAAATTTATAGCTGTAAATGCCTATACTAAAAGGGAGAAAGATATCAAATCAAGAACATAACATTTTACCTTAAGAAACTTATTTTTAAAAAGAGCAAACTCAACCCAAAGCAAGCTGAAGGAATGAAATCACATGGACTAAAGTAAAATAAATGAAATAGAGAATAGAAAAACAATAGCGAAAATCAATTAAATCAAAGGTTAGTTCTCTGAAAATATCAACAAAATTGACAAACCTTTAGATGGACTTACCAGGAAGAAAAGAGAGAAGACACAAATTAACAAAATCAGGAATGGATGAAGAGACATTAATACCCATGTTACTGAAAAGAAAAGAATTATAAGGGAATACTGTGAACAATTTTATGACAACAAATTAGATAATGTAGATGAAATGTACAAATTCCTAGAAAGACACAAATTACCAAAACTCACTAAAGAAGAAATAGAAAATCTGAATAGATCTATTACAGTAAGGAGATTAGGTTAATAGTCTAAAAGCTTCCCACACAAAAGAGCCCAGGCCCAGATGCCTTCACTGGTGAATTCTACCAAAAGTTTAAGGAAGAATTAACACCAGTCCTCAAACTCATCCAAAAATGCAAGAGGAAGGAGTACTTCCCAGCTTATTCTATGAGGCCAGTATTACCCTGATACCAAAACCAAAGACATCACAAAAAAAGAAAACTAAGACCAATATTCCTCACAAATATTAATGCAAAATTTCTCCCAAAAAACCCTCAAAAATACAAAAAATGAAACACTAGCAAACCAACCCAGCAACATACAAAAGGGATTACCATGACCAAGTGGAATTTATCTCAGGAATATATAGTTGGTTAATGTACAAAAATCAATCAATGTAATATACTATATTAATAGACTAAAGGACAAAAGATCATATCAATAAACACAGAAAAAGAACTTGACAAAATCCAATACCTTTCATGACAAAAAAACAAAAACAAGAAAAAACTTAGCACTCTGGGAGGCCGAGGCGGGAGGATGGCTTGAGCTCAGGAGTTCAAGACCAGCCTAAGCAATAGTGAGATCCCCTTTCTACTACAAATAGAAAAATTAGCTGAGGATGGTGGTGTGTACCTGTAGTCCCAGCTACTTGGGAGGCTGAGGCAGGAGGATCTCTTGAGCCCAGAAGTTTGAGGTTGCAGTGAGCTATGATGATGCCACTGCACTCTACCCAGGGTGACAGAGCGAGACTCTGTCTCAAAAAACAAAACAAAACAAAAGAAAACAAAAAAACACTCAACAAACTAGGAATAGAAGGGACCTGAACCTGATAGAGGGTAGCTATGAAAAGCCCACCACTAACATCAACCTTAATGGTGAAAGACTGAACGCTTCCCCCAAGATCTGGAATGAGGATGTCTGTTCTGGCCATTTCTATTCAATATTTTATCGGAGATTCTAAAGCAGGTGATTAGGCAACAGAAAAGGCAATCACATAAAAAAGGAAGAAACAAATTATCCCTATTTGCAAATAATATAATCTTGTGCATAGAAAATCCTAAGGGAACTACAAAAAAAAAGCCTACTCGAAACAATAAAGTAGTACAGCAAGGATGCAGGATAGAAGATCAATAGACAAAATTCAACTGGATTTAGAGCAACTACTTATGAACAATCAAAAATGAAATTAGGAAAACAATGCCATTAACAATAGTATCAAAAAGAATAAAATACTTTGGAATAAATTTAACAAACATGCAAGATTTGTGCACTGAAAATTACAAAGCTTTGCTGAGAGAAATGAAACAGAATGAAAATGAAAATGAATTCTATGTCTACGAATTGGAAGATTCATTATTAAGGGAATTCCTCCTCTATTTGATCTCCAGATCCCACTCAATCCTTATCAAAATCCAAGTAGGCTTTGTTTTTTTGTGTGTATTTTTTTTGTTTTGCAAAAATTGACTAGCTGTTTCTAAAATCTATGTTAAAAGGTAAAGGGCCTACCATTCTTCGAAGCAAAGTATCACAAGAATGGAAAAACAAGCACCACTGGTACTCACCATCAAATTGGCACTAATTGATCAATACCTATATGCACACATGGAAATAATATTCGTCAGGGGTCGGGCAGGTGGGAGGGTGGTGGAGGGGATGGGAAAACTCACACCTAATGGGTGCGGGGCAGACTGGGGGATGTTCACAATTGTAGCTCTGACTTGGGCATTGCATAGGCAATATATGTAACCAAAGTGTTTGTACCCCCATAATATTCTGAAATAAATACAAAAAATAAAAAATAAATAAAAATAAATAAAAGGTAAAGGGCCTAGAATAGCAAAAACAATCTTAAAAAAGAATAACAAAGTTTGCCAGGCGTGGTGGCTCACGCCTGTAATCCTAGCACTGTGGGAGGCTGAGGCGGGAGGATCGCTTGAGCTCAGGGGTTCAAGACCAGCCTGAGCAAGAGTGAGATCCCGTCTTTATAAAAAAAAAAAAAAAAGAAAAAGAAGTAAAAAAAAAAAAAAAAAAAACAAAGTTAGAGGACATAATTTCCCAATTTCAAAACTTACTATAAATCCACAATAGTCAAGAGAACATGGTACTAAATAAGGATAGACATATAGATCAGTGGAACAGAAGTAAAAGCCCAGAAATAAATCCTTACATTTATGGTCAATTGATTTTCAACAAAGAAGCCAAGGCAATACAACAGAAAAAGAAGTCTTTTCAACAACTGGTGCTGGGACAACTGAATATCCACATGCAAAAGAATGAAGTTGGACCTATATATCACACTATACACAAAATCTGACTAAAAATGGATTGGAGACCTAAATGTAGAGTTAAAACTATAAAACTTTTAGGAGAAAATTTTTGTGACCTTTGGTTAGGCCACAACTTCTTAGGTATGACAGCAAAAGCGCAATCCCTAAAATTTTAAAAATTAATACATTGGATTTCATCAAAATTAAAAACTTTATAAGACATCATTAAAAAAATCTTAACTCTGGAAGAAAATATTTGCAAATTATATATCTACTTAAAGACATGTGTCCAAAATATATAGAACACTTTATAGGATGCTTACAACTCCATAACAAGAAGGAAAATAATTCAGTATGAATGTTTATAGCAGCATTATTCTTAAGAGCCAAAAAGTGGAAACAACCCAAATGTCCATCAGCTGATAAATAGATAAAATGTGCTTTATCTATACAATGAAATCCTATTCAGCCATCAAAAAGAATGAAGTACTGATACATGCCAAAATATGGATGAATTTCAAAAACAATATTATAAGTGAAAGTGGCCAGACATAAAAGGCCACATATTGGATGATTGCATTTATATGAAATGTCCAGAAAGGGGAAATCTATAGAGATAACAATGAGATTAATAGTGATCTATTAATGTGTGGCTGGGGGTTGGGAAGGGGAGAGACTGCAAATGGTCATGAGGGATCTTTCTGGGGTAAGGAAATGTTCTCAAATTGAATTCTGGTGATGGTTGCTCAACTCCGTAAATTTACTAAAATTCATTGAATTGTACACTTAAAAATAAGATGAAATAAAATAAAAAGACTTGGCTAAAACAAGAACAATTTTTAAAAAATATACCCAAGTTTATTCGTTCTACTGTTTGTTGTTAGATATTTGGGTAGTGTCCAGTGTAGAGCTATGATAAATATTGTTACCATGGATGTTCTTGTATAATATATGTCATTTGATGAACATATGTACACATTTCTGTTGGGTGTCTATCTAGGAGTAGAATTTCTGGGCCATGGAGTATGCATATATTCTGCTTTCGCAGATACAGAGAAAGAATTTTCCCAGGTTCTCTACCAATTTACATCTCCTTTGGCAGTGTATGACATTTCTAGTTGCTCTATGCTGTGGTTTGAATGTGTCCCCCAAAGTTCCCGTAAGTTCATGTCTTAATCCCCCATTCAACAGTTTTGAAAGTTGGGACCTTTAAGAGGTCATTAGGTCATGAAGCCTCTGCCCTCATTAATGGATTAATGCCATTGTCACAGGAGGATTAGTTACAACAGAAGTGGGTTCCTGACAAAAGTGTGAGTTTGGCACACTTTCTCTCTTCCCCTCTCTCTCTCTCCTCTCCTGCCCTTTTGCCTTCCACCATGAGGTGATCAGCAAGAAGGCCCTCACCAGATACAGCCCCCTTGACCTTGGACTTCCCAGCCTTCAGAACTGTAAAAAATAAATCTCTGTTCTTTATAAATTGCTCAGCCTCATGTGTTCTTTTATAGCAGCACAAAATGCACTAAGACACGCTACTTCCTTGCTGAAACTTTGGCATAATCTGTCATTTTCCTCTCAGCTATTCTGAGGGGTGTGTAGTGGTACCTTGTTATGGTTATGAAATTGAACACTCTTTCAAGTTTTTCTGTTTTGGTTTTTGGCCATTTGGAAATCCTCTTGGGGAAATGCTGGATCAAGTATTTTTGCCCTTTTTTCCCCCTTAAATTGTTTTCTTATCAATTTTTGTAGGAGTTCTTTATATATTCAGGATAAGATTTGGCTTGGCTTTTCACTTTCTTAACAGTATCTTTTGATTAACACAAATTTTAGTTTTACTGTAGTCTAATTTATCAGCTTTTTTCCTTTATGATTAGTGTTTTTCGATATACCATTTAAGAATCTTTGCCTACTTCCAGATCATAAAGATACTTTCCTATTTTCTTCTACAATATTTCCTGTTTTGTCTTTTGCATTTAGATCAACAATAAATCTGAAGTTGATTCTGTATATAGTGTGAGGTAAGGGGTCAACATTCATATTTTTCCATTTGGATAACTGATTGATGCAACACCATTTTTTTAAAGCACTGCAGATTTATAGTAAGTCTTGAATCTGATGGGTAAGTCCTCCAACTTTGTTTTTATTCTTCAAGATTGCTTTGGCCATTCTTGGGCTTCTGCCTCTCTACATAAATTTTAGAATTGGCTTATAGTAAAAACTATTCTGGGATTTTGACTGGAAATGCAGTGAGTCCATAGATCTTTGAAGAAATAAAAAGAAAGGTCATTGTAATATTGAGTCTTCCAATCCACAGTCATGGTATGTTTCTCCATTTATTACACTATTCTTTACATTTTTTCAAAATTATTCTATAGTTTTCAGTGTAGAGATCTTGCACATCTTTCATTAGATTTATTTCTAGGTTTTTAATTATTTATTTTAGTGTATAACATCTGAAATTTTTATCTAAAAATTTTGTTTCATTTATAAATGTATATGTCTATGTATGTTGCTTATTTATAGCAATATAATTAACATTTGAATAGTGACCTTGGATGCAGCAACCATGCTGAACTCACTTATTGACTCCAGTACCTTGTCTGTAGATTTTTTTGGAAATTTCTCTGTACCTAATCATGTCATATAAATAATGATAGTTTTGCTTTTTTTTTTTTCCCTAATCCTCATGCCTTTTATTTCTTGTTCTTGACTTATTGCACTGGCTTCCACCTCTAACACAATGTTAAAGGGAAGTAGTCAGAGTGGTCCAAGTCACTATCAGGGAACACGTAGGACAGTTTGTTGGGTATACTATCACGTACGTAGGAAAAAAGGGACTGGGGCTACGTGTACAGATAGGCTTACAGTACTGGAAACTGGTAACCCATCATCAAAGCCACAAACAATTGGACAAGGGGTTAGATGTGGAGCTAATGGTAGCCACCTTGGACCTGCCAATGTCCAGTGTAATAGGCTGGTTTGAGAACACAGCCAATAGGACCACTCTGGAATGGAGGTATAACCTGTCTCATCAGACTTTGAGACCCACAGAGCAGAATCACAGTCACTTCCTCACAGCAAAAAGAGGCGCCCAGCTGGGATGCAGGAATGGGGGCTTTCGCTATTGTTTGGAAAGAAAGGTGGCCCAGAGGAGGCTCTCCCTTCTGACTATGATTTCTGGGCATTTCATGGTCTTACTTTCCTACTGCTTCCTCTAGGGACTTTTCATCAGCATCTCAAAAACTCTCAAATCCATAAATCACCATGAAAATTATTGTTGAGGAAAACTGGCAAGAGTCCTTACCTCTGGAGAGGGTACCTAGGGGCCAGGGGACAGGGAGGGAGCCTTATTTTTCACTGTTAACACCATGCACATGTAATGCTGATTCAAAAGTAAATTTGGTGTTTATTTATTTTATGATAAATAAATAAATTAGATATTAAATCGCTACTAGGTTGAAAATACAATTGTTGGGAAGGCACTCGTCTTGAAGAATGCATTGCGGGTGCCAGCCCCTCTGCCCCACCCCCACTGTGCTTCTGACATGGGGAAGGGAATAGTACAGGAGCCAAGACCCCCTGAGGGGAAGTGGTAACCTGGAACCTTGTGCGGGGAAGTATGTGAGCAAGTGGGAGCCATGGCTGACCTAGGGAGACTGTAGCAGCAGCCGCCACAGAAAAAGATGCAGAGAATGGCAGAGTGCCTGGTGCGGGAAGCAGGAGGCCCCGTGTCTGAGGGACAGAGGACCCCCAATGCAGGGGAGGGGGCTGAGCTGCCCAAGGAGTCCCCAGCGCCACTCTGGCCTCCCCCACCCCCACTAGAACCATCCCAGTTGTTCCTGCGTATTCCATGTCCCTGCCTGGGAGGCCCAGGCAGATTCTTTCTGTGTTACAGATGGCCATAAATCTGTGACCTCCCGCTCCTGCTGACCTGTCTTTCCAGAGCGCTTAGGCGAGAGGGCCCGCGGGGGGCGGGGGGTCTCTCTGCTCCCCCTGGGGCAGCCCCCCTTCCTTCACTCCCACCTTCCTGGAGAATCCTTCCTCTCTTGTCCCAGCCCCTGGGGTCGGATCCCAAGCCTGCAGCTGGGGATTTTCCAAAAGTTCCACTAGCCCTTTTCCCAGCATCTCTCCACCCCCAACCACCCTCCTGGGGTCTTCAATACTAGGTGAGGTTAGGAGGAGGGTTTCTTGGAGCCCCAGATAGCAAGATGCAGCCAAGTGCAGAGGTGAGAGCACCAAACAAGAGCCCAGATCCAGTTCTAGACCACACGGAGTTCTCCCTGAACCCAATTATGGTGTTCATAACAGCAGTTATAACTACGTGCCTGCCTCTCTTTAAGCCTTTCATGTGCATTAATTTATTTAATCCTCACTAAAACCTTTTGAGGTTGAGTCCTATTTTTCTCTCCATTTTACAGAGAAGGAAACTTAGGCACCAAGAGGTTAGAATGCTTGCCAAGGTCCACAGCTGTAAGTGATAGAGCCAGGATTCAAACTTAAGTAGTCTGATCCCAAAGTCTGTGCTCTCAACTCACACGTTCTACTGCTTCTCACAGTCCTTGGGTAAAGTCCCCACTTCTGAGCCTTAGGTCATGCTGTTCCCTCATACAGGGATGCCCTTCCTCCCTTCTCCACCTGGAAAATGCATCCTTCCAGGCCTGACCCAACAGGCTTCCCTGATGTGTCCCCAACAAACACACACACACACACACACACACACACACAGATACCAGACAGAATTCCATGGTG
This sequence comes from Daubentonia madagascariensis, assembly GCA_023783475.1. Classification (NCBI taxonomy): domain Eukaryota; kingdom Metazoa; phylum Chordata; class Mammalia; order Primates; family Daubentoniidae; genus Daubentonia; species Daubentonia madagascariensis. The sequence continues at coordinate 7,979,248 of JAKFHU010002202.1, forward strand.
TCCTCATCTGGGCCACTGAGCTGCCACTTCCCTCCAGCATGGAGTGGATGCACCATGCTGTCTTTGCCGGGTCATGACCTTGCTTCCCACTGAGACAGGAGCATTTCCAGGCAGGGCCTGGGCCTTGTCCACCATGGTGTTCCCAGCCTTAAGCACACAGCAGCCCCCGCCAAGTGCTGTTCAATGTTCCATATGGGGCTTGCCTCAGCCTCTGACTTTCTGTGGGACTTTGGGTAAATCACTGCCCCTCTCTGGCCTCAGTTTCCCCATATCTAGGGTTTCCAGGAGTGAGATTTTCTTCTGATTGTTTCTCAGCAGCTGAAAGAAACAGCTGATCTCCTGGGGCCCTGCCCTCCATAGACCACCCTGTGGAGAGAAACCTAGGGGGCTGCTGGGGGTGGCCAGCAGGACTTTTTGGGATCCCAAGGCCTTGGACTGTTCTGGAGGAATGTCTGAGTCACCTTCCTGTCTGGGGAAGGAGTTTGGCTGCTCTGTCTTGGATGACAAAAGGCCAGGAAAGGCTGTAGGGTCTGCCAGATATCCACTCTTCCTGCCCGGGCCTTAACGAGGAGAATCGCTTAGTGACAATACTCCACTGATGATAATAATTGTTTGCATTATACGCCACCCCCATATTCAGCTATAGTGCCGTGAATTTCCCCCACCAGGGAGGTAGAGCGGCGGGACAGCTGGAACGGCAGGCTGGGGTAGCACCAGAACTCCCTTGCCTCTCCAAGCCTCAGTTCCCTCATCTGTACAATGGGGCTAGAGTGCCTATTCTCATAGGTCACTGTGAAAAATACGCCTGCAAGCTGCTCAGCGCCCTGCACGTGGCTGTTGCTAAACATCTGGGAGGGTTAACTACTGGCTCAGACCATCGTACAGATGAAAAGGTCCTGTGAGCAACTTGGAAACAAACAGCAGGTGTTCTATCCATTTCCATGTCCCCATGATAAATATTCAAAAATCCATAGGAATGTTCTTCTTTCTGCTCAGGCCCCGTAGCTGTGTGTCTTTGGACAATGTGATTTCCCTCTCTGGGCCCAGCCTCTTTGTCTGGGTGGGACACAAGGTTGTCTAAGCTCCACACTTTCAGTATCAAGGTGCAAGCAAGCAGTGGGTTACATTAGGGACTCTGCAGTTTGCAGAGCTGGCCTGGTGTGAGTTCTGCCTCCAACAGTAACTAGCTGTGTGACGTAAGTTATTTTACCTCTTTAAGCCTCCATTTCCTTATCTGTAAAATGGGTCCACATTCTCCCTACCTCTCTGTATTGTTTTGAGACTTCAACACATGAGGAGTGCTGGAACTTGGTGAATGTTCAATGAATTAAGGATGATTTAAGGGTAAGAATAAGAAGTAGGGCTGGGGTAGGGTGGTTAAAAATCACGTGTTGTGGGAACCTAGAAGAGGGAGAACAAATTCCAGTTGGTGAGCTCTGTGAAGAAGGTGGGCCTGGAAGCCCAGGGTGTGGGGGGGATGGTGACCTACCCAACACTGCACAGCAGGGCACTGGCTCCCAGAGCATCCTTGGGAACAGGGTGCTGTTTTCCGGTGTGTATTTCAGAAGCTTTGGCTTCCTCTCTTCCTTCTGAGAAGCCAAGGCACTTCAAACAAACAAATAAATCTTGACCTAAGTTCTATTTCATTCAATGAATGACCTTTTTAAAAACGACTATGTCTGAGCAGGGAAAGTTTATCCCTACCAATTTCAGCCTCCAGCTTGAAGGAGGCCTGAATTGTGAGGTGAGACTGGGTTCTAGACCTCTCTGGGCCTCAGTTTCCCCTTCTGTAAAATGACCAGATTCTATAGGCATTTCTGGACTCTTGCAAACAATTGCCAAGATATGTTATTAAATGGAGGAGAAAAAGGAACAGAGAAGTGTGCATAAAACATAAAAAATAGAAAAGTATTGAAATCCACCATTTTGGTATTTTTAAAAACGTACATAACATGGACTGCAGTTTTGGTTTCCTTTTAATACACTGAGATTCAAAGAAGAAAACCCCCAAAAGGCAGGATCTCTGGCCAGAGACCTCCTGATGCCTGTAGGAAGAGGAAGTGGGGGCAGAAAGAGGAAAAAGAGACATATAAGGTTAGAAAACTCACACCTCATTAGGAAAGGTACAAAAAGAAAAGCGAAATTCTTTTGTCTCCTTCCCTAGAGGCAAGGTAATCAGAGGCAATCTCTGATAACAGTTCTTTGTGATTCATTGAGGGGATGCGAGAACTAAAAATAAACAAACAAAAAGAAGGAAAAGAAAACTGCACTGTGAAAGCCAAGTTTCCATTTATTTTAACTGTTCTGTCTGATAGGAACTGTGTCTGCGGTGATTTTGTCCTATTTCTCTGGGCACTGGGCTGGGCTCCATTTTCCCTGGCCAGGCACGCAAGCCGGGAGGCCTCCTGGAAACAGCGTCCCTGTCTTCTCAAAGTTAGGCGATGACACCCTGAGCTGGTTCCTGGGGGAGGGGAGGCCACTCAAAGCCTGCCCAGCCTCAAAATAACCTCATGCCCTGTCTGTGGCCACCATGGTCCTCTGTCCCCAAAACCACAAGCATCTCCCCAGCTGGGCTAAGTAAGGGTGGCAAGGGTTTCCAGAGCATGGATGCCTTTTTCTGACTTATTTTTTATTGTAAAGTAATACATGCTCATGGTAAAAAATTCCAAGAACACAGGAGACTAGGGACCCTCTTCCCCTTCCCTTTCCCCGGAGTGAGCTGAGTCGCCAGGCTTCTTGGTGTCCTCCAAGCGTTGTCCATAGGTCAGCCCTGGGTGGTGGTAAGGATAATAATGCCCATTTTATAGATGAGAAAACTGAGGCGGGAGAGACGGAGAGATTGTTGAGGCCACGCAGCTGCAAAGTGGTAAAGTTGGGATTTGAACATGGCTCTCCTGCCCTCAAGTCTAGAACTTTCCTTAGTCTACCAGGGGTATAAGCTCTGAATACCTGGATCCCCAGGGTATAGTGCTTTTTTGTTCCATCCTTTATCACATCCCACCCCTGACACACACACACACACACACACACACACAGAGTTATTAACAACCCAGCCTCATGAACATGCCCCCCACACACACATACACGCACCCTGCAAGGGGCCCCACCCCCATAGATAAACTCACTATAGATAAACTTACCCCACAGACACACATCCATCTCTGAACCAACATACACACTCGTACACTTCATCACACATGTGCAACGTACATAGATGTACCACATGTTCTCACTTCCAGAGACACAAACACACACTTCTACACACCTCTGGACACAGACACTGGCAAACACCCATCCCCACCAGCCTCCCCTCGTACTTTCTGTCAGGGCCCACCCCTCAGAGAGGCCACATCCTCCTCGTGGCCAAGCCATCACTGCAGAAGTTCTGCCCTCTTCTGCCTGATAGAGCCCCAGTTGCTGTCTTCTAGGTGTGCTGTTGTGCCAGCCAGATGCCACCTGTCCCCCAGCTAAATTGGGCCCCTACCTCTAGGCCTTTGCCCTTCTGCCCAAGGTTCTATGGCAGCAGAGTCCTAAATCTCCTGCCCTTACCTCCCCACAGCCCTGGTGCCTCAGCAAGTTTTAGTGAAGAACCACACAGCTCACCACTGCTGCCTGCTGCAGTGTGCACAGATGTCCTGAAGGGGACCCTCAGCTCCTGAGGTGGCCACCCGGCACCCACCCCTACTCTAGGCCCTGGTGGCCTCTAGTTGCTCATCTTTGAGAATATTTCTGAATCCCTTGCCTCAGTTTCCCCCCAACAGTTCTCAGAGGATGGGAATCTGCATATTCAGTCAGGCTCCATTTGGCTCACCTATGAATGTGGCTCCTTAACACATCAGAGACACAGGGGAACTTCGTGAAAACACATACTCCTACCCTAGACCCACGTGGAGTTCCCAAGGATGGCACAGAGTAGTCACTCAATCAGAAGTCTGAGTGGCTTGGTTTTTTTTTTCTGAAAAACACTAGGACATACATTCTAAAAATCATATGTTGAATTATGGGTATGATAGTTCCTGGTTGTGGGCAAGAAAAAAATAATTGTCAAGGAAAAGTGAGATTTTGAGTCCAGGTAGCTAGGAGGAGAAAGGTAATATTAACAAAAAATAAGGAGGTGGAGGAGGAAGATGATGGAATATAGCGTGCTTTTTAAACTGCTTTGTGAATTTCATATGAGGAAAAGAATATTTTTTTCCTAAAATGGGTGAAATTGCCATGCCAACAGAAACTTCTAGACTGAGACAAAACAATATTCAGTTAGAAAACGATTACGTGGAAACACCAAAAGGTTTACAGAAAAAGTAAGTCACAAAAATACAAGCTTGTAAAGCAGTGGCCACATTATTAACCTCTGGGAAAACCTTAGGATTCAAGGCAGGAGGCCAAAGTCATGACGATTGTCAGGTTCTGGAGTTGGGAAGCGCATACAGTGTCTGACCTGCTGCCTGCCCCCTGGTCTTTCTCTTGATTTGCATCACCTGCCCCACAAACCTTCCTCCCTCATCATCGCTCCGCTCTGATCAATGTGCCTGTGAGGTATGGCCCATGGAAATTTAGGGATAAGTCACCTCACCCACCCCCACTTTACATGTCCTCCAGGCTTCTGGCCTTCACCCCTCCCAAATGGCGGGATTCTTCTTCATTCTCCACGGGGGTTGTCCCTCCACTTCGTTTTCTTGTTGTTTTCCACGCTGAGATTTTTCACCGCTTGTTCCTCTTTGGACTCCGTCACTCCTGGGCCTCTGCTTGCAGTCCCCTCCTCCTCCTCCTGATTCTCACCGCAGACCTGCAGACTGCCCCCTGCTGCCTCCTACTTTCTGGGCCTCCCCTGGCCTGCATGGCCCTTGGGGCCACCAAGAAGGGAGCAAACAATGGCCTTTTTTCTTTTTTTTCTTTGAGAAGCAATTTATTCCCATGATGGGGGCTGAAGGACGATCAGGAGCTAGAGTCTGGCCTCCTGCGCCGTTCCCTCTTGTCCCAGATGAAGAGGGGCTTAGCCGAGTGGCCAGCTGAGGCCTGAACAGGTAGCTGGGGTGCCATCACCAAATCCTAGATGTCGGTGTAGATGGGAGGGTCCCCGCCGATGCCCTGGCCAGGGAAGTAGGGGTTGAAGTAGAGGCCTTCTCACGGCGACACCCAGGTGGGTGGCTCACAGTAGCCCATGAGCAGGGAGAAGACGCAGTCCTCACCACCCTGCCTGTCTCACACCATGTAGCTGAGGTCAGGGGGCAACGCGCCATTGTTAGCAGCTGGAGTGGCCTCAGGGTTGGGGTATGGTTTGGGGAAGTAGTGGGACAGCTTCCCTGGACACATGAACATCTCCCCATCCTCATTAGGGCTGACCTGAACCTCCACCTCCCCAGCCAGTGCTTTAGCTTCATCCTTCATGTAGCACATGCCCACCAGGTGGTGGTAAGCCACGTGGTCCATGCTACGGCAGGAGATGCGCACCTGCTTATATACCTGGAAACCCCTCCAGATGCTGGTGTGGTCCAAGGAAGAAAGGGGTGCCATGGTGACACCACGGATAGCTGGGAGAGTGCAGCTCCAGGTCACTGGCACTCACAGCAAAATGCAGAGCCTCGGCCAGCCCTGCACCCCCTGCTGCCAGCATGCCCGGCCCAGACAGCATCAGTCAGTAAATAACCACTGAGCTTCTGGACACAGAAGAGGAGAACCCTGTGGAAGCAGAGAGCTGGCCACACTATGTGGAGCAACACATGAATTCTGATGCTACCTCTCCTGAGTTTTGTGAACATCTGCCACAGAAACCAGCATTTCTCCAAGGAATCTGCGGCTGATCAGTGTGGTCGAGAGCAGCCGGAAAAGGAAGGGAAGGAGGCGTGACAGAGTAGTCGCCCCTCCTCCCATAGATATGGAAGTGTAAAATTGAGAGTGAGGAATATGTAACAGGGAATGTCCTGAAAAGAAAAAAAAAAACGGGCAAAAATATTTTCTGTCTCTTTAAAACTTCCCCCACTCTGTTTGAGACCTGAAACCTGCATCCCTGCCTCAGGCCAGTGGTGGGGAGGAGCAGGGAGAAGGCCTTTTGTTTGCATCCCAGGCCAGAGCCAGGCCCCCAGGTGGGCCCAGGTGGGCCTTTGTCTTTGGCAGAGATGGGAGGATTAGAATAGTTAACCACAGTAGCCTAGAACTGAGGGGCCCTCCCTTTAAAATTTCTGTATTTCTGCTCATGTTCCAGAAATTTGGATTTTTCCTCCTTTGCCAGCAAAGTAATAAACTTCTCTTTCCTTCTTCTCAAACCACCTGTTCTCGTTCTTCGGCCTCGAGGACAGGTGCTGAGCTCTCGGTAACAGATTGAAACACCAAGAAGGCCATGGAGAGTAAGGGCATCCTGGGTAAACTGGAAGGTAGATTCAAGCGGAGTTCCTACTAGACGGTGTGTGTGATCAGGTCAGAGGACTGCCTTGCTCTGGGCCCATCAGCCCCATGGCGTGTAAGCAGGCATCTACATCAGAGGTTCCAGGCCTAGGTGGATGGGGTGAGTAGGTGGAAAGAGCTTCCATAGTCAGACATTAAGTAGGAGAGAACTTGTTCCCCCAAAACGTAATCTTGGGGATGTGAGCACAAGAACTGAGAGCCTTAGTTGGGGTTCTGTAAATATTGGGAGGAAAGACTCTGAATTGGGGGTTTATTCATTCATTCACTCAATTAATAAATATTTCCAAAGTGCCTACAAGGTACCAGACACTGGGATCAGTGGGGCATGAAGAGCCCAGGCAGACCCAGCCCACATGGAGTGTGGGGTCTGGTGGGGGCACAGGTGGGCTGAGAATCACACACACATGTGCACGCATGAACACACACACGCGCACACACGCCATGCTGCGGGTTCTGGTGCAGACAGGGGAGCTGCCCCAGGCTGGAGGTCAAGGAAGGCTCCCTGGGAAGGGGCGATGTCCAGAGGAGACCCGAGGACCAGGTGAAGGCATTGAGCTCTGTCAGCAACTCTGAACCTTTTTCAGACTGCCTGACCCAGAAAAATATCACATCAGATTCTTGTTTTTAAGAGGAACTTGATAAACCAACACGCTTGCTCTGTATATCTGCTGAAACCTTTGGAGAACAAAGGAGACATTGGTGATGTTCTTTTTTTAGAATTGAAAAGTAATTTTCATGCCTCTTCTTTCTTTCACGTTGCAAAAGCAGTACATTTTGGGAAACACAGCTCCCTCAGGGCATCTCTGGCTGGGGAACAGGCACCTGATTTGTACTAACCAGTAAGGACCTACTGGGACTTAGCGAGTCCAACCCCACAGCCCTGGACAGACCCCGCCAGTGCCCCTGTGCTGGCACGTCCTCTGTTGAGGTCCTCAGGACCAAGGGTGTAGGTAGGTTTTCTAGGCTCTGGATCCCGGCTGCCATAGAAAGGGACATCCAGAAAAAGACCAAGAGGAAACAGAAAGCATTAGGCATATCCAAGTTCAAAGGGAAACTGGAGCTATTTGAGGTTGGGAGAATTTCCAGAGAAAAATGTGGAAACTCTCAGCACTGCCGGTGGGAAAGGGCTGCAGCTACTGGTCCCTGCCCCTCCCAGGTTGCCCCCCTTCCCTCCCTCCTTGGAAGCCCCACTTTGATGTGCTGGGGCCTCCAATATAGCCTGCAGTGCCAGGTCCCAGAATTTTAGGGGCTAGATCTGATTCTGGAAGCCTGGGGAAAAGGCTGCACCCACCCTGGGCCCTCCTGAAAATGAGTAGTGATTAAAGGGAAATGGAATATTTGTCCCTTTGTACTATACTGTCCCCACGATCCAGGCTTTCCTGGAGAACTTCGTGCCCTATCTTAACTCTCGAGGCTGCTCTACACCACCCTCGGTTCTTCTCAGACCTACCTCCTGTCATTCCCACCGCCCTGGGCCTTTGCTCACACTGGGCTCCCTACCTGGGCAGCTTCCCCTTCCCTCTCGACCCCCGCAGGTCAGCCCTGTCCTTCTTTTCCCACCTTCTCCGTCATGCCTTCTCCTCTTTGGCATCCTTGAAGTTCTTCTCCACTGCGGCTGCACAGTCTAACCGGGCAGGATCCAGTCTCTTGTTTCCTGATGTTTTGTAGATGAGCCATCTAGGTCAGCACTGTCCAACAGAAATATAAAACTAAAATTTATATGAAATTAAAAGTTTCTAGTAGCAACATTGGAAAAGTATATAGAAACAGATGAAATTAATTTTAATAATATATTTTTAGTATTCTCAGTCTGTCCCCACCCTCCCCCTTCTCTCTCTGCCATGTGAGGACACAGCAAGAACTCAGCCCTCTGCAAGCCAGGAAAATGGTCCTCACTAAGAACCTAATCTGCCAGCATCTTGGTCTTAAACTTCCACTCTCCAGAACTGTGAGAAATAAATTTCCATTGTCTACGCAAAAAAAAAAGAAAAAAAGAAAAAAATTTATTTAACCCAACATGGCCGATGTATGATCACATCAACAGGTCATCAATATTAAAAATTAATAATGATGACATTTGGGGCTGGATGGTTAAGAAAGAAAGAAAGAAATATTAACGATAAAATAGTTAACAGTTTTGCTTTCATACTGTCTTGGAAATCCAGTTTGTATTTCACACTTATGATCCACCTCAATTCAGACTAGCCACATTTCGCATGCTCAACAGCCAGCGAGTGACTACTGTGTTGGACAGCACAGATCTAGGCTGTGTTTGTCTTTGGGTTACACGTGATAGAAGTTCACATTAAACTGGCTTAAGTGAAAAAGGGCATTGGCTCATGAAACCGAAAAGATCAGGGGGATGTGGTTTCAGGCGCAGCTAGATCCAGGTGTTCGAATAATGCCAATGTTATCAGAGATCTAACTTTGTGTATTTTCTAGCTTTTCTTCTCAAGTAGGTTCTAGACGGCACAGCAAGGACAGCCACCAGCAGCTCAGCCACGGGACCCCCGCTCCCAGCCTCTCTCTCCCAGGTGTTCCCCCCTCACTGGCCAGACTCCCAGTGGATCAAGTGGAATTGTGTGCTCATTTCTGAACCAGTGTTGCGTCTAGATGAGTGGCATTGACTGATTGGTCAGACCTGAGTCACGTGTCCATTTCCAGCATGGGAGGAGAGTAAAGTCAGCCTCACTTTGTCTCCTGGGACTGCAAGTGGCCAGAGGGGTGTTTCCCAAAGGAAAATTGGGGAGCTTGGTACCACAAGACTAGGGGGGGGCATGGGGATGGGGAGGGACTTGAGGTGAGGGTGGGAAGTGGCCAGAGTAGGGATTGGATTGAATCAAAAGGGGCTCCCGAAAAGTACTGGGATATCAAGTTGAACAGGAAAGCTGTAATTTAGCTTGGCGGAAATATTCAAAAAATTAAATGGCTAGTATGGCACATGCCGAGGACAGCAGATCATAGCAGGGCCCAGCAGTTTGGTGGATTGTGGGGCATCCAGGAGAAAGGAAAAGCCAGGGTGGTGAGGGCTATGGGAGGCTCAGGGCAGCCTGTTTACCAAATGGCGCTGCAGTATTTTCATCTGTCAACACTGATAGGCCACAGGGACTATACCAGGGGAATACCCAGGGGTCTAGACCTCAGACACTGCAGCCCTGCACCCCATGCTGGGGACTCAGCCCACCTGAGAGAAGGCTCTGTGCTGGTGCACCTCTAAGCAAAACACAAAAACCTTTTAGCCCAGAGAGGCAGAGTAGATGGGCCTTCCAGAGAGTGTGGAGGTCCCCAAGGCCAGGCAGGCGAAAGGAACTGCAGTGCCAATGGGGAGGGTGGGGCGTGGGGGTCAGAGATGAAATCTCCAGGGGAGGCCAAGGGGCCATGGACAGCCTCACCAGAGGGTCCCCCAGGCTTCCTGAACTCTACCTGTAAGGACAAAAAGCAGGCTTGAAGAACCCAGGGAATTTACACACTTGTGCGTCCATCCATCCATCCATCCATCCATTTGTCCGTTCGTCCACTCATGCAGTACTTATTTACCAAGCTCCTGTTATGTGACAGGCACTGCACTACCTGCTGGGGATACTCTGGTGAACAAGGTGGCCAAGGTCCCTGCCTTCACAGAGCCAGGGAGAAACATGATCAACAAATAAGCCAGCCAGTGAGTACAGCGACTTCGGATCTGAAACCGGGAGGCCAGATAGCAAGTGAGTGGGAGGCAGGTAGGGGCCGCTTTAGCGAGGGTGCTGAGGAGGAGACATTTGAGCTGACACAGGAATGATGTAAGGAAGCAGCCCTGCACGCTCTGGGGGAAGATGGCTCCAGACAGAGGAAACTGCAAGTGCAAAGGGCCTGAGGAGGGAACACACTTCATGTGCTTAACAACCAGAAAGATGGAGGCAGGGGATAGAATGGAGGTGGGGGATGGGGTGGGAGAGGTGGCCAGGGCTGGCTCAGGTGAGGCGGTTAGGACGTACCCTCGTTGTAGGGAGGGCATGATAGACAATATTCACCAGCCGCAAGAAATGTTGCATTGTTTTATTTTTCTGGGCTAACACTTATAGAAAGTATTTTCTCCATTCCGGACACTGTAAGTGCTCAGCATGTATTAACTCACTTGACCTCCTCAACAATCCTTTGAGGCAGATATGAATACTAAACCCATTTTACAGATGGGGAAACTGAGGAACTGAGAGGCTAAGTGACTCCTCTGAGATTACAGAGCTAGCAAATGGCAAAAGCAGGATTTGAACTGAAGTGGTTCCAGAGTACACCTGCTTCCACACTCAGCCATGCTGCCTAAAGTTAAAATTGGCCCTCTGCCCCCCTGCCTATCAGAGTGGTTAGCGGCAGTCTTGGCCATTCCTGGGATTCTCTTTCTAGGGTGACCAAAGGCTTTACGGACATGGTCAACAGTCCAGAGAACTTGGAAGTGAGTTCCTGGCCTTTGGTCCATTCTGATCACCACTGAAATGCTCACTATCCACGTGATCCATTCAAAACTGAGAAACTGGCCCCCTGACTCTCTCCATGCCAAGGGTTGACCTTGGGGACTGAGTGTTCCTACCCCATCCCATTAGAGATCTATGCCTGCCTCGTCCACTTCACCCCCGGACTTCCCCCATCCCCTGGGGCTGGCCTGGCTTCTCCTCACAGTGGTCAAGATGCCCAAACCAGGGCCTTGGCAGGGGTTCACCCCTGGCGCCTCAGGGCTTCTGTCTTCCACCCTCAGCCAAGGAAATCAGAGCACGAACCACAAAACCTTGGCAATGTTTCTTGGACTGCCTTGCTGGGAAAAGCCTACCCTTTCTTTTAAATCTCCTTCAATAATGAAAACAGGATTGAAAATAACATCTCAAAGTCCAGCCTGCCACCTGAATTGGCAAGCCCTCACAGCTTTTTTTTTTAAGGAGATGATGTAAAGAAAGCATCTAGCACAGTACTAGGCACAGAGTACTTCTCAAGGATGGGTTCTGAGCTAGACAAATCAGGTCCCACTTATCAGCTGTGCAACTCTGGGTATGTTACTTGGCCTGTCTGAGCCTTGCTTTCCTTACCTGTAAAATGTGGGTAATGACAACCTGTGCTGTGATGCTGTTATGAACATTAAGTGAAATAATGGCTGTAAAGGAAGCATTCATTAAAACTCAGCTTCCTGCCACACTTTCCCCAGGCAGGGCTGGTGATGTCTGTCAAAATCCCAGGAATGCTAGGATTTCCTCTTTCAGGTCCCTTAGCTGGATGAGCACTAGGTCCCCATTTGGCCATCTGATTCCATTTGTACTGAGTAGGGCTGGGCACAGGAAGAGCCACGCTGGGACTTCCCCAGCTGCTGGAGGGCTTCTCAGGCTCAGCTCAGGGGACTTTCCTCTTGCAAGCAGGGCAAATGCCCAAAGCAGGGAATGGGTGAGGCCTGCCCCTCAAGGGGTCATTATTGGTGTCCAGGCTGTTGAGGGGAAATCAGGAGATAAACAGGAGTAGTGGCCTTCTCCCTTCCCATATTTGGTCTCAGGGACCTGGGTCTGAATTGGAGTCCTGGAAGGGATCCTCCAGGCCAGGAGGGTCACCCGAAAGGTGTTGCGGGAGAACAACTGACCATCCTCCCAAACCCAGGAGACAGGGCTGAGTGGGACCCCCATCAAGCGAGCACTTCCTCCCAGGCAGGACAGGAGGGCAGCAGGCAGAGCAGGGCCAGCTTGGGCTCTAGCGCTGGCCCTGCCTCTGTTTTCTCCTCTCTAAAATGATGCAGACTCAGAAAGGTTGAAGGTGTGAGGGATGAGGGGAGGGTTCCAGAGATGGATAGTGCAGGGCCCCACAGAGGACCTTGGGCAAGTCACTTGGCCCATCTGAGCCTCAGCTCCCTGGTCTGCAAAATGGGGAGCACCTGCTTTGAAGCACTTGCCTCAAAAGAAAGTTGTGGGCATCTGGTAACCTGGCCCCTCCATGGTCTTGGTGACTTCCTGCTGCATCCCTGCATCCTCTCTCTCCACATCAGCCCCCACACACACATTAGCCAGCCAGCAGGACTTGTCTGTCTTACCTCCAAAACACATCCTGAATCTTGAATCTGACCACCTCTTGCAATCTCCACTTCCCTGGTCCAACTACCATCATCTCGCACCCTCCCTGCCATGGCCTTCTCCCTGGGCTCCAATTCTTCACTTGGCCTCTACACAGCAGCCAAAGGGATCATTCTGAAGGGCCATCAGCACCATGCCACGCTTCTGCGTAAAACACTCCAGTGACTCCATCACACACAGAAGAAAACCCAAACTCCTTTCCCTCGCACCCCAGCCCTGTGTAATACGGACCTCAGCCTCCTTCCTCCCTTACCCCTGCTCCAGTGGCCCGCCTGCCCCTCCAACAGACCACACTCCTCTCGCCCTCAGGGCCTTTGCACTGGCTGTGTCTTCCATCTGGAACACTGCCACTCCCAGCTTTGATCTTGCTTGTCTCTCTCCTTTTGAACTCAGTGGCACCTCCTCAGAGAAGCCCTCCCTAATCACCCTGCCCAGGAGAGCTCCTAGTCACTCTTGATCATAATTGTCATATAAATATAGAATGAACACATATCAAAGATCTTATTTAAGTCATTAATCAATGGGGAAAGCAATATGCTTTTACAACCAGTTCAAAGGAGAATTCAAAGACACACATATATTGGCAATGGGAAATGCTGAAACAAATTTATAAATAGATACAAAACTAGTCAATATCCACAGGGCAATAAGCAATTCCATTCCACGGCAACAAAATTTGATTGCATTTCTATGGATAAGAATCATTTGCACGTAAAAGGAATGAAAGATGAAAGCTCCCACAAAATCAGATAGCTGATAGCGCCAGACAGGACACCCAGTTAACTTTTGCTTGTTTCAAAGTCTCTCATGAGTTTCCCGATCCATCTTCTTCCTAGTACTTAAGTACCTGAACTTATTTATTCACCTGTTTCTTATCTTTCCCCATCATTCTATCTTCCAATGTATAATATCTTGGCTGGGTGCGGCAGCTCATGCCTGTAATCCTGGCACTCTGGGAGGCCCAGGCGGGAGGATTGCTTGAGACCAGGTGTTCAAGACCAGCCTGAGCAAGAGTGAGACCCCCATCTCTACTAAAAATAGAAAAAAATAGCTGGGCGTGGTGGCGCCTGAGTGCCTGTAGTACCAGCTACTCAGGAGGCTGAGGCAAGAGGATCACTTGAGCTCAAGAATTGAGGTTGCAGTGAGCTATGATGACTCCCCTGCAATCTAGCCCTGGTGACAGAGAGAGGCTCTGTCTCAAAAAAACAATAATAAATAAATAATTTTTTAAAAAATGAATGGATCTTGAGGGTGGAAATTCTGTTTTGCTCACAGCATCTAGAAGAGTATCTGGCATATAGCAAGTGCCCAGTAAATGTTTGTTGACCCTCTTTGCAGTGTCCAGGGCAATTTGTATTTTAGGAGAAGACACAAAAGAGGTCAGTGCTAAACCTAACGGAATGAATTCTGGCAGTCAATGAAGAGGGGCATTTGGGACAGGGAAAGGGGAGGCTTTCATCATCTTTCAAATAACCAGGACCTCTGCCCACCCCAAGGAGCTGCATCCCAAGCCCTGAGCATCCAAAGGTGACCTGACCCAAGGGTAGTAGGGGGTGTTCTCCGGCTGAGGCCTCTCTGTGATACCATCTCAGGCAAGTCAGAGGGCACTAAGGGGTTAATGTGACCCCACTGCTCACACCTTCTGGGCCTGGGTCACAGGTGTCCTCTTGGGTGCTCTCTTACAGCCCCTCTGTACAGGTACCACTGCCACTGGTACTCAGCAAGTCAGTGGTCCAGCCTCCTGGAAATCCCGTGGAAAAGGGCGCCCTCTCAGTCCTGAGGTCGCTGGTCTGTGCACACAGCCGGGGCTAGGTAAGTCTGGGGTTAGGGAAGGAGGGGGCGGAAGAGGAAGGAGGAAGGCGCTGCGGGGGCCAGGAGAGGAGAGATGAGTCACGAAATGACGGATGCGGGAAAGAGGAAGCTAGGGAGGAATTAATCCACGGATCTTCCCTGCGCACCTACTGTGTGCCAGGCACGGTTTGGGCAGTGGGGACACGGTCAGGAATAGAGCGGATCTGGTTGTGCCGCTGCAGGGCTCGGTCTACCCTGGAGCCTGAGTAAATGAGTGAAACACACATACAAATGTGAAGTTGCAGTTTTGGCGAATATTCGGAAGGAGAGCTCAATACGCGCGCCGGACCTTGAGATGTCGGGGCTTCACCTGGTTTGGACCAGCAAACGGAAATATCTATAAATCGGCGTAGGTATGCGGACTTGACTGCATCCTGCAGAAAATGCACAAGGGTGTGCCTGCGGAAATGCAAGGGTGCTTGTAGATTTGCTGGAATTAAAGCTGACATGAATAATAAAAGCACGCATGCAGAACGAATACATACTGGAGCCACGAATGCATGTATGTTAAAGTAACGGTCCTCAGTCTCTCCGCCTTTCAGATTTTCTAGTGTGCCCTGCGCGCCCTCTGGCGCTGCCCAGGCGCTTTGCTCTGCCCCTCCTGTTCCCACCTCGCCACGCCCCTCAGAACCAGCGTTTGTATCTCACTCCTCCCGACGCTGGGCGGAGCACAAGACCTGTGTTACTCGCTACGCATGCGCATGTTGTGGAGCTTTCGAAGGGGTTTGCTCGCACTACTGCTCTCAAGTAGTCAGGATGGCCGAGCGGTCTAAGGCGCTGCGTTCAGGTCGCAGTCTCCCCTGGAGGCGTGGGTTCGAATCCCACTTCTGACAGAGCTTGATTTTTCTTTTCCTTATATGTACGCCTTTTTATATTCTTTTAGTCCTGTTACAAAACCAATTTTTTTCTTCTTGACAGACTATTTTTCCTAACATTTATTTGACTTTGGACTGTAAAGTGAAAGTTTGCTCTGCTATGCGTCTCTGCGCCTCTCTCAGTGTTTAGTCAAAGGTTCACGTTCTCTTCTGGGTTTGGGGGAGAAAAAGGTGTCCTTTGTTAGTATGTGGCCAGAGGTTTCAATATCTCTTCTGAGCTTTAGCGAGGAAGTTGCGAAAAACAGAGGATTGTCAGAAGTGGGATTCGAACCCACGCCTCCAGGGGAGACTGCGACCTGAACGCAGCGCCTTAGACCGCTCGGCCATCCTGACTTCCTGAAGGGAAGCTTGGCGGGATCGAATGTAGTTCCTAGCGCTGCGACCGGGCTCGGGACTGAGTGTGGCTCCAGCGGTGTCCCGGCCGCGCCGAATCTGGCCAACAGCCCGGGTGGTCCACAGCTAAAAACAACGCGCGCTGCCGAGACTTGCCGCTAGTCTCAAACTGGCTCCGTCTTTTTACTGAACATGGAGATGTTTTAAATGGAAAATCAGTTTCCCTTGCCATCAACAGAAGTAAATACAATGAAAACGAAATAATGTTACTAAATTCTAGCCGCCTGCCAAAGCTCTGAGGCTCAAGTGGTGGCATTATGTTCATATTATTAGCTATCGCTAATATCGGTGGAAAATGTCGGGCTGCGCATGAACCCCTGGCAGAGCGGGGAGAGGGGTTTGGAGAATTGTTGTTGGAAGGGGGGGCGCTCTGTGATGGACTTTGTCGTCTGCTCCTCCGGATGGGAGGCCGCGGGCGAGGGGATCCCACTCCAGTGTCGAGCTGGGGCCTCATCCAAAAAAAGTTGGCCTTTAGACCTTTTTAATAAGCTGAGCAAGGGAAAAGTTGGAGGATGTTAGCTTGAGGAAGAGAATTATTATCTGTCTACAAAAGCCTGATGTGTATAAGGAATAGGGATTGAGCGTGTCCGCCTGTCCTTTTTGCTCCTAGAACTGGGGCCTGAAATGGGGGTGCAGTGGGTGGATCGTTACAGAGGAAGGTTTCGAGATGAGAGTTTGCTGGAAAAGAAACAAGGTGCCTGTGTAGTGATATCCCTGTCACGGGAGGCGCAAGGCTGGATGGTCACTTGGTGGAGATGTTGGCAAGGCTATTCAAGGGTCCTTGTATTCGTTTCCTGTTGCTGATGTACCAAATTACTACGAATTTAGTAGCTTAAAACCACACTATTTATTATCTTAACAGTTCTGGAGGTCAGAAGTCTAAAATGGGTCACGGGTTACATTCCTTCTGGAGGCCCAGGGGAGAATCCATTTCCTTTCCTCTTCCAGCTTCTAAAAGAAGCCACCCACATTCTATGGCTCATTGCTCCACATCGCTCCAACTTTTGCTCTGTCTTCACATCACCTTCTCTGACTCTGACCCTCCTGCCTACCCTCTTATAAAAAGCCTTGTGATTACATCGGGCCCATCCTGATAATCCAGGATAATCTCTCTCCATCCAAAAATCCTTAATTTAACCATATCTGCAAGATCTCTTTTAACCATGTAAAGTAACATGTCCGCAGGTTCCAGGGATTGGGATGTGGTGACGGAGAATGTTATTATGGTGTCTACCAGTACTCTACAGCACAATTTGAAAGATTCCGTCTAGGAGTAAATTTCTGTCATATCTTTGGTCTGAGACCAACTTTCCCCACCACTTCCCTGTTCGTTTTCCTCAAAAATGCTCAGAGTCGCCCCCTCCCCTCATCATAAACCTGGCTTGTGCCTCCCCAGAGGCCAATGTTAATTAAGCCTTGAACGGGTTTGGGAAGAAAGAGCAGGTTTTGGCTTGGTGTGGTGGCTCACACCTGTAATCCTAACACTCTGGGAGGCCCAGGCAGGAGGATTGCTTGAGGTCAGGAGTTTGAGACCAGCCTGAGCAAGAGGGAGACCCCTGTCTCTACTAAAAATAGAAGAAATTAGCCGGACATTGTGGCACAGGCCTGTAGTCCCAGCTACTGGGGAGGCTGAGGGAGGAGGATCACTTGAGCCCAGGAGTTTGAGGTTGCAGTGAGCAATGATCATGCCATTGCACTCTAGCCCGAGTGACAGAGGGAGAACCTGTCTCAAAAAAAAAAAAAAAAGCAGCACTGGGTTTAAATCCATGCTGTGTGGCCTTGGGTGCATCACTTTACCACTCTGGGCCATAAAGGAAGGAAGGGAGGAGGACTGTAAAGCCATTTCTCAGGTCTCTTTGGGTACAAGAGACAGAAACCTAGCTTGTCCTGGTTTAGACAATAGGGGTATTTATTGGCTTTTGGGACAGAGGGAGAGGTGGGCAGGCAGGCTGCTGGGCCTCAAGGGTCCCCGGAAGTGAGGACCTTCTCTGACCCTTGCCCCTCTGCTTTTCTGGAGGCAACTCTGGTCAGGGCCTTTTCTCTCTGACACCAAGAGGCCACCCTCACACTGGATCTTTCTACCACAAAGAAATGTTCCCTGCACACCCCTACAAATCAAGTTGTCAGGTACAGGCTCTGACAGCTCCCTAGGTTTTCCCTCCACGCACATCTGTAATGAACAGATTATGTGGTAATCCTTTGTGTTTAATGGCTGCCCCTGACGCCCCCACCACCAAACTGTGGCCTCTCTGTGGTTTGGCCATTAGCTGAAGCCCTGGGGCAGGGGCCTGGCACATAATAGGGCTTGCTGTGTGATGAAAGAAATAAATAACACAGTCCCAATTAACCAAAAGAAAAAAGGATTCTATATCATGGGAAAATCTCAAGACATACTGTTCAGTGAAAAAAGCTAGGTACAAACCAGAGCCGGAAGGCTTGAATTTACACACTTAAAAAAAAAAATCCCATTTCCATATACTGGTTCAACTTACAATTTTCCCACTTTACAGTGGTGGGAAAGCAATACACATTCAATAGAAGCTGTACTTCAAGTACCCATACAACCATTCTGTTGTTCACTTTCAGTACAGTATTCAATAAATTACATGAGATAATCAACACTTTAAAAATAGGCTTTATGTTACATGATTTTGCCTGTAGGCTAATATAAGTGTTCTGAGCACACTGAAGGTAGGCTAGGATAAGCTATGATGTTCAGTAGGTTAGGCATATTAAATGCATTTTCAACTTAAGATAGGTTTATCAGATGTAACCCCATGGTAAGTTGAGGAGCATCTGTATACCTACATGCACACGAACTCTCAAGAAGTAAAACACAGTAAACTGGCAACAGTGGTTCCTTTGGTGAGGCAACCTGTGTAGGAGGACAGGGTAGGAGGGAGTCTTTTTATTTTGTGTGTTTAAAATTTTGCATCATGTGCATATACTATCTAATAAAAAATAAACACAAATTTACCAGATGATCAAGGTCAACATCAACAGGGATAAGTATTTTCGTTGGTTTTTTTCTTTTTCTTTTCTTT
Organism: Daubentonia madagascariensis; assembly: GCA_023783475.1. NCBI lineage: Eukaryota > Metazoa > Chordata > Mammalia > Primates > Daubentoniidae > Daubentonia > Daubentonia madagascariensis. The sequence goes on from JAKFHU010002202.1 coordinate 7,997,890, forward strand.
CTTTTTTTTTGAGACAGGGTCTCGCTCTGTCACCCAGGATGGAGTGCAATGGTGTAATCACAGCTCACTGCAGCCTCCAACTCCTGGGCTCAAGCAATCCTCCTTGAGGATCCTCCTGAGGCTACTCCTCAGCCTCTTGAGTAGCTGGGACTACAGGCACGTGCCGCCACACCAGGCTAATTTTTAAAATTTTTTTGTAGAGACGAGTCTCACTATGTTGCCCAGGCTGGTCAGGCTGGCATCTGGACAAAATGGGCGTGGTCCACCCAGGCCCTGGCCTGGCCTGATCTCTCAGGAGCATGAGCTGTGGATCCTGCACAATGCTTAGTCGTAACGCCCTCCCTTTGGAGCTCTGGTCCTCCCATCCCAAACCACCTCCGTCCCAATCCCAGAAGGTCGAAAGGGCTGGGCAGGGAAAATAACCAAACCCAAGTCTGACCTTTGTCTCATTAGATATCTGGGCCAGAGTTAGGAAGGTCCCTCCCGCCACCCCACCCCCTCCATCTGCATCTCTCACCTGTATCTCTCAGGCCAGAGTCACACACAAAGGTCATCAGCCCTTACCACTGAGCGTTCTGATGCCCACCTCTTGCTCTTGGTGTATCACCCACCTGGAATGCTCCCTTCTTAAATCGATTGTTTTTTTCAAGGCTATGTTCAAATGGCACCTCCACCTCAAAGGCCTTATCTCTTATCCCTATCCCAGGAGGTTCATGCTGAAGGCAGAGAATAGGTGCTAGCCTGTAATTAATAGAGCCCACCAAAGCTCTTGGCTCTGTGATCGTCACAAACACCCGCCCCCCAGTTTCAACCTGCTCCTTGGATGCACCCAAGGGAGGATACACAGTGACAAGTGGAGCAACCTGGCCCCTGGTCACATTGGCTCCCTGTCCAACTTTGAGCTAAGATGACTTTGCTCAAATGTCCCAGTGGTGACAGGAGGGAGTTGAACCAGACCACTGTGTTTCCCAAACTTTAGGCATTTATTACCTGATTTTTCCCTATTTACATACCACTTGTGCTTAAAAAAATTTTTTTTAAATTGTGATAAAATGTACATAACATAAAATTTACCATTTTAACCATTTTAAGTGTACAGTTCTGTGGCATTAAGTACACTCACATTGTTGTAAACCTATCAACACCATTCATCTCCAGAACTTTTTCGTCTTCCCCAATTGAAACTGTCCCCATTAAGCAATGACTCCCCATTACTCCCTCCCCACCAGCTCCTGGCGACCATCATTCCACTTTCTGTTTCTAAGAGTTTGACTACTCTTGGTATGTCATCTAAGTGAAATCGTACAATATTTGTCCTTTTGTGACTGGCTTATTTCACTTAGCATAATGTCCTCAAGATTCATCCATGTTGTAGCATGTGTCAGAACTTCCTTCCTTTTTAAGGCTGAGTAGTGTTCCATTGTATGGATGCACCACCCTTTGTTTATCCCTTCTTCTGTTGATGGACACTTGGGTTGCTCCCACCTTTTGGCTATTATGAATAATGCTGCTGTTGTCCACATGGGTGGACAAATATTTCTTCAAGACCCTGCTTTCAATTATTTTGGATGTATACCCAGAAGTGTAACTGAGTTCAAGCTCGTATCACTCACCACAAGACAGTCAATAAGTCGAGATGCAAGATGTTGGGGCAAGGAAAGTGACTTTTATTTGGAAAGCAAGCAAACCCAGAAGATGGCAGATTAATGTCCCAAAGAACCATCTTAAAGTAGTATGAACTTTAGACTCCTTTGTATCTTAAGGGAAGGGGAAGAAGGGGGTGAGTTGCAAGAGGTAACTGAGGACCACAGACATCTGGGTGTCAGGGAGGGTCTACCACAGACATCTGGGTGTCAGGGAGGGTCTGAGGAGGTTGTCAAACTTCTTTGCTCTTGGTCAGTTAACTTTGGAGGAGGAAGGTCAGGATGTTCCTAAAAATCTTTAACATAGCATTGTTACTTGGGTGTATACCTTTCTTATCTCCTTGGGAGTTAGTTTTGGGAAAGGCACGGTTGTCACCTTTCTTCTAACCTATGTGCAGAGGTTTTAACTTAAAGGATATTACCGCAGGGGGCAGAAGCAAAATGGGAGCTAGTTATGTTAAGCCTCCCTTCCCTGTTACAGAAGTGGACTTGGTGGGTCATATGGCAATTCTATTTTTAATTTTTTTGAGGAAACTCCATACTGTTTTCCACAGTGGCTGCATCATTTTACATTCCCACCATCAGTGCACAAGGGTTTCAATTTCTCCCCATTCTTGCCAACCCTTGTTATTTTGGATTTTTGACACTATCCCTACTAATGGCTGCGAGGTGGTATCTCATTGCAGTTTTGATTTGCATTTCCCTAATGACTAGTGATGTTCAGCATCTTTTCATATGCTTGTTGGCCATTTGTAGATCCTCTTTGGAGAAATGTCTATTCAAGTCCTTTGCCCATTTTTTAATCAGGTTATTTTGTTGCTGTTGTTGTTGCATTGTAGGAGTTCTTTATATGTTGCATATTAACTCCTAGCAGATATATAATTTGCAAATATTTTCTCCCATTCTGTAGGTTCCCTTTTCACTCTGTTGTGCCCTTTGATGCACAGAAGTTTTAAATTTTGATGTATTCCAATTTATGTATTTTTACTTTTTTTGTTGTTGTTCTTGAGATAGGGTCCCGCTCTGTCAACAGAGCTAGAGTGCAGTGGAGTCATCATAGCTCACTGCAAACTCAAACTCCTTTTGTAAAGACAGGGTCTCACTATGTTGCCCAGGCTGGCTTTGAACTCTGGGCTCAAGCGATCCTCCTGCCTCTGCCTCCCAAAGTGCTGGGATTACAGGAACGAGCCACTGCACCCAGCCCATTTTTACTTCTGTTGCCAGTGCTTTTGGTGTCATATCCAAGAAATCACTGCCAAATCCAATGTCATGAGGATTTCCCCCTATGTTTTCTTCTAAGAGTTTTATAGTTTTTGGTCTTACATTTAGGTCTTTGATCCATTTTGAGTTAATTTTTATATATTGTTTAAGGTAAGGGTCCAACTTCATTCTTTCGAGTGTGGATATCCAGTTTTTCCAACATCATTTGTTGAAAAGACTGTCCTTTCCCTTTTGGTCTGTGGCTCACACCTGTAAGCCTAGCACCTTAGGAGGCCAAGGCGGGATGATTGCTTCAGGCGAGAAGTTCAGCACCAAACTGAGGAAGAGTGAGACCCTGTCTCTATAAAAAATAGAAAAATTAGCTGGGGGTGGTGGTGTGTGTCTGCAGTCCCAGCTACTTGGGAGGCTGAGGCAGGAGGATGGCTTGAGCTCAGGAGTTCAAGGTTGCAGTGAGCTATGATGACACCACTGCACTCTAGCCCAGGTGACAGAGGGAGACCCTGTTTCAAAATAAAAAGGGGGGGCATCTATTTGGGTCTCTCAAGATCACACTTTCCTCTTCCACTTCTAGTAGCTGCCAGCATTTCTTGGCTCCTAGCTGCATCATATCAATCTCTGTTTCTGTGGTCACATTGCCTTCTCCTTTACTGTCATCAAATCTCCCTCTGCTTCCTTCATACAAGGACACTTGAGATTACATTTAGGGCCTGTCCAGAACATCCAGGATAATCTTCTTATCTCAAAATCCTTAATCACATATGCAAAGTTCCTTTTGCCACAAAAGGTAGCATTCACAGGTTCTGGGGAATAGGACTGAACATCTTTGGGGGGATTATTCAGCCTGCCACAACTACATAATGTAAGATTCCATCTATATGACATTCTACAAAAGGCAAAGCAACAGCAACAGAAAGCACAGGGATATTTTTGAAGTGATCAATATGTTCTGTATTGTAATTTTCGTGGGGGTTACACAAACTTACACATTTGTCAAAATGCCAGAGTAAGAGAAACAGAGGAGAAAACAATAGTAACATATAAAAGTGACAAAGGATGAGTATCTAAATGAAAAGGAACTCACAAAACGATAAAGAAAAGCACAAACAGGGCAGCAAAGTTACAGGGAACCCAGCAGTCCACAAGACCACTGACACTGCTCATACAAGTGCAGAATTCAAGGGGTTCCCCAAATCACCCTCAGGTTCTATAATCCACCAGAGGAACTCACAGAATGCACTGAAAGCTGTACACTCATAGTTGCAGTTTATTTACAGCTGAAGGGTACAGATTAAAATCAGCCAAGGGAAGTGGTGTTTAGGGTAGAGTCCAGGAAAGTTCCAGACCAAGAACTTCCATTGTCCTCTCCTTTGGAGTCAGGGACAGCATTACTTTCCCAGTGTCAATGTGTGATAATACACAGCAACTATTGCTAACCAAGTAAACTTACTGTCTTGGTGTCCAGAGTCTTTATTGGGGCTCCATCATGTAGGCAGGGTTGACTACACATGTAGCTAATCTCAGATTCCAACTCCTCCTGAGGTCAGCTATGTGAGTTCGTATCATGTGTCCCAAAGCCCCCACCCTAAACCACATTGTTAGACTACCTGGTGTGGCCAGCCCCACCCTAAACAAAAACATTTCTGTCAGATATGACATTCCAGGGGTTTAGAAATTAACACCCAGAAGCTGAGGGCAAAGGCCAGATCTTTCTCTGGGCAAATTTAAATTCTTTACTACACTAAGGCAAATGATTCCAATCATATTTTCACAGAAAAGGAAATAAGAATGGCCAATAAGCTTAATAAGAGACTCAGCTCCACTAGTTAAGGATTATGAAATGCAAAAGGAAACAACGAGTTTGTTTTTTGAATGCTTATCACACATGTCCAGGGGGTAAGCAAATAGTTAAGCTCACTCACCCATGGTGGGGGTGTTGACTAATACTGCCTTTTAGAACAATTTGGCAGTATCTATAAAAAAAAAATGCAAATACCCTTCAATCCAGTGGTTCTGCTAATAGAAAGTCTTATATATGTGTACAAAGATATGTAAATAAGAATGCTTATATAATATTACTTCTAGTAAGGAATTATTGGAAACCACTTAAGCGTCTACCAATGGGGGAAATAGATAAAGATAAAGAATTATGGAAAAGCCACTCTATGGAATATTACACAGCATGTAAAAAAGAATGAGGCTGGTCTCCGTGCACTGTCACGGAGAATTTCCAAGCATGTTAAGTGCAAAGAGCCAAGTTTCAATACATACAATACAATCCCACTTTTTGGTAAACTAATAAAAACAAAAATTACACACAAAACAAGTCTATATGTCTAAATATATGTACATTAGTGGGGAAAAAAAAAGATCTGATATTATCCACCAAACTCTTAGCAATGGTTAACTAGAGGGGAGGGTACAGGTTTGGAGATGTATGTGTGTATTAATGAATTAGTTGTACAATTAGAAAGAAATAAAACTAACCAGGAAATGGGAAGATAAAGGTCAAAGGATACAAAGTAGCAAATATGTAGGATGAAGAAGTCAAAATACTAATGTACAACAACATGAGGACTTTAGGTAATATTAGTGGATTGTATTCAGGATTTTCGCTGAAGGAGTAGATCACAGCTGCTCTTGCCACAGAGGGAAAAATGGGTAACTATGTGAGATGATGGATATGTTAATTTTTTTCACTATAGTAACCATTTTACTATATATAAATATACACACCATAAAATGTATTTTTGAAAAAAATAACCAACCCCACAGCACCAAGCATAGGGCCATTTAGAAAAGTGCTCAGTCAATATCTGCTCATTGTAATCAGCAACCTCACAGAGTTGGCTTCTGGAATCTGTTGGATGAACCCCACAGAAACTTTTCTGTGAATTTCTTTTTCTTTTTTTTTTGAGACAGGATCTTGCTCTGTCACCCAAGCTGGAGTGCAGTGGCACTATCATAGCTCACTGCAGCCTCGAACTCCTGGACTCAAGCAATCCTCCCACCTCAGCCTCCTGAGTAGCTGGGACTATAGGTGCGCCACCATACCTGGCTAATTTTTTTTTTTTTTTTTTGGTAGAGATGGGATCTCGCTGTGTTGCCCAGGCTGATATTGAACTCCTGGGCTCCAGTGACCCTCCTGCCTTGGCCTCCCAAAGTGCTGGGATAACAAGTATGAACCACCATACCTGGCCTGTGAATTTCTTAAAATTGTAAATCAAATGGTCTAACTATCTTTCAATGGTATGTTTTTTATAATAAAACCCACTCCATTACCAAGGGTTTCAGACTAGGTGATCTGGCCCCTGGCTGCCTCTTGAAACTCATCTCTCCCTAATCCCCCCAGCTCTTAGGCTCTGTCCTTCCTAAAAGACCTCAAAGTCTTTCCTGCCTCAGGGCCTTTGCACAGATGGCGGTTTCCCCTGCCTGAGATGTTCTTCTCTGGTATGATGATTATTCATCCTTCAGGTCTCTGCTTAAATGTTTAGACCTTCCCTGATCCGGCTATCTAAATGACAACCCCCAATCCTCAGAATTATTCTCTCCTGTGGCATCCTGCTCTTTTTCTGTGGTGACATTATCACAATTGGCAATTCTCTGTTTCTCTGTGGTTTTTACATCTAGACTCCCTGAGGGTGTGGGGGCCCTCACCGCAGCTCACAGCTGTCTCCAGTGAGTGGCGCACCCAAGGTACACACTACATATTTGTGCAGTGCCTGAATCCCTGCCTTCTCTCCAACTCTCTCCTCATCCCACCGGAAGGCAGGGCAGGGCCAGCACACAGTAAGGATTTGGTCAGAGTAGGCAGCCTTTGTAGAATTGAGAACTGAGCCGTGCCGCAGGTATTTCACGTGGAGATGGCTTGCTCAGCCCTTGTGGGATGGAGACCAGTTCTGGCAGTAGACAGGCTTTCTCAGCCCCAGTTTGGCTCTCCCTACCCCCTACCCTCATCCCAAGAATCCAGGGCTCCTGTGGTGCCAGTGGCGACTCTAGGTGGGCAGCTGGTTCCAGTCTAGGGACAGGTTCCTTCCCACTTTTTCCGACTGGCGGTGAGTGAAGTTGGTCTGGAAGAAAATGTCAAAGTAAAAAACAGTGCAGTGATTCAGACTTGCTTGCTGCCATTTGAAAGGAATGAAAGTAGGATTAACCAAAAAAACAAAATCCAAACCAAAACCAAAAGAAAAACACTCTACTGTTTTAGAATCTGCCTGAGAAACAATCATCTTACTGTTTTCTGTGTCATAAAAAAAAATTAAGGGCTCACCCGAGCTTTGTTCTGCCACTTGGACTGGTCTGCAGAGAGGCTGGTCTCTGGGTGACAGTTTTGCAGCTACAGAGAAGTGGTTCTCATTTCCAGAGCACCTACTTAAGTGGGGTGGTGGGGAAGGGGAAGGGTCCCAGATGCCTTGAGGGAAAGGGGCTGAATGTCCAGTTGAGTAGGTAAAGGGTTAAGTCGACATCAACCAGTGATATTTTCAAAGTGTCCCTGCTTAAAACTCTCCAGGCCTTAAAATGTTAACCCTTCTCCACCATTGTGGTCTGCTATATAATGGCCGCCCCAAGATATATCAGATCCTAATCCTTAGAACCTGTACATTAAATTTTATCTTATAAAGTAAAAGAGTCATTGCAAATTAAGGTACGTGATTAAATTAAGATTCTTAATTTGGGGAGACTATCCTAGAGTGTCTGAGTTGGGCCCTAACCCAATCACAAGTGTCCTTATAAGACAGGGAGAGAGAATTTTTATATATACAGAAGAGGAGGAGGCAGTCTGACCTCCGAGGTAGAGACAGGGGTGATGAGGTTACAAATCAAGGAATGCTGGCAGCCACAACCAGACACTGGAAGAGCAGGGAACAGATTGTCCCCTAGAGCCTGCAGAGGGAACATGGCCCTGAGGACACCCTGATTTTGGCTTTTCCCACACTTCGGGAGATTTTGGCTCAGTGAAACTGATTTCCAACTTCTGGCCTCTAGAACTGTGGGAGAATACATTTCTGTTGTTTTAAGCCACCAAGTTCGTGGTAACTTGTTACAGCAACCACAGGACACTAATACAATCATCTAAATAGCCCTGTGTGATCTGGCCCCTGCCCATGTGTCCAATCTCACACACACTCGCTCACTTGGCTCCAGCTCCACCAGGGACCTCCTTTCTGCTCTTCAAACCGTCTAGCTTGGTCCAGCCTCAGGGCCCTTGCACTTACTAATTTCTTCCCCCAGATCTTCCCAAGGAAGTGTTTCCTACTCATGAGTCAGATCTCTGCATAAACTCTTCCTTGACCACCCTATCTAAAAATCACCTTCTGGTCACTCTCTGTCACATCCCCCTGTTTGATTTCAGTCTCAGCATTTGTTGCTGACACTATCATTCCTCCTTTGTTTATGACTTGTCATCCTCACTAGAAAGTGGGACCCAACAAATGAAATCCTGTCGTTTTCAGCAACAAGAATGAACCTAGAGGACACTATGTTAGGTGAAATAAGCCAGGCACAGAAAGATAAATACCACATAATCTCACTCATATGTGGAATCTGAAGAAGTTGATTTCATAGAAGTAGAGAGTAAAATAGTGGCTAAAGGAGGCTGGGGGGAGGTGAGGGAAGAGGTTGGTCAACAGGGACAAAGTTATAGTTTGATAGGAGGAAAAATTCTGGTGTTATATTGTACAGTAGGGCAGTAGGGTGACTATGGTTAACAATAGTGTATATTTAAAGTATAGGAGCTAGAAGAGAGAGTTTTGAATGTTTTCACCACAAAGAAATGATAAATGTATGAGGTGATGGATACGCTAGATACCTCAATTTGATTATTTCACAACGTACACGTGTCAAAACATCACACTGTACCCCACAAATATGTACAATTATAACATATCAATTAAAAACAAACAAACAAAAAGAGAGCGGGATTCGAGAAAGCCTTGTCTAGTTTGAATCCTGCTGTATCCCCAGGGCCTGACATATAGTATGTCCACAGCAAACATTGGTTGATGAATAAATGAATGAACTACCTGTGCAAACCTCTATGGCCCAAGGGGTGTGTGTGTGTGTGAGTTTTAGAGTACATGTGGAGCCATGATATCATAACCTTGACATCACCTCCCACTTTCTGAGTGACCCTCCTCCCTCACTGCGTGCCAGCAGCTTTCCATGCAGTATTTCATTAATTCCCCACGACAGCTCTGTGAGGTCCCTTCATATATCTATATTAGGGACGAGGAAACAGGAGCTCAGCTATTTTCTAAGTCATGCACAGTATGTTCCGAAGTGTAACCTGCGTCAATAGTCACAAAAGGACCTCGCAGTTCTCCCGCGCACTCATAGTTTTCGCAGACCCTCTCCTCCTCCGTGCCGGGTCTCCGGGGTCCCTTTAGGAGTCGCCGCGCAGGGATGCTGATCCCGCTTTACGGAGGGACGTCCAGAGAAGCACAGGGGCTCGGCCAAAGGAACACAGCGCCCTGGGAACACCCGGGAGAGTGGTCCACTCGGCGAGCGGCCGCCAGTTACCCCGAGGCGCAGAAGGTACCCGCCAGGAGGGCGCCCAGGAGCTGTCGCAGCCTCCGGGAGTGCGGGGGAAATTCCCAGCAGGCGGCTTTCCCCGGGGTTGACGCGCGCGGCTGTCTAGGCTGCTTCTGGCCGAGCCATCTCGATGACCCGGGTTTCTGGTTTCTGGTCGGTGAAGTGGACACGGCTGCGAACCGGCTGGTCGCGGCTGGACGCGCCGGGGGCGAGCCAAGGGTTAAAGGGGCGGGTCTCGCGGCGGGGCGGGGCGGGGCCGGGGCTCCGGCCGCACCTGGCGGCTGCCGGCTGCGGGTCCCGACGCCTAGAGTAGCGCCGGAGCCGCGACGGGAGCGGGAGTGCCCGGGAGGAGCGCGCGGGAGCCGGCACCCACCGCTGGAGGGGCGGCGACGGCGGCCGGAGCAGCCTCGGGAGGCGAGCGCAGCCGCCATGGCCGAGTTCCCGTCTAAAGTGAGCACGCGGACCAGCAGCCCCGCGCAGGGCGCCGGCGCCTCCGTCTCGGCGCTGCGCCCGGACCTGGGCTTCGCGCGCTCCGGCCTCGGGGCGCTCATGCTGCTGCAGCTGGTGAGCGCGCGCGGGCCCGCGGGGCTGCGGTGGGGCTCCCGTCCCGGCCAGGAGGGGTTGGGGGACGCGGGGGCTGCGTTCACTCTTCGCGGCCCGTGCACTCGCAACCCTGGCTCGGAGGCGCACCGACGCGCCGGGCCTCCCCCGGGGGCGCTCCCTGCAACCCTCTCACCGCGAGACGCCCCCGTGGCCGTCCTTGCGAGCCCACACACCATGCACCCACCTTCAGAGCGCCTACTCTCCGACGCCCCGTCATCGGCCCTCCAAGGCGGTCACCAGCGGCCACAGAAAGAAGCGCCCACCTGAGCCACAGTCACTGCGCACAACTCCCTCAACCCCCTCCTGCTCTCCCCCACCCCGTCCCTCTCAACTTGTCTGCCGGGACTATGCCCCCAGCCCTCTGGGGAGCCCACTGTGAGGCAAAGTCCACTCTCTGCCCACCTTCCGCCGAGCTCCCAGCCGCTCCGCGTGGCTGCACCCAGAGCGCTCCTTGTCTAACACACACACTTTGGCATGGCCCCGTGGGGCTCTTCTGGCTTCGTCTGGGCGACCGGCCGGGTCCCAGCCGGTTTGGCCTGCCCCACGGGGCTGAGACCTCGCGCCCTGCGCCGGGGGAAGGGATCGGTGAGGAACCAGAGGCAAAGCTCCTAGCCCTCCCGGACCCCTGTGCAGACCCCAACTGAGGCGGACCGATGGGAACGCGCCCTACCCCGCACCAGTCACAGGCCTGGGTATTCGCTTTCTTTCCCTTGTGCCCTCTTGTGAGGGTCTGGAAGCTGGGCTTCTGCTCCTGTGGGAGGCTTCCCCGCCAGCAGAGGACCATTTCCAGAGGACCAGGGTGGAACTGGACGTGGGTCAGGATCCATTTTCCTTTACAATCCAGCGAGTGGGCATATCCCGTGGGCGCCCTACTGCTGGCTGCTAGGGAGGCTGCCAGGCTCAGGGTGGAAAGCAGGGTGGTTACACCGGTGCCAAACCCCGGGCTGAGGTCAAATCTCCCTCCTCCGTCCTCCTCGGGTGACCTCCACCTGGGTCAGTGCTATCTCTATTTCCGGATTTCTCAGATCTCCCTTTGTGGGCCCCCTCCCCCACCCCAGGCACCGAATCTCCCGCAGAGGTTTGTTTAAAATGGAGATTCTTGGACCCCACCAGAGAAAATGTGCAATTGGAATTTGAATCTCTGGAAGTGAAGCCAGAAATCTACATTTTTAATTCCTCCCAGAGTTTGTTTGTTTCTTTGTTTTGGGGAGGGAGATTCTATCTTCCGGGGGTACAGGGCCAGTTCCTGGACTAATTTAAATCTGCAGATGGGGAGAGCCACTGACCCCATGGCTGCAGGAGTGCTGGCTCTGGGCTGGTTGTGAAGGGCACAGCCATGAGCAGCTTCCGGGCTGCCCAGGGGAGAGACAGGCGGCTTGTGACAAGTGGTGTGAAAGGGCAGAGGAGAGGGAGGCCAATCCCATGACCAGGAAAGCTTCATGGAGGAGGTGGCTTTTGAGCTGGGACTTCACTGAAATCTGAGGCAGCGGCAGGGAAAGGGTGTTCCAAGGCAGGGCACAGTGCGGGCCCAGGCCTGGGGATGGGAAAGTGGAAGGAAGGTTGCAGGGAGTACCCAACAGGCTGGTGAAGCTGGAGGTGAAGTGCTTGTTTCTGGAGTGGCCAGAAGCTGAGGGCCTCGTATACCTCTGCCAGCTACAGGGACTTGGTTCTGTTGGTGGCCTTAGGAGCTTTTGGAACAGCGGAGGGATCTGGCCGGGCAGAGGATGACTGGCATCGTGGGGTGAACCCCGAGGGCCACCCCTGGTGGACAGGCCCAGAGCAGTTGAGAATGGTAATAAGGGGAGTGAAGAGGATTGGTGTGAGAGGGGGCCCTGCTGTGGCAGGCAAGGCCTCTGGAGGAGGCTTGTGTTCCTGACTGGGGCCCCTGTGGGCGCAGCAGCCCAGTCCAGCCCAGAGCACAGATGTAGACATCGAGGCCTAGGCAGAAGGTAGGACTCTCCAGGAGTCCTGTGGTGGCGCTTAGCACGTGGGTCTCCAGGCTCTCAGGGACTGGGTGTGAGGGGAGTGGGTGCCCTTTGCCCCCTCCTTGCAGTGCTTTTGGGGGGGCATGCTGAGGGTCTCCCATCAGAGTGCGGAAGACTACCTGCACCTTTTCATGCCTTCAGCAATCTGTGTGTTGGAGAAGCTGCTTCCTGAGCTGTTTCTCTGGCAATGGACTGTTCCGCTGGGTCTAAGATGGGGGGTTCACCCAGCAGGCACCACTGTCTGCTGGAGAGCCATGCTAGCGCCCATCCGTCAGGCAAGCGCTTGTCCCTTCACCAAGGGCTTTATATCCTCTTTTCTGCCCCATTTTACAGGTGAGGAAACTGAGGCCCAGAGGTCAGTACTTTGCCCTCCTCCACAGAAGTGAGTTTTCTGACTTTTCTGGCCCATGGTCTTAATTCCACACTCAGCTTTACTCCCTCCTGCCCAGCGTCTGGCACTGTGGAGTGGGTGATGGAGACCCCAGGCCCAGTCCTGCTCTCCAGGAGCTCTTGGTCAGTGAGAGAGGTGCCCAGAGTATGTGCTTCCCCTGGAGGGATCAGGGAAGGCTGCATGGAGAAGCAGTAAATGAGAAGATGGATGCTAATGCCCCATCAAAGCCCCTATTTGCCAGAATATGGTGAATGTTCTTGGTGTGGGAGGAAGGGGAGGTGAGCAGAAAGGCCCCCAGCTCCTTGAGAAGGAGATGCAGTCTTCATGCAGTATCGTAACGTGTTCTGAAGAACCAACCTCAGAATTCTTCACACGTGTCTGCTGGTGTTCACTGATTTATCACAAGCCTCACACCATCTAGTTTCAGAAAGAACACTAGAGGGAATATGATATTAAGCCACATAAGATAAAAGAGTTAAAGTAATATATCTTTAAAAGTTGGTGGTGTGGAGGGGGGAACTGACTTGTAGCAAGTTGAAGGCTGTTGATTCTTTGTTGAACTTCCTAGCAGCCTAGGCAAAAAGGGAAATATGAATTTATGCAGATAGCCTCTAAAAAAAGAGGCAGGCAAGTCTGATCTAGAGACAACTCTTTTGGTCAAAAAAAGGCCTTGATGGAGCAGATCTGTGTGTGGCTAGAGGGTGGAGGAATGTGAAATCTGCTTGTGGTGGATCCCAAAGCCTTTTTAGAATAATATCAAGTGAATGCTGTTAAGTGCCCATCTCTTTCTTATTTTTTTAATCTTCTCCAAGCCCTGGGGACAAGGATGATCTTACCTGGGTTTACTGATGAGGAAATGGCTCAGAAAGGGGGAGGAACTTGTCTAAGGTCACACAGGTTAGAGTGGCAAGCCGGGATTTGCACTCAGATCTGGAAATACAAAGCCTGGTTGTAGCTATGCCTCCTGATTTTTTTGGGGGGGGGGCAGGCGGTGAGAGGCTTTCTTCGGGTGCTTTGGAGAGAAGGAGGGGGCTTCAGGAAGGGAGACTTATTAGGAGCCAGGACCACTGGGGAGGGCTTCCTGGCTTCCTGGGCTCTGATGGGTCTAGCTGCATGGAAGAGAGCAGCAAGAAGGAGCATCAGGACAGTCCAAAGGCATCCTGGAGGCCCAGGACATCAAAGCTGCATGAATGCCCTTTGGCCATTTGTATTTAGCACCTTCTATCCTTCCTTCTTGCCTTACCTCCTGGGATTGGGGGTGGCCACACAATTCCCACTCGGCAGGTGAATAAACAGAGATCAAGAGCCTCACCTGTCATTAGATCACAGTGGTCCATGGGTGGCACTGAGAGTGTGGATGGATGCACAGGCCTGGGAGCAGAGAGCCTTGGGTTCAAATCCTGGCTCTGCCCCTTTTTGGCTGCATGATCTTGGGGAAGTTCCCTAATTTCCCTGAGGCTCAGTCCCTTGTCTGTAAAATCACGATGGTGGGGTCATGAGGAACGTGGAAGATAATGCCTGCAAAGGGCTTAGCACAGTGTATGTTGGAATGAAGGCAGTTAGGATTCACAGGGTCACAGAAGCCAAGGGCTCTTATGCAAGCTTAAGAGCGTCATCAGCAGTATCTTCAACATGAACTTGCATACTTCTAGGGACAGGGAGCTCAGTGCCTTTCAAGGCTGCCTGTTCCATCCTTGGGCACTTGGGAGTATTAGAAAGTTCTTTCTTATGGTGATCCTGGTTCTGTCTCCAGCCCCAGCTGGCAGGCCAACTCCTCTCCAGGTGGAGGGCAGGGCAAGGCCTGAAAGTCAACTTCAACCTCCAGGAAGGGGCTGCCTAGATGAGATTTTTGGAGTCAGAGAGGTGTGAGCAGGGGTTGGGATTGCAGTGCTGGTGACTCCTGAGGCTTTCCTTAGCACTGAGATTTGTGGGTGGTTTGGTCTCTGTAGTATGCATTCCAGGCCCTGCATGCTCACCATCTTCCTCCCACCCAGCTGCCCAGCACAGAGCGATACATGCCTTATATTGTTAGTTCCCTCCGCACTTCCCACTTATTGCAGTGGGGAGGGTGTTGAGTGTTTGGGAATTAATTTGTAATTATAGCCGGGCATGGTGGCCCATGCCTGTAATCCCAGCACTTTGGGAGGCCAAGGTGGGAGGATCACTTGAGGCAGGAGTTCAAGACCAGCCTGGGCAACATAGCGAGACCCTGTCTACAAAAAAAATTAAAAAGCACACCTGTAGTCCCAGCTACTTGGGAGGCTGAGGCAGGAGGATTGCTTGATTCCAGGAGTTCAAGGTTTCAGTGATCCATGATCGGGCCACTGCTCTCCAGCCTGAAAGACAGAGTGAGACCCTGTCTCTTTAAAAAAATTTTTTAAATAAAAAAATTATAATTACATAATGAATATATGAATACATTCTCCTTACAAAATAAAAACCTGTACAGATAAGACTAAAGTTGTCCTTGGATCACCCACCCCTCTCCCTACAGGTACAACTATTTTGGGGTGTTCCCAGTCCTTTTTCTGTGCATTTTTGAAAACATTGATGGTTTATTCTGTATCCTTTGTTCAGCAAGTTTCTCTTCTCACACGGAAGCATCTGCGATCTCTGAGACTGGTCTCCCTCCTTTTCAACTGTTGTAGAGTACCCCATAGTGTCCCTGTAGCCCCAGCTCGTTCAGCTGTTTCTCTATTGATGGAATTGTTTTGTGCTTTGAAAAAATTATATAGACACAGTGCAAAACATTCAAATGGCACAAAGGGTGATCATGAAAATGTAGTCTCTCTCATCCCTGACCAATCCCCCTGCCTGCCCTCGCCCCAGGCAATCACCATGACATGTGTATTATTCCAGGGTGAGTCTATGCATATTTCTACCCCTAACCCCTGTCCTCACTTAAAAAGCTACAGGTGGGAGCACTGTGTGCAGGTGCCAGGCCACGCTTTTCCCCCATGGCAGTCTACCTAGGGATGTTCTATATCAATGCCCAGTGTGCTGTGTATATCTTTATTTTTTTCATACATTTATTTACTTAATTTCTTTAATAGGTAATATATTTACAACACTCAAGCATGAAATCGAGTGGGAAAGAGCACAGTGAAAAATCTCTGTCTCCTTTTGGTTAGAGTTGACTCCTTCACGCCCACTTTCCCATATACCATTTTAAGGCTTTCTGTAAGGAGATCCGTGCAGACGTGGCTGTGGATTCTTCCCTCTCCCTGTTTTACCCGAGATGTAGTCTGGCTACTTCCTTTTGCCCTTGTCCTTTTTCATTTATAAGAATATATCTTGGGGGTCTTTTTGTTTCAGTGTGAGGAGCACGATTGCTTCTTTTTTTATGGCTTCTGTAGTATTCCATCATGCAGCCATGGTGTGATTTGTGTGGTCAGTCCCTTCGTTGACAGACACATTGAGTTTTCCATTCTTTTGCTGTCACAACCCCTGCTGCAAGGAATGGTCTCACACATGCTGCTGAGTACATCTGTGCGATGCATTTCCAGAAGTGGAGCTGCTGGGTCAGAGGGTGTGTGCTTTTGGGATGTTGATAGAGGTTGCCAAATGCCCTCCAGAGAGGTCACACCGGTCCCTCCCTCGCAGCGAGCCTCCTGGCAGGTGCCTGTTCCCACAGCCCCTCCCTGCCTCAACGTGCTGATTTAACACACTTCTGGATGTGCTCCAATCTGGTGGCCGAAATGGCGGGTCAGTGTAATATCATTGTCATTTCTCTTATGAATGAGGTTGACCTTTTAAAAATGTTCAAGAGTCATTTGTATTTCCTTGTCTCTATCCTTTGCCCATTCTACTGAATTGTTCGTCTTTGTCTTATCAGTTGCTAGGAGCTCTGGAAAATCTGCAAATACTTTTTCCCTAATTTTTTTTTTTTTTTAATTTGCCTTTACTCATAGTGGTTTTTTGCCAGGCAGAATTTTGTTTTACTTTCTGTTGCTGAATTTCATTTTTTCTTTTTCCTTTTTTTGTTTCTGGCTTCTGGAAATTGAATCATAGTTAGGCTCTTTCCACTCCAAGGTAATAAAGAAATTCTATGCAGAACTTAGAAAGTCTCACATCATCTACGTTCAGTCACATGCTGAAGGATTACATAGAGGAGGCGACATGTTTGGTGCTGACTTGTTTTTAGCAACTTTCCAACACTTTTATTTTAAAGTAAAGGAGAGCTCCAGAACCCGGGAGACAACTGTATCGGTCTAGAATGTATTAACATTGTTACATATTTGTTGTATTTAATTTTATGGTTAGCTTCTATTGTGATAGATGATAATGCAGGTTTCCCACTTATTAGTGATTTGAAAGTTTCCTTTTAAAATTAGCTTATTCCTTTGATATATACAAGTCCATGTGGGAACTGGTTTAAGTAAGTTCTGAAACATTGTGCAGTGGCATGCCATGCAGCAAAAAAAGATACCTCCCTACCCCTCAAAGAAAATAATAAAGCAGTTCTGTATGTAAAGATGGACAATCTCCAGGCTATATATTTAAGGGAAAAAAGCAAGGTGCAAAACTGTGTAGAATGTTATCGTTTGTGTAGAAGAAACACACAAGATACAAGACATGCTGATCTAAAATATATGTGTATGTCTGTTAGAAGTCTCTGGAGAGACACATTTAAAAAACCACTCTTGGTTGCCCCTGGAGAAGAAATTGAGTATCAGGGAAGGAGGGAGACAAGCTGAATACGCTATTTGGTTACCTACCGTGTCATATGTATTATATATTTCAAAAATAAAATAACATTAAAAACCTTTGAAGTAAATGAAAATGTGGAGTAAAAAAAATAGTACAGGTAGTTTGTAGATATGGCAGAAGCTATGAAGGTGGTGTTTGAATGCCCCTTCAGGCCCAGAGAGGGAAAGGCACTTTCCCAGGATCACACAGCAGTGAGCAATAGGCTTGAATTCGGTGTTACTGGCAGAGTACCTTGAGTGACTTTCCCAGCCATCCCTAAGTGGAAAGAGGACATCCACATCAGAGACAGATGGGGGTAAAGTCTCCAAGGCTATTACTGTTTCTGTCATCCTGGCAGGGGCAGGTGTTGGTCACTCCTTGTCAGCTGGGGAGTTGCTTGTGGCAGAATTCAGTGAGGATCAGGATCCCAATTTCCCACTCATAGATTGGGGGAGCCACGGGGGTGGGGTCACCCTGGTCTCCATGGTGATTGAGAACCCAGTGGTGGTGGTGTTAGTGGGGACTGTTTTTCTTGGCAGCTCAGTGACCCCAGCGCTGATTCTGACAGAACCTGGGCCCAGGCCCTTTGCTGTCAGGCTGGGTTGTCTCCTGCTGTTTGCCCAAGGAGGAGAGGCCAGGGTGGCACCTCAGGACCTCACAGGGAGGCCAGGGCTGAAGGTCACACAGGGCCCAGAGTATGAGCTGCTAGGGAGTAGACCTGTGCCTGTTCTGGGACATTACAGCTTTAGTTTGGGGGTGGGGGAATGGTACCCTGTGTGAGGGTAGCAGGATGGGGGCACCGGCTCCTCCTTGAAGTTGAGATGCTCGAGGCTCGCTCAAGTCACCCTGAATATCAGTACCAGGTCAGGATTAGAACCAGTGTCTCAGGAAGGAGGTCTAGGGAGTGAGGAAGACCCTCACCTCAGCCCATCCCCACCCCCCCATTCCCCAGCAGGCAGAAGCCAGTTCTTCCTCGGGAAGGCCGATGGGAGGACCAGGACCTGCCTGAGGTGGCAGCCCCCTTGGCATGCTGAGAACATAAACCTCATGTTATCCCGGATGCCTTGGGTTCAAGCTCTGCCCTTCCCCTCTCTGCTCTGGCCTCAAGGGCAGTGATGCTCCCTTCAAACAAAGTAGTCTCCAGGGGAGTGTCCTAGGAATTGGTGACAGGGGCAGGAGAGTCTGGGCCACAGAATTGTCCGGGTCCCATCCATTACCATGCATGACCTTCGGCCAGGTCCAGATCTTCTAAGAGCCTCAGTTTCCCTCATCTGTGAAATGGGCCAAGTGCTTCCCTTGAGAGAGTTGGGCCCAGAGGGAGGAAGGCCCTGGGAGTGAAGCCCTGGTGGGGGCCTGGTGGGGTGAGTGAGTGGTGGGGTGGAGGGCGATGAAGGCCAGGCCTCTGCCTGGGGCTTTACAAGGGGGCAAAGCTTTCCTGGGAATCCTCTGTGTGGCTGGAGGAGGCTCATGTGGGCTTTGTGAGGTGGGCCCAGGAAAGCCCTGAGGGAAGGAGGTTGGGCGGGCAGGCAGGCAGGTGAGGTCTGAGTTTCTGGGACCCCACCGTGGAGCACTGCCACTTGCTTTGGGCACCACAGAGGGCCTTGAGGTGTGACCCAAGGGGCCCCCACCTGCCTTCACACACCTGGGCTGCCTGTGGAGGGACCTGCTTGGTCCCCAGAGCACAGAATGGGAGCTGGGGTGGGATTAAGTAGGAAGGAGTTTGAGTTCATGTTGGGAAGGTTTTTCTAAAACCCTAAGGGGAGATGTCAAAGCAACAAAGAGGTGGCAGTGGGGTCGTTAACATGCAAGTGCACACAGGGGCTGGGGCACCTTGCTAGGAGGGTTGGGGGTGGCTCAGCCACTGGGGTAGGTGTGCAGAAACCTCTGCCACCTTTGGGACTGAAACACTCTGTTCTGAGACTCAGGACTTGGGAATAACGGGGAACGTGCTGAAGGCTGCGTTTGGGAAGCCTTGGAGGTGGCCCAGGCCCTGAGCCCATGGTCTTCCAGTGTCAACCTTCGTGCCATAGCCCTGAGAAGCAGGGCCTGAGCTGGGGGCTGGGTGTGGGCGGGGACTCTGGATGCCAAGCTCCCCGCTGCGTTCCCAGGGCCTAGAACGGTGCCTGGCACTGAGCAGGCCCTTCGGAGAGTCTGTTCCATGACCAAATGACTCAATTTGGTAACTCACATGCCCGATTTTCTGATAACAAGGGAGGCTTAGAGCTGTTAAATACTGTCCCAGATCCAGTCGGTTTGGGGCTGGGTTCTGAACCTGTTCTCGCCTCCCTGGAGAGCCAGGGTGTGACAACTCCAGGATTCTCGAATGCTCAGTGTACAGCGCGGGAATTCCAAGGTGCCTTCCTCGAAGCCCTCCCTCTCGCACAGGGCGGGGGTGGCGTGTGGTGGTGTGGCCAGCCCAGGCGCCTGGAGCCTCTGTCCCTTGGCCCTTTGTCTCGTGTGACACAATGGGTGGCTTTTTGTCCCCATAAAGTCCCTTTCACTGTAGGGAGAAGGGCCAGGGCGGGGGTGGGGGCTGGGCCTGGCCAAGTTCTGAGTGTCCTCAAGCTGCCCAGATGTGTCCCTAGTGAGGGGAACCCCAGGAAGGGTTCACTTTGCTGCCCTGGGCCTCGGTTTCCTGGATGGAGCAGTGGGGGCTGTAGAAGGATTTGCTGCCTTGGCCCCCTCAGCAGTCAGGTGGCCCTTACCCTCATGTTGTTTTTAAAGCATTTGGTTTACTTGCCCACATTTAGAAAGCTGAAGATTTCCACATAAAAATCCAGACTTTTAGCATCTCTTGAAAAACTAGCAGCTCTGGCTGCCCCAGGCCTGCGTCCCCACCGGCACCAGCGGTTGCTCTCCGGCTCCAGAGACCCCACCTGGCCCAGTGTGGTCGTTTCTGTGACCTGGAGGCTGCAAGTGTGAGACCCTAGTGTCACCCGCCAGGCTGTGAGGTGCTTTCCCTCCGCACGGCTCCCTCCCTCTGGGATTTATCCCTCGGCCCCTGCACTGCCGGCAGCCCTCATGACCGCTGGGGCTTTTGACTTTCTCTTTCACGTCATTTCACCCGCACAGCACATCTTGAGGTGACCGGGATAGGCGTCCCCCACCCCCAACTCCTTCACGTGTCAGATGAGGAAACAGACCAGAAAGGTTAGGTGACTCTCCCGAAGCCACATGGTGAGTCTACGAAGCCCTGACGCTGCGCAGGAAGTGAGGAGGGTTAAAAGGAGAGTTGGGGCGACCCTGTCTTTGGTTGAGAGAGGCGTTAGCTGAGCGCTCGGGGGGCTGGGAGACTTCCTCCCCAGCAAGGGGGAGAGGACATCGGGCTGCCTGTGTTGAGTGTGGGACCTCCGACTGCGGGGAAGGGCAGAGGACGGTGGGGAGAGCTGCCCTGCGCCCAGGGGACAGACTGAGGCCTAAGGGGCGAAGGGGTCTGCCCAAGAACCCTCGGCCTGTGAGGAGCCGGGAGAGCGCGGCTCCAGGAGGTTCCTGGGGTGTCCCCGGGGAGCCAGCTACCTCTCTGTAAGGTGGGCAGGGCCGGCCCTGGCATCGGGCCCTCATCTGTGCCAGGGCCTGTGCCTGGTGCCTGAGTTGAGATACAGTCATTCTGTCACTGAGGCCTCACACCCCTAAGGAGCTATACACACTGTTACTACTGCAGGAAACCAGGCACAGGGAGCTGACTAGAAAACCCACGTTCTTAACCCCTCAGAGTGCTAATGACGCTGGAACGTGTTGAATGTTAAGCCTATGTTGGGTGCTGGTCTGAGTACCTTGCCTACGAGTTACTTCATTTACATCTCAAAACCACTCTATGAGCTAGGCACATTTTGAAGATGAAGACACTGAGGCACAGAGAGGTTAAGCAGCTTGCCTGAGGTCACACAGCTAGTGATTTGGCAGGGCCAGAGGTTGAACCCAAGGAGCCGATAGGCCAACCTTCCATCAGAACTGATGCCAATATCACTCAGTTAAATAAGATCATGACACCCATCCACAGATTCAAAGAGTAGCTAAGAAAAATGTATTCGTTTCCTAGGGCTGCTGTAACAAAGTACCACAAACTGGGTGGCTTAAAATGACAGAAATGTATTGTGTCACAATTCTGGGGGCCAGAAGTCTGAAATTGAGGTGTTGGCAGGGTTGGTTTGTTCTGAGGGAGAATCTGTTCCCTGCCTGTCTACGAGCTTCTGGTGGTGAGCGCTAGTCCTTGGCTTTCCTTAGCTCACAGATGCGTCCCTCCCCTCTCTACCTCTGTCTTCACGTGATGTTCTCCCTGTGTGGGTCTCTGTGTCCAAATTTTCTCTTATAAGGACACCATTCATTGGATTAAGAGCCCACCCTAATCCAGTACGACCTCAATTTAGCTTGAGTACATCTGCTGTTTCCAAATAAGGTCACATTCACAGGTACCGGGGGTTAGGACTTAAACACGTCAACCCACAACAAAAGATAAGAGGAAAAATCTCCCCCAGAGTCAGCGAAGGACATACATACGGCAGGAAGCTGGCCTGTCTTGCTGTCACGGTGGGCAGTTTCTGGAGAAACTGGCAGGGCTGCGCTGGAGCGAGGAATGCCTCTTGGTCGGGCATTTGTGACGAGTCTGCCCTCTCTGGTCCTGCAGGTGGTTTTAACAAAAACATCTCTCTGTTGCCCAATTGTTGAGAAATTCTTTGGAGATGCAAAGGTCTTGTGAATGTGTGCTTTTTGACTTAGCAGTCCTCGTTTGAAGAAAAAGTTCCTGATCCAAATTCTTCAGGTTTTCAGGGGGGAAAAAAAAAGTACCCTTGAGGTTTCCAGACAGTTCTCTTTGTTTATCTGTAGCACCTGCCTAGGGAGGCATTGCAGGGCCCTCAGAGAGTTTGGAAAGAGGGGAGGATGAGGTTTGGCTGTGTGTGTGTGTGTGTGTGTAAGAGAGAGAAACACAGATGTATGTGTAGACACCTATTGAGAAACACGGGGACAGGTGAACATGTAGGCAAGAGAGACCTACATACAGGGGCCCAGAGGTAAAAGCACAGAGTTCTGCCCTTTCCCAGATGCCCACACGGCTCCTTGCCATCCCCTCCCTCACCTCCCTGGGTCTGGGATCGCATGTCACCTTGCCAGTGAGATCTTTCATGGTCCCTTATCTAAAATTGCAGCGGTGACCCTGCAGCCCCCTCCTCCTCATCCCCCTTCTCAGTAGGTACTTGTTGAATGTGTGGACCCAGACAGAGGCACACACTGGGGACCGTGCTGTGAAGAGAGGGTGTCTGGGTTGTGGGATGAAACTTCTGGGCAGAGGGACCTGGGCAAAGCCCTGGGGGTAGGTGGCAGAGTCAGGGCCTTCTGTGTCACCCTCTGCCCCCAGCTGCCTACTGCTGTCCTCCTAACTGTATGGTGGAACTATAAGACACAAGTCCTCTGGCCCCTTCTTGCAGCTAGAGTGTGGATCCTGGCTGGGAGGGGTGCAGCGGGTCCTGCAGCTTCTGGAGCTGAGGCCTGGGCCTTGCCTCCCTGGCAGGCCCACCCAGACCAGGGAAGGGGTCAGCGAATGTGAAGGTGCCCTGTCCTGAGCAGGGTCTCTCTGGGGGCCTGGGCTGGGGGCTGAGGGACCAAGAGAAACCAGTCTGTCTGGTTCAAACGGAGGAATGGACCTTCCTTGTTCTAGGGCAGAAACCAAGGCGGCTGCCTGGGCACAGAGCCAGGCAGCACTGCCAGAAGGAACATGAGAAATTCCCACTGCTTATCCCCGGGCTTCATCTGGACGCTGTGTTTGCCGATCTGGAAACCAGGGGTGGGGCTGGAGTGCAGGGCAGGGACAGTGCGGGAGAGGCTGGGTGCCCGGCCCAGCCTGGCCCTCGGAGCCAGCCGAAGTGCCCTTGTTTTTCATGCATCACTAAACAACTGGTAGTAGCACTAATAACGAACTCGTAGTAGGTTCCAGGGAAGGACAGATTTGGGTTCCAATCCTGTCCTGCCCTTCACCCCCAGTGACTGCAGGCACATCTCCTTCTGAGCTTCTATTTGGAGAATGGGGATAATGAATAGTCCGGACTTAGGACGTCTGGTGGAGGCGGGACCAATGACTGACACCTGGCGCACGGTGGGAGGGCGTGAAGTGGTTGTCGTGATCCAGGCTGTGAGTGATAGTGCAGATGACTGAAGGGTGTACATTGGTGTAAACCTGAATTGGTCTTTCCTTGATTTTCGGTTCACTGCGTTTTCCAACTTCCTTTCAGATAGTTGGAACCAGGTCACACAATGGCAGTGGAGGCCCATAGAGAATTTGCTTTAAATGAAAAAATATAATTGTCCTTGACATGTCCAGTTCTCACCTGGAGAAGGTGCCAGGCATGCTACTTCAAGAGTATTTGTCCCCCTTCAGAACACTGGCCTCGCCCAGCTCTGGGGATCTGTGGCCTCCCTGGTGTGTCTGTTTCTGGCAGGGTGGCCTAAGGGGGAATACGGGTGTGGGGATCTATTCTGAAACATCCTGCCCTGGGCCCTCACTCATAAGAGCTCTGCCCCCAGCTTGGCGTATGCCTGTAGGCGAGGTCCAGACACTGTGCCTACTTCCTCATCTGCCCTGTCCTCACCCAGCCTGCTGGTGGAGGCTGGCAGAGAGTGCAGATGGACAGCAGAGGCTGTCAGGGTACTGTGTGGGGTGGGGATCCCTGGGAACTTGCCCTGGAGAGAAGGACGCCTTCCCTGGGCCTACCACCTGGGGTTGAGCCCCTTCCTTAGGTAGGGGGAGGCAAGGCCAGGAGCAGGCCACAGGTTGACACCTGCTTCCTCTTTTCATACATAGCAACTGTGCAGGGCAGGTTTCTGACTCTATGCCACCGATGAAGAAATGGGATCATTAGTGCCTGAGCATGTATTTATAGCGCACGTCGTACTATGTGCCAGGCACTAGAGATACAGCAATTAACAAAACACAGAATTCCTCATGGGGCCTGTGTTCTGGTGGATGGAATTACTCAAGTTGCCCAGGTGGAGCCCCACAGAGAGGGGAAGGTGCTTGCCCACCCAGCCTTTGACTCCCAAGCCCAGGGTCCCGCCTACCACTTCCCCAGTGGGCCGCACCCTTCCCGAGACAGACCTCAGGGGAGGGGCAGGAAGAGGAGGCAGGAGAGCTGTCAAAGGGCTGCAGACCATTCCTATGCTAGCCCCAGGGCAGTGTGTGTAGGGTTACCCCTGCAGAAACTTCCCTTCTGGTCCTTGGCGGGGCTGCTTTAGGGTGGGGGTGCCTGGCAGGTGCCCCGTTCTGGCTGTGCTCTGGGGCCTTGCACCAGCTCCCGCAGCTGGTTTGAGCGGCCAGGGGGACTTTGTGTCTCCAAAGACCAGCAGCAGAGGTGGGTGTTGTTCCTGGGCTGCTTCTCTGTGATCCCACTGACTTGTCCTTGA
The DNA here is from genome assembly GCA_023783475.1 of Daubentonia madagascariensis. Taxonomy (NCBI): domain Eukaryota; kingdom Metazoa; phylum Chordata; class Mammalia; order Primates; family Daubentoniidae; genus Daubentonia; species Daubentonia madagascariensis. The sequence goes on from JAKFHU010002202.1 coordinate 8,022,342, forward strand.
GCTGGTGGCACAGTCACTGTGCAGCCTTGGTGCTACATGCCTGAATGCTGTCCAGGGGAAGAAGAGGGACACCTCTGTGTGTCTTGATCAGCAATGGAGCCTTTCTCCAAAGCCCCAGGGTAGATCCTACTGTCCCCTCAGTGGCCAGGAATTCCAGGGAATGCCCTCGTAGAGAAGGGAGGACACCCCAAACTCCAGAGGACCTCAGCCAGCAAGGAAGAGGGCAGGAAGGGCCAGAGAGGGCCAGGATGGCCACATGTGAGGTGCCACTTTGGGCCCTCCCTGAGCTCCCAGGCCCTGCCTCAGAGAAGGCCCTTTGCTGGGCCACACCCTGCCAAGTTCCCTCAGATGGCTCCACTAGGCAAGTCAGCAAACCTGTCCGTGTAGACCTCCCTGTGGCCACAACGGCCGGCGCTCGTTCAGTCCAGCTGGGACTTAGCCTCTCTGGAATAACAAAAGCAAAAGTAAACACTTCTGTTGTGCCCATTTCTGTACGTGAACTCATGGGTCCTTAAAAGTAGCTCCATGAGGTAGTATGGCCATTATACTCATTTTACAAACGAGGTGACTGGTGACCATAGCACAGGGAGGTTACATGCTTGCCCAAGGTCACACAGCTGGTAGGGGGAGCAGGGGTTTAAACCAGGCAGTTGGATGCCAGAGTCCATACTGTTAGCCACTACACACACTCTGCTGGGATGCCAGGGCCCATCCTGCTACATGGGAATGGTGTGACAGACAGGTCCCTTGACTTCTCTGAGGCCCAGTTTCACCTGTAAGATGGTAGCATCTATAAAGAAGGGCAGTTGGAAGAGCCAGAGATGTGGCATAGGAGAGGCAGAGTGTGGGGCATCAGGCGGGAGGTCACCACCAGCCCTTGTGATGTTCTCTGCCAGGCCTAGGTGGGAGAAGGACACATTATTTTCCCACCTCTGGGGCTGTGACCAGCCCTCAAGGATGTGATGGTGACTTGATCTTCCTTTCAGCAGCTTTTACTGGGCTCCTGGCAGGGCCCAGGTCCTGTACTGGGTGTCAGGGTGCAGCTGACAGATGGCCGTGGCCCTGCCCTCGGAGAGCTCACAGTCTGGGGAAGGAAACAGAATGATGGTTCTGGGTGGTGGGAGCCTGGGAGGCCATGCGAGCACAGAAGAGGGTTCTGGAACACAGACTGGAGGAGTGGGGAAGGTGTCCTGGAGCACCTGACATCTCAGCTGAGACCTGAAAGAGAAGTAAGAGTTACCAGGCCAGGGCCCCAGCACAGGGGTGTACAGCAGGGGCCAAATCAGTATTTCTTGACTAAGTGAGAAGTGAGGCCAAGGCTCTGGGAGACTGTGCCCTGTCTTGCCCCCAGGTGCTGGGGCTGCTGGTGTGGGCCCTGATTGCCGACACCCCGTACCACCTGTATCCGGCCTACGGCTGGGTGATGTTCGTTGCGGTCTTCCTCTGGCTGGTGACGATCATCTTCTTCATCCTCTACCTGTTTCAGCTGCACTTGAAGTTGTACATGGTGCCCTGGCCGCTGGTGGTGAGTCTGGGGGGCACGGGGGGTGGCTCAGGCTGACCTCCAGGAGTGGCCGTCAGGACCACTGTGGCCTTCCCTCATGAGAAGTGGCAAGGTGGGGGTGGGGTGGCTGGCGTCCTCGCTGACCCACAGCTGGCCTGCGGAGCCGGGCTGCGGGGAGGGTTGATGGTTTAGATGTCCAGTTTTTCATGCCAAGAAGGACATAGGCTTGACTTTGTCCTGGGAAGGGGGTAGAAGTGTGGGGGCTGCTGAATGGATGCACAAGAGGCCATTTGGAATCTTGAAAATATTTTTCCTTTTTGTGGGTGTTCAGAACTTGAGCCTGTGTTGTGTGGGTTTGTCAGCCTCTGGCTGGGCCCAACCAGGCAGCCCTCTGGCTGGAGGCTGGGGTGAGCTGTCAGGAATCACCCAGGCCCTCGGGCACCCAGCTGCCTCCAGCGGGAGGCCCTGCGACCAGGGGAGAGGCTGGGCGTCCCAGGCTTGCCCCAGGACAGTCTTCTTAGGACACAGGGCTGAGAGCCGACATAGGAAGTACCCTGGCCAGACACAGAGAAAGCTGCTGGGTTTTTTTTCCCTCTGACCCGGAAAACCCCTGCAGCTGGGGTCTGAGGCTTTCAGTGAGCAGAGAGGCGAGAGAGGCACATGATTGTAAGACAAGCAAGGCTGGGACTAGGCGTCATTGTTTGGAATTCAATGACTTTTTAAACTGAGGAAACGTGAGTCATCCTCAAGACAGAATGGGTTTGTTAGATCTCCACGTCACTGGCAGGTGCCAGGCGGTGTTTGCAAGGGTCACTGGGCTCGCAGGGATTTTTTTTTTTTTTTTTTTTGAGACAGTCTTGCTCTGTCGCCCCGGGTAGAGTGCAGTGGCGTCATCATAGCTCACTGCAACTTCGAACTCCTGGGCTCAAGTGATCCTCCTGCCTCAGCCTCCCGAGTAGGTGGGATTACAGGCACCTGCCACCATGCCTGGCTAATTTTTTCTATTTTTGGTAGAGACGGGGTCTTGCTCTTCCTCAAGCTGGTCTTGAACTCCTGACCTCAAGTGATCCTCCTGCCTTGGCCTCCCAGAGTGCTAAGATTACAGGTGGGAGCCACCACACCCAGCCTCGCAGGGAAGATTTTAAGGCGAGGAGGCGGTGGCTTGACTTCCAGGCTTAGGGTCCAGCCCCCTACCCCATGTCCTGGGAGCCTCTAAGAAAGAAGTCTCTGGAGGTGGAAGCCTCTGTGTCTCTTAGGCCCAGATCTGGGGCTCCAGCCACGGGTGTTGATGGAAGGAGGCTCTCTTCCGCAGGCCATGGTGGAAGGGCACTGTTTCTTGTGCTCCTGGACCTTTAACAGATGGGGCAAGGAGGGCTTAACTGCATCTAGAGAAGGTTGGATTAGAATGGACCCCTGCAGGATCCAGGCAAGATACATGAATTGGGTCAGGAGGGGAACCTAGCACCCATTTGTAGGGAGCCATGTCTACTTAGCTCCTTCTGTTGCCAGTGGGAACACAGGCCCCTTGGTGCCAAATCTTTTGATATCTTTAGATTTTTTAATATGAAATTTTTGTACAAAATCTAATTTTAAAATGTTGGTAATTTTTAAAAAGCGTATGAGACAAACTGAATGTTTGAGGGCCACCAGTTTGAAGATTGCTAACAAACCCAAGTGTTTGGAATATGGGAGTGGGGCCTGGTTGTCAGCCGAGGGCCCCTTCCTGCCAGTCTGGCTCAGTATCCAGCTAGGGGTGTCTGGGTCCTCCTGCAGTCCTGACCCTGGCATTTGCTCGGGGCCTTGAGCTTAGGATGTAGCCAAAAGGGAGACATAGATTCCTCCCCTTGGACACAAGAGGGATGAGCCACACTGGGAGTGGCTCATATTTCTTTAGCTGATACAAAGAAATGGGTCATGGATCGGCCTTCCACTGTGGGGAATGGGTTTGGCTTCATGGGACTTGGCACTGGCTCTGGCCCTGACCCCAGCATTTTAGGCCTTCCCATCATTTCCCCTCCCACTGTCAGCCTTAGGTATGGGGGACTGTTGCCTTTTGAGGCCCTTTTGGTGGGAAGGACCCACGTGTTTGCATCCCCATCCTCTGGCTACTAAAGGGATGTGCCAGTGGGAACCAGGAGGTTCCAGCTCAGTCTTCTCATGTCATAAGGCTTTTCTCCCCCGCACTCCCCATCCGGCAGTTAATGATCTTTAATGTCGGCGCCACTGTCCTCTACATCACCGCCTTCATCGCCTGCTCCGCAGCAGTTGAGCTGACGTCCCTGAAGGGGACGCGACCTTATAACCAGCGTGCAGCCGCCTCGGTGAGTGTGCTTCCCAGGCTCCCCAGCAGTCTGCAGGAGAGATGGGCCAAACCAAGGTCTCGGTCCCCGAACTCATGCGGCTCCCTTGGTCTGAGGCCAGGCACCTGCCACCTCCTGAGCAGTCATCACCCAAACTCTCAGTGGTCTCAGAGGGGGGCCGGGCTGCTTTCAGGCTTCCATGATTAACAGCAAAACCTTGAGGAACCCAAAGGCTTGGGGAACAGTGTGTGGTGGCCAATGGAAGTTTTAGGTTAGCTATTGAACTTTGTTGTAAATCAGTTATGATGCCATGCTGATTTAGGGTCACATGCCCCTTTGGAGAATCTATAAAAACTAGGGACCCTCCCCTTTTGACAAGTGCACATGCAAAAACCTTTTGGTTTAAACCATTTGGGAAGATTCACAGGCTCTTCCATGAAGCCCAACTCCGGATGCATGTCAAGTGGCCAGTGCAGTAGCTGCAGTCCTCTCCACGCCTGCCATACTTCACTCCACAAGGCCTTGCACCCACTTCCTCCAGGATCCTGTGACCCCCCCCCAGTGAGGAAGAGGAAGGGACTACCAGTCCCTCTTGACAGACAGGGAAACTTTGGCACAGAGAGGTTGGGTAACATGCTCGCCATGGCTAAGTCCAGGGTAGGGCAGGGTTGAGACCAGCACTCGGGTTTCCTTACTCTTCCTGGTGAGAGGGTGGTTTTGAAACCAGTAAACTCAGTCACAGGGACAGAGACGTGGAGCTTCTGAATATGGCTATAGGTATGAGTATAGAGGTATGAACTGGTTCCAGAAAATCTCTAGGGTGGCCTTTGAATGTTGTCTTTAAAACTGAATCCCTGCAAAGTGTCCCCTCAGTCACTCTTAGTGTTGCCCTTACTACAGTCTGATGCAACTTGCCTGTGTGGTTTTTACCTGTTTCCCCTGTTAGCAGGTCGTGTTGACACCTCCAGAAGCTGGTGCCCCACGACAGGCAGATGTTAAATGCATGTGGCTAAGAATGAGGCGGGGTGGCTGCAAAACCACTCTCTGGGTAACCGAGGGGGCTGTTACTCACAGTTTTACAGTCTGGGCCCATCTGAGGTCTGGCTGGTGCTTTTATCACTGTCACCCTCTCGCTCCCAATGCCACGCGCAGACTGACTCAGCCTTGCACCCTTCTCTCCTCTCTTTCAGTTCTTTGCGTGTTTAGTGATGATCACCTATGGAGTGAGTGCCTTCTTCAGCTTCCAGGCCTGGCGAGGAGTAGGCAGCAATGCGGCCACCAGTCAGATGGCTGGCGGCTATGCCTAAACCACCTGTGCCCACCCTGGGGCCGAAGCTGCTGCTGGGTCACAGGGCAGGGTCACCCCGCAAGCCTGAGGCTGGGGAGCCCTGTGTGGAGTCAGCCCAGCAGGGACTACACTTTCTCCCCTCTGCTCATCAGACTCAAGCTCTCACAGCGCTCCTAAGGAAACACGCCCAAGTTGGCACACGTATGGGCTGGCAAGAGGCCAATGGCTGAGACCTCGTCCCCATCCCCCTTACTCAGTGGAAGGTGATGGGGATACGGGGCCCACTGTCTCTGCCTTGTCTTTAGAGGACTTCAGCATCTGAGGATGGGGCCCACCCTTCTCAGCAGCACTAAATGCACTAACAAAGACTGCAGCCCTGCAGCCCCTGACCTGCCATAGTACATGCCTAACAAACAACATGTATCATCTTAGTCCTTGTTCCAGAAGAGCTCTGCAAGCTCATGAAACCATTCCAATTCCTTAAAACACAACTCCACCCTGACCCTCCCCCAAGCCATGTCACTTGTAGGAAGAGGGTTATGATTTTTGACAGCATGGTCTTCCTTCTCTGCATTGCAGACATACCAGTTACTTAAAGCAAATCAGGTTTAAGCAACTTCTCAATGATGAAAAACCTATCCAGGTTTCCTTCCTTTCTAAGCCCTTCTTTATAATACTCCCTTTGGGAAAAGCTAACATCAATGCTGACTGCTTCCCTGACACTGTTGATTGGGCACATGGGACATGAAGGAGGGAGGGAATCAAGACCTGGCCTGGTAAGTTGCCATGTGGCTGGTAGTGACTTTGTTGTTTGTTTTTGTTTCTTTTCTTTCTTTTTCCTTTTTTTTTTTTTTACAAAAATAAAGATGGAAGAACTTATATGGAAAAGTTGTTGGGGAATCACAGTTGTGACTATAAGCTTCAGAGAGTTTCAGGTTGACTGTATAAAGGTTCCAAAATGTCTATTGTAGGGCAGTTCAGGTTCTCGAGTCATTCAGAACCACCAGCTAATCACGGGCTACCCATACTTCCTGCCTGCTTTGTCTGGAACAGTCCTGGTTTATGCCGTTTGTCCTGGCACAAATGTAATAGCGCTCCCTTTTATCCCCAAGTGTTCCAGTTTAACAATAACTAACTTAGTCACCCTTGCTTTGGGCATAAGATTTCAATAATGTCAAAAGTTTGTGAAGCTCAGCGGTCATATAACCAAGGTGCTGGCCTTGCCAGATGCCCAGAGCGGCCGTGACAGCAGACAGCAAGGCAGCTGAGCCTGTTGAGCTTATTTGCCCACCACCCTAGAGCAACATTCTCTGAATAATAAGCCACCCACTGGGCCTTTCTAAAAAATTGGGAACAATTAAAATGTGACTAGGTACAGTTGCAGATAGCTACTTTTACTAAGAAAGGAGGGAATAAGTCAGGTGTCCATGTCCCAGTCAGCCTGCGACAAACCCAGTTTATGCTTTTGTCCAGATGTGAATATTAATAGCATCCCCTTTTACTCTCAAGTGTCTCAGAGTCTGAATAATAAATTATAGTCATTCCAGGATTAAGACATCAAAGAGTTTAGTTTTAAGGAAGAGCAACCCATGTTGAAGCATAAAAGAAAAAATCCCAGACAGGTGAGAGAGCTCACTCCACTTACCAGGTTTCTGAGGACCTAAAACACAGTTTATTTTAGGCGGGACATTAACATGCCTAGTCAACCCTTAGACTCTACAGTTTGGGTGACCATTGCTTCCCGTGGGGGAGGAGTCCTAAGCAACAGAAGCATGGGGCTGGGGCACAATGTTGGGCTTTCTCAGCCCAGGCCAGGCAGGAGCCCCATCAAGGGTGGCACATGACAGCTCAGTCCAAGTGTCTGTGGTCAGAGACACAGATTGCTAGGTTATCTTAAAAGAAATCAGAACGCCTACTTACAATACTAAGCTTGCTTTTTTTTTTTCTCCGAGTAGAAATTTGTCTTTCTTCTCGTTCTTTTATCATTTAATCTGGAGTGGTCAACCAGACTTCCTCAACCCAGGCAGGCTGCTCAACAGGTCTTACCAAGTGCCTGCATCATGCCTGGCCTGTGGTGGACAGTCCCATTTATAAGAAGAGCAGGAAGAGAAAGCAAGCCCAGGAGAAGTGGCATTTTAAAAAGGTGGCTCTGAGAATGGTTTTAAAGGACCAAGACAGGCTGGTCTGAGTGCAGTGGTGTTTACAACAGCCAGTTAGAGTCCTTTGTTCCTTCTCCACTCCCATGCTTCACTTGACCAGCCTTTAAAAAAAAAAAAAAGACCACAGCAATAATAACCTGATAGTGGTGGCTACGTTAAAGAAAGGGAATGACTCATTTAGAATGACGGTTCTTGCAAAACACCTCAAATTTTACTCATGGTACAAAAGTATTTAATAAGCAACACATCAATCAGTACAGAAAAACACATAGTTTATAGCTCATCCTTTAAAACCAGAATATCCAGTGAAAAGTCAGTACAGATTCTTATTTTTACTTAAAAGAAAAAAATCAAGGGTACACACTGGAATTGAACTACTATGTTTTTTCTTCTTTCTAGAGATGTGACATACATGCTTTCTGATGAGTAATACTCTACCAAACATTGTATTAAAAAAGCAGACAGATGACCAGCAAAGCTATTTACTACCTCCTACTCATGCTGAGCTAGACCAGTGGAACACCATCTTGGTAGGAGAGATTTTGACAGGAAGAAGAAATTTAAGAGTCCCTACCTACCCCAACAGAAAACCTAACAAACTGGTTTATACAGAAAGGATTTTCAGCAAACATGCACAAAAACACATTTAACATGCTATAAGAACAGGATACCTTTTAGTCAATTTCTAGCACACAGCATACATTCATCCCTGCCCAGTAAAAGAAGAATGAATGCCAACATAGAAAGCATTTTTGCCATCATAGCATGAACTAAGCACACAGCATATAATACTTTGATCTTTAAGTGGGTAATCATGGAAGTTCCAAGATCATGTCCACTAGGTTAGCCTGAGTATTTCATCTATAAAAATATTTTTGCAAAAATAATGCTTAAAAGAGACTTCTAGGAACAGTGGGACTACATCAGGAAATAGTGATACAAGGACTGCACATGTTAAGACTTGGGAGTTGACTTTCACATGTAGCTTTTAGGTAAAGGACACCTCTTTCAGTTGATTCCTACAGCCAGAACAAGCTGTGATCATAGGAGATTCAGAAATCTCAAGATGGGCAGCTGGCTTGAGTAACACCCTAGATAAATACTCATAAACCCCAATGAGGCTGAAGGACTGAAACTCTGACCCATGTGAAAAAGAGCTGAGTGCACAAAAAAAATTCATGCAAAGTCTGCTGGGACAAATAGGTTTCGTGATGGTGGGTTATTCCACACTGCTGACACACCAACATGTCTGCTGGGGAAGGGGCCCCCCAAGTGCAATGCCTGACATGGGCTTGCTCCAGAGGAGTCTGACTCAGAAGCACCTGAGTGAGGGATCTTATTGGGGAGGGGTGGAGTACTAAGTTTAATATATACAAGAAGTTGTTTCAGGAGAGCCAGGTCCAGGAGGGTTAGGTCATTTTGTTTTTGACCCACCAATACTTAACATGAATGCAGGATGGAGTCAGTCTTTCCAAGATGTATTCTTCTGTCATCATTAGCTGAGCCTATTGGCCTCTTAGGCCAGTGACATCCAGAATGATCCCATTCATTGGCAGGACATAGGACCTAGTGCCGCAGATTGTTCTGGGAAGTTGGCATAGAAGATGATTTGCACAATGAAGTCACCACTAAACCACTGCTTAAGTCCAGTCCCCGGCCTTCTTTTTCCTACACAAGAAAACAAACAACCTCAAGAGACAAGGAATAGAAAGAGTCCTGGCTTAGGACCCTGCCTCTGGCATGGGGAAAGCAGAGCTCAGCGTGGGACTGTGGACCACGAGGGAGGAGTACACAGGAAGGGAAAGGAGGTTATTTTGCATTTCTGCTTGACACTGGCCCTGGTCATTCTTAAAATGCAATCTTAAAAAATATACTTCTCTTGACTGGAAAACATTTTTTTTTGAGATGGGGTCTTGCTATGTTGCCCAGGCTGGAGTACAGTGGCTATTCACAGATGTGATCATAGCACAGTCCCTCCTGAGAATAGCTGGGACTACAGGCACACACCACCATGCCCAGGACCATTTATTTTTCCTACAAAGAGCCTGCATTATAAGAGAGGCAAGGCAGAATGAGACCTCCTTTTTGATTTTTGTCCTTCTGATAATTTAGGAACCCTACGATTGAACCTGGGGCCTGTTTCACCAAAACATGAAAAAGTCCCGGTCAAGGTAGAACAAGCAGCTTACTCTCTGATACCTCACCAGCTGCTAGACTGATATTGGTCAATTTTAAGGGAGAATGATGGCGGAAGCACGGGAAGTGGTTTATGTTCAATAGTTCTATCTGGAACTTTCTAAGTGGTTCAATGTAGCTAAATAAACAGGCAGTAGTAACTTACTGCTCTATAGTCCAGAAACATTTCTTTAAAAGCCAGAAAATCTGTAAATGTGAGCAGCATGTCGAATATGTCACCAGCCACTTCATCCTTATGGTGCCTGCAAAAGGAGAGGATGGCTGTTTCATGAATGAATGATGGAACGGTCTCTTCTAGATTTCACTCAGAGGTTTTGAGAGCTTCCCACCCAGGACCTAACCACCAAGTGCTCGCACTGGCCAAAACAAACAAACAAACAAACAAACAAAAAAACAGTCTAGCTCTACTCACTGTAACGTTGTTGTGAAAGCCGCCATGTTAAATCCAGGAATCCGCTCCAGCAGCTGTTCTTCAATATACTTTTCTACCAAAGAAATCTACAATAGTGGAAAGAATCTTGGTGAGACCACACTTTGGGAAAACAAGACTTCTTTTCAGAGAGCCTGTCCTCCAGTCCTTCATAAACATTTCCTGAGGTCCTAGTCTATGTCCCAGGCTCTATGCTGAGGGGCAGGGATAACAAAGAGGACCAAAACACCACTCCTATACTGGATAAGTACTCGGCCTGGCATGGGAGAGAGGCATTTGCTGGTAATTATGCTGTAACAGGATGGATGCTCTACACAGGAGCAGCCAGTGAGCAGCGGGGCTTTTCCATGCCCACGCTCATGCCCACTTCCCAGTGCAAGGTGAAATAAGTGGGGGGGGTTTTGCTTCCTGGGCAGGTGGCATCTGTGCAAACAACATACAAAAAAGCATACACTCAGAGGCAGTCACAGCTTCCTGCTGGGCGGGTGCCATCGTTCACGCCGTGCTTCTGTGTTAACCCTACTGTTAGATACGTGAGATGATCCCAGGAGGCTGCAAGAGGCCTCAGGGTATAGTGTAGGGACCCAACAGGGATGAGCTGAGGTTCCTGGGTTCCAGTTTTGGTTTTTCCACCAACTAGTTAGTAATCTTGGTCACAATTTTCACTTTTCCTTAATAGTTATGTGTACCTGACTGGATTATACAGAAGAAAGAAATAGTGTGTGAAAGCAAAATGGTTTTCAAAAGCATACAAATGCAAGGTATGGTGAACTCATGTATTGCAATTGGAAGCAGGATTGTGATAAAGCCAAACTTCCTTTATTTTATCATTTTTTTAGAGACGGGGTGGGGAGGGTGTCTCCTTATGTGGCCCAGGCTGGTCTGAGCTCAAGCGATTCTCCAGCCTTGGCCTCCCAAGTAGCTGGGACTATAGGCCTGCGCCATGGGTGACCGTTTCAAACTTCTTTTAAATAAGAAGTTGACGAGCTCATCCCATATTTGCCTGAAAGCCTTTTGGAAAACAGCCGCAAGAGCTGTGTGGAGCAAAAGGAACTGAACCAGATTCTACTTAGAATTCCTGGCAGTGTACTGGTGGCGTATTTTAAAAGACAGCAAAATTTCAGTATCTTTTGATTCTAAGCCTTAAAGAAACCCATATCCCCTAGTAGGAGAAACAGAAATCTACTTACATATTCATTAAAAATAGGTGTGTAGGTGAGTTTATTCTCTTCCGTGTCTTCAAATTCCTGGTAGTACTTGTCCATGAAATTTCTCTGTAGTATCTGGAACTCGTCATCTGAACCACAATAGGGAAAATTTATTCTTTTTAATGGTGACTACAAACCATTACGATTCATAAGTAGGCAAGATCTGTTAGCAGTACTTTCTCAATGGCCAGTCTCTAGGAGAGGGAAAGCTGGTGTTTTAAGGGGGTATTAAATGGGACACTGATGTTGAAATAGACCAATCAAGTCTCTTTTTAGAATTGTGGTAAAATATACAAAATAATTTACCATTTTAACTATTTTTAAGTGTATAGTTCAGTGGCTTTAAGTATGTTCACATAGTTGTGCAGCCATGACCACCATCCTCTAGTCCATTTTAAACACATCGTACAGGGTGGCTTGAGAACTCCCTCCCATTACTTTTCTGTAAAGGAATAAACTGGTTCTCTCTTATTTTAATATAATTTCAGCAGCAGTTGTGGAAACAGTGTAGTGGTTAGAAGTATGGGGTCTGACAGAGGCTAGCCTGCCTGGGTTCAAATCCCACCTCAGCCATTTACTAGCTGTGTGAGCTTGGATAAGTTACTTAATTTCTCTAAACCCCTATTTCTTCATCTGGAAAATGAGGATGATTTATAGTACCTATCATACAGGATTGCTAGGTGGAATTTAAATGAGAATTCATGTAGAAACTATTATAGTTCATAGTGAACACTTAATAAATGTTAGGGTACTGAATAGAATATTATGCCTAAAAATAAAAGGAAAGCTTCAAAAAGTACCCAGACCTTGGGATAAATACCCTGGGCTTACAGAAGGCTCATTTTCCTACAGCATAACAGGCAAAAGAACTTAACAAATTCTTCAGTATTCTCCACAAATCCTCAAATCCACATGGCACAAGAGCTTAATCGCGAAACATCTACATTCAGGAGTTAAGGGCATGAACCTTTATAGGATCTGAAGGTACAAAAACTTGGTCAAGGATTTTCAGACTAAACTGGATTAAGCTATACAGCCAATAACACTAAATAACAGTATTCTTTTCCTAATTCTCACAAAACTTGAAGTCAATAGACAAAATTTTCTCAAATTTAAGTTTTTCCCTCCTACATATTTGTCTTAAACCTTTGGGACCTGTTACTGCTTGTCTGTTATTTAGCAGGATTTGTGGATGCCAAAATGAATCCACAAACAGGAACTCAAAACCCAGGAAAATACAGAGCTAGATGAAGTTTTCTTCGTAGACATATGTGCTTATGGTTATGGTTTTATGGTGTTTTATGGCATAAAAATGTTAAAACTATCTAAAAAACAAAATTGCCCTTACCCTACATATGAAATAAAGTAGGTCATTATTTCCTGAAGCTTTGCCTAGAGCTCCACACTTCTAGGTGCCCCATTACCTGAATAAGTCCCTTCCAGACCCCTGAATTTATGGTTGTTATTTTAAGGAATATTGGGCTGTTTGTTTCTAAGACAGATTGAAGTAAGGCTTACTTAATATTACATTGCGCTACCTTAAAAATTGCACGCAGCTTGATATTTTGTTTTTAAAATTAACTCTCCAAAATGATTTCAATGTCCTTAAAAGCAATATTCTTAAAAGCTTACCCATGATGATGTCCTCTAAATATCCAACCACAGCATCAAATTCTGCATCAGAGGCGGAGGAACTGAAAAATATGCCTGCATTAAGTGCTGTTTCAAACAATTCGTTTTTAAAACAATTTTTTATGATGGACATTTTCAAACATGCACAAGAGAAAAAAGAAAAGCAAAATGAACTTCCCATCAACAGTTAAGGATGATTATTATCTAGCAATTCCAAACAGAAGAAAACACACTTGACACATCTGTGACATGAATGTTGAATGTGATGGCTCCACTTTCACAAAACCTGATGACACAATGAACTACAAAAGGGACAAATGAAGGGAGCGAAGGCTGACGTCGGACATCTCCAGGCTCCTCCGCACTTATTTCCTGCGGGATCTACTCACCGCATCTTTGCTATGGCCCCACACCTGTCTGCTTGTGTGCATGAACCCCGCGCAGACGAAATACTGGCCAGGAGGGTAATTTGATCAGGGGTCCCTGATGGGGCGGGGGCGGGGCCGGGGGTGGAGGGTCCTCTGACGCGCGGCCAGGCCTGGGCGGCTCACACCCGCCAGGTATTGCGGACGGCTAAGGGTTGGAGGCGGGCGGATTGTGATGGAGGTGCCAATAAACGGGTGACTCCCGCCTCGCACTCCTGTCCTCAGGGGCCTGGACCCGGCGGCCTCAGAAGCCGCAAGACGGAGCCTTGGCGGTTCCCCACCCCGACCCCTGAGGACACCGCCTACTGCCCCCGGCCTCCAGCCGCCCGGGCCCTGGCGGCGTCACTCACAAGGACAGCGCGAAGCTCTCTTCTTCTAAGGCGTCCATCGTCGTCGCCGCAGCACCCACCCGCGCGGGCGATCCGGCCAGCTGGGCTCCTAGCCCGCCCGCGGCCCGGGGCCGAGCCCAGCCTCCGCTCTGCTCTGCAAGGTCCCAGCCCGCATCGAGGGCACGGCGGTCAGCCGGCCGGGAAGGATCTTGCCGCCCCGACCTCGGCCCGCTCACTGCCCAGCCGGGTCAGCGCCTGCGCGCGAGGCCCACCCTCAGGCTCCCCGGCTGCGGCCACGCGCCGGCCGGGCCTCTACGCCCCGCCAGGCGGCTCTGGGCGCCGCCGCCGCCCTAGGTCCAGTCGTCGGTTACCGACCGCTGGGCGCCGCGCCCCGCCTCCCGTCACCATGGCCACCGCAACCCCTTCCGATTTTGCCCCGCCCGTCGTCGGGAAACGCGCGCCTGCGATTGGCTGCCGGCCGCACGCCAGGCGCCGGGAGAGGAAGTCGGGAAAGGGAGAGGAAGGCCGCTGGGACGCTGGGCCTCGGCACGCGGGCGATGGCTCACTGAAATGTTCGCTTAATGTGCAGCGACTAAATCTCGCGTCGCCCTCACTTTATGGACGAAGGAACAGAAGCCAAGAGCCTCAGTTTCCTCACTTAGCAACTTGAGGATAAATTGCATCTCGCAGGGTGTTTGTGAAGATTAAGTAGTTTAAAGCGTGTTTTAAGAGCACTGTATCATCTGTAAAATGTGAGTGATAAAACAAAACAAAACAAAAAGAGCACTGTAAATTGCCAAGTCGCTTGAGAGCCCATCTCTTTATCCCTTGAACTAGATAAGGCAGACGTCTGATTTGCAAGACAGTTACTTCTCCACGTGGAAGGAAAGCCCCACCGGAAGAAGTGGATGTCTTGTAATTTACATTATAATCTTCACACCATAAAGGTTATTCCTTGGCTAATTACCGAAGATAAAAGTTGACAGAACCACTTTGAGCAACGCAATCAGAAATCAGATAACTTTGCTCCAGGAAAAGTCCGCTCCAAAGCTGCCAAATTTTGAGAAAGGATTCCCTAGAGCCGATTTCTCTTGGACCACTAAGCCTTCTGTCTCTTTGGTTGCATGCTACCTTTTGGCCAAATGTGTGGTGTATGACTAGAGGGATTTAAAGTATGACCTGAGGGTCAGATAGCTAACCTGAGTGGATGAGCAGATATCTTTGAGTGGACATACAATATCTGTGGGATCTGGAACTAAAGATCGTTACAAAGACACAGTTGTATCCAGAGTGACATCAACTGAGTTACTCAGCTTAGCACCAGGTGGAGGACAGGCATTTAAAATGGTTTGCTGAATTACTGGACCGAGTTCTGTTTGGTTAAGCACTGGTCACACAGTTCACAGCAAACTCAGCAAATTTCTTCATGACCTACTTTATATACCACACTTATTCCTGGACTAAGTGAACTTGTCCAACTTTCCTAAATCATTTATGAGGTCTTAGTGGAGGAGGAACAAAACTTGATTTCATCTGTTATGGTTATCTATTGTTGATACAAACCACATGAAAGTTTTGTGGCTTAAAATAATTATTTTGCTCACTAATTTGCAACTTGGGCAGGGCTTGGCAGGGACAGCTAGTCTCTGTTCCACTTGGCATCAGCTGGGGCAGCTGGAGTGGAGCTAGAGGAACCTCTTACAAGGAGCTCACTCACGTGCATGGCAAATTAGTGTTGGCTCTTGGCTGAGAGTTCAGTTGTGGATGTTGGCCAGAGAACTGGGGGTCTCAGTTCCTCTCCATGTGGGGATTCTTGGGTTTTCTCACACCAAAAAAAACCTTGGTGGCTGGGTCCAAGAGCAAGTACTTCAAGAGACAGGAAGTGGAAGCAGGCCTGGTACCGGAAACTGGCACAGTATAGCTTCCACTGTATTCTACTGATCAAGCAGACACAGAGCCACCCAGATTTAAGGAGAGGGGACATAAGCTTAATTTCTTGATGGGAGAAATGTCAAAGAATTTGTGGCCATCTTTTAATCCATTTCAGTCCCTGGCCCTAGGAATAAATGGGGATAATTAGGTACCCACTTAATCAGGCATGTGCCAGATACTGTGCTAAACATTTATAAATACATTGTCTCATTTTCAAATATTTGAAACTGAGAAAAAAACCCTATGAGGTGGGTATTATCTCCATTTTACAGACTGGGAAACCAAGGCTTAGTGGGACCTGGGTCTAGTCCCACTCCAAAGAGCCTATTTCAACCATCATGCTATAGGGCCTCTAATCCCTGGGTTGTTAAACCACACTCCTAGAAATCAGAACATGATGTTTTCTGCTGAAAATAGAAGTGGTCTTTTACCCACTTGTAGAAAACTTAAAAAATTGACTTGAATATACTAAATGTTTTTCGATTAATAATTTTTTAAATCCTTTGATTGTAGATTCGCATTACGAATTATTCTGAGTGAGGCGGGGCACGGTGGTTCATGCCTGTAATCATACCACTTTGGGAGGCCGAGGTGGAAGGACTGCTTGAGGCCAGGAGTTTGAGACCAGCCTGAGCAACATAGTGAGACCCCATCTCTACAAAAACAAAATAATTTTTCAGAGTGGATAAATAGTAAGAGATTAATGATGGGCAATCTTGGAAAGAGCTGATCTTAGGTGGAGTTTGTTGTCATGGATACACAGTCAAGATGGTTGAAACTCATGCAAAAGTAATTTTCTGCTGGTGAAATTGTTTCCATTTCTGTGATTGAATCATTTCCTGGCACCCTACAAATGGCATGTGACTTTCTAAGTCATTCAAAAAGGTGGCAATTCACTAAAAAAATTTTTTTTGGGTGGAATCCTGGATTTCCCCAATGAATCACTGGGAAAATGCCATAATTTTTTGTTTTCTCCCCGTAACAATATATCAGCAGTAAAAGTCTAGCTTTTAATTTCTCTTAAAATGCTTACAATTCCATGCAGAATATGGATGTACTATTTACTCTCTTCCACATATCTTGCTAACCCCTAGTTTTTTTCTTTTATGTGGAACACATCACATGTCTTTCCCTTTGAAGTAGCTCCATGATTACAATTCTGCTTTCATCCTGGATGATTTAATCAATTTAATATTGAAGTCTTTTTTGTTTTATGGTCTAGAAGTTAAGAATTGGAAAACTAGGCCAAGGTGGGAAGATCACTTGAGCTCAGGAGTTCGAGACTAGCCTCAGCAAGAGCGAGACTCCGTCTCTACAAAAAAACAGAAAAATTAGCTGAGCATGGTGGTACGTGCCTGTAGTCCTAGCTACTTGGGAGGCTGAGGCAGGAGGATTGCTGGATCCCAGGAGTTTGAGGTTGCAGTGAGTGAGGATGACACCACTGTACTCTAGCTGGGGCGACAGAGCGAGACTTTGTCTCAAAAAAAAAAAAAAACAAAACCAGAATTGGTAAAGTAAATCATCTTAGGAACAACGTTCAAGGGTAGACTTTTTTTTTTAGAAAGCTGTTAGGCTCCTGCATTCCTTTGACAACTGGCAGATTATCTACTGATTCCATCTATTTTTCTCAATCTCCACTGAATTTACAGACCACCTTCACCTCTCAGCTGGACTACTTCAAAGTTTCCTTACTGGTCTTACTATTTCCATTTTTTGCTTATCCTCTATCCCCACCCCATCCCTCCATTTCATTCTCCAAATACAAGCCAGAGCCATCTTTTAGAATTATTTATGAAGGTACTTCTATGCTTAAACTCCTTTGCTTTCTACTGCACTTAGTATAAAATACAAAATCCTTAACATGACCTTCATGAGCAGTTCCCTGGCCTCTCCAACATCGGAGCATACTATTCTACCCACTTGCTTCTTACTTTACTAGTTATAGGGGACTTCCATCAGATCCTGAAGCCCACTGAGCTCCTTCCCTCCTTCCTTGTGGTCTTTGCTTATAATGTTCACTAGCTACCCGATCCTAGAAGCTTGTCCTCAGTCTCTCTCCCTGGCTATGTCCTACTTTCCTACTTCCTCCTTTAAGTTTTATTAATGTTACTTCCTCAGTGAGGTTTCTTCTGACACGCCCCACAACCATCTAAACTAGGTCCCCCTCATTCTCTCTAGGACCCTATTCTTTTCCTTCAGGGCACTACTAATTTGTTACAATGAACACAAATATAGTCTTCTACCCACTACCAGACATAAGCTCCACAAACGGATGTTTTGTATACCACATAGGCACAGTGGCCTGCATAAATAAAAATTTGCTGGATGAATAAGTTTAAGAAGTTTAAAATAAGATTAATTTTATTCTTAATTCTAATACTTGATTCTCTCATACCCTGAGAAGTAGCCCTTAAAATTTGAGGGTATGATGTCTTGGAACCTGAGCAGTAGGCATCAATGAAAGTTGTGAAATCTTAGACAAAAAAGGCAACAGATGTTTTATTCTTCAATGCAAATTACTGTATTCACCACAAGCTAAAGAAGAGGACATATATCTCTCTATATACTTATATATATTTTTGGATTTATGGAAGACTAAAGACATGGGAAAAAATCCAGCACCCACCATGTACAGCCAGTAAGGAAATCAGCTCTGTAATACGACAGGTTTAATGAACTACAAATGAGAAAGGGTGGGAAAGGAAGAAAAAAATGTGCATTGAGCTTAAGACACTGTAAAACTCAGAAGACATATTTACTATTCAAGTATAAACTCTGTAAGGACTTGGCATAAATTGAAAGGCAGCTGCTGAGGTACACCATTATAAAATAAGTTCTATGAATTTACAATTCTACCTTCCAATTTTCTGGGAGAAAAAACCAAACTCTTGAAGGTCTTCACCAGAGACCCTGAGAGGGATTAATACTTTTGATGAAGACATAGTCAACAATTCATGATTGAATTTACTATTCAAAAACATGTATTTATTTTAAACAATAGGAATACGTGTTCTCAGACTGTCCTCTAGAGTTTGAGACTATTAATTCAAGAGTTTCAAAGTATATTACTTCCAAAAACAATACTGATTAAAAAAATTTTTTTAAACAAAAAACCTGATTTGATGGTACCTTAAAAATACCCTAAATACCAAATTTTCTCCAGTCTAACATTGTAATTTATGAATTCCTCCTGCATTGGTAGAACAGTTTTTTCCTCACAAAATGTGGGTACTGAAATTGGATAAAAACACCATGAATGTGAAAATACTACCAATTTTCTGCAGTTAAAAAAAAAAACTAGAATGTTCTTTGGAATCACTGAAATATCAAAAAATTTGGGTTTTTTCCTACAGTCTGTGCACCTTTCAGGCTCTCCATGTTGCTTGTAGTACTGACCTGTGTGATTCTAATTTTATAGATTCAAGTCTTGTAGTGCAACATCCATGCTTAACATACTGGTGTGTCTCTGACCAGTGGGGAGTTATACTTAACCCAGAAAAACTGTCATTTTCTTCTCCATAAAGACTTCTGCCCCAAATAAAAACTTTAGAATATGACACAAAACATCCTGTGTTAAACAATCAAATGAACCCAACATGGAGACTTCCAGCGTGGTTTCAGTATTCGGGAGGGCACTGTCTCCTATTGTTTTTCATGGAAGTACCACAGGCCTGGTTGCTAGCATTCAGCTTTCCTTGGCCTTAAAAGGAATTTCTTAGGGCTGGCAAGTTGGATTAGATTCTAAGAGAATTTTGTCTTTGTCAAACTACCATTTTTAGCATAAAATCTGGCCATGGCTATAAGTTTCAATGTGCGTACAACTGATTAGAGATCGTTTCTTTCTTTGTTTTTCTTTTCAACATTGGCTGGAATTGAGTAGAAGTAAGTCCATGATGCCTCTTCACATGTGTCATGAAATATGAGAAATCTGTCTGACTCTAGACACTATTTCTTTACGACACAATGGGCAGGTCTCCAGCTGCAAGGCACAATCCATGCACAGGTCACTGAGGAGAAACACATAAAAGCCAGTCAAGTTAATGCTTCAAAAGGTCAAAGTCTAACTACCTGCCAACTAAATCTAAAATGTTAACAAGTTAATTGAAAGGGTAATAATTATACATGGTTAAAAAAATGAAGTAAATATATAAATAAAAAATAAATCTTCCTTCCATTTCTAATCCTCAATCTTCTTCCTCTGAGGAACAAGTGAAAAGTTCATTTGCATTCTTCCAGAAAGTCTATATGTATACAGGATATACATACAGATGTGTATATGTAGGTAGGGATACAATGCTTTTTTTTCCCAGACAGCTAGCCATTATCTCAGTATCATTTACCAAATAGTCCATCTTTTACCACAGACTTGGCTCAATGCTTTTATCATATGTTAAATTTTCATTTTTAGTTAAATTCTATTTCTGGGCTTCTAGTCTGTTCCATTGTCATTCCTGTCATATAGTAATGGTACCAAACTATTAACATTTATTTTAATATATTTCAAGATGTGGTAGGATTGTCCTCTCTATAACTCTCATTTTTCAGAATTTTCTTTTCAATTAGCATGTCTAGTTCGGGAGTGGGGGGAAATCATGTTCCCCCTTTTATGTGGACCAAATTAGAGTTTAGGGAAAACTGTCACCTTTACAATACCGAGAGGTCTTCCTGTCCAATAACAGATTCATTTATTCAAGTCTTCTATTATATTCCATGCTTGTTTAAAAATTTTCTTTATATAGGCTCCACATATTTCTTGGTACGTATTCTTAGATGGCTTGTTTTTTTCTTTTAAACCATTGTAAAAGGGTCTTCAATTATATGTTCTAATTGTTTGCTATTTACACATATAGCTAGAAGAGCTACTGATTTTTGTATATTTTGTGAGTTGTGGTGACAGCAGGCATCCTTGCCTTTACCCAGCATCTCTTGGTATGCTTCCCTTGTGTCATCATTAAAAAGATGCTAGCACTGGGTTGAGATATATATGTTTTTTATATTGTTAAGGAAGTATCCATCCATTCCTATTTAATACTGTTTTCTTCCCTCCATCCATTTCTGTTTTGTAGTATTTCATCCATTAAGAACAGATATTGAATTTTAACAAATGCCTTTTCAGCATTCCTGGAGAAAGTGATAATTGCCCTTCTCCCACCACCAGCCTATTTGAGTAAATTATATATTAATAGATTTCGTACACTGTACCATCCTTGCATTCCTGAGATAAACCCCTCAGGTTGTACTGTTAGGTTTTGTTTGCTAATATTTTATTGAAGATTTTTAGATTTATATTCATAAGTAAAAAACATGACTTTTTCTCTTTTGTGTGTTTTATTGGCTTTTGGTGTGATTACCAAGGAGGTTTTGTAAAAGTAATATTGTGGTTTTCCTATTTTCTCTATGGTCTGGAGAAGTTTAAATAGAATTGGGCTACCTATTCCCTGAAAGTTGTGAAGAATTTGCCTGTGAAACTATCTGGGATTAGTATTTTTAGGAGGGAAAGCAAAGGTAGCTTTGATAACCATCTCAGTTTCTTCTATGGTAAAAGGAATGCTTAGATTTTCAATCTCTTCTAGGCATTCGTTGTTATAATTCATTTTATGCAGATTTCCTTTCTCTATCCCCATCCTTTTAAAATTGTTGTTGCTCCAAGTTGAGCTAAATTTTCCTATAATTCTTTTAATGTCTTCTTCCAAATCTGTTTTGGATATGTATCTATTATTGAGACTATGATCATACTGAAGATACCTGGTTCTAAGGTTTTCCATTTCTGCTCTCATTAATGAGCCCTTATTGCCTCATTAATGAGCCCCCTGCAAAACCACAGGGAAGGGCTAGAGAGCTCAAAGATGAATAAGACTAGATCCTGCTGTTTGGTATCTTAACATTCTTACAGAAACAAAGATCAAAAAGGGCATCAAGATATCAAACCTTCTCTGGCAGAAACATGTGAGCAAAGAAAAAAAAGATATCAAACCTTCAAACTCTGTATCTGCCTGTGAGGCCCTGATAACTAAAACATCTAAATGTGCTCAAACTGAGAAATTTTGGGCTATAGAATTGATAGGGAGGACTAATGCAGGAGTCACTGTGCCTTTCTATCAGAAGAGAGACTGATATAGCTAAGGGTGATATGAGATACACTACTGTACTTCCCTTAACAGCCAATTAGATAACAACCCATTTTAAAAGACAACAAATGCATAGAAGCAGAAGCAGGGGCCCAGACTGAGTCGCTCCTGGGGAGACAAACTGGGTCCATCACTCCAAGGCTCTGGACCCCCTGCAGAACCAGGTGGCTAAAG
The DNA here is from genome assembly GCA_023783475.1 of Daubentonia madagascariensis. NCBI lineage: Eukaryota > Metazoa > Chordata > Mammalia > Primates > Daubentoniidae > Daubentonia > Daubentonia madagascariensis. The sequence continues at coordinate 8,044,047 of JAKFHU010002202.1, forward strand.
CTATGTCAAAAATAAGAGCAAGGCAGGTTATGGAATGTGATGAATTACAGGTAGCTGGCCTGTAATATCAGCATAGGTTGCTCATATACAATCAGCACACGTGGATTGGCCAGGACCGCCACATTGCCCAACTCCTCTCCCTCCCTAAACTTAGTTGGGATGGCCTTCTTAGGGACCATCTTAGCCTGCTGTTCTTGCTGATGCTTAGACTCTCTGTTCTGTAGGATCCAGGCTGCTCTCTGAGATCATCTCATACAACTGAAATTTAGTTAGATAGCAATGAAGGCTGCTGCCTTCTCAATGGTTGATTGTAAATAAGAAGTAAATGAAGAAGCTCTAAAACTAAAAGAGATTGCCCAAGACACTCATAAATAGCATTAAACCTGTTACATTTTGTGAAGCCAAAATTGTATCAAAAATATAGTACTGAATAAACAAAATGAAACAAAAACATAGGCCTTCCAAAATCAAGTAGCTTCTTCTATTTCAGGTACTTTCTGGGAGACAGCCAGGTACTGCTTGGCAAACTCTAATTCTTCATTCAGCTCACTTTAGATATAATAAACCTTTATGAACAGCTTTGGAACTAGTAATACTCCAAAAGCAATTCAAGAATAGGATGAAACTTTGCCTAACATAATGTACAAAAGAGGAAAATAATCAAACAAATACTCTTACCTGTGTCCACATGGCTTCAATTGTGTGTCTGCTACCTCATCGCAACAAAGGGAGCAGCAGTTTTCTCGGATACTGACTTGCTTCAACAGAGCAAGACGCCTGTGCCTGAGTAGAAAAAGCAGTTTGAAACTCATTTTGTCAATAAGTAAATGGGGCCTGTCAGCAATGATGCATATGAAATGCTTTGAAAATGCTCTGTACATGTGAGCTGTGTTCCTTCAGCATTGTTCAGTAAAATTTTCATATAAGATATCTCATTTCAATCTTACAATGATTTTCGGAAGTAGGGAATGAAGGAGGCATGGCCATTCCTATTTTACAAAGAAATTAAAGTTTGAGGAAATGATTTGCATAAGGTAAACAGAGTCAGGGATCAGTTCTCAATCATTTGGTTCTAAGTCCAGTGCTTTTTAAAATTTTACCAGCAAATTTCAACCTTTGAAGTCACATATCTCTGAGAGTTTGATGAAAAGCATAGAGGCTTTCTCAAGAAAAACACAACATAGAAGTTTTTATATAATTTCAAGGGGTTTATGACAGTCCATCGTAAACTCCCTGCAAGTCCAGACACCTCAGGTTAGAACCCTTCCATTACACTTTCACTCAGCATGGAATGGAAAAACAGACAGGCAGAACTGCTCTGCTGAAGGTACAGCCCTGATGGATGGGCAAGGAAAACGTGAAACATTCATTCAATTCACTTAGGGGCTTACTGTGTGCCTGTGTGCCAGGCACTGTTCTAAGCCCTGGAGATTCAGCAGTGAATAGGAAAGTAAAAAGTATCCCTGACTTCAGAGAGCTTATACTCCAGTGGGGGAAGACAGAAACAAGATAAATAAGTAAAATATATAGAACGTTAAATGATGATGAATAATATAAAGAAAAATGAAATAGGAAGGACAAGGAGTTTGTGTGTGAGAGGTAGGGGATTACAATTTTAAATATGGTGGCCAGGGAAGTTCTCACTAGGATGATGTTTAAGTAAAGACATGAAGGAAGTGAGGGAGTGAGCCTTGTGGATCTCTAGAGAGATCACTGTAGGTTGCGGGAATAGCAAGTGCAAAGGCCCTGAGGCTATAATAGGCCTGGTATATTTCAGGAGCAGCAAGGAGGCCAGGGTGGTTGAAGCAAATGGGAGAGGGTAGGAGATAAGGTCCGAAAAGTAATGTGGGGAAAGGACAGGACGAACTGTGTAGGACCTGGTAGGTAGGTTACTGTAAGGGTTCATGCTTTTCCCTTCAGTGAAATGGGAAGCCACTGGTGTCTTTTGACTAGAGAAGTGTATAATCTGACTTATGTTGTAACAAAATCATTCTGGAGGCTGTGTTGAATTGACTGAAGCACGTCAAGGTAGGAATAGGGAGACCAGTTAAAGGGCAGGGCAAAAATAATATAGGTGGGAAATGGTGGCGGCTTGGACCATGGCAGCAACAGTGATGGTGAAAAGAAGTAGTTGGATTTGGGATTATTGCGAAGGTGCAGCCCACAGGACTTGGTGAGGGACCGGATGTGGGAACGGCAAAAAGTAAGGTGTCAAGGATACTCTAGGATTAACAGGGAAACTAGAATGATAAAGGCGCTATTAACAGAGATGAGGGAAGACTGTAGGAGAAGCAGTGAGTGGATGACTGCTATAGCTGAGGTGGGTATATGGTGCTTCCCTATACTATTCTTTTTTTTCCTTTGTATGTATTTGAAATTTTCCATAATAAAAAGGTTAAGGAAAAAAAGAGTGAATGGAAGGAGAAGAATCAGAGACAGAAAATATACACAATACAGAACAATGTACAAAATTCCAGGTAGTAGTAACAGGGCCATGATCTCCTATTCTGAAGCCAGAAAGGAATACTATTCCAATGAGTATAAAAGTATCACTAAATATAAGTTTTTGAAACATAGGTTGAAAATATTAATGGCACAGAAAATGGTCTTAGGGGGCCAGGTGCTTTGGGAGGCTGAGGTGGGTTTGAGACCAGCCTGGGCAACATAGTGAGACCCTATCTTTACAAAAAATAAAAATATTAGCTGGGTGTGGTGGTGCACGCTTGTAGTTCTAGCTACTGGGGAGGCTGAGGCAGGAGGATCGCTTGAGCCCAGGAGTTGGAGGTTACAGTGAGCTATGACCACACCACTGCACTCCAGCTTGGGCAACAGAACAAGACCCTGTCTTTAAAAAAGAAAAATTAGAAAAGAAAATGGTCTTAGGCAAGTTCACACTTAATGCCACAATTTGTTAAGTGCAACTGGAATGTTAAGGGGAACAAGGTGCCATCAGGAGGTAGACATTAAGGTGGCCACTTAATTAAGCTCCTGACAACTCCTATCTTGTCACTGTCAGAGAAAACAAAGTCTAGAGAGCACAGGATTGACCTAGCTTGTAATTCTGCTATTCTTATTTAAGACAGGATGAATTTTGGGTGCCAAATTTATATACCTGGTCACCAAGAGAGTATGTATAAGGTGCCCATAAAAGGAGACTTTCCAACAGTTGATGTCCATTGCTATCTAAGTTTTGGAAAGTTTAATTCTGCAGGGGCAGTTAGCTAAATGCTGATGCAGATTTAACTAAGGCCAGTCTCCAGGGGAACTCTTAGATGGATCAATTATGCCTTTAGGGTATATGTGAAAAGACAGACTTATTTGTGGGCCTCATCCAAGAAAAAGGCAGGTTAGATAAAAAGGAACAGGGTATGACAGATAAGAGAGAGGTGTCACCTCAGACTTTCACCAAGAGGAATTTAAAGTTCAGAATCTCTGTCAAGCACCAAAACAAGCTGAATGGAAGTTCTAGGAATAGGCCTCAGATCCCTGAGCTGGGATGGGATATAAGTGGCCCTTATGTTCTTGGGATATTGCTGAGGCTCTGCTGCTGCAGACAATGGTGCTATCACTGTGACGTTTTCTAGTTCATCTGGAAACTGCTGAACCACTGAGACAGTGCATCCAAGGTGAAGCACAGCCCAAAGGGCTGCTTGCAGATCTACTTTTTGAGCCAAAACAGGATTCATTATGTTCGAGATACCTTCAGGGACATAACAGTCTGACATTAGCTATGCCATGGCCAGTATGGTTTCCTTGACTGCTGAGACTCTCTTACTGATATAAGACATATGGCATTAGTAACAGGAATACCCTTCCTTACAGAGGCCCAGGCAGCTGCTCTGTTAAAAAATGATAAACTTTGACTCACATCACGAAACAAGTTTCAACTTGAAGTAATTACCAGGAAGCAGCTGGAGCCTTTTCCCAGCTTAAAGAACAGACTACATTCATCTCGCCAGGAAGAAAAGCAAGCATTCATCTGATAAGATAATTAATGCCAATTATAGTTTTTGTAAAATAAGGGCTGTGAAATTTTATCCAAGATGGCATTCACTGTCCTAATGGTTGTGGAACAGTGTTGGCATCTTTGCCACGAAGCTAAAACCCACCAAGAAGTCTGTTTTGATAAATCCAAGTCTGTTAAAAGATGTACTTGATTTCCTAATATTTAGAAATTTTACACTGACATTCAAGTGAAATTAGTTTGCAGTTTTTTGTGTGTGTGCATATGTTATATTTTTCTGATTTTTATACCAATGTTATTTGTCTCATTGTTCATTAAAAGAATTTGGAAGTATTCTTTCTTTCTTTCTGGGTTCTGTATCATTTTAAATAACAATAAGGTTATTGATTACCTAAAGATTTGGTAGAGATCCCCTGTGAAACCACCTAAGTCTGGTGTTTTGGGGGACATAACTCTTAACATTATAATAATAATTGGTTGGTATATATCTCTTTTGGGATCTGCTTTAGTAATTTATATTTCTTAGAAAGTCATCCATTTTACTCAGGTTTTCAAAATTATTTGTTAAAAGTTGAAAAGAACATATAAATTGCTTTAATTTCTCATGAGATGCATGTGAATGTCTGGAGATAGCCTGGGCATGTTCCTTACCTTGGTAAAATGATTTTTTCTTCAGCTGTTAGGAAGGCATAGTCATTAAAAGTGCTAAATTTCATAGATGGTGGGTATTTGAATGGTTTTGCTCCAAAATTGAATTCACATTGTTGATATGACATGAAACTAGCTGCAGCAAAAAATCCAGATCTACAAATAAAAGTGAGTACAGAAGTCAACAGAATTGATAAAAAACAAAGTAAAGTTTATACACAGAGTGGTTTTCAGAAAGGCAGGATGAGTCAGTCACACCCTAGCAGAAAGGAAAGGTGACAGATTCTGTTTACTAACCTAGATAGGTTTGTCAACCAGAGAATAGTCTGTCCTTATCCTCCTATATCAAACTTTGAGATAGTTTTAGATCTGATCAAATGGGTCCCCAATTACTTGAAATAAGTCAATGTACCATCACAATTGCCTACATAAATGGACAAAGATTTTTTTTTCCTGGAGAAAAGTACATTTCATGCATCTACACAAATTTTGACTGAGAAGAGCTACTTACACAGTAGATGAAAAGACTTGCTTCTCAGGAGGCAGCTGGTTGCCATTTAAAAAGAAGATCATTTGCTTTTCATTCAAGTCTAACAGAAATCCTACTGTGTCTCCTAGAGGATAAAGTGAAACACTGTTAGGATAATGGTGTGTACTACCAGGATTCTGCCACATTTCTCAAGTGTTTCAATAGCACTGTATTAGTTTGCATCTTTAGCCAAGCATTCAGCATGTTCATCTTTTTTGTTTCTTCTGCAACTGACCTCACCCCTACATGCCAATATTTTAATTTACAATTTAGAGAAAAACGCCGCCAATTAAACTATGACAAGCTATCAATTGTAACATACATCTCAATTTCAAAGATGCTAAAATGTGGAAAAAAATGTGTATTTTGGACTTGATGAAATATGGTAAGGTCAAAATCATGTGCTTATTTGCCTCTCTAGTGAGATTTATAACCTCCCTAGATAACCACCCCCAAAACCTGTTTTTTAACAAAAAAGCATTCATCTTTACTTATCAAGTTGAACAGTGAGATTTCAGTTTTTGCTTTTTAAAGACAAGATAAATTAAATTACACAGTCATGACAAGAAAAATGGACACTCAAATACTGGTAGAAGAAAATATGGCAATATATAGCAAAAGCTTTGAAATTCTGTATCCCCCTTGCCAGAAAATTTTCACTTCTAAGAATTTATCTTGACAAAACCAGAATGGTTTCTAATAGTACTTTTAAAAGGCAAAAATGTTAATGTTCAATAATGAGGCATTAATTAACATACTATAGTAAAACTATAATGGAATATCAAGATACAATTAAAAGTAGTATCATTTGATAACATGGAAATCTGTCCAAGGTATTAAGTATAAGAACAACAAAAAAATATATACACCAAACTTAAGTATTTTTTAAAAATCGCTGGATAGAGAAATTACAGGGGATTTTTAGTTTATTCATTTTGTTCTTTTTCTATTTTTAAAATTTTTGTAATAAACATATTACTTCAGTAACCACTTTAAAAATTCTTATTAAGAACAAACTAGAGGCTGGGTGTGGTGGCTCATGCCTGTAATCCTAGCACTCTGGGAGGCCGAGGCGGGAGGAGATCAGCCTGAGCAAGAACAAGACCCTGTCTCTACCAAAACTAGAAAAAATTAGCCAGGCATGGTAGCAGGTGCCTGTAGTCCCAGCTACTCGAGAGGCTGAGGCAGGAAGATTGCTTGAGCCCAGGAGTTTGAGGTAGCAGTGAGCTATGATGATGCCACTGAACTCTACCCGGGTTGACGAAGTGAGACTCTGTCTCAAAAAAAAAAATGCAAAAAAACCAAAACAAACAAACAAACAAACAAAAACCCCAAAAACCTGGATAGTTTTTGAAAACAGTATCTCTATCTTATGCTCTGTTAAATGAAGAAGTTTTATGTTCCCTCCAGAACCTGCAAGCCATTAAAATGAGTGCATTTTAATGTTGGCTTTTCAGATTTTTTTTCCCTTTACCACACTATCAATGTAATCAAATGGGGGTGGTCAAATTCCTGCTTCCTTAGCATGTCTAAAAATTCAGTTTACATCCATAATGCTGAATGGGGTAGGAAAACAAGAGATGGATGCTTGCAGAAAGAGCTGGACTATATCCCCTAGCTAGCTCTGATGCTGGGAATAAAATCCTTCCACAGGTTCTATCCCCTACCATATGACCCTACTTTCTCAGAGCATGGCCAATGAACACTACCTATTCCACAGCAATCTTGCCTCTGAAAATATTTTCATGTTAGTGGCATTACAATTCCAGTGTCCCTGATACCTCCATGGCTGCTTTGATTCAAAACATAGACCCAAGGAGGAAACTAGAATTCACAGTATCATTTTCCCACTAATTGTAGAATTTTATAGTCTGAAATGTTTTTGCTACAGGAAGGACTCCATCAGAGGTGAATTTATTGGGAGAATACCATTCATATCCATGGCAGTGATATTACAAAGGCTAATATCCCTTCTCACATTTAATCTTCCTCCATTAAGACATTTTAAGGCCCAAAATAATAAATGCATCATAATAACCAGATGTCTTAACCCAGTTGATAAAGTCATGATGGAGAATAAAGAATACCTTCTTTCCAGCACGGGTGTAGGTGAGGCTTACTTCTGGCATTATACCAAATCAGCTGCCGGCAGCCATCATATGCACAGGAGTATTCATCATCCCCAATGCCATAACCTTCCTGGAGAGAGACAAGGCCCAGAGATTAGCAAAGCTCTGCCTGCTCTGACCTGGGAAGAGAGAGGGTGTCTTTTATGACTATTAACCAGGTGGCTGGAATTCTAAGCTTTTTGGATGAAGCGAGAGCTTATGGTTTTTGGAAGATACTAAAATTATGATCTAGAGGCTTGATTCCAAGTGAATAGATAATGACTTTCACCAACAAATATTTGCCAAGTGCCTCCTTTGTTCCTGGCACTTTCACATTTGTTAGTTCATTTAATTCTCACTAACCACCATCAGGCTGGTGGCATTATATTCCATTTTTAAGAGTAAACAAAGGCTCAGAGAGGTCAATCAGCTTGCCCAAAGACACATTACTAAAAGAAATAGAGCCAGGTTTGGACCTAAATTCTTCTGATTCCAAGATCAGTATAAGATCAGACCAGGCAAACACCTTTCTTGTATGTAGTAGACTTCAAAACACCCAAATATTCAGAGATTTCAAAAGTGGAGACAAGAGAAAGGTTAAAGTGGACACTCATCTAAAAACTATTCTGAGATCAGCTCAAATTGAGCATCATACACGTTCTTGGCAGTTTCTTCTTTTATTACTTATTGCCTTTCAATTAGTTCACAGAGTTGTTAAAAGAGTGGATGGGATTTTAAGAAATTATTTTGAGTGCTTATAAAAAAATAGAAGCAGCATTTAAATGCGACAACTGCTATCTCTAAGGATCAATGGTGAAAAGCTTTAGTGGAGAAAGGAATTGAAAATGTGGGCCAAGTGCAAGTAAGATCTCAGTCCTGATGGCCTGCTTATCTATGGGGTAAACAATGCAGTGAGCAGACAGACTGGGAAAAAAGTTCTGACAAACTCAACTACAATGTATTGAATTCTTGGACTATAATATATTGAATTTGGATGAATGTTGTCCACAGTGACTCTCCTGAAATAGCTGTTGATATGCACTATTCAGACTATTCAAGAATTAAATGAACTTGCATCTAATTGCCTTAGAAATTCATCAGTCTAGAAAGACTGCCTTGCTACCCTTTTCAAAGGCTGAACAAGTCAATAAGCAAAAAACTTAAAAACCACTAAAATTTGGGTGTTGGGGCATAGGCAAAAGGCAAGAATTCTTTTCTGTCTTACAATTTTCAGTGTCCTAGTAAGCCCTTGACAGAACACTTGAAAGATATTCCTAGAAGATTCCTAGCCACCAAGAGTTGTTAAGGATCAGACGCATTACGCATTCTTTGCTATGCAATGTCTTTGATGCCTGGATGAATTCCACAAGAGCGGCACTGTGGGACAAAGAGGGAACTCTAATAACCACAGACCAACTTCTACAGACCTAAGAAGTAGGTGCCCCTGCCTAGCAGAGATGCACTTTAAAAATCCCTTTGAGCTTACATTTCAGAGAGCAACCTAGATGTTCTACCTTCTCTCAGCTCAAAAGCATCCCCAGTATGATTAACTTCCATTTCCTTTGGCAGGGACAGATTAATGAGAGAACAAGGTAGCTAGCTTGGTATTTGAAGTGATTATTTTGAACTGCCTGTTTTCTGGTCATGTATATTTTAGCAATGAAAACATTGCTAAAAATAAACAAAAGAAAGTTTACCCATAACTTGTCATTCAGGGAATATTTTGAGCCTCTTCCCCATGTGGTGGACACTGTCCTTTTTTCTGCTGTATAGCACCCCAACCTCTTTCTGTTATGGGTAATATAATAAAGGTAGTGTCCTGCCTTCTCTCTGGAAGTGGAGGGTTAAAATATGATTCAGGTTTGGCCAACTGGACCTTCCCAACAGATACTCAATATGGTGCCAGTGACCCCACACAGAGGAATGGTTAGGACTGACTCATGGTAGCAGTGTTGGCTGCATCCTGGTCAGATCATTCTCCTAAAACAGTGACTTTTGTACTTCCTGTCTCTTGGCCCTGAAGTTGTCTTGTAGCCCCTCAACAGTTTGCCACCCCAGACAGGCTTCCAGGTCATTCCTTTTCTGTTTGAGACAGCCAGAGTCATTTCTCCAAGGCTGGATGCTTCAACAGGGCAAAGACTATCCTGACTAGGGCTTGAAATCTTCTCCAGCAGGTGGAGGCTAGGTGGCTTTGGGCAAGTTTCTTAATTTTTCTGAACCTCATTTTCCTCATCTTTCAATGGGAGAATAATACCGTTCCAAACTCTCAAAAAGATTAGAGATGAATATGCAAAAGATCTGTCACACGCTAGATGCTCATGAAAAGGCAAAAGCTGTTTTAGATTAAGTCAAAGTACATCCTTGGAGACTTGTTTTTCCCCAACCTCCATAAAAATATAAAACACAACAAGACAAACTATTCTGTAGGTGACCTGAACAAGAACTATCCTTAAGCCTCTCATTTTAATGATCTATCTCTGAGCCGAACACTTTGATCATCCTTTCAAAACTGAAACCTAAACAGTAAGAGTTAAAATAAGAGGCACTATGAAGAGACTTCAAATCTTTTAAAACTGGGTGTATCCTAGGAATGACTTATTCCATAAAACCACACCCTGTCTGTACAAGCAAAAAGATTCAGAATCAGGACAATGTCCATTTGAAGCAACATTGTAAGTTTGGCAACATCATTAAAATCCTATATTTGGGAAAAGACAGATAAGACTTCATCGATTTCTAACAGGGAATCCACTAGTACTTAGATCAGAGAAAAATGTTTGTTTTTAGAGGAAACCAATCATCTTTAAGCCATTTGGAGGGTAAGAAAACAGATTTTAAGCCACTTAACTTGAGAAGCCAAAGGTCTGCAACTATATGGCAGAAATTACTGTTTCAGGTAGCAGATGAAATGATTCAGCTTCACTGGCCTTTTCCTCCAATTTGTCTCTCTCCAGCCTAGCAGTTTTAGTAAAACGCCATGAACAATTCCAGGGTGCAATAAAGCCTTGCTGAAAGGGTCCTTTCAAAACTATGCTCATAAGCCTGGCATGGTGATGCATGCCTGTAGTCCCAGTGACTTGGGAGGCTGAGACAGGAGGATGGCTTGAACCCAGGGGTTTGAAGCCAGCCTCGGGAAGACAGCAAGACCCTGTCTCAAAACAACAACAAAAAACTATGCTTATAATGGGCATAAGCATAGTTGGCTCACTTCTGAAACCCATCCTAGGACCTTACATATTGGATGGGGGACTATTATTTAGATTAACAAAATAATCCAAGTGGCTTTTCCAAGCTCAAATGGTAAAAATCACATGAACATAAAATATTCCTGAACAAAACTGGATTAATTCCAAACAGCTTATAATTTGACCAACAGAAGAAAGCCAATTGTGCTAGGTGTTAGAAGGGTATAAAGTGGCAAGAAATCATACATCTGTAGGAAAGGGAGGAACTCCAACTTCTCTCACACTCAGGTAGTGGTAGCCCAATCCTGCTTACTCTAGGATTTAATTTTCCCTTTTACATTATAGCTTTCTATAACAAAAGATAAATACTAACTTTTTTGTTTTTTGAGACAAAGTCTTGCTCTGTTGCCCAGGCTAGAGTGCAGTGGTGTCATCATAGCTCACTGCAACCTCCAACGCCTGGGCTCAAGCAATCCTCCTGCCTCAGCCTCCTGAGTAGCTGGGACTACAGTCATGTGCCACCACACTCAGCTAATCTTTCTATTTTTTGTAGAGAAGGGGTCTTGCTCTTCCTTAGGCTGGTCTCAAACTCCTGGCCTCAAACGATCCTCCCACCTCAGCCTGCCAAAGTACTAGGATTATAGGTGTGAGCCACCATTGCCCAGCCTAAATACTAAATATTGAGAACAAATATGCCAACTAATTACAAGGTAAAAGTCAAGTGAGAGAAGTTAAGTCAACACTTAGTACTTTTTGAAAGGAAGAGAATTCCTACGTTTTTAAAACTTAAACTCAAGGTAATAATCAGGACTAGTTCAAATATAAGGAACGAGCCAAAACTGTGGCTGGGGCTGAAGTAGAGCCTGCAAATACAAAGGACTCATCTAACCACTAGGGGGAAAATTAATGTGAACTTAAAACTCAAGGAAAAAAAAGGCTGAGGGGTAATTTCACTCACGTTTTTCTATTTCTCAATTAGTTTAGCAAACCACTGTTAGTGATCTGGCACCATGTGGTTCAGCCCAAGAAAAGATTATTGAGTAAATCTATTTGAAAAATAAGCATACCTAAGTATCTTCCACCATCCATCGAGGGAAAAAAAAAAGCAAACTACAGCTGCCCCTATTTGCACAGTTCTTCAGGGTACTCACATGATTGAGAAATTTGCTGTCTCGAGTGGCCCAGCCAATCTGCATGACACCAGAAGTGACCACTGTTACTTCATAGTACCACACCCCAGCATCCACACAAAAGGTGCAACGCACGCTTTCAAAAGAAGAGGCATCACAGCGAGCCTGGCAAAACCAAAGAGCATGACAATACACCATCAGTCCCTGAAGACCACCAAAGGTCACTGACTTCTTGGAAGGTCGGGTGTATTTTTCCTTATTAAAGCTTCTGGTGGACTATTGTTTCTCCTCTGTCCATCCTCAGTGACAAAAAGTATAAAACTAAATGAAGTACACTCAATGACTATTTTATAGTCTTATTTCCAGGGAATTCTAACAGGATTGGTGCCAAGCTTAGAAGACCTCAAAGATGGCTGCAGTGAGAAGTAGTAAAGGACACTGGCTTCATTTTTAAGTACTTACAGTACTTCGCTTTCATATTAGAACCTTTTACAAATGTATAAACACTGCTTTAACCTGATGGAGAAGAGAAGGACATAAGACAAGGTACTGAAATATAATCTAAAGCAGAGAACTATATATGGCATTTGGCAATACACAGGATCAAAGAACTGTCTGTAGCCATTCTTCAAACAGTTCTTTAATCCTGACAGGTCTAGTGCCTTATGGTACCTGCCTGTACATATGTAGCTCTTTCATCAACCTTCCCCACAAAATCAGCAATATTTCTAACATACAGGGAGAAAGGGAAGCACTAGACCTAAGACAATTGGCTATGCAAGGATTAAAAAAAGGAGGGCCTCTTTTTGAAATACTGGTCTTTGTATCTTTAGCTGAAGAAAATGGCAGAGATTAAAAATAGACTTATTTAAACCAGTCAGTAAAAGTAGTATAATGCTTATAACAGGTGTAGTACCTACCATGTGGAATACAAAAGATTAGATAATATCCCCAAACATCTTCTCTCCCACCACTTCTACCTCTAACCAGTCTTCAAGTATGAAATAAACTTCCCCCTATTCTGGTAAGAAATTGCTTTTGTTCAGAAGTAGGGTGCGAAAATGAGAGCAAAATGATTCCTTCCCCCTTCCCCCAGGGTCCATCTGTGGGAGCTTTACCTCCAAGCCATGAGGTGAGATCTTTAGGTACTCGCTGACATCATTGCTATTCAGCATCGCCATAATGCTACTCAAGTCCACTTTCTCATAGGTCAGCTGTCTACCTTCTTTTAAAACTGCAAAAGAAAAAGTGATCATGTTTCTAAGGCAGGCTGCTGTAGAGCAACAACAACAAAAAAAGCTAGTAGTACCATCTCTGGTTGCCATCCTAGTCAAGAAGTGGATGACTATTCTGCTTATAAATGGCAGAATAGGTGGGGAGATTTATAACCTCAACTTTGCTGCTATGCTACCATATGAAGACTAATCAAGCAAATGCTAGGAAAGGCAGCACTGCTATGTTTATGTTTCCATTCCTTATAGCTATTGTTTTGCATGAAACACAATCCAAATTATACTCTTTCAGAATTATTCTTTAACTGGCACTTCACTGGCTGTGCACTAAGCTCCTCCCCACAATATTGGGGTAGGAGTGAGGGGTTACATGTCCAACTATGTTTTAATGCAGTTGCTAACTATGGAGGGGGGAGTGAGGATATAGTATTAATAGTACAGGTTGAGCATCCATAATCTGAAATCCAAAATGCGCCAAAATCCAATACTTTTTGAGTGCTGACATGATGCTCAAAGGAAATGTTCAACCTGGTAACTGCAAATATTCCAAAATCTGAAAAGATTCAAAATCCAAAACATTTCTAGTCCCAAGCATTTTGGATAAAGGATCAACCTGTAGTAGTTTTTGTTCCAGCAGCCCTTGGAGGAGAAAAAGAGAAAAGTCAGGAACTCTCATGGTGTAGGTAAGACATGATTTGGATTTTGAAGAGCTAAGTTGGCATAGGGAGAGGAGAAAAGAAAGGGAATTCCAAGTGAGGGGAATAGGTCCAGAGGTAGGAATCATCAGGACCTGTTTATAGGACAGTGAGGAGATAGTTTGTGTAGGAAAGAGCTGGTTAGACAGTGCCATATAATTAAGGGCCTTGATGCAGCAGGAAATAGGGTGCCAGTAAAGGTTTTTGAACAGGAGAATGCTGGAATTAGAAGCATTCTAAGAATTCCACACAATTCTTCTCTCAACGGTCTCTAGGATACTTTTTTGCTAGAATACATCCAACCTACCAGTAGGGACCTTATAAGGACTCACACTCACTATTACAAAAGGAAGATCAATGAGCTTATAAAAGAAATGCTTTTGGAAATGTAAACAGATATTTTAATAAAGGACAACTTTCACTTACAGAGATTGTCTAAGCTCCACTGGGCACAGAAACCAACTTGACGTTTCAGATAATCAGGATCATCAGCCCAGGACTCCAATGTGACAAGCTGGTTGCTAATACTGGACTCAGAGATAGTCAATTTATTTTCACCTGTTTGGAAAGATGTAATCCTTGAATTAACAATGAAAGAGTAGGATGATTTGCTGGGCAGATTAGTGGTGGTAAGGAGTGAGAAGAGGCAATTAGAGAACTTAAAGACTAGAATGGACTTCCATTAAAGGTTCTAGGGATGACAGAGCTTTGACTATTTTCTCAAAATAGCAATTTCATCACTAAATTTTTAGCTATAAAAAGCGAGTAATCAGCTGGGCACGGTGGCTCACACCTGTAATCCTAGCACTTTGGGAGGCTGAGGTGGGAGGATCACTTGAGGCCAGGAGTTCGAGACCAGCCTGAGCAAGAGCGAGACCCCGTCTCTACAAAAAATAGAAAGATTAGCAGGGCATGGTGGCGTGTGCCTGTAGTCCCAGCTACTTGGGATGCTGGGCAGGAGGATTGCTTGAGCCCAGGATTTTGAGGTTGCAGTGAGCTATGATGACACCAGTGTACTCTAGCCCAGGTGACAGAGCAAGACATTGTCTCAAAAAAAAAGAGCAATCATGGTTACCAAGTTTTGATTCTTAGGTGAAAAAATCCTTGACTTTGACCCTGTGACACTTCACTGGCCTTAAAGTGTCTACCCAGGCAAAAACAGAACGTATGCCTGTCTGATGGGGTTCAAAGTATAGACTCATTCAGTAACTAAGAAAAACAAGATTTTTAACAACCAATACAGAAGATCATTAGTGCAAGAAGTCACTATACCTACTTGTCTGTGCAAACTTTTCCAGTGCGATAAGTGCAAAAAGCATGACTGTGGGGTGGGACTGTAACTTCTGAAAGACAATAAAAGATAAAAAAAAAAAAATCATTCCCCTGCAGAGGTGGCAAGTTATCAATTTCATCTCCTTGCCCGATGTGTTCGAGACTTTTAGGGGAGCAGTAAGGAAAGTTTTACTTATTCAAGTCTCAGTCATTCATTTGGCTATAATGTTAGTAATGCAGACAGTCTCTTAATCTTATTTTTTTTTTCTTGAAGTCACTGGGTTAATTTATAGATTTGGAAATTTCAAAAGTATCTTGTAAATGTACTATGTTATTTTACTTAGTAACATTTATATTAGGGCTTTGTTATAGAATAATATTGATTCTCACATTCATTTAAGCAAGCCAAACAGAAACCTAGAATTGTAAGCTAAAAATGACCTTTTATCCAGAACCCTAAAAAAGAACTATTCATCATTACCAAGCTCTGAAATTATAAATAATGAAATTAGCAACAAATGCCTTAGTTTTTTAACCTGTTCTCTAAAAGGAATTCTACAAATGCTGATGGTAGATGGGAGAGAGCAACAAGTGAGCTCTTTCAGTTATGTTTAAGTTCCTATCACATGAGTTACCGTTTAAAGAAAGGTCTACTTGTTTAACATCAAGTCTTCTCATATCCGTGCTTTCCCACAGCTGTGTCAGGAGCCTCCAGAGGAGCTCTAGAACATCAGATGAGATTCCCACTCACTTCCCTGGTGCCCACCTAAGTTCTGCAAAGCTCATATAACCACCATCCTCCCCTGTTGCGAAGCCCATTCAGCGTCCTATTTCTTCCCATATCCATTCTCAATCTCTTCTGCCTGGCTTTTCAGGCTCTGAGCCCTCTCCACCTGGCTACTCAGTCTGTGGTCCTCCTATCTCTGAACACTGTCTTCTCCAACCAGACAATTCTGTCTCTGGGCTTCGGCCTTAGCCAAAAAAAAACCCCAAAAAACCAACCCCTATTTTTCTCTCCTCTGGGCACAATCAAATTCTAACCTTATCGCATGGCCCAGCTGAAGTTCCACCTTCATCAGGAAGTCTGTCTTTCATAACTAGCCCAGCTCTCAGCACCCATACCACTTATTTCCCTCACCTCCTCTGAAGTCTTATGGCACTTAGTCTGGACAAAGTAATTTTGCCCTTGATAACATTCTGTCATAAAAGAGAGGCTAACTGTCTTGTCTGAGTAGTTTTGTTCCCTAAACTAACCAGTACACTTAATGAATGCAAAGGATTGTCATACTACTTCTATATTCCCATAGTGCTCACTTAGAGTAGTATAAGTGTTTTAAGCACATATCAAGTAGGTACTGAAAAATAAGGTCGTTCAGATCAGAGTTCTGAAAAAGGCCAATGCTCATTAGGCCTACAAAAATAACTTCTAAAAATACAGACCACTCAAGACTGCAGTCTAGTGCTATGAGAGATCTGAAGGCACAGCCTCAGCAAACCACAAGCTTCACAGACAATGTATTAAATACCCCAGAGACAACAGTTTTAAAAGCAGTAGCAGTGAGGGGGAGGGTGGGGAGGATTAGAGATTTATACACACTGGGAATATGACCTGATGGTCTCCTGGCTTGTAATGCCATGTAATTTTGTTTCCACTGTGGATGTCCCTATTATTATTTGGCAGACTCTAAGGACACGCAAAAAACCCAATCATAGCAGCTATGTTAAGACTAAATTTAAAACCAGACCAACTCAGCTGTTTTTGCGTGTAATAAATTCCTATTCTACCCTCTCTCTTTTTTTTAAACATAGGAGGAAATAAATAAATACTCAGGAAACACCTGCAAATAAAATTCACAACTGATTCCATTCTCTGTGTCAGTGAATTTGCCAGCAATTTGAGAAAAATGCACAATTCTATGTAAGAAATAACTAGCTTTGATGTCTCACTTACCAGACACTGTAGCAAATATTCCAGTATTCCTGGGCTAAGTAAACCTATACTTGCAGGACCTAGACAAATACAACAAACACTTGATGTAATTAAAAGTGCCATATTATTTTTAAGCAGTAATAATAATCAAATTGTTTTTGTAGAACTCTGTACCTTTTACAAAGTACTCTCATGCACATTATCTTAGTCAAGCCTCCTGCTCTGAGGTAGGGAAGAGTATCATCCCATCTCACAGTTGAGCAACTGAGCCCACAGAGTGAAGTGACTAACTCCAAGGCACTTGGGGAGCACACGGCAGAGTCTGAACCAGCACCCATGGGTTCTGATTTCTAATCCATTTTTTCTTCCACCATACATGGTATAACTAGCTGAGCCATGCACCTGTACTTTGCTGTTAACTTTCCTAAAATGGGTAATATTCATAAACAAATTAAATATCTGCTTCTCAGGAATTGCTCCAATCTAAAGTTACTTTTCCTCTTCCCCATCTTGTATGCCTTCATAATCTAGCTAAATTTTATAAAGTGTGTGTGTATATTTATTATATATTACTATATACATACATACATATATAATCTTTGTTATACTGAATTTAGCTTTTTCCTTATTCTTAATTTTAAAGCAAATAAGTGCAACTTTTTTCTTTTAAATTTCCCTCTGAAAATCCACAAAGCTAAATTAAATTGCATTTACCTCTGTGGCCTTCCAGTAATTTTCTTCCAGTTAGTCCCTGTTCCTCAATTATTTATTTATTTATCAATTTTTGAGACCCTCTGGTATAGCAGGTTCAATCAAAGACCTATAGTACAAATTTCCCCTTAACGTCAAACAACTTAAGATCTTCCTCTGTGGAGTGTCTCAGAGTTACCTGCTAGTTTTTCAGCCAAGCAGCCTAGGACTGCAGATGTGTTCCTGTGTTTGGCAGGATGGCCTGAGTCCTGGCAAGCTACTTCTCCATTTAAATTGAGAATTTCAGTCAGTTTCTGGAGTGCGTCCTAAAACAAAAATGTACAAATGGATTTGATATATATACTACTCAGGTTGTTTTTCCAGGTTAATTTTTTTTGAGACAAAAGCTATAACCAGTTGTTAAATGAACTCAAAATGACAATACAAAAATTACATAATGTACCCCAATGATGCCATTTTTCATGGGAAATATTATTTGATCAACTTGAAAGTTTTCTCACATGAATTGCTAGATTATATTTCGTTCAAAATGTACCAGTTGTATCAAATATATGCTATTCTTGAATCATTGAACAGATTAAACCCACTCAAATGCCATTATGATTGATAACATTAGGGCTAGTGACATTGAAATAAAAAGTTACTTTTTAAAAAAAGTTTTACCAAGCAAGAACAAATCCTAACAGTTTTTGAAGCAAAGTAAAAACTCATATAAGCCTAGACAAAGGTCAATTCATCAGTGACTAGGCTGAAGGTTTTTCCCTTCTGTCCACAATGTTTTTCCATATTAGGCCCAAATGTCTGAGGCTTAAACAGACAAATGAAAGATGCCAGAATCCAAATTAAAAAAAAAAAAAAGGATTCTGTAGAACATATGGACTAAGGCAATGAAAGTTTGACACTTTTGTTCTATGTAAGGGATAATCATGGTTACACTGGTCCTTAATAGGTTTGAGTAAGACTCAAAAGTGCTTTCGGTTTTTCCTCTTAATAGAAAACATTTTCATAACTTTTGTTATGAGGAAATTGCTTTCAGAAAGATAAGAAAATCAGCTCTGCAACTGAACATTCTTTTCTAGCTTCCAAACAAAGATCGCCACTTCAGATATAAATGCTTCTATTTTTAACATTTCAAAAATTTTAAATTAAAGCCTTGTAGTATTATTGATAAAGGACATAAGAGTTCATTAGGAATAAAAAACAAATTTACATAATGAAATCAATACCACAAAACAGACCACAAACATATAAAGAGGAAATGCATTATATCAAATGTTCATTCTAGTCATTTATCCTATGCTTAAGCACAGATGGCAGTTTCATAAAAGACAAGTATTAACTTACTTTAGTGGGCAATGGACATTCATCTAGTAACAATGTTATAACAGCTGGTCCCAGTGGATCTTCCAACGGAATAACTCTAATTAAAGACTGGACAACATCCAACCATCCTTCATCTAAGAGCAAATCAAGAAGATTACATGGTGGAGTCACTATTTTAAAAATGTGAAAACATATAACTTATAAAGTCACATAAGATGACTTCACATTAAAGGAAACACTTTTGGTCTTCATTCTATAGCTTTTACTTATTTATTTATTTTGAGACAGGGTCTTGCTCTGTTGCCCAGGCTAGAGTGCAGTGGTGTGATCACAGCTCACTGCAACCTTCAACTCTTGGGCTCAAGTGATCATCCTACCTCAGCCTCCCAAAGTAGCTGGGACGACAGGCATGCACCACCACACCCAGCTAGTTTTTATTTTTTGTAGAGATGGGGTCTTTCTGTGTTGCCCAGGCTGGTCTGGAACTCCTGGCTTCAAGTAGTCCTCCTGCCTTGGCCTTCCAAAGTGTTGGGATTATAGACATGAGCCACCATGCCCAGCTGGCATCCTGTAGCTTTTAAGCAGCTAATATTTGGCATGGACATAATCACCAGTTGCTAGTCAATATGGTGGAGTAAAAATATCCTAAGTTACAGAGTTGGGTGATTTGGGGGCACATTTATTTGGAAAAAAATTAAGCTATGGTCTTGGGTTCTCAAATTATGATTAAAATAGTTTTAAGCATCTTATTTACTACATAGGAGTTAACTGAGAAAACTAAGTATACTCAGCAGTTGGCTCTATTTTCAGAATAATTCTTAGGAAACTGAGGAACAAAAAATTATCCTCCCTATTCTAGAACAGTATGGTCAAAGATCTGTCAATGCCAAGAAACATTTTTTTTTTTCTTAATTTCAAGTGAGATAAAACCATCACTCAGAGGTGCATCTGTATATTCAGGATACAATATACATTGCCTATTACACTTGTACAGGCAAACCTCCACACGCTAAGGACTTTTTTCTTTGTTACGTATGCTAAGTATTTTTAGAGTCTTTTATCTTAAAAAAAATGCAGCCACATTTTTCATTATTATTAATTGATTAGAAAGTATTAAAAACAACTTAAAAAGTACCTGTTTCTGCCATTTCGTGTAATGTAATCATTGAATAGGGAGGTTCCTGATCACTGAAAAAAAACATTTAAGACATTAAACTTGAGGAAATAATAAATGACAATTCCAAATAAAAATTCAAACCGGAAGTATGGGAATAGAAAAACAAAGAAGAAAGGAACACAAATGAGTGTAGGGAAAGAGAAGGAAGAGACAACCTGAGCTACAACCTGTAAAGACCAATGTATTTACCACATGTGCTCATATCCACGGTCACTGTCCATACTGGCCCACAAACACAATGGGCAGATAGGTACAAGCAAGGACCACTATGTGGCCTGAGATAAAAGCACAGGACTAAAACTGGAGAACAAAGCCTATTCTCAGTTTTACCTCTAGAAGCCCAATGCCAATTGAGACAGGCCAAGAAGGTCAACATCATCTTCCTCAGACTTACTTCAAAGACATGCCAAGAAGGGAGATGACAATCTCAACTGAGGACTTATGGAAGCAAAGGCCTACATAAACATCTTCATTTTAAAGTTTTCTTCTGGGAAATATCACTACATGTTTATACTTCATAAAATGGTATTAGAACAAAACAAAACCAAACTTAATTAAGGATCTGTTTAATATTCTAGACATTGCTCTAAAGTGGCATTATATACCTTAATTCAGTGGGTTTTCAAACTGTGATCTCAGAAATCTTAAGGAAGATTTCTTAAGGAAGTGCTTCAGGGGAAGTTCAATAATGAAATATTTGATAAATATGTCATTGAAACAATGATAATTCTAATTGCTTAAGAACTCACCATTTATTTGTTTATGTATTGTGGGTCTCCATTTTACTGTGGAAAAAAAAAACCCATAAAAACTATTGTATTAAGTCATTTAACCCTCAGAATAACCTTGTGATATGGGAATTACTATGTTCATTTTGGGTACTCATCAGGTGCTGCATATCTGATATATCCTGTGACCTTTCATAATAAGAGAAAATTATTTTAAAAAATTTTAATTAACTGATACAAACATTTCTGAAGAGTGATCTGACAATAATAAAATTAAGTACGCACATACCCAACAATTCTACAGAAACTTTTACACAGGTCCATAAATCAATGCATATTTGTGCTGTTCACTGAAGTGTTATTTGTAGGAAAAAAATCTGGCAGTAACTTAAATGACCATCACCAGATGAAAACTAACAAAATATAGTACTTTTAAGCCATACAAAGGAATAATACTCTGTAGCAATCAGAAGCAGTTGTAGATTTATATACAGCTACGGAGGTCTCAAACAATGCAGAGAGAAGTTAAAAACAAAGAAGTTTGTATAACTAAATCAGTTATGTAAAGTTTTAAAATCATACACAAAACTCTCTATATAAATATTCTTCCTATACAGACATAAACAAACATATAGCTGGCAAATTGGAAGAGCATACCTTAAATTCACTAAAATGGTTATCTACTGATATTTGGAGGAGGGTGGTGGAGAGGAGGATGGGATCAGGGAAGAAAAGAAAAATAATGAAATATAACAGAGTCAGCAACCAATAAGGAATAGGAGTATTCAGAGGTACTTAATGGACACACACACATCCCTACAATCAAAGACCAAGATAAACTCCTTTGTAGAACAGAAATGAAGCAGAAATTTCTGGTGGAAGGCAGAAGCTAAAGCCAAAGAACTAGTGGGCTGTGGGTCAAGAACTGAACAGAGGTGACTGGGAGCTCTAAGCTTGTAGGATAACGGGGACCAAAACCTTACCTGTGCAAAGGATGGAGCAGATTCACTAAATAAACCTGGGGCAGAGTTCCTCTCTCAATGAAAAGGAGCTGAAAAAAGTTATGAATGACAATCTGAACTACAAATGGTATAAAGCTGCAAGCCTCCAGTGAGAAAAAGGAAAAGAAAGCTATGCAGCAGGAACTGGGCATCTTATAGTGGGATGGGAACTCAGAGCTGTCAATTCTAATTTTAGGTGTAGTCATAGAATGAGGATCCCTGGAAATAGAGGCAAAACAAAGGATAAAGAGGTGGGGTGGGGAGAACACACACACGTAAGAGGAGACAAAACTTCCATCAATAGGAGGCTGCAAATTAAATCCCAAAGCACATGAGAATAACTAGCATTAAGATCATTAACAATCTCAATCTGAGGGTAAAGTCACTGCCAAATGTATGCAAAAAATAGAACTTCAAAATGATTTTAAAATAAATGTACTTAAAGGAACTATAAGAAGTTATAGGAAATTTTAAAAAAAGATATGAATCAAGAGGAAAAGAAAAAAATTAGAAATTCTAGAAATGAAATAGTTACTGAAATAAAAATCTCAATAGATGGTCTAACTCCAAATGTACCACAGTTAAAGAGAAAATTAATGAATTGGAAGACAGCATTGAGAAATTCACTCAGATCATAGCAGAAGCAATATTCAATGAGACAAAGGCTGAGAAATTTCCAGAACTAAAGAACATGAATATAGATTGAAAGTATGTAGGATTAAAATCAGACAACAAAAAATAAGAAAAAAACCTTTGTTTAGATGAAGGGAAAAGAAAGCTGGATATATAGGCGACACGCTGCAAATAGGCAATTTATTTCAAAACACAGTTGTGAAAAACTAGAAACCAACACCATGAAACGCTTTCCTATAGCAACTCTCTCACTATGGCATTAGGAACAGTGCTATCCTCTCAAATCAGTGTCATCCTTTCCTAAGTAAACAAGTAGAGAGAAGAGGACAATAAATTTGGATCGTTTTACAATTGCGATGTCTGCATATCATATATCCATTTAGGCATATTCTTACTAAGCCCACCTGTCCTAATTATGGTTCATGTTTGGTTTTAACAGCCTTATAAACTTTATAGGTTATAAAATTCTTCTCCTTCAATACCTTGTAAAAAACAAGCTATACATTCATGTTTATAAACTGTCTGAATTCTGTTTTGCCATTATCTCTTCCAACAAGTCCCTTCCACATTTGTCCCACACCTAACTTATTTTTCCATTCTCAGAAGAGTTATACCTACAATTCAGTAAAAAGAGGTTTAAGGTAAAAGTTATCTTGTTATTCAAATGAACACCACTTGCCTCTTGTAAGTGAATTATGTGCTTTATCAACAAGGTCACTTATAATTTGTAATATTTTCCAGAATTTGGAAATAAGGCTCCTACCTTGCTCTCATATTCCCTTAATCACTCACTTTTAAAATACGGCAAAGTCTGTTTTGCACCTGTTTTTCCAATGGGCTTAAATTAACATTGCTTGCAGTCTACTTCCTTATTTGAGAAGTATAACTTTTCATTCCAATTTTACAGTATGAGGGATATAAACAAATTATTCTTGAAGACTAACAAATGCTCCAGTATTTCATGGAAGAGTTGAATATAGCTCTAAGGATTTGTTTGTATGCACAGGTATGCCCTATTTTATGTTATACTTTTTGAGGAATTAAACAAAACTGGGTTTTTATAAATGTGACTCTCAAATATTTATATACTTAGATTTATTAGCAGGGCCTGAAGCAAAAACAACCCAGAAATAACTTTTTAAAAAAATGCTACCATCTATTGAGCAATTGTTATGTATAAAACTCTATATTAGATGCTTTATATATATTATCTCAGGATAATCCTTATATTATATAAGGATTATATTCCTCATTTATAGACGAGGAGTCTGAGGTTTAAACTTACTTACCCAATGTCATGCAGCTAATAAGGGGCTGGGCCAGAATTTGAACCTGGGTACATCATGGTTCCAAAATTTGTGCTCTTAAGTATTGAACTATATACCTTTAAGCTAAATGTTTTTCCAACTTGAATAATGCCCTTTAATTTCACTGTTACTCATTCTGGGATTTTGTACTTAGAGTTAGACAAAGCAGGGGAAAAGACAAAACAGGTACAGGTGTGCCTTGCAGTTTAAACTGACAAGCTTCCTAAATGGATCAAAGAGAGCCAAATAATGGATATAAAAAAAGGAGGGTGATGGGAATTCTCCCTGACCTTTGTCCTTACATTGCCAACAGGAGTGTGCAGCCATGCTCTTGGTAAAACAATTTATCTTGAATCTCTGGTCAGTGGAATAGATAGGCAAGTACAAACAGTGAGGCTTCATGAAACCATTTCCTATTGTAGCTAGCAACACAAACTCACTCCATGTTTACTCTATTCCTTAATAAAGATCATAGCTTTAATTAGTGTTTTCTGCTACAGAAATATTTAGACATTTCCAGATATGAGTAGATGATTGCAAGTAAAAACATCAAGCCTTATAATTTGCTCTGCCATCAGAGGAGAAATAAAATATTTTCCCTTGCCCTATGACTACAAGGCTTGGCAAATATGTCCTAAATGAACCGAAGGAGTCCAAAAGTCATGGTTCCTGGCAGAACACTTTTCATTACATTGGAGATGACTGCGAGTTAGATACTTACTTATCTACAAGAGTTCGTATTACTGCCAGTGTGTCCAGCACTAGCCCATCCACATTTTGTTTCTTTCTCCTTGGCTCATGTGGTCCTCGGCCCCTCCTTGGTGGCCGAACAGGGTCCCGGGGTTGACTCCTCGTGTCAGCAATGGGTACTGCACTGTTCTCAGCCTGTTGCTGCTGGGTGTCAACACTGTCTTCTGCTCCACTGTCATCTCGGCAGATACAGGAATTACCCATTGTAGTAGTGGCACCTCTAGTCCCCAGGAAGTGGGCTATGTGCTCCTCAAGAGTCAACAGCAGACCCTGGCCAAGGCTTCTGCTTGCTAAGAACACGGCCCAACCAAAGACGATCATTTAGATAGTTTTGAGTTTTCCAAGTACCGTTTTCATAATCTGGGGTTGAGGAACTTGCATCCTATTTGTTTTTAACAACTGAATGCTGAAGAAAGTTGCAGAGTTTATCTCCAACATTATCAACTACAGGGAATCCTGGTCATCCAATGGCAGTTCTAAAATAAAACAAGGAAAAGGAAAATGAATAAAAGGATTTTTGGCCACTCAATTACTCAAACTTTCCTAGTTTGATTTTATAGACAGTAGGATTCCAATGAAGAATCATCTTTGGTTATTTTTATAGGATTCCAACACAAAGAGGTATCTTTGGATAACAGAATTAACAATCAATAATTCCTTTTTTATCATTATATTAACGTTATAAGGTTGATTGCTAAACCATATCTTGTAAACCACAGGAATTATAATCATTTGCAGGTTTTTAAAATAATTGATTAAAAAAAACCATATGTGCTGTTTTCCCTATCTATACAGAAATACATTAGAAGAATGTGTGCAACTTTTTCAAGGGCTCCCTTTATGATAAAAAATGAATTGTCTAACCAGGTAGAAGCACCAAAGGAAAAAAAAAAAAAGAGTTATCTCCTTTTTTTAATATATGGGACAATTTAATATGTTTCAAATAAAATATCCAATGACAGATGTTTGTTGTTTAAAAAAAGTTATGATACAAATGTGATAGCACCATTTGATATCAAGAAGAATAAAAGGATAGAGTGTTCCACTTAAATTACTGAAAGTACATAGATTTCCCAGTTGGAGGCTCAAGAATTTACAGAAATCACACAAGTTGTTACAATGTTTTTCTGTTGTATAAGCAAGATTCTTGTTTTGGGAAAGGCAAATTAATATCACAAAGTTACATTTTCACAATGATCAGTTTGTTGTACAATACATCTGCTACAAAGTTCAGAATAAGATGCACCAATTATCTTTTTCTGAAAATACTGACTAAGCACCTTGTGCCAGGCACCATGCTGGGACTAGGATAACAAAAACAAACAAGGGACAGTCTCTACCCTCCAGGAATTCACGGATGGCCATTCTCATCACATGGTATATTTATCATCAAAAAACCTAATGAAAGAACCAGCTTTTCATTAAGCTGATAAAATCTGGTTAGATTCTAGAAAGACGTAAAGATTTGGAAGCCGGAGCCTGACATGGGCTAGTAGCAAAAAGTAAAAAATCATGCCAAATCTAGAAACTAGGCCACATAAGGAATAGACCATGCTGGTGTGTAGTCTCTATGCAACATTTGACTATTTACAATTAATTCCTCATATCCTGAGCATTGGCTCAGGAATAGATATGAATTTTGTAATTCAGTGGGATTAGAAGAGAAAAATTACTTCCATTATTCTGGACAGATTCACAGTAAATTCTTTTCAATATCTTCCCAGTTTAATTACTACTCATGGGGGGAAAACGTAAGAAAAAGAGACAGATGAAGATAGAAAGTCTTCACACACATATATAATAACTAATCTAATATATACAAAGAAGGGGGAGGGGAGAGAAAGGAATGGGATGTGATGAAACAAGAGAGGAGAGGCCAAATGTCATAGCTCAAGCCTGTAATCCTAGCACTTCAGGAAGCCGAAGTGGGAGGACCAGCCCAAGCAACATAGTGAGACCCCACCTCTATGAAAAATATAAAAATTAGCCAAGCGTGGTGGTGTGTGCCTGTAGGCCCAGCTATTCAGGAGGCTGAGGCAGGAGGATTGCTTGAGCCCAGGAGTTTGAGATTGCAGGGAGTTATGGTAATGCCACCGTACTCTAGCCTGAAGTGAATATAGAATAATTAATCTACGTAGATTTCCATTTAGTACAAGGTGATTGGAAGATATCCAATACGCGCAGGTATTTTTAAAAATCTGACTAAATTTGGAGGTGAGAAGACAAAAATTAAGTTTTTTTTCTATTTCCAAATTGATCTAAAGTGTATTTCAAGTCAATTTCTTCGAAGAGTCATTTTCCTTAAATGACCTAGAAAATGATGTCAACTATAAAATTTGTCAGAGAAGCAAATGGAGCTTAAAAAAAAAGTTTTCTAATACTTTAAAGCCAAATACTTTTTTTTTTTTTAAAGGACCAGCTGCAAAAACCAGGTGTAAAGAAGAGGTTAATTAGGTGGAAGAAGCTGTAATGCATTTCACAAAGGAAAGCCTATGAAGCATACAGGGAAAAAAACAAGAGCTGTTACCTTTAAAGAATTTCTGAAATGCCACAGAGTACTCTTGAGGGTTACAGCCACAGATAAGGCACATAAATGAACAAAATATGCAATCTTTCAGATTTAATTCAGCACTAAAAATGTATAGCTTTTCATTTGTAAATGGTCGTCACTCTAGATACTTTTTACAGAGATGTGACTATTGTAGGCAAAAGATTGGGTGAAAGCAAAACAATTGCACTTGAGACAACTTTGTTTTCTCTCATTTGGAGAAAAAAAAAAAAGCATTATGTGGCCCAAGGACTATTGTTTTAAGATAGTAACACTCAGCTTACAGATTTTACATAGGCTGCTAGGCCACCTACAGCACAGTGCATGGGCTCTGCAGTCAGACAGACCTGGGTGCAAGTCCCAGACCTGCAATATTTACTGCTATGCATCCTAATTAACCTGACTGTTGACACACTTTAAAAAATGGAGATAGTAAAAGTTCTTACTTCACAGTACTACTGTGAGGATTAAGTGAAATAGTGCACGTAATACACAAGGCACAGTGCCTAACACTTTAACTGGACCCAAAAATGCAAGATGTTATTACAAAATGAGCACATATCAAATTAGAAATAACGAAATAACCTGGGAGGATGACTTTGGAATAAGACTTAAGAGTACTAAGAAAACTAAAGAATTTATCTTTTATAGAACTCATCTACCCTGAACAAAAATAATTTTTACTTATCTATAATAAAAAGTATAATATAAAAGTATAGATACATATCTACACTTTTAGACAAAGAACACAGGGAGGTATTGTAGTTTAATCATCCCATAGGTGGCATTAGAATCGCTTAGGGTACTTATTAAAATGCAAATCCCTGGTCCCATTCCAAATAGCCAGAATTAGAATTTCTAGGATTCAGGCCCAAATTTGTGTTTTCTTAAAAGCTCACCAGACTGATGGAAGCCACATCTAGAAATCACTGTGTGTAGAACCTAACACAGAACCTGGTACACCAAGCAGTACCTACTGACTGAATTAAGGGGCAATTTGAAATTCTAAAGGGTGATTCTTCTGGGGTCAAAAATGTTAATCTCCCTTTCTAGAAAAATGAACTGAGGCTATCTTTGAATGTAGTCCTTTGGAGAGGTCAGCCAAAATAACCTTCAGAATACAGTTATATCCATTAGTGATATGTACAGTATATGTAGACACAATGAAAAAAAATCGCTCCATGTATTTCCCACCAGATCCACCTTATGAAAGCATCAGAGTAAACCTAGATGGTACCCTGCTTATGGGTAACATCATCCAGGGTTGACAGACTGAATGGAATGGAAAATGAGATTATGCAAAGACAACACAGCTATAATACCTGTATACTTCACCTTAACTTTGAAGACTACTCAACATTAGCTGGTGAAGGCAACTTTGAGATTAAAAAAAAAAGCTACTCACATAATCTCATACATGAATATTACATCTGCGTTGGTGGCAATCATCAACTGATTTAATGATAATTTTTATCACTGGATGCCATTGCTTAGTAGAAAGACTTTTCTTACCATCTAAATGGCAATGCTTTTTAAATGATTAGAGTCTCAATAACCGTTTTGCTGCAAGAGCATAATTATAATCAAACATCTCCTTTGCAAATCTATTTCTCTGAAGTGTGGTATTATTCCTTTTGATCCTTGCCTTTTTAAAAAAGAAAGTAAAGACTATTCTCTCCATTTCTATATCATGTATGATTAGATTTTTACATTTTATATTTTTTAAAGCTACTCTGAGGCAAAAAGTAATCAAACTTGGGGGTCTCGGTAAGTTTAGTGTTAAAGCAGTGAGGTTCTGTTACTCACTGTCAGTACAAAACACAGACCTCTACCATCATAAACAGCTCACCACAGAGACATCTGGCCAACTGGTCTAACCCTCTCTAACAAATGGTCCAGGAATCAATGATTCATCTCTTCAAATATTTGCTTGCATTCAGTCATAATACAGAGCAGTGTGAAAGAACATTTTTTCCCCTGAAAATAAGACTTTAGGATTATGCTGCCAAGAAAGGAAAAGCTGGTTAAATGAATGACCATAAGGAAGAAAAACCAGACTTTGGGCATGAAACTACTATTGCTGTAATTTTCACCTCATCATTCCAAAATAGTGATAGGGAATGCAGCATTTTTTCCAACCCTGCCCCACCAAAGGCTAAATTGAATAGCATGAACAGCAACTATGTACAACACACTGGAAGTTTTAATGATTTTCTCTCTTTAGAAAATGTTCTTGGATTTTTCCCTAAGACAGTGAGTGCATTAAAGCCATAGCTTCTAGTGTCACACTTATTTCCCTCTCCCAACACTTTATTATGACAAATTTCAAACATAGAGCAAAGTTGAATTAAAATTCACTGTAAACAGTGAATACTATATACCCAACACCTAGATTCTACCATTAACATTTTATTAATACTATAGTTGTTTTATCACATACCTAGCCATCTCTATGTCTACCATTAATCCATCGAATTTTTAAAATATATTTCAAAGTAAATTGCAGGTATCAGTATACTTCCCCTTAAATAATTCAGTATGCATATCACTAGCTAGACTTCAATAATTTTAGAAGTTAAATTTACATATAATGAAGTGTGCAAATCTTAATGATAAATGTGCTTTTTGTCAAATGCATACACTAGTATACTCAAACCCTCTCAAGATAGAGAACATTACCAAAATATATTTGCTTTAAAAATATCCTGCAGGACACCCCTAAGACCACAAGTTTCTTACTGAAGATTGTGTTTAAATGGGGAAAACTTGGAAATCAATAAGACTGATTATTTGGTACTACAATAAGTAGATAAGTACATATATATCAAGAGTGCACTTTCCAGCTGAAACAGAAACCACCTAAAGATGTTTTAACAAGAGTGTTTCTATCTTGAGACTCTAAAGCATCTGGTATTTTGTTGGGGGGAGGAGAGAAGGGAGAAGATTGTAAAATATTTGGTTGGAATTTCACTCTTCCCCCAAAAAGGAAAGGTAGCCTTGATAAGGTTTTTTTACATAACACCCAGGTGTCCAAAACTATCTATCTGCAGTGGTAGTGGGCACTTGAGATTTACTGGGCACTTGAGGTTTACGTCACATACTGCTATTATCCCCTGGATTGTAACCTTTAAGTATTCTGGTAAAAGCGCTGGATGATTCTGATACTTCTGTTAAGAAAGTACACCTTGGAAAGTAGATGCTTTTTCTGGTTAAACTGTTAGGAAAAGAGTATCTGGAAAAAACTTCCCCTAACACATTGAGAGCTTTTTAACCTAGTAGCAGTGCCTCTGTGGTCAGGTGAGCTGACCAGAAAGAATTACAGAATACATTCCTGACCTGAAACAGTACAAAGGAGAAAGGACAAATCCTTTTGGCATTCAAAGAATGTATTAAAAAATAAAATTTAGGCCTCGGATAGAGTAAGAAACTTCCAGAAGCAAATAATAGTAAAAAAGGAGAAGTAAATAATCCCTGCCTGAAGACTCAAGGATTGAAATATTTGCCTTGAACCCAAAAGGAAATACTAAGGAAAAACTGAGGTAAGTGCTAATGAAGGCTGCAGTAGAGGGGAGAAAAACAAATGTAATATTCCATACTCTTTGGGATTTCTGCCTCCCAAGGAGGCCAAATAACAGGAAATCATATAGCCAAATGTGAAGGAAAAGGGTTTTTCTATTATAGAAAACTCTTTGCTAATAAGAAAAGCAAATAAAATATGTAAACAGCATGAATAGTAACACCTTCTTTAGTAATTATCTACTGAAAATGGTGTCTAAAAACACTCACTTGCATACTTACTTGGATATCTATTAGAACCTAATAGGTACTCAATAAATATTTTAAGTGAATTTATTCTAAAGTCCGTAAAAATAGACAGTATTTCCAACATTTTGAAAAATGGAGACAATACCATTCAATAATATGCACCCAATGCTTATATGACAGGCAGTGAGGAAAGACGAAAAAGGTTCCTCATGCCCTTTGCAAAGGGAGCCTGGGTTAGGAACGAACTTAGCTCCCTTCTCCAAGCCTACAGATAAAGAAAGCATCAGGTCTACTAGAAGACGGCCTCTCTATCAGTTTTCCAGTGGAAAACACTGAAGTATCTCTGTATGAGCATGTTTTTAGGTGACTTTATAAGTCAGCAATAGCAAAAGGGGAACAGAGGACTTACATTTGCATTGCGATACATTCATGTCTTAAATTATAAGCCAAAATATTGTTGGTACAAATATCCCCACCCACACAGTGAAAGGTTAACCAAAAGCCCGTAAGTTAAAATGATAAAGATGAAGCTAAATAGTAATTCTAACTAAAAAAAAAAAATCACAATGAAAAGATCATTTCAGACAATGGTGATGATCCACCCCAAACTAAGCACCCTTCCTGAATACTGTAGGAATCCCTATTCTGCATGTGACATGTGAGAAGCTTTGCACTGGTACCAAGTTTCCCAGGACAGAATTCCTGGGAGAAAAAGGTATTAGAGACCACAGTAAACTCTAATATGATTCTAGTTTTAGGTTATGAATACCATGTTTTAGTAATCCTTAGTAATTCACTTGGTACATCATTAATAAGTAGCCCTTAGGCCTATGTAAGTATGAACAAGTATGAAGCAATGAGAACTAAAAAAAAGGAGCTGCATTTCCCATGAGGAGGGATGGGGTCAGAACCATATTTTGAGAATCACTTTATTAAGGGAACACAGGAGAGGAAACAATTTTTCAGGAGGTAGAGGAGTAAGAAAAAACTAACACTGATACATTAAACTATGAGGTAATAATATACTTGCTGAATAAGGTATTTCAGACCTTCTATTTGAGGTGTATAGAACCCATGAAATTATGCCTGGAAACTGCAATTTCAAGCAACAAGAAAGTTATGTGCCAAGTTCATTCCTTACCAAATTTAAGGAGTCCGTCAATTCCTTGCTATTTCAAATGTAATCTCAGTTTCAGAAGCTCAGAAACAAAGGGGAATCTAAGAGCCCACCACTATTTACCTGATTTAGCCTTGTATATTTATCATACATTTATCTATAGTTACTGCTTTTACATATTTAACCAGCAACCACTCCCTTTTGGAAAGTACAGAGAGTAAAACACAGCAAATTTGTATGTTTTTTCTACTCACAGAGCCTGGCAAGAAAACTATTTCAAAAGCTGACTTAATGACTAGATAATCCAAAGGGAAAAATATTCTTTTGCACTTCTAAAAGGTGTAAAAGTCTCCTCCTAAAAGTAGTGACCCAAGTTTTGGCATTTACTACTTCCTGACTATTCTGTTTTTCAATTTTCTAATCTGAATACCAAGGAAAAACTACCCAAATTCAATGGTAAATGCCTTGAAGATGCCAAAAGCTTGAAGAGAAGCTAAATCCATGGTTTACTATCCCCAAATAACTCTTCTGAGATAGGTTACTGGTTCCATTGTGTTTCCCATTTGTGGTGTATTGACTTTCCACCCACTTTGGCAATGCTGTGACTATCACATCCTACTTTACAAGGATCCCACTACAAAACACAGATGATTTCCCATTTAAAATAGTGTAATAATAATTACCATCCTGAAGAATTCCTAATATTTTCTCCAAACTACATAGATTATTAGAGTATCAAAGAAAGTTGTATTTTAAAGAATGCAAAGGGATTTCCCACTTCATTATAACAAATTAGTTCATTATTAGGGAAAGTACATACAATTTTTGATAGACTGAATTAAACTCATGAGTTGAAACAGACTATCGTAAATGAAATTCAGGAACACACAATTGTTTTTGTTAAACTCTTGCCAAAACACACCTCAGATTTGTAGGTTTTTCTCCCTATTCACTATAGAATAACACACTATTATACAAAATGCTAAGTTTTTATTTCCCCTTGATATTTGCTAAACGAAAAGTTATTCTTGACAAAGCAAAAGAAGTCCATATAGAGTATGCTGGAACACTTCCTATAATCAACTTAAAAATAATCATTGAGTACAGAAATAATGAAAAGCTTGTTAAAAAAAAAAAGCAAAAAGCAGGACACAGAAAGACCGTTAAGCAGTAGGTCAGGACAACAAGTATCCTGGGAAATCAGAGAACTCACAATAATCACCATAATGATTTTTTTTAAAAAGACCCATAGAACATAAGATTAGAAAAAGAGGAAATTCAGACCAGCTTAGAAAAAAAACTACTTCCAAAATCACAAATAAATTACCCAATATTTGGAAAACCAGCTGTAATAAATGCCAAACATTAGTGAAATGTCACACATGGAAACAAGTATCTTATATTAATAATACCCTAGAGGCATCAAAGCAACATGTCATCCCAGGAAATGCAAACTCTACATAAGGTCAAAAATAGAGAGAACCACTGTGGAAGAGAAATTTACAAGCACTCTCCCATGTGCCCCATAATCTATAGTCTGGAGCTACCACAACAAGGCCTAATATTCATGGAGGAAAAACGGCAGTCTCTTTACAAACCAAAACTGAGGGAAGAAGCATGATAGTCACTACCTGTAGACATCCAAAAGCCATGAATATGTATATTTGAAAAAGGGTGAAGAGGTTTACAATATTGAGATCAACCTGCTTGGAGGAAAATTTCAGCTGTCAGGGAAAGAAATTCCCGAAGGATAAGATTTTATTATAGTGCTAACTCCTGCCAGCACCATTGGAAGTTCAAAGCAAATTAAAACTCCAGGAGCAAAAACTGAAAATCCCTCCACCCCCATCTAAGCAGGGTTTGAAATCATGGGTTTAGAGTATAATATGACCTAAGAAGCTGTGAACCTTGAAGTTTTCAGTACAATATGGCTCCCAGCACTCCATAGGTGATAGAGAACAACTGTATTAATGCCAACCCCTTACATCTACATACCGCTTTACAGTTTAGAAAGGGCCTTCACTTTTATTCCTCAACAACAACCCATTTGGTGGTAGAATCACAGCACCTAACTGTCACACAGCTTGTAGTTTGTACTTTCACACACTGCGTTGGTTTTTTTTTTTTTTTTTTTACAGAAGAGACTTAAGTTAAGGAGGTTAAGTCACTTCACTAAGCACAAACAGATGGCAGGTGAGGGCCCTGGAAAACTGCGGGACTCCACTCAGTCAATAATAGACACTTCCACCCTTAAAAGTTCAAAGTACAACACTCCAAAGAGCAACCTCACTCAGAGAGCTATACAATATAGACCTCGGAGTCTCAGCTGACCACCTCTGTCTTGGTCTCCCCCCTCAAAGACAAGGAAAGTGAGGCAGCAGGCAGGGACAAATGCCTAATTTGGAGTCACGCAGGGGGTGTTGTGGGATGGACTCCCTCCACCCTACCCAGGCACTAAGCCCAGAAGCAGCTGAGTCCTGTGTCTGGGACACCTGGTGGGTCTCCAGAGAGAAGGAAGAACTCTTGCCATTCCCGTTTCCCTCTCACTAGTCCCACTCGGGCTTTCCTTTGGAAGGAGGTGTCTTCCCATAACCACCCAGAAACCCCCTCTCCCCAAGATCCTTACCCGCTTTTCAGCTCCAGTCTCCGTAGTAGGAGAATCCGCTAGCTCTGACTTCCACCTTCTAACCCCTCTATCTCTCAACCACAGGGCGTTTCTAAATCTCACTGGGGGAGGTCTGCCTCCCACCCGTGCCCCTAAACCGCAAACTCCACAAAAGGAAGCGTCCCCTCATCTACCCTTTCTGCCCCGGCCGCCCCTGAGGAGCACCCCTCAAAACCAGGAGCCTCCCCAGGAGATACTTGCCTCTCACCTGGGCCCTGTTAGCTGCAGCTTCCTCAGAAGGGCGACCCCCAAGAACCTCCTCTGGTGAAGAACCCCCCAAGGGGGAACACCTTCTTCCAGGAACCTCTTCAGACGCCCTAAGCGCGGGCCTCGGTGGACAACCTCCTGGCTGTTTCCCAGGCTCTGACCAACGCCACCCCTGTCCTGGGCCCTTTCTCGGAGCCTGCTCCGGCCCCAGTCCGGTCTGCCCGCCCCAGGCTCAAGCGGCTGTTTCCCTCCCTCACAGTCGTCCCCAGCCCTCGGACTCCCTCCCGCTCCGCGTGCCCAAGGGGACTTCCCAGAGCAGTGTGGCCGGGCTGCGGCACTGACTTTCTCTAGCTCCCAGGCCCACCGGAGGGAGGGGGCGGCAGCGGCGGCACGACTCCTTTGTGACAGGTCCGAGAGAGCGGTAAAGATGGACGCGAGGCCACAGCGCTGCCATTACGCGCAGGGCCCACCCCCGCTTCGTACCTCCCCGGCCCTCCCTCAGTCCCCTAGGAAACGCCCCTTCCTCGGGGGCAAGCCCTCCCATGGACAGCCAATCATAGCTCAGGGATTGTGTCACGTGATCCCACAGCCCCGCCCGCCCCCCCGGGCATGAGCTGGCCAATCGTCTTGCCTAGGTGTGAATGGGCCAATCAAGTCTCCCCGGCTTCCTTTCCGGGCACCGGATTTCCATCGGCCTCCCGGGGAGGAAGAGACCTGCGGATTGGGTTACACCGCCGGAAAAGGGGCGGAACTTTGCTGTGGCGCTGAGGAACAGGAAGCCCTGAAGGGTCAAAAGGAATACAAAAGCAAAAGCTGTTCTTTCTTTTCTTTTTTTTTTCCCCTTCCTTTCCTTCCTTCTTTCTTTCTTTTTTTTTTTTTTTTAAAAGAGCTATCGGCTTTGAGCTGGCGGTTTGGGGCGGGCGCCGAGGTGAGGGAGTCTTGCCTCCCGAGCGCTGGTAGGTGAGTGAGGCCTGGGTCCTGGCCTGACGGCGAAACCTAGGCTCCAGCTTCTTCGTTGCAGAGATGGGGAGATGCGGCTGATGTTAGGGTTAGGGACAGGCCTGTTCTCAGTCCACGCACTCGCCCAGTATCCTGAGTCGCCGGAGCCGGGGGCTTGCGGGGGCCAGCCTGAGGGGAGCCGAGGGACCCCGTGGGAAGGCATCTTGGTTGTGGGGAGAGGCTCCCCCAACCCTTTTAAGTGGGCCCAGGACTCCCAGGTCTCTGTCGGTTTTCTCCACTTTTCTGCTAGGTGGGGCCACCCAGGCCTCAAGCGAGGAGCCGGCTCTCTTCCAGAACCATTTCCAACGTCTCGGGCTACTCAAGAGTTGTTGGAAATGGTTGAATCCCAGAATGTAAGTGCAGGATGGAAAACACATTTATTACGTGCCATGTGCCAGTTGCTGTGCCAAGAGCATTTTCTTTTAATAGAAAACAAGCCAGCTGGCCCGTTTTGCAGGAAACTTAAGGAACTAAGACTTGAAGCGTCTTGTTTTAGTTGGTTGCCCTTGTGAATGTCAGTTCACACAGACGAAAAGGGGAGACCTATTTGTTCATAGCAGTGGTTCTTAAACGTCAGCGGAAAACCAGCTCTCCTGGGGTCCTTTTAAAATGCAAATTCTCGGCCCCACACTCAGGTAGTCCAACTGGGTAGGTCAGGAGTGGGACCCAGGAAGCCAAGTGCTGGCTTGGTGATCAGAATTCCCAATGGCCTCTTGTGGCCAACTGGGGAGATAAGATTTGTGATTCTTCAGTTTGGTTTATTGATGTTTCCACAGGGACACATAAAACAGTTTGGAGGGCACCCTTTGAAATCCTTGAA
Organism: Daubentonia madagascariensis; assembly: GCA_023783475.1. Classification (NCBI taxonomy): domain Eukaryota; kingdom Metazoa; phylum Chordata; class Mammalia; order Primates; family Daubentoniidae; genus Daubentonia; species Daubentonia madagascariensis. The sequence continues at coordinate 8,080,491 of JAKFHU010002202.1, forward strand.
AGGAATCAGTGTGTGGACTCCTTTTTGATGCAAGGAATTGAGCTGAGATAAAGGCAGCTTTTATAGTGTTTCAGATAGAATCTGAGATGAGCTGTGAACAATTTGTAAGGGTCTGAAAGTAGAGGCTGCCAGATTATCTTTCTTAACTGAAGTCTTAATGCCTTTACCCTATGGGGGAATTCTTCATGGTTGTAAGAAAGGAAGAATTGTCAAGACCATTTAGCTGATTTTCAGTCTTCACTTTCACCTTTCAAGAATCTTGATATTTGGGTTAGAGTCAAGCTAAGCTGCTGTTTCAGAAATTGAAAACCACGTATCTGGTAAATGAAGTAATTTAAATGTATGGTTCAGCCATAGGCTCAGTCATAGTGTAATTATGCCTTTGTGGCAGCTAAATTAAGCAATTTCAATGTGTTCACTATTAGTCACCTTTTGAACATACTTTATCTTCATTCTTAAATATGATCTGTTTCACTCTTTATTATAGAATGTGTTTTTAAGATTGTTTTGTCTTTGTCGTTGGTTTTCTGCGTTTTCACTATGATGTATGCAATTTGTTTGGTATTTATTAGATAGACTTCTTGAATCTGTGGAATAGTGTCTTTCATTAGTTCTGTAAAATTCCTAGCCACTTTGTATTCATATATTGCTTCTGCCCCATTTTCTCTTTCTTCTTTACTGATTTAACATACCTTTTTACTGTATTCTCTATGTCTCTTTACTCTCTGTTTTTCTATATCATATTTTGGATAATTTCTTCATTAATTGTCAGTTATTTTTAATCTTATTAAGATCATCCACTGAAATCTTAAATTTAGTTTTTTTTTTAGTTTCTGAAGTTCTATTGGTTTGTGTCATTGTTTCCTATTCTCTGCTATTAATTTTTGAGGCTTGATTTTTATTTCTTTAAACATGGTAAGCACAGTTTTATAATCTCTACGTTTACTTCTACTTTCTGAATTCCCTTTGGGTCTGTTTCTGTTGTCCATTATTCCTGCTGTTTTACTTCCTAGTTCACCTTTACTTTGAAGGTGTAGTTCTTGGGGGTACCAGATTAAGATGCAGAGGGAGGAGGAGGTGGTTATCAGACTCCACACCATGGCTAGGCTCCTGGCTTTGACTGGTTTCTGTTGCCTCGTAAAGGCACTAAACTGTAGTTCTTAGATCAGAGAAATCCTCCGTATGAAATCCACTTTGAATATTAGGCTTAATTTCTGGTTTTCACCTTCTCCTAGATTTTATCCAAATTCCTTACTATCCTGTTAGCTTTTTTTGTTGTTAAGAATTATTTTTTTTAAATTTCCAGCTTTTTTAGCATAGAGGTGGAGGATTGGTCTCAATTACCTAGCCCACTATTTCCAGAAATGAAAGTCCCCCTTTATTCTGATTTTTGGAATGGAAAATTTGTGTGACCTCTGGCACTCTTAAGTTAAAGATGATTATCTTCACATACTTAAAATTTCTACCACTTTTCACAGCCGCTATCAAAATTAAGCTTCCCTGATGCTTTATTCTCGTCTTCCTTTTCTGAACACCTTTGTGCTTAGCATCTACTCTTGTGGCATTTAACCTACTTTTCCTTAAATTGCTTATGTGCTAACTGTTAGGGTGGAAAGTCTAGTAGGTGCTTACAGCACGGGTGGAGAAAGATTTCTCATGCAGAGATTAGGATATATAAAAGTAAAAAGTTTGTTTTATCCTTTAGAAGGACAGAATGAGAGAGTGAAAGAGAGAGGGGAAAGAGGAGGGGAAGAGAGCAGGGAGACAGTGTGGCATCCCAAAAAAAGATAAGGGGGTGCCAGCAGTGAGGCCAAGTGGCTTGCTGATTTTATGGGGACAAAAAAGGAAAAAAATTAGCGATTGTTATCATTTGAAAGAGAAGCGGCTGTGGAGTAATTAGCAGGCAGCTGTGAGACTTGCTTTTTCTCTGCTCCTGGAGACTAGGTTATCTCTGAAATGTAGTCAGGTTTATCGCAGTGGGTGTGATTTTGCCCCTGAGATAAGGTTTTGGGCAAGAAACTAAGGCCTGGAGTTTGCTCCCCTGCTGTCCGTCCTGCGGCTTCTCCGGAACACCTTGAGGCTATAGAAACACATTCTAAAGGCTGTGAGCTGGTGAATGTAAAGAGAAAGATTTACATTTCCTTTTTGTCTGTTGGGCTTGTCATGGTCTGGTGTCCATGGCTGGACTTTGAAGTTTTGCCCCAGTTCTTGGGCTCCTGGCTTGGAAGAATTGCAAGCCGGGCCCACACGACGGAGAGAGATGACAGACACTCAGCAAGTATGCGTGAAGGATTTATTGGAAATAGTGAAGTTAGAAGATAGTATAGGGAAGAGCAAAGACGTTTCCTAAGACTGTCTCCGCGAGTGGAGAAGACACTAGTTAACTCTAAACTTCTTCCTTTTATATGTTAGCAATTTATGTTGATGTAAAGGTTAGTCACAAGGTTAGTCATAATCACCTATGACTGTATGTCACAAGGTTTGGGGACTGAATTATACGTGTGATGGAGAAAGTCACCGTTTAGGGTGTTTTTCTATTTTCTGATTGGTGGTCAGTGTTCCATGATTTAATTACCCCATTCTTTAAGACTGAAAGAACTGTTTCTCCTGGTTATTTTTCTGCAACCATTTCCTCCTTATTGTTTTTCTATAAATGCTTTCTCCTTTCTGTTTTTCTGATTTCCTTGTTTTTCTGTCCCTAACAGGCTCCTTTCTGATGTTTGTGAAAACGGAACCCTGCAGGTTGCCTGCCAGCTAGGGAGAGCAGAGAGTAGGGAGAGCTCATGATTGATCTTTAGATGTTATTAGGAAACTGCGGGATTAGATATTTTCATGTTATTTCAGCAAGGCCGCCCCTTTCACCAACCTTATCTCTTTTACTGAATGGATGCAAGTTCCTCACTTGCCTGTTTTGTACCTGGCACTGTACCTTGCACACAAAAGGTTCTCTGTAAAGATTTGCTTCCAAAAAAACCCCAAAGCTGAATTAGTTGGCCTTGTATAGTTAGTGTAATGCAAAACCTTTTTTTAAAAGAGATGTGGGTCTTGCTATGTTGCCCAGGCTCGCCTTGAACTCCTGGGCTTGAGCAATTCTCTGTCTCAGCCTCCTGAGTAGTTGGGATTACAGGCGCCCACCAGCACACCAGCTACCTTTTTTTCCCTTCTTATTTTTTTTTTTATTTCACAGCAGAATGTAAAGGCTAATACCTTATTTATTATTATTCTTTTAAATTTGGTTTTAGAGTAGAGTTACATAAGATTGGGGAGAAAGAGGATGGAGTATGGATGGAAAGGATGGTGTGTGGGTTAGGTTGTAAAGCCAACCCAGGTAGCAAAATAGTGTATAATCAAAACTACCCTTGAAAATCTCTTAGGGAGGCACCATTTAGGATGTAGGAACGCAAGCACTGCAAAATTACAACATGGCCAGTGTGATATTGTGAAATATATATTTGGTCTTCTTTCTAGTCTCCTGGCATACAACTCCTAAAACCCTTGGAATCTCCAAAGTGCTAATTTGTCTTTTTCTATGCTAATGAGCAGATTGATGGCTGGCAGCCCCTAGGTAGCTTTAGGATGGGGGCTGGTCACTGGAAAGACTCCGGCAGGATTTGAGGGTTGGGACTTTCAGGCCCCCACCACAACCTCTGTCCGGGGAGAGGAGAGGGGCTGAAGGTTGAGTTGGTCACCAGTGGCCGATGATTTAATTGGCCGTGTCTAAGTAATGAAGCTTCCATAAAAACCCAAAAAGATTGGGTTTGGGGAGCTTCTGGATAGGTGAACATGTGGAGGTTCCTGAAGGGTGGTGTGCCTGTGGAGGGCATGGAAGCTCTCTTCCTCTTCCCACATGCCTTGCTGTATGCATCTCTTCATCTGTATCTCTTATAATATCCTTCATAATAAACTGGTAAATATAAATAAAGTGTTTCTCTGAGTTCTGTGAGCCACCCTAGCAAATTAATCAAACCCAAGGCGGGAGTTGTGGGAATGCTGATTTTAGCTGGTTGGTCAGAAGCACAGGAAAACAACCTGAGGCTTGTGATTGGTATTTAAAATAGGGGGCAGTCTTGTGGAACTGAGCCCTCAACTTGTGGGATCTGATGCCCAGTCGTTAGTGTCAGAATTGAATTGAATCAGCTGCAGAATTGGTTGATTGCTTGGAACTGCTGCCCTGCCCCACACACACCCAGCAGAAGTCTTCTGTGTTGACTATTGAGAGGATAGGAAAGCACTTTGGTTTGGTTTTTTCCTTATATCCTCAGTCAGGTTTTCTTCCAGCTTTTGAAAAAAACTTTTTTTTTCCTGTGAGCCCCAAATGAAGTAATTGGTTTGCATTTAGGAGTCATTAATATGTAAAAAGTACAACTAATGTTAGAATCATACATATTGAGAGAGGTGTTTATATTCCAAGAGGTATATGTGAACTGGGGAGCCGGGGTCAGCTAAGGGAACCAATATTTAAATTAGCTCTCTATTTTTTTTCTTCCAGCATGTATAAATGAGTTCAAGATAAACACACATATGATGAGACGTTGCTCTTGTGCTATGGAAAGCTATATATATATATTTTTTAACTTCTTATTGCATGTGTTTCTTAGATGCCTAGAAGGTTACTACAAATTGCTCTTTATGAGAAACATTTTAAATATGGACTAAGGCCCAGTATGGTGGCTCACTTCTGTAATCCCAGCACTTTGCAAGGCTGAGATGGGGAGGTAGGTAGGTAGGAGGATCACTTGAGGCCAGGAGACCAGCCTGGGCAACATAATGAGACTCCATCTATATAAAAAATTAAAAAAATTAGCCCCGGGTGGCAGTGCAGGCCTGTAATCCCAGCTACTCAGGAAGCTGAAGCAGGAGGATCACTCACTTGAGCCCAGGAGTTGAAGGTTATAGAGAGCTGTGATCACACCACTGCACCTGCGTGACAGAGCAAGACCCTGTTTATAAAAAAAAAATATGGATTAAATTGTTTATTCTGTAGTCTCACTTTTAGATCCTTTTAGTATCCTTTGCTATTGGAGTATGTTAAGTAAGCCTCGTTGTTAGAAGATTGACTACTTTGTCTAGTAATAAGTACTAAGAGTGCTCTAAAGGAGTTTTATAATATAGGAAAAGTTGGCTTGATCTAAATTACTGTATCTTGGTAGAAGTGCCTTCTGGCCAGAAACCAGTCTTTATTTGGAATATAGTTGAGTTAACCAGATGGCAAATTCCTCTTAGTTGCTGTCCTGCATTTTGAAGTACAATGTGACTTGAATATCAGAGTAAAAACGTTGGAAAGCAGTAATCTGTATTTACAGACAAAAGGAAATGGATTGGCCTATTGTTTTTGCTATCCAAAGTGAAGTCTTAGAACACTATAACACAGAAATCTGATTCCCCCTGGTATATTTTTACATGTGCAATCTATCTAATTTTAGAATTAGGAGGATATGGTGGCCAGTGCTGTAAACACTTAAGTAGTCTGCCATCACAAAATTCAATTCCATAGGAAACCAGATCTCATTAACTTGTATCATGGCAGTAGCTAAAAGTAGTCATTTTTCAAGTCAGGGATAGCAATTATTTTGGGGGCAGCAATGTAAGTTTTGTATTTAAAAAATTGTATAGTGTGCTCTATAAGACACTGAGCCCATTTTGTACCGTCACCTTGGAAGTTAAATACCGCAGTCTTCAGTGTAAATACAGTGATGCAGTGTTTAACAGTTACTTTGGCTTGAAATATAAGAACTGTGTTTTCTTGGCTGTCAGGCAAATTTGAAAACCATGTTCTTTATTTGTGCCAGTTTGAAACTTTTAAGTTTGGACAAAGTGATTTTGGTATGGTTTTGGTTTTCTATGAATCCCCTATTTGAAGAACTTAAATAATCCTTTTAAAAATAATGTAATGTTTAGTTTGATAATTAAACTTGAGTCACCTTTAAAAAAAGCTATGTGAGTAAAGGAAAGTTGACAGCATTTACTTTTTCTAAAATTGAACACAGTGAGGACAAAATAAGCATTCCCAATATAAACCCTCTGCATTCTTGCATGATGGATCTTGACAGTTAGATCTCCATAACTCTGGGCTGCTTTTGTTTTTATTATTCTAGCAAACAAAAGGGAAAAAGAAGAGACTTGTGAAAATTTACCTAGGCAGTAGGAATTAGAAGTTAAAACAGTCTAATTTCCTAACTTCTCTACTTCCAGAAGGTCAGTCAGTTACAGGTACTTATCACCTCCCTATTGCAGAATAAACAGCCAGTGAATATTTGAGTCTGCAAAGAAAAATGCTTTGTACAGCACATCCTAATTTCTCAGTATAAGTGAGCATTTTTAATCAGTTAAAATTTTTAAAAAGTAGGAAGAGTTACTCTTGAAAAATGATATCAATTATATAATATAGTGAAGTGATTTAATTTTGGGTCCTTTGTTTCCTACTGCACAAACAAATTATGTGGTGTTTGAATAGAATTCCCTATGGGACATTGAATCTTCAGCATACTTGTTTATATAAACATACTTGTTTAATGGCTGCCATTCTCTATGACATACATTGGACAGTACCTAGGAATAATCGTGTGAGGGCATTCTTCCCTGCTCAGATTCTTCAAATTCTCATGGTTGGTTTATTCAGTATTTATTATATACTTAATATATATCAGACACTGTGCTAATAAGCACTGTGAATAAAAAGAGCTGTTGGAACAATCATAAATGATAAAACAATGGATAAGGGCTATAGTAGAGTTATGAATGGCTGTAGCAGGAACACATAGGAAGGAAGTGTATATTAACTACTCTAGGAGGTCTTGGAAAGCTTCATAAAGGAGGTGATCTTCAATCTGATTCTGGGAAGGTGGAGCAGGCGGTTGTTGGAGTGAAGAGGAAGCAAGGGCAGTCCTGGCAGAGGGAACAGCCAGGGCAAAGCCACACATAGAGGTGAGAAAGTATTCTGTGAGTGGTTCATTATGTCTTTCAAGCAGTGTGCCTGGACAGATTGAGAAAGGTAGGGGAGAAGTAAGACAGGGTCATGGAGAGTCGGGCTAATGAAAATGGACATTTCTCTAGATGGGTTTTGTTCCTCGGGGAACTTTTGGCAACGACTAGAGATTTTTTTTTTTTTTTACAGCTGGTGTGGCTGAATGGATGCTACTGGCATCCGGTGGATGGAGGCCAGGGGTACTGCTAAACATCCTACAATGCACAGGACAGCCTACAACAAAGAATTATCTGGCACAAAATGTCAGTAGTACTGAGGTTGAGAAACCTGTCCTAGAGATACTAGGGAGTCTTTGGAACATTTTAAGTGGGGCAGTAGATATTAGAGTTGCCTTTTAGAAAGGTCATTCAGCTGACACTGGGGAGGATGGATTGAAAGGGGCTAGAATAGAAACAGGGAGGCTAATGGAATGCTATTGCGGTAGTCCATGCAAAATGAAGCCCTGAAAAGAAGGGATTAGAAAGGATGGGATACTTTCCTCGGGGGGAAAAAAAAAGAAAGAAGGTAGATTAAAAAGAGGTTACTATAAGGTAGAAACAACAGACAGAACTTGGTGGGTGTAAGGAAATGAAGAAGAAAAGGAAGTCCAGGTACACGTCTAGGTTTCCAGCCTGGGAAACTGGATTGATCCGTATTCGTGCCCTTCAGTACTGCCTCTTACCTGTTTTATTCACTTTGGTAATTTATTATATACACTATTATCTGGTATAACTAGTGCAAGAGTACTAAGTCTTAAAGTTCGTTTCTTCTATATACCTCATAGACTGTAGCACAGTGCTGGACACGTGGAGTTCAGCACAGTTCTGAGTTTATTTGAATTGAAATGAAAGGACACCACAGGTTCCCACCCTAATAGAACTACTTATAAAGTAAAGCAGTAAAATAGAGAACCACGCAAAAGGGAAAATGTGTGTGTATAAATTTGGGAATTATCTTTGTTACGAAGTTAAATATGTGTGTGTTTCCTAATTTCTCACAGTTTGTACTTAAAATATTTTGGCTGGTTATTTATGTCAGTGATTTATTCTGCCGTGCCCCTACTCCTTGAGTGCAGACAGTATTTCTGTCACTCCTAAAGCCTGTCCAGAGGTTAGCATAGTTCTTTGTAGTAACAGCAAACCTTTCAAAGCATTTTTAATCATGTGCCAAACACTGTGCTAAGTGCATTGCCTGAATTATCTTCTTTATCCTCACAAAAGCTTTATGTTGTGCAGTACTATTTTCAGTCCCATTGGTAAGTGTAATCTGTGGATGAGGAAACCAAGGCTCAGAGAAGTTAAGTGACTTGCCCAATGTCATACAACTGGTAAGTGGTGAAACAGGGTTCTGAACCAAGGTCTCTTGATTTCATAGTCTATAGTGTTTATCATCACTACATGTACTACTGAAAAGACCTGAATATTTCTGGAGAAGAAAGAGTCTGAATATTATCCAGAATGCTCAGGGGTATGCTCATCAACATTTTCTGTCCCTATCTTTGACCTTTCCTAACGTAGGAACATGACCAAATTAATTAGCCAGAGTGCCCCTGGCAGCATTGGAGGCAAGGAGGGAACAATAGCAGGTGAAGTGCCAGGGAATAAGGATCTACAGAAGAAAATGCAAATTGAAAAAAAAGATGGATAAGGCAGTCTATGTTTTATCCTAGTCCCTTTTAAACTCAAAAAAGTTAGATGTGTGGTCATCTAACTTGGTTTATTTTATTTATTTTGGGATCAAGGGAATATAAGAATTATGATATTAGCGTTAAAGAGTGTAATTATATTAGCATTTTCTAAGTGTTCATTAGTTTTGACTATGTCACTGTCTTTTCAGGAAACCAACCCACTGAGGCCTGATTTCTCTGTCAAATTCTAAAGCCCTTGTCTTTAAATTTTTTTTAATGTACTTTTGCTTTATTTCTTATTTTCATTAACCAACTGTGATTCCTGGTTTTGTCCCTGTGTGTGAAAGATGATAATAATAGCACAGACTAAAGCCATTTATGTATAAGTTGAATTCTAAACTTAATAGGAAAGATTGATGAAAAAGAGAGTAAGAATTTATTGGAATCCCATAAATTTGTCTTTTTCCAAAAGTGATTTATAAATGCTGGGGAGATTCTTATTTCTCTAGAGTTTCTATTTCAAATTCAATCTCTTATTTACATGTATCCAAGAAAGTTTGTAAAAGGAAGTCCCTTGAATTTTAGGTGTCTTTGTTAAAGTTAAATGAAGGTAGGTTCTTTTTTCCAAAAACTCAACAGGCCATGAAAATTAAATAAATAATTTTAATTTCTTAATTTTCAAGTATAAGAATAAATATTAGAGTCCCTGAGTTCTTATTTAGGTGGAAATGTAAAAGGTTTTATTTTGGCATATTGGAAGGTTTTTTTTTAGTATTAATATATATTATTTTCTTTTTTCTTTTTTTTGAGATAGGATCTTGCTCTGTCGCCTGGGCTAGAGTGCAGTGGCATCATCATAGCTCACTGCAACCTCAAACTCCTGGGCTCAAGTGATCCTCCTGCCTCAGCCTCCCGAGTAGCTGGGACTACAGGCAAATGCCATCATGCCCGGCTAATTTTTCTATTTTTTGTAGAGATGGGGGTCTCACTCTTGCTCAGGCTGGTCTTGAACTCCTGCCCTCAAGCAATCCTCCCGCCTCAGCCTCCCAGAGTGCTAGGGTTAACAGGTGTGAACCACGGCACCCAGCCCTGTTATTTTCATTTTTAAAAATGTGTAACAAGAGTGAAGAGATACATTTAATGGAATGCCAGTGGCATTGCTATATCCTAATATTTATTTCCCAGGTTTAAATCATATATAATCTGATAAATTCACTGCTTTGAGACACTATTATTTTTTCTCTATCTTGTAAGATTAAAGCAACTAGGAATATTTGGTTTAGAAAAATAACAAATTAGGAACATGGGAGTTGTCTTCAGACAACTGAAGCATTGTCTTGTTGGGAAAGATTTGATTCCTTTTGTGTAGTCCCAGTGGATTAAATCTATGTGTAGAATTTATAGGAAGACAGATTTCAGTTCAGTTGAAAGAAGAACTGTCTTAACAGATCTGCTCAGAGAGGGAGTTGCCTGCCCTTGAAGGGAGTGCAGTGGTCCATCCTGAAGTTTTAATATATGAGTTGGATGACAATCTCCTGGGTGTGTGTGGTAGATTCAGATGTTGGGTAGAGTATCATATTAGGTGGGCTAAAAGGACCTCTCCCACTCTGAATTATTTACTGGGAAATAGGGGTGAGGGGAAGAAACCATACAGCTAATATAGGGTGAGAACAGAGAGGTATAGCTATTAGAGATAAGAAAGGGGGAAACTGAGCCTTCGGTATGTTTCTCCTATCCATTAGAGTCCTGCAAAATTCACGTTTTCTCTGCCAGAGACATTTAAGAAATTGTTGGCTCTTGTTTCACGAGAGGTTGTTCTGCAGAACTTGAGGAATTTTTGGCATGATCACAAGAGACTGAATAATTCTGCTTCTGTAATAAGCCTCTGGCTGGAGACATGAGTGATGCTAAATCAGAAGTGTCCAGGTTGTGGGCTTTAGGTGGGAGCAGCAGCTTCTGTCGGTTGATTTAGTTTTCTTTCTAGTAATTTTCAAAATTCTCTCGTTGTTACGTTAAACTAAACCTCAGCACAGTAGTATTCAGTCTGAGATTATTCTCTTGTTCTGAATGTTTGGGTTTGTTTTTTCAGCTTCCATTTCCATCTTTACTAAATAAAAATATTGCATGAACATTCTTTCAGCACTGGAAGTTGAAGTAGGAAGAAAGATGAAATTGATGTGTCCTTGTTTTCAACCAGGATTTAGTGGGTTCTGGGGAGGAGTATGGTGAAGTTGGTAAGAGTATGAATTTTTGATGTCAGGCCTGGATTTGAGTCTCAGCTCTACCATTCACCACCTCTATCACCTTGGACAAGTGACCTAACTTAACTTCTCTGGACCTCAACTTCATCTCTAAAGAGATAGTATTTCTCATAGGGTCAGTGTGCATATAAATGAGATAATATACGTATTTAGTACTTGGTAAGGGCTCAGTAAGTGTTAGCTGCTTTATTTTTGTGGTAGCAGTGGAAACTTATTATTTTTATTATTAGAGATCATTTTGGAACGGACATTGGGTTGAACATGTGCCTCCTTGTTGGGGCATAATGCTGTGAATAACACATAACATGTCTGAGTAGTAGGTGAATTCCACAGTGCTGTAAAAGGAAAGAAACCAGTAAAGAAAGGTAGAAAGAGGTGTATTTTAAAAGGAATAATACACTCTATCTTTATTTCCTTCTCCCCTCTCCTGAGGAAAGGCTCACATAGAATTAATAGATTTGGGAATCTTCTGCATCCAACTATGCATAAAGTGGTTGATGTTATTGTGGGAAAAGAGAAGGGTTGAAGATAGAATCTTAAGTGGCGCAGACAAGGGGTTTATAGGCAGGAAGGTCGGGATGGGTATAAAGGAGGAGTCAGCTTAGTGTACTGGAAAGTACATTGAACTGGAAGTTGGGAGATCCAGGTCTTCCAGTCTCACATTCTCCATTCATGGCTTGTGCACCTTCCCTGCTGTACACACTGGACTCCATCACTAAGGCTCTTTTAATACCTGAGAGTCTCCATCTGAATCTACATGGAAGCAAGAGCAGGTCAATCAAGATAGTGTAATGTCCCAGAAACAGGAATTTCAAGAAGGAACAATGACAGATGTTACAGAAATAAAGGAGGATGAGAACTGGGAAAAGGATGGGGTGCCCAGGAGGCCAATTTGTCTGGATTAGAGGGACAGAGAAATATCTGCAATGTGAGGTTGACCATGGAACACCAGGTAATGAGAATTATCCCAGGTCCTCTCGCTGACACTGGTAGATAACATTGATGTTAATAAAAACTGCCTGATGTGTTAGGAAAAGTGTAATTGTATGTTTTATCAATGACCTATAAATTTAACTATTTGAGGATTTTTTTCAGTTCAAAGTTAGAAGAGAAATTTTACTCTGTTGCTGGTGAGACAGAGCAACAACTGCCCTTGTTTCTCTTTAGAATTTTAATTGAAATTCTGCCTTGAAATGATTTTTTGTTTTTCATTTTGTAGATTGTTCCATTATGGATGGAGGGGATGATGGTAACCTTGTTATCAAAAAGAGGTTTGTGTCTGAGGCAGAACTAGATGAACGGCGCAAAAGGAGGCAAGAAGAATGGGAGAAAGTTCGGAAACCTGAAGATCCGCAAGGTATATAGGCTGATGGTTTGACATTCAGCGTGACTGTCTTTCATCCTTACCACAGCCCTGCAAAGTAGATATTAATTGTCTGCACTTTAGAGTTGAGGAACTGAGACTCAGAGGGGTGAAGTAACCTGTGTAAGGCCCTCCATAGCTGGGAGCAGAACCAGGTTGCTCGTATCCTTGCCCTTTCCTGTCTACCGCACTGCCTTCCAGGATATTCTGCTAGTCTGTTCCATCTCTACAGGTGGATCCATGGTCTGAACCACCGAGAGTGCTGCTGCTTTGGAGGGTTTGGGTTGGCCCCTCAATCAGTTAACTGCCTCAGGCCATTGGCCCTTTGACATTGATAGTTGGCTTTGACAACTGCTGGCCCCTCTCTGAGGTCCAAAGGGTAACTGTGGACTTTGTACTATTTTTGTGTTAGCGTCACCCTCAAATCATGCAGAAGCTTGACTTTATCTTCAAACCCTTTTTGATTCCAAAATAATATTAAAAAAATTCTAAAGTATGTATCTCTCCCCCACCTCCCCCTTTTCCTTTCAGAATGTCCAGAGGAGGTTTATGACCCTCGGTCTCTATATGAAAGGCTGCAGGAACAGAAAGACAGGAAGCAGCAGGAGTATGAGGAGCAGTTCAAATTCAGTAAGCTTCAGAAAATACAGTTCAAGGGACTCTGCAGGGTCTTTCTGATGCACTTTTGCCTCGTGCAACACTTTTTCTAACTAGCCATGGAATTGTCTTGATTACCTAGTCTCCAGATGCTCATTTGGTAGAAAACAGAAGCCTTCTGCCTTCTAGACCACGTTGAACATTTTTGTTTAAGGCTCAAGATACCCATGTTAATTCTATGCTAATATCTAGTAATGGGAGAAATGCCTTGATTTTTGTGCCATGTTATCTGTCCAAAAGCCATGATGTTTACCAGTTCTTCCTTCTAATTCCCTGAAGAATCTGCTGTTTATTAAAAAAAGGAAAAGGAAAAATCTTGTTTTTCTCTTTAGCCTGCTAAGTGTTCCTTGTTTAATTATTTCCTCAGAAAACATGGTAAGGGGCTTAGATGAAGATGAGACCAACTTCCTTGATGAGGTTTCTCGGCAGCAGGAACTAATAGAAAAGCAACGAAGAGAAGAAGAACTGCAAGAACTGGCAGAATACAGAATATCCTTGTACTTTGAGAGAAATATGTCGGGTGTTTGTTTTCTCATCAGCATCTATGGATTTCCATTTCCTCATCAACAGAAGAGGGTTTTCTACCTAGTCTCCTTTGCCACTGGTGTTCCTGTGATTCTGAATAGCTGGCAGTGACTTACGGAGCTCATGTCGTGTGCAAGAGTCTGTTGCAGTCAGAAGTTCACATCCTTTAGGATTAACTAAAGGCATAAATCCTAATAGTCAGTACTTCCCTCGTGGGATTAGGCGCTGAGACAGATGGACAATGCAATCAACCTCATCCAGGGGAGAAATTGGCTTGAGTTTTAAAAGGATATGTTTAGCAACTTTCCTAGGTCCTTGTAAGATCTTGCCCACTGATACAGCCCCTCTGTCTCCATAGAGGGGCTGAGAAAGCAGCAAAGATGACTTTGCTTTGGCTAAGTATTGCCTTTTCGGCATCTACGTGAATATCTTAATAGTGACATCTCAAATGTAACTTGGCTAAATCAAAATTCTCAATTCCATGACACATCATCCCTACTCGCATCACACTACCCTTCTCCAAAGTTTCTTCTTTTTCTGGTCTTCTCAGTTCCAGTAAGTGATGGTGCTATGCCTCTGGGTGCCTGGGCCAAAAACTACTTCCAAAATGTACTCCACATCTCTCCAATTCTTTCTGTCTCTACTGCCACTATAGTAATCATAGATTTTCCTCTGCACTGCTATGACCACCTAATTGGTTTCTGTTTCTACTCTCCCTCGATAATCTATTCTTCAGATAACAAAAGGAACTTTTAAAAACATACATGGCATCCTGTCAGTTTTCTATTTGACACACTCTAGTGCCTTCCCCTAAAGTCTAGATCTTTTATCAGGCCCTGCAAGGCTCTGTATAATTTAGGCCAGCCTGCCTCCCTATTGCATCTTGAAACCACTCTTCCTCATGTTGACTGCACTCTAGCCTGCTGGCCTTCTTTATGTTCCCCTATCACCAAGCTTTGTGAATCCATCTCCAGGCCCCAGACTTGCTGTTTCCTCAGCCTGAAATGTTCTGCCCTTGGATGTTATAGGGTTGGCATTTCATGGCTCAGGTCTTAGCTCAGCTCTCCCTTTTAGAGAACTTCCCCAAGCACCCCATCTAAAATTGCACTCACCCCATTGCTATCTGTAATGCCGTTTTTTACATAGCATTTGTCACTATCTGAAAGTCACCATTACTTATTTGCTTACTGGTTTAATTATCTCCTTATTGCTGGAATGTAAAGTAAGTAAACTCCATAAGAACAAAGACTTTATCTGACTTGGTCACCTGTGATTTTTCTAGTTTCTGGCATATAGTATGTTGTCAGTAAATATGTGAATAGATTAATGAATGATCCATAGGAGATGTTAATAAGGCTAGTCTAACTTGTTTCCTCCTGTGAGGAAGCTTATTTGGATATTTCAAACTTGTATGTTGAGTAACCTTACTAGTGAGTGTGATGGAACAGGCTTCACCTCTGAGATTGGTGATATGACTGTGTGTATGTGTTAGTTGGTATTTTCTTGCAGTGAGTGTGCAGTAGGTCCCATTAAAGAGTTATATGGGAGAAAGTGTGGACAGATTCCAGGGGTTTGGTTTAGATCTGAACTGGTAGCTTCCAGTCCCAATTCTGTTAGTGGCATTCAGGTGCAACATGAAGACAGGAGTTGATGGGAAGCTACACCTCAGTCTCAACTGTAGGACTGAGACTCATTCTTCTAAATTCCCCCTCCCCCGCCCTGATGACCCCAGAATAATACTATGTATTTATGTTTATAGAAATGGGCACATACGTGTGTTGCATTGTTTTCAGACACCCAGCTTTTTCCTCTAAGGAAATACATTCATTACACTTCTCCCTTGAATTATGTCTTGTTTTACGTTGGCAGACTAGCAAGTAAGACGTAGAATGTTTCCGAAAGCAGCATTCTGGAGAGTAGTGCTATGAGTGTGAGATGCCCTTTAGTTCTCAGTTAAAAGGAAAGAATGAGCAGGGCAGCAATGAGGAAAAGAAACCTTTCTGGCCTGGTACCATTGCAGTACAACCTTGACGAGGCTCCAGGGATATTGGCTTTAATTGGAAACTTGGAAAGTTCTGTTTAGAAACACTGAAGAAATGCAGGCCTTCCAGCTTATTGACGTATAATGTACTAATCCCAAGCACGCAAGTAGCCAGAAACATGTTGAGATTGGAATTGAAAGATTAGACATTTGTTTATTGAAGCTCTAAATTAGAAGCTGGTTCTTGGCTTTGCTTGATTATTATATGACACATTTTATAATGTGATACTTCTCAATACAAATAAGCTGTGGTTTGTGCCATGTAAACAACAGAACTCTTGTTATTTCCTCTCAGGTTAAACCAGTATGTAGCAATATTTTGTATGTTTAAAACTATGAGATTTTTTTAAAAAAAATGCCTCATCTAATGAATTCCTTGAGATTTTTAAGGTGTGTTTGTATTTTTAAAGCATTTGGGGGGAGGGGCTTAAGTGGGAAAAAATCGCTTAGGCTTTGGGTGTAGATCAAAAATAAGATTATTACCAGCAGTCCCCTCCTTACCCCCCAAAATGTTGGGGCTTTTCTTCACTTTGAAAGAATAAAAAGTTAAATGTTCGGTTTT
The DNA here is from genome assembly GCA_023783475.1 of Daubentonia madagascariensis. Lineage (NCBI taxonomy): Eukaryota > Metazoa > Chordata > Mammalia > Primates > Daubentoniidae > Daubentonia > Daubentonia madagascariensis. The sequence goes on from JAKFHU010002202.1 coordinate 8,096,491, forward strand.
ATCTGTGTCCTGGTATTATAAATACATGTGTGCTTTTGTTGTTTTTTTCCATTTTTCAAAATTTAACATTGAGAGTTTTCTTTGAGAATTGATGATAGAGTTGCAGGTAAAAATCACAACATGCTAATGGTTTTTGGCATCCTCTACTAGGTAGGTGAAATCTCTTTCATTTTATCTATAAAAGTGAACATTTAGTATTAACATGTTATCTGCTTCCATGATTTCCTTAAAAACATTAAATCAATGAAACTCAGAATAGTACTGAGCATTTTACATAATCCCCATTGAATACTGCAAATTTTTAAGGTAACTGGTGCCTGTAAGAACAGAGTTAGTGCCTACAGAGTGATTAGAGTTAGAATTTTCTTATTTCTGGTACCCAGTTTTCTCCATTGTTCAAAGACACAGACAAATAGCCTAGACCATATATCCCCTACCTCCTGGGCTGATAATACATGTTCCTTAGATTTCTTGGGCACTAGATGTCAGTATTGTTCCAGTAAGGCACTAGTGCGTCTTAAGTAAGTCCTTGCACCACGGAATACTTGTCTGTTTGATAAGTTGTGAGAGCACATAAAAGGGAGGGAGAAGTGGGGGCTGGTGGAGAGAACAAGCAAAAGTGACAGACCTTGAGAGCCAGAGGTTGACATCTAACATGTAAAAGTGATGTTATAAGGGAAATGGTTATGCTTTTAAAAACAGCTTTTTGGTTCTTGTGTTGTATATGCACAGGGTTTCTCATTAAAACCACTTTGAGAGAGTGCTTATTTAATTTATTTATTTTTTAGAGACAGAGTCTTGCTCTGTCACCGAGGCTGGAGTGCAGTGGTGTGATTATAGCTCACTGCAGCCTCGAACTCCTGGGGTCAAGTGATCCTCTTGCCTCAGCCTCCCGAGTAACTGGAACTACAGGCGTGTGCCACCACGCCTGGCAAATTTTTTAAATTTTTTTATTTTTTGTAGAGATGGAGTCTTGCTATGTTGCCCAGGCTGGCCTTAGCCTCCTGAAGTGCTGAGATTATAGGCGTGAGCCACCATGCCTGGCCAAGAGAGTGTTTAAAACAGATTGTTGGGAAAAAACAAAAACAAAAAAACAAAAAACCAGACTCTTGGGCCTCTAGAGATCTGCATTTAGTAGGTTTGGGGCAGGGGAGGGACTTGACGTTTTTAATTAGGATTGGGGTGATTATGATGTTCCCTTGTACCAGTAGAGCAGGAATTAGTCTTCGTGATGTCTAAGATTGAATGCCACTGATAGTCATAAGGACATTCTGCAAAATTTGATTTTACCCTTGGAGTAGAGGGAAAGTACATATTTTCAGAGAAGCCACATTTTTTTCTGATTCCTTTATATTCCTTAAGATCTTTTTTTTCCCCATCAAACATGGTATTGGTGATGTTTTTGGTAATAGCTGGTTTTCTGGCTGTGCTCAGATTTTCATTGAGAATCTGAAGAAAAATTGGCTTTTCTGTATTATTTTGGGCTTGATGTGCTGTCTTCCTCTGTGGTCACCTTCTTTTCTCTTTAAATCAGGTGGATTTAACTGGTGGAATAAAGAGGAGAGAGGCTTTTTTTTTTAATAAGTAGGCCAGACATGCATGGCACAGTTGAAGGGCTAGTGGGTTATATTTGTTGTCCTTCTTGATTTATCACCGCCCTGTGATAGCTCTTCCTTTTACTGAGTTTGATCCTTAACCTATAATTCACAATAATCTCAAGAAGGTTGGAATTTCTTCAGAAAACAAGAAGGAAGTGGAGAAGAAAGTGGCTGTGAAACCCATAGAAACCAAGAACAAGTTCTCCCAGGCAAAGCTGTTGGCAGGAGCTGTGAAGCATAAGAGGTCAGCCAGCACTCACACAACTTAGATTTTCTTCTGGCTGGGTACTCTGAAATGCCACTTGTAATGGTAACCAGAGCAAAAGGTTACCTAGCATAAGTCTTGGTGAAGTTCCTTTGGTGTGCTCACCTCTCTCTCCCCTTCCAGATTTGGTGTTTTCTATAGCCTTTGACCCTGTCTTTCTGATCATTCATTCCACAAACATCATAACAGCTACTCTTTGTTGGGCACCTGACATGTGAAAGGCATTGTGTTAAGTGCTTCCTGTGCATGATCTTATTTATTCCTCAGGTGCTTGTGAAGGTGCCAATGAAGTACAAATTATTATGATCTGTTTTACAGATGAGAAGACTGAGAATTTGAGGTTGAGGACCTTCTTTGTCCAAGGTCACATAGTAATATGAGAGCTAGAGTTCAGTATTTGGGCATCTGTGTTTCTATGCAAGTGAAGTAGCAGGTCCTGTGAAAGGATTGGTGTGGGTATAGTGAGAGCAAGGAGGAGGAACGTAACTCTGCCTGGTGGGGAGGGTGTGTGTGCTCATGTTGGGGAAGTTAGGGATGGCATTAGGAAGATGTTGATCAGGTAGGACAACTAGGGCTTTGACAGAAGAGACAAGGGTGACAACAGCCCAGGGAGAGGGAACAGCTGCTGCAAAGACACTGTGGCCCGAAGGAACATGGCAGCTGTGACAGGGTTACAGACCTGACTGTGGCTGTGTTTGACTGATGTAGGGGTGGTAGCACTACCTAGAGGTTTTGATAAGTTCTTTGTTATGTTTGCTCCTCCCTTTCCAATCCTGAAACGGCACCAGAGTGATTGAATCTGGTCATTTCAATTTGACCAACCGATCAACGGGCAAAATGATCTTAAGTTTAAGTGTAGTCTATTAGGAAAATCAATAGAGTATATTGGCAACCAGCCATATGTTTTGAAGGGAGTGTTTTGATGCAGTCGTGTGGTTTGGCACACCATCCATGTGCTACAGATGTTCCTAGGAACATTGCCTACTTGTAAAAATGTCATCATGGTAGAACAGCAGAGGGGAGGAATATCAGTGGCCTGAAAAGGGCTTGTTATCCAAGCTATGAATTATTCCTTTCAAGTTCTCACATAAGCTTTCCTGCGAGGCCCAGTGTCTTTCAGGATTTGAACCTGGGTCAGTTTTACTGGACTGTGCCAAGGAAGGGCTCTCCAGGTGGGCAATTAGTTACTTCTTGGGAGTGGTCTCGCTGGTAGCAGAATGGGTGTTGGAACTATGTCCTTTGATCCTTAGATCACCTTTAGAATGGGCTTTGTATTAGCTTATTTGGTGACTTGCATATAAGCCCTTTTGGGTTTTGGAACGATATCATTTCATGTTGCTTTGTGTAGCAAGGTGACGAATTAGTCTCCTGGGGCAGGAGTTCCCAATCTCTCTGGCCCTGGGTTTATTAGAATTACCTGGTAGTTTGTTGATAATATGTATGTCCAGGCCTTACACTAATTCTGGTTCAGTAAGTTTGGAGTGAGTTCTGGGCGTTGTAATTTTTAAAGTTGCATGGATGATTCTGAAGCCTGGTGGAAGTAGAAGGCACTGCTGTGTGTTATGCTATGGAGCATAAAAACAAAACAAGCACCTATTTCTTACCTTCTTTAAAGGAATATTATTTGCTTTCTTCTAATTTGCTCTTTTGTTTATTGTTATAAACGATTGACCTAGCTCATTAATTTTTAGCCTTTTCAGTTATAGGTATCCAAAGCTATAAATTTTCCTCAGCTTTCAGGGTATATAAGTTTTGTATTTCTTTCTAAGTATTCTTAAATATCCATTATGATTTCTTTGACTCAGGAATTATTTAGAAGTATATTTTAAAAATCTCCATATTGAAATACCTTAACCATATTTCATTCGTTCTAAGATAAACCTTCCTCCCTCTCACTACATTTTATCACTTTATAATCAATGATGTCTTAGGGTCTATGAAATATATTTATCTTTCGTTATTGATTTTTAACTTAATTGCATTGTGGTTTGTATATACTGATTCTTTTGAAGTTGCTTTAGATTTGTTATTATTCCTATTCCTGAGGTTAATTTTTATGAATGTTCCAAGTACATTTGAGGAGAATCTGTGTTTTGTAATTATTGGTTTTGGATTCTATGTAAGTGCAGCAGATCAAGCTTGTTAACTGTATTGTTTAAATCTTCTATGTCTTTTATGTATTTGTGTGCTTGTCCTATCAGTACATGAGAGAAGTATTTTGAAATCTTCCACTGTTAATAGTGATTTCTTGATTTCTCTTCATAGTTCTGTCAAATATATATTTTTAAGCTCCTTAATTAGATGCATACATATTCTGAATTGTTATTTCTTCATCATGAATCGAACTTTGTTTCATTATAAAGTAGCCTTCTTTATCCTTTACAATGCTTTTCGTCTTAAAGTCTATTTTCCTAATTGGTTGGGTTTTTTTTTCCAGTTTGTTTGGTTTTGTTTTTTTGAGACAGGGTTTTGCTCTGTTGCCCAGGCTGGAGTGCAGTGGCATGATCATAGCTCACTGCAGCCTCAAACACCTGGGCTCAAGCGATCCTCCTGTCTCAGCCTTCCCAGTAACTAGTACTACAAGTGCGTGCCACCATGACCAGCTAATTTAAAAAAAAATTTTTTGTAGAGACGGGGTCTTGCTGCCCTGGCTGGTCTCCAACTCCTGGCTTCAAGCAATCTTCCTGTGTCTGCCTCCCAAAGTGCTGGGATTACAGGCATGAGCCACCGCACCCAGCCTGTTTTCCAAATAATGATATAGGTACCCCAGACTTCTTTAGGTTATTTGCCTCAGTACTTCCTTTGCCATTCTTTTACTCTGAATCTTTCCGGTTATTAAGTTGTTTTTGTTTTTCTTTTGTTAAGTTTTTAGATGTGTCTCTTATAAATAGCTGCTTTTAAATTTAGTCTGTTAATCTCTTTTTACTAATAGATTTGGTCTATTTATAATAATTATTAAGATTTTTGATATTTCTACAATCTTAATGTTATTTGTCTTTTATTTGTAAAAATATTTTTCCTTATGTTCTTGCTTTTAAAAAAATGATTGAGATTCAGATAACTTTTATTCATTTGTTTTCTTTCTACTACTTTGGATTTATATACTCCATTTTTATTCTTCTAGTAGCTAACCTTGCAATTTACCAGGCATGCTTAGCAAAACCCAAAGTAAATTCCTATTTTGCCATCGTGCACAATTATACATGGACCTTAGAACCTTTAGCTACAATCACCCTCTTCCTTCTTTATATGCTACTATTGTCCAGGACTTTAGTATGGTCATGTTTAACACTACAAAGTAGATGTTATTTTTTTATACAGACAATACTTGTTTAGATTTATGTTTGTGTTTATATTTTATATTAGTATCAATTTCTTTGTTCACCGTCCCTTCTATCTGTGATATTTCCTTCTTTATTGAAATACATTCTTTAGATCTTCTTTTAGTGAAAGTCTTTTGGGTGACTCTCAGAATCTCTAGCATGTCACTGAAGATGTTTTCTTTAATCTTTAATAACTTAACTAAAATTTTGTCATTTGTGAACATGTCCAGATATTGTTGAAATTCATTCTGTGGTTCTAACCAAATTGAATGATAAGGACAAACAAGTTTAAGTGATGCTTGAGGACACAATGTTCACTCCTTGGATTTGTTAGGAGTTTGTCTTTATAACTAATGATATAATTTGAAGGAGGTTAAGAACCCGAAATGAAGGCTTTTCATTTTATATCATCTTAGCTCCTTGAGGCTGCCTAAGACTCATGTAAATAGTTATTGGAGATCCTGATTCCTTAAGCTTTGATCCCCAAGATTGGATGTAGCTCAAATCACCTTGTTTTTTGTTGCAGCTCAGAGAGTGGCAACAGTGTGAAAAGACTGAAACCGGACCCTGACCCAGATGACAAGAATCAAGGTGGGTGGCAGCCTTCATTTCTTTTACTCATAATACACATGAACCACAGTAAACGGCTGGAATGCATTGCATCTACAGATGAGTGCATTTGTCTCTCTTCAAGCAAGTCTACCTAGACTTAATTTACAAACTATTTTATACTGGGCAGGATTTATACCCAAGACTTCGTCAGTTGCCTTGCAAAAGTAATATGTTAGAAACCAGTGGAGCTGATAAATGACCATTGTGCTGTCCCAGGAATGCCTTGGTCATATCACTTCTCACAGAGGTTTTTTTCCCTGTCTGTCTCAAATGTCAAGTTTCTTGATTTCACCTGGCTTGCTATTGGTGGGAGGTAAAATGCTGGCTCCTGCTGATTGCTGGATTGGATTGAGCCTACAAGTTTAATACAGTCTCTAGGGGTACACTTTCTTTGGTTTTTACCTTTGTGTGATGAAATCTGCCTCTGTATTAAGGGGCAAGAAATTGTAAGTGAAGGTGAATGTTCCTGGGGGCTGGATTAGGGATGACAAATTCAAGAGTCTGTTTTTAGTTCTACCCCCAACTCCTTGTGGGATTAATACTCTGAACTAAACTCCGTGGGTCAACAGGGCTTATGTTTATTTCTCTCTCAAAAAAATAGTGGATGCTTTTTAATGTATATCTACTGAGCACCATTAATGGTGAGCTGCTGCTGTTACCCTTTTGCTCTAGAACTTACTTTTAAGTTCAGTAAAGAGACTTCCTTCTACTCATATCTGCTTCCATCCAATGAGCCTTAGAGGGAAACAGCATTATACATTTCTTATGTATCCGTCCAGAGCTATTCTGCTTATGTATGTATACATACATTACAGATATATATGTTCATATTTTTAAGCACTTTATTATAGATAATTTTAAACATATTCAAAAGTTGGGATAATAGTATAATGAAGCCTTGTCACCTAGCTTCAACAATTTTTAACACATAGCGAATCTTACTTCATTTATACCTCCCCAACTGTAATATTTTGAGATGAATCCAAACATCATATCATTTCATTCATAGTTCTTCAATATGTGTCTCTAAAAAATAAAAGTTCTTTTTTTGTTTCTTTGTTTTAACAATTGTAATACCATTATCATATCTACAATAACCATAATAATTACCAAATATTATCAAATGTTAGGTTAGTATTCATTTTCCCCAATTGTCTCAAAAAAAATTTTTCTTGACAATTGTTTTTTAAAAAATCAGGATCCAAGCAAGGATGACCAGACATTGTATTTGGCTAATATGGCTTTTGAAAAAATTATTGGGGTATAATTCACATACCATAAAATTTGCCCTTTAAAAGGATACAAATTAGTGGTTTTTAGTATGTTCACAGGTTCTACAACCATCACCACTATGTAATTCCAAAATATTTTCAATGCCCAAAAGAAACCCTGTACCATTGGCAGTTGTTTTCCATTCCATCTTCCCCCACAGCCACTGGCAACCACGAATTACTTTCTGTCTCTGTGGATTTGCCTTTTCAGACCATTTCATGTAAATGGAATCATGCAATTTGTGGCCTTTTGTGTCTCGCTTTTTTCACTTACTGTAATGTTTTCAAAGTTCATCCATGTTGTAGCATGTAATAGTAATTTTTATTAATGGCAAAATAATTTCCATTGTAAGATATACCGCATTTTGTTTGTCCATTCATCAGTTCATGGACATTTGGGTGGTTTCTACGGTTCGGCTAATATAAATCACGTACAAGTTTTTAGGTAAACAACTTGGGTATATACCTAGGAGTGGAATTGCTGGGTCATATGGTAACTCTATGTTTAACGTTTTGAGGAAGTGCTAAACTATTTTCCAAAGAAGCTGTACCATTTTTATGTTCCAGTGTATGAGGGTTCCAATTTTTTCACATCTTTGCCAATACTGTTATTGTCTTTTTTATTATATCCATCCTTGTGGGTGTGAAATGGTATCTCATTGTGGTTTTGATTCACATTTCCCTAATGACTAATGATACTGAACATCATGTACTTATTGGCCATTTGTAAATCTTCTTTAGAGAAATATTTATTCAAATCCTTAGCCTATTTTTAAATAGAGTTATTTATCTTTTTATTGTTGAGTTGTAAGAGTTCTTTATGTATTCTGGATACTAGACACTTACCAGATATATGATTTGCACATATTTTCTCCCCTTCTGTAGGTTATTTTTCCTCTTCTTGATAGTGTCCTTTGGAGCAGAAAAGGACCACATTAATTTTGGTGAAATCCAGTTTATCTAGTTTTTCTTTGGTTGCTTGTGCTTTAGGTGTCATATCTAAGAAATATTGCTTAATCCGTTGTCATGATGATTTATACCTATGTTTTCTTTAAAGAGTTTTATAGTTTTAGCTCTTGCATTTCAGTCTGATCCATTTTGAGTGAATTTTTGTATATGGAATGAAGTAGGGATCCACTTTCATTCTGTGTGGATATCCAATTTTCCCAGCACTGTTTGTTGAAAAGACTTCTTTCCTCTGCTGAATTGTGGCATTCTTGTCGAAAATCAGTTGACCACAAATTACTCTCTTTTCTCTTCCATTGAGATATATGTGTATCTCCTTAGGCCATTACCACATAATCTTGATCACTATAGCTTTGTGTAAGTTTTGAAATTGGGAAGTGTGAGTCTTCCAATTGTGTTCTTCTTTTTCAAGATTGTTTTGTCTATTTGGAGTCCCTTGCATTTCCGTATGAATTTTGGGACCAGTTTGTCAGTTTCTGCAAAAAAGGCAGCTAAGATTTTGATATAGCGATTGTTGGAATCTGTAGATTAATTTGGGAATATTGCCATTTTATGCCTTCTTAACAATAGGCTAATAAGTCTTTTTAAGTAGAATTTAACCTGTAGGTTCTTCCTCCTTTCTGAATTTATTTTTTGTTTCTTTTATATTTTACTTGTAGAGAAACTGGTCTTTGTATTGTGGAGTTTCCCACACTCTAGGTTTTACTGACTGTATCCCCATGATGTTCCTTATACCCTGTGTTTCCTGTAAAATGGTAATTAGATCTAGAAGCTTGATCAGTTCAAGTTGATTTTTTGGTAAGAATACTTCATACATTATTTTTATACTTTCTATCATTATTAGCAGTATTTTAATCTAACCTACTTTTTTGTTCATTGCTTAATTCATTTATTATTGTACCTTGGAAATCATTGCATAACTGCATAACATAAAGAGTGTCCTCGTTCCTTGTTAAGGCTGTGTAGTGTTCCACTGTATGGTTGTATCATAGTATATTTATCCCATTTTTTATTGATGACCATTTAGATTGTTTTCATTCTTTTCCTATTCTGCTGCTTCAGTAACAACCCTGCACGTGTGTAATTTTCCACATGCACAAAAAGATCTGGTTAAATACTTAGAATTTGATGGGTCAAAGAGGATACACATTTGTAATTTAGGTAAATATTGCCAAATTGCCCTTAAGATAAAATATTCCGGTTTTGTACTCCCATCAGCAATGTAGGAGTTCTGTTCACTGACATCTTTTTAATATATAAGAAACTTGCTAAAATGTTGCTGCTTAGATAGGATAAATATAAACTGTATATGTATATACACACACAAAAACACTTTCATAGGAATCTTTTTTTTTTCTGAGATAGGGTCTTGCTGTGTTGCCCAGGCTGGAGTACAGTGGCTGTTCATAGGCATAATCATGATGTATTATAGCCTCAAACTCCTGGGCTCAAGCAGTCCTCCTGCCCCAGCCTCCTGAGTAGCTGGGACTATGGGCATGTGCCACTGTGCCTGGCATAGGAATCTTCAATGTAAACTAGTTGCCCTATATCTGGTGCTTATTCTCTGGTAAGAACTGTTTGAATTAATCAATAGAAAGAAAAATTTGTGTGGTTTCTTTTAACTGTCTATCTCAGGTAGACACTTGGGTTTTAGAGCCATCTTTTTTTGTCATGCTAAATCTCTTCTTTCTACCCCTGCATTCTTGCCTAGCAGAAGCTAGGCAAGAAATATTTTCCTTTGCTAGGAGTTAAGGCCTCACAAGAAGAATGCTCCTTGAAGCTTGCTTCAGAGTCTTGTCCTTGGCAGTAGGAGAATTTGCCCCTTGATCCGTACTCTGTGACTCTGATGGAGATTCAGTCTTTCCGCACTGAAGACTCTGAACTTAAGCTCTGAGCAGAGCCAGTGAATGCACAAGTTGGCCCCATCTACTCCCGAGTCACGCATCTGTCTGAATCCCAAGAACATTCTCTAATAGTAATTTTCTGTGTTAATTTGGTATTACAATGTGGCCCTGCAAATGTTGGCAGGAAACTTCACCAAATGGGTGAGATCAGAGGGCACTATTTTGTTCTCTTTGAACAGTTAACTGCTTTTGGAATGAAATTTGTCAGAGTTGCAGTCTCTTTTCTTTCTTGAAACCTCCTAGATAATGGGGAAATTTGGTCTTTTCACATAAACTCTTTTTGCCACAGTGGTCCAGATTCCTTGGTTGCATTTCTATAGCTGGCTTTCATCCTTGGATTAGGCCAGTTCTCAATCTCCATAGGTACTCTGAACTTGATCCTTCTTTTCTATCTAAAATAGACCCTTAAATTCCATTCACCCTTGAAATATGGTCATGCGCCACAAAATGACATTTCAGTCAATGAAGGCAGCATATAGACAGTGGTCCCATAAGATTATGATACTGTATCTTTACTGTACCTTTTCTATGTTTAGATATGTTTAGATACACAAATACTTAACTATTGTGTTACAGTTGCCTACAGTATTTAGTGTGGTAACATGCTGTGTACACGTTTGTAGCCTACAAACAATAGGCTGTACCATATAGCCTAGGTGTGTAGTAGGCTGGACCATCTAGGCTGTGAAAGTACATGATGTTCACACAGTGACAAAGTTGCCTAATGATGCATTTCTCAGGTCGTATCTCTGTCCTTAAGCAAGGATGTCTGTACTTAATAAAATGATAAACCTCACTGAACAGCTTCACATAAATTAGTGTGCTGAGTAACTGATGTACATAGTCTTATAAAGTATGTTTTTTTAAACAACCACATTTTTCTAACAGAATACTGAAAATATCATTCTGTATGTTACACATAATAATACAATGTATGTTTAAGTAATGAATGATATAGTTTGATGTTATGTCCCCAATTTTAAAAGAGCATCAAATTTTCATACCTCCCCTCTCCAATTAGCCATTTGCAATGTAACTCTGTCTTTAACACATTTTCCTGCATTCTTACACACTATGAATGCTGGCCTGCTCTGCGCCAGGCCCTGTGCTGTATGTCCTGGAGGTGGAATGGTGAGGAAAGAGCCTGTGCCTTCAAGGCTTACAGTTAGTGGAGAATACAGACTAGCAACCCCTGTCTGGTCTTCTATAGCCTTCTTAGCTTAAATACAGGGATGCCTTTGGAGTTAAAGAGATGTGTAGGACTCTTCCTCCCTAATTTAAATGGCCCAGAATGTTCTTTGAATTTTTGCATTCACCTTTTGAAAAAAATTGTCTTAATTGGTCATATATGCACTTAATAAAAAATTCAAAAGGGACAAAGAGTGTGGAGTGAAAAGTAAGTCTTCTGTGTTCCCCAACCACCCAGTTTCTTTTCTCAGATCAGCCATTGCTACCAGTTTTTATGTATGTTTTCAGACACTGTCATATACATGGGCATGTCACTGTACCCCCAAATTATAACTTTTATATACTGTTCTGCTCCTTGCCTTTTTCATTTAGCACAATATCTTGGAGCTCATTCATTATCAGTATACACAGAGATGCTTTTTTCTTCTTAATGACTGAATAGTAGTTCATTACTTAACCAGTCACCTATTAATGGACATTTTGGTTGTCTCCAGTCTTTTGCTATGTAACCAATGGTTCTCTTTGAGTGAATGTTCTCTTATGAACATCATTTAAGTTTGAAGGACATGGTCAAATTTCTCTATATCCCCTCAGCAACATAATAAAGTTGGCTGTTCCCCACATGTTCCCTCCTAATATATTATTTATCTTCCTATGTTTAAAATTCATCTGTTCTTTTTTCTATGAACTGTTCATGTCTTCTGTCCACTTTTTGTTCAGTTGTTGGTTGTTTTTTAACAGATTTGTAAGAATGCTTTATATCGTCAAAAAATTAGCTTTTGTGATATATGTTAGAAATATTTGCTACTGCCTCCTGTGGCCCTGTTGTTACTATCTCTGCAATCATGGTCAGCCTCATTTTACTTTTCTGCATCTCCATGTTTTAACATTGCTTAGCTTTAGCAGCTTCCTTTTCCCGTATCACAGCTTCTTGTAAAGATGAACAAATAACACGGATCTCCTGAACTTTGTGTACTGGCCATTTGATATCTCTTTTAGCTTCCCAGTGGTATTTTTTGCTTACTCCTGGTTTCAAATACTTGGAACTATGTATCCTTTTCACATTTGCTTGAGTTGTCTGGATAAGTGAGGTGTTAGTGTACCTAAGGCAAAACCCCAGAAGGTAGAATGCTTGTCAGCCTGAGGCAATGGAGTATGAACTCCAACCCTCACTCCACAGTGAGCTCAGGTATCATTTTAGTACATTATCTTTTGATTCAGGTTTAGTTCAACATTTTCTACTGTTAATTGACCTATAACCTTGCCAAGTCATTTGACTTTCCTCATCAGTAAAATGGGGATAATACCTACATATCAAGTTGTTGTAATGATTAAATGAGGCCAGAAACATTTAGAGGAAAGAAGAGAGTTCTTAACTTTTCCTTTAACCTTCAAGTCCTGCATTTTCTAGATTGAGAACTTCCATCATTGGGGTGGCAGAGTAACTGTGCATTTCCCGCAAAGAAAAGAGTCCCAGCTTCTAGGTGACATTCTGCATGGTCTTAAAATGTTACCTGACAGGCTTCAGTTTTCCCAGTCGTGAAAGAGGAACACAGCTGGAAAGCAAGGGTCATATTAAATCAGTTTCTAAATTGCGTATCTCCCCTATCAGGGAAAAGCAGCCCTTCTTGATACAGAATGTTATTCTTCAGCTGATGTTTGGCCTTGAAAATGTATCTGTGCTAGCTGACATGTTGGTCAATAGTATGCAATGGTGTAATATGCTGAGAATTGAATAGAATTATTAGTATTGCTCACAGTGTCTCTCTTAATCTGTCTTCATCCCTGCTGTTGAGAGCATGTGGAAGTCTTTTATCTCCCCATGTCCATTTCCTGCCCTGAGAGTGAGTAAGGAATGATATTAGACGTGACTCCCACTTGCTGTAATACTGTGACTGTATTGAGTCTAGGGAAATCAAACCATGATGAGCTACACTCCAAGAGTATATGGGGAACTGATGGGGAACAAGCGAGTACAGTCAGGCTCTGGGATTAAAAAGAACTTGGATACTTTCCCTCCCTCTCTGAGACTCAAGATTTGCTGTATTTAAAATGAAGGGTTTAGTTTAGGTTTTTAAAGAACCATCTAGCTCAAAGATTATTTGAATTATTAAGTTCCCTTCTAGCTCTTAAATTCTGTGATTTTATGATTCATATCTTACAATACCCAAGACATTTCTTTTGTATTATTTTTGAAGTATCATACAAATGGTTTTGAGATATATATTAGAATATATGTTTTAAGGTATATGTTGAAATTTAGTCATTTTAAAATAAATGATGACAGAAGCCAAAAATAAATAAATTAAAAAAATAAAAAGACCTTGGTTCAAGTTCCAGCTTTGCCCCTTTACCTTGAAAAGTCATGTCACCTCCTGGAGCTTCACTTCCTTCCTTTCCCCATCTGTGAAAAGAGGTAATGATAGTATTGGCTGCATGGGTTGTTTTGAGGCATCCATGGGTTTCTGTGGGTAAAACCCTTGGTACTGTGCCTGGAACATGCTAAGTACACCCTCAACTTTGGAAAAGGGTGATGAAGTAACAGTCCTTCCTCCTTTTTTGCAGAGGCCTCATCCTGCAAGTCTCTTGGAAACACTTCCCTGAGTGGCCCCTCCATCCACTGCCCCTCAGCCGCAGTCTGTATTGGCATCCTCCCAGGCTTGGGCGCCTACTCGGGGAGCAGCGACTCTGAGTCCAGCTCAGACAGTGAAGGCACCATCAACGCCACCGGGAAGATCGTCTCCTCCATCTTCCGAACCAACACTTTCCTCGAGGCCCCGTAGCTCCTCTGTCCTTACAAGAGGGAGCTTCCTCCCCAAGGGTAGATTGGACCGTTCATTCTGCCTACAGGCATCACATCCCTCAAAAAACTCCTTTGCCTGCTTCCTGTGTACACCGTGACACTTTTAACCTAATCTAAAAATGTGCCAGAATATACGTGTGGCCCGAATTGTGTTTGGTTTCTCTTCCCACTCCAATGCAGATGACCAGACCTGTCCTTCTGCCTCTTTCTTCACTGATGTGATGGAATGGGGGGCAAGGCCCTGCAGAAATTCCACTAAAAATGGGAGAATAGGCACCAGCTGGCTTGCAGAGGGGTTTGGGTTTTATTGCTTTCTGGTTTTGTCTTTTTTTCCTTTCCCAACAGCACAAAGAAGCAAGGGCAGTTATTGGAGGTATTATTTAAACATTTCTTGTAGGTGAACACGTTGTTTGGTTCTACTGCGTTGTGGAGCATGTGGGGGAAGGGAACTGACCCAGGTGATGAAATGGAGCCCTTCCCTGGAACTAACCAGTCCTTGATGTTGTTTGACTAAGTAAAGATTATAAATTATATCTGCGGGGGTGTCACTTAACACTCAATGTTCATTGTGAAGTTTTTCCTTACCTTTGGCCATTCTGCTCCCTCCATCCAATCCCATTTGTGTAGGGGAGGATTGGCAACAAGAAAGCTTCTATCTTCTCAGACCTTCTCTCAGTCTGGCAAATTATTTTGTTTTTGTTTTTGTTTTTGTTTTGAAATAAAGGATTTAGTTTAAGATTCTAAACCTCAAACATAGGCCTTATTTAATCATGGCCAGAAATCAGAACTGCTGGTAGGTATGTTAATGAAATGACTTACTTCTGGCAGCTCCTGGAATCCTAATATTGCCAACCAGTGGGACATACCTGCATGCTATGACTGTACTCTATCGAGGCCCTTCTCTGTTTGATGCATCGTATAGTTGTGGCTTTTAACTACAAAGCTATTTCTAGCTTAAAGGTGCTGCCCTCGTGCTTTTCTCCTCTTTTATCTGCTGCTGCTACTGCTCTTTTCCCTTCCCAAACAGCAGCTTCAAGGCCACGAGCAGCCAAGAACTAGAGGTATTGCTCCACCTCAGTGTCTCATAAAGGGACACAGGCTCATCCCTTGGATTGTGAAGGAGGCAGAGAGAGAAGGTGTGGAGACCTCAAGGACAAAGGTAGGCATGAGCTTTAATAAAAATCTGTAGGCTCCGCTGCTTCAGGAGGATGGGCCTGTATAGCTCTTTCTTCCCCTTGGTTCCTATGTCAATTGTTTCTACTTCCTTGGGTGTGAGACTGAGTGAGAAACACATAGAATGTGTTGACACTGTGATGCTGGCAGGCAGAGAAGCTACTCAGTTTTAATATGGGCAGAGAGGCCCCTGGATCTCATCCAACCCACTCCTTTTCCCCTTGCAATGCAGTGACACTCTGGTGCCCTTTGGCAGATGGTGACTTCCCTTCACCCATAACTGATGCCTTGTGAATTCTTCCTTCTTTTTGGTACTACTCTATGCTAATGGTTCCTAACTGTTGGTATGGGCATGTTAACTCCATCCTAACAAGACGTTTAGGTAAAACTGTGTAGGCACCTTCTGCTTCTCTGCTTCATTGTTCCTGCAATCGCGTTGTCATTATCATAGCACGTACCCAAAATACGTGCTATGATACCCAGGAAATAAAAGCCACCATCTTTATGTGGCTTGACTTTTAAGAGGCCATTACTATAACTCCTGGCCTCTGTTAAAGTTGGAAGAAGTTGACGAAGGGTTACAGGTTTTAAAAACATACATTAACATGAAAGTTAGTAAACCCGTCAGAACAAGATCTTGTTTTTCCTATACTGAATCTTGTGCTTCCAACTGTCCCCATCTGTCACAGCTAGATTGTATGGAGGATGCTGAGACTTCAGACTGAGGTTGCTTCTGTTGTTGTCTCAGGAGAGATTGAGAATCAGTGGTGATCATTTCATCATATTCTATTGTACCCATTAGCACAGAGCCCTGGAACTGAAACACAGCTTCTGTAGAAACCATTGCTAGCAAAGCAGGGTGTGGTCTGACCAACAGAGGAAGCAGCCTTGGAAGACATCTAGTGTAGAACTTGTGGTTCAAACCCAAAGAATAGTATAAACAGGAATGGAAGGAAACTCTGCTTTAAACCAAAAAGTATAGTGCTCCTGCCTTAATAATTGGGATTTTATAACTAGTAGTAAGAGATAAAAACAAAGTTTGGGGTGGGTTTAAGCTTGCTTACGTTGTCCTGAGTGGTCGTATTCTTAGAACTCTCCAATCATGTGAGGGAGAAAGCTAATAGGAATCCTGTTGCCAGCTCTACTGGGGAGGATTATCTAGCTTGTGTCACTGCCTGGGTGGGGAGAAAGGGGCATGAAGTTCAAAGCATCCATTTTTCCATCTGTAAAAAGCAGGGAGGCTCATGTGACTAGACCCAAAAAGGTGGCTGGCTACTTGTTTATGTGTGCCTTCCTAGGGTCCCAGGACCCAGGAGGAGAGAGAGCTGGCTTCCCAAATCCAGAGTGGGGGCTTTAGCTGTTTTCAGGAGCATTCTGTAATGGGAATCAGGAGCTGCTAACTAGGGGTGTCTTGGGCTAGTCCTTTGCATCCTCATTTCTTTTGCTCTTTAGCTCTGAGTTCTTCCCTTCTGGACACCTCCTTCCCACCCAAGAGAGAAGCTTCATTTGCCTGGGACTCTCCCCACTACTTCTGCTTTTCCTCCCTGACTAGCTACGTCACTTGGGCAAGGTTAGGGTGACCTCTCTGGGTCTCACTTTTCTCCTTGGTAAATAGGAATGATGCCACCAAATTCCTAGGGAGATAATCTGGATTAGGCACTAGGTGTACACAGTGCCCCAGTAAGTGGTAGCTGTCCTCAGTACTGTTACCCTTGGCCTTCCCTTGTTTCTGGGTGACGTGTCCAGAGCTCCCATTGGTGGCGATTTAGGCAGGTTTATCCATTCCACTGGCATTCCTCTCTTACAGCTAGAACACTGGCATGATGAAGGGTCAGATCTATTCGTCAAAGCTCCAACCACCAGCTTCTGCTATACACTTCCCTCTTAGCTAAATGTTAATTGCTTAGGCACACCCGGTTCCTTGGCTTGGATGTCCTAGCCGTGGGTATATGGCTCAGCTGTCAGCTTAGGCCCTTCCAGAAAAACAAAAAGGAGAGCTCTGTGGCAATGCACAATTACTTGGCCTTGGGTATTTTCTTGATTTCTTGGCATGCCCAGCCCACTTACGCGTAACAGGATGGAATGCAAGTTCTCGGTGGGAGGCTAAGGTCTTGGCAATGCTTTTGTAGTCACAGGTTGAACACAAGAAGCCAGTTGCACATTCATGCTTTAGTGATGCCGGCAAGGGCTGGCATTTGGCTCCCTTACCTGCTGGAGCAATGGTTTAGGGAGAAAGGGAGTCTCACAGCAATAACATGCAGAATATTGCCCCAACATGAGAGCTTTGCAGAGGAGACAGGCAGAAAAACCCAGAGAGACAACCCTTCATCCAAGTTTTGTACGGTAGGCTGCTCTCCCTTACTATTTCAGTAATAGTCACGCACATCATTATCCCTTGTGTTGACTCGTTCATTCAGTATATACTAAGAGCTTGCTATGTATGTGCCAGGCAGTTTGGGGCATTTGTGCACTATATTTGTGGACTGGAATGTCTCTCATCCTAAAAAAAAAAAAAAAACAGGTCCTGTGAAGTGGCCCTTCTCTACATTTTATAGAGGAAATCAGAATTCATAGTGGCTCAGTGACTTGCCTGAGGTTGTATAGCTAGGTGATAGAACCAGAATTTTCATTTGAGCTTTTAACTCTTAAGTCTGGCTTTCTGTGGTTTCAGTGGAACTTTTAATCAACAAAACTTCTAAACAAATATCAGTGCCCAGGCCTCAGTGGAGGAGATTCAAGGGTGAAGGAGGCTTTCTGGTCAGATTTCCAATTGGGCAGCCATCTATGTGCAGGAACCAAATAGCAGTGCCAAGGTTTGGATTTTTTTTAAAAAGTGACTTGACCTTGTCAACAGTTTAGGTACACTCCTTTCCCTTGGGAACTGAAGCCAGCCAGGTAAAGGGCCTGCTTGACTTACCAAGTCTCAGGACATGAAGCTGCCATACCCGAGGCAAGTGATCTGTGAGAGTGGGAGCATTTGGGACAGACCCCCAGTGCAAGGCAGAGCTCTGCCTTAAATGGCCTAGTGGACGGCAGTCTCCCCAGTTTTACCATCTGTTAAGTCACTCCCATAGGGAGTTGTAAGGGAGAGGTGGAGAGGTCTGTTTCTGGGGAACGTGGGGCTGGGAGAAGGCTGCTCCCCTATTTATGCCTCTGGTAATCAGACTTAACAGATTCTCCCAGGCTGGGGTGGGTGCAGACTTACCTGGGTGTGCCATCTACTAGACTCACTTCAACTACCAAATGAGAGGGTAAACAAGCACTCTGTGCTGATGTTTCAAGTAACACCCAGTCTTGCAGCTGTCCTGAACAGATGAACCAAAATGAGCCAGATGTGCTAGTAGTGGGGTTCCATCTGTGTTGCCGGCCTGGGGGCCAGTGAACTGTGCTTTCCTGAAGGACAGGCTACAAAATCAAGGCTCCGTGTAGTCCTGTGGCCCTCTCGAGAAGTGAAGGTGTCCCTAGAGGATACTTCATCTGACTCTTGGTGGCCACAGAATCAGCAGAGGCATCGGAAGCTTAGGATGAAGGTATCCCTCACTTGCTCCCACCAGATAAACTGTGGCTCGAGCTCACCAGGCATGTGTAGGTGGGAACCTGCCTGGCATGCTGCCTAATCCTAGCAGGCTGCCTAATCCTAGCAGGCCCCGGTAAGAATTACTGATCAGGAGACTAGTAACTGACTTCCCTGTTTCAGTGGCGTGGAGTGACAGATGCGTTAGTTAGCAGCTTGAGCAGAAGCAGCCCTTGCAGAGCCAAGGGAAGACATTCAACTCAGTGGAACAAGGATGGGCATGTAGTCAGCTGGACTCGGATAGAACTTCTGGCTCTGCCTCTGGGAGACTTGACTAGCTTCTCTGCTTGCTTCCTCATCTCTGAAATGGTCATAGTCAGGGGCTACTGGAAGGGTGTATCAAGATAGTGCCTGTAAAGCACTTAATACGGAGCTGGAAGCCTAGTGCTTAATAGAAGGGTTAGTTGTTACTGGTTACGTGTCACTGTGTCCACAGGGCTGACTGGAACTCCAGGCTGGGGATGGAAAGGTAAAAGGCGTCATGTGGAAGAAAGGAGGATCTGGGAGGAGGGCTGGGGTTTCAGAGAGTGGTCCTCTGGCTGGTTTCATAAAGTTGGACCTGAGCCCAGAGAGAGGGATGTGGTATTAATAGAGACAGCAGGGACAGAAGCAGCCCTACTTAGGGTCCTGAGGCCAAAGAGGCTTGCACACACCTCTTGTGGGGGACCACAATGCCTGGGAGACCCAAAGGAAGAGAGATGGGTGGCTGGGACTGCTGCCCAGCGGGGGGGTCAAGATGTGGTGTTGGCTAGGCCTGAACGGGAGTCCCAGAAACTGGTGTGGGCCTGCACATTCTGTTCATCCACACATATCTACTATATACAGTGTGCCAAGTTCTGTGCCAGTTTTACAAAGGTTATCACTGTTGATAAGGAATGCACGTCCCCATGCAGAAGGGATTACACCAACTTCGCAGGCTTGCCGGGTGGGGGAAGGGATTTTCAGGTTACATTTCCTGTCCCAGATCAGTGAGCGTATGAGGGCCCAGCTGAGGAAGGAGTGGACACAGGGACATCTGAAACTCCTTTATTACCCTGAGTATAACAAATAGGACACAGTCACAGTATTAAAAAACAGAGCAGGAATTAGGTGCAGGCTACAATGCAAAGTATGCACCAAGAACATGATCCTTTCAGAGTCTGCAGCTAGTTACTTGGAAAAAGCCAGTTATGATTGTAAAAATTTTATTCTCCTTTAATAACAATAATTCCACTAAAATTATACAAAGTACATTCAATACTTAAGAGTGGCAAGGGTGGGGAGGGGAGGCAAGGAAGACAATTTGGCCTGGAAGCATCATCAGTTGACTCCACCAAAGGAAGCCCAGCTGGGCTGGGGGAAGTTGGGGGTGGAGGTCCAGTTGTAAAAAATAAAAATGTGGATCAGTAAAAAAAAGGCCACCCACAAGGACGCGGGGTGAGCGTGCATGTTGGGGGTGGGGAGAGGAGGACCAGCCGGCATGCTGCTGCTGGGTGGGGCTCAGGCGGGCTCGGAGTGGGTGGGGGGCAGGTTTTTATGCTTGAAATACTGCACGACTTGTTGGGGCAGCTCCGCCAGCACAGCTTTGGCCAAGGTCTCTTTTGCTGCCTGTAGGGTCGAGGGTGGGGTGGGGAAGAGAGAGAATAAGGATTAATGAACAGAAGTTTTGAGGGGCACTGTGCCCTGAGGGCTGCTGCAGCAGGTGTCCATGGAGGACAGAATTAGGGCTGAGGGCCAGGGCAGTGTAAAATTAGCGTCCCTCATCCCACCATTAGCAGTGCCTTCCTTTATGTTAAGTGTAACTCTTACCTTGAGCACCTGAGATGCCTCAGAGCAACAATTTAGGATGAATTTGTCTGTGGGAGGCTTTTTGGGGAAAGAGACAGTGGAGGTGTGCTGTACAACCTACTCATCTGGCAGACATTTCCTGAGCACCTTGGCCAGTTTAAATGGGCCATGACTGTCTGCTTTGCTGCTGAACTGCCAGCCACAGGCCAGGCACATGGAGGTGCTCACTGTCCTCAGGAAGCTAATGCTCCAGAGGAAGGAGTAGAACCATCTCAGGCAAACCCAGAGGATACTGGGCAGAGATTTGAGGACCACTGGGTATAAACCAGTGTAGTCAGTCCTTGCTGAGGCTGGCTCCCAGGAGGTGAGCCACAGCACCCCCTGAGAGGCCCTTACAGCCAAGGGAACTGAGGCCCAAAGAGGTCAGGGTTTGTGCAAGACCACACCATAAGCCTCTGGTCAAATGAGGGTTAGGCCCAGGCCAGCAGTGCAGGGGTGGCATCTGAGACTCTGCACCCCTTCTGGGACTCTTCATGTACCCTGCTGCCAGGGCAGCGACCAGGAAGCCAACCCCAGCCTTCTTGTGGGCAGACCTGGAATCACGTGCAAATAAGGCCAAAGCCTCCTGCAGGAATAAGGCAGAGGACACCAGTACCCCAGGCAGAGGCCTTTAAGCAGAGGTGGCCAACCTAAGATGAGGAGGGACCTTGTTTTCCATCTGCAAAATGAGGGGGCTGGATGAGGTATGATTACCAGGAAAGCTTCTCTCATCTTTGGGCATTTGCGCTGGTCCCTCCATCTGCCTGGAATGCTTTGTGCCACATGGATAACTCCTATCTCTCGTTCAGGACCCCAGTTAGAGGGCGGGTCCTCCAGGAGACCCTGCCCCAGAGCCCCAGTCTGGATTGAGCTTGCGGAAACAAGTGCTCCTCGGGGGCAAGGCCTAGCATGGCGCCTGGCACATAGGCCTTCAGGAAGTATAGTCAATGGAGCTGAGGGTGGAAGAGTCTAGGAGTGGGCCAGACAATCCCAAGACACATCCTTGATTATAAGCTATGGTTGGTCCCATAACCGCCACCTCCCCAGCCTGGGCCCACACTCACGTTGCGGAACTCTCGAAAGGGCACAAACTGCACAATATCTCGGGCTGCCTCCTCCCCTGTGTGGGAGCGCAGCATGCGGCTGTCCCCGTCTAGGAACTCCATGGCAGTGAAGTCAGCGTTGCCCACGCCCACGATGATGATGGACATGGGCAGCTTGGAAGCCTGCACCACAGCATGCCGCGTCTCCTCCATGTCGCTAATGACACCATCCGTGATGATGAGGAGGATGAAGTACTGCTGCAGGGAGGGGGTCAGCAGGGTATTCAGCAAGGCCCTGAGGCCCCTGGCACCCCTTCTTCCTCCCTCCTTTCCTCAGCCGCCAAAACCCCCCAACTCTTGGAGGAAGGCAGTGCTTCTTACCTTGCTGCAGCCAAGTCCCAGCCACCTCCCTAAGCATTCTGCTCCCCGCAGGCCTCTCTTGCCTTTAAACTTTGGCCAGTCACAGTAGGAAGTGCAAACTGCTCTCTCCTGCCCTGTGTGTCATCTTAGACTCCCCTCTTGTGGCCTCTGAGAGCCCTGGACTCCAGGCCTGGCTTTGCCAGTCACTACACTGTGGGACTCTGGGCAACTGACTTAACTCCCTGTACCTCAGTTTCTTCATCTGCAAAGTGGGAGTTGCTGCACCTATCTCAAAGAGATAACATGCCTGACACATGGCACTGGCTCAGTCACCTGCATTCCTGCCATGCCCATGGCTGGCAGGAGAGGGTGCAGGAAGACTCTGGCTGACAGACTCTGGGACCAGCCACCCCTTCTCTGCTCCACCTGAGCATGGATACACCTGTGACCCCCCTCCCCCACCTCCACAGCCACCCCATTCCCTACTCAACAAGGCATCTGAGACACCTTTCAGGAGCTAAGAGCAGGTCATCTGGGCCAGTGCCTCTGGGAGTGTGGGACTCTCCTGGTATACAAGTGGATTTGGGTCACATCCCAGACACAGCATTGAACATCATCGAGTCACAGTGGGGACAGTGTTGGTTTTGCAGTGGTCTTTCAATTCTGTGAACTGTGCCCAGGAGGAAATCTTGGTTTGGTGCTACTATGTCTATAATGCTTCTCTAACATTGGTTAACCTTCCCTATCAACAGAGAGAGAAGGCAGGAAGCCCAGAGCTTGAGGAGACAATAGTCTCTAGCTAGACTTTAGTATCACTGTACAGTTTGTTGTATTTATTTTTGTTACCCTCTATTTATAGCAAGTGATACTGACTTTTTCATTTACAGTGGGATATAAAATTTCTTTATAAATTAAAACTATAAAAAAACTGAATAATTAGTGTGGGGGATATGTGGATAAAGTACAAACTGTGAAGATGGGGATAAGTGAATGAAGCTCCAGAAAGCTCACTGGAGGGTCCCGCAGGAGGAGGGCCCAGGACCCCAAGCTGGCTGAGACCTCATTTTCAACTCAGCTCTGTCCTTAGCACCCCTGAACTCCTTTTGGGGAAACTCAGATTTCCCCATCCATAAAATAAACATACCAGCCCTTGTGGTCCTAGTATTCTCTGTTTGGGGCTTCTGCCCTCTAGTCTGGTCCTTTTGATTCCCAGATAAAGAAATTGGAGCCCAGACTACTCAAGGTCGCGGAGCTAAGGAGGGTAGAACCAACCCCAGGATAGCACGTGGCCACCTTCTCATCCAGCAAAGCTGCTTGCTCCCTGGGGAGCTTGCAGAGGGTACAAGCTCAGCCATCCAGGGTGCCTTTCTCCCTTGTCTGTCCCCAAAGTACAAACCGTGGAGGGAAGGAGCGGAAGAGCCACGTGGAGACATGGACCTCACCATGATCACCCCCAACTCCAGGCAGTGGTGGTTGAGCTCCAGCACTGCACCTTTAAGAGACCAATCCCTTGGCTGGGAAACCTGTTGCCATGGAGATGTCAGCCTGAATCCCACAGTGGAGGGCTGCTGCTGCCAGCCCCCCATCCCTGGCTTTGAGGGGCCTCATAAGCCCATCCAGACCCTGCCTTCCCACAGACCACCCTTGTTCCATGGCCCCTTCCCTTCGGTGGCCTCTAACCCCACCTCAGTCCCACCAGAAATAGTCCAGGGCAATGTTTCTAGAATACCTAAGCTGACAGGAGGGAAGACACTAAGAGGCCTAGCAATGAGGAAAGCAGAGAATGCTTGACCTTGGTCTAACAGGCCCCACCATTCAGTGGGTGGCACTTGTCTCCAAGCCCCTTCCAACTCAGACAGGCGGTCCCCCTCCTCCCCACGTGACCCTCTTGGCTCTCCCACTTCAATCAGCCATGCGTCTAGGAGACTTGCAGGGCTCAGGCCTGGCAGACAGGGCCCAGGTTCCTGCAGGACTGTGGGCACCAGTGGACAGGGTGTGGCCATAATACACAATGTCAGTATCTGCATGGACATTCCCCATAATCCTCACATTGTGACCCCCGCTTTAGAGATGAGGAGACGGCTCAGAGAGGTTAAGTGAATTATTAAGGCTCCATAGCCGGGAACTGGCACAGTCCAGATTCAAATTCGAGTCTGGCTGACTCCAAAGTTGGGTGTCTTTCCATGATGTCCTCCTCTACTGCCCCCTGGCACCAGTGGCCTGTCACTGTCTCTCCAGCAGTGGAGCCTGGCAGGAAGAAGCTTTCCTCCCACCCAGCACCCTGATGTCTGAGGGCCTGAATGTGCAAGATAGCAGCCCAGCTTAGGGTGCAGAGCCCCACCCTCACTCCTGTGTGCTCACCAGCCAGCTACATGCCTGCATCCCCATGCCTGGCCTCAGCTTCTGCCCAGCTGGGCCTGAGGGTCAGCAGCCTGGGCCTCGGCAGTGGAAGTGCAGCCAACATGTCCTGGGCTTCTCGCCCAGCCTGGACAGAGCCAGCGTTGTCCAGGAGCCTCAAAGGTCCATCACAACCCCAGGGGTCCACAGCCCCACCCCCAAGATGGACCAAAGGGGAGGTAGGGGGCTCTAGATGAGAATGAGAGGGGGAACCAGGCGGGAGGCGTGGGAAGGGGCTCTGCAGGCCCTGCTGTCCCCGCAGTTGGTCCTGGTCCACCCCGCCCCCAGCATACCACCTCCAGAAACAGCCAATCACTGTCAGGTCAAATCCAAAAACCCAAACTCCCAACACACTTCAAGGATGGAGTATCTCTTACCTTTACCCAGAGGTTCTTCAGGTTTCTAGGGCTGTAAATAGCTGCTTCCCCTAATGCATTTAATGTGTGATTTGATTTATAAGAAACTGACTTGACCACAACAGTTCCAGGCAGAGTCTGAGGATGCTGCACTCACTCCCTAGCTTATTTCTGAGAAGTTGGCTGCCAGGGGCCCTTGGGGTGGGAGTGGGGAGAAATTCCCAGGCTGCTGGCTGCCTCATAGCGTCCTCCCCACTGGGATGCCAACACCTAGGTGACCAACCATAAATGGGCCAAGGACAGCAAAGTCCAGGTGTTATGGGCCAGGGCAGACGGAAGGATGAAGGTCCATGATGGGAGGCCCCCCCAAACCTGCTTACTACCCTCCAATGGCTCCCCACTACCCTCAAGAGAAAATGGAGATTCCTCGATGTCTCCCAAGGCTCTGTGGGGGCTGGCCTGCCTTTTCAACCTTACGTGCCCCCACTCACTGCTTTGACACCACACTCCTTCCTTCAACTACGCAAACGCACCAAGCCTCCAGGCCTTTGCATGTACTGTTCCCTCTGCCTGGGACACCCCACGCACACACACCTTTTATGAGGCTAACTCTTAAGCATCCTCCAAGTTTCAGCTCAGATGTCGCTTTTCCAAGAAGCCTTCCCTGAGCCCTCTGTCTGGGTTAGGTGCCACCTTTGTGATCCTGTACTCCCATCACCACAGGTTTGATCATATTGCATTACAGCTGCTGCCTCCTGGCCTGGCTGTTGGTGGGCAGAGACTGTATCTTGTTCATCGTGGTCTCCCCAGTGCTGTGCAGAAGTATGCTCGGTACAGATGCACTGAGTGAATGAATGGGCGTGCAGGCCTGCCTAGAGAGATGCTTCCACCACCTGCTCTCCGTTTCCTGTATGTGGGTGTGCATCAGTGCACATATGTCTGGGGACAGGAAGGGTGAAGCCACACCAAATATTCCCCCCAAAACCAAAAAACAGCTGAACAAAAGCACCAGATAATCCACAAATTACTTCCTTTTGCTTTGGGCCTAAATGTGCTCAGCATCACCAAATGCTAGCCCAAGAGGTGTCCCCAAAAGATTTGTGCCAGGCATTATGCTAGCAATTTATATGCCTATGCAGTTGAATCCTCATAATGCTTCTAGAAGGCAGGTACTGTTTCCATCATCCCTGTTATGCAGGTGAGGAAGCTCAAGTTCAGAGTTTAAGATACCTGCCCTGGGTCACACAGCCAGGGAGTGGGGGAGCTGGGATTTGAACCTCCTAGAGCATGAAGCTGAACCATCAGGCAGCCCTACCCACCTTTGTGCACCCTGAGTCCAGGGATAATGTAAGGCAGGGGGTGGAGACAGGCTGCACCTGCTCCTGGACAGCAGAGCAGTAGGGGCCGATAGAGACCTCCTGGCCCCACTCCTGTGGGCCAGAGATGCTTGGAGATCACCAAGGTCACACAGCCTGGTGAGTGACAGAGTTTTCTGAGGGTAGAGAAGCCAGAAGGAGGCTACCCCTCCCCTCATCCCCAGGCTGGGAGGACCAAAGCAGGACAGAAGTGGCTGGGATGTCCAGAGGATAACGACTAGGTGCCCCTTGCTTGGACATCAAGTCCTTTTGCTCAGAGAAAGAGCCAAATTCTTCTCTCTGGGGGGCCCTCAGCAGTTGTTCCTCAGAAACAAAAACACCCTTTCTGGCCTTTCCTGGGGCCCAAGCCCCCTCCAGACCTGGAGTCCAGCAGGCATGGGCCCACCTCTCCCCAGGACCCCATCTCCTGCCCAGTCCTACCCCTAGCTCAGCAGCAGGCAAAAACCGCTGCCACTGACACTGGGCTTCAGTCCTGCTCCCTGCTCTATGTTTTTTCCCCTTAAACAAAAATGCAAGCCTTTTTTTCATTCCTTTGGAAGCCAGCTCAGGCAGATAATAGACCGGGTGGACAACAGCCTGGCACACAAACAGGAGGGAGTGCAAGCTGAAGGCTGCCTCTGGCTCTGCCCTCTCCAACCCATTCTACCCCAGCACCCCCAGGAATTTTTTTTTTTAAATGTCCCTCCCAGGCCTTTCCCAGTTACTGCCCATTCACTTTGCCCCAGATCCTCACGGCACCCTGGGGGGCTGCAACTCCCATTTCATTAGAGAAAACAGGCTTAGAGCAAGGAAGGGACATGTCTCAGGCTCTCAGCTGCCACAGTCGGGGGGACCAGAACCGATCTCACACTCCCGCAGCAGTAACGACCTTACCCCTCCTTCCCACACACTGACCTCTCTCCTGCCTGTCCCTGCCTCCCCACTTCCCTGAGCTCTTTGCTGGCCTGTCCTTTCTTGTCCTTCAGGTCTTTTTGGGTGCTGGGTGCTGCATTGTTTCATTTAATCCTAATACCACCTCCTCCAGGTAGATCCTATTAGGAATCCCATTGTACAAACTGAGGTTACGTGATCTGCCTGAGTCACAGGGTGAGGAAGGGATGGGGCAGGATTCAAACCCTGGCACCTGCAGGGCTGCCGTTCCCCACCACCCTCCAGGCTTCTGTAACAATCAGAACAGGCCTCGCCCTTCCCGAGGCTGGCCCTTGTATCCTCTTTTCTCTCTTATAACCCACCTGGAAGCAAACCTCCACCTCCCTAGTGACCAGGTGCCTCCGTCCTTTGGGAAGTCCCCTTCTTCATGGGACCAGTTCCCTTTTCTTGACTGAGCCTCGCTTAGGCCTCCCGAGCTGCCCATGGCCCACAGCAGGGACCAACTTAAATCTGTCCATTCATGGAGCATATGTGCACCTGCCACAGGCCAGGCACTGCGCCAGGCACAGAGAGACAACAGGGAACAGGGTCCTGGCCCCCGTGGGGCTGAGTCCACGGGGGAGATGCACAACAGACAAGCAGATGCGGGGTATGTGAACTAGACGCTGCCGACCATCATCAGAGTCAGATGGGGATAGGCCGGGAAGGCAGGGGAGGTCTACTTCACACGGGTGGTCAAGAAAGGCTGCTTGGGGGAGGCAGCAGTGGAGGGGACACTGAGGGACGAGACGGAACCAGCCACACAGAGTCTGCAGAAGGACTTCCGGGCAGAAGCTCTGCAGGGGAACAGCTCGGGGTGTCTGAGGAACACGGAGGGGGTCGGGTGGCAGAATCGCCCTCAGTGACGGAAGGGGCCATGCAGTAGGTGAGGAAGAAGAGGATGGCTTCAGAGGATTTAATCTGATTGCAGAGGGTTTTCCACAGGGGAGTAGCAGGATCTGACCCTCTGGTGGGAGAATGGATTATAAGGGGCAAGAGCAGTGCAGGCCAGCTGCAGTGTCCAGTGAGAGACCCACAGTAACAGGGAAGAGTGAATTTGGGATATTTTGGAATAGAGTGAAAAGAACTTTCTAGAAGGGACCGTAGCAATGCTTTCCTTTCAGTGGAGGTGGATGCCTAGAGAGGGGCAGAGGCTTGTGGAGGTCTCCCAGGGGGTGGTGGCCAGGAAGGAATTAGACTCAAGTCTCCTTGGCCCCAGACCTGGATCCACCCCCCAGGGCTGGGTGCCAGATTCCCAGTCACGGCTCTAGCCTGAGGAGTAGGACTGGGGTCGGGCTGGGAAGTCCAACGAGTAGGACTTGCCAGTCAGGCCCAGCCAGGTCCCCAGGGTCAGGATGTCAAAGAACTGCCCTTGGGGATGGGGGTGACCCCTCAACTCACGTTGCAGAGTGAGGTCAGGGCAGGTCATGGTGGACGGTGGGGAGGTGGGCAAGGTGACCCTTGGTGACCCCAACACTGGCATCAGGACCTGCCATAGGGCCCTGCCTGGGAGTCAGCCTGGAGCTGGGGGCGGGAGGAGTTGGAGAGGGGGACCAGGGTTACAGATGCCCAGGATGGCCGTTTGCCATATGTTCCAGATGCCACATGGCAGCCTTGGCAACCTCAGGCCAGGCCAGTGAGGCTCTGGCCTTGTTACTGAGCTCAGGGCCAGGATCAGACAGCTCTGTAGCCGTCAATGTGAGGTGGGGGCTGCTCTAATTGGAACTAGGTGGCTCAGAAGGGCCAGTTTTAGGGCCTCGGGGATCACCGTCTCCTGGTTTCCATCCATCCCGGGAGGAACAAGTGGCCTCACCCTGGGGAGACATCTCCCAGTGATCACAGCCCTATTCCCGCTCAGCATGAATGGAATTGTATTCTCAAGTCTGTGCTCCAGGAAGCCAGGAGCAATCAAGTTGAGCTTGGTCCAACCTCCTTAAAATACGTGCAGGTAAATCGAGGCTCAGAGAGAAGCAGGGTCACTACTAGGATGTAAAGCAAAGGGAAGGCAGAATATCCTGCTTGTCAGCCCTGCAGGAGTGGGTGCTTGGGGTAGGAAGGACAGACTCCAGCCTGTGCCACCCAGATCATGGCTGCCTACTCACCGTGGCCGTCTGCTGCTGCGTGGCCTGGGCCGCAAACCGGGCCACGTGGTTGACGATGGGGGAGAAATTGGTGGGCCCGTAGAAGCGGATGTGGGGCAGGCAAGCTGAGTACGCCTGAGCAATGCCATCCACACCTGCCTCAAGGGGAGAGTCTGGATCAGCCCAGCACCCCCAGGCCCGCACCTGCTCTCATCCCACTGCTAATGACGCATCTAGTTCATGCTCATCCAAACCATCCCTGCCGTGGCCAGTGTGGGCCCCATGAGGCTGGAAGCTCCTAGCGGGCAAGGCCAGGGTGGTGTAAAGCCAGGAGCCCTCAATGTGGAGTCAGACAGACCTGAGTTTGAATCCTGCCGTTCTTAGCTGTGGGACCCAGGGCAAGTTGTTTAATCTTTCTGAGCCTGTTCCCTTGGCTGTTGATGGGACTGATAATCTACACTCACAGGCAGTTGGCTGGAAGGGCGCCAAGCAGGCCCTTCCAGAGAAGTGATGCTTTGAGGCCACAGGAAGCCACCTGGAGGTCCACTCCGGACACACTATGGCTTTTGCTCAGGGTTGGGGGATCGAGGTGCTTGCACAGCCCCTGTAAACAGTAAGTGCTCTGTAAATAGCTGCCATAATGAGCCTACAAATATCCCACTGCCCTGTCATCCTGCCCAGAAGACCTCTGGCCAAGGATGAAGTCGATCAACCTGAACTTGGACAAAAGTCTCTGGATACCACCTCAAATCAGACAGAAACAGCAGGAGAAGGCCACATTTCTAGCCAACAGATGCTAATGGTTTTCAAGTCCCTAAGTTGGTGGCTTGATAGTTTCCTTTCCCTTTAGGCCTGGGAATGGAGGTGAGCACAGATACTCACTCACTTCCCAGCCCCTGCTTCCCCGTGCCCTCCCAACCCTCAGCTGGCGAGCAGGGCTGGCCCTCCCAGCAAGGGAGGGAGATTGGGAAGGTGAGAGCAGATGTGTGATGGTGCCCTCACCTCCTCCTGGTTTACACAGAGCTTCCAGTCCACAGCTTCTTGTAATTCTCACCTAACCACCCATGAAGTGAGCAAAGCAGGTAACATACCTCCCCAGGGCAGGTGAGGAGACAAAGGCCCAGAGAGGTGCAGTGGCCTCTCCAAGGTCCCACAGCCAGGAAAGGGTAGCAGCTGGCCTTGACTCCAGGACTGTCTGACTCCAGCTCTTCCCCTTTTCCAATTAGGAGCAAGTGTGATGGGGAGGGGACGGGAAAAAGGGATGGAAACCTGTCCTCCCTCTGCCCAGGGAGATGGCCGGGCCTGGTGTAAACCCAGGGCACATGCAGGTGGTTTTGACACTCACCAGAGCAGAAGGGGTTGGTGGGGTTGAAGTTGATGGCAAACTCATGGGAGACCTGAAATGCAGAGAAAAGGCTAAGCTGGCAGCCTCCTGCCCCCAAACCTGGGCCCAGGCTCCCTCCCACTGCCAGCCAAGGCTCCCTCTGAGGGCACCTGACTCTTAAAACCCCCATGTCTAGACTACTGACACCCCCACATCTGCTTTCACCTTCATTGCCAACCACCCACACTTCATAACGGGGGAAACTGAGGCTCTTGCACATCACTCCAATCTCTTCTGGGGGTGGTCAGGGCTGCTTACGCCCCATCACTCCTCTAAGAGAGTCCCTGAGTGGACAGGATGCCTCTGAGGGCAGTGGGTTCAAGCAGCCCTTGGAAAGCCCTTTCATCCTTGCTGTCACTTTGTGTGGGGTCCACAATTAGAACTTTTTTGGGGCTTCGAAGGCTTTTCCCTACCTTAATAGTAAGTAAAAGGGCTTGGAAGGGAGCCTGCCTTGTGCCAGCTAGCCAGACTGGGATAAGCTGACCACCTGTTCAGAGCCGAACTGGGGGATCAGGGAGTGTAATGGGGCTGGAAGGGGGTTGGACAGGGCTGTCTCGGCCCTCCCAGGGATGGGTCCTGTTTCTCTGCCTCTAGGCCCAGCCCCAGCCCAGGTGGATCATCCAAGGCAGACCCGCACACTCCAGGATGCCGCTGGACCAACCACAGCCCAGTTGCTGTTCTCCTGGCTCCAGGAACACAGAGGGACCGATAACTGGCCCCCGTTCAGGGCTGCGGGTAAGACTGCAGTGGCTGCAGAACCCAGGGCCTCGGGAGAGGCTGGAGAGCTCAGATGGAGGACATCCCACTCTCCCTCCCTCCCTGCCTCCTCACAGCCCCCTTCCTGCCACATGCCACACCCCACGTTCATGCTTTGCAGGGATCCCCCTCACAACACCCCAATAGGGGGCCTGTTATCACCCCATTTTACAGATGACAAAACTGAGACATCGAATGGACTAGAATTTTCCCACATTTACCGAAGGGCAGAGTTGGGACTAGAATCCACTCTGCCTCCGCAGCTCATGTTCCACGAGCCCACCAACCTCAGAAGGTGTTCCTCCCGCAAATATCTTCAATTAGGCCGGTGAAGAGATGTCCAGGGCGAAGGGACCCCTAGTCCCCAGCTGCTGGGGGAGAGCTTTAGTCTGGGCACAAACAAGCCCAGATGCACCCTTTAGCTCTGAGAGATGACAACAGGGGTGCTGGAAGTCCCTACTAAATCCAACGTACCCATTTTACAAGTAAACAAGGTGAGGCCCAGAGAGGGGAAACCAGGTGCCAAAGCCACACAGCAGCACAGGCCTGAAACTCAGTGCCCTGAAGCCTCACTAGGGGGTGGGACACAGGCCTTACTCCTGAGCCAAGGAGGGGGACTCGGCAGCGGGTGTTCACCCCACACTGCCCTGAGCCTGGCAGCCTGGGGAGTGCGTAGGGCCTAAAAAGATTCTCTCCTGTTTCAGGGAATGGGGTTTTCTGCTCTTTGCAGACAGCCTTAGGTGTCCCACAAGGGCCAGTTCCCAGATGTCCCACTTGGGCCCTGTCCCTGCCCTGGGGCCCTCTTCACCCTGTCCCCAGTCTGGGATCCAGGTGTGGGGGCTGGAGGTCCTCGTTGCCATGGAGACTTCATGAGCTGCTACTGAGATTAAGAGAGGGGCTTGTATGGAGGGGCTGAGAGAGAAAATGGTTGCCAGGGAAACAGGCCTCCCTTGGGCCAACCACTTCCTGCAAAATCAGATTTTAGGAGATTTTAGAGACCACGGTAGAAAAGTCCCCTCCTGATAGGGATGGATATTCTGCTCTCTTGGCCCCCCACCCCCAACCTCTTCATGCCCACTCTTCCCCCTCTTTATCTGGGGGCCAGATGGGTGGGGCTGTGGGTGGTTGCCCCCCTGAGAGGCCTCAGTGGAGGTTGCCTAATCCAGCAGCCCCATTTCACAGGTGGAAAAACTGAGGTTCAGAAAGGACCAGGGAGTGCCCCGGTCACACGAGCAAGCCACAGCAGAGCCAGGACCAGACCTGGGGGACAAGTGTCCATGCTGGCTGCATCAGGCAGCCCAGCCCCCTCCCACCATGCTTGCTGCCCTGGTTTGCCTGAGAAATGTCAGTAAACAGGACAAGTTTCCTGGAGGCCACACCAAGCCGATTAGGGGCTCCTGGGGACCAGCTGCCGGCCACAGGTATTTGTCCTGGGACTCCCTGCTGCCTTCCAACAATCAATGGTCCCATTCATCCCACCTGGCCCCGCCCTGCAGTCAGTGAGTTACTTAAGACTCAGCTCCTTGTAGCCCTTGCAGGGGGATGCAGGGGGATGGGGGTGGAGGGAGCTGAAGGGATCTCAGAGTGACCATCTCCTCTAAGCCTCAGTTTCCCCATCCCAGACCTTTGCACAGGCTGTTCCTTCTGCCCAGACCCTACTCTTTGTCTGAGTGACTCTGGCTCATCTTGAAGGTCCAAGACCTCATGCTACGTCCTCAGGGAAATGTGTTCTGAGCCCCCTGAGCCACTCCCTGGGGTGGGGGTCCTCTCTGGGCTCACCTGGGCCAGCCCCAGGGAGAAACTGAGGTCCCATAGGCAGGCAGGCAGGTCTTGTGCTCCTTCTGGCTCCTTCCAGCTCTCCACCCTCAGAGAACCTACCCCTTTATTTGCTCAGGCCACTGGGCTGGGTCCCAAATTCACTCTGTCAACAAACAAGTACTGCACACCTACTGCAGGCCAGGTGCTGGGACACAGCTAGAAGGAAACCAAGTGTCTTCCCCAGGAGATCACAAGTAAATCACAAAGTCCTGTGCAGACAGTGCCCGGGGCAGGGAGGAGGGGCCCCCACACAAGCCTCGAGGGGAAGCCAGCCAGCGAAAGGGGGCAACAAGTTAGAACGAGAGACGGTGTGGCGGCGGGGCAAGTGCGGCAGAGCATCTGCCCTTTCTGAGCCTGGTTCCACATCCCTCTTGGCACCACTGGGCACTTCAGTCTGGCCAAACCCCAGCCTCCCCAGAGTTGCCCCTTGACATTTCCAAGGAGGCTTTTGCTCAAGAAAACATCTCATTCAGCCGTGTTCTTTGAAAGCTAGCCGGTGTCCTAGCAACAGGCTCGTGCTGGGCCTGGCCACACCAGCTGGCCCTGCCCCCCGATTGGCATCACTGTATCTGCCCAGAGGCCCAGCTTTGGTCCCATAGGGCCCTGCCTCACACCATACGGGGCCGGGATGCCCACCTCTCCTGCCCTGGCCCTAGAGCCACTCCCTGAAATTCTAGGTGAAAATCGTCCTCCCCAGAGAGGACCAGAGACAATGGGAGGCAAAAGCTCATTCTGGAAACAGCATGCGGCACAGCATGCAGCACAGCAGGGCAGACAAGGGGGGCACTGGCTAAGACAGATGTGCCCACACCCCACAGGCTTCTCATGGAGAGGCAACAGATTCTGAGAATAAACTCTGGAGTCCATCTGCCCAGCTGGGACCCAGTGGCCTTGGGCAAGTCACTTTGAGGCTCTGAGCCTCAGTTTTTGCACCTGTAAAATGGGACAATGTTCCGCGCCCCTGGCTGCAGTGAGTTCCCAGCTTTACAGGTCTCTGCCATCATTGACTTTCCCTGTCTGGGCCACCAAACCACCCCTTCCCTGGTTCCTTCCCTGATGCCCCCAGCCTGGGTTCAGTCCTCTCCTCTCTGGCCTTCCCCTAGGTCTATACTACCCCCATCTCAGCACCAATGACATTACCTGTCCTTAGAGTTGCCAAATAGAATATAGGATGCCCAGCTAAATTTGAATTTCAGATAAACAATGGATTTTTTTTTAGTATAAGTATGTCCCATGCAATATTCAGGACAGACATACTTTAAGAATTGTTGTTTGTCTTAAATTCAAACTTAACTGGGTGTCCTGTATTTTTATTTGCTAAATGTGACAACCCCCCATGTCTTCCCCACTGGACATGGGTTATCTGAGAGCAGAGACCATAACTGTGCTATCCCTTGTTACAGCCTCAGTGCCTGCGAGAGGCCCAGGCTTGAGAAATGAGTGTGATCCGGGGTGAACACAGAGAAGGCAGGGCAACTGGGCGCCCAGCCCAAGACCATTCCAAAGCAAATCCCAGAAAGGCCATATATACAAGTCCCATCTCAACCAAAAGGAAGCTAAGTCTGGCTTCACTCACCTTCCAATCTGGGGGTAACTGGGCCCCGAATCCCAGAGCTGGAAACATCTTATCACTAATTAGAGAGAGGACAGAACAACACTGTGAGATAGCTGGACAGGAGCCTCTATCCCCCCACACTCACCCCCCAGCCCCCTATCCAGGGGTGGGCCCATCCTGCCTTGTACACCTCCAAGGACAGAAAGAAAAAGCTCACCACCTCTAGAAAAAGCTTCATTAGATTGTTCTATCTAATAAGCCTAAACCCACCTCTGGGTATCTGGTGAACATGTGGCCTGACCACCTCTGTACCTGTAGCAGACATGACTAATCAACAACAGCACTTCTAACCAATGGGCCTGGGTGCAGCTTCTAGATCCTTCTCAAACCGAGACCCCGGGCAGCCACTAAACCAAGGTCATGATGGAAGTGGAATATACTGGCTGCCTCTCAACCTCCTGTTTATAGCTGGGGAAAGCTCTCCTAAAATGAGAACCCTGATTTGGCATTCAAGGCCCTTCATCATCCAGCCCCAGAGCCTAGTCTCATCTCCTTCCACCTGCTCTCTCTCCCCCACACCCCACTCCCTCAGCTCTGGGCTCTCCTATTCCCTAAACACACACGGTACCTTCACATCCCAAATTCAATTTTGTTGTGCCCCCACCTGAAATACCTCTCCCTAATCTGTTTCCCTTGGCAAACTCCTACTCATCCTCTAAGGCACAATCAAAATGGCCCCTTCTCTCTGTAGATTTCCCTGCTACCCTATAATGCCTCTCTCTTTTGTGCTCCCATAGCTCCTGCCTCACAGGTAAACTGATCTCTCAGAACTCCAATGATTTCTTCCCTTTCTTCCCTTTTAAGTGAGAACTCCCTGAAGGCAGGGACCCTGTCTCAGTTGTTCGTTCATTCAACATATATTTATGGAGGATCCCTCTGGCTGCTGTGTAGAGGACAAACATTTAGGGACCATGGCAGAAGCAGGGAGGCCAGTGAGGAGGCTAATGAAATGATCTGGGCAGGAGGTGATGGTGGGTCAAACCAGGTGTCCAGGGCTCCCTGGGGCCTTGCTAAGTCTGAATGCTCAGTAACATGGCTCAGTGATGGGGCTGAATGGGCAGCTGGATAAAAGAGTCTCTAGAGCAGCAACACCAGGGGCCTCCACCTGGGCATGTAGGTGGGGACTTCCACCTCCCTTGCTGTGTACGCTGCACCTCTCTTAATGTGACTTGGAGTCACAGCCACCCTTCAGGCCCTGCGTCTCCTGGAAGTCAGACATTGGTGCTAAGGCTGCCTCTCTCTAGGAGGCCAAGGCCACACAGGATCCCTGCACCTGCTTTTGTGCCTGCAGGATCTCTGGCACTGGCTCCTTCCTCCACTGCTGCCGTGTGTCAGCCTCCTGGTCATTCCACCCTCTGACCCGGAGCTCCCAACCAGCACCATCTGTGACAATGATGCCACATCCTATTGGTGGCCACACCTGCCACACTCTACACAGCTTTTCTTCACTGACTTTCCACTGTACCCCCCTGACCTAAAGGTCCCCAGCAAGCATGGTTGTGGGAAGAGGGTCCATGGTGCTGGCTGTTCCTCGGAAGTTCCCAACAGGAGTGACACTGCTAGGGCAGTAGTGCCAGGCCCAGGAACCACAATGTCCAACCCTGGTCCAATCCCCCGATCTGTGAGACTTTGAATAAATTCTCCACTCCCACCCCAGGCCTCCATTTGCCCAGGTCTAGGAGGAGAGGTTGCAGCAATAACAAACGAGTTTCATCTCCCATCCTGACTCATTTTCTTACTGGCTACTTGGCGTACTATGCAAAGGACCCCAATTTGAATCTGGGCTCGGCAGGTAAGAGCACAGCAATCGATTGGCAATGTCTGCCACAGGTACAGGAAGGGACAACTGCATGTGTGCCATGTGCTGGCCATTCCTAGATTTGATGATCTCTGGGTCCCTTCTAGCTTTGGCACACTGAGTTTCCCAAGTTGGATGGAAACCTAGCTGAACTTCAGAGTCCCTCACCAAGCTTACCTGTCGTAGTCCTGAATGATCTGCCCAACAGCCAAGATGGCCGAGAGATATTCGTTGGTGCCCATGGGATTGATATAGTGCAAAGAGGAAGGGTCGAGGGGATTCCCATTGGAGGCTGTGAAGTCTATTCCAACCTGCAGAGGGGGAGATAAAGGCTACCCAGTGTGGCCGGAGGACCCCAGCTCCCTATCCCAGGCCAGGGGATAGGAGAGGAAAATGGGATACGGGAAGCCCACTCATCTCCCAGCCCTCCCCCCAATAAGATAGTCTGAAACCTAGAAACTATCTGATTATATCACTCCTCTGCTCTAATGCCATCTGTGGTTCCCTATGGCCCAAGCATAAAGTCCATTGCCCAGATGTGATACAAGGCTAACCGACAGCCTCGGCTTCCCTCTTCTCCTCACTCTCCCTACCCACACATTCATCTGTTCCCATTTCCAGGCATTTAGTCATGAGGTTCCCTCTGCCTCCCTATCTCATTCTCCTCCGTCCCCCAGACCCAACTTAGATGCTACAGCCCCACTGAAGCCTTCCCAGGCACCTCATCCCCAACCCAAGCTATCGCCCCATCATCAGACCACCACGGAGCCCTGGGACCTGGGGCTGCCTGGCAGGGTAGTGCCCGTCTCCCCAGGCAGCTGGGAGCTCACTGTGGAGGGGCACATGTCTCAAGGAGCCTGGTCCAGGGCTGGGGACAGCGTAAAGGGCAGGTGCTCAACAGGGACTTGGGGGCTGGTGGGTGGGCAGGCATTGGGGCTCTACCTGCTCTCAGCCCCGAGGGAATTCCAGCCCAGCCCCTAGAAGGGCAGCACAGAGGGGTGCCCAAGAATGTGCCTAGCAGGGGAGGATTAGGAGTAGGAGCCAGGGGGAGAGATGGCCCCTGTGGAACTCAGTCACTGTGCGGGGGGAGAGAAGGGGCCACCCATCCAAATCCTAATACCCCTGGAGGATCAGCTCCCCAAGATCAGGGGTGGCATGTCTTAGTCCTCGAGGGGCCCCTGCAGGGGCATAGCCTGGATTATGGCTCACAAGGGAGGTGCTCACGCACATTTGCTGAATGAACAAAGCCATACAGGAGGAACAGGAGGGCCCAACCTCTCTGCAGGGGAGGAGCAGCAGTGACCAGTGGGGTTAGAGGTCAACAAGGCCAATCCCTGACACCATCTAGTCCTGCAATGGCCTCCCACCCCCACTGGGATCTAGGGGCAGTGATGGGGAGGTGGGCAGAGCGTGGCACCCCAGCAGCTTCCTCCTCTCCAGGTCTGAGGATCCCCCTGGCATAAGGAAAAAAAGCCAGGATGAATGACACAGAGTCTGTGGGGTGAGGACTCCAGGCCACAGGCAGAGTGGCAATTCATTCTTTCAATGAGTAATTATCGAGTACCTGCTATGTGCCAGGTACTATGTGATATGCTGAGGTTGAAGTGGAAAGAAAATAGACAAAGCACGTGCACTTGTGGCACACACATTCCAGCAGGTGGGACAGACAGGGTGAAGTGAAAAATGCACACAAATTTCAGAGA
Organism: Daubentonia madagascariensis; assembly: GCA_023783475.1. Lineage (NCBI taxonomy): Eukaryota > Metazoa > Chordata > Mammalia > Primates > Daubentoniidae > Daubentonia > Daubentonia madagascariensis. Next base: position 8,134,570 of record JAKFHU010002202.1, read on the forward strand.
GAGGCTAGTGCCCAGAAGATAAGAAAATCGGGGATATGACAGGAACAGGTGACCTCTGTCACCTCCTCTGGCCTGAAGGATGGCAGAGAGGCAGCCATACGAAGTTTCTCGGGAAGAGCTTTTTAGGCAGAGGGAACAGCAAAGGCAAAGCCCTCAGATGGAGCAGAGCTCGGCGTGTTGGGCAAACAGAGGAACAGTGTGGCTGGAGCCCAGTAAGCAAGGAGAAGGGAGGTAGCAGATGAGGCAGGCAGGGGCCAGATCTTGGAAGGCCTTGAGGCCAGAGGGGAGGAATTTGGCTTTTTTTTTCCCTCCAAGGGGTGTAGCCAACAGACTGAGAGCTGGGCAGCCATGCTCTGACCTGTAGCTAAGCCCCAACTCAGGCCCATCCAGCAGGACCAAACCACCTATGCCTTCTCAGCTGGGCCAGGCACATCCTTGCTCCAGGGAAGTCCTTCCTGAAGTTTATCCCAAGTTCCTCCTGTTGCAGTAGTGGCCCAAGCCCTCAGGGAGGACCTCACCGGGGTGGGCGTCCCATGGGGGCAGAGAGGAGAGCCTTACTGTGAACATGAGCTGGCAGCCTCCCAGGATGTAGTCCAGGAAAGAGTAGTCCCGGTTTATCTGGAAGGAACCAGGTGAGTTAGTGGATCCCCCTGCCTTGGTCACACTTACCACAAATGCCCATGGGGGAGCTGTTGTGTCCTGAAGCCTCGGTAGGGACAAGGAGGGCAAGACAAGCAGATGGCCCTGATCTGATTAAAACAAAACCCAAATCTCTCTATAACGAAGCCTTCAGAGCAATGGTTCTCAACGCGTCAGGGACCCAAGGACACCCCCCCACATACACACACACAGACACACGATGATCCCAGGCAGGTTCCAGGGCCCAGCGTCAATCACACTACCCTGACGGAGAAAGTCTCCATTGGTTGCTGTCGGGTCCTTAACTCCTCCTAGCTCTTACCACTCTACCTTTACAACAAACAAAACACAGGCCTCTATCTCAAAGCCTTCCTCTGTAAATGAATAGAGCTGTTAAAATGCTGTATTTGTTTTGATGGTCTTTTTCTCCTTTTGGTGAAGGATCCTGGCCTTTCCATTTTGGTGGCATTATAAGGGTTCCTTTCAAAATAAATATATTTTAAGTTTTCAAAAAAGAACAAAAATGGGGGGAGGGAGAAAGGCCAATTAGGAAAAATATTAAGTAAGGCAGGTGCCAAAAATTGTGAAGAGATGTGAATGACGGGAATTTCAGCCACAGTGACCACTAATCATGACGCTGCGACCTGATGGCTCTACCTTTTACAGAGCACTTTTTCATCACATCACTGAACACTCTCGTAAGCCTTAGCCTGGCAGCCCAGGCTCCAGGCAAGGGGATGGAGGCCTGGGGTGTGGGACCCACCAGCTGGTAGACAGCAGTGCCAGGACTCACTCCCCAACCTCAGGCCCCCGTGCAGGGCTCTTGTTCTCCTGCCCCCGGCTGGCATCCTTAACATCCTGCCTAATTCAGCAGATATTTGGTCACCAGATACCTTGGCCCCCTCCACAGCCCAACCACTGCTGGTATGAGCTTTGCTGCCTTTCTGGGCCTCAGTGGCCCCAGCTATATCACGGGAGTCACAGTCACCTGAGCCCTCACTGATGCCAGAGGGGACAGGGTGCCCCCACCTGGCATCCTCTGCCCCTCGGATGCCCGAGATATAAAGGGTGAGCCCCCAGGGAGGGCAGCAGTAGCTCCCTACAGTTCCTCTCCAACTAGGAGAGTCCCTGAAAGGTCATCTCATAACCTCCTCAGCCTCCACACAGGAATGTGATATGAGACTAAGTCTTTACATGCTCTGCCTCATTAACATCCCCATTCTACAGATGAGGAGACAGAGCCCAGTGAGGTTAAGCTCAGAAGGTCACAGAGCCAGGATGTGGCAGAGCCAAGATTTGAACCCAGGCCTCGCTGGCTCCAGACCCAGTGCTCTGTCTACCCCTTCTGCAGTGGTACCTCTCTGTGTGGCCTCAAACCTGGCTTCCAGCTCGTGCTCACCCTGGATGACTCACCTTGCAGGAACGCAGGATAATGATGCCCGAGTTTTTATAGTTCTTCTTCTTCCTCTGCTTCTTGGGGTTGATGCACTCAAATTCCAGCTGGGCGACACAGGAGAAGAAAGAGAAGCTCAGCTCGAGCCTTCTTTGGGGACACATCCTCCCCTAGGCCCCAGAATCTCCTCTATTGCCTTGACAAGGGGACAGCATGCCTCCTCCAGGGAGCCTCCCTGGATGGTCACACCCAGAAATGGTTGCAGGATCAGCAACTGCCCCCTCCAGACGATTCATCTGTATCGTGTCCAGCTGAGGCTCGGCTTCCTGGGGTGACTTAAATGGACAGCTCCTGACCGCTCACTACGTGCGAGACAATTTACCCGTATCGTCTCAGTTGGTTCCCGCCCTAATCTTCTGCCCCCATGGACAGATGGAGAAACTGAGTCTCAGAGAGACTGAATGTCTTACTCAAGGTCATGCAGCCAGAAGGCACGGGATCTCAGCCCCAGTCTGCTGGACTCAAAGCCCTGTGCCCCCGCCCCCCGCCCCCGCTGAGGTCTTGGGGTCACAGCGCAAGTGCCCGTCTCACCGGGACGCCGCCGCGGGCCTCACACATCTGAGACACCGAGGTCTGGAGCTCGCCGATGAAGTCGTGGCCTCCATCGTTGTCATGGTCGTAGCACATGACCTGGGGTGGGCCCAGCACGATCACCCCAGAGCTGTCCCCCAAGAGGGCCTCTCTAGCCCCCCTCAGCTCCCTGAGCAAACCCCCCGTCTTCTGGCAGTGCCTGCCCCCCAGCTGGCCTCAGTAGCTCCTGAACTGCCTTCTGCAGAAGGCCTTCCGTGATGGCTGGGAAAAGGAGAAAGCGCGCCTGCCCCAATGAGGGAGGCTGCACCCTCCAGTGCAGGAAGCTCCACTCCTCATACACCTGACAACTGGTTCCTCCTCGGTCATGGGCCACGGCCTGGAGCCCTCTCCAGACTATATTTTTTTCTGAGATGGTACAGAAATCCCAGCTCTATATGCTCTCTAACTTAGCTGCCATGACACTCCTATGAGGAAGGCAGGAATTATTGTGCACATCCTATTGATGGGTAAACTGAGACCCTGAGAGGGAAGCACTTGCCCAAAGTCTCACAGCAGCAGCAGCAGACCCAGGACTAGAACACAAGATTCCTGGTACCCTATCTGGGGATCCCTGCCCCGACCTGCTGTCTCTGCCACCCCATCTGCTCTCAGACCTGCTCCTGAGGGCTTTTAGAAAGACTAGTAATCATTGTCCTACATTTGATCGTTTCCAAGGTATTTCCACATCCATTACCCCAGTTAGCAGCTCCATAGCCCTCTGGGAAGGGTAGAATAGTTTTATAGAAGGGCTCGTAGAGGTGGGGGCCCCACCCAGGCAGCTCAGAGAGTCAGGCAGACCCGGGACAAGGACCAGTCTCCTGTCCTCCCTCCCCCTAAGAGGGGGTTCTTTCCATCTTAATAAGAAAGAGCTTTGACAAGGCACCCCCAGGAGCCGCAGGTAGACTGGGAGGCCAGAGCTGGCAGGGAGGGGAGCAGGGTCCCCAGACCCCCCCTCACCTGGATGGGCTTCTCCATGTCCCCATCGCACAAGGACACCAATGGTACTGTGAATGGTTTCCACACAGGGTCCAGCGTGTACTTGATCACCTGCAGGACAGAAAGGGGTGGAGTGAGCTCAGGCCCAGGGCAGCAGTACTCTGGGGTTGGTCCAGCCCAGTGGGGACGGGGGGTGAGAAGATGGAGAGAACCACTGCCAAACTTCTGGAGACAGAAGTGAAACTCCCTGTGGCAGGGCAGGAACAAGGCCTTCAGGTGCTGTTGGAGGCTTTCCTGCACACTGCATGGTTGTGACTGCACAGCCCCAGGCTGAGCCGTTGGGGGCAGCTGAGCTGCAGATCCACTGGCTTAGGGACCCCTGGGCCCCCACGTACCCACCTCAGTCCTGTGGACCAGCATCCACTTGCCATCGTCTCCTGGCTTATAAAACTCGAGAAATGGGTCTGACTTCCCAAAGAGGTCCTGCGAGAAGCAGGAGGATGCAGGTGAGAGAGGTACAACCCCACCAGATTCCAGCAGGATGGGGGTATGACCCCGCTGCCTCCCCCAGCTGGGTGTCAGGGTGGAGCCACCTCTCCCCTCAGCCTCTGCAGGGCTCAGCAAGAGGCCCAGGGCAGCTGCAACCCCCTGGGACCAACCGGCTCCCCCGGCAGAAACCCCCCATCCTGAGGTTGCCAGAGCTTGTGCTCAGAGACCCTGAGACCTAGAGCCTGTGGGAGTTAGATCTCCAAGCATCTTAGATGGTGCAGAACTTCAAGAGGGTGACTGTTCCCAATGCAAAGTAGAGCCCCCAGCAGGATGGGATTTTAATTTATTTTAGTGGGAATCTGAAAAACTGAAACTATCCTGCATATTACAGAAGGGATATGATGTCCTTTAAAAATTCATTTATTTAAGCTAAGAAAAAGTGTCACTCTAAAGAGGCTATATTCAAGTGAGGGAGACAGAAAATAAAATAAATAAGAATATACGTTAGATGGTAGTAAGTGTTAAGGAGACAAGCAAAGGGGGAGGGGGTAGGAATCAAAGACCAGTTCCAGGAAGGCCTCACTGAGGAGGTGACATAGGAGCAAAGGCTTGATGGAGGTCAGGGGGTGGGGGGGGGGGGGGGGGGCGGGGGGTGTATTCAAGGCACAGGGAACTGCCAGCGCAAAAGTCCTGAAGCAGGAAGTTGCCTGGTTTAATTCAGGGACAACAAGGAGGTTGATTTGGCTGAAGCAGAGGAGGGGGCGAGGTCAGGGAGTCAGCATACTGGGGACACATCAGGTAGGGCCCTGCAAGGTATTGTAAGGACCCTGGGATTTACACTAAGTGAGGGGGGTGCCCCAGTGAGTGGGCTTCTAGCTGTGTTCTGAATACCTCTAAGTGATGGGAAGCTCACTGCCTCAGTGGTGAAGGAGTCCTAATTTGCGGTGGCCAGTAGGGGCCCTGTGCTAGGCCTGTCCCTGGGGTGCGATGAAGGTGGTGGCCAGAGGCCCCAGGGCTAGACCATATAAACCCTGGGCTGGGGGAGGGACACCGCCCAGATGGAAAACCCCTTCCTCTGTCGCCTCACCTTCTTGTCCAGCTTTCTGCCCGCCAGGCTCAGCGTGATGACCCGGTTGTCTGACAGCTCCTGGGCAGCAATCTGGAAGGCCAGAGGACCGTGAGGGGACCTGCTCCTTAGACGCCCCCCTACCCTCCTGCCAGGCAGGGTGGGCACAGGGTGCCCCAGGAGTCAATCCTCCAGGGCTAGGAGGGCGAAAGGAGGGGAGGGGTAGTGCCAGGTGACCCCAGACAAGTCTGTTATTTTCCCTACACCTCCATTTCCATCTTCTGGAAAATGGGGGTAATAATTGTGGCTGGGCACAGCGGCTCACGCCTGTAATCCTAGCATTCCAGAAGGCCGAGGTGGGAGGATCGCTTGAGTTTAGGAGTTCAAGACCAGCCTGAGCAAGAGCGAGACCCTGTCTCTACTAAAAATAGAAAAATTAGCCGGGCGTGGTGACATGTGCCTGTAGTCCCAGCTCCTCGGGAGGCTGAGGCAGGAGGATCACTGGAGCCCAGGAGTTTGAGGCTACAGGGAGCTACGATGATGCCTCTATACTCTACTCAGGGCGACAGAGACTCTGTCTCAAAAAAACAAAGAAAGAAAGAAGGAAGATGGGGGTAATAATCCATCCAGGGATGAGGACTCAGGAAGTGACTCCATGTGATTCAACAGAGGACCCATGGGGTGGTGGGGGGAGATGGAGCAGGGACCACACACTGGGGATGGTCTTCAGCCCTGGGAGAGGCTCTAGGCCAGGGAACAGCAGGACAGGTGGACAGGACAGGCTTCCCCATGTCCCCCTGCAGACCCAGAGAGCACAGCCACCTCAAAACACCAAGGTGCCAGAACTACAGCAGCTTTACTATGCAGCCAGGGAAACTGAGGCCCAGGGGAGGGGCAGGAACCACTGAGTGCCCTCTACTGTCTCACCAGCTCACACCAATCATCTGTCTTCTACAAGTTCCCCATCAGCCATAGTCCTCTGACCCCAGCCCAGCCAGCGATGGACCAGCAGGGTGACCTCAAGACTGTGAAGAGCCCTCTCTGGACCTCTCTCCCTCCCCTTCCCCACAGAGGGGCAGGAAGGCCCCCTGGCCCAAGGCAACAATGTGTGCTGGGGCCTCTCTGGGCTGGGGCTTCCTCTCCTCTCATGCCTCTAGGGTGGCCTCACCTAACTGAGTCATTCGGCCCTCTGGAACGACAGAGAGGCCAGCCGGATTGCCCTCTCTCCCCTTCCTGTCCTCCAGCTGGGACTTGCTCAACAACCCTTCAGGGTAGATTCTATTACTGCTCCCATTTCCCAGAGGAGGGAACTGAGGCCTATAATGGAACTGCCAGAAACATACCCAGCTGGGTGGGGTCCATCTGGGTTGGCTTCCAGGTGCAGGGAAGCTGCCTTGCGAAGGCATTTAGATGGGGCGGTCTGAACACCAACAGGTGGAGCGAGGTTGGGAAGGGGGATTCCAGGTGGCAGGAACAGAGCGGATAAGGGCCTGGGATATATATGTTCAGGGTATGCTAAGAGTTCAATTTGCCTTGAACCCAGGGCATTTACGTGAAGGAGGTAAAAAAACAGTCGAGTCAGGTAGCCAAGCATCCCTCACAGCCTTGAGTGAAGGACCGCAGGGCAGTGAGCAGGCGCTTAAGGGCCACAGGGACACATGAAGGTGTGGTGTTCCACCCTCCAGTATGGCCAGTTCCCCGGGCATCACACAAGCACAAAAGGTACAACCCAGGGGAGAAGCTCGCCAGCTGAACTGCCCCAGGGAACTTCCTCTCTGGGCCTCAGCTCCATGTGCAAGATGGGGTTGCCCTGGCTTCTGGGAGTCTGTGAGGACCGAGGGGCCCATCCCTGCAAAGGGGCTGCGCATCACAGGAGGAATCATTGCGCACCGCGGGAACCACTGCGCATAGCAGCCACAGCAGAGCACTGACTGGCAAAGGAGGCCAGGTGCGGGGGTGGGGGGTGCGGAGGGAAGGCCCCCAGGGAAGAGCAGGAGCACCCCGGAGCTGGCCACTGTTGGGGGCCTGCTGACAGTCCCCCCAGCTTGGCGGCCCCCAATTCATCATTTGTGGAGCCAGGAGCCCGTTGCTAAGAGACCTGTTGCTAAGTTGTAAGTTGGGCCTTTTTACTCCAAACAAAGCTGGTGATTATCTGCCAGGGAAGCGGCCCATTGATGGGGGAGGAGGGCGGGGCGGAGGCGGAGTGGGGTGTGGGGAGCAGGCAGGGGTGCTGGTACCGTAATCAAGCCCTTCCCCGCAGGCTTGTCATTCAGCAGCAACAGAGGCCGAGTGATTTTCTTGCTGGAGACAATCTATGGGGAGAGAGGAGAGAAAGGCACTCAGTGGGGGCTGGGGGTGTGGGGGAAGGCCCCAGAGGAAAAATCCTCAGTAGGCACCACGCAGCAGCATGCAGCCTCCTGCCAGGGCCTCACCCCAGGAGTAGCAGCCTCCTGCCAGGAGCTCACCCCGGGAGCAGCAGCAGCGGGTATTAGCCGATGTGGACAGCTGAGAAGACTGAAGCCCAGAGAGGTTAAGAAACTTGCCCGAGGTCTCACATCGAGGAGGGAATTCCAGTCTGACTCCCATTGCCCTGGTCTTCCCCGGGAAAAGGCATTCTGGAGACAACTGCGGGGAGTTGGGGGTGGGGGAGGGCTTAGGCCCTGATGGAGAGGGTCAAACCCTGACTTTCTGTGTATTTTCATTGTGTTGAATAGGTAATACATTCACAAAGCGTTCAATAGTCAAAACAACATAGAAAGGAAAAGTGGAACACATTGAAAAGTTGCCCTCCCACCCATCTCTATCCACCATGTGCCCACCCCTTTCATGGGCCTCAGTTAGTGGCTTCTTGGGTAAAATGCCAGTGTTTCCTTTTGCAATTATGAGCGCACACCAGTATGATCTGTTCTTGTTTCCCTCGGACAGGTCATTCTCCCCTGGTGCACTCCCTGCCCTTCACCTGCTCTGCACCCTGTGGACGGCACCACCTGGCTTCTTTGTCCTCTGGCTTTTGGGGGTTCAGCCTGTGGGGCACCAGCAGGAGACAGGAGAACAGGAGGGAGAGAGGCTGGGGCCCGGGTCTGCTGCAAGCTTCCCCGCTGCTGCGCCCTTGGCCTCAGCTTCAGGCCAGAGGCCTCCCTCCCTCCCATTTCCTCACCCTGCCTTACCTCCAGGCCAGGGCGGTTGGCTTCCCGCTGGGGCCAAGCCCTGAGTTGGTTTCCCCATCCCTTGCAGTTCCCTGCTGCTGTCCCTGAGTCCTTAAGCTCTCTCCTCAGCTACTCTTTCAAGGTGTAGACACATGGTGGGGACCCTGACTGCTGCACCCTGCTTCTCACACAAAAGGTGGACATCACATTCACTGTCAGCCCTTGCTTTTTTCATGATTATCCTCTCCTAGAAGGCCCAGGGCATTTCAGTGTCCACTAGGATCTCTCAAAGCATCTTCCATTTTATTCCCTCACCATCCCCCTAAGCTGGGCAGAGCAGTCATGATCCCCAAGTGAAATTTGGTGAAACCGAGGCCCAGAGGGGGTAGGGGCTTGCCCAAGGGCACATAGCCATAAGGAATGATTGGGACTTGTGTCAGGGGCTCCTAGCCCTGCCCCTCCCAGCCCCTAGGAGCTTACCAGGGACAGAGCTGGATGGGGAAGCATGGCCCAGAGAGGGAAAGAAAGTTGCCCAAGGTCACCCAGCAAGTCAGCCACAAAGTGGAACTACCATGGGTGTCTTAGTCACAGTCGGATGCTCCTACCCCAGGAAGTCAAGACCACACCTGATTACTTCTGACAATCAGAAGCTCTGGCCACATGGGGCCCCTGTTCCTGTGTGGCAGCAGTTGGCTGGCACTGTGTTTGGTTGCCCCTTATGATGGGAGCTCTTCAGCCTGGTCCCAAACCCACCAGACTACTTCCCCCTCTGCATTTGTACTTCAGGAGCCAACTGGGAAAATGGGGCCAGGGAAAGAGGTAGGGGGAGAGACTCTCCAAGGGGCTGCCCTGTCCTAAGGAGCCAGGAGATGTCTCAGGGGACTGCCCTGCTCCCACCCCGGCTCACCGTGCCCAGGCTGCAGGAGAACTGGCCCAGGAAGTCATGCTCGTCCAGCTGCGCACTGGACTTGTCCTGGTCAAACAGGGCGAACTTGAGCTTCTGCACCTCCTCAAAGTGGTAGTCGAGGACGAACTTCTTGGAGAACACGGGGTTGAGGTTGTTGACTGCAGTTTCTGTCCTGTCGTACTGGCACAGGGCGGGGAGGGGGAGTCAGAGTCAAGGCAGCTGTTCAGCCGCTCTCAGGCCACGGGAAATCATCCCGCTAACTCGCTCGACACCTACTCTGTGCTGGGCACGTATGGTCAGTTATCCATGTGAAGCAATCATTACCCGCAGCTCACAGATGAGGACAATGAAGCACAGAGAGGTCAAGTGACTCACCCAAGGTTGAACAGCTTGTGTGGGAGAGGGCCAAGATTCGAAACCCAGGTCTGACTCCAGTACCCACACTCTTAACTTTTTAGCTCTGGCTTCATCCCCAGGTGCCAAGGTAAGAGCTTGGGCCCTGTCCCTGCCTGAGTAAGGGATGGAGGACAAGTCCCTTTCCCCATCTGGGCCTCAGTTTCCACTTCTGTAAAATGAAGGGATTTAACTATCTGTGGTTTTCCTACCTTTTTTTTTTTTTTTTTTAGAGACAGGATCTCCCTCTGTCACCCAGGGTGGAGGGCAGTGGCCCAATCATAGCTCACTGCAGCCTCAAACTCCTGGGCTCAAGCGATCTTCCTGCCTCAGCCTCTCAAGTATCTGGGACTACACGTGTGTGCCATCATACCCAGCTAATTTAAAAATTTTTTTTTGTAGAAATGGGGTTTCACCATGTTGCCCAGGCTGGTCTTGAACTCCTGGCCTCAAATGATCCTCCAGCCTCTGCCTCCCAAAGTGCTGGGATTACAGGTGTGAGCCACTGCACCTGGCCAGTTTTTGTGCTTTTTATTTTGGGAAAGCCCTTTTTTCAAACCACGTTTTACATGGAAGCTAATAGAAAAAACAGAAAGAAGGAGGAGTGCTTGGGGGGAGGTGGAGTCAAGGGCTCCCCACCTGGGGGTGGAGCAGATGTTTATATCTTATACAGAATCCTGGAACTGTGCGGCCTAACATCTCCACTGACTGTGGACCCCAAAGCCTTGGAGAAGACAGGGCCTTGTGCTGGGTCAGTGGTGGCACTGGGACAGGATCCTGCCTCCTGGCCTCTTGACGCTGAGGCCCCAAACCGCGGAGCCTGGGTCACAGTCTATTTTGGGGCCCAGGCTGTGTTGATTTTTCCTCCCACCCAGTTCATTTCCAAGGGCTCCAGCAGCAGGGACGGAAGAGGTCTTGGCCCTGGGCTATTTTTAGCCAGGGTGGCTGGCCTCAGTGGAAGCAGAGATTGTCAGGGAGGGTGGGGGGAGTGCCATGTGGGAAGGAGACGCCACTCCCTGAGGAGTAGGCAGGCGTTCCAGAACCTGGCAGAGGGTACCAGCGCCCCAGACACACCCATCACAGGCCTGGGACTCCCCTAGGAGTCCTCAGCTGACCCCATGTCCCACCTCCCCCTTCCAGCTGCACTGCCAACACACTGAGTGACACAGAAAAGTCCCTACCCACTCTGGGTCCCAGTTTCCCTTCTGTAAAATGGGCCAACAACCCCAGCACCATTTCCTCGGCATTATAGAAGGAGCCAACATCTGTGGAAACTCTTTGTAAGCCACAGTACGTTCAGCTGGACAACCACTGTGGCCCAGTTAAATATCTATTAGAAAATAGATACATATTTTGGAAAATATATATGCATATAAAACTCTCTGGAAGGCTGGATACCAAACTGTTAACAGTGGTTCTCCCTGATTGGTGGGTTCATAACCGTTTTGATTTTCTTCTTTAGGCTTATCTGGGTTTTCTAAATTCACTGCAATAAATATAGTTTCCTTTTGGAATGAGAAGCAAAGCAAGTTGGTTTTTTTTTTTTGAGACACAGTCTCCCTCTGTCACCCTGGGTGGAGTGCAGTGGCATCATCATAGCTCACTACAACCTCAAACTCCTGGGCTCAAGTGATCCTTCTGCCTCAGACTCCCAAGTAGCTGGGACTACAGGCGTGCGCTACCACACCCGGCTAATTTTTTCTATTCTTGGTAGAGACAAGGTCTCGCTCTTGCTCAGGCTGGTCTCGAACTTCTGAGCTCAAGTGATCCTCCAGCCTCGGCCTCCCAGAGTGCTGGGATTACAAGCACCCAGCCTTAAAGCAAATTTTAAAACCTCAAAGTGTTAAGAATTTAGGTTTCTCAATATACTTCCTCAAGGTGCATCTTTCTCCAACCCTCAAGCCAAAGTCTTCCAGCCCAGAAGTCCTTGGCTGGGGCACCATCAATGTCCCCAGCTCTGGGGCCACCAAAGTAGGCAGGGAAAAAAAAAAATCCCCATTTCACAGATGTGGAGACAGGTTCAGAAAGGGACAGCCACTTGCCTAAGGCCACACAGCAGGGAGTAGCATTGCTGGGCTTTGGACCAGCTCTAGAACCAAAGCCTGAGCTCCCTGTTTCTCTGTCTGCTTTTCACTGATGATGTGTTCATTTAGAAATAAAGGGGGAAGGTTATTTAAAAGTGGAAGTGAGCATCTTCTAAAACTATAAAATTTTAAGTAGATAATAATTTAAAAATATTATGATATAAAACAGTAAATATAAAATTATATAATTATAAATATAAATCTATAGGTTATAATTACAATAATTTAAACACCAATATAATTAAGTAATATTTTAAATATATTTAAAATAAAGTTTACTTTTAAGAGTAACAATTTTCTAAATAATCCCCGACTGCCAGCTCATACTCTGACTACTCCCAAGGGCCTGACCCGGAGGTCCCTGGATCCAGTGGGACCAACAACATAGCCACCTCTCCTTACCCACCGCAGACGCACACGGAGAGGCCTCACCTCCATCCATCTGCCGTTGTTCTCTGTAAAGAGGACACAGAAGGGGTCGGACTTGGAGGTGACATCCCGGTCCAGCAGGTTCTGGCCACTCACCGACAGCTCCACCTTGCACACACAATACTGAGAGCCCATGGGGGCTGCCCCCACTGCTGGGGCACCCCCACCCGATATGTAGGCCATGGGGGCCGGTGGTGGCAGCAGCAGTTCCTGGCAGTCTAGGGGAATAAGAGTAAGGTCAGAGAGGGGACAGATACCTTGCTGTGCTACCCCACCACAGGGAGGTGTCACTGCCTGGCTTTCAAGATGTAGAGAGATGGAAAGCAAGGTGGAGGTGAGGGCACTAACATGGGCAAAGGCTTGGAGAAAGGATAATGCAAGGAAATGCATGAAAAAGGAGTCTCTAGGAGGTGTGTTTAGATTGTCTTTGAAGTTTTTCTCTGATTTGGTCAGCCTTTATCCATGAGATACACACAGGTCCCTGTGGGTTGCTCCTGTCAGATCAGCAACAAATCACAGTGGACATGGGTGTCCCTCATTGCTTTGGCCATTAGGAAGCTCACTCTGGTAACTTATTCAAAATTCACCCTTGTTCCTTGTCTATCATGTTCATCCTATACCTCTGGCCCAAGCACAGTGACTGATGCGCAGGAGGTAGTCAGTATATATTTGTTGAATGAAAAAAGGATGAGTGTATAAATGAATGAATGGACAAACCCTCCATATTGTTCAGATCCTGCCTAAGTTGGTCCTTATCTTCAACACAGAATCTACCCTTTCGCTCGTACACAATTTCCTCAAATTCCATGCCCCGGGCCTTAGGTACCCTTCTCCTGTCAAGCCTAATTACTGATATTTGCTCACTTTAAGAAGTTCTGTTTTCCTTTGAGTGCAAGGTGTTCAGAGCAAGAGTGGAGGAACCCATCTCAAGGGGCAGAGGACAGCCCCAGGTCCCCGCATCACAGTCCCTGCAGACAAGTCCTCTGGCTGTCTGTGCCTCGGATTCCCACCTGCCCATGAGACATCACAACACGGTCCTTTGAAACTCCTTGGTCGGGTCGTATTTCCACAGGCATGTGTGCATTTAACACAGGCCCCATGATCCAGGCAGATGAGTCCAGCCCCTAGACACTTACCCCGCAAAGGCCAGGTTCCAACTCCTTGACTAATATTTCGTCCCCTTGCTGTTGAGTGCGTTACTGACCCTGCAGCTCCCCAGAGGAGGGAGGTGAGAGCAGGGGCTCCCTCTGGGAACACAAATCCAAGTCACTGTGCTTGTGAGCACTGACTGAGTGTGTCACCTGCATAATGTCTCTAACCCCCTTTCAGTCTTGTGGGGCAGACAATATTGCCCCTATTTTCCACAGGAGGAAACTGAGGCTCATTCATTGGCTTTAGAGGGTGTACTGAGCATCTACTAGGTCCCAAGAAGTGTGCCCGTGCTGGGGGATCCTGCAGAAGGAAGACTGCCCTGTCTCAGCCCTTGCAGAGCTCCCAGTCCAGCCTGGCTGGGAAAAGTAAGAGCAGGGAAGGTGGCCAGGCCCTGCGGGGCACCACAGGCCCTGATATGAAGTCTGGGTTTTATTCTGAGAATGATGGGAAGTCTTGGAGACAGAGAAGTGACATGATCTGATTTGTGTTTTTAAAAGCTCACTTGGCCCCTACGGGGGAAGGGATTGTCAGGCTAAGGGGAAGCAGCAGGGAGGACAGTGAGGAGGCCACTGCTGGCATCCAGGCAGGAAGGACGGAGCCACACTCACAGTGCTGCATCCACTCCTCTTCCCTGTGACCCCGGCCACAGCCCACTCCCTGAGCACCAGCCTCTTGCTGGGCAGACACAGGCCCACGCAGGCCCCCGTCTGCAGGAGGCCAGGCCGACTGTGGGGCTGGCGGCGGAGACCCCCTCTGCCACCAGATACAATGCTCCTGGGGCACACCTGGCAGGGCGAGGATCTGGACAGTGACGAAGCCAGTCCTCAGCCCCCTTGCTCCCACCGTATGTCCCTAGAACCTCACTATTATCACACGAGCCCGGAGTGTCAGGACACCACTACAATTTGCCTGCAGGATTTTCTTGTTGTGTAAAAATCAGCTTCCTTTGGAGAAGCTGGCTAACTGCGTTCACTCTCAGTGTGCGCATCTGGGCAGCGGTGCCAAGCTGGGGGCGGGGCCTGGGGGTGAGAAAATCCTCAACCCAGTGAAGCGGGCAGAGAGGGATGTCCCAAATGGACACCTTGCTGTGTGGCTGAGAGTGCCTGTTTATGCTTACACCTGCCCGGGGGATGAGGGGAGTGAGGCAGGGTAATCACCCCCATTTTACAGGTGGGGAAACTGAGGCCCAGAGAGTGGAAGTCACCTGCCCAAGGTCACACGGTCAGAAAATGGCAAAGGCAGGATGTGAACAGGTCTCCAGACTCTCAGGCCAATACTTGGCCTTTTTGCCAGGGTGGGGAGGACTGCTGGGCATTGTGAAGCCCTAGGACCCAGGACCTCAGTGGGGACAGCCAGGAAACCAGCCAGGTCAGGGGAGCCCAGGGCTAAGGGGGCAAGGTGTTATCAGGGCTGCAGAGCTGGGGAAGCCAAGGATACTCCTCCATGTTAACAAGTACCCAGGATGGGTCCAGAGTGCCCATGGTCACGAGTTCCTCTGGGACCACCCTGTCCACACCCCTGCGTCTCCCAGCATCACTGACAGTGTGGACTCCAGCTCACTCACCTCCTCTCCTCCACATAGGCCCCCTCCATGACATGTTAAATGCCACCTGGGCCACCATCCCCTGCTACCAAGTCAGACACTTCTGTTTTCATCCTGAAGGGTATCAGGTACACACACCCAGATTCACACACTTCCTTGTCCATACACATGTGTGTGGTCACATACATACACACACACACACACACACACACACACACGCACCCAGACTGACAAATGCAAAGGCATGCGTCCCTGTGAATACTCCAGGGCTACTGCTTCCTGTCCCCAGTGCTACCCCGTCTCCCGTCCAAGCCGGTCACCCTGCCTTGGTTCCTGCACTAGCCTCCTACCCTCACTCCCTCCAGCCTGGCTGAGGGCGTGGCCAGGAGGGCCAGGTCACAGGGGAGGTGGGGCTGGGCTGGGACCCCCCCCAACCCACTGCAACTCCACCTGGATCAGTGCAGGCCCCAGCTGGAGTGAGCGATGGGCGGGTGGGGAAGGGGACTCCTCCCCCAGCCAGGGGCAAGTCCCCCTTCCCTAACTCACCCTCCGGCTGGAAGCTTCTGGATCCCCGAAACGGGGAGCACATGATGTCCGGAGTTGGGGAAGGTGGGGGTCAGAGTGGGCCCCTCTGTGCCAGCCCAGTAGCGGGTAGGCAGGCTGGACCCTGAGGCCTGACGCAATGGAAAAAGAAACCACAGCTTAGGCTGGGCTGGGCCCCCTCCCCTCCTACCCCAGCAGGAGGGCGGGCAGGCAAGGTGTCATTAAGGGAGGGTTGGGCCTGCCATGTGCTTCTGGGCACCCGCCCCACAGGTAATTTGAGGTTTCAGGCTGGATGGGGGGGAGCACGAGGAGCCAGGGCCTGCTTGAGGGATGGTCCTGACTCCTGGCACAGATGGGCACAGGCCTTCTGGAGTGACCAGACCCCCAGGGAAGGAGCTGGGAGGGCAGGGATACCAAACTAGTAATCCCTTTCTTACAGATAGGTTAACTGAGGCAAAGAGAAGGCAGGGCTTGGGAAGTCCCAGTCATTGATTCATCCATTCATTCAACAAACCTTCCTTGAGCACCCTGGGGCTATGCAATGAAGAAGACGCACAGGGGGCAGCCCCCACAGGGTCCAGTGGCCCCCAAAACTAGGCAGCTTGTTCTTAGGCAGGAGGACAGGATTTGGAGACTCTGGTGCTGAGCCACACACAGGTCTAGAACATTACCATTTTAGCCAGAAGCCTAGCAACTTATCATCCCTGTCCCCCTTTCACATTCACCTCTCCTGTCCCACTGCCGCTGCCGATCCCACCTCCGAGCTGTGTCCAGCCTCCGTCCTATCACCCCACTTCTGTTCCTCAGCCCAGCCAGGCTCCCACTGTCCTGTGCCCAGCCACGCCCCAAACCACAGCAGCCCTCCCTGATGCAACCTCGGCCA
Source organism: Daubentonia madagascariensis (assembly GCA_023783475.1). Classification (NCBI taxonomy): domain Eukaryota; kingdom Metazoa; phylum Chordata; class Mammalia; order Primates; family Daubentoniidae; genus Daubentonia; species Daubentonia madagascariensis. The sequence goes on from JAKFHU010002202.1 coordinate 8,150,803, forward strand.
CTCTCTCTTCTCCACACTAGGACCAAAAAAGGTGCTGTCACAGGTCAACCTGAAAATCTTCCCATGCCTTTCCCACCCAGGTCACACAGACCCCAAATACTCCCCAGGCCCCCAGGGCCTCCTCCTGCCACCCTGCCCCTTGCTTCCTCAGCCCCAGCTACACTGGCTGCCTCTGCTCTGCAAATATGCCGACCTCTCACCTGCCTCGGGGCCTTTGCACTTGCTGCTCCCGCTGCCAGAAATGCTTCCCTCCATAAGGGTCTTAGTTGTCAGCTTAATGTCACATCTTCAGAGGCCCTCCCTGATCACCAGAGCTGCTGTAATCTGTCCCAGCTCTGTGCTGTTTCCTTCACAGATCATTGCAATGTATGATCATTTTACATATTTGTCTATGTGCCTGTGTGCGTCTGTCTGCCCCCCAAGAAAGCTCCCCAAGGGAGGCGTCACCACTGTTTCCCCAGCACCTAGAGCAACATCTGCACATAGTGAAGGCCTAACAAATAATGTACCCAAAGAATGAGGCAGGGAGGGGCGCCCCCTCCCCCCCAGGCAAGCTCCTTAATCTGCAGCCCCAGAGGAATCACAGCCACCTTCCCCTGCACAATCACTTCAGAGATCACAAAGCCCCTTCTCAAACCCTGGACCCTCATAACCCCTCTCAGAGGTAGGCAGGAGAGGGGCTGTGTCCTAATTCACAGGGGTGGAAACTGAGGCCCAGGAAGGGGCAGTGGTTTCTCCAAGCCAGGGAGGGATGGTGCCCAGGCCCACAGCCAAGGCTGCTGTGACTCAGTCCTTCCCACCTAGCCCTGGCCCCAGCGACTCTGGTCCCAGGAGCCAGTTGCAGTCAGAGAGTCTGCTGCGGTAGGGAGCTACTGAGCAGGCCTGGAGGACCCCTAACTTACAGCTGGGTAGTGACTGGCAGGGAGACACAGAAAGAGGCAGGGCCACAGTGGGATGGCCTACCGGAACTTCTAGTGAGGGCATCAGGTACTGTCAGGAAAAGTGTATTCAACTTGACATTTGAAAAGGAAAAAACAAATTCTCTGTTTTGCTGGTGGCAATAACAAAGAAAGGGCAGTGGTTAGGGGCACAGACTCTGGCCTCTGACTGTTGGGGTTAGAATCCCCGGCTCTGCCATCCACCTGCTTTGTGACCTCAGGCAGGTTATGCAAACTCTCTGGGTCTCAGTTTCTCCCTCTGTAAAATGGGGATGATAAGAGTCCTTTCCTAGGATGTGGTGAGGATTAAGTGGGGTAAAGCACTTGGGACAATACTATGTAGCTTCTGCTATTATCAGCTATTCTTAATGGCTGGGTGGCAGGAGGAGCAGATCAAAAACTTGGGGGATGTGTGAAGTTTACAGTTTACATAAAGGGAGCAACAGGTTAAAACTGGTTGCGAAATATGGCTCTATGCTCCCCTTCTCAGCTGGTAGACACAGATGGGCTTGGTGACACAACCTACAGTCTCCAAGGTGGCGCCCACTCTCAGGTGCTATGGCTCCTGGGACCCTTGGGGCCTCTGAGTCCTTGTCCATCCATCAAATCCTGCTCATGGGGGTCTAATCTCCAACAGGAAGGGCTCCCGAGGAGGCTCAGCACTCTCTCCACTCCAAGTGGAGATGGACGGGCCACCTCAGCATCTCCCAGGAGCTTGTTAGAAATGCAGCATCCCGGGCCCACTCAGACCTGCTGCTCCACCAGAAGAGTAGTGCCCGTCAACCTGTGTTTTAACAAGCCCTCCTGGTGATTTTGATGTGGGCTAAGTACACACAAGTCACTGGTTAGCGGAGTAGGTGGGGCATCTTGTTAAAATGCAGATTCTCATTCAGCAGGTCTGGGGAGGGACCTGAATGTTTCTAACAAGCTCCCAGAGGCTGCCCACCTGGGACCACACTTTGAGCCACAAGGCCCTAGATCAGAGGCTGCAATATGGCTCCCGAGGGCTGACCACACCCCAGGGATGGGTCTAGTTTAGCTTGTACTTGGCAGAATGAGGCAGATGTCATATTTGGTCTTCAGACAAGCCCTGCCAGTGTCACACACTGGGTTCCCAGCCAGGGCTCTGCAGACCTCTGAGTGTGCACCCACTAGCCTAGATGGCAATGCTGCTAACCAGACACCCATTCCCCACTGGTCCTGCTGCCTAGTCTACTGAACTTTCAGGGTGCTGGAATGTGTCCTGAATGCATCCAGGTCTAAATCACCTCCTTCACCCCGTTTCCCAGATAAGAAGCTCCAAGAGAACAAAGGGCAACTGTATTAGTCAAGGTTCTCTGGAGAAACAGAATCAATAAGCTATCGATACATGTAGAGAGAGAAATTTATTTTAGTGAACTGGCTCACAAGATTGTGGGGGCTGGAAAGTCCGAAATCTGGAGGGCAAGCTGGAAGGCTGGGAACTGAGGCAGGGTTTCTACGTTGTAGTCCTGAGGCTGAATTCCTTCTTCTTTGAGAAACCTTAGTCTTTGCTCTGAAGGCCTTCAATCAGTTGGATGAGGACCCCATATCATGGAGGGTCATCCGCTTTACTCAAGTCTGCTGACTTAAATGTTAATCACATCTGAAAAATACCTTTATTTGACCAAACAACTGGTCATCGAAGCCTAGCCAAATTAACACATAAAATTAACCATCACAGCAAGCTTTAGTTCCTGCGAGACCTGCTACGGGGCTGGAAAACAGGGTGTTAGGGCAGCATGAGTTCTGGGCTAGCCCTTGTGAAGTGTGGGAGCTAAGATAGCCCCTCGCCCCAGTCAGCTGGAAGAGAAGGGTGATGGCCGTGCTGATGAAGAAATAACAATAACAAAATGAGAGTAATAATAATGCCCGCCCCAGGTCCTGTGCCGAGCACATTACGAACTTTAACTTCTGTAGTTTCACAAACGTCCCCGAGCGAGGAGTTATGGCCACTCCCATTCTTCAGATGAGCAAACCGAGGCTTGGAGGTTGAAACACGTGCCCAAATAGTTCTGGCCCTCTGGCTCCGAGGCCAATACCACTCTCAACCTCTGAGAGGATCTGCATTCCAAGGCCTCCACTCATGTGACTCTGGACAAGTCATTTGGTCTTTCTGTATCTCAGTTTTGTTTCTTTTTTTTTTTTGAGACAGAGTCTCGCTCTGTCACCCCAGCTAGAGCGCAGTGGTGTCATCATAGCTCACTGCAACTCCTGGGCTCCAGCAAGCCTCCCGCCTCAGCGTCCCGAGTAGCTGGGACTACAGGCGCGCACCACAACGCTCAGCTAATTTGTCTATTTTTGGTAGAGACGGGGTCTCGCTCTTGCTCAGGCTGGTCTCAAACTCCTGGCCTCAAGCAATCCTCTCGCCTCGGCCTCCCAGAGTGCTAGGATTACAGGCGTGAGCCACCACGCCTGGCCTTAGTTTTCTTACCCAACAAATGGAAATTACAAAATGCCCGACACACTGTAGGTACTGGCTCAAAATGAGAAAAACCTCTCTGTGGCTCCCCACCATTCTCCAGACAATATCCAAACTCCCTGATGCGGCTCCCAAAGTCCTCTCCTTCAAACCTTTGGCTCTAGCTATGCTGTTCACTACACAGAGTTGTAGCAGTTCTTTATCGTGCCTCCCTAATTTTGCACATGCTGTTCCATCTGCCTGGAATGCCCTTCCCCCTTCTTCACTAAGCTCTTTCTTTCTTCAAACTCAGCTCAGTAAAACCAAATGCAATACCACTATGCACCCACCCCCCACCCCCAGGATGGCCAAAATTTTAAAAGGCTGACAATACCTTGCGTTGGTGAGGATGCAGAGCTACCAGAACTCTCACAGGTTGCCAGTGGGTGTGGAAATTGGTGCAACCACTTAAGAGAAATATTTGACAGTGTCTACAAAAGCTAAATAAATGCATTCCCCCCAGCAATGCCCAACAGAAACATTCACGTATGTTCACCAAAAGATATATGCACAAGAATGTTCACACCAGTATTAATCATGATATCCCCAAACTGGAAAACTGTACCCCTAGCCCCTATTATCAGGAGAAGGGATAAATACATGGTGACTGTACACACAGAGGATAACACGTGTCGAGTATGAAGGAAGCGCAAGTGTACGAACAACGTGGATGGGTCTCACAAACATGTTGAGCGAAGGAAGCCAGACATAAAGGAGTACGTCATCCTATATGATTTCCTTTATATAATGTTAAACATGAGCAAAATGAATCTATGTTATTGGAAGTCAGGATAGTGGGAGGACAGATGGAGGGGGTTACTGACTACAAGGGGACACCTGAGGGCTTCGCTGCTGGTCGTGTTTGTTCCTGATCTGGGTGCTGGTAACACAGATGTGCCGGTTTGTGAACAGTCACTGAGTTATACATGTAGGATGTGTGCTCTATTTTGTATGTTACACTTCAAATACAACATTAAGAACAACGACAGCAGCAATCCAGGGACTACTCAATAAAGGCCTTCGTGATTCCCTGGTCCTCGATGGGGAATCACTTACAAGATCACCATATTATAACCACTGGCTTAGGAAATGTCGCCTTCACTTGAGTTTAAAGATGAGACCAAATCCTATTTTCATCTATTGTTCCCAACACTGAAAGGCATAGAATGGGAGCTCAGCACGTGGCTGCTGAAAGTGAGGAAGAGCAAAAAGACAAAAGGAAAAGGAACTGTGGCATCTTGGAAATGCAGAAGCCTGGGACTACAGAGTCACAGAATTCCTGGATTGGGATTTCTGGGACTTCAGAATCATGAGTTCTTTGAGTCCCTGAGCTGAAAGACTTTAGAGTTTTTCTGGCCCCACCTTCCAACCACACCTGAACCCTGGCCACAGCGCGGCCACCCCAACACCCTGCATCCTGGTTCTGGAGGGCGGGGTCCGGCCCCAAGCTGCTCGTGCTCCCTGGGGCCCTCGCTACACCCCAGCGCCCCACGCCCAGCGCTGCACCGGCTCCTGCCAGGCACCAGGCAGCCCCCAGAGAGCAGGCACTCTCAACAAGAGGGGTGGGCAGCATCTTGACACAAATCACTTCTCCACCTTAGCTATGGCACCGGCTGCTGTGCTCCGAAGACAGCACATTCCGACAGGCAGCCAGGCCATTACGGGGATAAATACAGATGCAGACAGCATGGCAAGGAGGCTGCAGCAGGGATTGGCCCTGATGCCCCCCTGGGACCCTTAGCTTCCACCCGACCACACTTGGAAGGAGGCCATTCTCTGTAACTCCCCCCTAATCAATAAGCTCTGGCTCTTGGAGGAGGGGGCCTCCCTTGGGATCCTACAGGCTCCAGGTTCAGTTCAGGCTGCACTGGAGGGCTTGGCCCCGGCGGGGGGTCTCCCCAGCCTGTCACTATAGGGGCTACCCCCAGGGAGTCTAGGAGCAGGGCTCAGGCCTGCTTCTACCACTCCTCCCTTCTGGGCCTCAGCTCCTTCACCTGCAAAGTGGGGCTAGCGGGGCACTGTCCTCCCATCTTGCGGGAAGCTCCAGGAGAGGATGGGCGTGGAGGTACTCTAGGTTCCAGGAGTACTCTGAGTACTTAGGGGACCTCAGGAGTGGGTCTGGCCAGGCTCAGAGAGCAGACCAGGCTAATGGAGGGTTGAAGGCTTGGTGACAATGACTACCCAGCCCAAATCATTCCAATGTGGCTTCACTCAAAGGGGACTCAGGGGGCACAGCCCTGGGTACTCCCATATGGTGCTCACACCCATCCAGGGGAGTACCATGGGGCAACTAGGCTTCCAACTCTCTGTGTGAACCCAGGCAAGTCCCTTCCCCTCTCTGTGCCTCAGTTTCCCTGCCCATGAAAAAAAAAAAAAAGCTTGGGCACCAGGATGGCCAAGCCTCCTTCCAGCCTCGAGAAGTCTACAAATGCCCTTTAGTCTCTCCTGGGCTGCTCAGGCTCCCACCCAGAATCTCTGTGCTGACAGGGCCTGCAAAGTCACCTGGACTCATCCAGTGCCTGCATCCCCTCTGTGGGTTCCTATAGTGGCTGGGTACTCTGCTCACATCACCACCTTTTGCTAGTGGCTCCTTGCTGTTCGGAAGTTTTCATGCTGCCCACCCCACACCCTGCCACACTGAAGAGGTACCCCACTGCCTCTCCTCACACAGACAGTGAGGGGGCCCTCTGAGCCTCAGTACCCCTGGCAAGAGGCCCACAACCCAGGGAAGCAGACCCTACTTCAGGCCCAGGATCTCCTTGGGTGAGTCCTTCTGACCGAGGACCCCACCATCTGCTCTTCAGCTCCTAGTCCCGGTTCCCAGGAACTCCTCCCCAAGGAGATGGAAATCATAGCATTGACTGATGTTTCCTGTGTGCCTGGCCCTGCTACCCCAGGAGATGAGCCCTGTTATTATCACCCCATTTGACAGATCAGACACCTGAGGCTCAGAGAGGTTAAGTAACCTGCTGTTATAGGATGAGTTGTACCCTCCAAAAACATACCCCCAGTACCTCAAAATACAGTAGTTGAAAACGCAATTAGTTAAGATGAGTTCAAACTATTGTAGGGTGGGCGCTTAATCCAATATGACTGATATCCTTGTAAGAGGACAATGTGAAGACACAAGGGGAAGATGGCCATGCAAGAAGGAGGCAGAGATTGGAGGGGTGCTTCCATAAGCCAAGGAATGCCGGGAGGGCCACCAGGAGGTGGAAGAGGCAGGGAAGGGTCCTCCACTGAAGGCTTCAGAGGGAGCACGGCCCTGCCGACAGCTTGATTTCAAACTTGTGGCCTACAGAACTGTAAGAAAACAGATTTCTGTTCTTTTAAACCATCCAACGTGTGGTACTCAGCTAGTCCATGGCAAACCAGAGTTTGAAATGAGGAAACTTGTTCCCACCATCTACTGTGCTCTTACCCAGCACAGCACCCCCCACACCAGGTAGTGGCCCTAGGGGTGTGACTCTAAAGGATTGTGGGGCCCAGCTAGAGGGAAGGACTGGAGGAGTCATCTCTGGGAGCTGAGCACACTCTGCCCTGTGTCTTGGAGAGGGGACAGCCAGAGCATGTCAGGCAGGCCAGATACCCTCAGCTCCTGATGAGACACAAAAGCCATGGAAGGAGACAGAGAGCTGAGCTGTGGGGAGAATGGGCTCCTGGAATACACTAGGCGTGCCCCTACCTCAGGGCCTTTGCATGTGCTGTTTTCCCCTACCTGGGGCACTCTTTCCTCATTCATTTATTCAAAATATTCCCTGAGCACCTGCTGGGCACCAGCCAGGATGCAGCCATGCACGAGAGAAACCAATGCCCTGCTCTCATGGAGCTTGCAGTCTATTAACATCTCAGGTCAAAAGCTGCCTTCTCCTTGGGGGCCTGCCTGACCTCCACTGTACCACCCCCTATTATAATCACTTCACCCTGCTGTATTCTCCTCACGACATTTTCCACTATCTGAGATTTCCTGCCTCTGTCATTTGCTTGCCTCCCTGTCCCCCGCCCCCATCCCCTCCCAAGTGGAAGTGAGTCTGTCTTGATGATGGTTGTGCTCCCAGCACACAGTGCAGTCCCTGGCCCAGAGGAGCTGCTCAACTAACATCTGTCGAGTGACCAAATGGGTGGCTGTGTGATGAGGAAAGCCTTCCTGGAAGGTAGGGACCTGAAGCCACAAGTCAAAGAGGAATGACCACATCTGTGCACAGCCCTCTTCAGTTTATAAGCCTTTCACGTGCCTTAATTCTAAAAGCTAGCGAGTCTGTCTAAGCTCCATTCTGATGAAGAACTATGCAGTGACCGCAGTCAATGCGATGGGGACTTTCCTAGCTACCTCAGCCGTGGCAGCTGCAGCAGGTATGCTACCAGGTACGCTGCCTCCCACTTCCAGCCGTTGTGCGTGAACACTCTTCGACACCGCTCTCCTGCCCTCCTCCATGTGAGTCCGCCTGGCAGTCCAGCATTCTGTGTGAAGGATCCTCTGGACCAAGCAAGTCATATTACCACTCACGAGCACAGATCATTAGAAGGTACAAGGCAGCTCGTATCCACAATCCCGCACCACTAGTGCAGGCACTTCTAGTGCGGACAGTCGACCGATGGCACTGTCTCATCCTTTGCAAAGCGCACTTTGGAGGGGGCAGTATAACTGGTGCCAGATAATAGTACTTAGAGAGCGTGAATGTCCGAGAAAATAAGCAGGTGATGAAACAGTGATGCGACCCCTGCTAACTAGTCTCATCTCAGACCCAGAGCAAGAAGGTGTGGACAGGGCAAGTGGAGAGACACTCCAGGACATGGAACAGCAGTCTCCTTGACTCCACTACGGGAGCCAAGGCTGGGTGGCCCAGTGAGGGCAGAGAACACTGGGCTTGGAGCCAGAAGGCGCCTCTGACCCCGGCTGAAGCCTCAGGCACTGTGGGACCCCACATCCTCCCTTCTGGACAGTGAGGGGGGAGGCATATCTGATCATGGACTTCTCCAGCTGCTGCCTGCCAAGATCACAGGGTAACCAGCCTCCCAGCTCCCACAGAGCCCACACTGTGTCCTGCAGTGGGGAAGGGCAGGGGGGAGTGAACCCCATCCCCCCTTTCTGAGGCCATATTCTCCAAAGGGGAAGGGGCTGGATTGTTGAAGTGTTTTGTTCCTGACTCAGCAGCCCCAGTACTGTCTATAATGGCTAGAGGAGGGGAGAGGGAGGGAGACCTCCATCAGGCAAGGGGGACACAGACCCTGGGCTGGCGGCTTCTCAGTAGGGGACCCTGCCTGGCAATGATGTTTCCTGCTCCGACAGGAATGGGGAAATTATCAGAGAATGCTCTTTTGTTTCCTGTTCATGCTTTAGAGCCCTGTAAGGCCAGCCCAAGGTGACAGAAATGGGAACACCCAGATGGGATCTACCACTGCCCTGGGTGTCCTCCATACCTCAGCACGGCAGAACCTTTCTACCCAGGCCCCTGCCCCTAGAACAGCCCAGAAGTCCCAAGAGGAAGGGGAGGAGCAAGCTGGCCTGAGAAAATCCCAGAGGAATCCTGAACGCAGTTACCCACATCAGGCCTCCTAACGTTCCCATGAATAATGACAGTGACAGTTAATGGTTACCAGGCGCTTACCAGGTACCAGTCAGTGCTCGCACAGGAGTCCTTTGCAATCTCATTTAATCCTCACAACTATCTTTAAAGAAATACACAACTACCCTAAAAGATCATAAAGGTATACAGAGTATTGTCCTCACTCTTTTACAAATATAGAAACTGAGGCTCCATTCCCGACCTTCTTCTTCACTCATGTCCCTGAGTTTTAAATTCTCATGGCATTCTGGGGGCAGGGGTCCCTTGCAACACCCCCAGAGAAACTATACTTGCTGCTCACAAAGTGTGCCCTAAATTGCAGAACAACTGCTCCCCCATTCCCTGGTCCCAGCCTCCCAGCAGCCCTGTAAGCTGGACTGTGTCATAGTTTGCCTCATTATACAGACGGAAAACCCCCCCAGCCCAAAGGGTGACAGGAAGTGGCACAGGCAGGAGAACCCAAGCGGCACATCCTTAATCCCTGGTTCTTTCCATAAAGAAACATGCCTAGGTGACCTCTCCCACTCCAGCTGGCTATGTCACCAGCCTGGGGCAGTCAGAGCTCCCTGGGCTCCACGCCAGGGGGAATGCAATAAAACCACTCCTTTATGTTTGTGCCCATTCTCAGGGAGGCAGGCCCTGGCTGATTAGCCCATTTTACAGATGATAACCCAGAGGCTCAGAGAGGCCATGGGTCCAGGCCAAGGTCCTGCTGCTGGTCGAGGCCAGGGTTCAGACCCAGGTCTCCCAAGGCTTCCCACCAGGGCTGTCCACAGGCAGGCTGCTGCTGTCAGAGATTACAACCCAGGCTACCATGCCTGTTTTCTGCAGATGAAAGGTGCCCCACAATCTTCCTGCGGGTGATGCCCCAAGGGGCATAAGAAGCCTCCTACCCCTTGGTGACAGCGCACACCCCTAAGTGAGCAGAAACTAAGGGCAGACAAAACAAAGGGCCTCTCAGATAATTTTCCCAGACCCCTGTCCCTTCCCCCAATACATTTGGGGCAGGGGAGTCAGACAGCAAGATGGGCCCCCAACTGGCTACCAGAGCCCTGAGTTGCACCTGTGACCTTGGCCAAATCACAGCCCCCTTTGCGGCAGCCCCTGCCCCAAAGGAGAGCTGGCCGAACTGAGGGGCGGGAGGGGAGAGATCCTGGGGGATGGGACAGGAAGAGAAGGGAAGAGGCGAGTAAGACCCCTCTATTTTCAGAGAAGCAAGCATCGCTGCGGGAACGGGAAGGAAGCGAGCGCCTTGCTCGCTCCCTCTTTCTCCCTTCGGCACCCCCCCCCCCCCCGCCCTTAAACACACAGGTGCCAGACAGCTTTTGCGCAAAAACTAGTTTGCAAACACACTCCGACTTCTGGGAAGCTGCCTAGCCCTACTCCCCTTCCTTTCCCCGCTTCCAGGGCTTGGAGCGGGCCCTGCGGCAGTTCCCCGGGCCGGGGGCGTTGGGAGTAGGGGAGAGGGGCGCCGAGAGGGGCCCGCGCCCGCCAGAAGCCAGCCCGACCCTCACGCCTTCAGCAGCTGCGGTGGCGGCGGGACTCCACCTTCCGGACGCCCTCCAGGCTCCCCGGGGGAGGTAGGAGGGTCCCCAAAGCAGCTGGTCTCGGACCCCCGAGGGCGCCACCCTCGTCGGGTACCCCGCCCGCCCTTCCCCCGCCGTCCGGGCGAAGGCGGAGCGCCCCCGCGTGGCCGGGTCGGAGCTGAGTCACCTAGGTGTCGGAGGGCGGGTTCGCGCGGTGGCGGGGGCTGGGGGCGCCGCAGCCCCCCGAGGCGGAACCCAGCTTCCTTGGCTCCCCCGCTGGCGCCAGAAGCCGAGCCCCAAGGCCGAACTTGAGCGCTCGCGCCTGGCTGCCCCGCCCGGGCCCCACTCACCGCGGGTCCCGCGGGCGCCGCCGCCCTCACCGCACGCCTTCCGTTGCCCGCGCTCCGAGCCGCCGGGGCATCCCCGGCCGCTGCCCTGTTCCGCCGGGCCCGCGCGCGCGGGACGGGCTCAGGGCGCCGCCCGCGCTGCCGTGGCCCGCTCGCGTGCGCTCCAGCCGCTCGCCGTCCGGTCCTCCTCCCGGGCCGGGCGGGCGGGCGGTGGCGGCGGCTCGGGCTCCTCCCTCCGACCGAGGCGGGGTGCGGGAGGGAAGGCGGGAGGCGAGGCGGGCGCTTCCTGGAGGGGCGAGCGCTCTTCCACCGGCGGAGCGGGGGCGCTGTCCCGCCCGCTGCCCGCCGCTCCGAGCCGGCGCCCTGCGCGCCCTGCCTCCCTGGGCGCTAGGCGCCGCGGGGGCCCGCACCCGAGGGGCTGAGCGTTCCGGGCCGGGACTCCGCGGGTCGGAAGGCCGCCGGTTCGCGCCCTTCCCCGGCGTGCTTCGCCGTAGCCTCGGGCTCCTCCGACGCGGGAACCGAGGGGTGGGTGGGCTGGGCTCGGGCCCGGGGGGGGGGGCCCACTGCGGCCCGACCCCCAGCGCCGGTGGACGCAGCTCTGCGCCCTCGGGGGAAACACCACAGGGCTGGGTTCTGGGCTGTACTGGGCAGTACTGGGACCGCAGTGTTTTCTTCCTTTTTTTTTTTCCCCCAATAGCGAAAGAGCTCTGCATTTTCCTGCTGCCAGAGACTGGGAAGATGATATATTTCCCTGACGATAAGATAAAGACTGATCGGAACGGGGCTTGGAGCTAGGCAGCGTGAGGGCAATTAGGCGAGTCTTTAAGGCCCTGGAGCTGAGGCCTTCCCTTGTGCGAAGGCTTCCTTTTCCCTAGAAGAGACACCAATTCTTTAAAAAAACGAATCTGTCGCTGGGTGCTCAAGCTGCTGACCGCTCAGCGGTATTTATGTGCGCTCTGGGCAAGTTCACCACCGGGCATCAGACAGCTGAGCCACATTGAACCAGATTCTGGGGGTCAGGACTGTCCTGGGGATCGCAAGGCCATGTCCAAAGCTCTTGGCCCCGGGTTGAAGGACTGGGCAGCTGAGGGTTAACGCCTAGCGCTTCAGTTGTAGGTTTTCCATTCCGGGCAGGTGAGGGTTAACGTGGGAGCCTCAGGCTGCAGCCTGCGAACCTCGCTGCCTGTCTGAGTCACAGGCACTTTGCAGCCTTAGGGGGGCCTGCCACTAAACAGCCCAGGGCTCCGAGCTTTGTTCTCTGCCTGGCTGTCCCCCGTCCATCCTTCTTTTCTCCAAGCTGTCCTCATCTTTCTTCCACTTAAAGCCATCAAAGCCTTCTGCCCAGCTCTGGGGGCAAACCAACCTGTAGACGTTCTTAGACCCAGCTCCAGCCCCACTTTCTCCAGGAAGCTTTTCCTGGCTGCCCTGGCCCCCAGAATCCTTTTCTCCTTCCAGTGTCAGGAGAACCAGGACTGGGGTGGACAGTGGTGAATCAAAGCAGAGAGTCCCTCTCCTCAGGTTTCTCACCTCTGGGGGTCGAGTCCGGGGCCCAGGCAATCGTGTTACTCTATGAAAAGTGCAAAGGATGGAGGCAGAGTGGCACAGAAGACCCAACTCAGCCATGGGTGTCAGCGAGGCTTCCTCTAAGAGTATGGTCCCCAACCCCCAGGCTGCGGCCTGGTACCAGTCAATGGCCTGTTAGGAACCTGGCAGGGCATCACCGCCTGAGCTCTGCCTCCCCTCCCCCCCATCTATGGAAAAATTGTCTTCCATGAAACTTAGGAACCCCGGCCACTCAGCAGGAGGTGAGCTGCGGGGAGGGGGAGCAAGTGAAGCTTCATCTGTATTTACAGCCGCTCCCCATCGATCCATGGCATCACCTTCTGAGTTCCGACTACCCTTCCCCACCCCCACCGTTCCGTGGAAAAATTGTCTTCCTTGAAACTGGTCCCTGATGCCAAAAAGGTTGGGGACCACTGCTCTAAGAGACCTAAAGGATGAAGTAGTTGGTTGGGCCTGTTGAGGGGGAGGAAGATACTGGATTCCTAACCAAGGTGACAGAGTGCAAAGGCCAGGGGTCATAGCAATTCCACTCCTACGCATCTGCCCAAGAGCAATGAAAACATATGTCCACACAGAAACTTGTACATGAATGTACATAGCAGCATGATTCATAAGAGGCAAAAGGTGGAAACAACCCAAATGTCCATCGGCTGATACATAGGAAAAAGTGTGGTCTATCCATACAATGGGATATTACGCAGCCATAGAAAGGTGTGAAGTACTGATGCATGCCACAACATGGACACACTTGGAAAACATTATGTTGTTCTCAGTGAAAGAAGCCAGTCACAAAAGACTGCATATTATATGATTCCATTTAGATGAAATGTCCAGAATTGACAAATCCATGGAGAGAGAAAGCAGATTCGTGGTTGCCCAGGCCCGGGAGGGGAAGAATAGGGCGTGATGGCCGTGGCACGGTTTCTTTGGGGGATGATAACAATGTTCTAAGGTTAGATTATAGTGATGGTTGCACAAGTGTAGAAACACTCAAAACCACTGACATACACTCTAAAGGGGTGAATGTCATGGTACGTGAATTATATCTCAATAAAACTGTCTACACACTCTGTCCACAATCCACACATGACACAAGACTGTGAAATGTTGAACGAAGTCTTTCCTTGCCCTGGTGGAGACCTCTCTGTGCACAGTGGGAGGCCCAAATTCCCCTAAGTAAACCCATGTCGGGAGGTGGGTGTGTGTGTGTGTGTCAGTGCCTGCCATCTGGGAGTTTATTTTTGAAGTCCAGGCTATTTGGACAAACAGAGCAAATAGCCAGGGTTGTCTGTACACTTGGGAATTAAAGACACGTTGAAGGAGCCCCACCTGTTTACCAGGACCTGGCTGGACCTCAGGTGTGTGTGAGGGGAAGGGGGGGAGGATGTTCCAGTTATCTATGCTGTATCACAAATCACCGCAAACCTTCTCTTTTACACCTCTGAGGGACAACTGGGCTGAATGAGGGCAGGTCTTGCCCAGGGTTTCTCATACAGCTGCAGTCAGACCATGCCTGGGGCTGGAGTTGTCTAGACATGTCACACATGTCTGGCAATTGATGCTGGTTGTCAGCTGGGGCCTCAGCTGGGGTTGTCAGCTGGAACACCTACCCGTGACCATACCATGTGGCCCGGGCTTCCTTGTAGCATGGTGCTGTGATCCAAGAGTGAGCATCCCAAGAGAACCAAGTGGAAGCTTTGTCATCTTTTATAGGACCTAGCCTTGGAAGTCACATAATGTCACTTCTGTTGTAGTCACAGAGTGGCACTGTCACATAGTAGGAAGAGCATGTGGGATGGAAGATATTGTGATGCCCGTCTGTAGAAAATACCATCTGCCACAGGGAGTTGATATGGAAACATATCAGTGATGCAGACATCCCCTCAAGGATCTCCTGGCTAGAGGCAGGTGTGGCTGACTCCCATGCCAAATCTCAGGCATGGAGTCATGGTCGTGGGTTTGAATCCCAGCCACTCCAGGTACTGCCTGCGTGAGAGCACTCACTCCTCTGGGCCTCAGTTTCCTCCTCTGTAAAATGGGATAGATTTAGTATTTGCCTTGTGGGATGGTTGTGAGAATTCAATGAGACAGAGTTCATTCAGCAAGACTGTAATTTGGCTAGCACAGTGCCAGCCATGTGTAGACACTGGAGCTAATGTGTTATTGCTATTCTTAAGTTCCAGGGTTGTGGTCACTCTGATGCAGGGATGGCCCCCAGATCTTCCCAGCCCTTCCCGTCAGCCCCAGACACCTCCCCCAGCTGTCACCCTGCCCTGGAGTATGCATGTGTGTGCATGTGGTAGTGGGGACTGAGGGCCCAAGCTCCTAACCCAGGGGACCCCAGTGGGCCTCTGGAGAAAGCTCCCCTTCCGTTCCCTCCTTCCTAGGGCAAAGGTGCCTTTCTGGGCAGCTAGGGTGGGTTTGGAGTATGTGGGATGAGCCACCAGGTGTGGCTTCCAAGGGCCAAGGGGGAGGGTTCTGGGGGCTGGGGGACACACGGGGTGGGGCTGGGCTTTTTCACTTGGGTGGCTGGGAGGCAGGAAGAAGACCAGCTGTTTCTGGAACTTCCTGAGCCCAGCCCTGGGAGGATCTTTACCAAACCAGCCACTGAATGGTCTCTCCTGGAACCTCCGGATGTGTCCAGAGGGTGTGTCCTGCCTTGGCTGGGGCCACCATCCCTCAGGCCTGGCTTTGGCCATGCAGGGTGGAGTTGAGAGCAGAAGCAGAGCCTAGGAAGGTTGCATCGCCCTCCCACCCTCCCGAGGGCCCCTCTGTCACTGAGGAACACACAGACCTGCAGGCTAGTTAAATCCCAGCCCAGGACCACCTCAAGGTCTCCCTCTCCTTTCTGCTCCAGGGTGGGAATCTGATCCCCACTAAATACTTGCTGTGTGGCTTTGGGAAAGTTGTGTTCCCTCTTTGCACCTCAGTTTTCTCAGCTGTGAAATGGACGAGATTGTTCCTGTGATTGCTATTATGGGTCTCTAGAAGATCATGCAGGGTGACGCTCTATAGAAATAACCAGGCAGGGCAGGGGACAGAGGATCCAGAACTCTCCCCAAGGGAGTATAGGAATGAGTCATAAGGTCATCTTTGCAGCCAAAGAAAGTAGGTGCCTTGTGCCTTATCTCATTTTGCTCTGGGGCATCACCTGTGGGTGAGCACCGAGAGTTGCAAAGACCCAGGTTCGACTCCTGGTGCTACCAATTACCAGCTGTGTGCCTTTGGGAAAGTTAGGAAAAATATCTGGGGTCAGTGTCCTTAGCTGGGAAGGGAGGGTCACCAGGATCCTGAGGACAAAATAAGGGGGCTAGGTACAAAGGCTTACCCAGCCTCTCCAAGAGACAGCACACTCCAGACCAGGGGGTCTCCACTGTGGTGTACATTAGAGCCACTCAGGGAGCTTTCTAAATACTCCTTTTTAAAAACAAATATTTTAAAAAGCTCCCCAAGTGATTGCAATGTGCAGTCAGGGTTGCAACCCACTCAGTCTGCAGGCTTGCTAAGCTGAGTGGGGTCCAGCTGCATTGCCATCACTTGGGGGCTTCTTAGAAATGCAGAATCCCAGGCCCTGCCCTGCTGGATCAGAATCTGCATAGTGACATGATCCCCAGGTGACTTGATGCATATTACAGTTTTTGTAACTGCAGTTTTACAGTATGGGAAGTACCGGCTGGATAGTGGATTGCAGACGGCTGTGTGTGTGTTTGGGGGCAGGACAGAAGAGGCAATTTGGGAGCCCTTGAGGCATGTGCAGATGGGAAGAAAGATTCTATGACTCCCGTCAGAAAGATGGACATTCAACCTGTAGAGTCATAGGATGGAGGCCAGGTGACAAAGTGGCAACATGAGCTTATCCCAGCCTTGCAGATAAACATGGGTACTTACCACCAGCCTGATCATAGTCCTAGTGAGAAGGCTCACATGTGGAAACCAGGAACGTCATTTTGATTATACTGCTTGCTGGCGCACAGCCTTACTTTTCTTTGAATTTTGTTTTCATGTATATATTTAAACTGAGCCTACTTTTGGGAGGAAGGGGGCAGGGAGACTGGATCACATCAGTGTTGGATAGAAAAACAGTCAAGGCCTCCAAGCAGACAGGTGGCAAGAGAGCAAGTTTCTTAATAAAATGAACAAGGCGATTTCACACCAACTTGATATGGGCCCAGCCAGCTCTGCAGAGCTGACAATACTGTGGTTTATTTCAGGGAAGCTGCAGAAAATTTCTTGGAGTGTAGAATTTGGGCAGAGATGAAGGAGAAAAAAAGGAGAAAAGTAAAATGGATACGCAGCAAATGAACATAGTGTCCCAGAGCTCTGGGTTCCCCCACGCTGGATACATTTCACCTGGCCAGGCGTTTCTGGTTGGTACTCACTGTTCCTTCCTTAGTCTTGACTCCCTTGTCAAGGCATTTTCAGGCTTTGAGGGACTCATCCTCCAGTCTCAGGCAAGGAGAGGAGGCACCTTCTACCCCTTTGGTGTGAAGGTGCACACTGAAGCCCCAAGATCAACTTGGCATCACGTCCCAGGAAAGGGAGACAGAATTTTGGGCCCAGGTTTCCGGGTAAACTTCTCGGTTTCTCTCCCTGCCTACTTCCTCCCCCATGACCAGGCTGATGGCCCTATTAGATGCCAGGTGTGCCCTGACCCTGGCCCGATAAGGGTGTCCCTGCATGAGGTGTGGGTGCTTGGCACTCCGCCGGAGGACTTTCTCCTCATGCGTGGCGGGGGGCCGGGAACAACGTGGAGGGCGGCAAAGGTCAGGGCAAAGTCATCTGGGTGAGCCACTGGTGGGCTGAGACATCCCAAGCTACTAGGTCGGATGGGAACCAGCCCCTGGCATCACCTCCTAACTTCCTTCTGTGTCCAACACTGAAGTTACCTGAGGACTCGCCCATGGGCCAGCCTGCCCTCCAGTGGTGCTCAGCCATAACTGCACCCTCCTGGCCTCATTTTTCACGATGGAGTGGGAGGCTCCCCCTAAGCTGAACTTGTTCTACCCACATGCAGGAGAGGGTGCTAATCTGTCATTGCAGGCATCTCTCCCCATCATATGATATTCAACCCCAAAAAAGGAAGGGAACTAGCATGTGACCAGTCTTTATATCTTTGTGCCAGGGACTTTGTGCACCTTTGTGCCAGGGTCTTTGCACACCTTGCTTCCCTGACCTCTTCAACAGTCCTAAGCTCGGGGTGGGAGGATGAGGGGGTGTTACTAACCCATGCAAACAGTTACTGCCCTCAAAGACAGCTAGCAAGGGGTTAAGTCACATTCCATTCCATGCCTGTCTGACTTCCAAAGCCATGTTAAACCCTCTAGGCCAGTAGTTTGCAGGCTTCTGCAAAGACCAGGCAAGCCACAAAAAGTGGGGTGCGGGGGTGTCAAGAAGATGGGGAGTGATTGGGACTGCAGCAAACTGTGGGATCTGTGCCTCATCTAAAGGGCACAGTCACGTGGTCCCGGTAGAATGCTGGACTAACACTTAAGAGAAACCAGGATCTGGATTTTTATGTAAAAGTTCCCGATTTTAAATATTGACAATTAACTTAGAAAAGAGTTTAAATATTATGCAAGTCAAATAACAACTGTTTTCTAACATCCTGAGCTTCTATAACACTGTCTGAGCTCTCATAACACCCTCGTGTTGTGGGTGACGTCTGGAGAGAGGAGCTAACTTGCCCAGGATCACATGACTACCTAGAGACAGGGTCTGAACTTGAACCCATGTCTCCTGACTCCCCAGCCAGTGCTCCTGTCAGCATACCTCTCTGCTGTCTGCTCTGTTCTCCAGTTCCTGGGGCAGGGGGTGAACCACTCCCGACCTCAGTGGGGTAGCAGGAAACATGAGACTCAGGCTAGAGGTGGAAGACCAACCACATTTATTGATCAAACTTGGCTTTAGCAGTGGTCCCCAACCTTTTTGGCACCAGGGACCGGTTTCATGGAAGATAATTTTTCCACAGACGGGGGAAGGGCGGGGGGGGTGGGGAGGTGGGGTGGGCTGGTGGAGCTCAGGTGGTGATGCGCAGCCCTGTTTTCCTAACAGGCCACGGACCGATACTGGGCCATGGCCTGGGGGTTGGAGACTGCAGGCTTAGAGTATATCAGGGCCATCCTTGGTCCTCCTTGGAAGTAACAAGAACACTGTGTAACATGTGGAGCATCTGGGGCTCACACACATCCCGCTGAGGTAGTAGCTGGATCCAGTGGCCTTGCCTAAATGTCTTAGCAGTACACACTCCCACACCATTAGACCTGGCTTTGTCCCTTACATGGGATAAACTGGGCCCGTCACTCCCACAGTCAGGCTGGATCTACCTAGACCTGGGCCCAAAGTCCTTGGAAGCCAGTATTTAAGGGAGAGAGAGATAATCCGGTTTACAGATGGGAAGACTGAGGCTTGAAGCAGGAGGGGAACTTATGGGTGAATCCCTGGGTTGTTCTAGAGCCCTGGCCCTTTGGCCACTGGGCTGATCAGTGCTTGGACACTCATCCCCTCCCAGCTCAGGACAGAAGACTTTCCCTGGCTCAGCTGAGCTGGAAATGCAATCTATAAATACATATTGGTTTAAAGAGTAATAAATTAGATCTTGAGCCAGCCTGAGGTCATCCAGCCAGCCACATGTCATGTGATATGGACATTTGTCATGCATCATATATGGCTCATAAATCATGTATCCTGCAACTTGTGGTGCTGAGAACCAGCTATTGACCACAGGTGCCACACTGCAAGTTTCATGTAATGTCATATGTCAAAAGGTCATACTGCCACGTACAACCTTACGTGTCATGTATTATATCATGACACCCTCACGGTGCCACATGTCCCCAACTAGTCACACATGTCACATGTGCATTGTGGGGTACTCCCTTGGCCAAACCAGGCTCTCAGTCCCCAAAAGAGTCCTCCTTGAGGACTATAGCAGGACCCACATGCCCCTCCCTCCTGGGGTTGAGTGCAGGGCACCCAGCTGAGGCTCTTCTCCTGATCCCTCTGTCCTGGTGGGTGAAGTTGGCATCACTTGGCTGGATTCCGAGGGTCTTGAGGGGGCCATCAAGTATTCTGAGGGGCCTTGTCAAAGAAGGCAAAGTCCAGCCTGGGCTCCTGGCTGTGCAGACACTGGGCCATGTTTGCAGGAATGGGGTTATTCCAGAGGCTGCAGGGCACAGGGACAGGCACTGAGCACTGGGACCTGCTCCTTCCTCCTCTATTCTCCACCACTTGTCCTGGCTACACACCAGGAGACCAAGGCCCAAAAGTGGAAGAGCTGTGCCCAGAGTCAGCCAGCACAGGCAGGTATTAGACCAGCACGGCTGCCCTAGGGAGATGGTGTCCCCCACCCACCTCCTGACTTCTCCTGTTCAGTCTTCTTCCCTGAGAGCTAATGATCCCAGCCAGGGCCATGCTTGTATGACACATTTATACTAACAAGGAAAAGGCTCCCCTTCTTCAAGATACTTTACTTCTATCTGTCTGAAACTGTCATAATATATTGATTTTGGTAGAACAAGATAGTTTAGTACCATCTATTAGAAAGCTAATGTATCTATGATGTGAATAGTGTCCTTTGCAGGCAATGCCCTCGTGCAGTGCACAACCTATACAACTGTATGTGGTTGCTGTAATTATAGCTACCATTTTAAGTGTGTACTATGTGCCAGGCATTGGGTTCAGTGCTTTATATGCTCATTTAGTTCTCACAACAACTCTAAGGTAGATACTATCAATATCCTCATTTTATAGGTGAGAAAATTGAGGTTGAGTTACCAATACAAAGTTACACAATTGGCAAATAGCAGAGCTGGGATTTGATCCAGGTCTGCTTGCTGTCAAATTCTTGGTGGAGTGGTCCAAGTCTCCTTATCCCCAACCCAGGCCCTGCCTCCTCCTACAGGGAGTCTCCTTTGATTTGGGAGTTGGTGTGGCCTCCCACCTACCATCCCAGCCCCTGCAAGCCTCTGTTACCGGATGACTTGGATGCCAGACCCCTGGGCCAGCCCTTCAGCCAGGAGCCAGGCTCCACAAGCTGTGATCTGATTCTTCTCCAGGCTTTCCAGTGGACAGCGGGGGAAGGGGAAAGAGAAAGACAGGCATGAGACTGGGTGTGAGGTCTCCCCACACTACCTTCTCAGAGAACCCACAGACAGCGGTGGACTTGTGGCAGGTGCAGCATGAAGGCTGAAGGCTAGAACCCAGGGAGAGCTAAGCCTGGCAGAGGCTTGGAATAGACCAGAGTGTGCAACTCAGGGAGGGGCTTTCTAGGAGGCAGGGGACTGACCCCATGGTCCCCTTGCTTTCCCCAGGATGCAGGTCCCCCTTTAGCCCTCCCCACTCCCCTTGCTTCCCAGGATGTGCTCCTCATACTCCACTCTCTTCAGTCGGCTCATCTGCGGTAGAACCCGGGCCAGCTCGGCAGCTGCCTCATCCCCGAGGAGGTTCCAGGAGAGCCTGCAGGGTAGGGGTCCCAAGGTGAGCGGCAAGAGAGCAGGGAGGTTGAGGGGTGGAGACAAGGCAGTGGGTGGGTAGGGCTGCGGGTCAATGGTGGGGGTGTTGCAAGAGAGGGTACCTGATGGGGTGCTGTGTACCCTCCCCCAAAGACTTCAGGGCACAAATGATCCTTCCTCCCTACTCCCCCATTCCCACCCCATTCCTGAGCTGGCCCTCTCCCAAGAACCCAGAACAGCTTAGGAGTTGGCTGTCCCGAGGGTTCCAGGCTTGGGCTGGCAGTCAGAACACATGGTTCACAGGTCCATGTCACGATCCAAACTTCCACCATGCACATGCCTGCATCATGATTTTTGCCACATCCATGCACCTCCCATATTATTGTGTGTAGTATTTTCTTTAAATTGGCCCTCCCCCACCTTTTTCTTACTATAATGTCATAAATTAATCTTAAAGGAAACATTTATCACGATTACTAATGGAAAACGTGTGCTAAGGACTCCAAATAGAAGGTAGTTTACAAGGATAAATACAGTGCAAACAACAGTATTAACTTCTGTCTGGAACCTATGTCCTTCCTAAGGTGCTGGGTCTGTGGCCTGCCCCTGTTGGTTAAAAAGGGAAGAATCACCAGTGTTAGGTGTTAAGGATGAGTTAGCACTGATCTGAGACTTTCTCTTTGGTATAATGAGAAGGGTTAAAACCTTTAGGATGCAAACTAAAATCATCTTATAATCATTTGTGTCCTGTACTTTAGGAAATAGCATTTCCTTCTACAGCATGGTTAGGGTCCCAGGCTAGTCCTAGCAGTCTAGTTTACCCGTGAGGTGGTGCTGAGGGCCCCAAGGTCTGAGGGATGCTGATTGCTGAGAGGGAGCCAGGCACAGCCAGCAGGCAGGTGTGGGGTGGGGGTGCCTGCTGGCTTCAGCCACTCTTCACGAGCAACAGTGGTTCATAGATGGAGGCTTCATGAACCAGGCAAGGTGTCTGTCCAGCTGCCTCCCAAAGGGACGGTCAGGGGCAAAGAAGCTTTAGAGACCATCGTCCCACCCCTCCTCCCACCACTCCACTGATGGGGCAACAGACAGGAGAAGCTAAATGGCAGCGCAAGTGTTAAAACTTCTTCAAGAGGAAGTTTGAGCAAGAATGATCTTCCCCATTTACAGATGGGGACCAGCCAGAGAGGAAGGGAGCAGCTCCAGGCCACACAGCAGGCTGGAGCCAAACCCCCAGACACCTGCTTTTCCCAGCTCAGGGCTCTTCCAATCACTCACAGGATTACTTCCAGGGCTGGGCAGAGCACGAAGCTGGCAGCGAGGAGCTTGGCAGTCTGGTTGTCAATCTTACAGGAAACCAGGCTGGGGATGGAGAAGACAATGGGACAGGGGTGTGTGTCTGAGTCGGGGGCACCTCTAGCAGGTCCCCTTCTCCCGAAATCAGAGCAGGAGGGAGCAAAGCGGCCAGGCTCTGGGGCAGGGTGGGTGTCTTAGGGAAGTGCCCCTTTCTTGGCCCAGCCCCTACCACCCCTGAGGCTTCTTCCAAGGCCTCCCCAGGCATCAGGCTCAGCCAGAGAAGGGTTGCCCCCCATCCCACTACAGGTCCCCCGCCAGCCAGGGGAGGTGACTTACTCCATCTGTCTGAGCAGCGGGAGCCCCTTACAGAAATGTGGGACCCCTTCGGTCAGGCTGTTCTCTGCCAAGCTGCAGGGCAGGGGAGACACCTGTGAGAGGAACCCTCAGATCCTCCCTGGCCTGTCCCCCTACCCAGGCTGGGCAGCCCCTACTTACCTGATCTCTTCCAAGTGTGGGCATCCATCCAGGGCCTGGCCCAGGCTCAGCACCCCCTCTGGACCCAGATGGCTGGAGGGCAGGCTGGGGAACGGGGAAGGGGTGAGAGGAGCCTGGGGCACTGGGGTCCTTTTCAGAGCCCCCCACCCTCAGCCTTGTCTCAGGCTGCAGCACCAGACCTGGAATGGTCTCTGGGTAACTGCTGCCCTGAGCCCCTTCCCCATCCACACAGGACCTGGGTAGCTATCATGGGCCTGGCTTTGGGGTCTGAGATCCCAAATTCAGCACCTGGCTCCTTCATGTGTTAGTAAGGTGAGCCCTCCACACCTGCCCTGGCCTCCTTCCCTCGCCTGGAAAAGGGAGCACGTAAAAATCCTGGCCCCATGGGGTTGCTATGAGGCTCAGATGAGGCCATGGACTTAAACTTTAAAGTGCTGAGAACATGCTGCTTGGTGCTTTTCTCCCACGAAGCCCTTTGCTGACATTTCTCATTTGCCCTCAGAGATTGGCTCACAGGGCAGGCTGAGCTGGGATCGTCATATTTCTTTTGCAGATGAGGAAACTGAGGCTCAGAAGGGGCAGGGGTTTGGCCAAAGGCACACAGTGGGGTCGTAGCAGAGCCAGGACCAGCCTGGGTTCCCTGATTTCCCTGCTCTGGACGGCAGAGGCTGGGGGGAAGCAGGCAGGAGAGGGGCAGCCAGCCCTAGTACCTGCCACAGTTTGCCCTCAGGCAGGGCAGCTCAACCTTGACCCCTGCTGCTCCCAGGGGACCCCTCCCTGCCAGCCTTGCATGCACTGTGGGCAGGTGGCCACTCACTGCAGGACCCTCAGGTGCTGGGGCAGCTCCTGAGCCAGCTCCAGGGCCATGGGATCCCCTAGGGCATTGTGGCCAAGCCTGGAAGAAGAAAAGAATGAGCGCTGAGCACCAGGCCAGCTGCTAGGACCCCCCACTGCCCCGTGCCCACTGGGGGAGGAGGAGGGCCAGGTGGGCCTGTGGGGACACAGAGGGCAGAGTCCACCTGGGCAGACACTTACATCAGCTCCTCCAGGTGCCTGCAAAGAGTGAGTGCCTCTGCCAACTGCACTCCCCCAGCTGGGCCGATGTCATTCGCTGAGAGGCTGCGAGTGGGAGACAGCCATCAGATCTCCCAACGCCCCCTCGCCCCCCGCCCAGTGCATCTGTGGGGGCTGCCACCCCTGCTGCAGGGGGCTTCAGAGACAACCCCCGCACCATGTTCCTTCCCAGCCGGGTGGGGCAGAAAGGCCCAGAGAAGAGCAGGGGCTGGGGTGGCTTTAGGTCCCATAGTCAGAGCCAGAAGTTCACCCAGCCCCAACGCCTGGACACTGAGGTTGGGGCAGGGGAGATCTTACACTGCTGGCCTGAGCCAGGGGCCAGCGTCTCCCAGGACCATGGTGTGACCCCTGTGGGCCCCTCTCAGTAGGGCTGGCCACTCACTCTATCTTCCTGAGCGCAGGCAGCCTCGGCAGCATGGCAGCTAAGTGCAGGGCACCAGCGTCTCCAATCTGGTTGTGGCTCAATCTTGGGGAGAGAACAGCTTCCTCAGCCTTCCACCATCTCCTCTTGTCCACACCCCGCTCCCAGAACAGAAGAGGAGGCTGAAGTCCCAACAAGGGCTTCGGCTCACACTGCGAGAACCCTATCACCCCATGTTGGGTGAGGGCTCCCAATTCTTGGCTTGTGTTTAGGAAGTTCTCCCTGTTGTCTGACCCAAATCCCTCTTGCTGCAATTGACACTCTTACATCCTATCTTTGGGTCTCCCAAGGTTCTGGGCCTGGGGTTGGTTACACAGTATAGAAGTAGATGAAGGGGATGAGACTAGGAAGTAAAGAGTGTACTCAAGTAGCCTCTTGCTTTTGCCGTCCTTCTGTGCCAAAGTTGTCTTGGGTCTGGGGGAAGGACAGGCAACTCACCCCAGCTCCTCTAAGCTGGTGGCAGTTCTGAGAGCCTCAGAAAGATGGCAGCAACTGAGATCACAGATGCTGTTCCTGCTCAGTCTGGAAAAGCAGGGAACAGACCAAGAGGCTTTAGGAGCTTAAGGTCTTTGCAGGAGCTGTGCTAAGAACTCTACAGTTTGCAAAGCCTTTACACACCCAGCAACTCCTATGCCAGTCACAAAACTTCTGAGGCTGGGGCAGTGGTAAGCAGGGTGGGAAGACTGTCCCCAGTGTCCAGGTGAGAAAATTGAGGCCCAGTGGTGAACTGTGACTGACAGTGACTCGCAGTGACTTGCAGGCTGGGTGGAAATGACACCCAGAGCCCCTGGCCTGGGAGCAGTGTCTACAGTTTTTGGCTTTGCCAGGTTTTGCCTCAGTCTCCATGTCAGGGATCTGCAGGCCAGCCCAGCTGAATGCCAAGTTCATGCTGGTTCTACAATTCAGGCAAATCAATTCTCTGGGGCATATAGTGTTCTCATTTATGCAAATGGTAGGCTTTTCCTTAAACCCGGGTTATTGTCTTTTCTGCGCCCTAACCTTGCCCAGCCTCCATGAGTGGGGAAAAACAAAACAAAACAGCAGAGGCAAATGGTCTTAGCCCCTTGCTAAGAATTTGTCTGAGGGTTGTTTTTGCTTTCTTTTGTTTTGCAAATTAAGTTTTAGTGAACTGCCTTTCCGTAAATTAATTTTGGATGCAGTGGTGCTACATGATATGCCCTCCCAAACTCTCTAACCTCATTTCCTACCCACTCTACTCTGCCAGAGGCAGCGTGGTGGTAGTGTTGGTGGGGACTTGGATAAAAATAAAACATGCTTTGTGTCACTGCTTGGATTTGCTCTTAGTCACAATGTTTCATATTTTGAAAATCACATTAAAAGCAAGTGTGATATTTGTTTATCCTAGTGGGCAGAGAGTGAAATCACAGAGGGATTATATGAAAGCCACTAGATCTGAGTCTAGACCCTCACTACTCAAAGTGTGGTCTGTGGCCCCCAGAACTGGTATCACGTGGGAGCTTGTCAGAAATGCAGAATCTGGGCGTGGTGGCTCAGGCCTGTAGTCCCAGCTACTCGGGAGGCTGAAGCAGGAGGATCCCTTGAGGCCAGGAGTTTGAGGCTACAGTGAGCTATGATCATGCCTGTGAATAGCCACTGCTCTCCAGCCTGAGAAACATAGCGAGACCTCATCTCAAAAAAAAAAAAAAAAAAAGCAAAATCTAGGCGGAATTCTAGACCTGTGGAATCAGAATTAGCATTTTAACAAGAACCCAAGGTGAGCTGTGTGCACATGAAGGGTTGTTCTAGGACTTGGGCCTAAGCCCTTTAGGTCACTTTTGTAACCAGAGGAAGATGGTGGCATTAGAGGGAAGGCAAAAAAGCAGAGGGCACTGACCTAGGAAGGCATTGGGATGTGCCTGGGAGGGAGCCATGGAGGTTCCCCAGGGAGTTGCCCCCAGTGCTTCCTGGGTGGTGGTTTCCACAGAGCTAGGCATATTTTCCCACTCATTCCCATGGGGTCACTCGGTCACTCACCGGAGGCTCTGCAGAAGGGTCATGTGGCTTAGTCCTTGAGTGAGCATGGCCAAGGTGGAGCCACCCAGCGGAAGATGACAGAGGCTGGAGGAAAGGAGACCAGATGAAGGTGGCATCACTGTGGTGGGGTCGCAGGTGTAGACTGAGCCCCTGTCCAGTCCAGGGGGTCTAAGGCCTCTGTGCTTAGCATGCCCGGGGACCTTAAGACAGCCACTTACACCCACACAGTGTAAAAGTTATACAAAACAAACTGCACTGGGAGATTCAAATGCTGTTTCTCTGCGTGAATTACTGAGGTCATGCAGATAGAAGTTCTATGTTCTGAATCACACTGGACTCAGAGTAATGGTCAGTAGTAATGGCGATCACATATTGAGCCAAACACAGGGCTTGGGGCCACCTGGAAACGTGGGTCTGTTGTCATCCCTATTTTACAGATGAGGAACACAGAGGCTCAGAGAGTTAGAGAACTTGTTCAAGGTCATACACAGAAAGTGGCAGCTTCAGCAACAGAACCCAAGGCTGCAGGACTCCCATTTCTGGGCTGCAACCACATGTTACCCAGGGGATCATGCTCCTTGAGGCCCCCAGCCTGGGCAGGAGAAGGCATAACAACATTAGCCAACACTCGTAGAGCAGGAGCTCTATGCCAGGCTCTGTTCTAAGAACTTAACATGTATTATCTCGTTTAATCTCACGACAACCCTAGGAGGTAGGGACAGCTCTTATCCCCAGAGATGAGGAGACCAGAGCACAGAGAGGTTAATGGACTTGCACAAGCTCACACATTAAGAGGTGGAACCAAGAGGCAATTAACCATCCTGGGTGGCCTAGAACTGAAGGGTTATCTGGACACTGGACTTTCGGTGCTAACACCGGGACAGCCCCAGGCAAACTAGGACAGTCAGTTATTCTATCAACAGGCAGTGCGGCTCCTAAGCAGGGTCCACGCCCCTACCTAATCTGTCACAGGTAGACAGCTGGAAGAAGCTGGCTGTATTTGAGGGGAACTTCTTGTAGGAGGAGACACTTGGAAATGACAGATCTGAAACTGGAAGAGGCCTCTGGGCACTGAGGAGCCATCCCCTTCCTTCAGACAGGGAAGATATCATTATGCCCACTTTGTAGGTAGGGTAACTGAGGCAGCGAGAGCTAAGGAGCAGCAAGAGGTGCCTGGGAAATCAGAAGAAAAGGCGAGGCCCCCACCAGGCCGTGAATGCTGCGGGGGCATGGACACATCTCTCTTTTCCTCTGAAGTACCACCAGCAACTCGACCTGGACCAGGTGCCCAGGTCAATACATATTTGTTGAATGCATGAGTGAGCCAGTGAGTGACCCCACTGGGCCTTCAAGCCCCCAAATAAAAGCTTCCAGAAGGCTAAGCAGAGGTGCAGACACATGGGGGGTGGGGGCAAAAACCCAGACTTGTGGGAGGACAGGAGGGCCCTGTGGTCAAATTTCAAACCCCTCCCCTCCCTCCACCTGACCCCCTCCCCAGGACAAGCAAAGAGGGCCAAAGTGGAAGAATTTCATTGCTAAGAGGCAAAAAGTCAAAAGGCTCTGGAGAAAAATTCACAAACTTTTCGTTCACAGAAGTTTTCTCAGGGGGTGTCATCTCCAGGGGATTTCGTGTTCTTTGTTACATATTTATATAATGACGGAACTTTTTATAAGCCAGTGTGTATTTTTGGTCATCAGAAAAACTTAGAGATTAGAAGCAGAAAATATCCTGTTAAATTTTCTGTCTAGGTACTATTTAAAAAAGAATCTCTGCAGGATGGGAACCTCAGTCGTTTAGACTGAGGCTGTTTCTGGCATTTCTAAGAATTTGGTGACTTCAAATTACAGGGGAGAGTAAGAGTTGCCAGTTACTAAGGAAACAACTGTAGACAAATGGCAGTGGACATCCGTGGGTTCTTTCTGCCCAGAGTTTATTTCCCCTTCCTCTGTCAATAGCACCCTGAAATACCACCCCGTAAGTCCAGATGATGGGGTGGACATGTGACCCGGATCTGGCCAATGAGAATATTCTGTGCTCAGAGCCACAGTGATTGGTGTGGGGATGGGCATGTGACCCACGCTAGTCCAGTGGGACTCAATCTAGGCCCTTCTGTGGCAGCTACAGGGAGAATGGTGCTCCCTCTCCAACAAGCTGGTGGAAAGTAGGCCTGCAGCTGCAGGGACAGCCTGCCTGAGAAAGACACCAAGGTGGACAGAGAAAGAGCAAGAGTGAGTCAGAGAAACCTGACAAATATGTGTCCCCTGGATCCAGCCATGCCTGAAGTCAGTGCCTTGTAATTTTCCATGACGTAAGCCAATACATTTCCGTCTTGGGTTGGTTTGAGTTGTGTATTCTCTTTCCAGTGACCAAGCACTTTGACGGTGCTCAGAGCCCAGTGAGGAAGTAAAAGTTCTTGGGAGGGCATAAAGCTCACCTGGGTCCATCCAGAGACTTGACAGTTTGTGTTCACAAGAGATGCAAAGTATCCTAGGCATGCTCCCCAATCCCCCCCACCACATTAACCACCACCACCACTCACTCACCCTCCTTCCCCATGAACCACCACCACCACTCACCCCCTTCCCCATGAACCACCACCACCATTCACCCCTTCCCCATGAACACCACCACCACTCACCCCCTTCCCATGAACCACCACCACCACTCACCCTCCATGATCTCACCACCTACCTCCCCATGAACCACCACCACCACTCACCCCCTTCCCCATGAACCACCACCACCACTCACCCCCTTCCCATGAACCACCACCACCACTCACCCCCTTCCCCATGAACCAACCACCACCACTCACCCCCCTTCCCCATGAACCACCACCACCACTCACCCCCTTCCCCATGAACCACCACCACCACTCACCCCTTCCCCATGAACCACCACCACCACACACCCCCGTCCCCATGAACCACCACCACCACTCACCCCCTTCCCCATGAATCCATCACCACCACTCACCCCTTCCCCATGAACCACCACCACCACTCACCCCCCTTCCCCATGAACAACACCACACTCACCCCCTTCCCCATGAACCACCACCACCATTCACCCCTTCCCCATGAATCACCACCACCACTCACCCCTCCCCCATGAACCACCACCACCACTTACTCAAGACTCTTCAGCCTGCACTTCCCCTCCAGGGCCCTCATCAGAGCCTTGGTGCCCTCCTGGCAGAATTGATTGTTAGACAAGCTGGGGGGGACCAAGCATGAGGTGAGGGTTAGATGAGCATGCTTGGCCCCTGGAGCTGAGCTGTCTTGTCAGCTCCCCTCACCCCCTTGTTCCCCCGGGATGCTGACTCTGGGTCTGCAGATCCTAGACCATCCTTGCTGTCCACACTCCACGGGGCATTCCTGCCCCACCCCAGGGGTCAGGCTCTGGAGTCCCCGCAGGTGGGGGGGTATGACAGTTGAGACCAAAACCACCCAGAATTGCTGGCCTTCATCAGGGAGAAAAGTCATAAGCTGAGGCTCCACTGTCCACCTCACCCAAGTCCCAGCTGTCTTCTCCACCCCTTTCCCTTAGCTGAGCGACCCCTTCTCAGATCCTTCCACCCTGCAACTCACTCCAGCTCCTCCAGGTGGTGGCAGTGGCTCAGACCAGAGGCCAGGTGGGTGAGGCCCTCGGTGCTCACACAGCTGGAGGTCAGTCTGGTGGGAGGGTCAAAGGACAGCAGATCAGGCAGGAGCCTGGAGTCACGGGAGCTTTGATTGCTGGTGGCAGTGGGCAAGGATGTAGAGTAGGATGTGGTTCCTGGGGGCA
The DNA here is from genome assembly GCA_023783475.1 of Daubentonia madagascariensis. NCBI lineage: Eukaryota > Metazoa > Chordata > Mammalia > Primates > Daubentoniidae > Daubentonia > Daubentonia madagascariensis. The sequence goes on from JAKFHU010002202.1 coordinate 8,180,738, forward strand.
GTGGGCGGGGCCCCCTTCCCTTCATAAATCTCTTCCATTGTGGACTCATTAAGCCAAGATGGAGCTTGGAGGCAGGAGCATGGGCTAGTTGAGTGTTCCCTAAACCACAGTCATTCAGGTAGCAACTTCACAACTTATGCCATATTTAGGTATCATTGTAAAGTCTAGCTTGTTACTGTTGTTTACACAAGCTTTGCATCTTTAAAGCAAGTACTGGAGAAGTGTCAAACATCTATCAGTCCCAAAGAGTTTCTTCTTGAAGTAATCAGTTGGATTGAAAGAAAACCGAAGGGTCAGGCGTGGTGGCTCACACCTGTAATCCTAGCACTCTGGGAGGCTGAGGCGGGAGGGTCGCTTGAGCTCGGGAGTTCGAGACCAGCCTGAGCAACAGCGAGACCCCATCTCTACAAAAAATAGAAAAATTAGCCGGGCATGGTGGCGCACACCTGCAGTCCCAGCTACTCGGGAGGCTGAGGCAGGAGGATCGCTTGAGCCCAGGAGTTTGAGGTTGCAGTGAGCTGTGATGATGCCACTGCACTCTAGCCAGGGCAACAGAGCAAGACTCTGTCTCAAAAAAAAAAAAAAAAAGAAAGAGAGAGAGAAAAGGGAAGGAAGCTCCCTTTTGCAACCATCATACTGATAATTGATTCAAGGAGAATTATCGATGATGCTAAAGTTTGTGAGTGAAGGTTTGAGGAAGGTCAGGGTGTTTACATAGTCTTAAACTATCTCCCCACACCATCCATATTCATTACAAAGGGAAAAATAATAACTTTGCAAGGGAAGAAAGCTGGCAGACGCCACCTTACAGGTGATCACAGTTAACATCACCAGCAAGAGGACACAGAAACATCATATGCCCCTGATGTGAGGTGCTGAGAACACAGCACCGCTTGTGTGAAAATCCTGCCCCAAATGCAGACTCCAAATCTAAGCATGAGGAAACATCAGACAAACCCAAGTTGAAGGAAATTTTATAAAATAACTGGCCTGTAAATGTCAGAGACAATGCCACAAAAGACAAAGAAGGGCTGAGGAAGTGTTTCCAGGTTGAAGGAGACTAAAGAGGATGACACTAAATGTGGTGTGTGATCCTGGATTGGAGCCAAGACTGGAAAAAAAAATGCAATAAACAACATTATTGGGACAATTGGTAAAACTGGAGTATAAACTGTGGTTTAGATCCTAGTAGTGTGTCACTGTTAAATGTCCTGAATTTTATAATTTTACTGGGTTATGGAACAGAATGTCGTTGTTTTTAGGAAATTCACTAAAATATTAAGGGGTAAAGGGGCATGATTACGCAACTTACTTTTAAATGGTTCAGAAAAAGAGAGAAGAGGGGAAGAAGGGGGGAAGAAATGACAAATGTGAAAAACATTGACAAAGGGTGAATATGGGCAAATGGTGTATAGAAATTCTTTTCAGTCTTCTTGCAACTTTTTTACTAGTTTGCAATTATTTCAAAAGAAAACAAAAACAAAGAAAGAGCATTGAAAGGGGAAGAACCTTCTTGCCCTGTGGCTCAGTGTTGCTAAGGTCATGTCTGTGACTGTGTACCCCTAACATCATCTCAGAACCACCTGTGTTTCTTGTCCCTAGGGCGGGACACAGAGTCCTCTGAGCCTTGGGCTGGGGGCTAACAGGAGGTGTCGGGGCAGGGCAGGGCTGCAAGGGGGCCTGAGTGAGTGTCTTATCTGAGTACCGGAACTTCTTCAGCTCAGAGAGGGACAGCAGGAGGCTCTGCAGCAGCAGGACGCTGGCATCATTGTCATCACAGAGGTTCACTTGGGACAAGCTGAAAAGGACCAAGTATATTCCAGAAAGTTTCAGACTGGACACACCTCAGGGGTCATCACATACAGATGGGGCAGCCAAGGGAGGGGAAAGGAACCCCCCCCAGAGCTCCCCGTTGCCACCCTGGGGCTCTCCCCTCACTGGCCGAATGTGATTCTCTCCTGAATAGGAAAATGAGAATGCCAGGGTCACACGCGGCCTGGAGTAGGCGCTGGGGTCAGAGAACTCAGGGCCCCCATGGTGTTTCTAGGTGCTGACCTGAGCTGCCGCAGCCTGGCGCATGTCTCCATCAGCCGCCTGACAAGAAGGCTGTGGTGGGTCCCTAGGTCACAGTGAGCCAACCTGGAGGGAGACAGGAAGGTGGGCAGTTTCTGAACGTCTGGTCCAGGGTGGGCGATTCAGTCCCTGCCTGCAAGGAGCTTATGGTATAGGGGACAATAAATGCTGATCAAACAAAATCCCACAATTTGCTATTCAATTATGAGATGTGCCAGGAAGGAGGGGTCCCGATGGGGCAGCTGGTATGGCTGTGCAGGCTGTTCACTGCACAAGGGCACCCAGCCAAGGAGGTGACTTGGGGCTGCAGTCATGCTCTGTGCCCCAGAATGTATAGGTGGAGAGCTACATCCACTCAAAAGAGGTGGCATTTTAATTTCCAAAACTGTGCTGTATGGATTAGAGGTGTTGTGAGGCATCTGTGAGACAAGAGTATGTGACTAAGTCATGAGGTTCAGGGGGCCTCCCTGAGGTGGTGGTGTTTAAGCTGAGACCTGAAGGACGAGGAGGAGTTAACCAGGTGAAGGAGGAAGAGGGAAGGTGAGAAGAGAACATTCTGGGCAGAGGGAACAGCCTGTGGAAAGGTCCTGAGGTCAAAGACAGCAAGGCGGTATTCAAGAAACTGAAAGCTAGTGGGGGTGACAGGACCTGAGACGAGGGTTTGGGGTGGGGCTGGAGTGCACAGTGAGCAGGCTGGGACAGACCTCATAGGTCTTGTAAAGACTTTGGACATCAAAGGACTCTGGGCAGGGGCATGAGAAATATTGGTCAGAAGCAGCCATGCCCCTCCCAACGCCAACTACTCCCTTGAGGCCCCAGGCGCTGGCTCCCACCTGAGGGCCACAGCCTCCGGGTTCTCTTCCTGGTGAGGAAATTCCAGCTGGACGTGGAGCTGCTGCTGGGTCTCGGAGATGCTGAGGAGGGAGGGGCAGCCAGCGTGAGGCCCCAGGCAGCTGTCCCTGGCACATACACGCAAAGTGGTGCCTTTTCAACAATTTTAAGTGAATAAGTTGAGGAGGCTTTTCAGACCATGACAGAAAGCCATCAGAGAGATCGAAGGAGAGCGCCAGGCTTTTCTGAGGGAGGGGATCAATGGCCATAGTGTGGTGGTAGGGCGGGTGGGGGATGGGTCTGGAGGTGGCATTTGCACACTGAGCTCCGCCTTTACTCGAATGTTATGTTTATGGGTGTGGTTCTGGGGAGAGGGCTGAGGGGGATGTTAAAGTCCCCCAAGCATCTCCTCGGTCACTCCTGGAGGAAAGAAGGAAGAAGCAGGGGCAGGCTGTATAGCTGGTGACTGCACATTGGACGTCTTTACGTGCTTCAGCCCATGTAATCCTCCTGCTCCCACCAGGGGGTGTGATTATACCCGTTGTTTAGAGCAGGGGGTTGAGGCCAGAGTGGCTGAGTTGGGATCTGAACGTAGGTGAGTGGGATGCCAAAGCCTTTGCTCTTAGCTACCCCATGTCATTCTGTCCTCTCTGGTCACAGAGCCATGATGTGTGTTACTGCATCCAGGGGCCACTTCCCAGCAACCAGCGTGGAATCCCAGCCATGTCTGCCTGGATCCAGCAGCCCTTTGTTCTGACTCTGGGGAGGCCTTCCTCTGACACTGCAGGTGGACTACTGCACAAGTCCTAACAAACATGTGTAGCACCACAAGTATGGCCCAGGAACTCCTGCCATCTTACGGACACAGAGAACTCACTGGCGACACAGCTATTACCCCACAGGACAAGAGGAGGGAAGGTCCCAATGTCATGAAATGATGAGCAATTCCAAGGGGACCTCCTCCCTGGACTCACCTTATTTCAGTGACGTTGCCTGAGGCCTGGGCACAGACTTCTAGCAGGGCGAGCACCCCGGCTCTGCCCACCCACAGCTCTTCCACCCTGTCACAGAAAGGGACACAGGTAGGGCCCCCCAGGGTGAGCAGCAGCCGGTCAGCACACTTGGGGGAGGAGTGCTGAGGGGGGCCTAGAGGCTTTTGGTTTTGTGCTTATTTCAAAACTATAAAATTATACAGCTAGGAATAAGCATAAGAAAGGAAATTAACATCACCCTTATTCCAACAATTATTATTGCAACAATCCAAACAGAAAATGTTATTTTAAAAATAATATTTTTAAATTTAAGGAAAGGTCATATCTTTGATATAAAATGTTATATCACAAAGATAAGGAAACAAAACTATATATAAAACATGATCCCAATTTTACATTTAAAAGAGGATGGAATATATAGACATATAAGGAAAGTATATTAAATATTTATGGTGATTGTTTAGATCTGTGGTCCCCAACCCCTGGGCTGCAGACTGGCCTGTTAGGGACCAGGCCACAGAGCTCCACTGTTGCCTACTCCACCACTGGCACCATCCATGGAAAAATTGTCTTCCATGAAACTTAGGGGGGGGTGGGGCACACAGCAGGATGTGAGCAGCTGGTCGAAGGGAGAGAAGCTTCATCTGTATTTACAGCCACTCCCCATAGCTCACATCATCACCTGAGCTCCACCTCCCCCCACCTGCTCCCTCCCACCCATCCATGGAAAAATTGTCTTCCATGAAACCGGTCCCTGGTGCCAAAAAGGGTGGGCACTGCTGGTTCAGATGATATAATTCTCATGAATGTTTTTAATTTTATTTCTTCTTTAGTTTTCTATGTTTTCTAAACTTTCTACAATGTACATGCATTAATTTAGAAGCAGGAAAAAAGGGACTTAATTAAAATACTCCTGCTTTAAAGTTATGTTGAATTTTTTTAAAAGCACTATTTTATTTTTTATGCTCTTCTGGATTTCCCACAAATTTCTACATTGAGTACATATTATTTTTAGACTAAGGAAAGTTCTATTTTAAAATGCTATTTGGGCTGATCTAGCAATTCTGGATATATAACCAAAATAATTGAAAGCAGGAACTCAAAGAGAGATTTGTACACCCATGTTCATAGAAGCATTATTCACAATAGCCACAAGGTGGAAGCAACCCAAGCGCCCATTGAGGGATGAGCAGATAGTCAAAATGTGGTCTGCTCTGGGTCCGGGGGCAGGGTTCTGGGTGCAGGAAATGGCTACGGCCATAATCCCGGGGGGCCCCGTGCTCCCTGACCCCCCTTCATGCCACGGCGCCTCCCAGGGGCAGGGAAGAAGATTCACCTGAGGCTGAGCAGCCCTGCTGGTCGCCTCACCAGGCTCAGAAGAACCATCAGTGGCTCCCGGTCCAGGCAGCACCGTGTCAGTCTAGGGACAGAGGTCAGTCACTGGGGCGGCCCTGGTGGGGTGGCTCTGGCAGGGTGCCCCCACCCCTCAACTGTCCCCATGGACTGGGCCTGGTCACTCACGTGAGCTCCGTCAGCTGGAGGGACTGGCTCAGGCCGGTGGCCAGTCTGGGCACGTGCTCTGGCCCAAAGCTGCACTCGCTCAGCCTGAGGGCAGAAGGCCAGGCACAGCCTGGGTGAGGCCTGTGGGGGCCGCTGCCCTGCTCCTCCCAGCCTCCCCAAGGGCAGGGGAGCCCCCACCGAGGCAAAGGCCTGGAGCAGGGCCTGAGAAAGGGCAAGATGTAGCTCCTGACTTGGGAGCTTCCTGTCTCTTTGGGGAGAACCCCCTGCTCCCAAGACAGTGGTAGGAGCAAGTTACCTGTGGAGCCCTGACTCCATGCTAGGCACCGTGCCAGCCTCTGGGTGCACAGGGCGTGCTGCCTTACACGCAGTATCTCATCTAATTCTCATAGCATCACGCACAGTTGGGGAAAACTGACTAACCCGAGGACACAAAGCTGGCAAGAAGGGTGGGCAGGATCAGGTTTCAATCCAGGGCGGTCTGACTATGGACCCCAAGCCCTTAACCACTCCCTTACTCTACAGTGCCGCTCTGTCTGAGCTCCCTCGGGAGGGGGGTGGGCCTGGGATTCTGGCGACAGCCCTGCACTCCATGTGCCCCCTTCATCTTAAAGGATTTGGAGAATTTTATCTAGCTGATACAACACTCTAAGGAGCCAGGCCCTTTCCAAGCACTTTATACGTACTTACTCATTTAATCCTCACAATAACCCTAAAGGGTAGGTTGTAATATTATCCCTATTTTACAGATGAGGAACTGAAACACAGAGAGGTTAGGTAACTTGTCCAGGGTCACACAGCTGGTAAGTGGCAGAGCTGGGATTTATTCTTGGGTGGTTCCAGAATCTTAACCACAAAACCTCAGAAGCCTCAAGACTTATAGTTAGTACATGGCTAAGAGGCACAGGTACAATGCCAAGGCCACCCAAGACTGGAGGTATGGGGGCATCGGGCACGTCTGGGGGGCCAAACCCAGGCAGTGGGTTGAAGCAGGCTCTCTGAAGGAGGAGAGGGCCCAGTGAAGAAGGAGGCCAGCCTCCTCTCCCACCTTCTCTCCCTTATCCCCATCACCCCACCAGGGATTACCTAAGTGTCTTCCCAGCCTCCTCCTGTTTGGAGAAGTGAATCCGGAAGCTCTGCTTAGAGCCCAGGCTGCAGAGAGAGGAGGGTGGGGAAGCATGACGCCCAGGTATGCCAGCATCCTGGACACCAGGGCGCCTGGGGACACAGAGAGGGAAGGGGGGCTGTGCCTACAGGGACAAAGGAGGGTTAAAGCCACAGAAGGAAAGGCCCTAGCTGACCAGCGGAGACCCCCAACTCATCCTGTAAGGATGGTGACACCTGGCCTGCCCCACCCCCACAATCTCTGGCCCTCATGGCACCTGGGCATCAGGGGATGGGCATTATGAGTCCACATGCAGGGAACTCTGAGACTCAGAGAGTGGCGGAGACTGCCCCAAGTCACATAGGCAGAGGGTGGTGAGTCTGGGAGTCTTGCTTCCCCCACCATCAGCCAGGGGTTCTAACATCTTACTTCACTGAGGCCTCCCGGACATGCAAGCAGGCAGGCAGAGTCTCCACCAGGTACAAGGCACTTTCCTGAGAGATGCTATTGTGACTCAGACTAGAAGGAAAATGAGGCTTGGGATGGGGGTGGGGGCAGAACCTCCATGGAGGCCTGCCCAGCCCCCCAGCCCCTCTGACTGTCATTTCCCGGGAAGACAGGCCTTGGTGTCTAAGCGTCCATTTTCCAGATAAAGAGGCTGACGCCCAGAGAGAGGCCCGGAAGGGAGACTATCCCCACACAGGCAGAACTGGCTGCAGCCCCTCAGTCCTCCAAGCTGCACTCACTGTGCTGGCTGCCCTTGTGGTCCAGCCCCATGTGGGTCTGGGACTCCCAGGGCATAAAGGCCAGTTGCCTAGCAGCAGGTTGTATCCTGGGTCTGGCTGTCAGTCTCCCAGGTCACTGGGGAGATTGGGCAAGCATGTGGATGACTTCCTAAGGACTCTCCCCCTACTGCGGGGACACTTCCAAATTTGTGTCCCATCAATTGGGCCAGAAGAGCATCAGGGATGGGATGGACCAGGAGCCAGGGTGGCTACAATCCCACATCAGCTGGTTAGGGATGGAATGTCACTTCCCTGCCCTGGGGTCAGCTTGGCTGAAGGGGTAGGTTGAGGGGCAGGTTCATGAGTCATAGCCTCTCTCTTGGGTGTCTGGTGGGGGTCTGTCCATGGTGGGCATGCAGGATGGAAGAAAGAACCCAAGGAGTGGGTCAAGGTAAGAATTGCTCCTTTTCCCTCTCCAGCCCTTGTCCTCTGGGGTTCCCTGGGGATGCCCTCAGAAGAAGCCCGTTCATGCTTTCATGCTCTTGGCCCCGGGGGAGTCTTCCTCCTTGCTCCCCACTCACTCAAGTGAACCGGAGATGGACACCTGCGGAAGACATTCCAGAAGGCACCTGAGCCCGTCATCACCCAGCAGGTTTTCTGAGAGGCTGCAAGACGTAAGAAGTGGTTGTTGGTGATCAGACGTGCCCCCTCAACCTGTGTCTGCTTCTCACAGCTACAGCTACCACCACTGTTACTGGACATCCCCATGCGATCACCACCACCACGACCTCCACCTTCATTGCCACCACGACAAAACACCACCATGCCCGGTACCACCATCACCATCCATTTCTATCACCACTAGAATTACTCCAACTCCTGTATTCCCTGCCACCATTCCCTCACCAGCACCACAGTAAACCAGTCCTCAGCTTCCCCTTCCTTATCTGGTGACCACTCCCAGGGCTCGCGTGACTCCAGCAGGCTTTCAGGGATTAGGGGAAAACCAATTAGCTTTTACCACACCCTTGGCCTGCATCCGTTGGGAGCCCCAATTTTTGAACAAGAGTAAATTCAGGAAAAAGAAAAATGTTTGGAGGATGCATTGACCCCATAGATTTCTTCTTTTAATTTGGGAAGGCGATATCAGAAACCACACTTAAATACTTTCTTACTTCCCTTCATGTAGTATTCTGTGGTTTTAGCTACAGTTTCAGAAGCAATATAGCCAGTGTGCCCAGGAACATCTGATTTTCCTCCTACATCTTTGACACATTTGGTGCTTATTTTGTCTTTTGCTGAGAAACTTCATTTAACAATTGGTTTGTCTCATGGAGCCACTTAATAAAATAATCTTAAAAATAGGAAAAATCTCCCTATACAATGAAAAACAAAAAATCTCAAGGACATATTGCTTATTCATCTTTCTTTAAAATATATGATTTTCAGGCTGGGCGCGGTGACTCACGCTTGTAATCCCAGCCCTTTGGGAGGCTGAGATGGGAGGATCGCTTGAGGCCAGGAGTTCGAGACCAGCCTGGGCAACATAGTGAGACCCTGTCTCCACAAAAAATTAAAAAATTAGCTTGGTATGGTGGCACACGCTTGTAGTCCCAGCTACTCAGGAGGCTGAGGTGGGAGGATTGCTTGAGGCCAGGAGTTTAGAGGTTACAGTGAGCTATGATTGCACCACTGCCCTCCAGCCTGGGTGACAAAGCGAGACCCTGTCTCTATTTAAAAAAATAAAAATAAAAAAAATACTTGATTTTCATCAGCCACATTTATCTTCATGGCTACATCATAACAGAAATTTTAATTATTTGGTATTTTTGGTAGACAAAGCTCTTTTTATTTGCCACTGGTCCAGGGTTGGACTCTTACTGATTGTGAGCTAAGACTCTGCATTGTTCTAGCTGTGTGACTTTGGGCAATTCTCTGTGCCTCAGTTCCCTCATCTGTAAAATGTGAACAGTAATAGTACCTAGGGTTATTGGAAGGACAAAAAGAACATGTAAAGTACTTAGAATAGTGGAGAAAGGGCTCAAGAGGGGTCAGCTATTATTTTTCCACGCACATAGGGGCTACACCATTTGGGTACCCAAGACAGGCCACACAAATACCACCTCTCAACAATACAAGAGCTTGCAAGACCCCACCCTGGCTGGCTATGGCTTCCTCCTCAGGCTGAGTCATTTGGTACTTTAACCACCTGCCAGGCCAGCAACGGATCCTTCGTTTCAGGCCCCATCTGCCAGCAAAGCTTGCACACACTTGAGGCTGAGGGGCTGTCCACGTTAGAGGGGACAGCACGGAACTAGCTCCACCACAGCGGGGGGGAAGGCAGGAGAGAGGAAATGGGTACATGGAAGCCTTAGGGATATGACCCAAAGTCCCAGGTATCCCCTGACCGCTGGTCCTGAGAGGTATAGGTAGGCACACAGGAATGCATGTGCACACACGGTCCCTCATGCCCCCTTCCAGAACCACCCAGGTTGGCGCCCCACACTCTTCTCCTCCTCCTCCTCGTCCCCAACTCACTCCAGCTGGTTGACATCTTCACACTTGCTCAGCAGCTGGCACAGCGACTCCACATGCTCCTGGTTGAGGCCGCAGCCCGTAAGCCTGCGGGGTGGGGGTGGGGGATGGGGCATCTGGCCACCGAGACCGCCTCTCCCCTGGCTAGTCTGGGGTGCAGCCTCTGAGCTCCAGGTGGAACTCCACCCAAGCTCGGACCCTCTGGAAGTACTGACCATCCACTGCTCCCACCCCTCACAGCAGACGCTGGACCTGTTTCTTCATGTTAGGTAAAACAAGTGCCCCCACATGCTCCTCCCAGGGAATGTTTTGTGGTAGGCAGTCTGTACAATGCTCTGGCCACCCAGGAGGCAGGTCTACTGGTCCCCAACACCCACTGGCTGCCTGGGCATGGTTTTAGGGGACTTACCCACAGCACACACCTTCCCGCTCCTGGCTAGATCTGAAGTGCAGGGTTGCATGATTCAGGGACCTGGAGCAGACAGCACCTGAGTCAGACACCCTTGACCATAGCCTCAGGATGCCCTCCCGTGGGCCAGCACCCCTTTCCCCCAAACCCCAGCCTCTGACTTGGGTCCCACTGCTTTCGTCCTACCCCTCATACCCACCAGGCTCCAGGCACAACCCTCCAAGACCAGTCCTGGTTGTCCCAGGGGAATGCACCTGAGATCCACCTTTTGGACCCATGGGCACAGGCTGAAGATATCGGCCAGCAGGAAAGGGCTTCTCGAAGACAGTCCCGTCTGGCTCAGCCTGAGAAGGGAAGGGGTAGAGCCAAGCAAAAATCAGCGGACAAGGAACTTGGACAGGCTGAAGGGTGAGGCAAGGGAGGACCGGGAAGGCTGGCAGCTCAGCCAGGTGATAAGAAAGCAGGTGGGGGGCTCAAGAGGGACAAATAGGGGCTTGGGCTCGAGCAGACTTGAGCTTGAGTCCCAGTTCTGCTTACTGGCTATGTGACCTTGGACAAGTCACTTAACTTCTCTGAGCCTCAGTGACACCCATGCTTGGTGTTGTCATTACTCTTGTCTTTACCTGCAAGCACAGATTTAACTGGCAAGTCCTTGCTGACAGACGGTGGGAAGCTTCAGGCCCTCTGAACAGAGTTTTCTAACCTCAGAACTATTGAGATTTGGGGCCTGATAATTGTTTGTTGTGGGGGGCTGTCCTGTGCCCTGCAGGATGTTTAGCAGCATTCCAGAGCTCTACCCATTAGATGCCAGTAGGCGCACCCTTCACCCGCCGTTAAGGCAACCAAAATATCCTCAGACATTGCCAAATGTGCCCTGAGGGGCAAAATCACTCCCGGTTGAGAACCACTGCTTTAGAGAAAGTGAGATGGGTTCACCTTGCCCTCGGAGGCAGCCTCAGCACCTCCAGTTCCCGCACCCAATAAACCCTGCCTCAGCTTGTCTTGTCAGCTCCACTCCCAGGGTCTGCCCTGAGTCCACCCCCTGCCCCCTCCCCACTGCCAATCAGCTCCATCACCTCTCACCCTGGCTGCGCACAGCTCCTCCCTGCTCTCATGTCTACTCTTGTCCCCAACCCCTTCCCTACCCAGCACTCAGACCAAGCTTTTGAAAACCCAAATCATTCCTCTGCCTCTCAAGTTCCCTGGGACAAAAATCCAAACTCCTCACCACAGCTACCAAGCCCTGCATGACCCAACCCCGGCCCATGTCTCCCCACCTCCTCTCCTGCCAGCCACTGTGATCTGGCCACACTGGCCTCCTCCAAGCTGTTCCTGAAGCCCACCAAGCTCAATCATGCCTCACGACCTCACACATGCTGTTCCCTCTGCCCGGAATGCAGTTCCCTGCTCTTCACAGGCCTGGCTCCCTCTCCTCCTTCAGGTCATAGCTCAGCACCCCTCCTCAGAGACGTTCCTGGACCACTTCTGCTGTCGTCTACATCACCTCTCCAGCCACTTTTTACATCCCCTGGAAAAATACTTTGTCACTGGCTGAATTCATCTTATTGAGTTTTACTTAGCTCATTGCTCAGTTGCCTCTACTACAAGGTGAGTGCCAAGAAGACAAGGATCTAGTCATTTTTTTTTCTCTGCTGTGCCCTCCGGCACCCCAAACTGCCTGGCCCACAGTAGGTGCACAGCAGTACTGGTTGACTAATACAAAGTTTAAGCCCTGGCAAGGGTCAGCCTAACCACCCCATTCCCAGGCCAGATGAAGAGTTGGGGGTGATGCTGTGTGACTTAGGCATGGAGAAGTCCATCTCTGGTCTGAGGTTTCCCCCTGTTAGTTTTAACCTGCCACCTTTTATGTCCAAAGGAAGATGTCCAGACCCATCCTCTCCAGGCAAGGTGGGGCCGGCGTAGGGCGTGCTGTGAGCAGGACAGCACTTGCCCACCTCTGCAATGTTGTCACACGTCTCCTTCCTCCCTCCCCGACAGGACCGCTGATGTGAGCCACCTTAGGCATCCCAGAGAGCCTCAGCCTGAGCACTTATGTCACTGTTATTAATATTATATTATCACTTAATTTCCTGTTGTATTTTTTCATCTTGGCTGCAGCTGCTTTTCCCCACTGCTAAAAGAATATTTAAAGTAAATCCTTTTTAAATTCTAACCAGTCTGAGCTGAAATTAGAAAACAGACTTTTTAAATACTTTGGGGGAAGCTGTTGAAATTCCCCTTTTGCAGAGTGAGATGGTGACCTTTGAAAAGCAGTGACATCTGTACAGTTCCTTTCTAGGGGTGGTGACCTTCCTGTGGGTGGGCAGAAGTATGATAGTTCATTTGTCACAGGCCTTCCAATCTTTAAGGTGCTTTCAGAGGACCTTGTTTGAGTCCCAACCCTGCAGAGGGGTTAGGGAATATTAATCCCATTTGTCAGATGAAGAAAGTGAGACCCAGAGGGGACAAATAACTCTCCCCCACCCCAGGCTGACAAAGTATTAGGGTAGAGCTGGAAGGAGATTTGAGGCCCCATTTGTGCCAGATAAAATGATGAAAGCGCCCAAGGGAAAGAAGGAGAGAGAAGAGGGGAATGGTTTTGCAATACAAGAGCCTCAGGGACATAGGCACAGGGAATCGGAACCAGAAAACTCGAGTCTTACTGCAGCAGGCTCAACTGAGGGAGTCGGGGTAGGCAGTGCAGCAGGGTCTCCAGGCTCTGGTCACTCAGGACCTCACAGGACAGTCTGTGAAACAAAGCATCTGAATCAGGTGGGAAAACTTCCAGGAAAGCAGGGAGGATGGCCTCATAGCCAGAGCCTTCTGGAGATGGGTCCTAACCAATGTTGCCCAAAACATTCCCTCCCAACACTGGGTCCTTGAGTTATCCTTGGAGCTGGAAGAAGAGGAAGATCTTGCAGGTTTGTAAAATACTGGGTTAAACTAAATTAGTTTTCTTGGCTGCAGGACTTATCTGAGCCTTTAATATGCGGCTGTGCATTATCAATTTCCAAGGGTCTATGGTAGACTTTTTCCCAAACCAAATGGACTAGCAGGATTGTAATCTGAGGGTCATGAAGTTTAGAGTTCTGCGGAACACGTTTGTTAAGAATGCTGCCTTAACCCAAAGCAGTGAATATAGTAGTAGAAATTCAGCATGCAACAGGTCAGCAAAGGAGGGATGTGGGCTGGCTCTGGTCTCTGATTGCCCATCAAAACCAGACTGACCAGCTCATCACTTGTCCAAATAATTTATCAGAACCCAATGCACTTAGGAGAAACTCCAGATACTCACCCTTCCACCTTGGCTCTAGCTGGAGGACCTGGACAGCTAGAGTCTCTGAGCGCCCTGGGATTTACATACGGCCCCTCCCCTAGGGGCCTGGGGCCACTCCCCGACACCCAGAGGCCTGTGGACTGTATTCTCCCTCTTGCCGCCTGCTCTTCCCTCCCTCCCAGTTCCTTTACCCACTGCAGGCTGAGCTCTCCCCTTGCTGGGGCCTCTGGGGGGCCTGCCCACCTCCCCTGCTTTATCTCTGGGGGGGTGGGTAGTGTGGAAACTCAGCATCAGTTTGCTGGGGGACTGGGGGGGCAGCATTTGGTAGGGGGAACAGCCTGTGGTTCTGCAGCTGAAAGCCTCATGGTGGAAACTCTGCAGGGCCCAGGCTGCACATTTTCTGTCCCAGGGACTGTGCATGGGGTCCCGAGGCACAGTCAGAAATGGAGCCTTCATGGAGGGGAACCCGCATAGCTTCCCACCAGACCCCAAATACAAAGTGTTATGGCTTCTGGTTGGGTAAAGGCACTGTTTCTTTTTATTTTGTTTTGTTTGGTTTTTTTAAAGCAATGGAAACTTTACCCATTACAACACCCCACATGGTATGCCAATTATGTACACAGGCAAAGTTGACCTGCAGTGGTTGAATTTGGGGAGGCGGCTGGCCTTCCCTGTCCTCCCCAGGAAAATCTCAGGACACAGATGGCCAAACACTGGACTTCAGCATTAAGTACCTTGGTGATTATTGATACCAATAGTCCTGCAAGTGGTCACAGAGCTCTACAGTTGGCAAAGTGCTTCCATGTTCATTCCATGATCATTGTTTTACTTTTTCCAACCACAGCTGAGGGAGTGGGGCCCTTACACCCCCACCTGGGCTCAGACTAGTTGGCACTGCCTGTGGGCTTTTTACACGACACCTGCACTGTAGGTGGTGAGCCCTGGTCAGCAGTGCTTGCCATCCCCATCTTCTTGTGTCCCCAGGGCCTGGCCCAGTGCCTGGTAATAATGGAAGATTGCTTTTTGCAGCATTGGCTGCAGTGCTACCAAAAAAAAAAAAAACCCACAAAACAAAACAACAACAAAAAATCCCCCCCAGAAACACCCGGAAGTGCCTTGGATATCTATCTAAACTCTAGAGGTGGGTAGTTGAATAACTTGTGGTACATCCACACTATCTATTGTGGGTTAGTATTAAAAGGCATGACCATACAAATGCTCTGTAAAATCACATAGGAGACAACCAGGAACAATTGAACATTGACGGGATGATCTTAAGGAATTACTGTTAATATTTTAGGTGTGATAATAGTTTTATGTTTATGGTAAACAAACAAAGAAAGGCCAGCATAGTGGTTCATGCCTGTGATCCTAGCATTTTGGGAGGCTAAGGTGGGAGAACTGCTTGAGGCCAGGAGTTTGAGACCAGCCTGGGCAACATAGCAAAACCCTGTCTCTACAGAAAAATAAAATAATTGGCCGGGCATGGTGGTGCATGTGTCTGTAGTCCCAGATACTTGGGAGGCTGAGGCAGGAGGCTCGCTTGAGCCCAGGAGTTCAAAGCTGCAGTGAGCTATGATCACACCACGGCACTCCAGCCTGGGTGACAGAATTATTATTATTATTATTATTTTAAGAGACAGGGTCTCACTCTGTCACCCAGGCTGGAGTGCCAGGGTGTGATCATAGCTCACCGCAACCTTGAACCCCTGGGCTCAAGCCATCTTTCCACCTCAGCCTCCTGAGTAGCTGGATCACAGGTGCATGCCACCAAGTCTGGCTACAAGATTGTGATAAATGTACCATGGTAATATAAGATGTTAATAACAAGGGAAACTGGGTGAGGGAACTCTCTAAGCTCTCTTTGCAATTTTTTCATAAATCAAGTCTAAAACCATTCTAAAATTGTTTATTAAAAAATGGATTGGATCCATATGTCTTGATACTCAGGGGAAGCCATGTTGTACAGTTACGAGACAAAAACTAGTTGCAGAGATCTTGCATGGTAAGATCCCATGTCTGTCAAACAATGTCAAATCCAGGAGTTAAAGCCATTTGCCCAAAGTCACCCAGACTGCAGGTGGCTGATTCCAAGTCCAGTCTCTGGTCACAGACCCAGGTGTTCTGGGATGGGTAAGGTGGGAACCCCGGGGGCAGAGGAGGTGCGCGGAGGATAAGCTCCAGCCGTGAGGCAGGCCCGAGTGAGTGCCTGGGTGGAGCTCCAGAGGCTCCCCTAGCTGAGTGGAAGGCGCAAGTGACAGCTTCCCCAGGCCCAGCACAGCCCCTCCCAGTGGGAGGGGTGAGGTGCCTGAGGCTGTGGGCTGCTGGGAGACAGCCTGCCTTCTACCAATAGGTCAGGGGATGCCCATGGGGCTGGTCTACGGGGTCTGCTGGGAAGGGACTGGGAAAGACTCACCTGGCCTCTAACCAGGAAGCCCACTCCTGGGTTACTAGACAGATGCCCACATTGTGCCCTCTGGGGCAGTGTCTTTGTTACTTACTGGACTTCCAGTGGCCCCGGGCACTCCTCCAGAGTCGCACAGAGGCGGGTGAGGCTCGGGGGCTCCAGCTGACACTCTCTGAGGCTAAAAAGGAGCAGTGGGCAGGGCAGGGGGTCAGGGAGGGCCCAGGGCCCCTGTCCAGCCCCAGGGGCTCTCTCCTTCTCCCAACAGCCCTCACCCCAAGCTGCAGGCCAAAGGCTCCTTCCCCTGCAGGGCACTCTCTCCTCTCCCAAGAAGTCTCCCCGACAGCCCCTGTCCCCCAACCCTGACAGCAACAGTAAAGTACCCTGAGTGCCCAGCTGCCCTCACCAATGACTCTCCAAGCACTTCCCACCACCCCTGCCTGAGTCCAGGCCACCATCCTCACTCCCCTGGGCCATTTGGCACCCTCCTGGCATCCACTCTTGCCTCCCTGCAACCCCTCTCCACCCTGAAAGTGCCTCATCTGTTAACACGGCAAATCTGACCAGGCCTCTCCACTGTTTAAAACATTCTGTGGCTCCCTATTACCCTTAGGCTAAAAGCAAGATGCCTTTCCCATGGCCTTACTGGCCTCCACTCTCCCCTCTCCCCATGTATGCTCTAGCTACACTGAAATACTTCCCAGCAGCCCAGCTTTCACTCCCCCGGCCTTTGCACTACTCTTTCCTCTTCTGGATAACTGTTGAGGCCTCCTCAGCTTAGGCGTCTCTCTCTCTCTCTCAGTGAGGAAATCAGGGCCCGCAGAGGGGGGCGCCCCAGCCAGGGTCTCACAGCCCCTCGTGGAAGAGCTTGTAGATGGGTGGTGCATTTGGGGAGAGAGGCCAGCCCCTTTCTTTCTGGAAAATGTGTATCCCCCGCAGCAGATGGCAACCCCAGGCAGGGAGCGGCTGGGCTGCTCCCTGTGCTTCAGAGAAATGTGGAATCTTCTCTCTAAGGAGAAGGTTCTCCCCAAGAGGCCCTTGCACCGCCCTGTTGTTCCCCGTTCCCCACATTCTCTTCGCTCTATCCCAGTCCGCAGCCCGTGGGCTCTGCCCCCTCCTTGCCCCCTCCCCCGCACCGTGGTTACCCCCAAAGGAGAAGTGGGTGAGACAGTACCAAAAGTTCCTGGGGGCGCGGAGCCGACTGAACTCCGAAAAGTCGGCTCCAGCTGGGAACTCTGGCAGAAATCCACCAGCTCGTACATCCCTAGGAGTGGGGAAACCATTTTGAAAGGAAAGTTCAAATCATCCACACTGGACTCCTAGACTCAGAAGTCGGGGCTGGAAGGGGTCCTAGAGACAATCAAGTCACCAGGTCCTCGCCAAGCCCCTCCTTGTACAGATGGGGAAACTGAGGCCCGGGGAAGGGAAGTCAGGGCTGGAAGGGGTCCTCGAGGCAATCAAGACACTAGATCCTAGTCCAGTCCTTCATTGTTCAGATGGGGAAACTGAGGCCCAGGGAAGGGAAGCCAGAGTGAGAAAAGCCAGCAGCTTACACCTGTCCAGGTAGGGGGATCCAGGACAGGGGCCCTCTCTCTCTGACCCCCGATTTGGCATGCACATGACTTGTGCCTCCCTGTACCTCAGTTCCTTTGGCTTCAAGAACCCAGAGGGTCCCCAGACATAGAGAGCTTCTCCTGGGAAGCAAAACCACCCAGCCTTGGGCCACCCCCAGCTTCAAACAGCCCACCTGTCTGAACAGTCCACACTTTTCCTGGACGCATTAGCTGTGGATCCCCTCTGCCCAGCTGCCTGCTGCCACCGCTCTCAAGTGAGGCCAGGAGGCCCAGCCCCACTAGGGGGCAGCCGGGAACATCCGCGAAGGGCTAAAACCAGTGTTGCCTATTTACTGCAAAGATGTGGAACATTTTTTTCAGAGCACCAACGGTTCTTGGCTGCTCAAATGTGATACTCAGAGCATGAAAGGGCAGTGACTCATATGAAGTCATGACTCTGTGAAAGTCCCTGAGAGACCGAAACATAACTGCTTCCCTGTCTGCCCCCATACAGCAGCAATCTGCTAGCACCTGCTCTGCTCTGGCATTGCCCGGTCATGCCCCCCACTCCCCACCCTGCGTGCATTGCCTTCTCCCAAGAAAGAAATAAGGCAGCTGATTGCTGACAATTTATATGGGGCGGTGGTGGTTACAGAAGTGATTAATTCTAGTGTGCCAGACCTGGGTGGTTTACTCTAGGGCTAAGAATGGTCAGCATGGGTGTGGGGGCACCATAGCAAATGGGGACCAGAGCAGGAGGGAAGCCCACCCCACCCCAGAGCACCCCTCCTCACCTGCCTCTCTTGGCACTTCTCAGGAGGATGTGCTGGCTCTCAAGGCTGGAAGCAGAGAGCAGGCAGCAGTCTGAGAAAGGCAGAGAGCCCCCTTCCCAGGCAGCAGCAAGAGAGCAGACTTGCCAGGTCAAGGAGTGCTGGGGGAGGGGTCTCCTTTCTCAGCAAACATAATAATAAATAGATTAAGCAACAACTGCATCTATCAAGGCACAGACAAAGCATACCACCCGTGTCATCTCATCTGATTCTCACAATAAAACCATGAGGTAAGGAATCATCCTTATCTCCATTTTATAGATGAGGAAACTGAGGCAGGGAGAGGCCCAGGGACCTGCTCCAAGCTGCACAGCAGGTAAGTAACCAAGCCTGGTCCATCTGTGATGGTACCTCCCATTCTCTGGGATCTCCGGGGAAGGAGAAGGGAGGCAGACTTCCCCTGAAGCCATGGATGCCATGCCCTGAATGGCCTGGGGCCTTGGCTGGCTGGTACCTTCCCTTCCATATTCTCACCGGCTCCAGCAGTCCCACAATTAAGGCAGGTCCCTGTGCACCCAGTGGCCATCAGGGAGCTCCCAGTTTTCTTAAAAGTCTCTGCAGACGATCCACAGAGTAAGGCAGAATGACTCTCCATGATGAATTTGAAGAGATCTGAGTGTCCTGGGCCATACTCATTCATTCATTCAGCAGACACCCATCACATGCTCACTGGACCTGGTACCACCCAAGGCCCTGAGGATGACACATCATGAACGTGACAGATGAGGGGCCCAAGTGGGAGCTGATGGCCTGTGGGAGGAGGGGGTGAGGCGGGGTGGGGGTGGAGAGGCACTCACCTGACGTCCAGGTGGAACAGCCACTGCAGAGTAGAGAAGCACCGGGCCAAAGCAAGCACAGCATCCAGGGAGAAGCCATTCTCACTGAGACTGGAGACCACAGGAGCCACATGATGGGCGTCACCCAGACTCAACACACCCTCTTGTGTGGTCAGAGCACGGGGCAGGGGGCCATCCCCGATTCCAGACACTGAACCCCAGATGGTCAGAGAGCGACCCTTTCAACTCCTTATCATACAAATGGGGAAACGGAGGCCCACAGAGAGGCAAGGCCTCGCCCAAGGTTGCGAGACATGTCGGCGACAGAGCTGAGATGAGAACCCAGTGGCTCCCTGGGCTGTGGTGGATCTGAGGGGTGCTTTCGGCCTACAGCCGGGCCTCCGTTTCCCCACCTGCTAAAGGAGCGGTGGTGGCAAGTGCAAAACGAAAATACGGGGCCTCTTGTTCAGAGAGAAGGAGCAAAGCTGCTCTTTTCTTTCATGGTCTCCCTTGTCAACTGGTTACAGTGGTTTTTATTTGCCATTTAATGTCCCACTCCTCTCACATGGGGACACTGGTAGGGTGAGTGCAGACTCTCACAAGCACCAGGTCGTCCAGGTGTCTGCATTAATGAGGGGTCACACGGGGATGAGCCAGAAAGCTCCCATCTGCGTATAATTTGCCTGCAATGGTGAGGCCGCCCTCCCTTCCCAGGTGCTGGACAGGGACAGAGGCAACCTTTCCTTGCCAGCACCCCAAAGAAAGACTGTCTGAGCAGGAAGGACCCTCAGGCCACAGCACTCATTCCAGAGGTTGTAGCTACAAGCAGTGGGCACACTTGCAGTTTATGTGTTTACTGACTGGGAGCCAGGGACTCAGAGAGGTAAGGTAATTTGCTCACAGTCACACAGCAAAGCAGATGGCAGAGCCAGCCTGGAATACAGGCCTTGTGTATGACCTCTCACCAGACTCCCCCCACTTTGGCCCAGAAGAGCTTGGGAGCAGGAGAGGTTGTGTGAACCAAGAGCATCGGGGCCATTTAGGGCCCAGGAGCTCTGGGTTGTTGCAGGGAAAGTTTGGGGATTCCTGGCCTCTCTCCCACACCTTCTCTGTTCCAGCTACTCAGCACCCTCTGGCAGCCCTGGGCACCCTGCTCATGTCCTCTTGGGTACAAACCCTCCCTGCCTACCCAGTCCAAACCCTATCAAACAGCCCCTCCCTTACCCCAGGGCCAGAATGGCTGCCAGCCGTTACTCAGTAATACTTCCCACCCATACTGCCCTGCCCCAGGTGCAGAGCCACCGAGAAGTGAAACCCTGAATCAGACGCTAGATTATTGAGTCACAGAGGCAGATCTCCATCTGAATAAGAATCGTGGTACTAGCTAGCCTTACTGAGCACTTACCATGTGTCAGGGGCGATTTACATGTGTTTCCGGATTTAATCTTTACAATAACCCCAGGATGGAGGGAGATGGAGCACAGAACACTCCTATGCCCCCATCCTGCTGAGGACAAACCTCAGAGGCTTTGCCTAACTGGATACTCACTTCAAGGACTGCAGAGCACCCAGCCCCGGGAGCAGCTTCGCCAACAGGGCCGCACCTTCGTCCCCTAGAGCATTGCCCGAGAAGCTGGGGAGGGGAGAGGGAGAGAAAACGTTAGTGGAGGTGGGTGTGGGTTGGCAGCAGCACTGCGACTTCCTGAAACTGGGGACACAGCCCTGGGGTGCCAGGCCAGATCTCACTCGGGCTGCTGGGGTCTCCCCCAGGTTCTGATCTTAAGGTTTATGGACCCCTGGGGTCAAATGTGGGGGACCTGTATTTTGGGAAAAAGAGTCACAACTTTCACCAGATTCTCTAAGGGGTTCCTGGCTTCAGCAGGGAAAGAATGGCTCATCTAAATCTTAAAAAGTAAAACTAAACACTGAGGCGCTCACACCAGCAAACTCTAATGGCCCCACCCACTTGCCTTCCAACAAACAAACCACTCACTCGAGATGGAGGTGACGGAGGTGACCGAGGTGGCACCTTCCTTCCAGCACCTTGCAGAGCTGCTGTAGGTGCTTGGCTTGGAAGCCACAATGTGTCAGCCTGCAGAGGGGCAAAACCACAGCCCTGCAGCACCTGCCCCACCCCCAGACACAGGCAGAGAGCAAGGCTTGCAGGAGAGGAGGGACTGGGACACATCTGGCACCCAGACAAAGAGGGCCCAACATACACCACGCCCCTAGGACATCACACGCAGGCACAGAAGAGGCAGAGAGAGGCAGAGCACAGAGAGGGAAACCAAGACAGAGAGACGCAGACAGGAGGGAGAGAGGGAACAAGCGCCAGAGGAGACAGACAACAAGACTGAGGGTGGTAGAGAAAGAAAAACTGGGAGAGAACAAGGATGCGAGAAAGAGACAGACAGACAGAGAGGGAGAGTCAGACAGACACAGAACAAGTGAGAAGGTGAGAAGCGTATTGGTGGGAGCCCCGTGGGGGCTGAGCCGAGCCCCCGGGCCCAGTCCCCAGGTCCAGGAGAGAAGGGGCCTGTGCTCCCCATCCTCTCTGGCCGGACTTCCCACAACCCCTCAGCTGCTGGGTTCCGGGGAGCTCAGGGGAGTGGGGTCCCCTGGGCTGCAGAAGGTGACTGAGGTAGGCTGGGCAGGGGAGGTGGGAGGTAGGGGAGCCAGGGCACAACCCCTGGACACAGCAGGTCATAGTGTCCCCCAGGGAATATATGGGGCCCGGGAATAGGTTTTGGGGACAGGCTCTGAGCAGGCGAAGGGAAGGGGCTGGAATGACACCCAGGGCCTGGAGGCCATCACTGTACCTGATCCTTTGGGAGCTCAGGGGCAGCTCAGAGGGCATCTGGGACGTGAGGCTGTCAAGTAATGCAGCCCTGGAGGGACACACAGCAAGGCCGGGCTGAGCAGTCGCCTGATCCTCAGCCTCGCCTTCCGTCGTTCAATCGCTACCCTCCCATCCGGGGTCAGTCACACCTTGGTTCCAATTTGGCTTCTCCACCTGGTTTCGTGACCCTGAACTAACCACTTAATCTCTCGCTGGAGAATGTATGGCTCCCGTTGTCATTAAGCTCCTCCTCCTCCTCCTCAGTGCTTCAAAGATGGCAGCCCCAGCTCTAATCAAGTCTTTAAGAGCTCAGACCCTACAGAAAAGATTGTGGGTGCACTCCGAGGAGCAAGAAGCTGAGTCTATGCCCATGTGCTGGCCTGGGGCAATCCAGGAAGGCATCCTGGAGGAGGCACACACCCCCTAAAGGTGTCTTCATGCTAAAGGGAGCCAGAAGATCTGGTTCTTGAAGCACTGGAATTGAGGGTGGTGTTCCTCCTGTGCTCGGCATACGTGTGGATTACCACTGCTAACCTTTTGGAGTGGGTCCTTCAAACCTTTTGTTTTCTAATGCAATAATTTTTTTCTTAAAAAAATAAGATTAAATGATAGTTTCTCTTTTAAAATTTAGTTTTTTAAGGCATAGAAGAAGCAAGGGTGACAAATAGTTATAATTATTAATAATTGCTTATTATTGATACGAACGGATTGTACCATTCTTTCTACTGTTGAGCATTTTGAAAAGCTTTATGGTAAAGATGATGAATTAAAATTTTTATGTTTACTTCCTGAACCACAGTCATCCTCCCATATTAAAACTGTATCAGTATTACCCTTTTTTCATGGTTCCATTGAGTTCTCTCTGGAAGTAATTTAGTTTAACTAATATCGTACTGTTAAACATTCAAGTTATTTCCATTTTTTTCCTATTACAACCAATACTGAGGTGAACATCCCTGAAGCTAAATGTGTTTGCATAATCATGATTTCTTTAGTCTAAGTTCCTAGAAGTGAACGGAGTGTCATTTGGAATGCACTAGGGATGCTTTATTAAATGAACATGTAAAGTGAACTAAGGTCCCCTAATCTATCCTCTCCTCCCTTGAGGGGTGTTTAAAGCAGGGACCACCCTGCTCAGTTGAGAGCCTAGGATGAGGCTTCCTTCTGAGTGGGAACTGTGTTGATGTTGACATTAATTAGCATTTGTCCTCAGCTCCCCACCCTGGACAGCAAAACTTACAGGAATAAGATTGGGCCCTGTCTTAGGTCGGTTCCCTAGTGGCAGAGCCTGGGCCTGTGAGTGGGGCAGGGCATGTCATGAGCTGAGGGACAGCTCTCAGGAGAAACAGGCAAGGGACTGAGGGAAGCCAAACAAGGCAAGTCATCAGCCTGACCCCACGAGGAGCTCTGGTGCATGAAGGGCACCACAGTTTGTCCCCCCAGAGACAAGGGGGCTGGAGAGTTATAGCCTCTGCCTCTTTCACTGGTCACTTCTGGCTCAGGGGATGGGGTGGGGTGTCATCTCCCGGGCCTCTCTGGCTCCCATCAGCCAAGGGCAGTTCTCCAGAGGAGGTATAAACTGTGAGCAGCCAATGCCTGCAGCAGCTGGGAACAGGTGCACCAGCTCTCACGGGGTCTGGGCAAGGCACTGGCAGCATCTCCTACCAGTCCCAAAGGCCAGGGGCCAGACAGAATTCCAAGGGCTTTAGAGAGCATGCTCTGGGCTAGATGAGGAGTTGGGTGCCTCCAGCGGGAGCTCCCACCTGATGTGCAGCTCTGCCAGGGTCCTGCATGTGCTCACTGCACTCAGCACACAGTGTAGCCCGGCCACAGAGAGCCCGTTGTCACTGAGGCTGTGGAGAGGAGGAGGAGGCAGCAGTCAGTAGGTGGCGGAGGTCCTCAGCCCCAGATAGTTCCAGCCCCCTCCTTGTGGCTCAGCAGCTTGCTGACTGTCACCCCTGGGATGTCCTGCGTCCCTGGCCAGGGGCTCTCAAAGGATTCTGGCCCATGTGGGTGATGCATGACCTGCTGCCCCATTCACAGAATAAAGTTCTCCAGCTTGAGTGGCAAGAACTCATGCAGTGTTTTCACCTCTTAGAGCCTCATTTTCTTCATCTGTAAAATAACTACCACTTTTGAGCACTGATTGTACCAGGCTCTGTACCAAGGGCTTTGTACATACATGGTTTCATGTAATCCCATTTTACAAAGGGGGAAACTGAGGCCCAGAGATATTAAGTTACTTTCCCAGGATCACAAAGTTACTAAGTGACAGAGCCAGGATTTAAGTCCAAAGCCAAAGCCCCAAACCACTGCTACCCAACCTCAACACTCCCCCACCCCAACCCACACAATCCTAAGACCCCCAACACATTCCCCCAAACACCACCCCACACACGTAGCACCATAGCACACCCAGCAGCCTAATGCCCTTCCTTTCCAACCTACCACCACCACAAGCTACCCCTTCACCCCAACGCTGTACCCCCACCCGAACAGACCACTTCCTACCCCAACACCCCAGTGCTGCCCCAATGTAACACCCCACCCCAGTCCACGCTGGGGCTGTTGCAAGGACCACCTGGAATGCAGGCCACTGGCGTATGGTGAACATGCTTTACACATATAAGGGGGTTAAATGATTGGAACTAAGATAGCAGCCCATGCCAGAGACAAAGCTAAGGTATGGTTGAACCATAGCAACTTTGCTGGAGGTGGGAGGAAGTGGGGGTGGCAGTGGATCAGCACTATTACTGCTGACTATGGGCACAGGACCAGTGTGGCAGGGACCATCCAGGGCTCTCTGGGGCCCTCTTTGTTACCCAGTGGTGGGGTGGGCAACTCACTCCAGCTTCCTGGTGATGTGCAGCTGGAGCACAGCCTCTGCCATCAGTCGACAGCCCTCATCTTCCAGCTGGTTTCCTGAGAGGCTGAGACAGAGGGGCCTGATGCCCTGGACTGCTGGGCTGGAGTCTCCCCTTGACCCCCAGCACTCATGCAGTCCTTTGTGACTTCAGTCAAAGCATACTCCCATGAAGGAACCTTAATAATAACTAAAATAGACACACTACATACTATATGCCTGGCAATGTCCCAGGTGCTTCTACAACTAATGGCATATTTCATCCCCAGAAGGGAGCCAGTGTGTCTGAACTGGAGACTTGAGTGTGAAGGCAGGGGCAGATGGTGCTTGGGAGGGTGAGGGCAGGGTTCTGCACTGCCCAGGGTTTTAGGATCTGGGCTTTATCCTGAGCAGTGAGAGGGAACGAAGAGGGTAGGCATCAGTGAAACACAAATCACTCTGCCAGGAGCAGATGCCGCGGTGACAGCAGGGAAACCAGCAAGGAGGCTGATGGGGTCATCCAGGGAGAGAGGAGGGTGGTGTGGACACGGAGGTGGATGAAAAGGATGGTTTGAGAGCTACTTAGGAGGTAAGTTGACCCAGGGTGGACTGGCTATGAGGGGAAGGCAAGGGAGCTGTGAGGTGTCTGGTGTGTGTAACCATGTGGGCGATGGGGCTGTTTCTGTAGGTGACAGAGCTGGGGGTGGGACAGGCTCAGTGGTGGCGAGGCGGGTGGAAGTATTCGAGCTTGATAAATACCACCTTCTAATCCTGCCCTGGTTCTTCCAGTAGGACAAGGTCAAGGATCAAGAGTTGATCACCAAGGCAGCCCTCACCCCATCCACCTCACCCTGGAGTGAGGCCACTCACCTCAAAACACGTCAGTGCATTCCATCACTCCACCTTCATGCCCATTTGGAGATTCCCTGGGAGGGAACCCCTCCTAGTGATGTGGCAGGACCTCTACCAATCCCCAAACCTTACTCTCATTGGCTCTGCCCAAGAACTGGACATCATGGGAATTTCTCTATCCTGAAAAAAGGAGGTCCTCCCACTCTACTCTGGGAGAAAGACAGAGCGTGGGGGGACCCTGAGGGACTGTGGTATGGAAAACAGACCCAGGTGTGGTGTCAATGACAGAGGTGGCAGTATGATGAGGATCAGGCTGGGAGCCAGACTGTCTGGGGCTTGAACACTGGCCTAGACTCTTCTTACCTGTGTGACCCAGAGCAAATTTACCTTTCTGTGGCCTAATTTCCTCCTCTATAAAATGTGGATAGCAACAGTACTTACATCATAGACATGTGAGGATTGAATGAGAGGATGGACTAAAAGCCCCTAGCCCAGCACCTGACACAGGACAAGTGCTAAATAGTGGCAGCTGTTATGATTATTACTTGATTCCCCCAAATTCTTCATGAGGCAGCACACCCCTCCCCACACCACCTACCCAAAGGTGAGGCCCTGCCCACTCGGCCCCAACCTCTCCTCCTGGCTCCTGCCCCAGGGCTTCCTGTGATACTCACTCTACTTCTTCCAGGTGGGGGCCTCCCAGGAGCAGGGCTATGAGGGCCTCCACATCATGGACGTGGAGCTGACACTTCTGAAGCCTGGGGGTAGGGGTGAAGGACAGAAGAGCTTAAGGCAAAAAGCTACACCATGCTGCCTCCAGCCTCGAGTGACAGACAGACTTAGGGTCTAATCTTGGCCACACCTCTGAGTAGTTGGGCAATCTTGGGCAAGGCTTAACCTATCTGAGACTCAGTTTCCTCCTCTATCAAATGGGAATAATAATGTATACTTCACGGTGATTCTAAAAGGATTACAATGAGGTCATGGATATAAAACATTTGGCATAGTGCCCAGCATATATATAGCAAGGGTCCATTAAATTGGTGCTATTGCTGTTGTTATGACAAATTCTTCTTATTCAAGCCAGGATAGGTTATTCATAGCCTTTCCCTGCCCCTCATCTGCTTTTCCCTTTATCCCTGCCCCTGCCATCCCTCCTGCCGGACATCCCCCCGTATCATATCCCTCTCCTTAAGGCAATAGATCCCTCTGAGGTACCTGAGTGTCAGGCTTCTGCTCTGAGCCCCTTTCCTCTGGCTGTCATTTTCCTGTAGGTCTGGCGCTCTGTCAAGAACAAATCAAATATTGGCCTGGGCTCAGGAGTCCAGAGCCTGAGGAACCAAGCCTCTTTTCTTGGCTTCTAGGGGCTAAAGACCCTGCAGCACAACCCACAGTGAATCAGTAACAAAGACAATGGCTTGAAGGCACTCAGGTACTATTCAGAAGAGCAGCAGGAACAAAAGGTTTGAGGTCAAATGAAACCTTTATTCAAATTCTGGCTCTGCCATGTGTAGCTGTGTGGCCTTGGGCAAGTCATTTCAACCATCTGAGCCTCCACCTTCTGTTTTCTAAAATGGGATGGCAACATCTAACACAAAGAGTACCTGAAGGATGGAATGAGACAATGTGTGTTTGAGTGCACAGCATAGGCACAACATTAAAGCTTAGTAAACAGAAGCTGCTATTGTCTATGATGTGATGGTCTACATTTGTAGATGTGCCGTCTGTGGTTCAGAAGGCAGGGAGCATGAGCTCCATGTATGTAAGTGGGTCCAGGCTGTGGGAAAACATAGTGCTTCTAGACTCTTTCCACTGGGCCAGGGGAGGAATAGGGGATTCAGGAAAGCTAGGGTGTTATGAGCCAGGTCTTACAGACTTCTAGATTAGTGCTGTCTAACAGAACTTTCTTCAATCATGGAAATGTTCTGCATCTGTGCCATCCACTGTGGGAGCCACTAGCCACCCATGGCCTTTGAGCACTTGAAGTGTGGCTAATGTGACTGACGAACTGAACACTTCATTTTACTTCATTTTAATTAATTTAAATTTAAATGGCCACAGGAGCTAAGTGACTCATATTGGGCATCACACCCCTAGGCAGTTGGAGAGGAAAGCGTCATTGGTCCTACTGGGTCACAGCACAGGCGAGGAAATTGAGGGCCAGAGCAGGGAAAGAGAACGCTCAAGGACATAGAGCACCTGTCTCTGAGTCTCAGCCAGGGAGGCGTGTGGGGGAGTACAGTTGGAATGGTCTTTCAGGGGAAAGCAGCTTCCCTTTCTTCACCCATCCAAGACTGATCAAGGTGGAATCATGCACAGCTGGAATAGCCAGCATCTGAGTGCCGACTGCATGCCAGCAGTGTTCGAAGCACTTTTAATGTATTCACTCCTTTAATTCTCAGACCAACCCTAAGACGGAGCGACCATAGTAGCTCTCCTCCTTTTGCTACTTGTAAGAGTTTTCCCCCTAGGTGTTGCCAGTCTAATGGTATCTTTATGTGCTCCCTAAGGGTCTGGCTCACTCCAAGACTTCTGAGGATGCTGCCTCCCACAGGAGCCAGATGCAGTCCAAACATGCTAGAGGAAGTTAAAATCCTTTGCCAACCCTAAGCAGTAATTCAGCACTGCAGTAACAGGAAGGATCACCACGTTCCAGCTCTTCCCAGACTCCTTTAGCCACCCTTCCCCTCAACTGCCTGAGCCTGAGTCACTTCTCAGGATGGGCCAAGACCCGCTGCTTCCTGGATTCTTACCTTTGTATCTCTGCAGTTGTCTCTGCGGGTGGGGAAAGAAGGAAGATGAGGTCTGCCTCCCTGCAGGGTCAGATATCGAGCCATGAAACCCACGGGCTGGAAACCAGCACATCACCCCCCACCTGCAAACCACTTCCTGCCCCAAACATCCAGAGAAAGCTGATTTTATGATTGACACAGACACCTAACAAACTAGCAAAAGTGCTCCAAATCAGGCATGTAAAATCTGACTGTGTCATTGCTTGATGAATTCTGCAAGAGTGTTTCAAAAAGTCAGGAAAACAATTTTTTATAAGAAATATAAGAAGAATTAGGAAAGCTGAGAGTTTTTTAAAAAATAGAAGTTACGAGTGTTTTAGGATTAAGAAGCTTGACGCCTAACCTACCCTATGATTTCAACTGGCAAGGCTGGGGTTCAGCACCATGGAGAGCGACACACGCTGAGTCCTTTGGCTACGCCTGTGTTTCCAGCTATTTGTTGATTCACTCCTTCATCCACCTCCATGCATCCATGCATTCATGCATCCATCTACCCATTCACTATCTATCGAGTACCAGCTGCCAGGCCTGAGCTAGGCTCTGAAGATACAGTGGTGAGTAAAACAGACTCGGGCATGACTTTGGGGTCTTCTCCTTTTCCCAGTCCCCATTTTTCCCTCCCCTGTTCTCAAGGTCCTGAAGGCCAGGACCCCATTCCCTCTGCTCACCTGACCTGCAGCATCCTGATGGTAGGGCACGTGACTGCCACTTTTGCCAAGCAGAGTAGGGTTGACACAGAGATGTTGTTGCCGCTCAGGCTGTATGATTGTGGCAAAGGGGTCAGGAGTGAATTCCCCATCCCATGGGCCCCAGATCTGCCTTGCCTTGCAGGGGAGGGAGGTGATTCAGGCAGGGAGAGGCGCTGGGCTGAGAAGGGAGTAGAAAGACCACTTACTCAAGCCTCCGGAGCCGTGGCAAGCTAGGGAGTACCTCCACAACATCCAGCACCTCCTGGTCCTTGAGCTGGTTGTCCTGAAAACTGCAAGGAGACCAAGGCCCAGTCCCTCAGCCCTGGGGTTAGGGTACTCGGAAGCTCTAGTTGGCAGATGACAGGATGGCCACTCTTATGTGGGAGACATAATACAGGAGCACAGAAAGAGTTGGTGACCTCCCTGGCACCCAGCAGACAAGCTAGGAGGAGAAACCCTCTGCTGGCCTCACATCTGTCCCTATTTATCCCTTATGGGAGAATTTCTGCCTGGTGGCCCAAGGGATCTGGATGACAGATGAAGTCCTCATGAGGTGGAATGATGAGACCCAGAACCCTCCTCCCAGGGTTTATGTCTGGGAAGTGCCCAAGACCCAAGTTTGTCAGGGCCTCTTGGCCCCCAGGTGATGAGCACAGTCTAGACGGGGGTGCTGGAGATGCTGCTTCCAGCCTCAGCTCTGGCCCTGACTTACCCAGAGCCCTAGGCCGAGCACACTCCTCTCTGGCCCTACTTCCTCCATCTGTCAAATGGAGTACACAACCCAGCCTTGCTTGGGTTCCTAGCCTTGGGGACAGGGGACAGATGAGTGAGGGTGACTGACAGCAACAGTGGGTGACGGGAGAAAAGATTAAAGCCACTCTCAATGATCAGGAAGAACAAGCATCAACAAGTTCAGTATTCCCAAACCTTTGTCCCGACCAGAGTGATCACTGTACAAAGACGCCCAGCCAAGGGGATGACAGGGGCTGTGGTCCAGCTTATGTTCCACTCAACGAGTGCTGCGACCTAGTGCCAGGCTGCATCTGCCTGGACGAAGGGGTGCCTTTTCTAATCTCATAAAGGTGCCATATAAACCGTCAGTAGTCCTGCCAGTGAGCTGCCAAGGAGGGCCCTCACCCCACCACTCCCCACGGTACTCAGTCCCAGATGCAGGGCAGGAATACATGTGTGCATATGAGCTTAGGTAGTTGCTGCATGTTTGTGTCTAGGTGTGCACATGCATCTAAGTGTGAGTGTATGTGATGCACATATGCACACCTATGAATGAGCATGTGTGTGGGGCATATGCTTGTGTAGATAAGTATGCACTTCTGTGCAAGTATATACATGTGTGCACAAACATGAAGGGGTATGTGTGCTGCACAAATTTATGTGTACCCACAGTGCCTGACTCCTGCCTACACATTGCTCTCTCTTTTCCCAAGGTTGCAGAAAGATGGGAGTGAGCCTCAAAACTCATGCTCCGCTAAGATGGCCCAAAATATTAGAAGAGACAAGCCCTGCTCTGTGGTCTTTGGGGACCTTGTGTTTGGACTCAGCCCCACCCAGTTCTTGGACTGATGCCTCACCTCTCTGGGTCTCATTGAAAAACTGCTGGTCAGACTCTGATGGAATGTGAAGGACACAGCCCAGGCCCCATGGGAGCCCTGGGACCTGGGCAGTGACTCCTCTTCCCAGCCAGTGAACCCTCCTGGAGATTACTCACCTGACCTCTTCCAGCTGTGGACAGAGGGGCAAAGCTTTCACCAGATTTCTGATGCCTTGGGCAGTGATCTTACTTCCTGTTAACCTACAGGGTGAGCAAAGATGGTGGCGAAGAATGGGGATGGGGCGGGGGGTAGGCCAGGACTAGGGGAGGGCAGAAGAGTGCCAGGCATCACCAGATGAAGACCCTTCTCAGTTCCAAGCCCTGGCTCACCCTAGCTTCTGCAGCCTTCCCATTGTTGGCAAGCTCCTGGAGAGGGCTTCTGCAAAGGCATCCCCACACTTCCTGCTCTTAAAGCTGCCACAGGAAGAAGCAAAGTGGCAGAGGATCAGTGCTGGGCAGGGCTTAGAGGTCATCACCACCCCCCTTGACAGATGGGGCCTATTACAGTAGCAGTAGCAGTAGCAGTAACAAGTACATATTATGGCAGAGACTGCTAATTGTCCACCAAAATCCATTCTCCACTCCATCTACAGCACTAAAGCTATAACTGGGAACACGGTTTCCCAGCCAGAGATGGCACTTCCCAGCCTCCCTTCCAGCTCAGTGTGGCCATGTGACTGTGTTCTCACCAATGGAATGTGAGTGGAAGGGATGTGTTCTAGTTCCAGGACTGAGCGTTAACACATTGGCATGTCTCTTCCATGCCTTTTCCCTTTTCCCAAGCCAGAGCACAGATATGTCCAGATAGGATGCATTGACTGTGCCGATAGGATGGCCAAGGGGATGGTGGAGCAGCAGTGGAAGGAACCTGGGTCTCTGCATGACCACATGGAGCTGAGCCATTCCACTTACTGCTGACTCTTCCATGAGAGAGAAATAAAATTCTACATTATTTAATCTGCTGTATTTGGGGAGGTTTCTTTGTTCCTGCAGCATAGCCTTTTCTGTAGCTAACACATATATTGAGCCTTTGCTCTGTGCCAGGCTCTGTGCTAAGAATTTTTCGTGCATTATCCCACCCCATTCTCACAAAAGCCCTAAGAGTTAGGTCTTAATCATTATGCATTCATTTTAGGAATGAGGAAGCTCTGGCCAAAAGAGGTTACATAACCTGCCAAAATCAAACAAGTTTTAGCAGCACAGCCTGGATCTGATGGACCAGTCTACAATTGACAGAGACTGAGAGTCCAGAAACCAGACAGGACAAGGATTCAACTGGACTCCAGAGGTCCTGTTGAGGCAGGGAGCTTCCTCACGTGTGTCATAGGCCAAGGGACAGTCAGGGTCATTCTGTTCTGATATTCGAGATTCTTATCCAGGCTCCTTGGTACTCTCCCAAAAGCCAAGTTCCCTCCCTGGTTCTCCCCCACCCTTACTCACCTGAGATTCTCTATCTGCCCACAGCCTACCAGAGCCTCAGGGCAGTGGGGCTCCAAGGGGCAGCCCTCAAAATGCAGGTGGATGGGGACCTCCCTGTGCTCTAGGATGTTGGTCAGGCTGGTCAGGTCGGTGCAGGTCAGTGGAAAGTTGTGGAAGGACAGTTGATAGCGGAGGCTTTGGGCAGTGAGACTGGCCAGCTCAGTCTCCTGCGACTCATCCACGTAGCGACACAGCTCTATGACCTTGGGCCCCGTGAGCTTGCGGGTGGCCAGCTTCCTCAAGACCTGCACAACAGCAGCCTGCTTGGCGCCCACCCACGCCTCATCATGCCCTGCCAGTTGGCCAAGGAAGGAGCGGCAGGCACAGGATGCCAGGCCTGCCAGGAAGGTGGGGAGATGGTCTGAGATGCCCAGTCTGGCCTTGGTCCGCAGCACCCAGCGGGAATTGAGGGTGACATGGTGGGTGAGTTTGTCATTGTCCACCTCGGGGCTGGCCATCAGGTACAGGGCAGCAAAAAACTCCTGCAGGCTGAAGTGGGTGAAAGCATAGCCTGTCTGCAGGTGCCCAGGGTCTGTGCAGACGCGGAAGGAGGTGAGCAGACTATGGGCAGCCCCAAAGGCTATCACAGATGGAGGGATGTCTTCTGCATAGAAGATAACCTTCCCCGTCTCCAGGCCCCTCAGGGCCACCTCCCCTAGGCCCAGCAGGGACATGGTAGGCAGGCACCCAGGGGGGCTGAGGGCAAGCACCATCTGCATATACAGCTGAGTCACTGTGGGCAGGAGGGCCACAGACTGGCCTGGGGCACTGCCAGGGAGCAGATGGTGGAGGCAGAGGCAGGCGATTCGGCACAGTGCAGGCACCACACACATGCTCCGGAGACGTCCATTTGCCCGCAACTCTGCCAGGGCCCCCTCCTGGGAGGGCTGGGCACTAAAGAAATGGCTCACATATTCCTCCACCCGTGGACTGTCAAAGCCCCACATCTGGACCACGGCTGCCTCCACGGGCAGGCAGGCGGGCAGCTTCCCTGGACGGGAGGTGGCCATCACCCAGCAGCCGGGCAGGAGGGTCCCGCAGCAGAGACCAGAGAAGAGGGTGAGAGCTGTGCCCGGGCCCTCAGGGTCCCCAGTCTCCCTACTGGAGCAGGGGTGGAGGGCCTCGTCCAGCCCATCAAAGATCAGCAGGACTTGATCAGCATTCTCCTTTAGGTATTGGAAGACAGCGTCCGGGTCTGACTCGGGGCTCAGGTACAGATCAAAAAGGAGCTGGGGCAGTGTCAGGAAACTTGTGATCAGGTTGAGCTGGCGGAATTCAAAAAGGAACAGGGCCTGGAAGTGGTCCAGCTGGCCCTCAGCCCACTTCTGGCAGAGCCGGTGGGCCAGCACGGTCTTGCCCATGCCAGCCTTCCCCAAAAGCACCGTCACCCTTGGGCCCTTTTTGGTCCTGGGATTGAAGAGGTCCAAGATGCTCACGTCAGTACCATCTTCTGCCTTGATGTCTCTCATGATAGCCCCCTGCTGAGTATCTAGGGGCACTGTGGCTCGGGTCCACTGCAGGATTGGAGGGATATAGGCCTGGTGGGAGGCAAGGGGCTGCCCTAACCCAGACAGTCTGTCACGATAGCGCTGCTGGGTAGAGGTCCTCAGAAGCTGCAGGTATCTCCTGGACAACTCTGCAGGGGGCAGGGAGATGGCATGAGGGCAGGAGCACCCGGCCCTCCACCACATCCCCCCACCCATTACTGAGTCTCTAGCCCCAGCTGTGTGTGCATGGGGGATGGAGGTAAGGGTTCCAAGAGCACAATAGGGGGTTCTGTGCCATCCAAATTCCCAGAAGCAATCAGCTCTGCAGAAGCACAGGCTCTGGCAGTCACTTAAACAGGGAGGTAGGAATGGGGAAGTGTGGGTCATAGCTCTATTCGTTCTGCAACAGCATACGTGGTGTAAGGTTTTCAGTAATGTGGGGGGAGGGAAATGGGGCACTTTCTTTGCAATATCTTATTGGAACAACATTTTCCTGCAATATCTGAGTCCCCTGTGTCCCTCCCCAATATTACAGTTCTGCCGTGCAGTGCCCAGGCTAATAGTCAGTGGGCCTAGGCACTTACCAATCAGAACTGTGGGAGCTGGGCCCTAGAGTGCCCGGTACCCTTTTAATTCCCAGGTCACTGGGAGGTCTCAGGTGGCCCAGGGGAAGGACTGGGGCCACTGTTAGGGGAGACTGGAGGGTAGCTGAGGTAGTGGCCTATTTTGCATAGATGTGAATGCTCTGCTTACAACCATGGTTGGCAGTGGTGGGGGTGGGGGGAATTCCAGTTAGTGGGACAACCAGCTGAGAACAAGGAACATTCTGGGCAAGTGGGCAACAATGAGAGAAGTTCTCTCTCCCCTCCGCTCCCTGACATGGCCAGCCCTTTGCAACCCCATGCCCCCCTGTGGGCCTCCAGGGCCTCTGCTTGGGGTTCTCCCAGACATCCGCATCACTCTTCTTCCCTGCTCAGCCCCCAAACTGATCATGCTGGTCACCTCCCTGGGGCTCCCTCAACCCTGAGGACATAGGGTGTCCCTGGAAGAGCATGCTGTGGTGCTGCCAGCTCCTTTAGCAAAGCCATCTTTGGAGAAGCCCCTTGCAGTCTGACAGGGGACGCCCTTCCCTGCCAGTCCAGCTCTCTCCTCTGCCCACCAGGACCTCTAATCCTTCTCTCCTGGAAGCCTGGAAGATGAGAGTCACTGGGACCCTAGAGGCTTGTTGGCAGGAGGCAGGGTCCAGAGTCTGAGTCTTGGCTCCAAGACAACCCCATCCTCATGTTCAGGTCCCTCTCTACCCTGGTACCCACCTAGCTGCTGCTTCCTGCACTGCTTCCGGCGAGGCGAGGACCCATAGCTCTGATGAGGGCGCTTGAGGCCTGAAAGAGTAAAGGCAGAGGTGGAGGGGTGGGCTGGGGACCTGGGCCGAGGGGTACCCAGTACCCTTGGGGACCTCCATTCCACAGGCAGGTGGCAGGCCGAAGCTGCACCAACACCAGCTTCTGTTTGCAGAGGGGGCTTTCCAGGCCCCAGGAGGAGGGCTGGAGGCTCTGGGCCTGGGGGGCGGTCTCCCAACCCAAGATGCAGGGAGCAGGGCCCACAGCCAGCAGCCCCCGTGACACTCAGCCCCAAGCACTAAATGGCTGTATTTCCACCAGGGAAGGACCAAGCTCCGTGGAGGCCACCACTGGCCATAAAAGTGAAGCTTCCAGTGGGCTTGGCCAGGCCTGCAACCTCCCTCCTGCATTAGTGTGTTTATCACCCTAACTTCTTACCACCCACATTTCCTCACTTCCCTTAATGGTTTCATGAGTCTTGCGTCATTGCATGGATTTCCAAGAGTCACTTTAATGCCATTCTGGAAGAGTTTGGGAAAGGAAGAAGGAAAACAAGAAGGAAGGGGGGAGAGAAAAGCAGGCAAGAAGAAAGGAAAGAGGACCCAGGAAAGAATTTTAAGAAGTGAAGTAGGATACTCCTACTGCCGGGCACTGGTGACCAATCAGAACAGCCCCTGGAGCAAATGCCCAGGGCCCCTCAGCCTGCCAGGTTTTGACTTTTTAGTTGCTAAATCACAGAGAGGTTTGGGGGCCCCAAAGAGGGGCTGGAACCCATTTGAGAGTACTTTAATATTTAGCCAAGTCCTACAATAACAAGGGACTCACTGGCCACGCATCAGTCAGACCTGGTCACAGCCATGACACAATTATGCCAGCTCAGTGGTAAGGGCCAGCATGAAACAGGGACTTGGACAAACAGTAGTGATATGTTGGGGAGCTGGGATTACAGGGTGGGTGTTTTCTGTTAACATTACTGCCGTGCACAGCGATAATTAAAAAGTCGATACTTCTATAGAAATAAAGGTTCTGAGACTAGAGTGTGACCCATGAATCAGTAGGTGGCCACCATTTGATCACTGACACTTCTGGGCTCCTTGGGTGCAGGCAGCAGTTGTGGATAAGTGTCAAGCCTGAGGTGTACAAATGGGGAGAATGTGGTTAGGGCTTCCTGGTGAAGCCCGACTCTGTGGATCTTGAAGATGAGGCCCTGAGGCCTGGGGACAGGAAAATGGGAACAGGCTTTCTGAGGGGCTCCAGGTTAGACCCCTGGGAACCCACAACAGGACAGACTGAAGTCTTGAAAGTCACAGAGTGGGAGGAGGTGGGGCTGAGAGACACAGTGAGGGGCGTGGCACACATGGACATGGATCGGGGACAGATGAGGAGGATGGTCTACGGGAAATGGCCGTGACCAGCCACCACCAGCCTCCTCCAGCTTGGAGGTGGGGACTTAACAGTGCTCACAGCTCCCTTCCTGCTCCCCAGCCCCAGGTCTCACCATGGTGGAGCTGAGATTCAGGTTGGCTTTCTTCTTCAGCTCCCAGGTGGCTGGGGAACCCTGCAAGAGAGAGGAGCATATAATGTGCCACGAGGATGTAGTGGGATGCCCGGGGACCAGCTCTGGCCTGGTGTCTGGCTCAGGGCTCATCCCACAGGGTGGGTACCCAGCAAAGGAGAAACAAAATTAACTGTTATCTGCTGCAGGGGAAAGCTGGTGGTGAGCCTTGAAGGCAGTGGTGGGCAGAAATGCATGTGCACATGCATGCACGCGCATGTTTGTGTGTGTGAATGAACAGGTATGCATGTGTTTATGTATGTGTACACACTTGCATGCATATGTATACATGTTTACGCACATGCATGCGCTGTGTATATGCACATGTGTGCACGCATGCGTATACCCCCAAACCCCTGCATTTCCCACACTCTGCCTTGTGGTAGAGTCCTTGAGTGAGTTCCTACTTTCTCTCTGAGGATGTCATTGCCCCTCAGTGTCCTTTGTTTCCCCTCAGTGCAGTGTATAAACAGAAGGTGCCCAAAAAATACCCATTGAACTCAACATAGTTAAACCTGCCTGTCTATCAGTAGAGGTCAGAAGTCTCTCCCTGTGATAGCTTCTGACCACATTGCAAAAAGAAACTTCCTGGGCATTATGGGCTATTTGGAATTTTACGGCTGGAAGGAGTCACTTGGTCCTTTCTCTCCCTGCATCCTACCTCCCTGAGCAACTGGGGTGAAGCCAGGTGGAAGGAGGGGTCCTTCAGGCTCCAGATGATTTTGTGGCATTAGGGAATTTGCTTGGGAGTTACCCAGAAACAGATAACTTTGCTCCTGGTTCAGCTGCGCCCTCTCTGTGTGACTCAGGTAGGTCCTTGGGCCTCCCTGGGCCCCCAAGACATGGGGGCTGGGATGGCTGTTTTGCATCTCTCACACCTGCCCTTACCATCTTCACTGCCCCAAGTACTCAGCAGTGGCACCTCCAGGTCCAGAGGCACCTCCAGCTCCATACACACACAGTGGATGAACGACTGCCAGGTGGCCAGACCTTGGGCATGCAATTTTCTGAGTTGTAGGATGACCCTCTGCTCAGGGTCTGAGACCTCATTCCCAGGACCCAGGTCCATGTTGGGGAAGAAGAACCTCATTTTGTCACTCAGCCATTCTGTGTCTTTGCTGAGCAGACTCACAAGCCAGCTCCACAGGTTCCGGGTGCTCAGCTGGATGCTGATGGGGTCCATGAGGAGCTTGCCCTAGAGGGACAGGGGAGGCAGGTGAGCTGGCAGAAGGTGAGCTGGGGGAAGTTGAGCTGGAGAAGGTGATCTGGGGACAGGTGAGTTGGGGGACAGGTAAGCTGAGGGGAAGGTGAGCTGGGAGGAAAGATGAGCTGGGGACAGGTGAACTTGGAGACAGGTGAATTGGGCAACAGATGAGCTGGGGGGAAGCCACACAAAGATCCACATAAAGCAGCAGAAAATAGGCAGATAAGTGGCCTCCATGGAGTCTGATGCCTCTGCCCTGGGACCGGTTTCAGAGATTAGTCTGCTTCTTCTGTGTGCCCCTCCCCTATGTCCTCCTGAACATACCCCGGTCATCTAGAATATACTATATTTCTCAGTCTTCCTTGCAGTTATATGTAGCCATGCAATTAAGTTTTGGCCAATGGGATGTAAGTGGAAGTATTGTCTATCCTTCTTTGCTTCTTCCTGTTGGCTGGAATGTCGATATGATGGCTGGACCTTGGGTAGCCATGTTGAATCATGAGGTGGAAGCCAGTGCTGAGGAAGGTGGAGAGTAAAGCTGCCCACCTGCCCTGGACTCTCTGACTTTGGACTTCTATTATAAGACAGGGAAATAAACTTCTATTTAAACCACTATTGTTTAGGGTTTCATGCTACTCACAATGAACTCTAATTCTAGCTAATATAAACCATCGTCTCTCTCTAAGAAAATTCTCCCCTTTCTAAACTGGAACTCTTGAATGAATTGCTGGTGGGAGTACCAATATAGGGCAAGGGCACTTACATAGCAAAAGCCTAAAAAATGTATAGTACCTTTGATTCAGCAACTCCTTTTCTACTACTCTAACCTTGGGAAAGAATCACAGATACATGACGTCTGTCTGGGAAGTATCCAGCCATTGTTAATATAACGAGAACGGTTTGCGCGGCATTGGTGTAACCTGGCAGCCAAGGCGACTGTACTGTAATGCGCATGCATGAACAATGACAACTTCACTGTACTAGTCAGTGAAGCGCTAGACACCATTAAGCGAGCATGTGACTGTGTGGCTGTCGCATTCAAAATGACCAAGCGAGTACAGCAGCGAATCTGCATCAAATTTTGCTTTAAGCTTGAACATTCCTCTGCGGAAACTATTAGGATGATTCAGGCAGCTTTCGGGGATGATGCAATGAGTCCAGCACAAAGAAAAGTGTGGCACAAAAGCTTCAAAGATGGTCAAGAATCTGTTGAAAGTGATCCACGTTCCGGAAGGCCTGCAACAAGCAGAACACCTGAGAATGTTGAACACGTACGGGTTAGGTTAAGAGATGCTGGGAGAACTGTGTGAGGTACCAAGGTGCCTACTTTGAAAGGGACTGAGGTGTCATTGTCCTATGTACAGTGTTTCTTGTATCTTGTATCTTCTTCAATGAATGTCTCTATTTTTCATATTACATGGCTGTATACTTTCCAGACAGACCTCGTATTTCCTTAATAATTGTAGCAAACACTTGGAAAGCACTTATTATGTGTTAGGCACTGTTTCAAGTGCTTTGTATATCTTATCTAATCCTCACAACTCCACAGATTCCACCTCTAACTCTGAAAAGAGTGGGAGTCCCCCCGAGAAGCCAGCCTCACCAACTCCCAGAGGCTGAGGCACAAGACTATGTGTCCTGGGTTTAGACCCCAGCTGCTCCCTGGGCACCCGGCAGAGGCCTACTGGTCATGTGACCTCAGTCCCCACTGGTCATCCCTCCTCAACTAGACTAGCAGCAGTAGACCCTCACTCAGGCACACAGATTTAGAATTCATGAAACACACTCACATCCATGATCCTCAGGCAGTGATCGCCATCCCCACTGAACAGATGGAAGACCACAGCCAAGGATGGGTAAAGGATGTGCCCAAGGTTATATAGCAAGTCCATGGCAGAGACAGGATCAGAACTGAGATTTCTTGCTTCCCAAGCCAGTAAATTTCCAAGGCCTTGGAGTCCTAGATGGCTCCAGATAAGGCAAAGCCCCTGGACTTTGTGTGATCTTGGCAAAAGGACATGGCCATGGACATAACTTCTCTTCCAGGCTATGGTGTCCAAAGTCCATACTGCCCATAAAGAAATCACCCAGGGCAGCATGGTGCCAGGTGGAAGTGAGTGGTGCCTGGATGGGGTGATTTCTGGAGATGTTCCTCATCCTCAAATTTCTCCTCCAGCCAGCCTAACACAATGTCTTTGTTTCCACCATTTGTGTTCTATTCCCTTAGGATAAGACACAAAGCTCTTTAAGGATAACCATCCTTGGGAGTAAGCGCACATGACATCGTTATTAGTCATTGAGACTTCCGTGGGAAATAGCCTTGGAGAGGACAATTGTTGAAAGATCCTTGGGCCCAGAGTCAGGAGGCTAGGGTTCCTGTCCCAGCTCTGTCACTAACCCTCTGCTACGGACATTAGCGCTATTCACAGATACTCTTTCTCCTCTTTCTAGGTCCTCACTAGGATTGCACTACTCCACCTCCCTGAAATTGACTATGAAATGGCACGGCTATGAAACTTGTTTTGGCCAACGAAATACACTAAAAAGTGGCACATGTCACATGTGTGTAGATGTTTTAAGAGCCAATGTGTGATTTACTGTGTTCTCTTTTTTCCTCTATTACAGGGACTAGCAGTATTCCAGATTTTGGCTGCTCCTTTAGCCTGGGTTCTGGAGAGAGGATGATGTGGAATAGAGCTGCCAGTCAATTCACAACACACAAGAAGCAAGAGCAGGAAATAAACTTTTGTTATCACGAGGCACTTGGACTTTGGAGGTTGTTTGTTACTGGAGTGTAACTTCACCTGTCCTAGCTGATACACTCACAGTATGACCTCAAGCAAGTCTCTTCCCTATCCAGGCCTCAGTCATGCCATCTATACACTGGGTAGATTAGATGCTGCCTCAAGACCCTTCCTGATTTTCTGTGTCCGATG
This sequence comes from Daubentonia madagascariensis, assembly GCA_023783475.1. Taxonomy (NCBI): domain Eukaryota; kingdom Metazoa; phylum Chordata; class Mammalia; order Primates; family Daubentoniidae; genus Daubentonia; species Daubentonia madagascariensis. The sequence continues at coordinate 8,221,390 of JAKFHU010002202.1, forward strand.
ATGTTTATCGTCAGGCTGAAGGTTTGTTGTGTTGGGGGAAGCCCTCTGAGGCAGATCTGGGTAGGAAGCAGTGTCAGCAGCAGGAGGAGAGTGAAGGAGTGGATGGGAGGGAGAAAGAGGAGGTGAAGGGGAGAGAAAAGTCACCTACTTGGCTTCCTGGTTCATCGTGGGTGCTCTAGGGTCCCCATGGGGAGGGTCTCATGGGTGTCTGGGCTATGTTCTGTGCCCTGAGCTTGATTTACAGGTTGTTTTCGTGGTGCAGAGCCCTAAGGAGAGAGAAGACAGGGAGTTCTCCCTGGCACTCCAAGATGAGTGCTGGGAAGAGGAAATTAGAAACACAGTCACATAGCATTTTACATCCATACAGAATGTCATAATGAAAAGGACAGACGAGTGTTGACAAAAATGTGGAGAAGCAGGAAACTTTATACATTGCTCATGAGAATGTAAAATGGTACAGTCGCTTTGAATAACAGTTTGGCAATTCCTTAAAATGTTACACAACAGAGTTACCACGTAACCCAGCAATTCCACTCCTAGGTCTATACCCAAGAAAAATGAAAATATACACCCACATAAAAGCCTGTACATGAATGTTCATACCAGCATTATCCATAACAATCAGAAAGTGAAATCAACCCAAATGGAGAAACAAAAATATTATTCAACAATAAAAAGGTACAAAGTTTATACTATGTGAAAAAAGTCACATAAGACACTAAAGATCACATATTGTATGATTCTATTTTTATGAAATATTCTGAAAAGGTAAATCTATAGAGACAGCAAGTAGATTAGTGGTTGCCTAGGCCTGGGAGTAGGAATAGGAATTATTCTAATTGGGTATGAGGAATCTTATGGCAATGATGAAAATGTCCCAAGACAGGATTGTGGTGGTGGTTGTGTAACTCAGTAAATTTATTAGAAACCAGTGAATTATACACTTACAACAGGTGAATTTTATAGTATGTAAACTATACATCAATAAAGTTGTTAAAAAAAGATGCAGTATAAATTAATGTATTATAATAAAATATTCCTTATCACCATTAAAATTTTTTTTGTATAGAAAAAATGGCAATGAACAAAATGAAAGCAATAAACTTGGAAAAGTGTTTGCACCACATGTGACAATAGGTTAATTTTCTTAATATAATAATGGCTCAAATGGGGGCAGAAGAGATCAAACTTTCACTCTTTGCTGACGATACGATATTATATCTAGAAAACCCCAAAGATTCAACCAAGAGACTACTGGAATTGATAAATGAATTCAGCAAAGTTTCAGGATACAAAATCAATGCACACAAATCAGTAGCTTTCATATACGCCAGTAACAGTCAAGCTGAGAAACAAATCAAAGACGCAATACCTTTCACAGTAGCACCAAAGAAAATTAAATATTTAGGAACATATTTAACTAAAGAGGTGAGAGACCTATATAGGGAGAACTACAAAACACTGAGAAAAGAAATTGCAGAGGATATAAACAGATGGAAAACCCTACCATGCTCTTGGATTGGTAGAATCAACATTGTTAAAATGTCTATACTACCTAAAGTGATTTACAGAATCAATGCAGTCCCTATCAAAATACCAACATCATTTTTTGCAGATCTAGAAAAAATAATTCTATGCTTCGTGTGGAAACAGAAAAGACCCCATCTAGCCAAAGCAATCTTAAGCAAAAAGAACAAATTGGGAGGCATCAATCTACACGACTTCAAACTATACTACAAGGCTATAGTAACCAAAACAGCATGGTACTGGCACAAGAACAGAGGCATAGACCAATGGAACAGGACTGAGAACCCAGATGTAAAACTAATCTCATACTGTCATCTGATCTTTGAGAAAGTAGACAAAATACACTGGGGAAAAGATTACCTATTCAATAAATGGTGCTGGGAAAACTGGATGGCCACATGTAGAAGACTGAAACTAGATCCACACCTCTCACCTCTCACAAAAATCAACTCACGATGGATAACAGACTTAAACCTAAAACATGAAACCGTAAGAATTCTAGAAGAAAGTGTTGGAGAAACTCTTATAGACATTGGCCTAGGCAAAGAATTTATGAAGAAGACCCCCAAAGCAATCACAGCAGCAACAAAAATAAATAAATGGGACCTGATCAAATTAAAAAGCTTCTGAACAGCCAAGGAAACTATCACTAGAGTGAACAGACAACCTACAGAATGGGAGAAAATATTTGCATGCTACACATCTGATAAAGGTCTGATAACCAGAATCTATAAAGAACTTAAGAAAATCAACAAGAAAAAATCAAACAACCCCATTAAAAAGTGGGCAAAGAACATAAACAGAAATTTTTCAAAAGAAGACAGAATAATGGCCAACAAACATATAAAAAATTGCTCAACTTCTCTAATCATCAGGGAAATGCAAATCAAAACCACAATGAGATATCACTTAACTCCAGTGAGATTGGCTTATATCAAAAAGTCCCAAAACAACAAATGTTGGCGTGGATGTGGAGAGATAGGAACACTTATACACTGCTGGTGGGACTGCAAATTAGTTCAACCTCTATGGAAAGTAATATGGAGACACCTCAGAGAACTAAAAGTAGAACTACCATTTGATCCAGCAATCCCACCACTGGGTATTTACCCAAAGGAAAAAAAGACATTCTATAAAAAAGACATCTGCACTCAAATGTTTATAGCAGCACAATTCACAATTGCAAAGATGCGGAATTAACCCAAGTGCCCATCAATACATGAGTGGATTAATAAAATGTAGTATATGTATACCATGGAATACTACTCAGCAATAAAAAAAAAAACGGTGAATTAATATCTCTGGTATTATCCTGGATGGAGCTAGAGCCCATTTTTTGAAGCAAAGTATCACAAGAATGGAAAAACAAGCACCACTGGTACTCACCATCAAATTGGTACCAACTGATCAATACTTATATGCACACATGGAAATAATATTCATCAGGGGTGGAGGAGATGGGAGGGGGGTGGAGGGGATGGGAGGGGGGTGGAGGGGATGGGAAAACTCACAGCTAATGGGTGCGGAGTGCACTGTCTGGGGGATGTTCACGATTGTAGCTCTGACTTGGGCAGTGCATAGGCAATATATGTAACCAAAGTATTTGTACCCCCACAATATTATGAAAAAAAAATCCCAGAAGGCTTTTTTTTGATAGAAACTGACATGCTTATTTCAAAATTCATGGAAAAGCAAAGGGGCCTAGAAGAACCCCAATGACTTATTTTTTATTGTTATTTTTTGTTTGTTTTAAAATAAATTTTAATGTGTCTGTTTAAGGTATACAACATGATGTTATGAGATATATATATACAATTGACCCTTGGTATTCATGGTTTTTAACCACCGTGAATTTAAACAGCTGTGGGTAAAAAATATTTGAAAAATAATAATAAAAAATAACTATAAAAATAATACAAATAAAAACAATACATAATGACAACTATTGACATAGCATTTACATTGTATTAGGTATTATAAGTAATCTAGAAATTGTTTAAAGTATACAGGAGGATGTGCATAGGTTATATGCAAATACACCATTTCAGATAAGAAACTTGAGCATTTGTGGATTTTGGTATACGCAGGAGGTCCTAGAACCAATCACCTGTGATACAGGATGACTGTGCAGTAAAATGGTTACTGTAGTGGAACAAATTAAAATATCCATTATCTCACATATTTACCCACTTCTCCCCTGTTGTAAAAGAGCAGCTAGAATCTACTTATTTAGCCAAAATCTTGAATACAATATACCTGCGGTTCCCAAGCCCCAGGCAGTGAATGGGTACTGGCCTGTTAGGAACCAGGCCGCACAGCAGGAGGTGAGTGTCAGGCAAGCAAGTGAAGCTTCATCTGTATTTACAGCCGCTCCCAATCGCTCGCGTCACCACCTGATCGGAGCTCAGTGCTCCCACTGATTCTGCATTATGGTGAGTTGTATAATTATTTCATTATATATTACAATGTAATAATAATAGAAATAAAGTGCACAATAAATGTGATGTGCTTGAATCATCCCAAAACCATCCTGTCTCTCCCCCACCCCCCGTTCCCTTGGAAAAATGGTCTTTTGTGAAACCAGTCCCTGGTACCAAAAAGGTTGGAGACCACTGCAATACACTATTATTAACTATAGTCTTTATATTGTACATTAGATCTTTTGGTTTGCTTAAGCTGCATATTTGCTACTTTGTATCCTTTACCCTACATTTCCCCATTTCTTCTCCCCACCCAGACCCTGGTAACTACTGTTTTATTCTCTATTTCTATATATACACACACACATATATATATATTTTAGGTTCCACACATAAGTAAAATCATGCAATATTTAAAAATATATATATACAACAATGGCTCTAACAAATACAGAAAAGACCTAAAACCACATCAAAAATATGGCAAAGGACATGAAATGACAACATTTAAGGAAAAACAAAAACACGTGCATTTTACATTTATGAATATATGCTTAAAATCATTACAAATAAAAGACCTATAAACTAACATGCTTCCCCTATCACGTGGACAAAGATCCAAAGTGTCAATAATTCTCCATGATAGTGAGATGGAGCCCTTCTCTCCACTGCTGGTGGAATATGTGTTGGTTACAATCCCTTTGGAGAGTGTAGCAGACAGCCCTGGGGCCCCGCTCAGACACCCTCAGGCTTCATCTGAGTATACCTGGCTCACTAGCACATGGCCCTTTGCCTGGGGACTTTCCCTGGCTTCCTGATACTGCTTCCTGGACAGAGACCCAAAGAATTAATACCTCCTCAGCCAATGGCTGATGAGAGCTAGTGTACCCCAGCTCCCTCACCCTTCAGGTAGTTCCATTTGACAGGTGAGAAAATTATGCTAAGCAACCTGCCCAAGGTCACTGGAATTCAAATCCAGGTAGTTGGAATCCCTATATGTAAATACAAGAAAAATACATATATATATATTTGAGACAAGGTCTTGCCCTGTTGCCTGGGCTAGAGTGAAGTGGTATCATCATAGCTCACTGCAACCTCAAACTCCTAGGCTCAAGGGATCCTCCTGCCTCAGCCTTCCAAGTAGCTGGGATTACAGGTGTACACCACCATGCCTGGCTAATTTTTTAGTTTTTTGGAGGAGATGGGGTCTCCTATGTTGCTCAGGCTGGTCTTGAACCCCTGGGCTCAAGCAATCCTCTCACCTTGACCTCCTAAAGTGCTGGGATTGCAGGCGTGAGCCACTGTGCCTGGCCCCAGTACAAGGGTATTGATTGCACTCTTGCTATGGCAGCAGAAGACTGGAAACAAGGCAAATGTCCATCAGTTGGAAAAATATTATGATACACTCATATAAAGTAGACCCTTCAAAAAAAGGTATCTATGTGATGACATGAAAAGAGCTCCAAAGCGTACTATTAAATAAATTCAAATTTAAAAAAAACTGTGGCATGTGTATGTTTTATATGTGTGTGTACATTTGCATACACAGAAACCAACTCTGGAAGGTTACACAAGAAACTGGTGACAGGGTTGTGTCTGGGGAGGGGGCCTTGGGACACAAGAGGAAAAGAGCCCTTTCTGCTGTACTTGTTTGGACCCTTTACCATTTGAACTTTTTAACATGCATATTTTGATTAAAAAAAATTGTAAAAACATTTACATTAAAAACTAGAATAGATATTTCCCCAACGTATAAGGAAGAGAAATACATGATGAGTAAACATAAGAAATTATTGGTGATGGCTCACAAAAATGGAAGTCCCCTAACTAATGCGAAATAACAAAACTAAAACTGAAATAGGAAGGCAATAGATGCGGAGAAATATCTGCACTAAGCATGATGAATAAAGACTGATTATTTGAATTAAAAAGTAATTCATTCCTGGGCCAGATGCAGTGGCTCATACATGTAATCCCAGCACTTTGTGAGGCCGAGGCGGGAGGATCACTTGAGCCCAGGAGTTCGAGACCAACCTGGGCAACATAGTGAAACCTCATCTCTATACAAAAAATTAAAAATTAGCTGGGTGTGGTGGTGTGCACCTCTAGTTCCAGTAACTTGGGAGGCCAAGGTGGAAGGATCGCTTGAGCCCAGGCATTCAATGTCACAACAAGCTATGATCATGCCACTGCACTCCAGCCTGGGCAAAAGAGCGAGACCCTGTCTCTTAAAAAAAAAAGGAAAGAAAGAAAAGTAATTCATTCCTATTGAGGAAATAATATTTCATCCTGCTTTTGAGTTTAACATTGTTGTGTGTGTTATAAGGACAGCACTACATTTTACCAGGAAAAGTGGTTAACAAAGCCAAGCAGATAATGTAATGAATATTTGCTAAATGCCAGGCAAGTGCTTTTCAGAATTATTTATTTTAATCTTCCCAACAACTCTGCCTGGATGCCTCATATGCGTTTCAAGGACAGTTCCAAGTCCAAAACTGATCTCCCCTCCCAAACTGCTCCCCTGACCACCTCCCCTATTTCAGTTAAAGTCAGTTTCATGCTTCCTTGAGCTCAAGCCCAAAGGTGGCTTCATTTTCCAAGTGGATTCCAGAATCTGGTTTCCTCTACCGCTGCTGCCCAGACTGGGTATGGTCATTTCTCACCTGGATTCCTGCGGCAGCCTCCTGCCTGGTCTCCTGTCCACCCGGCCCCAGCATCCTCCTCACAGGCGTCAAGAGTGTCGCAGTTAAAACAGGGCCCAACTCAGGTCTCTTTGCCACTTAAACTTAAAACCACCTCATCTCACCCACGGTGAAAGTCAAAATCCTTTCCAATGCTTCCAAGTTGTTTAACAGTTTTTTAAAAAAAACCAAACTTGATAACTTTACATTTTCCCTCATCAATTTGGTTGGGTTCTGCTTATTTTGATTAACTTTTGGCAATTTATATTTTTGAGAAAATTGCCTCATTTTCTCAAGATGTTCAAATGTACAGCACACAGGTATATATATTAATAGTAGTTTCTTGTCATTTTAAATCTCCTTGTGTCTTCACATTTAATTCAGTTTATTTTACTTTGTCTTTTTCTTCTTAATAGATGCACTGGCAGTTGGTATCTCTTATGTTTAAAAAACAAACTTTTGTTTTCATTTACGAATTCTGCTAGAATTTTCCCTTTTCTAGTTTTGTAATTTTTATTTTTATCTTTTTATTTCTTTCATCTGATTTACTGAGGCTGTTTGTTAGTCTTTAAATTTATGAACTTTATTGCTTAGGCCATTTCTAGTCTTTTCCTTTTAAAAAATTACAAAGCACTTTTGGCCAATTTCCATAAATGCTTATGTTACTAAGTAGATTGAAATTATAATTTGGAATTGAGTCATTTAATAGAGGGTTGTTTGTAAGTCTTTGTCAATAATTTTTTGTTTTACTATATTGTACAAAGAATAAGTCCTGTACAATTTCTGCTTTGGGGAATATGTTGAGATTTTCCTTTTTCATCTGGTATATAATCAATTTTAAAATATTTCATGAACATTTAAAAAGTATTCTTTTAGAATAAAGATGTATTTCTATTTCACATATTATACCAAAATAAAGTCTAGATGGGGCTAAAATTTAAATGTAAGAAGTTAAACCATGAAAATACCATAAGACTATAGCTTCCATTTATAACAATTCACACCTGTACATTTATATTTTTCTATATGTTATATTCACAACAAAGAAGTTTAAAAAAGTAAGTACCATAACAAAACATAGGAAAGAAGTATTTTAAAAAATAATTTCAGAGTAAAGAGGGCCTTGCTAAGCATGACATAAAACTCAAAAATCATACAAGAAAAACTGGATGAAATTGACCAGATATAAATTAAAATTTCTGTGTTGCCAAAGAACACCACAGATAAAGTCAAAGACAAATGAAAAACTGGAAAAACATCTGCTAGTCACATCACAAAGACAAAAATGTATAAATGTTTTTACTATATCAAGAGTTACTAAAAGCCAATAATGAAAAAACCAGTGGGACTTGGTAGGAAAGTAGGCAAAGAACAAGAACAAAAAAAGGAAATACCAACGGCTCTTAAATATATGAAAAGATGTTCAACCTCACATAAAGTGAAAGTAATATACATTAGAACTAAAAATGATATGCCATTTTCTGGCTCTTAGATTCTCAAGGATATTTCATAGCTGGCAAGGTTGTGACTTCACAGGCATTTGAAGCACTGCTACTGGGAATGTAGACTGACGCAACCTTTACCTACCAAAATTGTAAATGCCACGTAATCACACCTAACAATTCTATATGCACGTATTTAACCTATAGATATATTTATAATGTGTATAATAACATATGTCTAGGGATATTTAATGTAGCCTTGCTTATAATAGCAAAAGATTGGAAAAACCTAAATGTCCATCAAAGAGAACATGTTATGGTTAAATTATGGTACATTCATACAGTGGAATTCTAATAGCCATTAACAAGAAAGAGGCAGGACTATATGGAATGATACGCAACAGTGTCCAAGATATATTAAGATATTAAAAAAAGATCAATGGGCAGAACAGGGTATAGAATATGCTGCATATTTGTATAAAGAAAAAATAAATGTGTAGGTTTACAAATCATGAATATTTCTAGAAGAAACTCATAATAGTAATTGTCCCCAGGGAAGTGAACCTTTAGAATTTTATACCATATGCATGTGTGATCTAACGAAAATCAATTTTTAAAAGTTGACTATATCTACTACCTCAACTATATTGGTTGTCATTCAAATCTCCTATGTTTATATTTATTTGATTTGAGGGTATCCATCAAAGAATGAGAGAGACGTTCTCCACCACGTGCTTCGATCAATTTCTCCACGCATGGCTAGCAGTTTTTGTTTTGCATATGAATTTTGAGGTTCGAGATATCCAAATGCATAAAGTTTAATTACCGTTCTACAAGAAAACAAGAGAGCGAAACTGCTGCAAACGGAACAGAGAAAAGGAAACCCAACGAACTCTCCAGCCTTCGTATTTGCATTTTAGCACAGGGACCTCGGGCCTTTGATTCAAAATGTTACTTCTAAGAATCCCCAACGTGTCCCTGAGGCAGGGTAATCAAACACAGGGCTCAGAGAAAGGCAGGAAACAGCCAGGATCACACAGTCAGAAGGGAAACCCAGGGTCGCAGTCCCACGTTCTTGTTGCTGCAGGACCAGACAGCGAGAGGGACAAGGGCAGGGGGAGCCCCTGGAGGCTTTGTGGAGGTTCTGGTCTGGGGAGCTTCAAGGGAGGTTCACCCCACCCTGGCTTCAGTGTTCCGGCAGATGGCCCCTTTTGACTCTACTGGTCACTGTGCTCTTTGGGAATCTTTCCTGCTGTCCTAAAAGTGCTGCCGGCACAGAGGTTAGAGGAGGGAGTGGAGACATCAAACCCAGTTCCCTTACTGTGGCCTCCACAAAGCAGCTACACATCAGTGTCCAGGAAAGTTTCAAAGGATGAATAAGCAAATGTCCCTTCCCCATCTCCCGCACCTGCTGGCCTGCCCACGAGACACTGCTGCCTGCCCCTCACCTGGCTCTTTCACAACTCCCTGCCTTGCACACACTGCTTCCCCAGCCTCACGCCCCCGTCTCCTTTTTCCCGCCTTGCAAACTTCCCCTCCTCCTTCCAGACCCAGCTCAGCTCTGGCTGCCTTCTCAGGAAGGTCTTCCCGCTGCCTCGCCAGACTGGGTTCCGTGCCCCACCACTGGACTTCATTCCTTGGCCCCCTCTCCTTTCTCCTCTGTCTCAGGTCTCGCCGTCTGCAGCCGGCAGCTTTCCTCAGCGAGCTGGGGATGCCTTGAGGCCAAGGCAGCGCCTGACCTTGGGGGAGAGCAAAGGCCTTGGCTCCAGGGCCCTGGATTTGAGTCTCTACTAGTTACCAGCTGTGTGACTTTGGTAGGTTACTTAGCCTCTTGGTACCTCAGTGCCCTCATCTGTAAAATGGGGATGTTCTAGAAGCAGAGCCCAAGATGGGGGTTCTTGTAGAAGTTATTTGTGGAGGGGTCAGGGAAGCAAGATAGGGTAGCAGAAGAAGCTAAGCAAAGACGTGTTTTCGGGGGAATCGAGCTTCAGCCTGATGCAGGGGGAGAGCTGCAGTGTGAGTGACACAACAGATTTGTCCTGCCCAAAGGCACGGGGTCTGGGCTGTCACACCTCACATCAGGCCATGCCCCGTGGGTTGGGGAGGGAGGCATAATTGCCCTGGGCTAGGAAATGCCCACCAGCCAAGGGCAGTCCTGTGTAGAAGGGTGCGGGTATTGGTGGCCGACACCCACAGTGGGTGGGGAAATCTGGGCTGGGATGGGATGGGGGGTGGGGAGCCCCAGTGGCGTCTGCTATGGGGGTCAAACAACGCCTACCTGGCAAGGTGGTTGTACAATGAGGCATGCAGAATCCCCGACGTGGAATCTGGCACATGCTAAAGACTCAAACCACATTAGCTCAAACCACTAATGTTGTTGCTTCCTCTGTCTCGCCGGCCGTGGGCCCAGGGTACAAGGAAGGAAGGGAGGGATGAAGGAGGGGATGTGGTTGAGTCACAGGCTTCTGTGGCTCCTCCCTGTTCCTGCCTCTTGAGGCTAGGATGCAGGGGGATCCCCCGAGAGGCTGTGTGGTGGAGGAGAGACGGGACCTCAGTTTCCTCCCCTGTACCCGGGGGTCTGCACCTGCCCTGCCTGCTTCCCGGGCCGTCGGGGGGGCCAGGCTGGGACAGAGCTGTGGAGGCTGGAGGCCCTGGCGCGCCCCTGGCTCCCGGGGGGCAGGGTGGGAGAAGAGAGGACAGAGGGCGGCGTGGAGGGCAGGCAGTGGGAGGGGAGGGGCCGCAAGTGCCAGCCTCAGGATGAGAAAGGATGTGGTTCGTGGGCAGTAAGAAAGGCGTGACTGCAGACGTTTGGACAGAAATACCTCACAGACACAGAAAGTGCTGCTGCAGTTGGCTTCTCAGGACCGGTGGACGGGTCAGGGCCTGGGGACCCTGGGGGGGACTAGTGGCCACAGAGGCCCTCAGGTCCTCTCAGAATCCTCCACTCCAATCCCTGTGAGGGGAGATGACAGAGAACCCAGGGCCCCCAGGGGAGGCTGATGCTGTCGGGGCGTCAGAGGATGCCTGAGCCTGGACACAAAGGGGGATGGAGCTGAAAGAGCCCTGGCTGTGGGGTCCAGGCGGGCCCACTGTAGAACTGGGGAACCTGAGACCCTTTAGTCTCAAGGCCTTTCAAGGGAACGGCCTTGCTGGCACATGCAGTGAATAAGAAGAAAGGGCAGGGCCAGACTGGCCCAGTGAGCTCTTTCTGGGAGGCAGCACCCCCTTTCACGGGCCCCATGGGGGAGCCTGCAGGAGAGATCGGCAGCCATTTCCTCCCTCACCCACAGAAGCTGGCAGAGCAGGCAAGAGACGTCCTCAATCTGGCACATCCATTTCTGTGGGGCGGTGATGATGTGGGAGGTGACTGTTTCCTTTGAAAACCATCCTCTCTATTGTCCCTCACAAGGACAGGTCCCTATAGGACTTAAAGCACAAGTCACAGGGCTTTACAGATGAGGAAACCAAGGTTCTCAGCAGTGCAGGGACCTGCCCAGGTCACCAGCTAGAGAGTCGCAGAGCCAAGAGTTTGAGATATGTCTCCCTGCTTTGCAGCCATCTTGGGGTACTCCAGAGCCTGCACCCCAATCCAAGTCTGCACTCTGGGCCTCAGGCCTGAGCCTGGGTGGCCCCTGCCCCAAATCCAACAAGGCCTCTCTCTTCTTGTCATTGGAGACCCAGAAATCTGGGTCCCAGCCCACACTGTCAGTCTTTAAACTGCCCCCTTTACCCCAGCCACCTTCCTACTCAAAAGGCTTGCACTTTCCACCAAAGAGCCCCTTAGGGTTTCCAGATGCACCTTCCTCTGGGACTGGGGTACCCTATTTCTGGCTCTAGCCTGGCTGGGATAGTAGGTGACCAGGTAGTGGCCTTGCCTCTCCTGCTCAGCCCTGGCAGTTTGAGTCCAGCAGCCATAGGAAGTGGCTGGTGGCCGGTGAGGCCTCTAGGAGAAGCCTCCCACCCGCATGTTCTGGCCTCCAGAGGCCTTTCCCTGGGTCTTCCAGGCCAGTGGTTTCCAAACTTGTCTGCACATCAGCATCACTGGGGGGAGGAGGTGCATCTTTTAAAAATTCCAACAGGTCACACTCCAGACTAATTGTGGCACAATCCCTGAGGGTGAATTGCAGGCGTTGGCACTTTTGGAAACTCCCTGGGTGCCAACTGCCAACAAGTCTGGGAGCTACTGCTCTAGGCTGCAGGTGACGCCCAGCTCCCCACTCCCTGTGGGAGAGACGGGCTCCTCACTTCCAGACGTGCTCCTCACTTCCAGACGTGCCCTGCTTCTCCAGCAACCAAAGCCAGGTGACTCTTGCCCTCCAAGAGGCCCAAAAGGCCCTGGGGATGGGAAGGCACCGAGGTGGCCACGTTTAGGTGATGACCCTGAGTGTGTCTGCCATGACCACACTTGGCACTGGCCCCCTCCCTAAGCGGGGTGCCTACCTCAGCCTCTGGGCCATTCCTTGGCACTTCATGCCCCAGCCCTGTGGCACTGCCAACTCCTCCCACACAGGCTGCAGGTCAGCACACTTGTGCCAAAGTGAAAATAAAACTGAGGTCTGGGAATCCCCTCCTTGGCTCCGACCATGCAGTGGGGTCAGGCATGAGGATCCCAGAGGAATTTTGTGCTTGTCTGGGAGTTGAGGCAGGGAACACAGAAAGCTCAAGATGTAAAGGAGAGAAGGCCTGGATCCCGAGGTTTAGATTTGCAGCTTGGAAATCGGTTTGCCCACTTTGCAGGGCAAATTGGCAGTGACTTCCACCTAAACCTTAAAGTCCATCTACCTTTTGACCCCACAACTAAACTTCTCAGCAGAAAGCCACATGGAGAGCCCTGAGGCTCTGGATGCGTGGTGTTGTGGACTGAATGTCTGCATCCTCCCAAATTCCTATGTTGAAATCCTAACCCCAGTGGGATGGTATTAGGAGGTGGGGTCTTTGGAAGGTAGTTTGGTCACGTAGATGGAGCCCTGCTGAATGGAACTGATGCCTCTATAAAAAGAGACCCCAGAGAGCTCTCTAGCCGTCCTTCTGCCATGTGAGGATGCAACAGGAAGTCAGAAGTCTGTACTCGGAAGAGGGCCCTCACCAGAGCCCAGCCATGCTGGCACCCTGATCTTGGACTTTGGCCTCCAGAACAGTGACAAATAAATTTCTATTGATAAACAGTCTATGATACATTGTTATACAGCCTGAATGGTCTACAACACACGGAGTCTTGGATATGGAAATTCCTGCAGCAGTGTTTGAACAACCCAGATAGCCATAATCAAGTTTGGTGTCACTATGAGATTATGGGCATGAAGGCGACTGATTGTTTGTTGACGTGGCTGGACCCTCAAGATATATTACGGAATGAACAAGACACATTGTATAATGATATGCACAAAATGATATCACTTGTCTTAAAAACATACATCAACGAAACAGCAATACTATATTTCTACCCATAGGTCTATAATAGCACGTTTTTATAACTTAGAAATTAAGAGCATGGATTTTGGAGCCAGACTGTCTAGATTTGGGACTGACCTTTCCACCATTTTCAGGCTGTATGACGTCAGGCAAGTTATGGAGCCTCTCTGGGCTTCAATGTTCTCATCTGTAAAACAGGGATAATAGCAGCACCTGCCTCCCAGCGTTGTTGTGGGGCTTAAATGAGTTAATATGTGTGAAGCGCCGGGAAGTTAGTGAGCCCCATGTAAGTATTATTTTTATTACGTGAAGGCTTAACGTTCTGGAAGCAACATGCTAAACAGTGGTGACTGCAGCAGTGGGGACAGACACGGGGCTGGGAGCAGTGAGTAAAGGAGATTTCAGCCTTATGTATAAGGTGTTTAACTTGCTGCAAGGAGGATTTAGTCATGTATTACTAGTGTGGCTTAAAAATTTTTTAAAGTAAAAGAAACAGTGACCAGAAGCCTAGGCCCTTTGGAGTTAGAAGAAGAGAAATTTTGCTTCCAGGTTGGATCATCTGAACCACTCTCTCCCATCCCGGCCAACATTGTTAGATGCATAAAACAGAAAGGCTTGGGGGTCTGGGGGTTGAAGCCTCGGTTCTGGGCCCCACTGCCCCAGCTGACTTGCTGGGTGACAACAGACAAGTCCCTGCCCTCTTTGAGACACAGTTCGCATATATGTCAAGCACAGGTATTACTTTCTACCCACCCCATCTCACAGGGAACTGTAGAGCTGATAAAAGAGCCTCTAGGGATTTCAACATTTCAGTGCTGTGCAACCTTGGGTAGGTTTCTTAACCTCTCTGTGCCACAGTTTCCTCATCTGCAAATGGGGGTGATGATTTCGCATCCACTTCACAGGGTCACTAGGGGGGTTGGAGACATTAATGCATAGCACAACGAAAGGACACGTCCAGTCTGCAGCCAATGCTAGCTAGCTCTTAGGTACTGAGTTCTCAGCACAGGCCGGGCATCAGGCCACAGAATTCCACCTGCATTTCCCCACTACATCCTCAAGCAACCTTTTCAGGCAGATGTTTCCTGCATTTTACAGATGAAGAAACAGACTCTGAGAAGTCAGGCAGCAAAACAGGGATGTAAAGTCTACACTGATTCCAGAGGCTGTTTCCTAACTGAAACACAATACTGCCTTCACCAAGTGGTCTTCCTTCAGAATGAAATCATCATGTCAATATGTCTTTATTATTTTTCTGCTTACAAATATAACCCGCACTCATTTGGAAAGTTATAACCATTACAGAAATATACAATGTAACAATTCCCCTCTAATGCCACCCTCTAGGGATATGTATAATTTCCAAGATTTTTACCCATGTTTGAGGACTATTTTTTTTGCCTTACTTGAGAATTAGAACATCATTTCCTTAAAGTTTTTCTAGAAACCATCTCACTTTTAACATTTTTTTTTTTGAGGTATCATGGGTCAAGAACTGAAGGTAACACCAAAAAGAAACCCAAGGAAAACACAAAACAAAATGGTGCTGTTGAACTGTAGCTGGGTATTGCTGCCGGACCAGAGCTCGGACCTGAGGCCTGGCCTCTGCTCATCGAAGAGGAGATCAGTTGCGTGAGAGGTTTTACAGACACGTCAGCACCTGACTGAGACATTCTCTTTGGCTAATGAGGATGAAAGAGAACTGAACAGTGAACAACTTTCCATTTCATGATTCAGTTTAATTGCATGTCCAGTCCACACACCTCCTAAGATGCTCTTGTTGACTTCTACTGGATGAGTCTTTATTTGGGGAAATATTGACCTGTCCATTTCAATAAAAGGATTCTTAAGCCCAGAAATGCACAGAACACCTTCAAGAACTCAGGGAAAAGACCATCTGGAAACACATAAAACAGCAAGCTATTTCCCTTTTCAAACATGACGCCGCGATAAAATCTGCGTGCCTCAAAGTACCAACTCCCCAAGGTGTGAAACCTCCCTCCATTTCACGAGGGGCAGAAGGGACTCGCCAAGGCAAGGGGCTGGGGTGGGGTCTGGTCACAGTACAAGCCCCAACCCTCCACCCAGGAGATGGGTGCTGGGGGATCCAGAAGCTTCCCAGGGTCTGCGGCCTCTATACATTGGCACAATCTTTTAGGAGAGAAATTTGGCAACACAGTCTCAAACACTTTAAAAATAAAAGTCCATATATGCCTTTAGAAATCCACTTTGAGAATCTTGCCTAAGGAAACAATCCAGAATGTAAGCAGAACCCTAGCTACAAGGATGTTCACCACGACATTGTTTATGCCTGGATGGCAGTGGGGGCAGCCCCACCTTTCCTGAGACAGAGAAAACTGGCTTGGACACCAACCCACCTGCAGCACCACGACCTGTTGAAGGCTACGGCCTCCCCACAGAGCTCTGGAATTCCTGCGGCAGGGGTGGGAGGTTGCAATGACACGGTGTGACACGGTGTCCTCTTGCCCAGGGCTCCAGCCCTTTGTCAAACTGCATGCAAAAAATTCACTCGCAAGAAGCCATCGTGAGCACAAAAGCAGACTTTAAACAACTGTTTCTTCTCCTCTCCTTCCTTTCCTCCTCCTCTCCCCTGCCTTCTCCTTTTTTTTGTCGTTCCCTCTGTCTGGTACCCTCTTCTTCCAGACACCATGGTTCATGGTTCCCCGCTCAATGCCCTCAAGTCTGTTCTCAAGTGCCCCAAGCGCGACCTAATGCATAAGAAGGCCATGCCTGGCCTCTTTATCCCAAACGTGAACCTCCCTCCGCCCCAGCATGCTCCACCCCTCATCCGCCTCGTCTTTCTTCACTGCAGTCCGCACCACCTGACTCTGTGTTGCACATCTTTGTTTACTTGCTTTTTGTCTGCTTCTACTGCCGCACCAGCTCCATGGGGCAGGGACTTTGTTGTGTTCCCAGCCGTAGCCTAGTGCCTAGAGCAGGGCCCGGCATGTTCTGGAAGCTCAGCCTTTATGGTTGCAGGGGTGGAGTCAGAGCCTGCGTCTGTGTCGTTGGTACCCACCTCGCACAGAGCATGGGGCATTCCCCGGCCCACTGAAAATGCCCTCTCCCCACCCTACCCCTACTCCTATAGGGCCTACCCTCCCTCCACCTTCTCCCCTTCCTCTCTGCTCCCCTCTCTACTCCTCCCTTCCTTCCAGGAGCAAATATAGCACCTCACCCCATGCAAAGCAGTGTGTCTCTACCCTCCACGCCCTGGTCCCTGTGGACCACCTCGCACACAGGTCCCACCCACCCCAAATCCCATCAAGGTGTTTTCCCAAAAATACTTCCTTTCATAAGGGGAATTCTGGTGAGAGCTATTGGAAGAATTAAAATACCATATCTTGTTTTTTATAGAAAACAGGGGAAACATTCCATGTGTAATAGGAAAAAATGAGACCCAATCTAAATGTCTAACAATGACGGATATGGTTTGGCCATTCTATGGACAACTATATCACCATTTAAAATGGTAGTATACCCATATTATAGGCAAAGAGCTAATTTCCTTATTATTAAAAGTGCTTTTATAGTTCAATAGGAAAAAGACCAACAACCCAATAGAAGAGTGGGCAAAAGAGCCGGGCGCAATGGCGTACACCTGTAATCCCAGCTACTCTAAAGGCTGAGGCCCAGGAGTTTAAAACCAGCCTGGGCAACATATTGAGACCCCGTCTCAAAAAAAACCATCTTCTTTTCCAGGGCTCAAATCATTATTAAAACAAAAAAAATTTTTTTAAGTGGGCAAAAGATATGAACAGACAGCTTATGGACCCACCTACAGGTGACTCTTAAATATTTGAAAAGATGCCCAAACTCATTCACAATAAGAGACATTAAAAAATACACCATTATTTATCTCCGAGATTTGCAAATATGGAAGCTTGATAACAGGTATTGGGGAGGGTGTGGGAAGCAGGCAGAAGAAGAGTAAAAAACAACCCACAAAAACAAGGTAGAGATCACTATGACCATTTGTGAGAAGGGGGGAAATGTGTGTGTGTGTGTGTTGCTTGTATATGTGCAGAAGAGGAGACTGGGGTCAGAGGTGACCAAGAAAACTAAGCTCACACCCATTCCTACCCTTCACATCTACAGAGGGCTTGAGAACACTTAGGACGTCGCTAAAGAGCAGAATGAGGGATCATGCCAACTTCATCCGGCTCTCAAGCACGCAGGAAACCCCAGGCAGCGTGTGGGTTAGGTAATCACGCTTATTTTACAGGTGACAAGTCCCACACATAACCAAGTGCTTGTCTGCCTCACCACTTCCACCTGGTTTTAGGCACAATGGATGGTAGAGACGTGCTCCCCAGGCTGGTCTGAGGGGCCCAAAGCCTTCCTTTCTCCAGACAGCCTGCAGCAACAGCCAGACTGATCAATCAATCCTTCCTTCCTTCCTTCCTTCCTTCTTTCTCTCCCTTTCTCTCTCTCCCTCTCTCTCTTTCCTCTTTTCTTCCCTTTCTTTTGCTTTCAAATCACCTAGGTGTTTTCCCTGCCGACTGGGTTTTAGCCAAAGTAAACTTTGTGCCACCAGCCAACATTCAGAAAACAGATCTGGCAAAGAAAGACAGCTCACATCCTTAGAATGCAAAGTTTCTACAGAGTGTTTGCCCTTGCATTAATTTGCTTAATCCTCAGTCCAACTCTGCGTGGAAAGTGAAGGAGAGATGCTGGGATGCTGTATTACTTTTCTAGCTTCGTTACAGCATTGCTGTACCTTCTGTAACAAAGTATCACAAACTGGGTGAACTAAAAACAGCAGAAATTTATTCCCTTATGTTCTGGGGGCCAGAAGTCTGAAATCAAGGTGCGGGCAGGGCCACACTCCCTCGGAAGCCTCTAGGAGAGGATCCTTCCTGCCTCTTCCCGCTTCTGGTGGCTGCTGGCAATTCTTAGCATTCCTTGGATGCATCACTCCAAACTCTTCCTCTGTTGTCACATGGCTGTCTTCTCCCCGTGTGTCTCTGTCTTCCCTTGCCTGTCTCCTCTCTTATAAGGACACCAGTCATATTGGATTAAGGGCCCGTCTTTCTCCAGTATGTCCTCATCTTAACTAGTTATATCTGCAATGGCCCTATTTCCAAATAAGGTCACATTAGGAGGTACTGGGGGTTAAGACTTCATATCTTTTGGGGGAGGACACAATCCAACCCATAACAGATGGGAAAAGACATATTAGGAAGTTTTGCCGAATTTTCCTCAGAGGGGAAGGGGGTGTTGTGTTGAGTGTGGGAAGCTGACATAGCACTGCTGACATCCAGATACCTCTGTATGTGGTCCAGGAATAAGGCTAAGAATAGTGTGAAACTCTTCCAAAGAACTTTCCTTTCTGCTTGTCTGATTTCATCAATTTTTTTTCCCCTTTGAGACAGGGTCTTGCTCTGTTGCCCAGGCTAGAGTGCAGTGGCATCATCATAGCTCAATGCAACCTCAAACTCCTAGGCTCCAGCGATCCTCCTGCCTCAACCTCCCCAGTACTTGGGACTACAGGTGTGCCACCACACCCGGCTAATTTTTGAATTTTTTGTAGAGACAGGGGTCTTGCTCTTGCTCACGCTGGTCTTGAACTGCTGGCCTGAGGCGATCCTCCCATCTTGACTTCCCAAAGTGCTAGGATTACAGGTGTGAGCCACCGTGCCCAGCCTGCCCTCATCAACTTTAAGGTTGATCAAGGCACTGGGTGTACATCATCTCGTTCAATCCATGAAACACTTTGAAGGATGTATCATCATGCCCATTTTACAGATGAGAAACCAAGGTTCTGAGAGATAAAGTGATTAGTTCATGGTCATCCAGCAAATACAAGGTGCTGAAAGCCCTAGTCTGTCTTTCCATGCCAGGTGCCAGTCAACCTGGTGCTGTTCTTCTGGAGACAAGGCAGGTGGTCAAATCAATGGCCAGTTGGGGCTACAGCTCACTAAGGTTTGAGGAAAGCAAGTCAGATGGGAAGTCTTGATACACCTGAAAATCATCAACTTTACCTCCCACTCTGTTCTTTGGTCGGAGACAGAGCCTAGCATTTTTCAGGACTATTTCTCCCTTAGAGAGAAGGAAAGCAATTTGGAAGGATGAGGCTCCAGGTACTGGCCTGGGGTCCACCCACCTCCTGCCATCCCCAGGTTTTAGAGGTTGGAAACTGCCAGTTTTCAAACTGATTTTTATGTCTGCAGAACCCCCAACCTTTCAAAAAGGAAACATAAGAACCCCAACTTATAAAATGGATGCAGAAGGTGCTAAAGTTGGGGGCTTCTCCTCTACCTCCCCAAATGGCCACCCCAGAGAACTCCAGGTCCCGGCTTTCTGGGTGACAGAAGGGACTGAAAACCACATGGAAAGACACAAAGCAAGTAACAGAAGAATACCCACGTATACTTATGAGTTAAAATGTTCATTAGAAATAGTGTGTGCAGATTTGATATTAAGGAATTACCAGTAAAATGTCTGAGGTGTGCTGACAATATTGTGGTTATACATTTTTTAAAAGACTCCTTATTTTTTGGTACATTCTGAAATATTTCGGTTGAGATGCTATGGTATCTGCCATTTGTTTCAAAATAAGGGGTAGCAGAGATGAAACCCGGTGGCCTTGGGTTGGTGACTCTCTAAGCTGAATGATGGATACATGGGGCTTCATTATATCAAAACCTGCAAGTTCACAGGGCTCAACCTAATGCTGTCCCTTCTACTATTGTATATGTTTGGAATTTTCCGTAATAAAAAGTTTTCTACACTAAAAAGTGAATTGTGTACAATGAACGATGTGACTTCTGGAATTCTTTAGAAAACAACGAGAAGTTGAAAAAGAAAAAGACGAGAGAGGGTGGCTCCGGGAGGTGACAGGAGCTGCGCGGGGAGGGGGGAGCACAGCCACGTACCCTGTCCCCCAACCGGGCGACCCGACCTGCCCTCCCCTGCAGCGCGCAACCCGTCCTGCGACTCCCCAGATAGTGGGCTGCGCGCCGGCCACCGGGCCATCAGCCGGCCATCAGTACCTCCCGCTCCAGAGCCTCTGGCGTCCCCTCCTTCCCGCTCCGTGCGGAATTCGACCCCCTAGCCGCCCCGCGCCCCTCGCCCCAGCCCGGTCCCGCGGCCCCGCGGCGCGCCCGGCACTCACCCGCCGCGCTCCGGCTTCGCCGCTCTCTGCTTGAAACTGAAAGCGGACGCCGCCTAGAGCCGCCCGCTGTGCATGGAACCCGCGGCTGCTGCCGAGAAATCACGTGGATTCGGGGTGCCAGCCCAGACCCGGCAGGCCCAGGGCGCGGGCGCCGGGTGGGCGGGGGCCGGCACACCTGCTTCCCGCAGCGCCCGCGCCCCTGCGCCTCCCGCCGCCGTCGCCGACCCGACCCAGGGACAATCCCGGGAGACGCGGAGCGCTGGCCCCTTTCCCCTGTGGTGGATGCGCAACTCAGGTAGACGGGTGAAGGTTGGCTCACCGGTGGAGCGGGGGCGGACTGGAGTTGGGGAGCTGCGGGAGGACCCCGGGCTGCGTCCCCCTCTCCGTGCCTCGGTGGAGACTAGACAGCGTGGAGGAGGAGACGCTGCTGTGCAGGAGAAGGAGACTTAGAACCGAGGGGTCCTGACTCCTGGCCTGGGGTGCCCTCCAGGATGTCTTGTTAACTGAGCCCTTGGCCTCCTGACCTGGGACAAACACTCTCTACGAATTTGTCTCGTGGAATCCTCAAAGTAATCCTAAAATACAGATGCGAATCCTCAAAGTAACCCTAAAATACAGATGCAACTGTGACTCCGTTTTACAGATGAACAAACAACTGAATGCTCAGAGAGGAAAGAGGTGAAGGCACTCGCCCAAGCCACTCAGGAATCCCAGGCAGAGAGACGGAGAGGTGGAAGGAAGGCAAGTGGGGACTGGAGGGGCACAAGGAGGTGAGGTGGTTCCCCCAGGAGGGTCAGCGCAGTCCTGGGAGGCCATTAGTCCAACTACAACCTCCCCAGCTTTGTGCCCTGGCCCTGGGACAGGGAGCTGCCCTCCTCCTGCAGAGGACATGTCCGGCCTGTGCACAGCTCTGCCTGCTAGGAGGGCCGTCCACCCACCTCCCAGTGACATTCCCACAGTGAAGCAGCTTTCGCTCCCAGACCACACCTGCTCCCCTGCCTCCCAGGCCCGGTGAGCGTGTGGATGTGGGTGTGGGGGCACTGCAAGGTAGTGGTCAAGAGCCCAACCACCAGTATCAGACATCCTGAGTTCAAGCCCTACTCCCCAACTGACAGGCTGTGTTACGTTGGCCAAATGCCTTGACTGTGCTGAGCCTCAGTTTTGCCATCTGTAAGATGGGGACGATGATAATAATACCTCCCCATAGAGTGCTCGTGAGAATTTGATGATCTAACATTGAGGCTGATACACTCTGTGCCTGAAGTCGATAAGCTGCCCTTATATTTTTGTTCCCTTTTGCAGGCCCCACATCCCAGTGAGACTGAAACAGCTTCCCTCCTAGGACCAGCTCAGATATCTAGAAATTGTATGACAGCTCGGAGTGGGAAGGGCATGGAATTTGCAGTTGATTGCTCACGTGTGACTCCCAGCTTCACCACTCCTAGCTGTGTAACCTTACACAAATGCCCTAACCTCCCTGGCCTCAGTTTCTTCATTTGTCAAATGGGGTATTCCCAGCCTCCCCAAGCCACTGTGGAATGTGATGAGGGAACAGATGAAGATGTGGCCTGTCAACTCTATGCGTGGAAGGGATTGAGTATGTTACAAGGTAGGATTCAACTTATGTTCACTAAGCACCTATGGTATGACTGGCCCTACACAAAGTCCCAGGAAAGACCCTGGCCTGCCCCCTGTGCAGACAGGGGAGGGCAGACAGACACATGAACAAATAACCACAGTCCAGAGAGACAAATGCTGATCATTTTCAGATGCATTTAATTCTGAACAGCCCCATGAGTAGGGCAGGACAGAGGTTATTATCCCATTAGGCAGATGAAGAAGCTGAGGCCCAGATAGGTCATGTGAGCTGCTGAAGGTCACACAGCAATCAGGACCAGAGCTGGGTCTTGAACCCAGTGCCCTTTTCACACTGGTGGTTCCAGGCTGGCCAGAAAAGGTTGTCAAAGGAAAAGAAGCCAAACTCTATAAAATAATTTAAAGAGGTTTATTCTGAGCCAAATTTGAGGACCATGGCCCAGAGCCATGCCCAAGAAGCCTTGAGCAAGTGGACTTGCAGTGGTTAGGTTACAGTTTGGTTTTGTATATTTCAGGGAGACAGGAATTACACGTGAAGTCATAAATCAATACATGGAAGGTGTACATTGGTTTGGCCTGAAAAGGTGGGACATCTCAAAGCTGGGGCTTACAGGTTATAGGTGGATTTAAAGACTCTTTGATTTGTAATTGGTTAAAGAAATGAAGCTTTGTCTAAAGGCTTGGAATATTTTAAGTTAAGATAAGGAAGTCTGTTAATCAGGGGCAAGCCACTGCACACATACCCAGACTTAGTGATTTGTTATGTAAATTGAGGACCTGCAGGTTTGTCTTGCATAGCTTTAGGCCTGTTAATGAGTTACAAAGGATTTCTACAAGAAGGGAGGGGGGCATGGTAAGGCATGTCTGACCTCCTTTCTCATGGCCAGTAACTCAGTTTTAGGGTACCCCTTGGCCAAGAGGGAGTCCCTTCAGTCAGCTGGTGTGGGGGGCTTAAGATTTTATTTTAGTTTACAATTCCCCCCTTTTGGCCAAGATTTGCCAGTGGCAGCTTCTATGGCCAAACTCTTATTTTCTCCCATCCTTTGCCAGGTGGTGTGGCTACCTGCCCTGGGTCCATCCAGGCCCTCAGTAGGACCCTTGTGGCCAAGGGGACTGAAGAGCCAAAAGGGTTTACAGCCAATTAAATGTTTTAGGCCAGACGGGACTGGAGATGGACAGGTGCTCATCAACCCTTTAAAACCTTCTAGGCAACATAAGAGTAAAAACCAAAATGTCAGAGGCAAGGCTACAAAATTAATTCATCTATAAGTGTTGATCTATTATATTCTTGGATTTAGTTGTAGACTTGTAGCAAACATAAGCATTGTTAACCATTCAAGCTACGGAATTTAGAGACTTTTTTTGTGTCACAATATTTTAGTCTCTTTAGTAATTTGTCCTAAGGTGGCTGATAAATTACTTGTTATATCTCCTTTTGCATAAACCCCATAACTGAGAACAATTATACTCAGGAAGCTCTAAGTCTACGGGAAGCAGGAAATATTTTATTATTGGGATGGATATCTCTACCACATGGCCTGAAAAGACAAAGTTTCTCAGAATTTGTTTAGGCTTCTGTGTGCCCATCCTTGATCGGGAGGGTCTAAACTAATTCCATCCCTTGGAATCAGCCCTTACAATCTCAGATGCCCCCTCTTCCGAGATAGTCCCTGGGCCTAGAGGGAGGGTGCTTGTAGTTTTAGTTGTAGTTTTAGTAGCAGGGCATTGACAGTGAATAACTGGTTGGGCCCAGCGGGATTCAATAGTTTTAAATCCCAGAGATATCAGATAAACTTGTTATTTACTTAAAACTTGTCATGACTCTGGAAATCAAAGCAAGAGAATCAGTAATGTTTCAAATAAAAAGTCATAAAAATATTTTAGTTCTTTCCATGACTTTTTTCTTAAAGAAGCAAATCTTGGACTGTAGCTGATTATAAACTATTGTTTAAGAAGAATCAAAGTAAAATAATTGTCTGTGGATGATAAAAATCTTAAAATAGTCATGATTAAAGACATGAAGGAGATTTGGTTATTTCTGTGGTGCATAACAATTTAGCATATATAGTTATTATTGACAATATAATACCAAGGCATATCAGAATTTTAGGAATCTCATACAGTTTTGGAACAGATATTTGTAATATATTTATACAAATACAACCCAAAGAAATTTAAATACTATTTCATATTTGATAATGCTGTCCTGTACAGTTTAACATACCAGTAGTAATACCTCGTAAGTTTTTCTTGGACTTTTAGTGTCTCTGTTAATAAAAGCTAGTTTGAAGTTAAAAGGACTGAATTTAGAATGTTGGTTTTGGAAAGTTTGTCAAATATTACAGGTTTAAAACATTTGTTTAAATGGAATCACAAGTCACTATACAATAATGATCATTTATTTAATCAAGAGTGATACTCATCAGAAGACTGAAGGCAATGCAGGAAGTTATATGGGTGTAAACCTTAACCCTTAAAGTTTAGTTTTTCTAGTTAGTTAGAAACCTAAAGACAGCACAGAGGTTGTTGTGATAAAGTATAGCTTTAAAGACATAAGTCTGAGAATTTGTGATTTAAAAAGGAAATAGCTTATAGAATTAAAATTAATACATCATGTAATTTCATTAAGAGCAAATTAATATTTTAAGAAAACCTTGTTGTTTTAACCAAAATTTTTCTTTTTAATTATAGTCAACTGGATCACATACAAAATTCCTTCATAAATTTCCTTTTATGAACTTTATTCAGACTTGCACAGACCATCTATACATACTTAAAACTTTCTGTTTTGTCCTAACTTTCCCTTTTCCTAAATAACCAGTCATTTTAGGACAAAAGTTTACCATACAAGATTCTTTCTTATACAATATTATTCTCCTTTCTTTTTTAACCTCTCTTACCAAAAATATATTTCTATATTCATAGCCTTTTTACATCTCTTTCTCTTACTTCACTAATTTCTTTCTATCTTGTTTTTATTTTCTTCCCAAATTTGTATTTTGAATCAACCTTTAAATAACCTCTGAATTAGAAAAAATTACATATATTTAATAAGACACATTTTATGCTTCTTTTATAATTTGTCTTATTAAAAACATCCTATTCTTTGGCATACTTTATATATAGAATCACATGTATTGACCAGAATTCTTATTTTTAATAACTTTAAATTTTAGTGAAAACTTAAGAAGCAGGAAACCATGAATTTTCTGTTGTAAAACACTTGTGAAACAGGATCACAGGTTACTATAAAATTATAGTCATTCACTTAGCCAAACTGATAATTAAAGGATTTTAAAAAGCAAAAATCTTACTCTTTGACAGAGAGGAGACTCGATTTCACAAACAATCATAAGACTTAATATAGACAAACTGAAATATTATACAAGTCAAAAGGTGAACAAAAATCTTTTTTAATTCCTATTAATATTATATGAAAATCTTTTTTTTGTATATATTTCAGAATATTACAAGGGTTCAAACGTTTTGGTTACATTAATTGCTTTTGTACAGTTTGAGTCAAAGTTATAAGTGTGCCCATCACCCAGATAGTGTGCATTGTACCCCTTAGGTGTGAATTTACTCATCTCCTCCTCCCGCCTCCCACCTGCTTGATTTCTGATGAGTTTTATTTCCATATGTGCATGTAAGTGTTGTTCGATTAGTTCCAATTTAATGGTGAGTACGTGTGGTGTTTGTTTTTCCATTCTTTTGATATTTCACTTAGAAGAATGGTCTCCAGTTCTATCCAGGTTAATATAAGAGGTATTAGTTCACCATTTGTTATGGCTGAGTAGTACTCCATGGTATACATATACAAGATCTTGTTAATCCACTTATGTATTGATGGACACTTGGGTTGTTTCCACATCTTTGCAACTGTGAATTGTGCTGCTATAAACATTTGTGTGCAAGTATCTTTTTTATAAAATGTCCTATTTTCCTTTGGGTAAATACCCAGTAGTGGGATTGCTGGATCAAATGATAGGCCTACTTTTAGTTCTTTTAGTTATCTCCATACTACTTTCCATAGCAGTTGTACTAGTTTGCAGTCCCACCAACAGTGTATAAGTGTTCCTATCTCTCTGCATCCATGCCAGCATTTATTGTTTTGGGATTTTTTGATAAAAGCCATTCTTGCTGGAGTTAGGTGATATCTCATTTGATTTGCATTTCCCTGATGATTAGAGACATTGAGCAATTTTTTATGTTTGTTGGCCATTAGTCTATCTTCTTTTGAAAAGTTCATGTCTTTTGCCCACTTTTTGATGGGGTTGTTTGATTTTTTCTTCCCGATTTGCTTGAGTTCTTTGTAGATTCTGGTTATCAGCCCTTTATTGGATGTATAGCATGCAAATATTTTCTCCCATTCTGTAGGTTGTCTGTTTGCTCTATTGATTGTTTCCTTGGCTGTGCAGAAGCTTCTTAATTTGATCACTTCCTATTTATTTATTTTGTTGCTGCTGTTATTGCTTTTGGGGTTTTCTTCATAAAGTCTTTGCCTAGGCTGATATCTGTAAGAGTTTTTCCAACATTTTCTTCTAGAATTCTTATAGTTTCATGACTTAGGTTTAAATCTGTCATCCACCATGAATTAATTTTTGTGAGTGGTGAGAGGTGTGGATCCTATTTCAGTCTTCTACATGTGGCTATCCAATTTTCCCAACACCATTTATTTAATAGGGATTCTTTCCCCCAGTGTGTGTTTTTGTCTGCTTTGTCAAAGATCAGATGGCAGTATGAGTGTGGTTTTATATCTGGGTTCTCTGTTCTGATCCATTGGTCTATGTCTCTGTTCTTGTGCCAGTATTATGCTGTTTTGGTTACTATGGCTTTTTAGTATAGCTTGAAGTCTGGTAAAGTGATGCCTCCCAATTTGTTCTTTTTCCTAAGGTTGCCTTGGATATTCGGGCTCTTTTCTGGTTCCATACGAAACGTAGAATTTTTTTTCTAGATCTGTGAAAAATGACATTGGTATTTTAATGGGGATTGCATTGAATCTGTAAATCGCTTTAGGTACTACAAACATTTTAACAATATTGATCCATGAGCATGTTATGTTTTTCCATTTGTTTACATCCTCTGCGATTTCCTTCCTCAGTGTTTCGTAGTTCTCTCTATAGAGGTCTTTCACTTCATTGGTTAAATATATTCCTAGGAATTTTATTTTCTTTGTTGCTATTGTGAAAGGTATTGCATCTTTGATTTGATTCTCAGCTTAAATGTTGTTGGCATATAGGAATGTTACTGATTTGTGTACATTGATTTTGTAACCTGAGACTTTGTGGAATTCATTTATTAATTCCAGGAGTCTCTTGGCAGAATCTTTGGGGTTTTCTAAATATAAGATCATATCATCAGCAAAGAGTGATAGTTTGACCTCTTCTTTCCCCATTTGGGTACCCTTTATTTCCTTCTCTTGTCTGATTTCTCTGGCTAGGATTTCCAGCACTATGTTGAATAGAAGTGGTGACAGTGGGCAACCTTGTCTGGTTCCAGTTCTAAGCAGGAATGCTCTCAATTTTTCCCCATTCAATATGATGTTGGCTGTGGGTTTGTCATATATGGCTTTTATAATTTTGAGATATGTTCCATCTATGCCTATTTTGTTAAGAGTTCTTATCATTAAAGGGTGCTCAATTTTGTCAAATGCTTTTTCTGTGTCTGTTGAGAGGATCGTATGGTCTTTGTTTTTGCTTCTATTTATGTGGTGAATCACATTTATAGATTTGCATATGTTGAAGCATCCTTGCGTCTCTGGGATGAAGCCCACCTGGTCGTGGTGGATTATTTTTTTGATGTGCAGCTGAATTTGGTTTGCTAGGATTTTATTGAGAATTTTTGCATCTATATATTCATAAGGGATATTGATCTGTCATTTTCTTTCTTTGTTGTGTCCTTTCCTGGCTTTGGTATCAAGGTGATATTGGCTTCATAGAATGAGTTGGGGAGGATTCCTTCCTTCTTGATGTTATGAAATAATTTCTGCAGTATAGGTACCAGTTCCTCTTTGTAGGTCTGGTAAAATTCGACTGTGAAACCATCTGGTTCGGGATTTTTTTTGTTAGAAGATTTTTTATCACTGCTTCAATTTTGTTACTTGATATTGGTCTGTTCAGGAGTTCTATTTCTTCCTGATTGAGCCTAGGGAGGTTGTGTGTTTCCAGGAATTTGTCCATTTCCTCAATGTTTTCAAGTTTATGTGCATAGAGATTTTTACAGTATTCAGAGGTGATATTTTGTATTTCTGTTGTATCAGTTGTCATATCTCCATGTTGATTTCTGATTGAGCTTATTAGGGTCCTTTCTTTTCTGTCTCTGGTTAATCTAGTGAGAGGCCTGTTGATTTTGTTTATCTTTTCAAAGAACCAACTTTTTGTTTTATTAATCTTTTGTATAATTCTTCTGGAATCAATTTCATTTAGTTCTGCTCCAACCTTAGTTATTTCTTCTGCTGGGTTTGGGATTGGTTTGCTCTTCCTTTTCCAATTCCTTGAGATGATTCACTAGATTGTTGATTTGTGATCTTTCTGTCTTTTGGACATAGGCATTTAAGGCTATGAATTTTCCTCTTAGGACTGCTTTTGCAGAATCCCACAGATTTTGGTAACTTGTGTCCCCTTTGTCATTTAGACATTTAGATTGAAGAATCTTTTTATTTCCATCTTAATTTCCTCCTTGACCCAATAATTGTTCAGCAGCAGGTTGTTTAATTTCCATGACTTTGTGTAGAATTGAGTGTTTCTATTGGAATTGATTTCTAATTTTATTCCACAGTGCTCTGAGAATATACATGGTATAATTTCTATTTTTTTAAATTTGTTAAGACATGTTTTGTGGCCTAGGATGTGATCAGTCTTAGAGAATGTTCCATGAGCTGATGAGAAGAATGTATATTCAGTAGTTTGGGAGGAGAATGTTCTGTAAATGTCTGTTAGGCCCATTTGTTCTAGAGTCCTGTTTAAATCCATTGTTTCTTTGTTTATTTTCTGTTTGGAGGGTCTGTCCCATTCTGTCAGTGGGGTGTTGAAGTCCCTGCCTATTACAGTGCTGCTGTTTATCATTTTGTTTAGCTCAAGTAGGATTTGCTTTATGAATCTGGGTGTACCTGTGTTAGGTGCATAGATATTTAGGATTGTTATGTCTTCTCATTGAATTGTTCCCTTCGCCATTGTATAATAACCGTCTTTTTCTTTACTTTTGTTGATTTGAAGTCTATGTTATCTGATATGAGAATGGATACACCAGCTTTCTTTTGCTTTCCATTTGCATGGGATATTGTTTTCCATCCCTTCATCTTGAGTCTGAATGAGTCATTGTGGGTTAGATGCATTTCCTGGAGACAACAGATACTTGGCTTGTATTTTTTTAACCCATTCAGCCAACCTATGTCTCTTGACTGGGGAGTTCAAGCCATTCACATTTATTGAAAGAATTGATAAGTGAGGTGGATTTCTGTTCATCCTGTTGCATGAAACTTTATTGCTTTGTTTTACCTCTTGAGCCATTGTGGTATCTGGGCTCTGAACTTTAGCTTTTGGATGGTTTCACACTGATGGGTGTTTATTGTGCTGATCAGTGTATAATGCAGATCTGAGTACTTTCTGCAGGGCAGGTCTGGTCTTGACAATTTACCTCAGCATTTGCTTGTCTGAAAAAGTCTTTATTTCTCCCTTATATAAGAAACTTAGTTTTGCAGGATACAAAATTCTAGGCTGGCCATTATTCTGTTTGAGAAGAGTGAGAATGGGGCCTCAGTCTCTTCTGGCTTGTAAGATCTCAGTTGAGAAGGCTGCAATTAGTCTGACAGGTTTTCCTTTATAAGTTACCTGATGCTTTCACTTTAAGGCTGGTAGGAGTTCCTTTTTCGTGTTAACTTTGGCCAGTTTGATGACTATATGTCATGGTGATTGCCTCTTGGCAATGAATCTCCCAGGAGTCCGTTGCGCTTCTGGTAGTTGGATGTCCATATTTCTAGCAAGACCTGGGAAATTTTCCTCAAGTATTCCCTCAAACAGGTTTTCCAGCCACTGTGTATTTTCTTCTTCATCCTCAGGGATGCCTATAATTCTTATGTTAAGCCTCTTTACATAATCCCATATTTCTTGTAGGCTTTGTTCATTCCTCTTATTTCTCTGTTCTTTCTCTTTGACTGACTTGTTTAATTCAAAGATGTTGTCTTCTAGCTCTGAGATTCTTTCTTCTGCCTAATCTAGGCAACTCTTAAGGCTTTCCACTGTGTTTTGTATTTCCTTGAATGAAATTTACATTTCCAGAAGCTCTGCTTGATTTTTTTAATAATTTGATTTCTTTAGTGAATTTTTCATTCATTTCCTGCATTATTTTTGTGGTTTCTTTGTGTTGGGTTTCTATTTTGTCTTGTATTTCATTGAGCTTCCTTACAATCCATATTCAAAATTCTTTATCAGTCATTTCAATATTCTTGTTTTGATTGGTTTCCATTGGTATGGAGGCTAATATCCCAAGGCCTGGAATTTCCACATTTGACTCAAGGACTGATGAGATGGCCTTAACTCTTTCTGCCAGGGGCCCTCTGAGAGCTGCCTGCTCACCCCCTTGAATGCTCCTGTCAGTTTAGTGACTCAGACCCTTGCTTTGGGTCCCAAGCAAGGAAGAGAAACAGGCCTAAGAAAGCACTTGCAGGGGACAGGGGAGGAGTTGGAAGGAACCTGGCTCAGAACATGGTGCCAGCCCTTCAAAACTTCCAAACCTGAAAGGGCATCCCACTCACTGCCCACTCATCTATGTCTGCTGTCTGGGCCTCTCTCCCCAAGAGATGGGCTGGAGGGGGGCTTTGCACTTACATCACAAGTGACAACCTCAGGGTTAATGATTTCAAAGAGGTCCAGCCTTTGCTATCCATGAAGGCTGTAAACACCATCTCAAGCCCTGGGGCAGGGAAGGGAGCCCCAGTCAGCCCTTCTTGGGGCACAGGGTCAGCCCAAGGCTTGGCTCGAGGCTCGAGGCACCCCGGGCAGTGGGAGATGTTGAGGCCCCTGTGAACCAACGTTCCATAAACATTTGTTTCACTTTGATTTAGAAGAGAGGGCAGATGTTTCTGGGGATGGGAACAGCAGAGGTTGCCTTGTGGCAGGACTTGTCACTCTGCTGCTCCAAGAAATTCCACTCTATTCCAAACTTGTGCCCTTCCATCCCCTAATGGCTGCAAAAGCTACAGCTAGCTGATCTGCCCTGCTAGGGAGGAAGCTTAAGGATCAGCTGTCACTCCTCAGGCATGCCCTGGAGGTCACTCCTTACTCCATGGAGCTTCTCAAAGTTTTCTTTGCAACCATGCAGAGCGGTCTCCCTGCAAGGAGTTCTAGGAACACAGTTAATCCATCCCCATTGTTTTAACATATGGGGAAATGAGGCCAAGAGAGGCCAAGAAACCCAGCCAGGATGATTCCCGTTTTCACTCTTTCCTCTCTACCAAAGCCACATATTCAAAGTGGACAAGCAGATGTTCAAAATGAAGGCACATTCAGCTTAACATACTCTGTGGGGAAGGGAGCAGAAAGCCATCAGCAGAGCCTTGTCTAAAATGTCCCTGGAACACCCCTGTTGTGGTGTCTGAGATTCCACCATTAGAGTCACCAAATATCCTACAACGTTAGGGTCAAGGGGAATTTGGGAATCATCATGTCCAATGCTCTCATTTTACAGAAAGGGAAACTGAGGCTTGGGGCTAGGCTAGAACTAGGTCTCAGCCTTCCAGCCCAGGGCTCTTTCTGCCACATCAGGTTGCCGTTAGGATGCCTATGTCCTGAAAGTGGGTTGAGCCATCCTGTGGGGTGTCAGAGATAAGATTCTGCAGGTAAACAAGGGAGTGACTCTGGCCGTGCATTGCCACCAGCAGGGAGAGATGTCTTGGGGGAAGGGACCCAAGACCACTAAGTGTCAATATGGGGGGAGTCAGAGGCCTTTGGAGTCCTGCCTGGGAGGGGCCTACAAGGTGAAGTGAGAGACTCTGTCAGGCTTGGTGACCCCCAACCTCCCCTCCAGCCCACACTTACAAGACATGACCTCAGGGATGCCCACTGTGGTGATCATTGACCACAGGAAGCTCTGGATGGACTCGGAGCTGCTCTGCTAATCAGAGGCCCATGGTGAGTGCTCCCTAGGAATGACCCATGGGGCAGATGGCCACACAGCCTGGGTGAACATTCATCCAGTACCCATCCATGAAGAAATACATCTCAACCTATACCCTCCTCCTCCCCCTCAGAGGGTGTCTCTCCTCAGTGGTCCCTCCTAGGCCCTGGGGAGGGCTAGGATTGTCAGCCCATTCTACAGAGGGGAAATCAAGGTCCAGCAGGCCACTTAGCTAGTACTCTTCTGCCCCCAATGCCAATCCATACACCGCGATCCCATTTCTGCAACACAAGGGTTCTCCCAGCAGACACACGGGGAGAAGGGTCACGAGAGACATGAAGGGATCACCTGGTCTAATTTCTTGTGGTCCTGTTTCCTGATTTCCTTTGGGGCCCTCTGTCTGCTTTCTTTAAGGCATAATAAGATCCTACAGGGCTTATTTCTCTCTGCCTACCCAAGAGCACCTACCTCAGTCAAGTTGGAAACAGTCTTTGGCGTAATCCTGAAATCAAAAAGAGACGAGAATTTGACTTTCTGTTGGGCCCGCTCCTATAACATCCCCCAGAAAACAAACTCTAGGAATAGTACTGAGCACTTCTGTCTAATACTCAGGGCCCTATCTTGAGATCTGCCATTCCAGCTGCCAGGCCCTTTGCTCTGGCAGTGCCTTCCTCCCGCTAGGCCCTCCCTCCATTCTTCCTGGTGTCTCCTCCTGCTAATTAAGACTCTAGGCAGGGGTCTTATCTCCCTGCAGTCAGGCCGTGAGCCCCGGAGGGAAAGAGCCATATTCCCCAGCAATACCCAGTCGAGTGAGCAGTCAGAGAGGCGTGGCTGAGAAGTGGGCCAGGCCTGGCTATTGGTCCTCTGAAAACCAAGGGAAGTTCTCCAGTGCCTGCGGCTTTGGGGTTAGGACCTGGGAAGCCACATGGGCACTTCCTCTTCTGGTTTCTGACTTATCCCCATTCCCAGTTGCTTCTTCCTGATTGGTCAGAAGCAAGCGTGGATCAGGACTTTCCTGTATAGCTCACTTCCTCCACCTCCAAAGTGAAACCATCGTCAAAGCAAGATGAGGCTTCTGCTGGTGTTTGGATTGTTCTGCATTTTTACATTCTAGAAACCAAACACACTACGCTGGTGCTACTCCAAGTGTGGTCCCTTGACTGGCAGCATCAGCATGATGCAGGAGGGAACTTGTTAGAAATGCCCCACCCCAGATGTACCAAACCAGAAGTTCTGGGGGCGGATCCAGGAGTTTTTGCACTAGGCCCATGGCCCTAGATAATATTCAAATAGCCTCTTGATTTTGAGCTATCAGTTGTATAAGCACCTTCTTCCCTGACCACCGATTTTTATTTCACAGCCCCAGGCACAATTAGTGGTTATATAGTCTTTTGTTTGGCTAGTTAGTTCTAGTCTATCTCTGCCCATTGGACTATTAGCTTCATGATATCAGGAACCATATGGGCCTGGCTCAAAGTAAAAACTCAACAGATATTGTGAAAAATGAGTGAATGAATGTGCTGGGGGTGCAGAAACTATTGGCTTTAATATGAATGTGATGTGTGACCTTGACCAAGTGTCCTGTTGGTTCAGGCCTCTGGAGCTCCCTCTGTATGTCGAAGGGGTGGGCCCAGCTGACCTGTGAGGGCTCCTACTCTCTGTCACTTTAGCCAGGGCTCATTTGATGCCTCCCCAATCCCACGGTCCTACACTGAAACCAACCATGTCCTCTCCTCCATCCCCCCACCCCAAAGCCTTCTGTGGGTTCCATTTCCTCCTTGACTGGTCTTTAAGCCTCCATGAGATGGTCTCAACATACCTGTTGGCCTGCCCTGCAACACCTTCACCCCAAAACAACCCCTGCCCCCAGCCACACTGGTATTGCCCTCCTTACGCCCTAGTTATGTTTTTCCCTCGGCCAGGACACCTTCCTGTGGCTCTCTCCCTGCTCCTTGAGATCCAGCCAAAGCTCCTTTCTGGAAGCGCTCCCTTCAGCTCCAATACACAGAAGTCCCAGTTAACATAGATTTCTAGAAAAACATTTACGTACGCGGCCAGACTCAAGGGCAAGAAGGGAAGTCTTCACAAACCAGAAACAAGAGCAGATGCCTAGGAAAGTGGAGGGGAGGGGGAATGAAGCTCTTTGGAATGAAGCAGGACGTTCTGGGGGGAGGGTGGAGTGTTTAACAGGTGTTTGTTATAGTATGACAAAGATTCTTTGCTTGACCAAACTTTATTTAGTCAGGCTCCCAGACCTTCTCCTAGGACCATCTGTGCACTTCCTTGTGAAATCCAGTTTTAGTAAGAACCCTGCTAAGTCAGTTTGGCAGGGACCCCCCCACCCTCAATATTTGATCACCCTTGATATTTGATTAGGTTCCTCATCCTCCACCTTCCCCCAGGTGGTGTCTGATCACCTTGGCCTCTCTTCAGCAAGAATCCTGGTTGGGTCAGGTGAGCCAGGATTCCCCTTATCCCTGAGGTTTCCTCTTAATCATTTTCCACCCACTGACCCTGCCCTGCTCCATGGCTGTAAATTCTCACTTGCCTGCGCTGTGTTCAGTCTGGCATCCAATCTCTCCCCATCACTGCAAGACCGCAAGACCTATCATGATGGTCCTGAGTAAAGTCTTCCTTACTCTGCTTTAACAAATGTCATTGAATAATTTTTTTCTTTAACAAATATGCTGAATTTTTCAGATTCTTAAAACAAAAAATAAGTAAATAAAATATAATACATCGATATCCACAGGAGAAAGTCAAAAGGAATAAAAAATAAAATAAAATAATACAAAAGTTAAAGCAGGCCAGGGGTGGTGGCTCACGCCTGTAATCCTAGCACTCTGGGATGCCATGGTGGGAGGATCTCTTGAGCTCAGGAGTCTGAAACCAGCCTGAGCAAGAGTGAGACCCGAGTGTTGTGGTGTGCACCTGTAGTTCCAGCTACTCAGGAGGTTGAGGCGGAAGATCGCTTGAGCCCAGGAGTGTGATGTTGCAGTGAGCTATGAGGACGCCACTGCACTCTAGCCTGGGAGACACAGTGAGACTCTGTCTCAAAAAAAAAAAAAAGTTAAAGAGATTTTTGAAAGGCTAAATACTTGCTCAGTTCTGGGACAAAGAAAAAAAAATGCTAAACCAATGTGCTTTCCTAGATTGGATCATGGAACAGAAAAAAGATATCAGTAGAAAAACTAGGGAGATTCAAATAAAGTCTGGAGTTTGGTTAACAGTAGTGTACCAATGTTAATCTCTTAGTTATGACAACTGTAGCATGGTTATGTAAGATGTTAACATCAGGGAAAGCTGGGTGAGGGGTATATGGCAACTCTCTGTACTATCTTTGGGACTTTTATTCAAATCTAAAATTATTCCAAAATTTAAAAGTTTATAAAAAAGTAATAAAGTGCCAGAACGAAGTGCACTTCAGTGTCCACAGCAGGGACAAGGAGGGGGTGTCTCTGCAAGGGATTATGGGTGACTGTGGGTTTTTTCTTAATACTTCTCTCTATTTTCCACAATGTGCTTATGTTACTTTTGTCTTTCGTTTTTAATGTATTAAGAAATATTGAAGCTATACAAAAGAGCGTCAGGGATAATACTGATCCTCACTTCCTTATTTATAATTATAAAATCAACAAGCTCTGAAAACTGCAAGTTTTTTTCTAAAATTTGCTACCAAAACCTGGCCATTGGATGGGAGGCTATTTTAATAGTATTTATTATCTCGCTTCATGTGCGAATTCATATGAGGATAAATGCCAGTGTGTTTGATTGTGGGGTGCCACCCCAGACTCCATCAGGGGTGCCCTGTCATGTGTCCAGTGTACACACACTATACTGCCCTTCCAAAATCCACACAGTGTGAATGTGGAAATCCACGTGGCCCTAATGGCTGTGAAGGGAGGCTTGTGGACCTGTGAAGCAAACCCCCTGTCCCTCCACTCAGCTTAGGAAAGAAAATATTACTCAAACTGCGGAAACCCCGTGCACACCCCTCACAGCTTGCATCGTATGATTTTGGTTATAAGGAGTCATGTGTAAGAAACAACCGATCCCAGCAAAGGTGGTGAGAAGAACCTGGAGGTCTCAGAGGTCCCCAGACCCCTGCCCCAGTGGCCCATCTGTGGGCCAGGTCCCCTGCTCCCCGCCTCCCCCTGCATGCGCCTCACCTCTTCAAGAGTGTAAGCCACAAAATGCCGCATGCCTGGGCATGGGAAGAGGAATTTCACCATCACGGAAGAACTCACCACGACGCCCTTGTTTTGACAGGAGATCTTGGGCATCTTGAGGCAGTGGATGGTTACCTGGGCATGGCTGGTGGGGAAACCGCTGACAAACTGTGGAAGACGGGGGTCCCGTGGCCAGGACAGGGAACCGTCAGAACAGTGGCAGCTGCTGCCCCCAGAGATGGGAATGATGAAGCTGACTCGGGGTCCCAGGGCTGGGAAAATAGGAAGCAGCCCAGAGTAGTGGCTCGGGCCCTGGGCTGTATTCCCAAGGCCTGCGCCCTCGGCTCGACCCCATCACTAACTTGCCAGTGACTTGGCAAATAGGGACTCTTGTCCTCTCTGGCCCTCAGTTTTCTTGTCTGTGTGCTAGTGAAGCTATTCCTTGTCCTGTCTACCTTACCACCTCTGTGTGGTAAGGATGCCTCCTGGCAGCGGGAGCAGTGTGGGCAAAGGCCCTGTGGAAGGAGCACGGCCAATGCAAGGAATTTGACAGGTGGCCAGTAGGGCTGCGAGTGTGGCTCAAGGGCCTCTGGTTTGCAGCCTATGGGACTGGGCTCCAGGGCACCACTCCCCAACAAACCACTGAACTGATGGACATATTACAGCAAAAGGTTTTATTTAGTACATAGCTCAGCTCAAAAGAAAGGGACAATCCCAGCTGCCAGAGCTGAAGATAGAACTGAAAGCCAACACTGTACGCAGTGTGGCCCAGAGACACAAGGAGTACGTGATGTGGGTTCAAACCACACTGGCCTGGGGTTTTAATACCATGAGAGACAAGGGTGTGAGACATGGAGGTGCAAACCAGACATTTCCCCTTGGTGAAAAAAGACAAAAAACACTTCACCCACCAAAGGAAGCCACAGGGAATATAGGGGTGGGGGTGGAGGGTATAAATTGAAAACCCAAGACACACACATGCAGGTCTGAAGTGTATATTTCTACTGCCAGCATGGTGCAGGACTTGCTGAGCTGAGAAATGAACATAAAAACACATCCAGACTAATGAATGATGTAACCTTTGGGGTCCCAGGCAGGAATAAATGCAAAATTGCTCTCTTAGGAAATTTGGGTCATCCACAGAGAGCAGAGTCTATCCACAGAAAAACCAAATTCAACTAAATATGAGCTTCCAAGTAGACAAAAATGACTAACTAGACAAGGAAACCATTCACCATAAGAGAGAGCTACCAAACACAATGAATAAGAGGAGAGGTATGGTCAAGAATTTGATGTCACAGAACAACCCAAAAGAAATTACAAAGTAACTATTTTTAAAAAAGATTAAAGAAATAGAGTCATCATAAAATGACAAGACTCTCGGGTGAGGAAGAGTTAGGTTTGAAAATGAACTAAATAAAATTTCTGTAAGTAAAAACTATTGACATTAAAATGAAAAACTCAGTGGATGAATAAAGACATAAGACACAGCTGTAAAAAGAATTAATGAATTGAAAAATATATTTGAAGAAACTATCCACAATTGAGCATAGAGATATAAAGAGGTGGAAAATATGACAGAACAACTAACAGACATATAAGATGGAAAGAGAAGGCCCAACCTATGTCTAATGGAAATTCAAGAAGGTAAGAGTAGAGACAATAGGGGAGAAGCAGTAATTGAAGAGATGGAGACTAAGAAATTTCCAACACTGATGAAAGGCATCAACTCTTAAACCAAACAGTTATGCTGGGTTCAAAATATCTAGATTGAGAGGTAGGTGGGGCCAGAAAATGCAGAGCCCTGGAGGCCATGTCAAAGAATTTTGCCTGTATCCAAATATTTTTATCCTTTATCCTTGGCCCTTCCCTACAGCATGCAGGAGTCCCCCAGCAGTGCGGGTGAGAAGGTGGGGAGGGAGGGAGGGTGAGACATTCTTGTAGATGAAATGACCCTGGAGAAAGTGAGACACTGGCTGGACCCTGTGTGTCCCTGCTGGGATTAGTGGCCAGCTTTGGGGAGACTCAGAGAAACCTTGGAAAGCATCCGTCTCAGAGAACAGATGGGGAAACTGAGGAAGAGCTGCAGCCAATTTCCTCCCAGCTGGGCTTTTATTCATTCAACAAATACTTCCTGAATGCATGCTATGTCCCAACCACTGTGCGAGGTAAACCAGACAGACGTGGTTCCCACACTCACAGGGTTATATTCCAGTAATGACATCGGTCAGAATAGCTGGTGACCATGGACCTCCAGCTCCCACCCCACCCCAGCTGACCACCAGCCCTGCACCTGCGGAGAGCAGACAGTCAATTGACCATCAGCCCCTGGAGGCCAAAAATCAGGGAAACAAGCCACTGCCTAGTTCCTTGGCCCTTTGGCATCATCCAGCCCAAGGGTTGTGAATGGGCTTCAGCAGCGTCCATGAACCTCTGAAATGATCCTTCTTCTGGGGAAAGGCTTGACTTGTTGTTCCCTAAAATCCATTCTTCCCCATCTCTCTCAGAGATCTGTAACACCCAATTTTTAGTTGGGCTCATGGCTGCCTGGAATACATTTCTCAGCTTCCCTTGCAGCTAGGTGTGTCCATGTGACCAAGTTCAGGCCAATGGGATGTGAGCAGAGAGGGTATGGTGGCCAGGCCAGCCACCTGGGACCATGTAGCTGAGGGTCACACCTGGGCAGGGCTGAGTAACACAAGGGAAGGAGCCCGCATGCCTGACACCATGGAGCCACCAAATCCACCCTGGGCTGCAGACGCTTGGACAATTACACGAGGGAAATAAACATTCATCTTGTTTAAGCCATTATTATTTTGGGTTTCTTTGTTCTAGAAGCAGAATCTATATCCTAAGTAACAGAGGATCCAAAACTTTTGTCAGATTCCCTGGGGGGGCCATGACTTCCCCAAACCACTGCTGTAGGGGATGACAGAAGCCAAATAAGCCCTCTAGGAAGGAGCTGGTGCTTTGCTGGGCCCTGGCACCTGCAAAGACAGCTTAGATGCATGTTCCTGAGGGCCTGTAGAGATGCAGCAACCCAGTGGGACTCTTGGCTTCCCTGGGGTTGAAGCTGGGGGCCGGAGTGGGCAGGGCATGGGTAAGGGCCTCGCCTGAGGCACACCCAGGGAGCCTGAGCCCCTGCCCCCACCCTCCCACCACTCTCGTCCCTCCCACCTTGGGATGGGACTTCAGGTAGGTGGCTGTGATGACACGGGATCCTGTCAGGGAAACGTCCACCCCGATGTCCCCACGCGAGAGGATGTTGGCTGTGGGGAGGGAACGATCAAGGTGGAGCCTCAGGATGGGGGAACCGCGCTGATTCACCAGCTCATACCCCCGCCCCTGCCTCCAGCCCCAGTGCTCCCATGTGTAAAATGGGTCCTGGGGCACGGGGGGCTGTACTTCTTCATTTTCCCTTTTCTCAACTTCTGTGTCTCTGGGTGGCTCCGCCCCACCAGGAGCCCTTCTAGAAGACTTGTTGGGAGTCTTCTACAACAAGTCTAGCTTGGGAATCGCTAGAGGGCCCAGGTCCAAATGCCACTCCTCCACCTCCCACGGCCTTCTGGGAGTTCCCCCTGAGCCCGAGGCCTGATGGGAAGAGACGGAAGAGGCTCCGGGAAGGGCGGTGGAGCTCTCAATCTCCATACCGGTTTCTTCTTCCTTATCTTTCATCCGACGTTCACCACTACTTGACATGCACTTGGCACTGTGCTTGGTGCCAGGGGTATTGGGGTGGCGACAATAGTAGTTATAATAATAAGGGCTAAAGATGGTCCAGGTCCTGTCTTAAGCATTTTACATACTTTTTTTTCACTCAATTCTCACAGCACCCTGTGGGGTAGGTGCTATTATCACCTCCATTTTATCAATGAGGAAACTGAGGTTCAGAGAGGTTAAGTGACTTACCTAAGGTCACACAGCTTGTGAGGTTGCAGCCCTGAGGGGAAGCAACTTGCCAAAGCCTGACCATAACTAATCACCAAGTGTCAGACCCAGACCAGGGCCATAAGACCTAGACAGGGGAAGTGATTGTCCCAAGGTCACATAGTGACAGAGGTGGCTTTCTGGCCGCCATCACTTCCTTCTGAGGCATGCACACAGTAACGCACTCACCAGCCCTTGTCTGGACAAAATCGGCCATGATGTTGGCAATGACATTGATCTCTTTGCAGACCTGGGGCGGACAGGGTGGGCGGCTCCCCAGGCAGGAAAGGAGGCCAGAGGAGGGGCAGGGTGGTGGCTGCCTCTAGCTGCGCGGGTGGCAGTGCTGGGAATGGCACAAGGGAAGGTGGGGGAGCGCTTTCTCTGGGAAGGGCAGAGGGGGGTGTCCAGCCCTCCTGGGCGTGACCCAGGAGCGCAGTGGGTCGGCCAGCCTCACTCACCTGTCCCTTCA
Source organism: Daubentonia madagascariensis (assembly GCA_023783475.1). NCBI lineage: Eukaryota > Metazoa > Chordata > Mammalia > Primates > Daubentoniidae > Daubentonia > Daubentonia madagascariensis. Next base: position 8,262,284 of record JAKFHU010002202.1, read on the forward strand.
GGACCCGCTTCGGGGCGAAGGAGACGAAGTTTGTGAACAGCTGCTTGATCCACTCGGCTACAGCGAGCCCTGACCAGTCCCGTGCGCCCACCGAGCGCCTCCCGCGTGCCGGCCACCGTTCAGGGCTCTGCCAGTCTCGGAGTCCTCGTGCAGCTCAGGAAGGAGGAATTACTACCCCATTTCTTAGCTGACAACACCGAGCCTCAGAGAGAGCCTCAGACCCGAGCGCTAACCACGACGCCATCCCAGCATTCCTCGGGAGGGCCCAGTTCCCGTGAAACACCTGTCACACACACACAGACATGCCTAGAGGCCGCATTCACACACGTGTCCATCTGCTCCAGGGGCAAAGGGATGCCTGAATCGAGGGCTCTTCCCCAGGCCCCACCCACCAGGTCCCTCCTGCATTCCAGGTTTGCCATTGGTTGTGTGACTCGGGGCCTCTCTGAGCCTCAGTTTCTTCCTCTGTGCACCAGGGCTACTTATAGCTCCTTGACTGAGGGGTTTGGCCAAGACAAAGAGCCTCACCCTGGGAAGCAGGAGAGTAGAGTATCCAGGTGCTCAGGTTCTGGGGTCAGAGGATGCTGGTTTAAATCCTGCTGCCATCCCCCAGTGGCAAGCCATGTGTCCTCCACAAGTTATTCAGCTTGGCTAGAGCTTTAGCTGCTGTGAGGTAGTGTGATGCCTGGGATGATGGATCAATCAGTAGATATGAGTTTTCCTTTTCCTCCTAAATGCTCTGTGCCTCAGTTTACCCATATGTGAGAAGCAGGATAATAACAGAATCTGTCTCTTAGGGTTGGGTTGTGAGGATTAAATCAATTAATTCATGCAAAGGTCTTGGAATAGTGCTTGGCACATGGCAAGTTCTCAATAGCTGTTAGTCATTATATTTTCCAGCCTTTGAGGGTGTATTGATGGGGGGGTAGGAAAGGACCCCACTGAAACTATTGCTCCCCAAGGTTTGGCTGCCCACAGGCATGCCCTGGGTGGGCTTGACCTGGAGGGGCTCTGGGTGCACTCACAGGATGGGGCATGTGAGGAAAGGGGGCCACAGAGGCAGTGTACTTTCTCACGCTCCCCTTGGAGATGCAGGAGCAGCGTATGGAAAGGCAGGTAGCAGTCAGGGGCGCTGGTCCACACACTGCCAGAGTCGTAGGCTGCAGAGCGACCCCAACACTACATCAGCGCAGCCTCAGCTACTGCGTAGTAGCCATGTGCTGCTAGGCAGCTCTGGGTTCCCTGACCCTGCAAACTTCCCAGGCTGGGCCTCCTTGGGCAGCCTCAGAAACCTCTGCCTGCAAAACCTCCCCTCTCTGCTGAGGCCACCCCCCAGATTCTGGCCTCCCTTCCTCCCCAGAGGACGCTGGTCACATACTCAGCTGTGCGTTCATCTGGAGGTCAATGGAGGAGTTGATCTCGAAGTCGACAGACTGATCAATGCTTAACCTGCAAAGAGCCAAGGACCTAGGACCCTCCAGCCCAGAGAGGGCCAGGGAGTGTCATGTCAGCTGGGTGGGAATGCTTACCCCAGGCAGCTGTGTAGCTGTACTTCAGGGTCCCCTCGAAGATCACAGACATGTTCTGAACAGAGATGTAGATGGGCTTGGCTTCCACCAACTCTTCCTGGCTGCTGGTGAGGGAACAGTGCTGGGAGAACAAATCCAAGTAAGGAAGGCATCAGGGCCCAGGAGGAGGCAAGGGGCTGCAGAGGGTTGGGGGAGGGGGCTGCTCTGGGAGAAGCTGTTTCCTGCCCTCCTGGAGCTCAGAGTCCAGATGGAGACAGAGTCACCCCCACCAGTGTGGGGCATCCAGGGAGCCCCAAGGAGCTGGTGAGGGTGTGGGAGATAGAATAATGGTCCCCCCAAACCTCCACATCCAAATCCACAGAACTTGTGAATATGTCACCTGACATGGCAAAAGGGACTTTGCAGATGTGATTAAGGATCTTGAGGTAGGTGGGGAGAAGATCCTAGATTATCTGGGTGGTCCCAATGTAATCACAAGGGTGTTGAAAAGTGGAAGAGCAGGCAAAAGGGAAGGGGGGATGTGACTAGGGAAGAGTGGCCAGAGAGATGTGGCCTCGCTGGCGCTGGAGATGGGGAAGGGGCCGCAAGCCATGGCATGGAGGTGGCGTCCAGGAGCTGGAAAGGGCAAGGGAATGAATTCTCCCCAGAGCCTCCAGAAGGAACCTAGTTCTGCTGACACCTAGACTTTAGCCCAGGGAGATCTGTGGTAGACTTTTAGCCTTTTTAATTGTAAAATAATAAACTCGTGTAGTTTTAAGCCACTAAACTTGCGGTAATTTGTTACAGCAGAAAATAGGAAACTGATACACAGGGCTTCCCTGGGATGACCCTGGGGGTAGGGGAGGACTTTGGAGGATAGTGAGAGGCTCAGCTTGGAAGGTGGCCACAGCCAGGCCCAAGAGGGCCCTGAATGCAGGGCAAAGAGTCAGGCCTGGGGTCCCAGGGGTGGGCACGATGGAGGATCTGTGCTGCAGGGGGCTTGGTCAGAGGTGAGTCTCAGCAAGGACTCTAAGGAAGAAAGGACCGGAGGGCAGGGACCAGAGGCAAGGGGGTTGGTGGGACACAGATTCTCTTGCTCTCTACCCACACCAACCTCTCACCAGGGTACTGGCTTGAACACACGGAATATGACAGCACAAAGGCAGCTACCACATACCAAGCGTGTGCTGCGTGGCAGGCACTGTGCTGAAAGTTTACACACATTTCCTGGTTTAATCTGCAAAGCCACTCCGTGGAGGTGGTTGCTGCTGTTGTACCCACTGAACAGAGATGGAAGTGGCTCAGACAGCTTATGTGGCTTCAAAAGGCCTCAGCAGAGCTGGGGTTTGATCCTGGGTCTGTTCCGCTCCAAATCCTGTATTTTAAGCCACTATGATACACTACGGCCCGCAATGAAAATCCATGTATTCCTGTTTCCCCCTCTGTTCTGATCTATTCTATTCCCTTTCAAGAGAACAGCATAGAGCATTCTCATTGTACCAGTTATCCAGCTCCAACTAATACCAATCATGGCCAATTTTATTTTATTTCTACCCTACCATATCGGTTTTGGATAACAGTTATATATTAATGAAATCTATTTTATGGCAGTCCGGTCTTATTGAATTATTGGTGATTTATTAAGGATAATATTAATATCTCAACTTCTCAAGGCACTTTTGCCACCTTTGATCTCTTGTGACATAGGTCTAGGATGGCATTATCCTCTTTTACAGAAAGGTAAACTGAAGCCCAGGGTCACGCGGAGGAGGAGCTGAGCTGGCCCTGGGTCCCCACCCCACCCCCAGCTGCGGGAGTTTTCTCCCCAAAGGGAAAGCGGCGTCACCAGCGCCCCCTAGTGGCGCAGAAACATTTACAAAGGCTCTGGTACTCTTTTATCTGCGTGCAGCAGAGTCCTCCTCTGTTGAGCCTGTTTTAGGGGGGTTGGGGAGGAGGAAGTCGGCTTTCAGACAAAGATAAGGTCCTGAATGGTGTCTGCCCCACCCCTGGGGCCTCAGACAGACACATGGACAGGGACCCAGGCTCCGGGGCAGCCTGATGTGCCAGCAAAGTGGCTGAGTCCCTGCCACTTCCCCCCTCTCTGTGTGACCTCCAAGCCATTTAACCTCTCTGAGCTCCTGTTTCCTTATTTGTTAAGCAGGGCCATTAGGGGGTATGATAAAGATAAAATGAAATACTTTATAAAGGCCTGGCCACTAGCCCACCCTTGGCTGTTACCGTCATCCTAAGTAAAGTCAGGAAACCCATTTTGCCAAGAGATCAAGCTCCCCTGCCTCCCTGTACCCCACATAAGACCCCCATCTTCCTAGGGCAGTGGAAAAGGGCCCTTTCAAGGCCTGACTCTTACAGGGGCCCTTGGAGAGGTTGACACACAGGGAGGTTGAAGAAGCATGTCAGGGTGTGGGGTGGGGATAGGTTCTGCCCCCCGGTTCCAAGTCAGGTAGAGAGGCCTGAGTTCTCCCGGCTGCCCTTCCTCCCTGTAGGCTGGGGACAAGTCCCAGGCTGTTCCTCCCACCTCCCATCCCGTGCCTGCTCACACCCTAGGCCTGACTCACCTGTGCAGCCTGTACTCGACTCACCCTAGAGACCCGGGTAGCTGGCACACTGCAAGGCTGTTTGTATAACCTTGGCAGTCTCCTGGTTCACTAGAAGGGTGGGCAGTGGCTGAGGCCTGCAGGTCCAGGCTGAGCTCTCCACTCCCACCCTGGCCTCAGCCATGGCTCACCTTTCTACGAGGCCTGCCAGCAGGCCTCAGAGCCCAGGGTTTGGACTAGGCCTCACTTTAGGTGCAAGCTAGATGGTAATTCTTAGGGGACACAGAGAGCTCTGACCCCGACCCCAGCCAGAGATCCTGGCCATACCCTGTGGATTCTAACATATAGGAACTCCATGATCCTAGTCAAATGGCAGCTCCTAAACCCAGCTGCACACTAATCCCAGCCTCGCCCAGACCATGCTGTGACACCCCCTTCCCCAATACAGACTGCGTCTGTAATCCTGGGTCTCACACTGGGGATATTCTATTTAGATGTAGTATCATTTAACCTCCCCATTACCTTATTGTATTGGGCAAGAAGCTCAGGCCCAGAGAGGGCAGGGGAGTTGGCCAAGGTCACACAGCAGTGGGCGACAGAACGTCCCCTGCCTGGGCTCTTTCTTCACCTCCAACCTGGATGTTCAGGTCTTGGGATATTGAACTTCACTCTTCCCAGATCTTTTGCTCTCCTTGGGGTTCCCAACATCCCTATCACCTGTCTCTGGGCTCTCCTGGAGCACACCCCAACGTCCCTCCACTGGCACCCCTCAAGTTTTCTTTGCTATGACAGTTGCCTGGAATTTTCTGACTGTCTGGACCACTCCGGCCACCTGGGCTCCCATGTCCTTGGCTTCTAGAGGGAAAGAGAAGGGAGGAAGGAGCAACTCAGGGGTGAGGGGAAGTGACACCAGGCCCCCTGGCCCACCACCATCACAGGGCCTCAGCGGACCCCTGCACAGAGTAGTGGGGGGTCCTGTTGACAGGTGAACACACAGAGGAGACAGACTCACCTGGCTCCTCACAGGTGCGGCTTGGGAGGTCTGGGGTGCCCAGCTCCCGGGGGCCCAGGGCCTGGGGACACAGAGTGCATTGCTGACCTTCCCCCTTAAACTCAACCCCTCAGGTACTAAGATAGTAACAGGAGTCCGGCTGATTGTGGTCATGGTTCTCGTGCCAAAGACGCAGTCTTTGCAGCCTCGCTTCCGTCCCACCCCTACAGGTCGCCTTTGCTGGCCACCCTGTCCTTGCCATCCTCTCCCGTTCTGAATCCTCATCTGCACAGGTCACTTGACACAGAGCATCGTCCACCTTGGATGAGCTCTTATGCTATTAAATTTCTTAAAATATAATCATATCGTTTTTGAAAATATAAAATGGGTGCCTGCATAGTCAAGAAGGTATAGAAAAAAGGAAATCAAATCACTTGTTAGTCCTTCCATTCTAAAACAGTCTTATTGAGGGGGCAGGGATGGGCAAGTATTTTATTCCTCTGCACGTTCATTTAATCAACAAACATTTACTGAGTATGTACTGCATGCCAGGCAGGGACGCGGAGGTGGGAAACAAGATGGCCCCTCCTCGCACGGGCCCTCTTTGGGGCTGAGGCTCAGATGTGGTGGCCTCACCCCCACCTCCCAGAACCAAGAGGTGACATGACTATCTGCGGAACAATGACACCCACTGTGCACTGAGCCTTATTGTGGGCCTGCTAGACCATAGCATCCCATGCCAGGATCACGGCTGCATTGTAGCCTCGCATAGTGGGTTCTTAGCACATAGTAGGCGCACAATAAATGCTTGTTGAATGGTATATGAAATGCCAGACACTGTGCTGAGCTCTTCATATGCCTTACCTTATTCTGTTCTCATGATAACCCTGTGGGTAGCTATCATCTCTGGTCTTCATCTTACAGGCAAGGGGTCTGAGCTCAGAGAGGTTCAGTAACTTATTCTAGATAACACAGCTGATGGGCAGCATTGGAGCCAGGACTTAAACTACAAAGCCCCTATTCTGTAATGATGTACAGTGCTAAAAACAGTCCCCTGTTCCTTTCCCAAAGAGCAGTCAACTAGACCAAAGGTTTCTAACAGTGTCAGTGGAGGGGACAGGCTCCGCCCAGCATCTGCACTCCCTCACCCCGGATTGCCCTAGTAACAGGCTAGGCTGTGGCCGCTGGCAAAGTGCCCACTGCCTACCCATGGCCACAGCCTCCTTAGCACGGGCTTTCACAGTCCCTGAACCCGGAGAGAGGGTGGGGTAAGGGCATTGGCCTGGGAGTCAGGGATGTCAGGGTGGGGTCCAGCCAGCCCCTGAACCACTCACTGTTGTCACTGGCTCTCTCTGAGCCTCCATGTCCTCATCTGTAAAATGGGGAAAGTTTGATCCCTGTCTTTTGTATCCAAGGAGGTACAGGGAGTGGACCCTATAAAAAGTACTATATAAGGACTTTTACTTGATAAGCATGAAATACCTCTGGGTGGGTACACAGGACTCAGAACATTGGCTGTCTCTAGGAGGAATTGGGTTTCTGGAAGAAAGCGGTGGCTTTTGAATTTTGAGTCATGCGAATGTGCTTTCAAAAAGTTACGACATACTGTATTTTACCCACAGCTGGAGCCAAGAACTCCCCTGTGGCAACTGTGACCAAATAGCTGGTTGCTGCCTCCCTGGAGCCCTGCCTGGTCTGCAGGGATGTGGACAGGAAGCCACACCCCGAGGGAGGGCCAGGAAACGGCCAGCAGGAGTGGGCTAGCTCAGCCCCTCCCTCTCCGGGGGTCCCTCCCCAGCCCTGCATTTGCTCCCAAAGCTGTCCAGAAACACGCACAGAGCAGGGCTGAGCCTCACCGTTTCCCAAGGCTTGGAGGTGTCACCCAGCCCTTGGGCTCATACCCACAGTCATCTCCTGGGTGCCCCTCGCTGAGTGGGTGTGTGCCCACTGGCCTTGCCAGGGTGGGGGCCAGAGGAGAGCCATGTAGCTTAGGCCTCCCCGGCTCCCGCGTCCTCGCGCTGGGCTGGGGGAGCCTCATTTATGAGCCTCATTCCTCCAGGAGCGTGAGGACCTCCTGGCCGCTATTGTCCTCCCGGCTGTTGCTTATGTTCCACTCCTGGGACCGTAGAGGGCAATGACCGAGGGTGCCCCTGGCCAGGGTACTGGCAGTCAGCAGCTGGGCCCGGAGAGGAAAGGGGGGCAGGCTCTGTCCTCCAGTGCAGCCCGGCGCCGGGGGCCTGGTACCAGCAGGTTGAGAGGCCTTTGGGATAGTGAATTAAAATACAAAATAAAACAAATAAAACCAAACCAAAAAACCAGAAAAGCCTATTCCTTTGAAATTAGAACCCTGCATGTTAGACTTTAAACTTTATAAGAAACGTAATATCAGCTATATTGTCATGCTGTCGGCTTTTTTTGCATTATGTCATTTAATCCTTTTTATTGTTTTTAAATCATTTTTATTGTAGTTGAATTATATTTACTACTTAATGAAATTTTACCATTTTTATTATTTTAAAGTGTACAATTCAGTGGCATTTAGTGCATTCACGATGTTGTGCAGCCATCAATTTAATTCCGGAACATTTTCATCACCCCCACATAAAACCCTGTACCCAACAAGCAGCCACTCCCCATTCTTCTCTCCCCCAGCCCCTGGCAAGCACAAAGCTGCTTTCTATCTCTGTGCATTTGCCTTTTTGGACATTTCACATCAATGTAATCGTATAATATGTGATCTTTTGTGCCTGGCTTCTTTCACTCAGAATAATGTCTTCAAGTTTCATCCATGCTGTAGCACAGGTCAGCACTTCCTTCCTTTATGTGGCTGACTAATAGTCCATTGTATTGCTGTACCCCACTTTGTTGACTCTTTATACCATCGTGGACATTTGCATTGTTTCCTATCTCATTTAATCTTCACAACTACCCCTTGAAGTGTCTTGATTGCCTCTGCTTTACAGATTAAAGAGTGAAGAGAGTTAAGCAACGTGCTCCAGGTCACACAGGGATGTAAAGCCAGGATTTTTTTTTTGTTTAATTTCAGAGATGGGGTCTCACTATGTTGCCCAGGCTGGCCTTGAACTCCTGGCCTCAAGTAATCCTCCCACCTTGACCTCCCAAAGTGCTGGGATTACAGGCGTGAGCCACCACTCCAAGCCTTAAAGTCAGGATTTGAACTCAGGAAGCTGGGCTCCAGTGCTGGAATCCCAGCCACCGGGACAAGCTGACCCTTTGTTCTTTGATACCCATCACCTGAGAATAATGAAGTCAGAGGACAGGGACTTTGGGAGCATAGCAGCTGGGGAAGGGGCTTCCTTGGGGGGCAGGGAGTGCTGGGCCACAGGACAACCTGGCACAACTTCCCTCCTCCATAATTCTAACCTGCACAACTGTATCATGGAGGAGAATGGAAACCCCACGTTAATCTGTAATAGACTTTACTTTTTAGAACAGTTTTAGATTTACAGAGAAACTGAGCAAAGTTCACATATACATCCCATACCCAGTATAAGTGAAATGATTAACATCTTGCATTAGTATGGTACGTTTGTTACAACTGATGAATCAATATGGGTACATTGTTATTAACTAAAATCCATGGTTATTCAGATGTCCTTAGCTTTTACCTAATATCCTTTTCCTGTTCCAGGATCCCATCAAGAATACCACATCACATTGAGTTGTCATATCTCCTTAGGTGCCTCTTGGTTGTGACAGTTTCTCATACTTTTCTTGTTTTTGATGATCTTGACAGTTTTGAGGAACACTGGTCAGGCGTACTGTAGGAAGCCCCTCTGTTGGGATGTGTCTGATTTTTTTTTCATGATTAGACTATTTGGGTTGTGGGTTGTTGGGAAGAAGGTCACAGAGGTAAAGTATAGTTTCATCACATCGCATCAAGGGTACCTACTATCAACATAAATCATGGTGACCTTGACCACCTGGCTGGGGTAGTATTTGTCAGATTTCTCCACTGTAAAGTTAACTCCCCCCCACCCCCTTTCTAAACTGTGCTCATTGAAGGAAAGTCACTAAGGCAGCCCAAAGTTGTGCTTGCCCTCCTGTAGGGCGAAGCATATGTATGATTTATTTGGAATTCTTCAGCATAGGAGATCTGTCTTCTCTTTCCTGCTTATTAATTTATTCAATCACCTACTTACATCAGTATCGACTCATAGATACTTATTTTACACTTCAGGTTATAATTTGATACTACTTTTTATTTTGTTGCTCAAGTTGTTGCATCTTTAGCCACTGGGATCTCTTTCAGTTGGCTCCTGTGTCCCTTTGACATTCTTTCATAAATGTAGGGTTTTTTTCTTTTCTTGAGCCCCACTTGAATTTTTAAAGATAAAATATGAGCTTTCCGGCACATTTCCACCTGCTGTGACAGTTTTAGGCCACTCCTCAAACCAAGACCAGGACTAGGATGAGGCGAATGAGGCCCTCACCTTGGGCACAAAATTTAAGGGGTGCCAGAAAAACTCAGTGGTCAAGATAAATATTTTAAGGAAATATTTTTAAAAATAAAAATTAGGGACTCAAACAGATGTCTGTATGCTCATGTTCATAGCAGCATTATTCACAATAACCAAAAGGTAGAAGCAATCCAAGTGTCCATCAATGGATGAGTGGATAAACAAAGTGTGGTCTGTCCTTAAAATGAAACATTATTCAACCTTCAAAAGTAAGGACATTCTGACACATGCTACAATGTGAATGAACCTTGAGGATTTACGCTAAGTTAAGTAAGCTAATCACAAAAAGACAAATACTGTATGGATCCACATATATGAGGTACCTAGAGTAGTCACATTCAAGAGACAGAAAGTAGCCGGGTGTGGTGGCTCATGCCTGTAATCCCAGCACTCTGTGAGGCCAAGGCAGGAGAATCAGGATTGAGCCCAGGAGTTCGAGACCAACCTGAGCAACATAGCGAGACACTGTCTCTACAAAAAAAATTTTTTAAATTAGCCAGGTGTGGTGGCAAGGGCCTGTAGTCCCAGCTACTCAGAAGGCTGAGGAGGGAGGATCGCCTGGGCCCAGGATTTCAAGGCTGCAGTGAGCTATGATCACACCACCACATTCCAGGCTGGGCAACAGAGCAAGACCCCGTCTCTAAAAATAAATAAAGTAATTAATTAATTAAAGAGACAGAAAGTAGAATGGAGGTTACCAGGGGCTGGGGGAGGAGACAATGGGCAGTTAGTGTTTAATGAGTACAGAGTTTCAGTTTTGCAATATGACATAAGTTCTGGAGATTGGTTGCACAACAATGTTAATGTATTTTATGACAGAAAACTGTATACTTAAAAATGGTTAAAATGGTAAATTTTATATTATGTATATTTTACTACAATAAAAAAATCAAAATGAATTTAAAAGATCCATGACGAACAAAGTATCAAAGCCTTAGGTCAACACTGGATCAGTATTACTAATTTTTCTGATTGCTTCAGGCTCCAGCAGGGCTTGTCATGGCACTGTTGTTGAGCTGGTCCCATGGTAGAGCAGGGTGGAGGCCCACTGACCCCCAGGTCCTCCTCCACCCATTCAGTGATGCCAAAATCACACCTTTAGAGGATAAGCCCAGAAAGAATTTGTGGCAAAGCTGGACCCAGAACCCAGGCTGAAAATTCCCATCCCACCCATGGGGGGGTTCCACAGATCTAAAGCTTGGACATATTAGCCAAGTGCTCAATAGCAAGAACTAGCTAATAAATCCCCTTCCTTGGAGCTCTTTAAGTTCCATGAGGCAGTTTCACAGAGTTCAAGGAGCGAACCTGGTCTACTCGGGGGTGTGTGGGGGGGCAATTGTTAAATTTTTAGGAACTTTGTGAGCCAATTATTAAACATAGCTATTCTTAAAAATTAAATTATATAAACTACAATGGAATAAGTAACATTCAAAACAAAGTTACTACTCAAAATTCATCACTTCTGAGTTATTTTACTATAGCTTACTACTATCAATGGTTTCGAGGTAATTGATACTATTTATTGTACCTGTATAGTGGAAATAACTGTGCTGTATAATGGTGAGCTACTGTGCATCTATTACCAACTTTGCATTCCGTGACATCACGTTGGTAGCTTGAAATTGGCCATGCTGGGAGTATTTACATCATAGAAATTGGCAAAGGCTACAAATCAGGCTTCCTGCCCTACTCCCCGAGTGCTTGTTGTTAAACTTCCACCAGCATACCACTGACCAGGAGTCTGAAAACCAGGCTTTGCCCGGGGTCTGCCCTGCTAGCTCAACTGGCTCTCAAAGCTTTGCCCTACCAACCAGCCCATGGCTTCTTCCACTCACCTTTCTACCGCTAATGGCACCTCTTCCAGGAAGCTTTCCTTGATTTCTTTGCCTGGACTTTTACCTCTTCTGCTTGTGTTTATACAGGATAATCTCCCCATCTCAAAATCTTTAACTTAATCACATCTGTAAAATTCTTTTTTTTTAAAAACTATGTAACACTCACAGGTTCCAGGCATTAGGGTGGAGCCATCTTTTGAGGGGAATGGGTAGGACAGCCATTATTCTGCCTATCACACTGTCATTGAGGGAGAAAATCATATAATATGATACCATTTCTGTAAAGCAGGTCATGATGACAAAGCCCCAGACCTTGATAATGTGTATGTAGGTCTGTAGAGGATTATTTGGAAGGACACGCACTAACTGTGAACTTGGCCACCTGGGGTGGGGGTGGGGGTGAGGATGGGGGAGATAATGTCACTCTTGAGGCCCAGGGCACTGCCTGGCTCCTTCACATTCAGGCACAGGCCAAGAGCAGGCCAGTGTGTCCAGGGGTCTCTAAAGAAACAGTGGAACTACTGAATGAGACCAAGCTACATGTGTGATCCCAGCATGGGCCACTCACTGGCTGGGGGACTTGGGTAAGCCACATAACCTCTCAGAGCCTCAGTGTCTTCAACTATAAAATGGGGTGATTCGTCCTCATCTTCCAGGTAGTTGTAGAGTCAGATGAGCTACAGCATGTGCTCAGTGCAGCACCTGCCCGGTCAGCTGCTTTAGCACCATGGCTCAGAGCATACTCTCCGGGCTGGGAGGAAGCTACTGCCCCCTCATACAGTTCGCTCCAGTGAGGCCTTGGCCCTCCAAGGCTGGCACAGGAGGAAGTTGCCCATCACGTGCAGACAAGTTCCTGCAACAGTGCCTGGCACATAGTATGACTTTACTACATGTTTGTGGATAGAAGAAATATGAAGAGAACCAAGGAGCCCAGCTGATCACCACTACCACTGCCAGGCTGGTCTTGGGGTGCTGCTTCCTGCTCATGCTGGAAGGGGGCAGGTAGTGGCCCTGGACATAGGGACATCTGAGCAGAAGGGCTCTAGGGTCCAGCTGCCTCTCTGATGCCCACCTTGGAGCCTCAGAGGGGCCCACTCCCCACAAGCCAGGGAACAGCCTGAGGGTTAGCATATTTCTGAACAGGCCTTAGGGCTCAGAATAGGGGAGACAGACAGCCACAGAGCACCCCAAAAAGAACCCAAAGACAGAGTGACAGAGTCCAGGCTGTGGAAGAACCAGAAGTGGTCAGGCCAGTCCTGTTCCCAGAGGCCCAGGTGCCAACACCTCGGGGACCCAGGCCAGTTGGGCCAGGAGTACCCCTTCCCTCAGGACTCCATGAGATCACCCATGGTTAGCCATGGGGTCCAAGCCACCCTACAGCAACAGGTCTACTTTCTGAGCTCCAGACCTCCCAGAAAGCCTCAGCCAGGGGCTGCCAGCTAATCTAGCAGAGAGGGGAGGTGGGGAAGGGGCAGAGAGAGACTCCGGAGGGCCTCCTGCCTGGCCAAGTGCAGGGCCCGAGGAGATGCTGTGGCTGCCCGGAGGAACCCACAGCTGGTGGGCAGAAACAGCCCCCACCCGGCCATCCTCTGCCCTCAAGAGGCTGGTGAGCAGCCAACTCCAGGCTTCCTGCCGTGCCCAGTCCCACCGGGTAGTGCTGAAGACTGGGGAGGAGAAGACAACCCCACAGACATCCTTATATCGCTGTTAACAGCAGTAACTCAAGGTGTGCACACACGGGGCCACCCCACGGCTTCTCAGTGGCTCCCATCTTACCTTCACTAAATCCTGTGTCCTCACTTTGGCCTCTAAGGCCCCACGTGACCCGGCTCCACCCACTTCTGGGCCTGGTCTCCTGAGCTCCTCTTTGCTCATCTTCAGTCACCTGCCACCACGTGGGCCGTGCACTTTATGCTATGCCAAGTGCGTTCATACCTCAGGGCCTTTGCACTTGCAGCTCTTTGCACTTGGGAGGCTTCTCCCCCAGATCACTGCTTGCACTGTTCCCGATCATCATCCAGGTGTCACCTGCTCAGAGGCCTTCCCTGGCCACCGTAACGGCTCGCCCTCCTGGTATCTAAATCACTGTGCTCTACGATGTCCCCCACTCCACTATTCTCGTTCCTTTCCGTGTTTTTATTCCCTGGCACTTGTCACTTTATGTCCACTCGTTTCCGTGTTTAGCCTCTGTTGACCCGCCAGGATGTAGACTCCATGAGGCCAGGAAACACCTGGCACCAAGTGGGTCCCCCAGGACCTAATTGTGCTTACTCCTGTGCTCTCCGGCCAGCTGTGTGGACACCGATTCCCAAGCCTATAGGTTTGTAAACACCTACGCCCTCAGACACACACCTTCTCCTGTATACAGTGGGCGCCACAGGTCCAACCCTGCAGCAAGGTCAGTGGCGTCACTGTGGGCAAAGCTACTCTTCTTGGATGTCACCAAGTCAGAGGCAACTACACTCACCCCCCCCTCCCCAGGTCCCCTCACCATTTAAATCTAAGCACTTCCACCCTGGCGATATCCTTCCAGATGACACCCGCCTCGTCCCGCCAGGCCCCCAGCCCGCTCCCGGGAAACCTTCACGAGGCACAGGACAAAGCCTTAGGCCTTCCCTGGAGACGCACACCCGTGTCTTCGGTCTCAGAAGCTAGGAGAAAGGCATGAGGCAGGCTCTCCCACAAAGCCCCCAGAAGGAAGCCACCCTGCCAACACCCTGATTTCAGAACTGTGAAAAATGAATCTCTGCTGTTTTCTTTTTTGTATTTATTTATTTATTTTCAGCTAGTCAAGGGAAGCAGGAGTCAGGTGGAGAAGGCACAAAGAAATCTGTAACTGGCTGTGATCGATTAGTTGTGGACACCACTGCACTTCGGCCAGCAAAATCTCGGTTGTTTTAAGCCACCCAGTTTGTGGTAACCTTAGAAAACGAATATACTCCATTATGAACTAAGACCTCTAGGACAGCAGAGCTTAAGATTGTGGAGGAAGGAAGCAAAAATGTTGCTAGTGAGTCACTAGGGGTGGCAGTGAGTGGTGCCACTCCCATGCCCACACCTGAACCCCTGGACCCGTGAATCCTGGCTGTGGGAGAAACAACGCCGTTGCTGGAGGCTGCCTTGGAGAATATACAGCCTCCCAGAAGACATTGCCCTGGCTCTGCGAGGCATCGCCACTTGGCTGGTGCAGTAACTGAGTCTTCAAAAGGCCATTCCACTGTTCTGTCAAGCCGGCTGCTTTAGGATACTGGGTCTATTTGGTTTTTTTGGCTTCCATAACAATTATCCCAAACTGGGTGGCTTAAAACAACACAAATTTACCTTGTCACAGTTCTGCGGGCTAAAAATTGAAATAAAGGTGTCAGCAGGGCCATTGTCCCTCTGAAGGCACTATGGAAGAATCCTTCTAGCCTCTTCTAGCTTCTGATAGCTGATGGCCATCCTCGGTATTGCTTGGCTCGTGGCAGCATGACCTCTGCTGGGTGTTTTGTCTCTTTCTTGGTTGTAGGAGAGGCCAGATACGATAATTTATCCTTTACCTTAGAAAATGGATATCTTGACATGCGCTAAAACAATGCACCCCTAGAAACTTCACTGAAGTGGAGAGCCCCTGAATTTGTTAGATGTATTTCCCACCCTCTGATATGCAAATGTTCTACCCTCTGAAGTGTTACTACTTCTTGTTCACTAGGTCAAATCACCATAATATCATCCATGTAGCAAACCACTGTGATATCTTGTGGAAGGGAAAGGTGATCAAGGTCCCTGCAGACTAAATTATGACCCAGGGCTGGAGAGTTGATATTACCCCTGGGGTAGGAAAGTGAAGGTGTATCGCTGGTGTTACCAGCTGAAAGCAAATTGTTTCTGGTGGTTGTTACCAACAGGTATCAAGAAAAAAGCATTTGCCGGATCAATAACTACACATCAGGTGTCAGCGGATGTGTTGATTTGCTCAAGCAATGAAACCACATCTGGAAAAGCTGCTGCAATTGGAGTTACCACGTGGTTAAGTTTATGATAATCCATTGCCATTCTCCCGCACGGGCCAAATAGGCAGGTTAAGTCGGCATGTAGTGGGAATCACCTTCCCCTCATCTCTCAAGTCCTTGACAGTGACACTAATCTCTGCCATCCCTCCAGGAAAACATTATTGCTTTTGGTTTACTATTTCTCTACTTAGTGGCAGTTCTAGTGGCTTCCACTTGGCCTTTCTCACCATAATAGCCTTCACTCCACAGGTCAGGGGACCAGTGTGGGGATTCTGCCAGAGGCTGAATGTCTATTTTAATGCATTCTGGAACTGGGGACATAACCCCAGGATGGGTCTGAGGATTCCGTGGACCCCCTGTGAGATGGACCTGAGCTAAAACTCCACTAAGCACCCGACCGCCATAAGACCCTGCTCTGACTGGTGGCCACAGTGATGCGTTGGGACTCCTACAATTAGTGTCAGTTTAGAGCCAGTGTCCAGTAACCCCTCCAAAAGTCTAATTATTTCCTTTTTTCTCAGTGAGAGTCATCCTGGTAAAAAGCTGTAGGTTTCTTTGGGGGAAGGCTGGGAGAAAGGGTAACAGTGTAACTTCTGTTGTTGCGCTTTGTCACTTGGCTGGCAGAGACCCCACACTTTCCCCTCAGTCTTCCACCTCCCCGCCTCGGGCCCACAGAGACTTACACGTAGACCCTCCCCGCACCTTTGTGTCTCACACCAGCCCACCCAGCTCTGTCTGTGTTGGGGAAAACTTATCCTCAAGAGTCTATTCCTGTAGAACCACTCTTGGCACCAAAATCTGTATCAGTCACGGTTCTACCAGAGAAAACAGAACAAGTAGGATATACTTATAATTTACATTGATTGCAAGGAATTGACTTATGTGATTGTGGGGGGTGGCTAGGCACGTCTGAAATCTCAAGGCAGGTGGGCAGAATGGACACTGTTGGGCAGGGGTTGATGCTGCTGTGACCAGGCTTAATTGCTTCTTCCTCAGGGAAGCAATTTCTCTTAAGGTCTTTCAACTGATTGGATGGCCCATTATGGATACTAAAAGCGATGAGATCCACCACATCTGAAATAATTCCCATTACTAAGTCACTGGGAGATAGCAAGTCACATCTGCATAAAATCATTCCAGCAGAACTTGACATAAGGGTTAAAGCTTATCCATTTGTCATAAATCACACAGGAACTGTGACATTAAGGAACTTGTACAAACAATCATCCTGCGGTTAGGTCATGAACCCAAATGCTGCCTTCACACAGTTACAAGAAAAGCTGACCCCTAGGGTAGGTTCACCCAAGTCCACAGCAGTTACCTGGCATCTGAGTGTTCTCTGGTCCAATGCACCATCTCTACATCTTGTCTATTTATGGGGTCGGGCTACATTAATTTTTATTTATTTTTTAAATTGATTCTTAAGGAAATTAGGTTAATTGGGTACAGAGGCTCATTCAATACATTGTATTATTGTGTTAGGAAAATTAAGGCCTTTCTTCTAGCTTTGAAACATACATAATTATTGTTGACTAATTGTATACTGTGCCATAGAACACTAGAACTCGTCCCTCCCATCTAGCTGTAATTTTGTATCCATTACCCATCCTCTGTCCCTCTTCCTGCCTCCCCTTCCCAGTATCTAGCGACCAGTATTCTACCCTCTACTTCTATGAGCACGATGTTCTTAGCTTCCACATAAGTAGACACGCACCTTTCCTTTCTGTGTCCTGGCTTATTACTTAACATAACACCTTACTTCGTCCTGTCTTTGCACTAGCAACATCACAGGAGTTCGTTCTTTCTCATGGCGGAGTAGTATTTCATCATGTACATATTCCATATTTTCTGTACCCATTCATTTATCTGTTGATTCCGAGTCTTGGCTGTTGTAAGTAGAGCTGCAATAAACATGGGGGTGCATATATCTCTTCAATATACAGATTTCCTTTCCTTGGGACACATGCCCTTAGGATAAACACCCAGTAGTGGGATTGCTGCATCATATGGTAGTTCTACTTTTAGTTTTGTGAGGAACCGCCATACTGTTTCCATAATGGCTGTACTAATTTACATTTCCACCAGCAGCGTGTAAGAGTTCCCTTTTCTCTGCATCCTCGCCAGCATTTGCTATTTTTGGCTTTTTGACAATAGCCATTCTAACTGGGGTGAGATGATGTCTCACTGTGGTTTTGATTTACATTTCCCTGATGATTAGTGACATTGAGCATTTTTTCATATACCTGTTGGCCATTTGTATGTCTTCTCCTTTTTTTTTTCCTTTTAGGGAGACGTGGTCTCACTATGTTGCCCAGGCTGGCCTTGAAATCTTGGGCTCAAGCAATCTTCCTGCCTCAGCCTCCCAGTTAGCTGGGACTACAGGCATGGGCCACTGCATCCAGCATGTATGTCTTCTTTTGAGGAATGTCTACTCAGATCATTTGCCAATTTTCTAATTGAATTATTTATTTTTTGCTGTTGAGTTGTTTGAGTTCCTTATATATTCTGGATACTAATCCCTTGTCAGATGAATAGTTTGCAGATATTTTCTCCCATTCTGCAAGTTGTCGCTTCACTCTGTTGATTGTGTCCTTTGCTGTGCAGAAGCTTTTTAGTTTGATGTAATGCCATTTGTCTATTTTTGCTTTTGTTGCCTGTGAGCAACATTAATTTTTATTTTAACCCAAATGCCACTAAAAATGCCAATTCTATTTTAAAAACATTTTAACAAAGAAGGACCAGAGTCCAAACAGATACAGAGAAGGATGTCTGAAGTCATCCATGTAGTGTTTCCCAAATGTTGTTCTAAGTAATCCTAGGTGCAGCTTGAAAAGGGCTTCATGGATGAATTGTTTGATCTAGTGTCTCCTTCAACATAAATTAAACAGTTTCCTTACTTCAGGGCTTCCTTAGCCTTGACATTTCTAAGAGGAGGGTTTCTCAAACTAACTTGATCATGAAACTTTGCCCTTTTCCCTGCGCTCCAGCCCTGCCTTCCACCTGGAGCTTCTCGATGATCCAAGTTCTACCAAACGGGGAAAGTCAGGCCCACAGCTGGGGAGAGACTTGCCCACAGGCACGTGGGTCCGCAACGTTCCCACTACAGTGCTCTCTCATGCTCTTCCTCTACCCAGCCCCTTCAGGCCTGCTGTCTGGGAAGGGACAACCAACAGAACCCTCTTTTCCTTCCCACGACTCATTAATTTCTCCAGCATGTTGAGTGTCTACATCTGCCACGCACCGGGCATCCAGTAGCAAACTAGATAGCCATGGTCCCTGCCCTGGAGGCGCTCACACAGCAGCGAGGGAGGACACTTGCACTCACACATAAGCGGCGTGCTTGTGGATAGACATCTCTAGATTTCAGGTGTCACTGTCCCGGTCATATCTCTTGGATCTGGCATTGCTGGGTGTGTGGTAAAGAATTAACTGCCCAAATCTGGGTTGTCTACACCATGAACATTCCATAGAAAGGTTTGGCCCTAGCCTAGCTCCTGGGAGGTAACCTCTAAGCTTGGAATGTCCTGCCTGATGAGAGTGTCTTTGTTTACTGGGGGAAAGGTGACTGGACATCAGATAGCTCATGCTAACAATGTGATTTATGGTGGGGGCCTCAGGCCACACAGTACATTATCTCTGGAAGTGTTGGAAACTGAAAGTTAGCCCCAAGTGGTCAGCTATGCCTATGTGACTGCTATGGTTTGAATGTGTCCCCCACAAAGCATGTGTAGGAAACTTAATCCCCAAGGCAACAGTGTTAAGAGGTGGGACTTTTGAGAGCTGAGTAGGCCATGAGGGTCCTGCCCTCCTGAATGGATTAATACCGATTATAAAAAAGGGCTTGAGGCGGCTCAGAAAATGATCGCTGAGTGAGTGAATGCAACAGAAAAAGTCCACTGCCTGAGAGGCAGTATTTATAGTCAACTCTGCCCTTACGGGTCTGTGACCCGAACAAGTCTCGCACCTGTGCAAGCCTCTGCAGAATGGGAGAACACCCAGATCACAGGGTTGGTTTATGACAAAGACTATACTATGCACATCCAAGTACTTTGAAAAGGACCAAGTGATTATTACATAAAACCTGAGATTTCTTCAGGTGACCTGGAGCCTCTCCCTTGTCAGATTGTAGACAAGTATAGTTTCTAATCTCCCTCCTGGCTATGTAAAGAATATTTATCTCAGTAGGGTGAGGCAACTCACACCTGTAATCCTAGCACTTTGTGAGGCCAAGGTGGGAGGATCACTTGAGGCCAGGAGTTCGAGACCAACCTGAGCAAGAGCAAGACTGTGTGTCTACAAAAAATAGAAGAATTAGCCAGGCGTGGTGGCGCACGCCTGTAGTCCCAGCTACTCAGGAGGCTGAGGCAGGAGGATCGCTTAAGCCCAGGAGTTTGAGGTTGCAGTGAGCCATGATGATGCCACTACACTCTAGCCAGGGCCACAGAGCAAGACTGTCTCAAAAAAAAAAGAGTATTTATCTCCATGGTTTATTGAATAAAATGTCACTTCTAACAAAGTATCTGCTATTTAGAATGCCAAAGGTGTTAAGTAGTAACTTGTAACTGCATTTCCCAAAATGTGGTGCACAGATCAGTCCTAGGCCTTTGTCAGGAAGGAAAACTCCAAGCTTCAGGCACATCAACATATTAAAGGCCCCAGAGGCCTGTAAGTGAAGAAATCTATGAACTTTCATCAACCTGAGACTTCCAAAATTCACTTGACCATAGAGCTCATTTATTGGAGTGATTCTTCTATAGAACTAGGATTCAAGAAAACATACTTAAAAAAAAGCAAACTTAAAAAGCTGCTATGGGCCAAAACTGAAATCTGGGGTTTTGCTTTTCAGCTATTTAATTGCTACTTAATAAAGACCCAAACCAATAATTTCGTAAGTATTCAGTACGTGGCATGTTATCATACTACACTGAGTAGTTGTTGTGGAAGCACTGACATTTCCCCCATGTCCCAACTGTCAGCTGTCTTGGGCCTTAACTGCTGTCCCCCATTTGCCCCAGTGGGGATTGGGCCAATCTGAACCCTGGTCAGCTCTGCTGAGGAGCAGCTTCCTGGCACTCTTTATCTTGGGCCCATGGAATCCAGAGTTTAACCCACAACCTGACACAGGGGCGTGGCCTCACTACTTTAGAAAACAGGAGATGAGCACCGCCAGCTGCCTGGGGCCTCAGGCCCCTAGCCAAATGGTAATGGCCTTGCCTCAGAAAAGCAATAGGCTTTTCTAGGCAAGACTTTATGAAATTTTTTTTTTTTGAGACAGGGCCTCACTGTCGCCCAGGCTGGAGTACAGTGGCACCATTGTAGCTCACTGCAACCTTGAACTGGCCTCAAGCGATCCTCTTGCCTCAGCCTCCCAAAGTGCTGGGGTAATTACAAGCATGAGCCACTTCACCTGGCCTATTTTATGAATTCTTAATGATCGTTTTAATAAACCACCAGGACATAATTCCCATGCATGCTCAGACTCCAAGTGTTTGGCAGGAGGGGCAAGTCCCATGGCTGTGCTTTTGCTAATGCTGTGACCCTTTTCTCCAGCTCCAAGACCCTTTGCATCTTTTCACAACTACTTCCTTGCCTGTAAAACTCTAAAAACTCCAGTGTCAAGTCATTTCTTCCTTCAAACATCGCCTTCACAATTTGTTGATAATCACTGCCTTCTGATAGTTCCTCTGTTGTAGAGGTATGCGGTTATTTGAAACTTTTTGCCATTTAACTCCTTAATGATCTTAGTGGGCTTCTGAAAGCATAACCATACATAAATCACCTTTGTACCTACCCAGCATCTTGCTATGAATTGTTCAGTGGATGTTTATTTGACGTAAGTGATGTTTCCAGTAAAGATTAATTTAAATGATCACAACCACGATACAAAAGGCCGATTCACTTTGCCAAAAAGAACACTGACCAGGCCTTTAGCATCCTACCCATAAATATTACACATGTGAAAACACACAGAACTTTGAAGATTAGTCTCAAAATTAATACTGAAAGAATGGATTAATATTGCATAAGTAAGGTCAGCTTAGAAAAGCATGACATTTGAGCAGGTGAAACTACTGCAGAATTGCCAAGGTGGAAGGTATTTAATGCCACTGACTTTAAATTTTGGGAATTTAACTTTGATGGGTTCGTACATAAGCCAGTACTGTTTAAATAAGGAAATGGGGGAAAACACAGGTATATGTTTATTCTTAGTAAACTAAAACTTTCAAATTGGGCACGGTGACATGTACCTATAGTCCCAGCCACTTGGGAGGCTGAGGCAGGAGGACTGCTTGAGCCTAGGAGTTTGGGGTTATAGTGCACTATGATCATGCTTATGAATAGCCACTGTACTCTAGCCTGGGCAACATAGTGAGATCCTGTCTCAAAAACAAAACAAAACAAACAAAAAACACCACCAAACACTTTCATGGCCTTACTTTATCATTCTTCACTGGTACAAAGAGTCTTTTTATAAAAAGAAACATTCAGGTTACTTAAAAATCAGCAACTCAACTGTTGACCACCTAAAGAAAATGGACACAGAATAAACTGCTAGGATGACAGGAGTCTCTGCCAGGGTCATTCATAGTAAAACTTTATTGAACAGAAAACCCAGCAAAGGTTTTCACCTCTGCAAAGTTCCCCCTGGTTTAAAGTAAAGCACTGCATTTTAAAAAGCAATTGTACATAAGTCTTTCCTAGAAAAGTCCTGCTAAAACATGTCTAGCAATTTCATTGATTATATAAAGTAGTACACTTAGTGTAATTTAAACATTCCAACAGGAATCAAATCGTACCAGCAGAACCATTTCTGCATCTATGACTTCTATATACAAACACACATGCAGACACACACATCTGGAAAAGTTCTTCAAGCATAAACATGCAACACCTAATGCCTTCTACTTACAATGCCTATTAAACTACATACAGTATATATTAAAGCTCCTCAGAATAAAGACATGAGAAGCCTTGCGCATTTTTTGTTTGTCAATTTGTATCATGGCTTCACGTCTTTCTGCTTTTGCTTGATCACAAAAGCATATCATCCTTGTTGTTTTTTTAATAACTCTGTCACTGCCATGTCCAGGTGAGGAAATCTAGTTGGAGTCAGATGATCCATTCCACTCTTGTTAAAGCCTATAGCAGCTACAGCACAAACACCATCAGTTTGCTATGGCTGGGGGGCCTTCTGGAAGAAGAGAGGCAAAGAAAGTCTTGAAGACGAGCCATGCTGTGCTCATAAATGAAGGGCTGGTCTGCTCGTCATCTAGTATGTCCCTGTCTGGAGGGAGGTGGTTGGGGTCTTCAGTTTCAGGGTCAGTGCCTTCCTACAGGTAACAAAACACAATGAGAACACAATTAGGCTGTAATGAACACCAAATAACTGGCCCCTTGTCCCATAGGGGCAGCAGCCAGGCAGCCAGGACCCCAGGAAATGATGCCCTAGTCTGGGCAGGGATATTTCTCAAGCTTCCACAGCACAACTGTGCTGATGATGTTTTCATAGTTTGAATACTCCTAGCAGCAAGTAACAGAGCAAATGAAGCAACTAGATCTTCAACTATTATTAAACTAGTAATTAAGTTAACCACTTCATTCCACTGAACACTCAAAATAGTAGGTTTAAAAAAACATTATTTACACATGTAAAAATGCAAATTGCCGTAAGACAAAAGTACCTGATGGGTTTTATGGCACATTCAACATTTTAAAAATAGTTGCTACTCTAAAAATAAATTTGAAAAAAATCCTGAAATATTTAGCCTAATAAAATGGTAAACCATAAGGCTAGAACTCTAAAGGTTCAGGATTTGCGAGCCTGGCATATCACGTCAAGCTCTCCCGGGCTCCATACCTGTAAGTTATTGTTGGGGTCCTGATTAACAGCTTCAGGAGGATGACCATCATTCGGGAAGTTCTGAACCGGCCCCTGTCTAAACGGAAACCACCCAACATGATGCCTTCAAAGGAAGCACATAAAAGTCCATCTTAGCTCATGTCACAGTGAGATTTACTCAAGAATCTAAGGCTCTCCTCCTCTAACCACAGCAGCACTCTGATTAGAAGCTCACAGCAAGACCATCTGCAGAGACATTCTATCACACTGTCTCCTAGACTTTCTCACTGGCTTGTCAGGTTCTTGAACGCAGGGACTGTTTCATTCATCATTGTACACCCAGTAACATAAACAGCACCTGGCACATAGTATGTGATCAATAAATGCTTATTTAGCTGAACTAAACCTCACACTTGAAAACCTCAACAGAGTGGGGGGAAAATACATACACACACAAAGCTATAATTATATGTAATATATAACATAATGATAATATTCTAAATTTGGTCACTTAAATATATGATTCTAGAGACTATATATAAAACTGACTAAAAGTTTTATTTGGAGAATCCAATTAAATCCAAGTCTTGAAGCAAATATGACAAAATATTAACAATGATTAATTGTGGATATATATTTGTTATATTCTAAATATTTCCCTATTTTTTTAATTTTAAGAAACTAAAATTAAAAATCCATTTTTACTGTAAAGGAAAAATTTCTTCTTTCAGTTTCAACCACAAAGATCGATCACTCTAGCCCAGATCTCTCAACTTTGGCACTAGTGACATATTGGGCAAAATATTTACCATGTGAGTTGTCCTGTGCATTGTAGGAAATTTAGCAGCAGCATCCTTTGCTTCTACCTACCAGATGCCAGCAGGGCCTCCTCTCCTAGTTGTGACAGCCAAAAATGTCTCCACACATTGCCAAATGTCCCCTGGGGAGTGTGGGTACAAAAGCATCCCCATTTGAGAACTACTGCTCTAGGCCACCGCTAAAGCCAAACATCAGGTCTATAAAGGTTCCCTGGCCCTTCAGGGCTATACTAACAGTCAGTGCCTGACCTTTATTCTGGAAGGCAGCTGTAGCCTGATAAAGACAAATATGTTCTTATTCAAAACAAATACAATTTTCCCTTCCATGGAAATTATACAGCATTATATAGCATGGCTGTATAATTGTGGTTCATGAGCCTGAAAGGTACCTTATCTGCAGGAAAAGTGGATAATATTCTTCTTGTATTAACACAAGATTAATGTGTTCTTGGGAACATACAACCAAACCACAAATTCCTTGTACTGCAAGTACCAGAATAATATACTATTTAAACACACCTCTTTCAGTAATGACTGCTAAAAAAAAGAGCAAAATCTGTACTTGGTTTGAGTCACAGTGTAGTGTAATTTGTAGTAAGGGGGTGGGGGAAGGAAAGAGAAACCATCTGCTTACAGGTACATAACCACGGTGGCCCCCATGACCATGAGGAATCTGCTTAGGGAGGAGTAGAAGTAGAGGATACTGAGAAAAACGGAGAATGTAGCTGCTGAATAGGTCCAATCCAACCAATCTCGATTTATCTCATCATCTTCTTCCACAATAGGGCCACCTTGTGCATTCATCCGCAAATTTTGATTGGCTCCAGGATTAACAACCACTTGAGGAGCAGCATTCTGATTGGCTGGCTGGTTTTCGGCTGGAAACTGGTTGTGAATAGGGGCTGGAGCAGGTGCAGAGACCACAGGTATCTCTTGTGCACTTGGTGATGGGACAAAAGCTCCTGATGCAGCTGTGGCTGCTAAACTAAAATAAAAATGATAGAGGCAGATACTGTTGAGAGTCAGGCACCGTAAAGACTGTGGCTCTCATAACCTTATTTACACAGGCGTCTTTTACTGTTAAGAGTTTTAAGTAAGTACATACACAGTTGATTTTTCTTCAATTTAGTGAAGAATTTCTTTACTAACAGTCATATCTATAAATGCCTTTTCTGGGTCATGTCTGTAAATACTTTTTCTAAGAGAAGCCACATGGTAAATTTCATGTGGAATTAAGTATCAAGGCCACTACAAAATTATGGTACCGTAGCAAATTAAAATTTTCACAAAATTTTAAAGATATTAAAAATTAAAAAGGAAGTAACACATTCTAAATAAAGTCATTAAACTATGTATCAGACAAAACACCCTGCATCAATACACAAATCAGGTAGCAGCTGTCATTTATGCTCTACTCCACTCACAGCACCAGCAGAGCAGGGCTCTGCAGAGACTTAGGAAAATACACTCATCTCTCCATTCTGAACTTTACAGGTGACACAGATGGAATTTCCCTCAATTCTGGGAGCCCTGGCCACACCTTGCATGGCGGGAAGGACTTACTACTGCATGTAGTACTGTCGTGCATAGATCTGCTGGAACCAGGAGAGCTGCAGCCACCCATAGGGTGTGTAGCCAGAGAAACCAGGCCCCAGACCTTGGAATGCCTGCTGGGCAGCTTCAGGCCTATACACAGATTAAAATAAACAAACAACAACAAAAAAACCCACTCATTATGAGTTGGTTGAGTTTGAATAAATGAAAACTAAGTTTAAATTTAAATCAGGAATTCAAAGAGACAGAAGAATGGGCTTTATGGCATTTACATGGTAGATGACTGTATGATGCACCTGTGTAACACAAGTACAGAAAGTGAATGACAAAAGCCCTCCTACCAGGGTCCAGATCCCACAGGAAAACAAGAACCCTTGCCAGCTGCTTGTTTTTGTGCATAGATGTGTAAACAAGCTGAACCTTTTCAGGTTAAGTAGATCCCACCCAATTTTTGACTTGCTGAGTCTCACTGCAGGTCTAAACGTATTGCTCATCCTTTAGAGAGCACCTCAAAAGCCACATTTCTCCCAAAGTCTTTCCTGAAGGAAATTTCTCCCCTCACTAGATCTGAATCTATAGTTATGTGTGCATGTGGTATCACCTGTGCATGCTTACTGACCACTTGACCTGTACAGGTTGCTAGATCCCCAGCAATCTTGTGGGGAGGGATCTCACCCCCATTTTACAGAGGGGAGCCCAAGCACAGCTTCGGGAAGACAAGGGATTTGTACAAGGTCACTGAGCTAGTAAGTAGCAGAGGTGGATTTGAGACCTGGTTTGTTTGATGCCAAACTCATGTTTCTTCAATCATGCAACACAGCCTTCAACCACTTAAGGCAGGGCATGTGAGAGTCAACTCTGGCTTTGTGCTTCTCATACAGCACATTCTTTGGCAGCACATCACAAAATTGAAATTATAATAGAATTATAGGAAGATCAGGAGTTGGTTGTGTGATCATCCCTTCAGGTCAAGTCATATCCTTAAGCAAAGTTATATGCACTGGGTGTTCAATAAATATTTGTTAAATGAAATCAACAAGTTTAAAACTGGTGAAATTCAAGCAGTCAAATATGGGCCTCAATTCTCAAGTTGTTCAGCCAGAAAAAGGGAAGCAGTTTTAAGTTTTTCTATCCAATAATTATACAATTTATACGCTGACACTCTTTTAACCAAATTCCACACCCAGAGTATTTCTAAAATAGTATTCCAATACAATTAGGTCTTGGCATGATACTGCTTTTGATCATTTAAAAAGTTACAGTGCATGGAAATGAGAACATAAAGTGCTTTCTAAATTTTGCTAGAGCTGATGATGGCATTCTGAACACATAAGATAACTAAAATGTTTTTACAGTTATATACTGAAGTATATAGGGATGAAACAACATGATATCTGGGAATTACTTTTAAATACTTCAAAAACAAAAAGGGAAGTGGCGATAGATGAAGCAAGCATGGCAAAACTTTGATCATTATTGGGTCTGGGTGATGGTGTGGGGATTCATCACACAGTCCCCTCTACTTTTGTGTATATTTGAAAGTTCCATTAAAGAAAAGAAAACCTCATTCATCAAACACCTGGCTTTATCAAAAATCTAAGAAAAGGGGAAAAGGGGAATTGGAAAATTTCAACTTGTACTTCAATTATTTTTTCCCAAAAGTACTTTCATAGCAAGGTGTTCCAGGAGCTATAAAATCCAAACATCAGATCATTTAGTCAGTTCCGGCTTTTGCTCTAAAGAAAAGCTCTAATTGCTCTAAAGAAATGGACGTTCTTCCTAGTACCACCAACACAGTCCTTGGCAGAATGCTTCTTAAACAGTCTCTCCCCTCTTGTCACCCATTGTTACAATAAACAAAGCATAAAACCACTCAGCAAAGCAGCTGCACAATGCTTACAACAGCTGTTTTTTCTGCAGCAGCACTAATTTCCTAGGAGGGCAACCAAGTGGTCAGCACAATGGAAAGGACAGCCACGTGGGAAGATAAAATGCCTACATTTTCAATACATGTGTCACCTACTTTTTAAAGTATTTTCCTAAAAGGCTGTTATTAAGAGAAGTTAAATATATGAGATTGTTAGTCTTTTATAAAGCAAAAGTTTTGTATGTTTTAAAGTTCTGACTATGTATGTGTGAACATATCTTATTCTTAAATTGATGCAAATGAGGCACATGCATGTTGTATAAACCTGGTTCTTTATTATAACACTCACCTTGAGATGTTCTCCCATCCAGAGGGAGAAAGGTTCCGAAGAACCTCCCTTTGCCTCAAACCATCACTTGAGGAATCACCAGGATGCTGTCCCTGATTAGGACCAGTGGGCTGCTCTGTGGATTCAGCAACCTAAATTAAGTGTAATATGAACACAGAACAAAGGATCTGATGCAACTGTCTGAAATCAAGCTAAAAGAATTATTTTGCTGTGAATGGCTTGTCTCCTACCTCTGAACATGACAAAATTAAATAGATGTAATGTTATGCAAAAAATATTCTGAAATTTGTTCAACAGAATTTTCAATATACAGATACTAAAAAAATTTACATTTTTTTCCAGAGTAACTATGCTGCAGTTTCACCAAAATCTTCCAAGGATGTTATCATTGGTGAGAAAGTTTCTCGATAATGCTTTATACATCTTATGGTACTAAATTTACTAATCCCAGAAATGAATGAAATTTGACCAACAAGACTTATAAATACAACCTAGCCAGCAACCTAAAGGAAAGGGAATTTCCTATGCTATGTTCAGATGTCTTAGGAAATACAGTTGTGATACAAATTTAGAGTGCATCACCACTCTGGAATATTAATAGTGTATATTTGAATAAACATTGTAAAATGAAAAATTAATACTTTTGACTGTCAAATTAAGTCTTTAGAGCCATGCACGATGGTACATGCCTGTAGTCCCAGATACTTGGGAAGTTAAAGTGGGAGGATCGTTTGAGCTCAGGAGTTTAAGATTGGCTTGGGCAACATAGCAAGACCCCATCTCTTTAAAAAAAAAAAAAAGCAAAACACATATAAGTCCTTAGAGATCACTTGATAAATACTGTGACTTTTTCCAATCCAACTAAATAATCACAATGAAAATTTCCAAAGGAAATATATTCACTTTTACTCTTTATAAAATTAATGGTTCCTTAGAAGAAACTTATGTGCTAAAGGTCAATAAAAACCCATTTTCAAGGGTCCTGCTAGTCCAGTGATCTGGATATACAGTACTGTAGATCAAATCATACCCCAGAAGATGGTGTAACATATAACTCCACTTGTCCACTATAGCACTAATAGAATAGTCTACTACTATTCTAGGAAACACTCACTTGTATTGATAACACAGTTTCTAATTCCTGGGGAAGAAACAAAATATTACTTGGTAAAAAGACTATAAAAATCTCTCTTAAGAGCTTTATTCAACTTTCTTTACTTATTACTCCTCTAAGAGTCTGAATGATACAATTGTTATAATCATGAAAAAGCAGCCATACCTTTGTGTTGATTTCTGGCATTTTTGAAAGACTCTTCACATTGCACACCAGATGCAAAACATGTCGTTTCTCCTGCTAAAAGTAATAAAGGAATTACTTACTTAAGGACTTGAACTCAACCTGGTAAATGCTTAAAAACATTCAAAAGTTAATGTGTAAGTGATGTACCTTTGGAAGCAAGTCCCTGAGACATTGGTGATCCAACAACAGCTTCCCAGAATAAATTAACCTCTGGTCCTCTGGACGCTGATCATGGAAAGAAAGAGAAACACAGGTTAGCATTTAGCCCTCACAAGTCCCCAAACATACAAGAAACTGTTTCATATGGATAATTTGAATATGTGTGTTTTCCTTACCACATCACAAGAAAATACTGTTTCAAAGGCCCTATATATAAAACTTTTATTTAGAAAGTGTTTAAGCTGGTCTCTAACATGCAAATAAATTTAGGATGGCAAATTATCTCCAGTCCACAAAACCTATGGCAACATACTTGACTTCTTAACTCCCAGGTAAACTGCTTTGTGCCATTAAAAACACAAATTTTATTTAGGGCTCCTATAGCAACTGAGTTTGGTTTCAGAGAAAACTCAGAGTACTCCCAAGGTCAGCCTTCACCAAAACCACCTAGCACTGCCCCAAAGTAAAATGAAGCAATTCTAAACGTAAGCCCTCACAGTGGATTTCCTGACATACAAACAAACCCTATGAAATTCAGTATCTGTATTTGAAGGGGAGAAAGTCTGAGAAATTGACTTGTCCAAGGTTATCTGCTGCTAAAGAGTCAAGATTCCAACCCCTCTTCTCTTCCATACCATAGGGACTCCACACCCTTTTATACAAACATCACTTTTAAAAATCTATTTTTAACTCCTTAAACTGTACTTAAAAATAATAGTCTAAAACTATACATACCAAAGTCAGTACACTGGAGATTACCAACTTGTCAACCTATTCTTGCCAGAATAACTGATTATGCAAACGTTGGGTTAAAGGTGTTCCTGCCAAGCAGCCTGGGATTATAAAGCAAGCTTTTAAAAATAAACAAAAGAAAACAGAAAAAACCTGCATCTACTTATCTACATACATCAGGACTTTTTGACACTGTGTAACTAAAGCAAAATAAACATATTGAATGCTGTGTTCACCACTGTTCTCACTGATGGACTTTATAGGTAGATCTATACACATGAATTTGTAAATTACTATCTATTGTATATGTGGAGTCCTTCGTTACATTTAGGAGTTCAACCACCAGAAAAGGTTTGAAAACCACAGCTTCCCGTGGTTTTGAATTATTCTCCCCACCTTTAAAGGTCTGAATTAACACTCTGTGTCTTCACCCAGGAAGCTGATTTGAAAAAAATTAAATATGTCAAGCAAACAACTATTATAAAGTAGGGTTCTTCACATTATACCATTTTATACTACAGAAAACAAACGGTAAGTATGCTTCAGCTATAATAATTTTTAAACACGAATTTGTGTACTTGAGAGATCTATTATGTACAATCTTAGGTCTTTAGACTTAACAAAAGGAGTGATGTCCCTCACCCAAGGAAACCCTCAAGGAAAACTCTCCTCCAAAACACTGCCTTTTACCAAATGATGCAACTATAGACTACACCTGCTTCACCAATTTGTGTACCTTAATAGCCATTCTCACCGCAACACGGCCACCTAGTTTCTTGGAAGGAGCTATGATGAAATTGCAAAGTGTGCCAAGGTGAATTCCAAAGGACACTGGAATGGAAGTTTACTAAACAAATTAGCAAATTTCAAAACATCACCTCAGAAGGAAAACTCACTTCTACATTCTTGACCATATGGAACAAAAACAGACACAGGAGCTACCACGGGTTGGAACTCTTCAGATAAGAACGCACAACTTCACGATCTTTTCCTGCCTGGATGCCCTCTCCTGTTTGATCGAGAATTACACTTGTGGGCAGTAAAGAAGACTGCTGACACTTACATAATATCAGAGCAGAAAGTAAATACAGGAAAGTCCAGCTCACAGCCTCATCACGTGGTAGGGAGGGCAGGCTGCGCTAAGGGTGATGCTGACAGATGTGTCAACCAAAACAAAGCAAGGAAGTCTCCCTAATTGAGGGACTGAAGTCTTAAAACCAGACTCAAGGCGACTCCTGCTTCCCTTCTACATCACTCTTTGCCACAAAGTGCACGGGGCTCCTCCTTGGGACCAAGCGATGGCTGTGCAGTCCAGTGCCACAGGGAGGGGCCAGGGCGGAAGGTGGACAGGGAGGGGAAGAGCCACGTCCTGCTTCTGGGTGTGAGACCTAAACAACTGTGTCTGGGCGCCCACCATGCTCCTCTAGCCACTGGCCGGGGGCTGGCACCTCTCCCTCCCCGTTGAGAGGCTACATTCAGACACCTTATTTCACAGCATTTTTTTTTCTTATTTCTATCCACTGACTGCAAGCCGAATGAGGAACACCTAGTCACCCGGCCATTTGGAAGAAACTGAGGCTTGGAGAGTGAAACGACTCGCCCAAGGTCAAACTGCTGTTTCAGTGGCTTGGCTAAGGCCGGAAGCCAGATCTGGGGACGAGGAAGGGGTCTGGGGAAGTGGGGCTGGAGTGTGACAGCCTTGGGGGACCTGGGGACACAGGGAGGCGAGTGACGGGGACGTCAGCCCGCCAGAGAAGGGGGGTGACGGCGGCCTGGAACGAGGAGGTGACAGCCACCGGGCAAGGAGAGGGGGCGCCTACGGCGGTGGGGCAGGGAAGGGGGGAGACCACAGCCCTGAGGTAGGTGACCAGGCGAGGGCCAGCCGTGAGAGGAAGCCGGCGAAGGAGGCGGCTCCAGGAAAGGGGAGGCGGACGTGGCATCCCTAAGGGGAGGTCGGGGCTCTCTCACCGGACGCTCGGGGTAGACGCGGCTCAGGTGGGCCTTGAGGTGGCCCACGCTCCAGCTGCGGTCACCGCTCAGCTCCAAGTCGCGGTGGCGCTGGTTGGGGCTCTTCACCAGGAGCGTGACGGGCTCGGGCTCCGGCTCCGGCTCCATGTCGGCGGCGCTGTAGGGACTCGGCTACGCTCCGAGGT
Source organism: Daubentonia madagascariensis (assembly GCA_023783475.1). Lineage (NCBI taxonomy): Eukaryota > Metazoa > Chordata > Mammalia > Primates > Daubentoniidae > Daubentonia > Daubentonia madagascariensis. The sequence continues at coordinate 8,294,418 of JAKFHU010002202.1, forward strand.
GGCAGGCAGGCAGGCGGCGTCGCGGCCGCCCGCAAGCTCCGCAACAACCGTTCGCGTCTTTTGGGGCGCGCGCCCCCGCCGCGGGAGCCTTTTATTTGCGCCCCCCGCCCAGGCTCTGCGGCCAGAGCCCTCTGTGGCTGCCGCCCATTGGCTGAGGCGGAGGCACTGCCCTAACGTGGTCCAATCGGCGCCCGGATCCGGGTGGCGGAGGGGCGGGCCGAGCACGTGGGCGCGGGCTGATGCAACCCGCCGCCGTTGCGTCACCCCGAGTCGCGGCTGCGGCGCGGGCGCCGGGCTTCGGCGGCCATGTTTGGGTGCGCTGCGGACGGCGCGCGAGGCTGGGTCCGGAGGAGCTGGGGGCCTCTTCTAGCTCGGGTTGCGGAAGGCGCCCGAGGCAGGGGTGGGGAGGGGGGCATCCCGGCTGACTCCAGCTTAGCAGTCTCTGCAAATTGTTTCCTCACAAAGCAGCACCCCCGCCCTTTTTGACCCCTGGCGCCCAGGCCCACTTCCCCTTGTCCTCCTCCCGTGGCCCCACAGCCCGTCCTAAAGGGGAAGCCTCCCCGCCCGACACCAGCCTCGGCGCCCAGGATAGCGGGGCGGACCCCGCGTGTGAGCCCACCCCAGAGGGCGTTCCCGATGCCCCGTAGAAGGGCGAGGAAGAAGCAAGTCCCGATCTTCCTGGGACGGAGAGGAGGGACACATCCAGGCAGCTGTTGCTAATTTAGCTGGGCGGCAGCCTTGAACGTCCTACCCCCAAATGACAGCACCCTTATTACCGATGGCGAGCTTACACTGGGAGACCCTCGAGACAGGCATCGCTTTATAGACACGCACACGTGCTTCCTTTGCACAATGGGGCTGAGACGGGGAGGGCAGCGCTCTCAGATTCCTGAAATGTGACCACAACGGCCTCTCAGTTGTAGGCACTCGCTCCTTCTTCTCTGTAGGAAAAACTTGAAAAATGAAACTGGCATTGTCCTGGCTCCGTTCTTGTTCCGTTGGGACACCTGTGTTTCCAGGTGTGTGAGGAGCTTGACAAGGGCAGGAGGGTAACAGGAGGAGTCTGGTCTGGTTGGTGGTTGTATTAGTTTGCTGCAGCTGCCATAACAAAGTACCACAAACTGGGTGGCTTAAGCAACAGGAATTTATTGTCTCACAGTATTGGAAGCTGGAAGTCTAAGATCAAGGTGTCTGCAGGGTTGGTTCCCTCTGAGGCTGTGAGGGAGAGTCGGTTCCATGCCACTGTCCTAGCTTCTGGGCAGTCTTTGGTATTCCCTGGCTTGTAGGTGTAGCACTCCAATCTCTGCCTGCATCTTCACATGGCATTCTCCGTGTGTGTGTGTGTGTGTGTGTGTTTTCATGTCATCTTCCCTCTAAGCATGTCTGGCTCTGTGTCCAAATTTCCCCTTTTTATAAGGACACCAGTCATACTGGATTAGGGCACACTCTAATGACCTCACCTTAACTTGATCATCTGCAAAGACCTTGTTTCCAAATATTGTCAAATTCATAGGTACTAGCCGTTAGGACTTCAACATCTTTTTGGAGGACACAATTCAATCCATAACAGTTGGCCTTAATATAACACAGAACTCAGCTGTCTCTATATTAAGAAGGGAGTTTGAGAGCTTTGGAGATAAACTGTCCCTGTGGTCAGCTTTCAGTGATTGGTTTTTGTCTGCTTAAGGAGGGCTCTGACCCTTTTCCTCAAGGCTGGTTTCATGGGCATGGGACCTGAGCAGTCAAATGTGGCCCCATGCTTGGTGGAATGCTCTGCTGTTATCATCTGTAAATTCTTAATAAATTTTAAACAGAAGCCCTGCATGTTCATTTTGCACCGGGCCCCACAAATTATGTAGCTTTTCATACATCAGGATGGGAGAAAATGACTGATTGTGATCTGGTAGTCTTGCTCCTAGCTAGACGCTAACCAGTGGGGCAAGCCCAGATGAAACAAGCATGGGCCTTAGAGGAGGCAGCGAGGCAGCGAGGCAGGAGGTAATGGCTTCATTGAGAAATTACATATGCCAGTAGCATGGTTTCCCCCCGGCCTAGTGACAAGCCTCAGGGCCCCTTAAGACAGCTCATCCATTTCCACTCTGTAGTAAGAAAGTACGGGAGTGTGGTTTTTGTCCTAGGGAGAAGACAATCCAATTTCTGTGATTCCCTCTTGAGTTATCTCCCAAGTGAGATATAGTTCCTTTTAAAGGACTTCTGCTTATAGCACATTTAGGAAAACACTAAATTCAAGTCAACAAGTGTGCCAGGAATAGACAGAGAAACACAGCATGACCCTGCTCTCCATGACCTTACAAATATAATGGAAGTGATAACAAAAATACAGAAATAAAAGATAATCCAAAGTCTCTTACATTTCTGAAGGACTTATGATTATATTGAGGGATTATGCTGAGAAAAAGAGAAGAGAGGGGGTCAGAGAAAACTTGATGGGAGAGGTGGAATTGGAGCTGAACTTTGAAGGATGGGTAGGATTTGAATAAAAATAATAACAGCAGCAATTATTGATTAAGCCCAATGGGGTGCCAGTAACTTTATATACAGAATTTGTACGGGAAAGTATAGCTCAGTGCGTAAACTCATGGGCCCAGAGCCAAATTGCTTGTTTTCAAACCCAGCTTTTGCCATTTAATGTCTAGGCAAGTTACTTAACTTTTCTGCACCTAATTTTCCTCATCCATAAAACGGGAATAATAATAATAGTATCTATTTCATGGCATTGTTGTGAGGCTCAAATGGTATAACATTGTTAAAGCTCTTGGGACAGACCCAGACATTTAGTAAGTGCTCAATAAATGTTAGCCACTAATATTTAGAGGACTGCCAGGAGTCCAGTCCAGTGGTTCTGTATCTGGCTGTGCAAAAATATTACCCAAGGAACTCTTTTTTAAAATGGAGTGTTATGATTTGAATGTTTGTCCCCCCCAAAACTCATGTTGAAATTTAATTGCCATTGTGACAGTATCGACAGTTGGGACCTTTAAGAGGTGTTTAGGCTGTGGGGGCTCTACCCTCATGAATGGACTAATGCTGCTATCGTGAGAGTGGATTCCTTACTGAGGGAGTAGGTTCACCTCCTCTTGTGTGTGTTCTCTCTCCATCCCTCCCACTCCCCGCCTTTGCCCTTCTGCCATGTGATGCCTTCTGGCATGTTATAATGAAGTAAGAAGGCCCTGGCAAGATGCTGGTGCCTTGCTATTGGACTTTCCAGCTTCCAGAACTTTGAGCCAATACGTTTCTGTGCGTTATAAATTACCCAGTCTGTGGTATTCTGTTATAGCAGCACAAAATGGACTAAGAATGAAGCGTCCCACAACTCCAAGTATTGGCAAGGATGTGGAGCAAGCAGAATGGTCATACAAGGCTGGTTGGAGTGTAAAATGGTACAACCCCTGTGGAAATTGGTCTGGCAGTTTCTCATAAAGTTAAACACACACCTACCCAATAACCTAATCATCACATTTGTGGGGATTTACCCAAAAGAAATGAAAACATATGTCCATGCAAAGACTTGCAGAAGAATGGTTATGGCAGCTTTATTCATAATACCACCAAACACTAGGAACTGTTCAGGTGTCCATCAACAGGAAACTAGTTGAACAAATTATAGTATATCTACACAATGGAACACTACTCAGCAATAAAAAGGAAAAACTACTGATACATGCGACAACACAAATGAATCTCAAAACCATGTTGAATGAGACAACCAGACAAAATGAGTACATATTATATGATTTCATTCATATAAAACTCTAGAATAAGCAAAACTCATCTATGGTGACAGAAAACAGAGGAGTGGTTGCCTGGGGACGTAGGTGGCAGAGATTGACTTGGGAGGGGCATGGTAGTGGTGTGCTAAAGCCAGCTTGCACTAGTTCACAAAAACTGATTATGAGTCTATCTGCTCTGCTTTCAGTGACATCATATTGATAGCTTGAAATTGGCCATAGTGGGAGTATTTACACCACAGGGATCAACAAACACTATAAATCAGAGCTCTTTTCCCCCCAGGGAACCATTTGTTAAACTTTTACCAAAAGAGGTGTGAAGGAAATCTCTGGGGTGATAAAATGTTTTCTGTCTTGATAGCGGTATGGGTTACAGAGGCATAGACATTTGTCAAAATTGATCAAGTTGCACACTTAAGAATTTGTGCGTTTCACTGCATTTATATTATACCTCAATTTTAAGATATTTTTAAAAAAATAGGACAGATGTCTATGTCCCATTTCAGGACTACCCAACAGGGCCTGATGCATCTAGTTGGGTACCGGTTCAAGGGCTAGATTTGGGAACCACCAGTTAAGCGTAACAGTAAGTACGGGGTTTATTTTAAAATAATAATAATAATAATAATAATAATAATGTCAGTGAGAGATAAGAGTGGAAAGAGGTTTTGGGACCAGCTCAGAAAAGACTTTGCTTGGCCACCCTTGGGAGTTTGGGCCTTATTTTGTGGGCAGTGGGAGGTCTTTGAGCAGTAGAAGGGACACAGTCAGAATCAGTATGGATCCGGGTCCTTATGGTGGGGGAGAGACTTGAGGCCAGGAAAGCCAACCAGTTTATTCAAGAGGAAATGTGGATCAGCACTAGGATAGACCAAAAAACAAGAGTGAACAAAGTGGGAAAAGAAGATGTAGAAACAAACCAGGAGGGAAAGAAGAGCAGGGAAAGAAAAATAGCCGGAGGGAAATCCGTATTCTTAAATGGGATTTCTGGAATTGTGGAGATGAAATGACCGTGGAAATTTTCAGCTTGACTGTAGGAGCACTGCTGTGTCGCTCTGTCTCCGCTGTGACCTAATTCATGTTTAAATTCTGAGAGGGGAGAGGGATGGAGGAACCAAGACCCGTCTTATTTTATTTGGTTTCTAGAGATCCCCCGGATAATTCCAACTCCAACCAGAAACTCTGCCTTTTGTTCATTTCTGAAGTCCTAATTTGGCCACACACACAAGCCATCTTCTTTAGCCCAGGAAATGGACATCCTGTTCTGCACTCACGAAATCCATCCCGTGGCAACTCTCCTGCCCACACTAAACCAGAAGCGGCTTTCTTTCTTTACCAGTAGCCCCCAAGGCAAATCCTCCCTTAAAATTGTGGCCAGTGATAGCAAAATGTTTTAGTTGGAAGGAAGGAGGAATCTCAGACTGTGATTCTCAACTTTTGAAGGCTTGTGGCACCCACTTCCCTGTTATTTCATGACTCTGCCACCTGTCTCTTAAATGTGTTTTTTACGTACATTTTTTAAGTTGAAGAAAATTAAAACTGAGCTGGTTTTAGAGAACCCCAAAATGTCTCTTGACTAGGAGACACCAAGGGGTATGACCAGTCAAGACTGACAACTGGGGCCAAACTATGGCAGCAGAACAATGGGTCTGATAGTTAACTGCAAGGTACACTTTTAAACTCAGCCCATACAAAGTTTAAAAATTTACCCAGGGTTGCTCGATAAGTCAAACCTAGAATAAATTACCCTACGACCCAACAATTCTTCTCTAAGGTATATATCCAAAGGAATTGAAAACAGGAGTTTAAATAAAAATTTGCCAGTGAATATTCATCGCAGCATTATTTGCAACTGCACAAAAGGTAGAACCAACCCACCAACTGAGGAATGGGTGAACAAAATGTGGTATATCCACACAATGCATTATTCAGCCAAGCCATAAATAGGAATGAAGTACTCATACACTGCATCATAGATGATCCTTGAAAACATTATGCTAAGTGAAAGAAGCCAGATGTAAAAAGTCACATATTGTATCTATTTGTATGAAATATCTAGAATAGGCAAATCCACAGAGACAGAAAGCAGATTAGTAGCTGCCAGGGGTTAGTGGGGAGTTATTGCTTAATGGTACAGGATTTCCTTTTGGGGTGAAGACAATGTTTTGGAGCTAGATAGTAGTGATGGTTGCACAACATTATGTACTAAATACCACTAAATTGTACACTTATAAATAGTTAAAATGGTGAATTTTATGTTATGTCTTTTACCACAATTAAAAAAAACAAACACCTGCTCAGGCTTCTCTGTTCTATTGAATGCTATTTCTCAGCCTTTCCTCCAATAGAGGGAGGACTCCAGATAAAATAACCACCACCACACAACAAAAATCCTTACAAAAGGGACTTAGATCTTGGACAGGATAGGTAGGCGGGTGGCGTCCACCTGATTTAATAATCTCTCTGAGTAAATGCTGGACTTTGCTCTAGATGGCTCCAGGTTTATGACTCTCCCGGCTGCCTAGGTCTGGCTCCAGGGCAAACAAGAGTGAGGTGGACCCTGCCCTCCAGGCCAGCATCTAGGGCAAGGGTCACGGCTGATCTCTGAGGCCCCAGGTAACCTCAGAAGCCCATGTTCTTATTTCCCCATTACAGTCTCCTCCTAAATAGTCTGATTGCAGTCCAGTATTTTACCTTAAAGAGAAAAGAAAAAAAAATATTTCTCTTAAATTTCATGTACCTTTCCATGTACACAGAATCTTTTCTGTACCCTAAGTAGAATTTTGGTTACATGTTACTTTCTTTTTTTCCCCAAGCAAAACCCCCACCTTCCCCAAGCTGATTTCAGACTAGACCGAGCACTTTGGCAAAGATGTGTAAGACTACAGAAATAGCTTGTAGCAACGTTCTCATTAAAATGGTGGAACTTTTTAATCTCCTCCATGAATTTATTTCTGCTTGCTCAGCCCTCCCATGCTATACTAGCCCATGCAAACACCTCATTCTTCCAACTCTCTTGTCTCTGACCTGGTTGGGTCAGCCTTTCCTGCCCCAGACCCATGCCCATCGCTCAGGTGTCAGGAATTAATCCCTGGGTCTGGTTCTTTGTGAACAGGCTCCAGCCCCTCCCCCTGCACCTTGCCCTCAGAACCTCCTCACATTAATCAACCCTGCCTTTCTCCAGGAAAGGACCCTTGACTATCACCTCATTGAAGGAAGCTCTTTCCCCACTTCCTCCCTCCCGTGGCTCCTTGTAGGGTGGCATGCATCTTAGCAGCCTTTCTTGATCTGAAGGTTTACCTGTCTGCAGGTACAATCTATTGCCCTCTAGGGTTCTCTCCCAAGATCTCACCCAGCACCTTCGTCAACTGGCTCATGTGCTTCCTTTCCCTCCCCTGCCCGGCTCAACGACCCCAACATCCAGCTCCCACTCGCCCTCACAATGCTCAGCTTCACCTCCACTCCACTCGTTGGTATGATCCATTCATTGGTCATTCATTTGTTCACCTGACAAACACTTATTGAGTGCCTACTCTGTGCTGAGCCCTGTGCTGCATATGGCGGTGCAAAGATGAATCACATATGGTCACCCTCAGAGCTGACATGCAGTCGTTCAGCCATCTCAGCAGTCAAGATACTGAAACACCTCTGTGCCAGTTGTTCCATAGCCACTGTCCTGAGTATCCTCCAGCTGCCCTGGGCCCTCCCCCAAGGCTTCAGGTCCCCCTACCATCCAGCAACTACTAGACTTATCCCAACTACCACCTTTGAAGGCCTCATAGTCAAGTGGTGGACACCTTAGAGTTTGATACTGCTCAAAAATGTTTACCTCCTCCAGAATGTGAAACTTTGGAAGGCACACGTGCTGACCACAGCTCCCCTTTGTTCTTCTCCATCTCCTGCTCTCCCATGCCCACTGCACCCCCTTTGTGTCCTCATGCCACCAGCCCGTCAAACATTCTCAACCCTTGCAGCTCACTTCCGGCCTCTCCATCCACCTTGGAGCTCACAGTCAGCCACTTCTGTGTGCTCTGGTCATCCGCCTTGAACCCCTTGTGCTTTGGTCCTCCATCCTTCTTGTTGACCAGCCCCATCATTGGGGAACATGTCACCTGCACTTTCCACATTTGCTGTCTGAACTGGTGCTCAGGAGCCCCCCCGCCCCCCACCTCCCGCCGCCACCAGGGCAGATCACAAAGACAGGGGTCCTGAGAGTTTTGTATCCTTGGGCTACCAGGCTCCATTCAGCTCTGCCTTTCCTGCTGCTTGGCAAACATGTCCCCGCATTTTGTTGGTTTGTCATTACTACCTCTTCTTTAGTTATCCTCTTCCTTGCATCTTAAATCTTTCCCCTCTGACCTATAAATACACTCAGGTCTCTATTACTTACCCCCCACCCTGTAACAGAGACATTTATTGCTCAAATGAACATTCACATGTTCCCCCAAATTTCCCAGCACGCTTGCAGTTAGGTGGAGCCCTGTGACTTCTTTGGCTAATGGGCTTTGAGTGGAAATAACGTGCCCTTTCTGGGCCGAAGCATTTAAAAGCCAGTGCATGACCTTCCAGCTCTCTTTCCTTCTTCAGTGAGCTGGAGGCTTCTGGCTGAGGCAGTGGCCTCACAAGATGGGAGTAGTTTTCATCACTGAGTCTTGAGAAAATGTGGAGAAGAGGGGCCCTGAAGAGCTGCCTGACCATCATAGGAATATTTGTAAAACAGAAATAGATCTTTGTCATGTAAGCCACTAACACTTAGAGGGTAATTTGTTACGCGGCATAGCCGAGCATTTCCCAGACTAGTACACCCCTAAGGTAACAGCAATCGAAACACCTTCCCTTGAGCCTGTCCTTCCCTCAGGTTTCCACCCTATTTTCCTCCATCTCGTCATGGCTGGCTCACTCAAGTATGAGGTCTATAAGCATGTCCACTGTTTTCCTTTCCTCTCCACAAATTCATTCCTCAATTCCTGGTCCCTGACCCACCATCTTACCAAGTTATTCTATGCGAGGCTCCAATGAGGCCAAGAACCCCAAATCCAACAGCACTGCAGCAGCTTCAGCTGGTTTTCAGACAGATACCACATGGTCGACTCTGTCCTTCCTCTACCCGCTCTCTAGTGCCTTCCCATCGGGGTTTCCTCCTGCCCCTGCACTGCTCTTTTCAAGGCAGCTTTACTGGCTGTCTCTTCTTCGTCCTGCCTCCTAATATAACCCTGCCCAAGGTCTAGCCTCGGCCCTCTCTGTTCTCTGTACTTTCTCTCTCGATCTCACCCAAGCTGTGCCTTCCATATTCCTGACCATGACCATGACTCCCAAATCTATTTGTGGTTACTGTTCTCAAAGAGCTTCAGGTTAACAGTAGAACACCTTGAGCTCTTCCCAGCCTCCAGGACCACAGTTCTGACCAGCTGGATGTTCTCACACTTAAAGCACCAAACCCAAACCTACTTGCTCTCTCTTTCCCTCCTGTCCTCCATATTACATGGCTTCTTCATGCTTACAAGTGCCAAGGCTCAACTCCTGGGATGCCATCTCCATTCATATATACATCCAGGTAACTCCCAGTTCTGGAAGATTCTATATCTTCATACTGTCCGCCATCTCTTCCCTCTCCCCCATTCCCTCTGCCACTCTTAGAGTGCTGAGCCCAGTGCCTCTGAATTACTTGGGAGTTCCTCAGCCTTACAGCTGGGGCCTTCACGTTATGACTTCCCCAGTCTTATTTTCCCATGTCCACATCCGTCACACTCCAAGAAAACTGGTTTAGTTCTTGTTCTGCAAATATGCCTAGGGCTGTCCTGACTCTGGCCCTTGCCCAAGCTATTTCCACCACCTAGAATGCCTTCTCCCACCCCCAACTCTCATTTCTGCCTTTCTGTTGAATCCTGCCTATCTTTCAAACCTATTTTAAATACCATTTTCCCTACAGAGACTTTCCTAATTCCCTTGACTTTATGTTTGCTCCCTCTTTTGCAAACTTAGAGCATTTTATTTGTAACTCTTGTATGAGTTGGAATAAAAACACTTGTCCTTTTTGGCTACCATCTTTCGTCCATGCGACATTCTGCTCTCCAGCCTCCCAGCCAGGTTGTTCATCTCGAAGTATTTTTAGTAACTGAATTTGTTATGGCTCCCTTTCAGGAGGCGGGTACTTACATCGTAGTCATGCTTTCGGTCATAGGATTAAACCTCACTTTAAGTGGGGAGTTACCAATGAAGCTGGTGGCTGGGCTTTCCCGGGGCCCGTTTCTGTGAACATTTTTGGAGTTTGCAGCATTTTTTCTAACATCCTGAGCTATACACAGCTACAACTGAAACCTGGCTGCTTTGCATGTGCTTGTGGGCCTCCCAGCCAGGTGGCTCTTCTGGAACATTCCAGCTGATCTCATCCCTGTGAAATCCTCCGCACCCCCACCCCCGAGTCATATTAGAGAGGCCAGGCAGGTATCTAAAATGGAACTCAGTCCAAACTGGGACTGCCTATTTGTGAATGAGGCCCACAGTTTTCTGCCTGAGTAAGTGGAGCTCAGCGAGCCTGTTGGGTGAAAAATGGGCCATCCTGTATGTACTTCAAAGCCACAACAAGTCTGGGCAGGAAGTGAAGGCGGATACTAAACGTGGAGGCTGAAATGCTGAGGGGGAAATTGGGAGCTAACTGGACAGTGGGTCCCAGGGGGGAGAAGAGAGGAGACCCTGCTGGGGTGGCCGGTGTGGCTGAGGCTGGGCCCTCATGACCCACCCCTCTGTGGGTCAGGTTTTCCATGCACAGCGAAAGGGAGGACTTCAGGGAAGTACTTCCAACCACAAAAACTCATTAATGTGAAGCATTTTGTCATCTAAAGGCAGGGAGAGACACAGCATGGACCAAAATCTTTTACCCTCCTGTTGCCTAATAGGCCAAACAATGACCCGGAGGGCCTTTGAGATCCCCTGAAGCAAAGGTTCTCACAGCAGGGTAGTAGGAAGTGAAAGGGGCTGGGGGTGGTGGTGACTGAAGAATGTGTACCCCTTCCCCCAGCTCCCCACCCCCTGCTGCATCCACAGTTTTGGTCAACCATGCCTGGGCCAAACCACAGGCGTCAGCAGGCCAGCTGGCTGGCGACACCTGCTTTGGGCCAATTCTCTCATTTCACAGACTAAGGTTCAGAGAGGTTAAGGGGCATATCTGAGGTCACATAGCCAGTTTGGGGGAGAGGCAAAAACTCAAATCCAAGTCCCCTGGTGCCCACACCATGGCTCTTTCCACTCAACTCCTCTTTCTGTCGGCTTGAGGAAAGATGGCAAATGCTGGGAGACTTTCATAAAGGCCGAGGAAAACAGGCTCCCTGTGAGTCTGCAAATGCATGTAAGCGAAGCAAAGGGAAAATAAATGGCTCCTATAAATATTTATGTAGAAATCTGGTAAAATGACCTACAGAATCAGTGGAAGCTCAGTGAAAAGTTCAATCCAGGGTTGAAAAAACAATAGTTAATTTTTTCAGAACACTCAGCAGAGTTGAAAAACATCGTGTTCCAAAACAAATAAGTTCTGTTGACTAAGTGAACATATTTTTAATTCATTTCATTGTTTATGGCCTCACTGTTAACTCAAAGCCTTTCTTTTTAAACAAAGCTATTATTGTTTTTAAAAATTCACTGTTTTTAACATAGTCAAAAAAAATTTTTTTTGAACACCCAAAGCCAAAATAGTCTCTGTTCTTGGACCAAGGACTCCTTGAGGTTTGAAGAACCAGGAAATTGTTTTCTGTGTGGCTCTAGAAAGACAAGTATTCCCTGATGGAGGCTGTGCCTTACCTGGAGTTGGGGGGTTGGTCCCGGGTCCAGCTCAAAGACTTAGTCCCATTCTCCAGGTCCCTCAGGAGCAGAGGAACCGTCCCTAGCAAGCTCGGCCAGTCCACAGTCTCTCGCAGCAAGCCTTAATGCATCAGGGGATAGTGGAGGCTTTAGAACGGGCTAGGAACCCACAGTCTTTTGGGCTTTGCAATGGGATGACCTGAGAAATGCTAAAGTCCTTTGGTTTCTAACCGAAAGAAGGAGACTTCAGCCCTCATGACTAAGTAGGCATTGCAGTGACCTTGGAGGAGGCTGACAAAACCCAACGATGCCTATTCTTTCAGTCCCCCTAGTGCCATCAGAAGAAGGCACAGATGGTTGTCTTGCCAAACAACTCATCTTTATGCTGCTTGGTTACGTCTAGAGCCGAAAATACCCTTTCACTTTGTCTCACCCACTGGCGTTCAGCGGTTCTTGCACCATAGCTTTGTGGGCACAAACACTCTGGGGGGGTGTGTTTGACCCACGGTGACTTGAACACCTTCCCTGAGCCAGGTATGAGTCCTTCCTCCACCTCCATTGTCCCAGCTTCTTTCCCCGCTCCAGCCCCATCTCACAGCCGCCCCACCTCAGCCCCGCCTGCCCTGTCACAGCCTGGGCTGGGCTGGGACCTGCTCCTTCCTTTCCCATCCTGTTGTCACCTTTGCCGTTGCCACACCTGCTCTCTGCTCCCCGACTCCTGACGTCTTTGCTGCCCATTCTTAACCATGCCTGAAATTTGACAGCCTTCCGCTTGACTTCCTCAGTCTTGCCCCATCTTTAAAACTCTTTCTTGACACTCCCACTGTCAACACCCCCCCTCCGTGCGTGTTTTGTTAATTCCCTTTTCTTCCGTGTGTGATGAGCTGGGAGAACGGCAGCAATGCCCCACAGTGGCCTTTCCCCACATCAGCCGGGCTCCCCGTGCGTGGACAAATGCAGGGCACAATGGAAAGTCGGCTGCGTTGTTCAAATTGTGAATTTCCACCCATTAGTGGGTCCAAAAATCATTTTAGTGGATCACAACCAACATTAAAAAGAGAAAAAGAAATAGAACAGAACATATTGGAGGGCATCACCCATTGTAAGGTAAGTATTGTTTTGTAACACTTGTTCAGCTGTTTCTGTGCCTGCTCATTCCAAGTCTCAATGTAAAACATATTCCTTACTGTGGATTGCAACAAAAAGGGTTGAAAGTCCCTGGTCTAAAGAATCAAGGAAGACTCTGAGACCCAGTGCTGAAAGTGCAGGGAGTTAGCGCTGTTAGAGAAATGTGCATTACTGTGCAGGCTCAAGGAGCCCTGCCTTCCTCCTTCCTCAGAGCTCTTTGCAGTCCCACAGGTGGGGGTCCCATTCTCCTGATAGTTGGAGGAAGGAGGCATTGTTTAGGAGCTTCTGCTCATCTTCTCACCCAGCACTCTGACTCAAATTTGCATACAAATCAAAGGCTGAAATCTTAATGAATGGTCATCAGGATCAAAAGAAAACTTTTAAGAGGAACAGGACCCTTCAGATAATTTTAGAGCTACTCAGTCTGCTACTTCTCCAGCCCATAAAAACAAGGCCCAGAAGACATGTCTGATGGAAGAGGAGTTCAACCACAGTTTGGAAATCTACTGTCTTTTTCAGTGGGATCGTCAAATGCTACCACTTAAAGTGCAATAAAATCTGAGTCTTGTCCCCAAAAAATCTGAGTCTTGTCCCCGTGAACTGGAGCAGGTCAAATTCCAACTCCTCCCATGCGCTCTCAGTCTTGGGCAGGGATGGTCAGGCCTGGAGTTACTGGCAGTAAAAGGTGAGCACATTTTCCTGGTTTCCTCGGATCAGGATGACCGGAGGTCTGAGGTCCTGGGACAGGGTCTCCAGCCATGCCATGTACAGCGAGCTTGGGCACTTCCCCTTCCTCCCGACGGGCAAGGTGCTGCAAGGCAGGAAGAAGCAGCACAAGAGAAATCACCAAGGGGCCTTCCCACACAGACCAGCTCACGGTCTGTTTTCCGAATAGCAGGGCTGTTTACTACCCCCTGCAGAGTTCCTTCCCACCCAGCCAAAGAACACCTCTCTGCTTTCCTTAATAGCATTACTCAAAATGTGCCTTCAGCCATGAAGCATTTCTAAACAAAGCCATGGCCTGCAAAGTCCATGTGGTCTAGTCCTTGCCAACCCGCACAACCTCACCTCCTCCCACCCTGGGCCTTGCTCACACCCTGAAGGCACAGGGCTTTCTCTCCACTCCTTAAAAAATATGCGATGTTTGCTCCTGCCTCAGGGCCTTTGCACTTGATGCTCGCTCCATCTGGGGGTCCTTGGAATACACTCAGTTCTCTGTAAGTGCATCTCCTTCTCTGGTCACTCTTCAGGGCAGGCCACCCACGCCCCTTTCCCACATCACCCCATCTTACTGTCTTCACAGCCCTTCACAATCTCAAAAGCATCTTTTGATTTATTTGTCTGTCTCCCCCCATTAGGATGTATGTTCACTCACGAGCAGGCTGGGTCTGTCTTGTTCACCCCCCTTTTCCCTGAGCCTAGAACACAGTCTGGTACAGTTGGGCTCAGTATACGTTTGTTAAGTGGGTGAACCCCCCATCAGGTCGCTCACATCATACCAGGCCTGCTTCTCTGGTCACATGCCTGCCTGTGGCCATGACAGCGTGATGTGTTTGAGTGATTCAGCTGAGTGTCCTTGTCCTACCTCCTACCCTGTGTGGAAGGCCTGGGGAGCAGCTCCACCATTGCCTTTGGAGGGCCCCTTGTCCCAGTTGCGCAATACTGTGCAGATAGCGAGATGCCCCGGGAATGCTGTTCAGCTGTGTTTTCCCAGTGATTTCAGGAAGTGACTTTCCTACCATCTTGGGAATTCCAAAAATGCATCAGGATGGCCACAGCCGCCCAGCTCTTGGCTTCTGGAGGCAGCTGCATCTCATAGATTCAGCTGGCCTAGTAAAGCTGGGGCAACAGCCCCTTACATGGGACTCACCTGACAGTCTGTTTTCCCAAAGTATTAACATCCACAGCCGTTATTTCACCTGAACCTCAGGACAGCCCTGGGAATGGGCAGGGCTGTGGCAGTGCCCTCCTTCACAGCTGAGGGAACCCGGGCAGGAGGAGGATGCCGGCTATACTGGGGTCAGAGCACAGGCCCTGGCGTCAGAGCAGCTGAGTGTGGCTTGGCCGCTCGCTCAGCCACAGGACCTTGGCAAAGTGCCTTCCTGCCTCTGAGCCTCAGTTTTCTCTTCCCCAAAGTGAGAACACAAATACCTCCCTCACAGGATGTTTGTGAGCTCTAAAGAACACAAAGCACATACAGGGCACAGCACAATGCTTGGCACGTAGTAAGCACTTCATAGTGCCAGCAGCTTTTATCAGCACTTGTAATCATTGACCAGCATGAGACGACCACGTGGTGGTGGCAGAGCTGGGACTTGAACCAAGGTCTTGGGATGTTCCCACCCCAGCTGCCTCTGCTCACTACAACTCCCCCCTCTGCTGAGAAGGCTGAGAAGGGTAATTGGGACCCCTGTCCAGCTGCCTCATAATTAAAATTCCATCAACTTCACTTGGGACAACTACTCTCCTTGAAAAGGCCAGAGCCTGAAAACTGTGGCAGGCCGATGGGGACAAGGGCATTTCATCAAGCTACTATCATCTTAGTTCAAATGTGTTTGGTGACTTTCCAGGGAAAAGGGACATGGGAGTATTGAAACCAAACTCTTCTGATTGAATAGTTACACCAGAGGCTGAAAACGCCCTCTGGGAAATACTACATTATTTTTAGGGTCTGAATTCAGAAACTTCAAAGGCCACGAGGGAACTGGTGGCCGCATTATCAGGGGCAGGGGACACCCACCACTCCCGAGGTGGACTTTCAGGCTTCAGCATGACGTTTTCTCCCCCAACAAAGCCTGTCCACCTGTTCCAGAGACAGCTGCCTTTAAACTCGCCCCCACGCCAATCAATGACATGCTCTATTGCTGCTCACAGGATGTGCCCGCCTTAAGCTACTAATCTTTAGAAATAAAGCCACACCAGAACAAAAGAACTTTTTGTTCAGAATTGCGTCTCTTAGCCACAAAGAAAGGCAGCCTTGGATCTAACCTAGATGTGGAACGATAGCCCTGTGTCAGAACCGGAGTCACAGGCTTCAAGATCCAGTCCCCATTCCCCATCTGTGAGATTCTGGCCACATAGCTTAACTCCCCTGAGGCTGTTTCCTCATCTCTAAAATGGGGAGTTTTAGAGTTTTGAAAATAAGTTTTGAAAATTCATACTGCTCAATGCCTTGAGTATCACAGAGGCTCGATCAGTTAAATGCCATGTTGATTATTACTATTTTGATAATTACTATTTGGCTTTGAGGAGGGACTCTTTCTAGAAAAAGGAAGTGTCTGGACCCAACAGGAATAAGTTGTTAGTCTCGTCAAGGGCTGTGGGGCTGTTTACAAGCCTGGTTTATCAGGGGTAGCCGAGCTCAAGCATGGGGGCCGTGAGACATATAACCTGCTGATTAGTAGACAGCAAACCATCAAGTGCTGCCTCAAACTGGCTGTAGAAAATGGTTTCAGTCTGCTCTCTGAAATGCTAGATAATATGATTTTGTCCTTTCACCAAGGCTTGGGAGATTTTTTCCTTCCTCAGAATTTCTCGGGAATGCAGGTTCCTGGGCTCCACCCCAGACCCTGATCTGGAAGGAACTGAAGAATTTGCATTTTCCACATTCCCCTGGTGGTTTGGATGAAGCTACCTTCCGACTGATCTTGTAGAAACACTGGGCATGGCTCCAAGGTGGAGATTAGTAATGCAAAGATGCAGCTGCTCTGTCCTCCCAGGGGAGCTGGCCCAATAGCCAGGGCCCATTTGGGCAACAGCTGTAGCTGCTGCTGTGGGGTGGGACTCCGTGGGCAGGCGTCTTCTCTAAGGTGACTGGACTCATAATTACTCATATCAGCTAATCCCACAAAGGCTGGTGGGTGGGGGACTGGTTTTCCCTATGAGGTCGGGGGCTGGAGGTAGGAGTTAGGGGTGGGAAGGGAGAAATGCCAACAGGTGGTCACCTCCCAGGATGAAATTCCTAACCTTTTGGCCTGAGAGACTGACTCATTTTAATAGCAAATAAACTTAGAATCATAGCATGTTAGCATGAATCTTGGAAATACTTTTGTTAAACTCTTGTTTTTATAATTAGGGAAACTGAGGCTAGAGAGACCTGCAGTTACTTACCCAAGGCCACACAGTGGGCTAATAGTAAAAACAAAATGCAAGCCTGCTTCTCTGAACAGAGGTTGCACTCATCAAGCCATGGTTTGGCACACCCATGCACACACAGCAGGTGCCACACCCAAGGAAAAGTCTGGGGAGCTATCCCAGGATGCAGCCACATCCACTGTCTGACCCAGACCCCACCCTGGGCCATGCCTTGTTTAAGTCACACAGGAAAGTGTTGCAAATGTTCCTCCCAGTTGACTACACTGGGAATTATATCACTGTCTGAGAAATGAAAACACTGAGCACACTTTATCCTTTAGGAAAAGCACACACTGGCATTGGTGGCATCTGGGCCGTGGGAAGTGCCTAGTCCCAGGAGAGGACTAGCAATGGTCTGTTGTCAGACTTCTGTGCTCTTACACTAATCTGCTGAAAAGAATGATTTCCACACTGCACAGGATACCAGGAGTCATTAGGAATTCTGTCTGTTCTGCTGTATACTGACACATGTGAAGACACTGGGAGGAACAAAAACATGGTAAGTCATAACCATTTGCTATGGTCTGATATTCATGTCCCCCCAAAATTCACTTGTTAAGAATCTTACCTTTGGGGTGACAGTATTAGGAGGTGGGTCCTTTGGGAGGTGATTAGGTCATGAAGACAGAGCCCCCATGGATGGGATTAGAGCTCTTGGAAAAGGGGCCCCAGAGAGCTCCCTGGCTCCTCTGCTAAGTGAGGACACAGCGAGAAGGTCCGTGTATGAACCAGGAAACAGGTGCTCACTGGAAACTGAATTTGCTGGTGCTTTGATCATGGACTTCCCAGCCTCCAGAATTGTGAGAAATAAATTTCTGTTGTTTATAAGCCGTCTAGCATGTGGTATTTTGTTATGGCAGCCTGAATTGATTAAGACATAATTCCTGAACTCGAGTGTATGGAAGTACAATGTAAGTGTTATCTAAGCATGTCTCTCGTAGCCTGAACCACTTTTCTGCTGACCAAACTCTGCTAGTTGATGGAAGCAAAAATTGTACCTCTGTCTTGTCAATGAAGAGTAACTGATGCTGGTGTCTTTTGAATCTTCATGAACATCTTAAGACAAAACTGGAGGTCCAAAGACCTCCCAGGTCAGGTCTCCAGACTGGCTGCTTAGCTCCTACCATTTGGCACAACTCAGGGGGTGGAGGTGGGGGGTTGTCCTCAGGCTTTATCTATTTATCTGCTCAAACCCATTGGCCATTTTTGGTCTGAACCCATTTGCCATTTTGATCTTCTCAAAGGGGTACTCACAAAGCCTAAAAGGGACGTTGCTGGCACTCTCTTGAAAGAGGGTATCGCAGATATAACAGTGAGAGATTTATGCAGCTTTACAGTACTTGGGCAACTGAAGTGGTGGAAAAATAAGGTTTTAGTTGCCTTTGTCACCCTCAATGGGCAACTTGGTCTGAGGTCTCTTCCCACAAATCCATGTCCTTACATCCTGGCATCTGCAGTCCAGGTTAGATGGTGGCAAGACTGGGAATAGGCCACATCTCTGGAGCCTTGGATACCTCCTCTCAGAGCACATGCTCCAGGGACAACGTGTGGTGCTAGTGAAACTGCCTTTACAAATTGATAAAGGGGTGCAAGGCGAGAACTGTGGTAAGGGCCTAGCTAAAAATAAGGCACAGGCCTAGCTAAAAATAATGATATAATTAGCCATTGTCCCCCTGTTTGCTTCTCTATAATTGCCACTCTGGAGCCACATAGGTGGTAGTCATAAAGATTCTTAGCTTTCTCCAGGGATATCATCACCTTTTTGAAACCTAGGGGTAGTTTCTGAGATATCTTCCAGGTCCCGCATCCCAGTGGAATGGCTGACCCACCCAGACCAGTGGCCCATACCGAGGAACTGACTCAGCTGATCTTGTGACCCCCACCCAAGATCCTGGTCAGCAAAGAAGACAATTTCTATGACCCTACGGTTGCTCCATGAACACAACCAATTAGCAGACTCAATTGCCTATGCAAAATGTCTTTAAAAACCCTGTCTCCCAAATTCTTCGGGAGGCGGATTTGAGAAATTTCTCCCATCTCTGCGCTTAGCGCTATGCGGATTAAACTCTCTGCTGCAAACCCTGCTGTCTAAGTGCATTGGCTTCCTCTTGGGCAGTGGGCAAATGAACCTAGTTGGGCAGCAACGCTAGGTTTGGGGGCCTTCTCTCCAGAGAAAAGCAAGCTTGATGAGGCTCTGACTGCTCACAATCTCATATTTGTGCTTGCTCTTCAAGGCAGAATGCATTTTGCAGATTTATGGAAACATTCAAACACGAAAAACAGTATGGTGAAGTTGCATGCCCACGTCATCTCTCTATGACAGTTATCACCTGTGATCAATTGTGTTCGGCCCCTGCCCCCTCCTCCTTCCCAGTATCATGAGATTTTAAGAAAACATACATCCTACAAGAGAATGTAAGGAGATTGCTTTGAAAAGGAGGACAATGTCTTGACATTCTTAATAATTTGTGAGCAAGGGGCCCTGCATTTTCTTTTTATCCTAGGCTCTGCAAATTGTGTAGTCAGTCCTGGCTTCAGGGTATGAGAAAACAGGTTCAGCAGGCTTCTTGGCCATCCTGCGGAATTCCCAGGTGGTTGGCCCCCAGGAAATGTAAGAAAGGCCAATTACTTGCCTTGGCAAGGACCCCTTCCCCCCTGAGCTGAGGACTCAGAGGGCTTGGCTGACGCATTCTCCCTACTGGCCTCAGAGAGAGCACAGCCACACTGAGACCCTTTCTGTGCCACCGACCCCTCCCACCCTGTCTTCTGCTTGCTCAGCCCTGGCTAACACCCACTATGGGTGGCTCAGAACTGGACAGGGCTTCATAGGAACGGACAGGCACGGGGCAGGCCCCTGTCTCGGTTGCCCAGGCTTGGCCAAAGAGGGCTAGGCAAGCCCTGGACAACCAGGAATCAATTTTCTTCTGGAATGAGCCGGGTTCCCCCTTTGCCATGTGGAGTTTGGCAGGAAAAGGCCACCAGCAGAAAAAAGCAATGGCCAGAGGTGATCACTGATGCCTGGGATGCATGAGGCCCTAGACCTCTGCCAGCTGGCACTCAGCTGTAGGGCAGACGCAGGCCTGGCCACAGGCTGAGAATCTGCCAGGGCTGTGTTTACTGTGATTAGGGGAGTTTTGGGTCCTTCTGCCACCCAGGGGAGAGCTCGGGTCCTCAGCGGTGCCCACCTGCCAAGCCCCTTCCAGAGCTGAGACGCCCGGTGTCTGACGGGCTTGTCCTCCTGCCAGCCGGGTACTACTTACATGACGACCAGAGCGGCGTCTCGGGAGTAGCCCAGCAGGATCTCATTCAGCCTCACCTGCCGAAGGGACTGGGGCGGGGAAAGGCGAGTGGTCACTTCCCACATCCTCGAGAGCCCTTGACCCCCTGCCAAGCCCTCAGGCCTCTTTTAATGTTTCCAACTGGATACGTGAATTATTTCCCCTGAATTATTACAGACTCTCCCACCTCCAGGAATGAAGGAGACCCTCATAGTAATCAAGCATCAAGTTCACCTCCTTCAAGAATTCCTCCTTGGTGGACTTGCCTGACTTTATTACCATTACCAGAGGGATCGAGGGAAGAGAGAACACTTTACTGGGTTCAAATTTCATAGCAGAGAGAACCTGAGCAAGTCACATTGCCTCTCTGGCTTCACTGTCTTCATCTGTAAAATGGGTGTGATAATACCCCCAGGGAATTTGGGAGGATCAACTGAGATAACTTATGCAAAAGCACCAGGCAGAGGGCCTGGTACTCGGGAGATGCTCCAGCAAAGACAAGTGAACTCAGAGCAGGGACAGAAGGCTCCGCATCCTCTGCAACAGAGTATGGGGGAGGCTCCTTTGAAAGCTATGCTTTACTCAGCATTTTCCAAAGAGCCTTTTGGGGCAGGGCCTCAGGGCCCAACAGATCAGGGAATTCCCCAAAGCTCGTGTGCGGCTGGGTTGGGGGGTCTCTCTCCAAATTGTTCATAAATGATTGACGCTCAGGATCTGATAGTGAGTGAACACCCCATTTAAGAGACTGAGAAACTGAGGGGAAGTGAGTTAACCTAGATCAGGGATTCTCAGCCTCACACTACACTATTGACATTTTGGGCAGATGATTCTCTGTTGTGGAAAGTATCCCGTGCATTGTAGGATGTTTAGCAGCATCCCAGACCTCTACTCACTACATGACAGGAGCACCCCCCACACCCGGCTGTGACAACCAAAAATGTCCCCTGGGGGCAAAACCACCCTCGTGGTGAACCACTGACACTGGGAGGAGAACCGAGGCCCATCCCTGTCCCCAGCCCTCCTGGTGCTTGCCCACCTTGACGGGGCCATGCCGCCCTTTTAAGCAGTGCTCACACATCACCCCCATGTGCACCCACACACACAGCCCTCTCTTAGGCCTGAGAGTCCTGAAGGAGCTGTCTAGGAAGTAGGCAGCCATGGCTCTGGGCTGTGTCTGAGCCAGGCGGCTCTGCTGGCCCACAGGACAAATTACACCTCCACTCCCCCCACGCCTCTCATGAGTCGCTTCCCCAGGCACAGAGGAATGGGGCAGCAGAGGGAGAAGGACTGTGTGGGGGGCACTAAAGATGGCAGGAGGACCAGGCTGTCGCGCCAGGGTGGCGTCGAGTTCCACAGCTGGGTTACCCTCTAGCCTGAGCGTCTGTGGCTTGAGGAGAGTTTGGGGCTTGAGGAAGGCAGAGCTGAGGGACAAGGGGACACATGGGATGCACAGCCCTGCCCCAGTGGGCACCTTGACCCCCACCCCCTCCAGCAGGGCCACACTCTCCCCTGCACCTTGACTCTGTTCTTGTTAATCTCCTCATCTGAGATCTTCCAGGGGCAGTCCCGCCTCATCTCTGTGACAGTGGCCTCATCCTTGAAGCCATCATTCAGGCGGAAGGGTGCAATCATGTCCTCAAACCGCTTGGTGCTGAGGACGAGAGAGCAGGTAAGGCCAGGTGAGATGACCCCCCCCTACCTCCTGGGAACCAGGTCCTGGAGGAGCTGGAGGTGGGTGCCACAGGGACAAGCTTCTCAGGCTGAAACCCACTGGATGCTGCCATGTACATCAAAGTGACTCTGACCCACCCTCCGCCTGCCCGACCATTCAGCAGGTGTTTACTGGGCACAGTTCTATTCCAGGCTCTGTGTTACACAACAGGGAACAAATCAGACTGTGTCCCCCGCCCCCCATCCTCACGGAGCTCATGGTCTGCTGGGCTATAAACCAATAGGCAAATAAATAGAAAGAGGACGTTTTGTGAAGCTACAAACTTAGTACTTAGACAGAATAACAAGGGTGGGGAAGGCCTGTCTCGGACCTGAAGGAAGTCTGTCCTGCCGAGGCCAGCTATGCACAGGGCAGGGGTGCTGGAGCACAGAGAACCAAATGTGCAAAGGCCCTGAGGCAGAAGCAGGTGCAAGGGGCAGTGAAGGAGTCGGTGTGGCTGGAGCAAGGTGAGCTCAGGGGAGAGAAGGAGGAGGTGAGGACAGACAGGCGGGGAGTACTGGTCAGACAGGGCTTCCTCATCTGCCCGGTGTGAGACAGGAAGTTGCTGGGTGGTTTCTGTGCAATCTGACTTACGTCATTAAAGATAGAGAGGTAGGGCCAGTCAGCATTCAGATGACACCATCTGAAGCCACATGGATGGATGAGCTCACCTGGGACAGAGTAAAGGGAGAGAAGAGAAGAGGGTCCTGGGCCAAACCCCAAGGTTGCCAACAAGTGCAAGTCAGGTAAAGGAGGAAGAGCCAGCAAAGGAAACTGGAAGAAGGACCACGGAGGTGGGAGGAAACAGTGGTGAGGGTCTCTCAAGAAGGATCCCTGAGAGGTGGGGACAGGTGAGGGCAGAAGCGGGCTCTGTGGATTGGGTGATGTGGAGGTCACTGATGACACTGGCCATGGTGGTCTCACACAGAGGGGCAGTGGGGTGGGAGCCAGACTGGCATGAGCTGGAGGATGAAGAGGGGGAGGAAGGGGTGACAAGGAGCACAAACATCTCTGAAGTTCGGCTGTGCAAAGGAGGAGAGAAGTGGTCTAGGAGCTGGAGGCAGATGAAGGCTCAATGGAGGGGATTTTAAAGATAAGAGGCGCTCAAGGGGGTCTGTAAGTTACTCCCGCAGTCCTCTCCACCTGGAAGATCTTCCCCCATCTCTCTCTGTTCATCAAAGCCTTTCTCAAGGCTTTGCTCCTGCACCAACCCCGACGACCCTATTCTCTTTGGCCTCCTGATCTGTCTCTGCAGCATTCTGACTGCCCTTGGCTTCCTTCAGCCTGCCCGTACGCTTGGAGGGCAGGGCTGCAAATTTCTCATCTCTGCCCCCGCAGTGCCAAGCACAGCCCCTAGCAAATGGCAGTCATGAATATATCCATCACTATTAAATAGTTCTCTCTCCTCATCTTGATTCCCCTCCCCGTCCAGCTCACACCTGGCCGATATAAGGGAGAAGTTAGGGCTAGGAGGTCAGGAGGAAACTTAATTTATTGAGGAGAGAGAGTCCTGGAAAACCTCATGCAGACTGATTGACATAATGCAGATCCTGTTTGTAAATGTCGTATTTTGAGAACATGAAACTGTATCATTTGGAAAGCAAATACTCCCTTCTGACCCTACAATTGGTCCCTGCTACAACTTCCCACAGGGGTTTGCTTAAAGTCTGTTTACTCGCCATTGCATGGAGGGAGGAAGGAAGTTACTGCCCAGATCACTCAACATTTTCTTTTTCTCTTTTTCTTCTTTTTTTCCTTTAAAAAATTTTTTTTGTAGAGATGGGGTCTGGCCATGTTGCCCAGGCTAATCTTGAACTCCTGGCCTCAAGTGATCCTCCCACCTCAGCCTCCCAAAGTGCTGGGATTACAGGTGTGAACCACCACACCTGGCCCCCATTCAACATTTTCCCCAGTCCCAGCACTGACATGTTAACATAACGTCAGGGGCAGCAAGTGCCTTGCCCAGTGGTCCTCTCATCCCCAGGGAAGGGATGTGCCCTGCCACAGCCCCTGCAGAAGTTGTGCCCTCTGACCCTGTGCTCTGGGTACATGACTCTGCCACCTCTGGCTGTGGTCAACTAGACCAAACGTAGCCAAGAAATAGGCTGCACAGTCACCTCCACCTTGGCCTGGCAGGAAGGTGTGAGCCGGGCCAGATGCAGTCCCTTTTATAGGAACTTAAATCAGGCAATGCTTGGAGAAGGCAGTTTGCAGAGGAGTTGGCAGGTCAAGGGAAGGCCAGGATGCAGAGACAGCTCAGCAGCCATGAGGAAGCAGAGGACACAAATCCAGTATTTACTCAACATTGACTCTGGGCTGGGCACTGTGTTAAGCACTTTACCTAGATGGGCTCTCAGGAAGTGGTTCTCAAAGTGGGGTGCCTGGACCAGCAGCATGGCATCCATCACCTGAGAGCTTGTTAGAAATGCAGATTCCCAGGCCCCACCCCAGACCTGCTGAATCAGAATCTTGGGGGTGAGACCCAGAACGTTGTATCTTCACAAGCCCTCCAGGGTATCCTATTGCACACCAAGGTTTGAGAATCACTGAGCCAGTCACCTTCGTAGGTAAAATCAGCCTTTCGTGAGTGCAAAGCCAGAGGCTCCCTGGACCCCCAGGACGGTGGGGGTGGGGGTGGGGGTCCCTTGTGATGAAATATTGGCCTCTGCAGAACACACAACCTGCACCAGAAAGGGCTTAAAAACCACTTGATCCAAGAAAGGCATGAATGTGAACATTCATCAGCCTCCAAGGCCAGGCATATTTCTGGCAAAGACCGGAGCTCTGATATGCAAAAGACCAGCGGGGCAGGGAGAAGAAACAGAAATGCAAAAATAAATGGCTTTACACAGTGACTCTTCCTCTTCCTAGGTGGGGGTGGGGGAGAGCCCCTGCTCTTGGCTCACCAGGGCGAAAGGGGGAAGCGGGCAGAGGGCCCTGCAGGGCACATGGCTGGCCCTTCTGCCCAGAACCCCCAACACAGAGAACTCACTGCTCAGCCCGCGGCTTCTGGTTGATGTCGGGGAGGATGTGAACTTCGTGGAATCCTAGTCGGAACTTGCTCAGCAGAGAAATGATTCTGGAGGACAGGCGGAGATTTTGTAAAATGTAAACATTCATTCAACTCATTTTTATTGAGCACCTGCTGAATACATAGCAGTAAGTAAAACAGATCAAACCCTGCCCGCATGGAGTTGCCATTCAAACATGGGGGTGGGGCAGACAATGCACAAATACCGATAAAGTGGGTCAGACGATGACAAGTGACATGGAAAAATAACTGCCCAGAATCTCCCAAGTATCTGGTGGCCATTTCTGTACTACTGCAGCTCAAATTTTAATGTGTCTACACATCTGCTGGGGATCTTGTTACCATGCAGATTCTCATTCAGCTGGGGCCTGGGAGTCTCCATTTCTAACAAACTCCCAGGGGATGCGATGCTACTGGTTCACAGACCACACTTTGAGTAGCAAAGGTCTAAGGGATAGGAACGTTGAGTAAAGGCAGTTATAGAGTGCCTGAGGAAACAAAGGTAACACAAGAACTAAGTACAGAACTGGGAGTAGCAAGCCAGATGGCACTGACTTTGGGTCTAATAGGGAAGGTAAAGCCAACTGCGGTTTGTAACAGTCAGGGAAGACTTCACAGAGGAGTTGGCAGTCCAGCGGGATGATGCGTGGTGGGTGAGATTGTTCTAGGACAAATGGGGTGGGGCAGGGAAGCGTTCACACTGGAATCACCCAAGGAGCCTTCAAAACAATACCCCCACCTGGGCCCCAGCCCACCCATTGAGTCAGAATCCCCAGGCCGGACATGGTTTTGGTAATGCCCAGGTGATTCGATGTGCCCACCTGATTAAGAACCACTGGACTAGTTGGTGGGAAGGAGTCCAAATGAGTGATGGCATGGGGGCACAGGGGTAGGGCAGGGACAGTGAGGAGCTGGCTGGGGTGGCACAGAGGAGCATGCTGGGGGAGAGGAAGGAGGGGAAACCAAACCTGAATGACCGGGCTGGGGCCCTGCAGTCAAGTCACTGCTGGTTCCTGACCTTGGTGGGTCAATCAGGGCAGGGGTTGGCAGGCCTGGGCAGTGCCTAGGCAGGAGGCAGCACAGACCTGGCCCCGGGGTCATGCAGACAGCAGAAGACACAGCCCATTGAGAGGCAGTTGGGAGGCAGAATTTTCATAACCTTCCCACCAAGTACATGCCGTCACCCCACAGTGTCACAGCCTCGAGCTAAACTAAACCTACTGACCTCAGCTTCCATTCAGAGCTGGAACAGGAAGATGAGACTGCAAAGCTGCCTTTCTGGTTTATTAAGTTTTTGGAAATCACAGAGAAGCCAGATGCTGCTTTCCCCAAGCAACGCTTTCATTGGCGTCGCCGAGAAGGGGCCTTTCGGGGGAGAAGTTCTCAATGGGGGTGAGGACATGGGATTGCTGGGTTGCCCTTAACTCACACAAGGTTTACTAGAGAAGGGGTTTGTTGGGACATTACCCTGGCATAGGAATGTGGTGGCGTAGGCCATGGGGTCCTCTCCTATCATGACCCTGGGGCATCACAGCCAGGATTGTGGCAAAGGGCACTAGAGACCAAGCAGGGGCTCTTTTCTTTGGCTAATTTATTGCATGACTTTGGGCAAACCACCCACCTATCTGCACCCTCCAGCAGACCTCCAGCCTACAACCTTTGACCTCACTTGACCTTGCTCCAAAGCAGCAGGGGTCCAAGTCCGCTGCTCACTCCTGTCACCTCCATACCTATGTGCTACCTGCCTTCCTATCTGCTTCCTTTTCTATTTAAATCAACTCACATTCTGATTTATTTACATTTCAAAAGGAAATTTTATATCATATTTTTAAACAGAAAACCAGCATCTCTTGCCAGAATGAGGTGACCAATGAAGCCCATGTAAATAAACCAGTGTCACTAAGTTCTGGCCAGATGTTGTTGCCTGCCAAGGATTCAGACCCCTGTGTCATTTCTCAGGAGGAGGGGCCTGTCCCCATCCTTCATTTCATACAGGTTTCTCCTTGAGGAGATTTGTGACTTTAAAACTTGACACCGTTTCCTGTCACAACAAAGACTAGGGCATCTGTGTCTTATTGAAAGGGGCAAGAAACCAGGACAATTTCTGAAATGGGGAGAAACCTGCACCCGCCCAGAGACCCACTCACCACAGCTGTGGCCTGGCTTTGGGATGATCCCAGGGCCACCTGGGGGTGAGTGGGGGAGGGGGCAGCCTTGGGTAGAGCTGGGACGACACTGGCCCTGTGCAGGGGCGGGGGGACCCCCCCAACTTACGCCTTCCTTTCCTGGTCCATCCTATTGATCTGGCCCCCAACGAACACGCGCATCTTGCATTTGCTCCACCTCTTCTTGCGGCCCAGCAGATAGGGGATGAGGAGGGTGAGGCCTAGCAAGGAGGGTCCCCCCAGGAATCAAGAGAGAACACTTTCGGGACAGAGCACGATATGGGTTCCCAACCTGCTCTGCCACTAGCAAGCCCCTTCCCCTCTCTGGACCTCAGTTTATCCATCTGTATAACAAACATGCCTGACTAGACCCAAGTTGCATGTGGTGCTCTGTGGGGCCAGGGTTTATTGGGCTTGGGCAATGTTTTTAAATAAACAAAGTGAAATTTAACAACTGGGGCATCTCACATGAAAATCCAGATCACTGGCATTTCTTGAAGACTGAAAATGTGACCAATGGATGGGAGCCCTCATCTCTCTTCTGTCATCCCTCCACACAAGGCCAGGGCCAGCTGTCACATGTCACTGCACACTCCTCTGTGCCTCAGTTTCCTTATTTACAATGGAAGTTAATCATAATAGTTCCTTCCCGGGGATTGCATTAGGTTAACCCATGCAGAGCTCTCAGTGTCAGGCACGTCATAAATGCTCAGCCTGTATTAGCTGTCATTGGTAGGACACATTCTACTGGAGCAGAGACATTTTCTGTCTATCTATGACTCTATCATGGGTAGGAACAATAAAGCTGAGAGTCATGTTTTAAAGAAAAATGCTTTACCACAGCTTTCCTGTGCCCCAGCCCGTCTCTCCCCTTTATCTCATGTGCCTGTGACCACCTAAGGGCTGTCCAGTCAGAAGGGTCTATCTCATGCTGACCTCAGCTCCTGCCTTAAAATTCCCCATTTCACCACTAAAATACGGGAGGCCTGGGAGAGGGGCTCAGCTAGGCTCCCCTGAGCTCATTGGTAGGCCCAGGGGTCCCTGTCCCCTTTGCTGGGCTCTGGGTCCCTCCAGAGGCCTTGATGAGAGCAGGCAGAAAGAGCAGGCCCAGCGATGCAGAGGATGGAGGGAACCCCTGGGGGACAGCCCTCAGCCAACAGGGCACTGACCTCCGTCGTCGAAGAGCCAGTAGATGTCGATGGTCTTCTTGCCCTGCTCCGACTGGAAGATGGTGCTGGCCTGCTCCTCCCGCACCAGGGCCTCAGGGGCCGCTGCAGGAGGGGAGGGGCAGGTCAGAGCACAGCCAGCTGCCCTGTAAGGTGGGCTCACCATCCGTCCCCTGGGCCAGAAGCACCCTGCTGCGGGCTTGCACCCGGGCAGGCCTGGCCAGAGCTCTGCTAATGCCTTTCCTGATGCTGACACTTGGGCTCTTGGGCAGGTGGACCAGGAGCTGGGCCCAGGCCATGCAGTGCTGGGACATGCCCCTGCCTTGCTCCCAGCTCCTCTCTCCCAGGATTCTGGTGGGCACTGGGAGTTGGGGGAGTCCCAGAGCCCTTGAGGCAGCCCGTCAGTAGGGGAACACATGCTCCATTCTCTTCAACACTCCCCTGCACCCCTCACAAATGCCCATAGGATGCCCTCAAGGCTGCACTACAGGTCCCCTGCCTCCCAGGGCATCAGTGGGAGAGGAGGAAGTAGAACCCCATTCTAGCCCTCCCTGCCCGGGACACTTGAGCATGGCCAGAGGGGCCTTGGAAGAGGTGGAACGTAGGCCCCAGAGCCCTCTGGGTGGGTCCCCATGACACCCTGATGCTGAATTCCCCACCAAGCCTAGCAATCTTTGACACATGCCAAGCCTCTCTAGTTACCCAATCCCAGTTACTTGGGTGCCACTGTCACATGGAAAAACTGTCTGCCCTTTATCAAGTTCCTAGGTGGCTAGGCACTAACTGTCCCATGGGAAGACAGTGCCCTGGGCCTCTGAGTGGGGGATTGATGTGCACCAGAGACAGACGGCCTGGCTCCATTGGCGCTGGCTTCCTTGCCGTCCTCTGCTGGGTCAAACACAGGGTTAACTGCAAAAGAGGGGGGCAGCTTTGTTCACAGGCTCTCCTTGCCTAGGGGCTCCCCTAACACTAGGAAGAAGGTGCTGACTCCTGCCTGGCCTCCACTGCCCCACCGCAGTGGGGCTGGCCTCCCTCTGACCTGCCACCTGTCCCGGTTCTGCATGCTGTAGCCCCACTAGGCTGCCTCCTGTGCCCCAAAGCAGGGCCATGGTGGGGGGTGCCTCCAGCCTTTGCCTCCTCAGCGAAAGTCCCCCTCCTTGGAGAGGCCTTTCCTGGACACCACACTCTGTGTCCATATCCTCAGAACATGATCACGATCTGAGATGACTTATGGGTCCATTTAAGTGTCTGCTTTTCCCACTGGAATGCCAGCTCCTCAAGGGTGAAGACTTTTCTTTGGTCTCTGCTATACCCCCTGTGCTTAGCGTAGCGTCACTCAGGAGCACAGTAAAATATTTATTGTCCAACCGTGGTGTGCCAGGCATACCCTCAGCACAGACGAGTAGACCTGGCCCCCTGCCTGCAAGATATGTAGAGTCCCACCTCCTACTCTCCCCATTTTTTGTCATATGTGCCATTTCTTTCACACCTCTAAATGTTATCAATTCAGTCTGCATAGTCACATACAACTTTAAAATGTAAAACACAACCCTACATGGTGCCCCAAAGATGGTCTTCCAGGACAAAACGTCCAGTTTCCACAGCCTTTATGTATTTTCACACTCCGGTGTCTTTATGTGGGCATTCTCCTCTCCCCTTTCCCTGTTTTCTCTCTATTAGATCCTTTTTATTTCCCTGATTGTGATTCAGGGAGCTCTGAATTCTAGTCCTGGTTCTGCTCCCAGCTTCGAGCTTGACCTTAAACTAGTCACTTCCCCTTTCTGGGCCCTGGTATCTCCATTTGAAAATCTGGTAGGCTCTAAGGGCTCAAGGGATGACTTTCTACCAGTCTATGATCTTTTATTCCTTATAGTTTTTCCCTCTCTTTCCTCCACACTTTAAAAAAATTGGGTTCTAGAACCTTCTGGGGTCCCGTTCTGGTTTTTGACAGGGGTGCTGAGCAGGCAGGGCGCGTACTCACTGTGTGCCTGCATCACCTCTGACACGTTGAGCCCCTCGCGCATCCTCATGACACACACGCCATAGTTGAAGTCAAAGGCGTCACTGAAAGGAGAGGAGGTGCGGTCCAGCTTCTCCCCCAGCTCCCCCAGGGAGGCAACCTGGCTCCCAGGAGACCAGACGTCTAGAGTTAGTCCTGCCTCCTACCATACTGTTTCTCTTCTCTGGGCCTCAGTTTCCCCATCTGTATAACATGCAGACAGAACTGGAGAGCCCCCGAGGACTCCTCCAGCTGTATGGTCTATGGCACTGTGGATCCTGCAGACCCCGTACTCTGGGGAAACCAAATCAGGCCTGTCTTCAAGTCAGGCCCTGTTCTCCTGATTCATTTGGCTAATCCTCACAACTCTGCCCGAAGAGGTGGGGAATGGTAATTATCATCTCCATTTTACAAATGCAAAAACTGAGTTTTGGGGAGTAACTTGCCCGTGACCATACAACTAAGGAAATGACTGGCTGGGATTAGAATGATGCAGCTGAGACTGTAAACCAAAGGACAGACATGCACACAGCCACGGCCTCACTCATGCAATAGGTTGTCTCTGTGGCATGTCTAAAAGACTCCTGCCCCAAAAGTATATTTCCTGCTGGATTGACACAGTGCCCAAGAGCCCACCATAAGGGTTTGATCCAATTGCCCTCCCTGGACTCCTTTAATCACACGTCTCTGTGACAGGGACCTTGCAGGCCCCCTGCATTGTGAAGTCTTGGAATGTTGGAGCTGGAGGAAGCCTGGAGGCCAGGTGTTTCACCACCTCCTGTTGTCATTCTGTTAGAGGCAGCAGAGATGGTTGCTCTGAGTACTACAATGGGTTAACAGCAGACCTGGAGGAAGGTCCCAGGGCCCCAGCCCTCAGCCTCGTGTTCTTTAGTGATACTGCACACTGCCTCCCTATGTGACATCAATGCAGAAAAGCTACCTAGGCAGGCATTCTTGGGACCTTGCACAGCAAGAGCTGAAGGAAACAGAGTTTAGACTAAACCCTGAAATCCCCAGGGAGTTCAGTCCTCAGTGGCACCACCTCAGTGGCTCTTGAGAGCTGACTACTTGTGGGCCTTCTGAAGCCCACAGGTGGGGATGAGGTTTTCACCTAAAACCCACATTTTCAGCTACTTTGAAAAATTAAAATATCTGGCAGTACTGGGCCTACATTTCTGCATGGGCACAGTTGGCTAGAGCCAAGCAGCTGCTGCTGTTCACAGGTAACCACAGTCCCCACTGCTCCTTATTGTCTCGCAGCTGACCCCCTTCATTCTTTGTGTTACCTACCTGATCCTGGCCGACTTTGGAGTCCATGACCCATAGGTCAGGGTGGGACAGACTCAGCCTGTTTCTTCCTCAGCTTTGAACAAGTGGACTCAGCTTCTTTTAGCACCTACTGCATCCCTTCCACCTCCCAAGGCCCAGGAAACCCCAATGGCCCAAATCAACAGATCCCAGCCCTTGCCCCCGTGCTGTGCTCACTGGAGGATGCCAATGTAGTCTTCCACGGTGGCTGGGTGAGCCGACTGCCAGTTCTTCTTGAACCCAACCACCAGGATGTTGGGCTTCAATCTCCCGAGACCTGCAGCCTGCGGGGGCGAGGGGAGAAGTGAGGAAGCAGGCAGAGGGGCAGTGCCGGCTGTCAGTCTTCATGCCCCGTGGGGGCTCTGTTCTGTGACTGGGGGAGCTTCTCTCAGCCCCAGCCACCCTCCCATCCATGCTGCGGGGGCTCAGGAAATACAGCCCCCCCGTTCGGGGTTCTGTCTGCCTGGACACACCCACGAGAGAGGGGAAGCCAGAGCGATCCCCCGTGGCTTCTCCAAGCCTGGGCCAAGGACCATGCTGTCCTATTAGCTCTGGATTCTCCCAGCTCCTGCTTCTCTAACAAATTATTTCTCATAAAAAGAGACCTGAATTTGAATGTCAAGCTCAGAGTATTCCTGAGTCATCTAATGCATACATCTTTTACATTTTTCTCTTTTTTTAATGTTAAAATTAAAAAAGTTTTTTTGAGGTAAAATTCACATAACAAAATTAACCATTTTAAAGTGTACAATTCAGTGTCATTTAGTACATTCACAATGTTTAGTATGTTCACAACACCATCGCCTCTCTCTACTTCCAAAATATTTTCATAACCCCCAAAACAGAGCCCATATACTTTTTTTAATTTTGAGAAATATTTAAAGCCATTGAAAAGGATTCTCCTATGTTGATTCAGAATGAACAATTGTTATTATTTTATCCATGCATCTCATTTAACACATGAGAAAACTGAGCAGGAAAATGAATTATCCGGTGGAACATTCTAGATCTTGATCCAAGTGGTGATCACACACCACTGGGTGGTGTCTATGATGTAAGCATTTGTCATACTATACACTTAATGTTTTTTACTTTAGTGTATACAAATTATATCTTTAAAAAATAAAAACAAAAACAAGAACTGGCCGAGGTCACACAGCCCTCCAGGTCAGTTCGCCAGGCCCTGGGCACTCTGAGACAGTGGCCTGAATCAGCACGTCTGGATCACAGGAAAGACGGGATTCCAGCTGCAACAAAAGGGACTTAAACGAGAACCCCAGGAAGTTCTGCTTTCCAAGTTGTCACACCAAGTAATAAGTCCTGTCGGGAGGCCCCAAAACCCACAGCACCTGCATAAGAATCTGGACACCACTGCGGAGGTCCTCTGCGATGACGTCCGAGTAGAAGGCCTTGATCTTCCGCTTGTTCAGCCACTTGGTGTGCCCGCTGGCAATGAGCCGGAGCTCAGGCATCCTCTGCTTGTGGGGTCCCTGTGGGTGGCAGGGCAGGTGACATCAGGGGCTGCCTTCACCCTTCAGACTAGATTCAGCCCCTCTCCTGCCCTGGAGGCTGCCCCATGGGCTCAGCAGCACCTAGAGGTGCCCGTTTTCCTGTGCAGAGTTAAGGGAGGGAAGGAGAAGGAAGGGAGAAGGAGGGAACGGGCAAGAGACAGGGTGGTGGGGAGAAGCCAGGGAGAGGGGCCAGGAAAGGGAGGGAACTGCACTGATGGGGGCCTGGCTGGGCTCCCCCTGCCCCGCCTCTGGGGAGCACTCACGATGAGCACATGGCCGCAGATCATGAGGCTGAGGTTCCGGGTGAAAGTGCCCACAAAGTCCACCAGGGCCGGGCGGAAGTTGGGGGGCCCCGTGAGCACCAGGCACTGGGGGCTGAGGAGGGGAAGGGAAAAAGGCGTGAGCCATCAGAGGAGAGCCCACAGGGTCTGGATGTTAAGGGCACCTCCCAGCTCCTTTGGTGGCTACCACACTGGGTCTCCTTTGTCCTTCCTGCTCAAGCCACCAAACACTCCACCTGGTGCTCCTCCCTGCCCTGCCCAGCCCAGCACGGTGGTGGGAAGTATAAAGACTGGCAGTAAGGAAGCCTGTCACCTATAAAGTCACCATGTTACCTGGGCAGGTGACTTAGCCTGTGCGTTGAGAGGCAGCATTGGGTAGTAGTCAAAGGCCACTACCAGAGTCAATTCGAGCCAGACTTAATCAACAGTTCACCAGCTGTGTGACCTGGGGCCAGTTACTTAACCTCTCTGTGCCTCAGTGTCCTCATCTGGGAGTGGGGTTAGCAATTTCCTGGACCTTAGAGGGTTGTTGTGAGGCTGTGTGAGGCGCTTTGCAAGCACATGGTAAGTGCGACATAAACAGATATTACCTGATTATCTTTGTCACAATCTGGTGGGAAGGGGATTGCAGGTGCGTAATTCTCCTCGCCAAAGAGAGGAGTCAACTTTGAAGAGTACCCGGGAGAGATTTATCACCATCGGCCTCAAGGGATTATCACGATGGGAATTACAACATCAAATCACCCTGACAATAGAGCATGTTCCACTGTGGAAACTGAGGCACAGAGAGGCTCCCTTGACTTGCTTGGTCCCCATTGGGAAATGTCAACCCCCATCTCCTGATGGCTGGGTGGTTCTCCTCCACCTCTGTTTCCTCCCTGAGTCGGGGCTGTGCCCACCCTGGGTCTGCCGGGGTCTGCCTGGGTCTGCCTGGGTCAGGTGACAGGTGTAGGCTTGGAGACTCCCAGGGCAGGGCCATCCCAGGCCCCAGAAGCTCTGCTCACCGGTAGTTCTTGATGTGGTCTTCCACCTCGTTGAGGCCCACGGAGTAGCTGAGGGCCAGGTTGTAGGAGCCAGCCTGCACCGAGGAGCCCCAGTTTACCTCTGGAGGGGGTGAGAGTCAGATTAGAAATCCCCAGAGGAAACCAGACACTGGGGGGGGCAGGGAGGGCAGACTGGCACTGAGCACCTGTGGGAGCAGGGCTGCCTGGGGGTGGACAGCCTGCAGCTCTGCTCCTAATATTTGCAGGGCTGGAGGCCCACATACCATATGGCTACATATTTAAAAGTTATACATCGAGATACTGAGCTCTGCAAAATATCCTCCTACCTTGACACACAGACTTTCACAATGGCCTGGAAGCCCAGGTTCAGATTTAGAATTCTAAGCTTTCTTGGAGTCCTGTTTATCTCTGTCCTCCCAGGACCCCTGCCTGCACGCATGTAGACACCCCTGCCCCGTGTCCAAGCTTTGTCCCCCTGCCCTTCAATAGCCAGCCCTTGGTCCCCCCGAGGCCTAGGTGTACACACCAAAGTGGGGCCCCTCTCGGAGGATGGGCTGGGGAAGAGGAACAGGCCCTGGAAGCCGACTCAGGGTCCTTCGGGCAGGGAATTCCAGGGTGCTGGGGGCCGGGGTGGTCTAGAAGTTGACGTGTGGCCCCTGAGTGGGCACATCCCTTTGGGCTCCTTGCCACATGGGGAGAGACGAGGTAGGAGGGCCAGCGAGGGGCCCTGGAAAGCACAGAGCCCAATGCAGGGCCTTCTAGCCGGGTCAGCAGGCAGGACTGCCCACGTGGCTGCCTTGGGGAGGTCGGGCCGAGCCCCGGCAGCTGAGATGCACACCTGGCTTCTTGTAGATCACGTACAGCAGAAGGAAGAGCACGACACCAATGGCGATCAGGGCCGCCCACCAGGTCAGGAGGAACATGATGACCACGGAGATGACTGCCCCGAACAGCGCCGCCCACCTGCTGTAGTATCGGAACGAGGGCCTCCACCCTGGGCCAGGGGCACAGGTCGGTGGGCATGCCTGGCACTCTGGAACCTCCCCCCGGGCCAGAGCTGCTGGGCAGGGCAGGGCGGCAATGGGCGCCAAGGCGTACTGCCTCCCAGGGCTGGGCCTGGAGGCTCCGGAGAGGACCACAGGCCCAACTCCGCGGGCACTTCACCATGTCAACAGGGTATACCCTGGAGGAAACGTCCAGCTCTGGCCAAATACGGCCGCAGGACGTCCCACGTCAGCAATGGTGCTCGGGCGAGATGGAGGGGGAAGGACATGATTCTGCCTAGCTCCATGCCGGCAAGCCAGGCCAGGCTGCCACTGCCACTAGTGACAGCTGCCTCATGGCGCAGCCCCAGGGGCACCATGCACGCTGGGGTCTACGTAAAAGGTGGCCTGGTAATGGACATTGGCAATTTGGGGCTAGTTAGAAAAAAGTCTTTTTCCTCGAGACTTTTTTTTTTTAGAGACAGGGTCTTGCTCTGTCACCCAGGCTGGAGTACAGTGGCATCATCATAGCTCACTGCAGCCTCAAACTCCTGTGCTCTAGTGATCCTCCTGCCCCAGCCTCCCGAGTAACGGGGACTACAGATGGGCGCCACCACGCCCAGCTTCCTCAAGACTCTTTACTGCCATCTGCCGGAAGTTCTTCACCGTACAGCTATGATATCTATAATATGAATGGCACTCCCTAGAGCTGTGCAGTGTGCAACCTGCAACACCATACGTGACAGCCCCAGCTGTGACCTTAGGCAATTCTCTTCCCTCTCTGAGGAATCAGACTCCTAACTTCTGTAAAATTGGTGACAGAAGGGACTAGAAAAACCTCTACAGACTGTAAACAGCATATGAATCCATGTAAAGCGCACACTGTTTGCAAAAGGATAGCTGCTATTATTATCATATGAATGTTCCCTTTAACCGGTTTCAATTTGAGAGGTGACTTTGGACTGCCTGCCTCTACCCATGCCTTCCACTCCCGCCCCACCCCCCAGTAGCCCAGCCCCTAGGTGCCTCCTCCCGCAGCGGGTGAAGGCTTTGCTTACCAGGCGAGTTGGTGATGGAGGCATGGAAGCAGCTGAAGTTGATAAGGGCGTAGGAGCACAGGAAGAAGTTGGAAATGATGGGGGCTATGGTGTTGAGCTCAGCTTCAGGGACCCAGGGAGAGAGAGGATAGCCTGTTGGGCAACTCTGCCAAGCAGCTGCCTGGCAGCCTCCCTCCCAGGGGTGGGGACCCCAGACAAGCCATCAAGGCTCAGTAAGTCTCAATCTTCTCATCTGTGAAATGGGTCCATCATTTTGTGATGCTCAAAGGTACAATGTCTTGTAAACTGTAAGCTGACTTTTAAGAGGGTGGGGGGCAGTGTGAGAGTAGACCCCATCAGGCTATGGATAACCAAGGGCAGTGGCTGTCACACTTTTTTGATCACAAATTACAGTAAGAAATACATTTTGCAACGTGAGCCAGGACACCTGAGACTGCATCACATTTCCGCCTACAGTGGTGACCTGCTCGCAAACTGGCAGCTTCCCTTCCTTGTCTCACTGTCCCACTGCCCCCAGCACCCCCAGATAAAATATGCACGTGAATCCTTGTCCCAGGGCCTGCTTCTGGGGATACCAAAACAAGACAAGCACCTCTTATGTGCTGGGTCCTTCTGTCCGTGATTCCATTTTATCACCCTCAGAGCCCTGCCCAGAGCATCTGTCGTCATGTTCCCCAGTCTGAAGTCAAGTCAGAACCACCCAGATAGAAGGACATCGAATACCAGTCAGCGTGCCTGGCAGGGAAAGGGTTTCTGGGCCCAGGGACACCAGGCCTGACTAGACTTTTCCATCCTGAGTGTGGCCCTGCTGCCTCTTCATTTGGTTCAGTATCCAGGAGTGCCCAGCGTCTGGAAGGCTTCCCTTGGGTGACAGTGACTAGACTGTCAGGGCAAGTCTGATGGATTGATGATGCCGGCCTGAGCAGCAGGGATTCAGCAGTGGCAGGAAGGTGCCAGCAGCCTCCCCGCATCCCACTCCTGCTAGGGAGCAGGGACTAGGGTGACATCATGTCACAGCATGGCCACCTCTCTCCTAGTAAGTTCTGCCTCCTTGGCTAAGTTAATTAGGAAGTATTGGGTATGTACACGTGTGTGCATATATGAATGTGTGGGAGGGTGTGTGTCTATGTGGGCACGTATGTGCACACACAGTCTCTTCCTGCCCATCTGTGACACACCTGTTATGCACTATGGCTCCCATTGTGCAGATGAGGAAACAGAGGCTCAGAGAGGTAAAGTAACTTGTCTAAGATTACACAGCTGGCACGCGACAAAGCCAGGATAGAAAGTCAATCTAAGGAACTGATTAACTGGGCTCTTTC
The DNA here is from genome assembly GCA_023783475.1 of Daubentonia madagascariensis. Lineage (NCBI taxonomy): Eukaryota > Metazoa > Chordata > Mammalia > Primates > Daubentoniidae > Daubentonia > Daubentonia madagascariensis. The sequence continues at coordinate 8,332,040 of JAKFHU010002202.1, forward strand.
TCCTAAGGCATCTCCTGCCTTGAAGCCCAAGCGGTCTAGAAGCCCAAGGTTTGGGAAAATGGGTTTGTCTAGTTTATACACCTATGAGAATATTGACCCAGCCATTTGTATCAGCTCCCAAGGAAGGACAAGTCAGCTTGTCCTGTGCTCCAGAGGTGTCCTAGGGGCTCACTTAGACCTGGGGAGGAGGGTGCCAGCTGCCTAGACACTGGAATGCAGACCAGGGAAATCAGGTAAGTTCCTTTCTAACAAAGCAGAAGGGCCCACTGCCTGGCATAGTTGGGAGCCACCCTGCCTGGAGGTGGGAGAGGATCATATGGCTTCCCGTCTCTTCCCGGTGGGGGACGGGGTTGGTGGTCTCCCACTCCAGAGTTATCCACCAAGAGCCCTCCAACTGCTAGGCCTGGCTGAGTGCCAGAGCAGAGAGGTTCGTGGCAGGGAGGGAGCCCCTACCCCCACCACCCTCATGCCAGCCCCGCCCAGCCCTGGCAGACTCTTACCAATGATGATGAAGGCCACAGCGATGGCGTAGGCCAGCAGGTAGCCACGCACAGGCTCGTTGTTCTTGCCATAGCCTTTGCCGAAGAAGCCGATCAGTGGGTACAGCTGGTCCAGGCACAGGCACTGCGGCACCAGACGCCTCGCTCACCCCTGGCCTGGGACCCGCCACCTCCCCTGCCCCGGGGCCTCCTGGGCTCCAGCCCCTGCCTGGTGCCCTCCGTGACCTCAGCAGGGCGCTTCCCCATCTGGGTCCTGATGTCTGTCTCTGGTGAGTGGGGGTAAGGCCCCCGCCCACCCCACTTCCCCATGAACACAGTCAAAGGGCAAAAAGAGAGGGGTCAAAACTTGGACGGTGGGTTGCACACAGGCTGTCAGGTGGCACAGGTGAGACTCGGGGTGGGAACTGTAGGTGTCCTTCAAATGACACCACAGGGAGGGGCTGCTTCCTTCAAGAGTTTGCTTAGACCACCTCTTTCCCCTTCCAGCTGGAGACCCCGGTCACATGACACCTCCAGATCTTTGCAGCAGTCACCCAAGGACCCCTCTAGCTGGGCCTCCTGACCCAGACCCCCCACCCCCCACCCTGTCCCTTCTGTGGCCTCACCTGGAAGACTTTGGCAGCGGAGACGAGGCAGGCCAGGGCAGAGGAGAGGGTGGCCCCAAAGATGCCAGCCGTGATCAGAGGCGCAAAGCCTGACACCATGCTCATGGTCTGCAGGGGTGTGGGGTTCAGGGACTCCCATGGTGGGAGCAGAGCTGAGAGCCCCCCCTTGACCCCCAGTGGCACCCCAGTCCCTACTGCAGGCAGGAGCTGGGCCCTGAGCCTCCATCTGAGTCCACAACCCTCACCTAGAGATCCCAGTGCCACCCACAGGCAGGGACTGAGTGCACCTGAGCTCTGCTCCTCTGTCCCTCAAGCCTGGGGCCCAGCCCCCCAAACTCTGTCCCTGCAAACTTCCAGCCCCACGGCCCCTGCGTTTGGTGGGGTGGCCCCCCAGCAAGGCCCCATGGCACCCCGTGGGACCTGGTAATAGTTGATGAGGCCGTAGTGGCAGCTGTGCTGCTGGGAGCACCCGGTGAAGTTCCAGCCATAGCCACAGGCCAGCCCCTCGCAGGCACCCCAGCCAGGGGTCACCGTGTCGTTCAGGACCCCAGAGGCATCGCGCACCACACAGGAACCTGAAAGGAGGAAGGAGGGCATGAGGAGGTCTCCTTTCCCTCCCTTATTCCGTTCTCTCTCACCCCCAAAACGCCGGTCACCTCTGCAGAGGGCAAGATGCACAGGGTATGGGTCAGGTGTCCCTTTATCATGTAATAATAGTAATGATAATAGCTGATATGTAGGTGTGCTCACAACGTGCCAGGCGCCGTGCTAAGTACTTTACCACACCCTGGGAAGCAGGTATTACTATTATTTTTCTTGTCATAGCCATTTTACAGAGGCACAGAGAGCCTAAGTGACCTGCCCAAGATCACAATGTCCTCCTTAAAGCAGAGGCCTGGGCCAAGTCTCTTGGCCGTCTGTGCACAGCTTGCCTCAAAGGGGGTCACAGGGAGCAAGTGCGCCTGTGAGGATCTCAGTTCAAGGAAGGTGTTAACAGCCCAGGCCCAGGTTGAAAGCCAGTTCCACCACTCAGCGGCTGTGTGGCCTTGGGCTGGTCACTCAACCTCTCTGAGCCTCCACTGTCTCCTCTGTATAATAGGGAAAATGGCAGTACTGGGATCAAATGCGGTAAGGCGTGTAAAGGGCTGGGCGCGTGGTGAGTCAGTTGCTAGTATCATCATCATCCTCACTACTATTCCTACGGTTGCAGCACGTTTTATCCCACAGGATCTTCGCACTCGTGAATCTGGAAACTTGGGGTTTGAAGGGGTCAGAGGAGCCTGGTCTGACCCTCCCCAACCCCACCACAAACTACCCCTCCCATGAAGATGCTCTGGTCACCGCCAAGGTACCCCAGAGATAGGGTTCAAGGCTTCACATCCTAGAGTCACCACGTCCTCCCAGCCCAGCTCTCCCTGTCAGAGAGTCGAACCCCACCCTCGGATCCTCTCTAGGGGTCTGGGCTCTGTGGACAGTGCAAGGCGGGGGCTGAGTCCCATCCCTCCCCACCTGGCTGGGCCGGCCACTTACCGATGGTGGCTGAGATGGCCAGGTAGGAGATGGTGGTCCAGAAAATGGCCATGAGTGTCCCCTTGGGGATGGCTACAGCAGGGTCCTGCAGGAGGGGGGAGAGAGGAAGGGAGGGAGGGCGTCAGGCAAAGGCTGGCCTCCTTCCAGGCCCTTGCTGCTTGTCTGAGGCTGAGGTGGGGGGCCGCCTCCCCTGACCTTGGCCCCGTGGAGTCCCCATTCCAGCACAGAGAGGAAGGATCCTAGAGCTGAGGGCCCACAGAAGGGGATGGACACAACCAAGATCATGGGACTGAGACCCCACCCAAGGCCCAGGGAGCCCGAGGCAGAGAGAGGAAATCCAACAGCTCCGTGCCAGGGCCACAGAGGGCAATTGGCCAATGCGTGCTATGAGGGTGGTGAAGGGCGGGGGGCAGGATGGCAGGGCTCTGGAGCCAGCCTGCCCAGGTTCAATTCCAGGGGCCAGCTGGGCAGCATGCTGCACACCTACGCCTCGGCCCCTCATTGGTAAGGGAGGTGACAGCACAGAATGTGGGGTAAAATGAATTAATCCATATCAAGCTCCTAGACCAGGACCCCCTGCCGTCAGCCCTCACAGCATATTAAATCACTGTGCACCGACTGATTTGTCTGGTTCTATGACAATAAATAGATAGGACAAGCCTCAAACTTAATCCTTCCATTCCAAGAAGGAAAGCTGTGCTCATGTTTTCCTAACAGTAATAACAACCCTCATGCACACATCACACATTCCTCCCTTCTAGGCACTTTCTCAATAGCAATTTCCTGAGAAGTGGCCTGGGCACCCCACCTGGCTGGTGGGGAAACTGAGGCCAGGGAGCTGTGAGGAAGACCTGACCATACCAAACTCCACAGCCTCAGCCTCTGGGGGCAGGTCCTGGGTACAGCAAGCTCAAGACCAGCTGCACCGTCCAGGCGTAGACCCCCGTGTGGAGGGGAAGGCCACGTCTGCCATAGGAAGTAGATGCATGAACCCCCCTCCCCAGCTTCCCCTGCGCTGTTCTGCTCACTGCCCAGGCGTAGAACGACAGGTTAGGGACAAGTCAAAGGGTGGGGCTGTCAGGAGGAGGTGAGAGGGAGGGCATGGGAGGCCAGAAAAAAATGGGAGCAGAGGTGCTGAGCTGGAGTCTCTGGAGCCCCCAGGTCTGTGGGGATCCCTGCTCTGGGCCCCTGTAGCCATGGACCTGCCAGCCCTGCCCTGCACACCAGGGTGGCCTGACCAGGCCATGCACACAGTGTCCCTGCCCCCAAGGCCAACAGACCAGGCCAGCCTCCCACCCTGCTTCTAGTGGATTGAATAGTGTACCCCAAAATTCACATCCACCCGGAACATCGGAATGTGACCTTATTTGGAAATAGGGTCTTTGCAGGTGTAATTAGTTAAGATGAAGCCATGCTGGATTAGGATGGGCCCCAAGTGCCATGACTGGTGTCCTTATAGGAAATGACACACAGAGACATGGAGGAAAGAAGGCCACGTGAAGACAGAGGCAAAGGTTGCAGTGACGCCACCACAAGCTGAGGAGCACCATTGTCAGGGGCCACAGAAGGCAGGAAGAGGCAAGGAAGACACTTCCCTCAAGCCTCCGGAGGCAGCATGGCCCCGCTGTGCCTCCTGAACTGTAAGAGAATACATTCTGTCGTTTTAAGCCACCCAGTTTGTGGTAATTTGTTATGGCAGCCATAGGAAACGAATACACCAGCCCTCAACCCCCATCCTGCCACCCACATCTTGGTCTGAGATCTCAAACCCTGGCTCCCATATCAGGTGCGTCTGGGTCCACATCTCAGCCCACCTGTTCCTAGCAGTGTGCACTGGGAGAAGCCCCTTAATGTCTCTGAGCCTCAGTTTCCCCAACTGTGAAATAAGAAAATAACCTGACACATGGAAAGTGCCCATAACTGTGAGGGGTTAGAGGTGGGGGCAGCAATGTGCACAGGAACATGCCCTGGGACAACACAAAAAAATTCTGTTGAATAATAAAGTTGTGATTAAGTCGATAAGTAGAGGCTTCTTTGTTCTAGAAACTCATATTCCCGCTCCTCTGCCACCCATGTAGCCCTGGGCAAGCCCCTGAATCTCTCTGAGCTTGGCTTGCTCCTCTGTATCATGGTAAAATTGACAACAATGACAACTAGCTCTTAGCACTTCCTCTGTGCCAGCCACTGTGCAAAGCGCTTTATGTGAGTTAGCTCATTGACTCCTCACCACTGCCCTACAAGGTGGGGGCTGTATTAGTCCCATTTTACAGCTGAGGAAGCTGAGGCCCAGAAAGGTTTTAAGAGACTTGCCCAAAGCCACGAAGCAAGGGCTCCACAAATGGGAGCTGCCCTGCTGCTGAGGACATTGTCTTACCCGATGGGCAGAGAACCAAGTCCAAGAGCCCAGGGCCCCTTACGGCTCAAAGGCATTTAGGAGAGTGCCATGGTGCCTGCCTCACCCAGCTCTGAGACAGCCCAGCCGCCCTGCCGCCTGCACGCTGGGCGGTTGGTAACCTAAGAAGCTCGATGAGGCATCGAGATAAATTCCCAGGCAACGATTTAATGGGGCTGGAGGGAACCAGGCTGCCTGAGCACAGGCCGGACCTCTACAGGCGCCTCAGGGCAGACAGACCAGGCCTGTACAGGCCTTGCCCTGATAAACGAGAGGAGCCAACAAACAGCTACTCTCCAATTTCCAGGCCCTGCCTGAACCACCCAGGGCACAGACAGTTAAAGCCAGACCAGCTTCAAGATTGCCTCCCCTGCACAGTTCTTAATTCAGTTAAGGAAATGCATCAGGCCAGGCACGGTGGCTCATGCCTGTAATCCCAACACTCTGGGAGGCTGAGGTGGGAGGATCGCTTCAGGTCAGGAGTTCTACACCAGGCTGGGCAACATAGCAAGACCCCATCTTTTCAAAAAATAGAAAAAATTAGCCAGGCATGGTGGTGCCTGCCAGTCGTTCCAGCTACTTGGGAGGCTGAGGCAGGAGGATCGCTTGAGCCCAGGAGTTGGAGGTTGCAGTGAGCTATGATGATGCCACTGCACTCTACCCAGGGCAACAGAGCAAGACTCCATCTCCAGAAAAAAGAAAAAAAGAAAAGAAAAGAAAGAAAATGCATCAAGGAGCACCTTCTAAGCGGGACTGGAGACCAGGGGTAAGGGTTGTCTGTGATTCCAGCACGGTGCTAGGCTCCTGGGTGATCACCTCTGCTGGCCAGTCATCTTTGATCCTGCCGGCAAAGGCTCCACTGGCTTCCAGTCTTTCAAAGCCGAGCTGTAGCCCCAACCCCACCTCCACCCAGAAGTTTTGCTGGAGCCCCTGCCAATATCAGTCTTTCTTTCTCCCCCACTGTACGGCACTTTGTACTTCTGCTCTAACACTACATTTCACCACTATGCAGTCAACGAACATGTACTGAGCACCTAGTATGTGCCAGACTCTAAGCAGTGAGGGAAGAGGGAGATAGAGGTGGGTGGCAGTTCTCCACATGCAAGGGGAACTGACACATGAACGGCCTGACATTGTTATGCTAGTGAAGCCACGACTCTGACGGAAGGGCTGGGAGAGATGTAAGGTTGAAGGAGGTATTTGAAAGAGAAACAGAACTTTGTTAGGTGAAAAAAAACAAGGGTATGGAATTGCAGGTAGAGAGTACAGCACAGGCAGAGGTGTGGAGGAGGGACAGGGCAACATGGGCAAAGCAGAGGAAGCTTGGGGCTGGAGCAGGGGTTGTGGGAATGGTGGCAGTGGTCAGGGATGAGGTTGGACAGGCGGGTTGGAGCCTTGAATGCTGAGCCAAAGAGCCTGCCTTCATTAAGGCAGTGGAGAGCCTGGAGGCTGTCAGCCCAGCAAAGATGTGCATGATCAAGGCTGAGTTTTGGAAGGTCGCAGCGGGGCCAGTCTTCCCCTAAGGCTGAGAGTCCTTAGGAAGTAGGGAGAAGACTAGCCATTTTGGGTGTCCCATGAGGCCTAGAGCTCAGCTGGTGTAAATCGACAATCTCAGGATGGAGTGGAATGCAATTTATTTGGATTGGATTGAATTGAATGGAATTGGACTGGACTGTATTTTAGGAGCTCTGCCCACTGGTCTCAGTGCCAAGCTCAGTGCCCAGAGGCAGATCCTGGCAAGGAAGGGAGCAAGATTCTTCCCACAGCCCTCTGCAGTGCCAGGACATAGGAGGGATGGGTATTCTGCTCACCTTGAGGTCCCCAGAGATGTTGGCCCCTGCCAGGATGCCTGTGGCTGAGGGGAAGAAAATGGAGAACATCCCAAAGAAGGTGCCATCCGTGCCCCGCCAGTCGGGCACCAAATTCTGGACAAATATGTCTGCTGGAAAACCAAGGCCTGAGTCAGGGTCACCTGGAGGGCTTGCTGGCACCCTCTTGCTAGGCCCAGCCAGGTAGGCAGTCAGCTCCTCCAGTACCCCTGGCATGGGAGTGGGGGATCCCACCCTCCTGGTGCCCTCACAATGGGCCAGATTCCCGAGCAGACTGTCCCTGTCCCCAGAGCCATGGTCGGGGCCCCAACCTGCACGTACCCTGGTAGCTGAAGAAGCCTTTGGAGGCCTTGTCCTCAGACGGGGGAATCAGCGTCCCCACCAAGTAGTTGGCAAAGGAGACCATGATGACGAGGAAGAACAGCACCTGGGCCTGGGGAAAGGACTCCACTGCTTCAGGAAGCCCTACCAGGGGAGACCTTGCCCAGGGTCCTTCACTCATTCACTCATTCATTCAACACCCGTGATGCAGCAAGCTCTGTTCAAGGAGTTGGGGGTACAGCAATGGACAAGATGGCCAAGGCCTCTTGTCTTGGCTGATAAGGAAGATGAGTTTAGAGTAAGAATAAGGGGTGTGATGGGGACTAGGTGGGTGGCTACTTTAGCAGGGTGGCCTGGGAAGGAGTCTCCAAGGAGAAGACATTTGAGCAGACACCTAAAGGAGGAGGATGCACGAGCCGTAGAACGATCCAGGGGATTCAGCCTGGTGTGTCCAGGGAAGGGCGGGAGGCCAGCGCGGCCAGAGTCAGAGAGCGAGGGGCATGGCAGAGAGAGGCAGGGCCGCAGGGGCCAGGTCCTGCCTTGCTTGCAGGCCCCGGCTGGCCGAGCCTGCCAGCTGTGGCCCAACATCCCTCTTCCCTTATTTCACAGTACTAAACTTCTGACTTTTGGTTGGATACATGGTTTAAATGAAGACCACACTCCCCCAGCATCCCTTGCAGCTATGTGCGGACAGTGATATGTGCAACTTCCGGTTGGGCCTTATAAGGAAAGGGAAAGGGAATTCCCTCCCTACCGTCTCTTCTCCCCTTTCCCTCTGACAGAACTGTGGATGTGGTGCCAGGGCCATCATGGACCAGGTGAGCAAGGGCCACACCCCAGGGATGGAGGGCCACTGGATGAAAGGAATCTGGGTAATTGACCCCCTGGGGCCACCACGCCTGCCCTGGACCACATACACCTGGACTGTCACACAAGAGAGAAACAAAGCCTCTCTTGACTAAGGCGCCGTTACTTAGGAGCTCTTTGTCACAGCCACAGAATGTAATACCTGGCTAGTACACATAAGAGGCAGGACCCTGACAGAACCCAGGTCTCATGATTCCTCCTTCTCCACTCAGCCACCTCCATGTCACTGCTCCCTTGTGCCTCCTTACCTTGGATTCCCACTCCATGCCAGCCAGGGAGATGGCCAGAAGCACGGTGACTGTGACCACACCAATGATGCGGATGTCATTAACAGGGTCCACAATGGGTGTGCTGTACTCCTGTGGGGGGACAGGCCAGGCTGCATGCTGCCCCCTGAATCCCACCCCTCCAGACTTTGCCTTGTAGAGTGCAAGTAGGGTGCCCTCTGATAGGAAAATGCAAGCTCAACACCTTCCCTGCCAACAGATCCCCCAAAGCAGCTGCTGCATGGGCCTGGACAAAATGTGGCCCTAAAGGCCACACGCACCCCCAAAGTAGACTTGTTGGAATGGTCTTTATTTCATAAGACTGTCACTGTCACCCACGGTGATCAGACTGTGGCCTTGGTTCCTGATAGGTGAAATCCAGGCAGAGGGGTACAGGAAGACCCATCTGACCCAGACAGGGTGAAGAGAGAGGTGTAGGCCACCCGGGTTCCCTCCACCCGGGGTCCAGTCCCCAGCCTCACCTGGAGCAGGTCCCGCACAGTCTCTGCAAAGCCCACTGTGTGCATGGCCACACCCACGGCGTTGGCGAAAGCGAAAATGAGGCCAATGGAGCCCCCTAGCTCTGGGCCCAGACTCCGGGAGATGAGGAAGTAGGTGCCACCTATTGGGGCCAGAGCCAGGAGCTGTGAAACTAGAGGGGTCAGCTGGCTGCATTGGACTTGGGGCAGGCAGAGGCTGAGGAAGGGGTGACCACGGGGCCCACAGGGCAGGAGATAACCGAGGCCATCCTGTGGTGTGGAGAGCCTGCCTGGAGCCCTCACCTGGAACCACAGGAGAAGCTGGGGTGTCCTGTGGGGGGCAGTTCAAAGACCCATTCCCAGAGTAGAGATGGGGGAGCCTACGAGAGGAGGGCCTTGGGGGAGCCCACCTGACTTGACCTTGCCGTTGGTGGAGATGGCCGAGATGGAGAGGCCTGTGATGGAGGTCACTGTGACCGAGAGCAGGATGATGATCCAGGTCAGGACTGTGGGGGGGTGAGCACCCCAAAATTCAGTCAGGGCATTTCCCAGGGGAGGAGCCATGGGAGGAACCTAAGTCTGCACACGAATTTACCGTGCGACTTATGTCACTTCCCTTCTCTGAGCCTCAGTTTTCTCATCTGAAAAATGGGTCCCTGTCTACCTCCTGGCATATTCTGAATAGCCAGGGAGCTCATTAGCCAACGTGTAAAGGATTGTTCCGTATGGAAGGGAAGGCACCCTCCTTTAATGATAAAATATAAAGTAATAGTTACAAGTTGATGAGCACCTCTGGGTGCCAACTCCTATGCTATGTTTTATCTGCATCATACAAAATCCACAATGGCTCTGAGGCAGGTACTGTTATCACCCCCATCTTACTGATGAGAAATCCAAGGCTCAGAGAGGTTAAGAAACTTGCCCAGAGTCACATAGCATGGTACAGAGCTAGCATCTGAGTCCCGGTCTGTCCAGGGTGCGTGCTCTGCAGTAGAAATTGGCTCAAAGAGGTTAAGTGGCTTACTGATGGCAAACAGAGTCAGGGAGAACCCTTAGGCCTGCTGACTCCACAGCCAGTGTGCCTCTGCCACCATTCTGACCCCTGTCACTGCAGGGGCCCGATGCTGCACTGGGGAGGAGCAGGCCTGGCCTGAGGTCTCTGCAGCCCAAGTTCAAGCCTGCTCCCGTGGGGCCTTGGAGGACCAGGATTCAAGCACGCCCTCCCTCCTCTCCCCAGAGGCTGCACTCACCTATGCCTGCCTGGGCCGTAATCCAGGGGAGCCGCAGGTAGAGGATCACGCCCCAGATGTTGAGCATGCAACGGATCTGGGAGGAGAATGGGGTCAGAGGCCACCTGGCTGGATACCCCAAGGCCAAACACACAAGTCCCTGTCTCTGGTCATGGCGTGGCATCAGGCACCTAGGCCTAGGAGACGCCTGGGTCCTCTCTTTGCTTTTCCCACTTCAGTAGGTCTGACCCTCCAGTTCTGTGGGGCAGGAGGGTGAGAGGCACCGGGAGACCCACCTATCCCTCCCACCCACCCTCCGGCCCTCCCATCGAGGCCTAAGTGTGGGCTGCAAGCATTATCACCCTCACACTATTCCAGGCACAGGACCCTGTGTCTGCCAGCCCCAGCCCTGGCCCCAGTGGCTGGCTGTTGGCCCAGGGCCTGGCATTTAGGAGGAGCTCAGCAAATGCCAGCTGAGCCAATGCCCCATGTACAAGCAGAAATCAGAGCTCAGATTGCTGTGACTTCAGCTTCCAAATTTAAAGCAAAGCCAGAGGCCACGATGGAGGCTGAAGTTCCCAGGTGGGAGGGGCTGGTGTGGTCTTTGGCCCCACCAAGTTGCAGGTTGGGGTAGGGGTGTGTGGCCTTCACAACCCAGGGAAATTTCTGAGGTCCTCTGTCTGCCCTGAGATGCTAAACAGGGCCACGCCAGGCTCCAGCCAACACAGTCCGGGAGGGGGATCCAGACTCTGAATATGAGGCTCTGGGGGTGGGGGGAGGGGCTTGTGATTCAGATAGAGAAACAGAGGCACAGCCAGTTGGCAGTTGGCAAAGTTAAGATCAGAACCCCAGCCTCCTGCCTCCCAGAGCAGGACTAAAGCTTTTTCCTATATCCCATGTGGATCTCGGTGTAAAGTCCCATAATGTCTTCCAAAGCCAAGTTCACTTGCTTCTTTCCTGTCTGGGGACTTACTTTTGCCCTACACTACAGCAAACCTTTGCCTGCCTTCATGGAGAATGAGAAAAAAATTATTATACCAGTTTGTGGGTTTGTGTGTTTAGTGCTGTCTCCTGGTGGCTTTTGGGGGAAGTACAACTTTTTCTAATAACTGTCTGGCACACGTTGATCCAATGACTTCACATCACTTAACTCATTTAATTCTCATCATTTCACAGATGAGAAAACTGAGGCACAGAGAGGTAAAGTAACTTGCCACACCACTAGTGAGTGTCCAAGCAGAGATCTTCCCCAGGGCCAGGTCTCAGCCTAGTGGATAAAAGGGGGTCTGGAAGCACAAACCAGAGAAAATTTGAGGTCACTGTGCAAATAGAGAAACTGAGGCCCAGGCTGGGCCCTGGGTCTGCCCTGGCCGCTAGGATGAGAGTCAGAGCTGAGCCCGGATGGAGCTGTGTTTCCCCACTCTCGCATCTGGACATCGAGACCCATTCACACCCCACTCACCATCACCCCCTTGACCCAGCCGAAGCGCACGGGCTCTCCAGGATTCTTCTCACTGCTGGTGCCTGCCTCATCCTCCACCAGCCCATCAGTCATCTCATGGCTGGGCCGGCTGTCAAAGGCCAGGGCGTGCAGGTGTCTGCCTTCCTGCTGGGAGCCCAGAGACGACGCATCAGGAAGGCGGGATGCTAGGGACTGGGTCTCTGTATCCAGCCCACAGGCCTGTGCCACTGCGCCCCACACTGGCATCCCAGACCCCTTGGCCTCACTGAGTATTGAGCTGTTTGAGGGGCTTTTAAAAAACTCCCCATTGGCAGTGGGGAGTAGAGGCCATGGGAGGCCAGGAGTCCTGGTCACTCTTGTTCATAACATCTTCTCTCACCAGAGAGCAGTGGCCTTGGAACTGACCAGGCAGTTGTGCAGCCTGAGAAGGGGGGCAGGATTAGCATCACCCTGGAGGGGTGAAGCAGCTTGTCCAAGGCCACACAGCGGATCCCTGGCAGGGTTGAGACTGGAACCCAGGCCTCTACCTCTGGGGAGTTTGTGCCCCAGGTGACGGAAGCCCCCTCCTCTGGGGCTTTCTCCCTGGCACCACATCTCAGCAGCCCTCTGTGGAGCAAAGGGCCATGTCTGGGCCATGGGGCCAACCCGGGGGTTTGCTCTGGGGTGGGGAGGAGTCCTGTGAATTTAGCAAGTCCTAGCTCCGGAACCAAGAATGATTCTGCCCAATTGTCAGATGGGAAAAGTGAGGCCAGACAGGGGTTGTGACAATCCAGCTCCCAGCCCTCCACTCTTCACAGTCCAACCTCCCAGGTGGCAAACCCAATGAGCCCCCTCTCTGAGGTGGACCTTCCATGCCCCTCCTTTCCCTGTCTCTTCAGGTATGTGCAACCTCTGTTTGCATGCTTCCACTGACTGAAGGCTCATTACCTCTATAGCCACCCACTCTACCTTTGGGTTGCCAGTGATTAGACAATAAATATTACAACATGTGCCCAGAGCCTTACAGCTCCGACTCCCACGATTTCACTGGGGCCTTTCAACTCATGAGGAAGGCATTCATTTGTCCTCATGACACAAACAGAACTGAGGCTCAGAGAGGTTAGGTAACTGGGTCAAAGCCAAACAGCAGGGAAGTGGCCAGTCTTCTGAAACAGCACTTACCTTGAGGAAGGAGTGCAGGTCAGCCAGTGTGGGCCGGACCTTTTGGGGCTCGCCAGGCAGGTTGCTGTTTGCATAGTGCTCGTAGGCAGGGACCACATCGATAGTGTTGTAGCCAAAGGTACGCATGTAGAATGTGCTGCCATGGGTCAGGTGGCTGGGGTGGCTGCTGTCATAGGCAGCTGGTGGTGGGGGCTCATCACCCCCCAGCAGCGTGCTGATGGTGAAGCGCCCGCTGCACAGAGCAGGGTCTCTGGGTGTCTCTGATGCAGGTAGCTCTGCCATTGTGGGTTTGGGTGTCAAGGGAGGGGGCCAGGGTCGGCAAGGACACTCAGAGTGGTTTTATAGGCTGGGCCTGTACCAGGGAGGAGGCAGGAAGGTCAGCCCAAACCGCCTACGGCTGGCAAGAAGGGTTCCCGGACAGGGTGGGAGGTGGAACACGTGCCCACTGCTTCCACCCACCATTTGATCATTGAGATAGGGGACCTGCCTTGGATCTGGGGGGCTGGGCTGGCCCAGAGTGAGACATGCCCTGAGTCCTGCAGTGGCTCTTCTGAGTCTGGGGGCAGCACAGGTGACCAGCCAGGACCCAGGAAGGAGCAGTCACCAGAGGACCCTGAGGGACCCTATAAGGAATGCTAGAGGTGGCCTGGTGGCCTAAGGACCTACTATAGGTCCCAACCTATGCAGGTTCAAAAGCCTCTCATATGAGTATATAGTCTTTATTTTTATTTTTTATTTATTTAGTATTTTTGAGTGGATGAATGGCATGACATTTAAAAGGATGCACACACACGTGTATATATATATGAATGTAGTCTCTCTAGCTCCAACCTCTGTCTCCCAGTGTCTTGTGTGTCCCTCCAGAGATATTCCTCAGTATATATAAGTCATCAGCTACCAGGGGCCCCAAACCAGAGCTCAGCTGATCTGAGGTGTGCTCCGTACCCACCTATGGACTGACAGCCCCAGGGGCTTGTGCCAGCCAGCGGCCTCCAGGGCATCTAGGCATCACTTCACACATGGGCCAGGCTGCCCTGAGTTATAGAGCCTGGGGAGCCAGCGCCTTCCCCCTCCACTGAAGCCATTGCAGACAAAGCAGGCCCGCCCCAGCGCTGGGCCAGATTGGGATCCAGTTTTGCCACCACCCTCAGGCCGTGCCTTGAATGCATGGTGGCAGTGGGGACAGCACTCTGGTAACCAGAGGCACTGTTGAGGTAGACCATTGCAGGGGGGGCAGTGGTTGAAATCTGAGTTGTGGGGGGGATGAAAGAGGTGAGTCAAGGTTCAAGAGAGGAGTGAGTTAGTGGGAGGATGCTTGGTGTGCTTCCAGAAATGAATGACATATCCCCCCAGCTCCCACGAGGGCTCTTGATGTCAGCTCCTATGGCGATGATCTCACCTGCAGTCACCTTTCCACTGAGGGGCTAGCATCCAATGGCCGGTAGATGTGGGGTATAAAGTCCTGGTGCCCTGCCCCAGCTTTGGAGGGCCACTCCAGCTCCAGAGCTCCCCAGGGTTGGCTGGGCTTTGAGTCTACACCACAGCCCACTTCTCCCTCTGCCCAGTTCTGCTTCCTTCACTCTGTGCATAGGTACTGACCCCAAGAGCTCCCTGATGAATGCCCTGCACACTCACCTCTGTCTCAGAGTCTGCTACCTGGGGGTGGGGTGGCCTAGCGGCTCACAAGAAAATCACTGATTTCTTTGTCACCTCTTCTGAGTTTTCCATCTTACAGCCATTCACCCAACAAACCTTTACTGACCGCCCACCATGCCATGGGTGGTGGTAGGAACCAGAAACACAGTGGTGGGCACCGTGAGTGCTGGCCCAGAGCCAGACACGGGGCTGAGTTAGTGGGGGAAATGGGCACGGAAACAGATCCGCCCAGCTGTGTGGTGAGGGCAGCGATGGGAGAGATGCCCCTGAGGAGGAGGGTCAGGGTGGGGACAGCCAAGGAAGACTTCCTAGAGGAGGGGACCCCTGACCCGAGTCTTGAGGGATGAGTTGCTTCTCCTGGAGGCAAGGGATGGACAGAGGCCAAAAGGCCACCTCCAGCTCTGGGCATCTGAGCTTGGCTTATGCACAGGCTCCAGTCATCCTTGGGAGGAGTATGGAGGGACACATTTTCTCTCCTTCTGCATCCCTGCCTGTCAGGCTTGGGCACTCAGAGCTCACAAGGGTCCCCCAGAGGACCAGCTCCAAGATGCTCAGCGTCCTTGGGGACCCATGACCTCCAACAGCGAGTCAGCACTAGCTAATTGAGAACTGCCCCCTCATTCCCTGTGCAGAGGGCCGCAGGACAGTGTGCAGGAGGGGACAGCTGGAAATGCTCAGACTGTGTTAGAGTAGCAGCAAACTGTTATGGAGTCACCCTCCAAGGTGAGGGTCCAGGAGCCCCACAAAATTGTGGTCAAGTTACCACAATTATGTATACCTTAGTGCATTTTTCTGGGGAGAAGGGCATAAATTTCACCCAGCTTGCTAGATTATAAGCCCACAAGAGCAGGGATCTGGCCCTATTTTGTCCAATAATAATCCCAAGCAACTAGAACAGCACAGAGTAGGGTATCAAGTAGATGCTTGTTGAATGTATAACAAAGGAGACCCAGAATCTCACAGCTGCCATAAGAAACCCTTGGCTGACAATTGCCACAAGTGGGGCTGATGCAGGGGGCTGCTCCCCAGGATTCTCCCAGCTCAGGATTCAGCCCCTAGTCTGGCATCAAGATGCAAGTTGAGGATAACAGGACCCCAGCGCCAAACCCAAAAGGTTATGATAACTGCACTTTTTTGCAAAGTATATATATTTACCATACACATTACTTTTTAAATCTTCTCAGGGCTCCTCTCACTGCCCCCCAGGCCTACCTGCCCCCCTGCCTGGATTTACAGCCCCCCCTCAGAGTGGCATCTGCAGGAGTGTGTCCGCAGCCCCCACGCCAGCTGCCAGTGGGGCTGAAGGCTCAAAGGTGAGGACCCCAGGCCCAAGGACCCCAGTCATGGCCGATTTGCCACCTTCCCTGCGGGCCCCATCCTAGATTTGTTAGGGAGAGGATTTGTGGGGGCCCCTCCCTGTGAGTTACTCATTCCCTCCCCTGAGGCCCTCAGGGCAGATCTTATCACCCCTTTCACTCTTAAACTGCCACCTGACTGGCGAAAATCATTGCTGCCCAACATCCCCTCACACCATTCCTACACACCCTGTGCCTGGGCAGCTGTGGAAAATTCCTGATTAAGATCTTGGGAGAGGAAGGGGCCTGAAGGGGCCAGGGCTGGTTTCTAGCAACACTGTGGCTGTGGGCAGTGAGGGGCCGTGAATGTGCTGGGTGACCTTGGGCAAGTCACTTCCTCCTCCCTCCAAAAACCCCTGGCCTGTGTCCACTCCAAGCTCCCTTCCAGATCTGAAGCAGAACTTTGCTGCTTCAGTAAAACTTCTGTGCTCCTCCACTTCTCTATGGGGTGGGGTAGGGTTTAAGCAGGACCCCAAGCTGAAGGAACTGTCAGACACCTTGTCCCAAAGCACAGACCCCCAGGAAAGGGGATTCTTGCATTTGGATGGAATTTAACCAACTTGAGAAATGTTCATAGAGGCACTCTTCTTGATGGGGGCGCACAGTGCTAGGCCACACACAGTCACTACCTTCCAGGACTTTAGCTTCCAGGAGAACCCACGGGCCAGGTAGCCCCAGAGCCCTTCAGGTCTGAGACTCCACACACCCTAAGCAAAGTCCTGTGATCTGGCTTCAGGGAGTCTCAGTTCTATCAGTTTCTGTGTGACACTGCGTGAGTCACCTGATGTGGGTCTCAGCTTCCGCAGCAGCAAAATGGAAATGACACCTGCACCAGTGCCACGTATCTCTCGCCCTCCAGTGGTGGCCCTGGCTGAGTGGCTCTCAGAAGGAAGGAGAGCAGGGGCAGCAAAGGAACCGAAAGACTTAGCAGTCAGAAAACTGCAGAAGTGAAAACCCCAGATGTGGGGGCTACGACAGTGAGGATAGGAGGGCCTCCTGTCTTCATGACCACAGAGGCAACTCAGCATTTATTGTGCTCCTCCTGTGTACTAGGCACTGGACCTCACAGCCCAGCCTGGCAGACAGACCAGCAAGGAGGTCATGCAGCCGGCCAGCAGAGGAGGGAGGCTGCCCAGAAGAGAGGGGAGGGGAGGGAGGTGGGCAAGGATGAAGGGGAGACGGGGCATAAGCTTGGGCAGGGCAAGGGAACTGGATGGGGACTGTACACAATGCTGTACGGTGGGGAGAGGAGGGAAGAAATGAGGGTAGATTAGGCTGAAAGGGGTCCAACTGTTTCTTCATTCCACTACATTTATTGAGTGCCTACTATATACCATACCCTGTGCTAGGTAAGAGGGGCACCACAGGGAACAGGACAAAGACCCTGCCCTCCCGGAGCTCACATTCTAGTGAGAGAGACAGACAATAAATAAACAAGCAATTGTTATAATACATTTAGTGATAGGTGCTATTAAGAAAACAAAGCTTTTTCTTAGGAAGAGCATTAGGCCTCTCTGAGGATGAGAGATTTGAGCTGAGCTCCAACAATGGAAGGAGCCACCCACAAGTGAGCAGGTATAAGCACAGGGGTCCAGACAGAGGGGAGAGCATGTGTGAAGGCCCTGCAACAGGAGTGCAGCCTGGGCTTCCAGAATATCAAGGAGGCCTGAGTGGCTGGAGCAGAGAGACCAAGGACGTGGAACTGAGACATGGAAGAGGGAACATCTGGCCTTACAGGGCAGGGTTGGAAGTTTCATATTCTACTATGTGACGGTCAGATTTATACTTTCCAAAGATCACTTTGGCTGTTGTATGGAAAATGGACCGAGGGAGACAAGGGCAAGGCAAGCGCCACAGGTGTGTGATGGTGGTGGCCAGGCCAGGACAGTAGCTGTGGGATGGCAGGATGGGCAGTTGGGAGTTGAGACACATTCTTTTTTTTTTTTTTTTTTGCCCTATACCTTGAGAACAGGGTGTCAAGATACATTCTGAAGGCAGAGCCGACAGAGCCAACACATAGATTCGTGTAGGGCAAGGGCAGGAAGGAAGGAGGGAAGGGGGGGAGGGGGGGAATGGGGGCAGTGGTGGTATTGTTTCAGAGTAGGGAACCCTGATGGGAAGGCCTTGAATACCAGGGTAAGGAGATCCTATCTGTTTCTGGAAAGCTGGCCTGGGGCAACAGGGCGAGGAGAAGGCTATGGCAGTAGTCAGGCCAAAATAGCCAATAGCCCCAGCTATGGGGCTTGCCCCTGCTGCTCCCGACTTTAGCATCACACTGGAACCTCTAACAGGTGCTTATTCTGGAGCCCACCCTGCAGAGTCTACGGGCCTGGGCAGAGGAGGGAATGAGGGGCAGGCATTGGTATGTTTTGCAAGCTCCCCAGGTGATTCTGAGGAGCATTCTAGACTGAGGTCCAGTGGACTACAGAGAACAAGCTTTCAAACGCAGACTCCCCACCCCCGCCTCATCCCCATGTCCTTGCATCCGACCCGATCCCACGAGGCTCGCCTGGAGAGGATGGGTATGATGCAACCCTGGTGTCGTGAAATAGCCGGGTAAGAGGATGCGCTGCTCGTCGGCCTGATTCACAACACCAGCTGCAGCAACGATACCAGAACTCCGCCGGCTTCCTCCTCTGGGCTGTGGCTTCTCCGGGTTTGAGACAATGACGAGCCCGTTCAAACATCTTCCCCAACCAACGGCTGCCCCGGGCCATGGCGGCACCAGGGAAGCTAGGTCCCTGCCCGCAAGGGGCTTACAGACTAGATGACAATGGGGAAGAGGAAATAGACACAAAGCCCTACACAGTGCAGGGGCAGCAGAGCAACAGTGGAGGTAC
Organism: Daubentonia madagascariensis; assembly: GCA_023783475.1. Classification (NCBI taxonomy): domain Eukaryota; kingdom Metazoa; phylum Chordata; class Mammalia; order Primates; family Daubentoniidae; genus Daubentonia; species Daubentonia madagascariensis. The sequence continues at coordinate 8,350,532 of JAKFHU010002202.1, forward strand.
CAGGCGCTGGGAAGGCCTGAGAGCCAGAGGTTGGGCAGCAGCCTCTCCAGCAACCAGGACCAAGAAACGGGATTTCTCTCGAGCCTTGTGGAGCACATGGGTGTGCCTACTGCAATCCTGGTCCTCTACCAGGACAATGTTATAACAGCTGGACACTAAAGTACTTGAAACTACTGACAGCTACAGCAAACAGGAAACATGCATTACGAGTCAAGACATTTTCATTGTTAAAGGAAGGACTACTGGTTCCTTTTTCCTCATGGACAGACTTGTTTTAAAAACCTATTTGGCCAACATTCATTCCACAAGGAGTGTAGATATTAATGCATTAGACACAATCTGGCTATTTTGGAGGCTACACAGGACAGGCATGGTCACCGTCCTCAGGAGCATACAGTTTGTCAGAGGAGGTGAGGCCAACAAATAGCCACAAGCCAAAGCATAAAAGCATAAATCCCTGGATAAAATGCTACATGGGTTCAGAGCAGGGATGACTTTCTCTGGCTGGGGCAAGCGTAGAGTGGGGAATATGACATTGCAGGTAGAATAAAGCAAAAAGATAAGCAATTATTTAAGAGAAAGCCCAATGTTAGCTTTGAGCTTCCTGGCTTCCAAGATGAAAAGTGGAATCATGCTCAGTAGTTGCGATCTGATAAAAGAGCAAGGTTTCGGTTTTTTTGCTTTCTCCACTTCTCAAAAAGAAAATAAATCCCCATCAACCGTTTGTGCCTCCATCCAGGCTTAGCCCAGGACATTTCCAATACAGAGGTGGCCTGACCTCAGCCCTGCTGTGTCAACACAAACAGGAGCAGTAATTCTAATGCAAATTCAGCCCTGTATTAACAGATATGACCACGTGTTCCTGCACCCTGATGACCCTGCCAATGTGCTGTCCCAGGAAACCAAGGCACCAAGCCCACTGTCTTCACTACCCTCAGCCTTTCATTTTTAAATTACACCTTTACCTTCTCAAACTTTATTGGAAACTTATTTTCTTGAAAGCAATAGGGGAAAGATGGTCATTCTGTACCATTTTGATTTTCACAGGTGCATTTCTAATCAGAACACTCTTTAAAGGACAATTTTGGAGCCTAGGAGCCCATGACCTGCTCCTGTGGCAGGGACCAGCAGCCTAGAATCTCAGTGCTGCTTTTAAAAGCTCAGCTCCCTGACCCCGTCACCCAAGCCAGGCCCAGCCCTGGACACAGGAAGGGAGTAGGAAGGATATGAGCAGAAAAGAGGGCTGCTTTCACCTACCTTCTGGCTCTGCACCGCCTACCTTCTGGCCAGGTGCCTTAGTTTCATTGTTTGTCAAATGGAGATAGTTCTACCCAACCAATGGTTTTTTTGATGATCAAGAGAGAGGATTTGTGAAAAAGCATTTTGGAGGACATGAATAGTGCCCGGCCAATGTAAACTATTGGCAGCGGGGGCGGGGGGGGTGGCGGTCCTAGCTTTTTAGCTACCAGAAAAGAAAGGTGGGAGAAAACAAAATAATCTTTGACTTGTTTAAGGCAGTGCTTTCTGGTAAGGGCAGCTGCTAAGATTTTTTTAAAAATTTTTTTATTTTTTAATTTTAAAACATGGGGTAGGTAGGGGGAGGAGGATCTCAGGATCTGAAAGCAGAGACCCCAAGAGAGTTGGCTCTGGTTATTTGCAGTCACGAGAGCTTAAGCTTTCACAGGAGTTGCATGTAAAAGCAGAATATGTTCAGAGTTCTAGAAGCTGAGTCAAGAGGCTCTCCCACATCAACTGGTTGCCCCTCTACCAGATACTTGAAATAAGCTGCTGACTTCCTTAACATCCCAAAGCAGAGTTCCAAAGGACTTCTGCCAATGGTTGCCCAGCCCCCCAAGGTTCATATGCAAGATGACACTCTGGGGCTGCACGTGTGCTACAGTGGGAGAGGGGTTGCATCCAAAGGGAGTCTCCACTCCAGACTGGGTCCACGGCGGACCTTCAAGCTCTGGCTCGGTGCGGGTCCTGCAGGGTGTGGAGCCCCAAAGCAGGAAGTTTGAGGGGCCCGCATGGAGAACAGAAGTCAGCTCCTTACCCCGAGAAAGCTTGCAGTTAGCAGCAGCGCTGTGCACTGAAGAGGCAGGCTCAGGATAAGCCCCAATCAAAAGCATGTGCCTGCCAACAGTGAACACGGGAAGGTCAGGGGCAGTTGGACACTAGGAAAAAAGCATCTTTGATCAGGGGCCAGGGTTTCAACCAGAGTTGTCAGATGCTCATTCACTTGTGATTTCCTGGAAAGTGTGTCCCCTGACCCCCCACCCCCACACACAATGACACTCTTTATCTGATGCCATTTTTACTGGTTAACCACCCAGCATCAAAAACCATGCTGGACAGCTGGCTTTGATCTTGGTGGGTACACAGAAGGCAAGCTGACCCCATAGGCCTAGGGATGGTGCATTTCTTCCCTAACCAGGTAGAATTTTTATCTTCCTATGTAGTACATCTCAGACATTTTATGAAAACCTGTGTTGGCGAATGGTGGTGGTGGTGGTGGTGGTGTGGTGAGTCCACATTTAGGCCCACAGGCCTGCTTGGCCACTCCCTGCTTTCAGTCAGAACCAGGGTTCCTGATCCTGGAAGGGCATGAAAATCTCTTGAGGAGCTTTTAAATAACATGAATTGGTGCCTAGGCCCCTCCCCAGACCAATTAAGTCAGGAGCTCAGGGGGCAGTGGCTTGGAAATCACTAGTTGGAAGGGCTCCCCAGGTGATGCTAAGATGTAGCAGGGCTGAGAACTGCAGAGCTGGCACTAGAGGAAAGAAGACGTGTTGGCTAAGGCTGTGTGCAGCGCAGAACCTGGTTCTTCCCAATAAAGGGATTGCTGATTTAGAGTTTTTTAAAAAATGACCTTTCATGTTGTCAAAGGCTTTTTAGGACCTTCTTTCTCCTGGTTAGACACATGAATACCTAAGATGGCCACCAGCCCTTTGTGCTGGACTCACTGCCCAAGGGCAACAGGCAGCCTTAGTTTGCACAGACAAGCGTGTGTCCCCAAATCAGACCACACCCTATTCATCTCTCTGCCTCATGGGCCACACATATCCCAGATGCCCCCCTTAACCCCCACATACTTACCTCCTTGGACAAGGTAGATGCCCTACAGTCAGGCTTCTGCTTGGGTGGGGAAGGGCTGAACATGAGGCCTGTGACCTCTGGCAGGCCCCTCAACTCACCTGAGTCCTGCTGTTTCTCCTGCTTCAAGATCGTGGGAGAGATTAACAGCTGCACAACACTGCTGGGGCATATGAAGCAGGCCAGCTGGGGCCGGGCCAAGAGGGGCCCTGGGGCTCACCGCTTCCTGGGCTAGCAGGATGGCCACACCCATGCAGAGCTCTCATCTCCCAGGTCTGCCTCCCGGTCACTGGCAGATGGCTCCGCACCCCCCAGCCACTGGAAAGGAGTATGTCCCTTCCTGTGGCATTTCTTAAGGATTCTGCTTGATTATGGTGTGTCTGTGTGTACATGCACATATACCTGCTTCTCCCTTTTCCCCAACCACACTGTGAGCCTCAGGATGCAGGGACTGGGCCTCAGTATCAGAAATCACCCCATAGCTCTTAGCCCCAAGGGCCCTGGTGAGTGCTGAGTGGACGAGTGAGTGAAGCTCTTGAGTCAGCCTGTGGGGAGAGATCCATTTTATAAGCATCCTTACTGTCACTCACTGCAGTAAAATGTAAGCTCCTGGAGGGGCAGGGATCTCGATTCAGTTTGCCACTGTGTCCCTGGTGCCTAGAACAATGCCTGGCACAGGGTAGGTCCTCAGACATTTGTTGAATTGCATTCTCCATTTAGCAGTCACTGAATAAACAGGAACCACAAGTGGAACTTGACATATCAATATCTGCTGTCCCCTAATAGCAAATTTTTGGCCCACCAATATTGACCTAATTGTGTCTCTTGCTCACCCTCCCAAAAGCACCATCCCTGAGGTGGGGGTAATTGATTCCACCTGCATGCATGTGACAAATCTGTTGTGAAGGGCGGAAGCCCAATGGTAGAGGACATACCTATAGCCTTAGAGACCCATCTAAATGAGGCAGGGAGCAGGGTGGCCAAAACTAACTTTTATGTATTGAGGCCCATTTGTGACAGGCAATAGGTAGGTGATTTATATGAAATAACTTAATCTTCCCTATAGCCTGATGGAATAGGAACTGGCACCCCTACTTACTACACAAGCAAACTGGTTCAGAGTGAGTGATTAAATGACTTGCCCTCAGTCACACAATTACCAAGTGGTGAAAAAGGAATCTTAACTTTCGGTCCAGCCACACGGCTTTTGGGGGCTGCTGCTTATCTAGGAACTGCTCACTCTGCTCAGGGCTCTGGGCTTTGAGGGCCTTCGGTCTTGGGGCTGTTGTCCCAACATTCCTCACCCCTTCCTATTCCCCCTCCTGCCCCCATTGTTGTTGAGCTCTTTACTTTCAGAATTTAGTTTTCACACAAGTCTCTGAAACCCTCCTTGGGCAGTTTGTGCTTTCTGATGCTAATGACTGCTGCCGGCCACCAGGGGGCCACGTCCCAAACATCTGTTTTTGAGGAAACAAAGTGCCCTTTTTGGTTTGGTTTACATTTTCCTAAAAATTCAAGCTAGTTGATCTGTCAGGCTGATCACACAAAAGCTCACCCCACAGACCTACCCCGAGCGTGGGAGGGTCCCCAGTGTGATGAGGGTGGTGCCTCCAGGCTATGGGAAGGAGACATTTGGGACAACCGAGGAAAAAGAATTTCCAGCCAGCCTCCCCAGTGAAAATGTCTTTCCCGCACAGCACTGCCAGCAGGAAGCCTTCTCAGGCTCCGTGGCCTCACTTCCCACCATCAATCCTTACATGTGCCTGTCGTTAGCTTTTATGCACACCTGGCCATTTCCAGGGAACAGCTGAGATGCCACTCATGTTGGGGTAACCAGTGGCCCTAACTTTGTCTTTTTTCCCTTGCCACCGAGGTGGCATTTTAATGGTTTTAACTGAGGACTCAGAAAGAAGCCTCACCCCACTGAAAAGCCTTCAGCTCTAAGAAACCTGGATAAATAGGGACACTCTTTACCCCAACAGCCCTCTCCCCATCTGCTGCCACCCCCTCAACAGTTACCCCTCCACAGTCACAGGCTGCCAGCCCCAGCTCCAGGAGGTGCTGCACCGTCCCACAGGATACCATCAAACCCCACGATGAGGTCTCAGGGGCACTTGTATGAGACCCAGATTCCCAGGTGATTCATCAGGAAATGGCCACCTAGAGGCCCCAGGGGCGCACACAAACAGGTGCAGGGGGGAGGGGGCACCCATGCAAAGGGAACGAGCTGCAAGTCTTCTGTGTAGCCCCTTTCAGGGAAAGAACACAGGCCCCCAGGCAGCTGGAGCTGGTCACTTCAGGTGGAGAGGATAAACACACCACCTCCCTAGCCATCTTCATATCCCCAAGCAGAATCCCATGCCCCAGGTCCTGATAATACCCCTCCTGGTCAAAAGCAAAGGCCCAAGCCTCTTCCACCATCCGACCAAAACAGAGCCCCCAATCCTGCCTCCCCTCCCCCAAGGCCAATAACTGGCTCTCAATCCCCATTTAAAATGCTTTCCACTGAGGTCGAAAATAAAGGGTCACAGATCTTAACTGCTCCCAACCCCAGAACACATGCCACATGCTGGATTTATCACCATAATGCTTTTGATTTATCATCTGACCATACCTCCAGCCAGAATCTGACGTTCCCCAGACTCCTGGTCAGGGGACAGAATTCTCAGGGGGATAGCAAGACTTCAGGGCTGGGACAGGAGTCCTGTACTTACAGAGACCTCTGCGGACTTCGCAGACCCACGGACCAGCAGGCCTTAGAAGCCTTCCTTGCAGGGTGTGGAGAAGGGGCCTGGCTCATTCGCCCCCAGAGGCTGGGAAGAGGCACTTCTGCTGCCTTCTGAGGAGCCCCCAGGCTGTGCTAAGGACATTCCCAGGAAAGGAGGCCTGAGAGAGGTTTCCATTCCACTGAAGGACTGAACAAAGGGGGCACATGGCACTTTGGGAGAACATTCCAGAAATTTACTGCCTATAGACCAGGGTGGTGGTGAAGAAACCATCCTAAACAGAGTAAATGCAAAAGTTACTGTGAAGAAAGGAACATGCAGAACACATACACTGACGCTCTCCCCACCCCCCAAACACCACACAGAGCAACGTCAGAAAAGCAAAGACAGAAAAAAGGAAAATAATCAGTCAACTGAAAAACGCAAAGAATTCTCCCCCATCGAGTTTCTAGTACAAATTACTGATCAAGTGAGAAAAGGCTGTACTTTGCCCCTTTCCCCTCTTTATAAAATGCATGGCATTTGAAATTCCTGGTGGAAACACACCCGTAGATGACAGCAGCTGAGGTCAACAGGGGCCAGCGTTATGCTGCTCAGCCTGCCTGCCTGGCTATTCAAAACTCAATTCCAGTTACTGCCCTCTCTCAAGTGACTTCCTATCTCACTGTCATTTCCGCTGCCCACAGAAGTGCAAACAGTGCACCAAATCAGGGTAACTCAATTTAGCTGGAGAGCTCTGAGCAGCCTGTGCCAGGCCCAAAGGTCTCTAGGCTAGCAGAGGCAAGCCCAGGTAGGGTAGCCAGGTCAAACTGGGACATACACTAGGAACGTCTTCACTGTTCATCTGCAATGCAAATTTAGTTTCATGTCCTGTATTTTTATTTGCTAAATCTGACCCAGATGAAGGGGCCTTACCTGCAGGCTATGAAGCCCTGGATGTCACCTGAGAGCCTGTCTAGGCCAGGTCTGCTGGGGCCACCAAAGGGGCTGCAGCACATCCATTTTGATGCTAGAAGCTCCCTCTGGGATCACTGGCTCCCCGCTTCCTGCCCAAACAGAAGCCAATGTTTGAGGCCAACTTTTTCACCCTTCCCATCCCCGAGGTATGATGCTCAAGGATGAAGGCAGCTGGGAGTACTGAGTGTGCCAGTGCAAGGCTAGGCTTCTGCCAGCACCCCTCCTTCTTTAAAGATCCGGCCTTTATTATTAACAATAAATCGAATTTCCACCCCTTCCTCTCAATGCTTTCCTGCTGCCTGTGTAGCTGTGCAAGTTTCTGTTTTTGAAGGATCAGTGCTGACTCTTATCTGAGCCTGGGAGATATTCCTCCCTTCCACATTCCTTCAGACTGCATGCCTATTAAGGGACCCCCTGCTGAAACATGAGTCTGAATCCAGATAAGTGGAGCTGGTCCAGAGGTTGTGGGGAAGGGATTGGCACAGGAGGACAAAGAAAAATGTCTGTTCCTTCAAACATCTGCTGAGCGATCCACTGTGGGCCAGATACCACAGGAGGGCACACAGAAGTGTATTTCAAAAACCAAGTTTAGGACAGGAAGTTTTCCTCCTTCCCTGGGTTAGCAACTCAGAACCATGAGTATTTTACTTAGGTGATCCTGGCCAAAAAGAGAACCCACTTCTTAAGAATTATGAACTCTGGGATGGGACAGTACTTGATTTACTTGAATATCCCAGCTACCTAGCACAGCCCAGCACATGCATGAGTTTTGTAAATATCTGCTGAAATTGAATTCTGGCTGATACATAAATATATGCAGCCTATTTAGCCAGTATGCAACAGTTATGTGCATAACAAGGAGAAGCACAGATAATATGAAATCTTTCACAACATTTTAGTAAGTCTAAGCTTTTCTTCTTCGACCTTTTCAGTTAGAAACAAGTGGCAGAAAGATTTATTTCCCTCCTGGCCCTGCCCTGTGAAAGACACTAATATACTATGGAATTGTCAGAAGACGGTCTGGGGGTAGGGTGGCTTCTGGATTCAGACTAGAATTATGAATGGGGGGCATTCAGGACCCCAAAAACAGCCTCATTTTCCTCTACAGTCCTAGACAATTCCTGTTTACTGAGTTGTGTACTTCTTCCTGATATTCCAGAAATGCAGGAGCAAAAGCCCACTTTTACTGATATAAAATGCACATTTCCATCAGGAATTTTAAGTAACACCTTCTCCCAATTTGCTGGATGCACGGTTCAATCCCTCTCCGTGGCTCACTGGGGCTAAGTGAGAGTCCACAGTCAGCATGGGGCCTGCCAACAATTTGGCAGGGGGGTTTTATTCTCTAACTCAGCATTTGGCATGTTAGAGTCACTTACTGAGTAGCATGATGGAAATTTGGCAAGTGATGTGAAGTATCTAATGAACTCGACAAAGGTTCTAATGCCTAATGGAGAAACAAGGATTGTAGAGATCCTGTCTAAAGCAGTAGGATGTTGGCATATCTGCACATAACTGCTAAATTTAGTATTCAGGGTTTTGGTCAGGAGCAGACAAGGGTAAAAATCCAAAAAGAGAATAGTGTTCAAATCAGGAAATGCTGGACATTGCAGAAAGGTCTACAGTTCTTTGCTTAACACATTGACTGCCACAATAGAAAAAAAATTTTTTTCCTTGGGGCCATGGTGTTTTATTACGAAAATAGAATAAAAACTTCAAAAACAAAATGATCCTTTCTAATTTAATGAAAAATTTGTTAGTTTTTATTACTTTCTGTGTTATATGCAATTAAATTGTCAATATTAATTGTAACAATAAGAACATCAACAAGATTTTCACAAACCAACTGCAGGGTTTTGCCCAGGGGGCCACCCATCACATAACATGTACGCTACAGCATGGCTGCGTGAGTTGCCTGCGCACCATGCGGCTCCCAGGGTGAAGAGACATGTGAGTTACACATGCTTCACGAGGCCCTGGGCTCAAAACTAATGTGAGTTAAATACAACTCACACAGCAGTTAATGTGTTAAAGTAACCTACCCTAGGATTTAAATGATGCATCAAAAGAGTAAGTGGCTGTCCAATTGTCCTTAAGTCTCTAATTAGATTTCAAGTTCTTGGAGGGCAGGAGCTGAGTCTACACTTTGGCCCTACTGTAAATGGGCACTTCCCGCTCTTTGATGAGTCCATCTAGATGAGTGATAAAACCAAAGGATTTGCTGTAAGAGAGCTCACTAAAGTTTCACTTCAGTTTTCCCTCTGAAGTTGAGTAGTCAGAGTTGACTTAAAAAAAAAAAAAAAAGGACCAGAATCCATGAAATTAAATCTCCAGGCCTCTGAAAAGGATCCAGATCGAGTCAGTACTTCCCTCTGAACGTTTCAGTTAGTTCATTGACAGCCACTCTGAGTCAGTCTCCAAGTGCACGTGATTTCATTAGAAAGATTGAAATCTCATCCCTGGAAGACAAGAGAGACTCCTAGTGCTTTTTCTTAGTTCCTCTGGGTAAACAGTGAAATCATGGCCCGACATCGAGGGAAAGGATTTAGTTCTCTCAACTGGTGAGCTGAGGATGACTTTTTAAGCTCAAAACCTGTCACAGGTCATGACTTCTGGGCACAAGCTGTAAGCATGGGTATGTGGAAACCTGATATTGTGGCCTTGCAAACTCAGCCTGTTTCTCTTCATCTCTGCACAGACCTAGAAGGCTGCGCTTGACAACAGAATCAACTTGTAGGACAAGAACTGGGATTTACTCTGTGAGGCTTGGCCCTTCTGGTATGAACTTAGTTATCTTATTTCTCCTACAAATGTCTCACTCTCAGCAAGTCCTCACTGTCAGCCAGTGACCACTTCACTCCCAACTCACAGCTCCTCCAGCAGGGCAGCTCAAAGTCTGGTTGCTTTTCTCTCCCTTCTGATTTTAGGTCTTATCTACCTGTCACAGGTACCTCATCCCCCCTCTACAGGGCCAGCATGCAGTTTTATTTGGAGCCAGTAGGATTACATGATGCAAGGAAAGGCAAATCTGCAATTAATTCTCATGGGATAATGAACAAGAGTTAAGCCAGGGGTAAACACATATTTAAACAACTTGAGCCTTCTCTCATTTATGGCATTGTTATATTTCTATCTGCAAATAAGACCTAATATTAAAAAAAAATACTAAGTCACACTTTACAAAAAGTCCACAGAGTACTCTTTTTTTAAAAGCACTGTTAAAATCATTTGATTTGTTTAAATCAGTGCATATAAGCAGGGCACAACTTGCTAAATCAAGTCCCCTGCAGGGCTCATGTTCCAAGACTTTCTAATAAAGCTCAATTGAAGGTAGCACTCCAGGGTGACAAAATATGACTAGAGGAGAAAGGCAGAACACAGCCTCGCCGACCCTCAGGCCTTGATGGAATATGGAATCCAACCGATGAGGAGCAGATGGCCCCATTATCTATAGATCAGCTCTTTCCCAAAAGAAAAGTAACAACTATTTTAACTAGAGGATGGTGAGGGTGACCATACTCTGTGACAAAGAGACTTCTCCCTAGGAGCAAAAGTGCCTTTGGGGATTTTAACATCCTCCTGGGAAAGGGTTTGCTCAGGAGCAGTCCACCAAGCCAGCAGAGCAGACCACTGCCCAGTATCTCGTGGCTCCAGCTGGCCCATTCAGGATCAAATGCTTATCCACCTTTCCTCTCCAGCTCAGTCCAGGACTTTACGACAGGTAGTGGGAGAAATGGAGCCAACAATGGGTGACGACTGCTCAGAACCAAATACCCACAGTGCTGATGCCATGTAGTGTCTGGATTCTGTACGTCACACACTCACAATGTGACCCGTGAGCTTGCCCAGCCAATTATCTTCATGAGTGGGGAAGGGGGGTCATCCAAGCAGAGGAACTGACCACTAGAGAAGGGAAAAGAGGAGCTTAAAAAAGAGAGGTGTGCATAAGCCCGAGCAGTCAGCTCTCAGTGGAACAGCTAGAAGGGTGAGGCGGTAAGGTTTACCCCTTCCTCAAGCTCCAGCTGGGCACCTGCAACATTCTTTCTTAAGGCTTTTTCCTGGCCTACACCTTTATCTCCAGTGGGATGGCAACAGAACAGCAAACTGATTAATCCTGCAATCAGAACAGATAATTTGGGGGATGATCTTGGACCACCTGGACTCCAAGAGACACCTAAGAAGAGGCAGGACATGGAGTGCTTGATATTTCACACACAAATCCTAAATCTCCTGAGGTTGAGGTTGGCTTTCACATTAAAAAACATATAAGAAAATGAACTATGACTCTGCTATATGGAATATTATATCTAAATAAAAGTAACTCCCAAAGGCTTCGTTTCCTGGCTCATTTTGGGTAAATCTTTAATTATTTAAGGTCGATTTAACCAAATCATAGATGCCTATATGGCCTCTCATTCTGTGGCCCAAGAAATAGTGACAGCATTTTGCCCCAATACACAAATAAAAATGTAACAAAATTTCAAAGGAAAAAAAAAACCAATGAAAATAAAAATGTTGAAAAGAAATACAAATCAAACAAATTTATTGGTGTTGACAAAAATACATAATACAAAAAAACAAAAACAAAACACAACAGAAACAAAACCAGGAACTCCACCCTAGTGGGCCCATGCACCTGATGTACTGACAGCGTGCAGCCCCAGAAGCCCCCCAAAGCATAGCATTTAATTCATGAGGACCTCCATCTGCACCAGCCTTGCGTTGGTGTCCCCAGACGTTCGGTAGGGTATCATTCCAGCAAAGGTAATCAGGGCTCTGGCTTGACTTCGGAGTTGCTGACAGAAAGGGGAAAGAAGAGAAGAAAACCAGTCAACTTTCAAGTCAGGGCACTGTTCCATGTTCTTCCATCCTCTACTCCATGCTGTCAGGGACAGATCTCTGGTGGGTGGAATACAGTCGTACCCTCCACTGTCATATTCCTCCATCATGGTGCAGAGTTAGCAAAGTTTGTTCCCAGGGCCCCCAGTTCCACAGGCATCCAAGCCTGCCAACCAAGCAAAAGGCAGATGGGTTTCCCGGGCAAGCCGCCTCGCCCCAACACATCTGACTAGCTTCTGACTCAGCCCCGAGCTTTAGAACTGCCTGTTGCAGTTTTCTGAGCCTCTCGTCCCCCTCTCCTGGCTGGTTTCTCTCTATCTACTTCCATGGGGATCTGAGTTTCCAGGGCCTCCGTGAAGCCCCTGCAACACCAGAGGCAAAGGCCGTGACTGTGTGCAGTCCCAACCCAGCTCTCTTCCTCTCTGCTTCTCCCCTCTTCCACTCACTCCTTCCATGTCAACCTTCCTGACTTACGTGCTTGGCCCTCTTTTCCTAGGCCACAATATTTATGGAATTCCTGGATTATTCCAGGAGGGAAAAAGATGGCCCTACAAATTTAAACCAAATCTGAACTAAAAAGGGAGAGTCTACAAACCCCTTTCTGGACCAGTAACAAGACTTTTAAGGAAAACTCAAGAGTCATACTTAAGGCTTACTTAAGTACCATTCCAGAAGAAAATTGACAGGCAAATGTTTTTTAGTTGATGTGTGAAATAAATTGGCAAGTGTATGTCCTTATTAATGTCCAAACAAAATGAAATCTCACTTTGTGATGAGAATACACATTTTATTTTCTTCAGAAGTGAATAAAAGTGCACGGGCTTTCGTGCCTAATTCAGTTACCTTAAATGAGCTCTAGGGATGTTCAGGCAAAAGGGCCCACCCCATTACTAGGCAGCACTTCACTTTAAACCATGAAACCACTTCTTGGGCAGGCAGCTTTTATATATATGCTTATCCTCAATACTACCCATCCCTAACTTTCAGAAAAAGAAAAAGGAGAGTGGTGGGTAAGAGAAAGACAGGAGAATGGCTTTATTCATGATATGTAAAAGCCAAGTGCCCAAAAAAGAGAGACTGAAATACACACAGAAGGTGCCATTCAGATGGCTCCCTCTAGATGTGGGAAATGACTTTTCAGGCCACCAACTCCTCTCTGTGGGCAAGCCCTCCCCTGACCTGTAAGCGGCACACAGAGTGCCAGGAAATGCCTACCATTTCAATATTGGTATTCACAAACATCACTGCACTGGGTTTATTTCATCATAAAAACAGCTTCCTGCCAAGGAGCAAGCACAGTGGGCCCACCACTGGCACATTTGGCATTTAGGCTCTTGTCTGCCCAAGGGCAGGTGGCAAACCTGCCTCTGGTGCAGACAGGCTGACCACTGCAGTGGACCACTCCTAAGCATTGCTATCCACATTCCTAAAGGTGAAAATGGCCACCATCGTTCACTAAGCCGAAGTTCTATCAATGATGGTGCCTGTGGGGTCACAGTGGAGAGAGCCCACAGACATCCCTGGAGGCAAAAGATAGGATTTTCCAGGGTGCTTGACTGCCAAAATCAGGTCCAGATGTTAGACACTGTCCTGAGAATCTCAAAAAAAATTAAGTGGAAAGTAATTTCAAAAAACACCACTGGACCGTCCCACCTCATGGTTTCATTGGGTCAAACATCTTTGCTCTTTTCTGTCAAATCAGTCAGACAACATATGCTGTGTGAGTCCCAGGGTTCTAGCTACCTGGACTCTCTTAACCCATGCACTGCTGGAGGCCCCACAGGCAGCAGAAAGGGCACAGGCTCAGGTGTCAGACAGACCCGGCTTCCGAACATGGCCCCTCTACCTACCTACCACCTGGGGGCCCACAAAAGCAAGCAAGTTGCTTCCCAACTCCAGGCCCAAGTTTCCTCAGCTGTAAGATGGGGCCAAATGCTGCCCTAGTTACCTCTCTAGGGTCACTGTGAGGCACAGATGAGAGGAGAAACAAGGGTTTGCATCAAATTAATGTGTTAATCAAAAATATAGTTTTGATGAAAGTGTTCACTAATGAACTGAGACTCATAAAACAACCTTATATTTTAAAATGAGCAGGAAGTTCTTGTGGAATCAACTACAAATTAGCATTCTGTTTGATTTTTAAAAGGTGATATTTGCAGACCTAGCACATTATTTTTTTTAGCTTGAGAAGAGCTGCAATCTCATTAATGCTTGATTTCCTCTGATCTGAGAGCCTCCTGACATAAGATTTACCCAGCTGCCAGGTAGTAGGGAAAAAAACAATTTCGGATCATGTGGTCTCATAAGAGTGCAAGCGATTCCAAACCAGACATATGGTTCTCAGCAATGTTTCTCTCGAACGCTGGGATCTTACAGAGTCGCGGTCCTCGATGACTCGCTGGGGCCTGGATGCTGAGGATGGACTCGTCCCCTTGAGCCTCTTAAACTGTGTGAACAAGATGTTCATGGTGGCGAGAAGCACTTCTGAGAGGTTGTGCCTGATCTACACAGAGAGAAACACATGCAGTTAGGAAAAGAACCAAGCCCTCAAGGTGGAGGGAGGCTGGGCAGCTCCAGGCAGGCCTGGTCACAAGACATCCCACAGCTGCCAGGTACACAGTCACCAAAAAGGAGCTGATGGCACTGAAATGTTGAGTGGGAGAGCAATCCCCAGGTGGTATGGCTCAGGTCAGGTGGTCACTCTTCTTGCTCCCTTCTTTACACCATTCCTCCTAGGCAGGGGCAGTGAGCCAAGAGCATGCTGACGGCATCTGGCCAGCATATAGGCGTGGACTGGCCAGCACAGTGATTACCATTAAAGAATCTGGCCTCGCATGTTAGTAGGTGAAAGGTGGATACGCCAGTTTTCCACAGTTCCCACCACTCCCCACTGTCTCAAACCCACTAGGCTGTCTCCACTGAACCTGCATAACTCCACCAGAGTCCTTGGAAGCATCTGCAAGGGCAGGCCCTGGTGCACTATGTTAGCCTGGGATGCAATGAAGGATACATCCAGGAAAGGCAAGAAACAACAAAGGAACAAGTGGCTAAGGGAAGAATCCACAGCAGGTATGAAAGGAAGGTCGGCAAGGGGCAAGACCTTCTGAACTGTGCATACCACAGTAGCCAGTGCCCCTCCTTATGTGCAGAAGCTGTTCTTACTTCTTTCTCTAAAACAAAAATGTGATTTTTATAAAAGGCATTTGCTTAATGAGGACAATTTTAAGCTGAAATGCCACTAGTGACATCCCAGAACCAGGCAGGGGAGTCTAGAGTCTTATAGAGTCTAGAATCGAGTATCTATGGTTCAAGAGAAGAGTCTTACCCAGCTCTGCACACAGGAATGACTGGGGGAGGTCTGAGTCATAGCCTAGATCAGGGAAAGCAGTATCTCTGGGGTAAGGCCTGGGCATGAAGGATTTTTAAAGCTCTCCTAGTGATTCCAGTGTGCAGCCCAGCTAAGCACCCTGGGCTAAACCGTGGCAACATGCTAGAAACCCTACAGAGAGATAGTGGCTCTGGGGTTTGTGGGGTGATGACTTAATCCATGGCCATTGCATTTGCTTCTTTAGACAAAACAGTTCCAGGAGGGGAAGGATGGCAGTGAATCATGATGTGTGTTTCACATACCCAATGGAACTACTTAAAGAAGATCAGAGTTAAGCACTAAAACACCCTCTAGTACAAGTAGATAATAAAAGAATTAAACCAGACTTCACAGGATCAACCAGAAACTTGTTTTTCCTAAGCACATGTTGATCACTGAAGTGACTGTATTTTCTGAATCAGGAATTCAGACAACCCGATGGGGATGTGTGCACTCACAGAAAAGCCAATCTAGGATCTGGTAGAGTAGACCCACCTTGGAAAACTCAGTCTGGATGGTTACCGTTCCTAGAACTCTTAAAGTTGTTAGCCACATTAAAACAAAAAGCTTTTAGTGGAATGGGGAAAAAAAGAATTCTACGACTCAGGAAAAAAAGGACTTACTTCATCACTGAAATTTCTGAAGGCAGCCACTCTCTCTTCCACACTTTCCTGATTCAGGGGCACCAGCTTCAAGCGGTCAATTATCTGTTTAAAAAACCAGCCCCATATGACCCAGCTATCACAGTCATTTCATCTCTAAACATACAGTCAGCATGTAACATGTTCAAAAGGGCTTCTTAACAGAAAACACCATTCCCCCTCATATACACAAGGCTATGATTCTAACTTGCTGACTAACTTAATTCTAATGCTTGTTTTCTGACAAAATTTTTAAAAATTCAGAGATTTCAAATTATTTTCAGAAACTTCTGTTTTCAGATTAAAGGGGAAAGAAATAGAAAAAAGCAAAAAAAAAAAGCAACAGAGAAATCCCCTTGAAGTCCCAGGATTATACTTGTCCTTCTTCATTTAACAGGCATATTGGTGACACTTCCTTTGTTTTAAATGAATTCCAAGTGTTTTGAATTTTCAAGGGCATACATTAGCCTGCACTTCAAACACCCCTCCTGAAACTTACATCAAAGGCTCGATCAATATGACCACTGTGATACTCGTCAAAAAAGGTGATCAAGTCCAACAGAAGATAGAATGTGGAGTCCACAAATTTATTTGCACTTATTCCCTGAGTCCTATACCTGAAAGACAAAAAAGGGTGGGGGAGCAAGGGTGTATCACGAATTTCCGTGTAATCCACAACTGTTGGTTAGCATTTTAAAATGCATCAAAACCTCTTGAACTTTCTGGGTGAGGTTAACTAAGGAGTGGAAAATGGTGTTTATTTTGAAATGGCCAAGCGTTGATGGTGGCTTTGGTATGAATCTACCTACAAACACTTGGCATGAAGCATGGTTCTCCAGCCTTGACCACTACCTCAGCATCCAAATCTCCAGGAAGGGCAGGAGGTCCTGACAGGAAAAAGGACCAGCGGCCATAGCTGGGGATTGTTTGCTAAGTGGAGATATCTCATTGCCAAAGAATATGCTTTTGTGTTAGCCCAGAAAAGCATCCCAAACCCAGTTTTCTCTGGATCACTTTGTTCAAAGTATCTGTAGAGGGTGCAAAAAGTAACATCCTTTGCCTTAGCCTGGAACTTAAACTGGTTAAAGTCTGTTAACTCACTGGGGAGAAAGGTGGATTCTGAAACACTGGACAAGACACCTCTAAGAATTTCCCCATCCATTCATCACTACCTTTGTTCCTTAAGGCCCTTGAGATGGCTAATAAAAGTATATCCAACAGTATATAGATGAGCATAAGGTCTAGAACTAAAAACTAATGTGGAAAAAAAGGAAAAAACCTAACATGCATAATTAAAATGTTGAGATACACTTTCATACCCTCTTCTTTGGCAAAAATGTTAGAAGTCTGACGTACCAAGTGCTGGTTACGGTGTGGGGACATGGGAACTCTCATGTAGTGCTGGTGGCCATGGTGAGTTAGTAGAGCCACTTTGGAAAGCTGTTTGCTATTACCTAGTACAGTTGAACACACACTTAGGTGGGCACAGGTGGCCTGGCAGTGGCAGTGGCACCCTGACCTTACCGCTCAGCAATGGAGAGTGCCATGTTCTTCAGCCTCTCCTTGTTGGACTGTGGGGCACTGATCTGGGGAACAACAGGGCTCAGCAGTTTGTTCATCAGCTCCAGCACTTTGTCAGCATTCTGTTCAAGTTTTTAAAATTAAGGGAATCATCAATAAAATAATCAACAAAAGGAAAAACTAAATAACCAAAACCAAAGAGAGAACTTTCTGGGGTGATGGATGGAAATGTTCTGTACCTTGATCTGAGTGGTGGTTACACAGATAGATACCTACAGAAAATTCATCAAGCTGTACACACAATATTTGTACATTTTTCTATATGATAATTATACCTCAATGAAAACATTTTTTAATTTAAAAAATGACTTACAGCCCTTTTTGCCTACTTTTCTCATCTGATAAAAGGAGAGAACGTAATCTTCTTTAGGTCACATAATCATTAGCAGGCATCGTATGTTCTTACGTAGAAATATTTATTCTAGTTCTCTCAGAATGCCCAGCTGTGGTCTTATTCTCTAACACACAATATTCACCAGCATGTCTGCGGTTGCCCAGAGGGTAAGCACGATGGCATTTTCACCAGTAACTTCACCATCAAAATGTGATGGATGCTTATTCTGCTGCCAAGTGAAATTACAGTTCAATGCCTGCAGGACATCCTTTCAATGTGTTGCTTTTGTTTGGCCAGAAATATCTTACAGGCAGAAATAATTCTGTAAAATGGGAATTTCACTCTGACTGGACCAATAATTGCCTAAGCACTAGGAGAACAATGACGTTCTTGAAATGGTTGTACATTTAATGGCAAAAGGCCAACAGATTTGTTAAGTACAGGAGAAGGAAGAGGGCACACTTTACCTTGGCAAGGTCATAAAGCTTTGCTGCTTCTTCAAACAGTCCTTTATTTTCTGCCACAGAAGCAACTTTGTTGATAATAGGCTTTGTGTCACTCGTAAACTTATCTATGACTCCAGGCTGACAAGACAAATTATGGAGGGGGAGGAAGAGAAAGATGGGAGCACAGAGCTATTATTTTAAACACAGAGAAGCAAATGGGATCCAAAATTACTTTAACTGAAAATGCTTGCCCTGGGCAATGCATGTATTTCATACTCTCGCTTTCTTGAAGCTATAAGGCCCTATTAAAACTATGAAAGGAGACCAAGGAAACTACACATGAAAGGGCAGACTCACTGGAAGCACTGGGGAGTCAGCAATAAGACATCTGTGCTTTCCAGTTTTCCAAAATGACCCAGAGTTGGTGAAATCAATGATTTTAAATTTGCTGATGAGTAGAAACTACGGAAAAAAATCAGGAGACTTAGAGAAAATATCTGAAAGCTTTTGGATTTGCTTTCTAAGACAGATGGCAAAAGAAACTCAGTGCTGAAAAAAATACATGGCAAGTGGTATCAGGACATTTTAAAAAAATCATCATCACCACTCAACAGCAACCAAATGGTCAGGAAAGTTTGAGGGGCCTAAGGAACCTTGGGAGAGTGAAGGCAACTGTATGACATCTCTGATCAGCCATTCTGATTCTCCATTGGCCAAGTTAGGGTGACCAGGCCCAGCCACTTGGGAGGCAG
Source organism: Daubentonia madagascariensis (assembly GCA_023783475.1). NCBI lineage: Eukaryota > Metazoa > Chordata > Mammalia > Primates > Daubentoniidae > Daubentonia > Daubentonia madagascariensis. The sequence continues at coordinate 8,369,268 of JAKFHU010002202.1, forward strand.
TAGAGGACATCAATGAAGATCACAGGCTCTGAGGTCAGAAGGATTGGGTTCAAATTCCAACTCCCTTCTTATTACACTAGCTGTGTGATCTTGAGGAAAATAACCTCACTGTGTCTGTATTTCCTCACTTGGAAAACACAGATAATAATGATTCCCACCTTTTTGGGTAATTGTGGTGATTAAATAAGAAACTACATGCAAAGCACACCGTGCAGTGCCTGGCAACTGTCATCACCACTGTCACTGTCCCCTTTCTGAGCTAGATGGTGTAAGTGGTATGAGCTCACCTTGAGATTGCTGGGTCCAAGCCACTCACTTTTACAAAGGAGAAAAGTCAGTCCCTGAGGGGCAAGTGACTTTCCCAAGGCCACAAGGAGAGTCAGGGTCAGGACTGGTCTCTGACAACAGGGCCTCTGTCTCTTCTGCTATGATGACCAATGGGCATCTCAGGAATCACTAAGGCTCATGGGAGTAGCTGCATTTCCAGGTCACTGTGGAGTTCTGAGCCCTCAGAAACCACTTTTTGAGGGAGGTCAAGTGCACTTCTAACTTTCCATCTGGGAAAGTTAGGTGCAATAATCAATTTCTTTTTCTTGCATGTTTTCTGAGCTGAGAATGGCAGAAATGTAGTCTTCTCAGCTCAAAAACTGGCAGGTGTGAACAAATATTCTGAACATAATAAAAAAGCTATCTAGTCACAAACTAACATATTTAAAGAGATACAAATCTGTATAAAACCAAGGTCATCATTTGGGCCTGTAATTTTCACTCTGTTTTTTAAACTAAGCAACTTCGTTCAGATTTGCATCTATAGCACTGTGAACCCTAAAATCTAACTATATTCTCTGGACACTTATAAATCCCCACCTGCAAACGAGCACTTCCACAGGGACGCATTCAACCCACCTTTCTACTTCCGTCACTCTCTAGCTTCCCAAGGATCATATCAAACTGTGGGGAAAAAAGTGCATTTACTGGACAAGATATAAACATAATCCAAAATAGTTCAGAGACAAAAGAGGGGAAGAAAATGGGGCAGATGTGAGAAGTCTTACATGAACTAGAGAACAATGGGACTAAAACCAACAAAAACTCCAAAAACTTCCTATTCCATATCCACCACAACCATACTGAGGTAAACATGCAGTTTCACATTAGCAGGAGAACACGAATACTGCAAACTGTGGCAGAGAAAAGCAAATCGACATACCTCTCTGCTTTCTATCACAAGCTCACTCACACAGCGCAAGAACATGTTTTCTCCTTGACTATCTTTCTCGTCCCTGTAAGGGAACAAAAGCAACTCAGGTTCCTGGTCTAGACGTGAGGTCTCTCATAGTCATTCTCAGAATGGCAGAAATTAAAACTAGCTGAAGTAAATGGTCAAAAGCAAATGTTACCTGAGGAAGTAGAAGTACTGGAGGGCCTCTCTTGGGTCTGTGGACTCAAACTTCCGGGTGTAGAGCATGAGTAGCCTCACAAAGTTCAGCCGCCGCATGCAGGGAGGGTCTCCAGGCTCGTGGCTCACTACACCGTAAGAATGGGTTACAACCACACTGCCCTTCTGACCTACGTGACCCAGAAACTACGGAAGCTGAATCCACAGACCCAGCAGCATCTACTCCTGTGGCCCAGGCAGTGTTTGCCAAGGTAAGCTTTGGCCAATCCTCTTCACCACCCTGTCCTCAATTCCTCCCCGTGTGCAGAGTAGAGAAAATGGCATTTTGCAGTAAATTACTAGTATGCTGGTCTTTGAGTGAAAAGATAATCCAACTGACCATTATGGCATATGCTCTGGGGTGACTTTGCTACACCTGTGAGAAACCCACAGCCATTCATCCACCTTTGTTTCCTCTCTCCCCCCTGACTCTTTCACTCTAGGCAGGTATGCACATAAGATGGCTGGTTGGGGTGTCCAATGTCATGAAAGCCAGAGCCCTAACAGGAACCAGACTCATGACTCAAGGGATTGCTTCTTTTGCACTATTCTCCAGGCAGGCAGACTGGCCACAAAGCTAGCACTTTATACAGCACCTTGCGGGGGTGGGGAACCTGCGCACTTGGGGCTACATGTGGCCTTCTGGATCCTTGAGTGTGGCCTTTTGACTGAATCCAAGTTTTACAGAAGAAATAAAGGGATTTGTTCTGTTAAGTTTTGATTCAGTCAAGGGGCTGCACCTGGGGATCTAGAGGGCCATATTTGGTCTCGAGGCCATAGGTTCCCCACCCCTGCCAGACAATACTAATTGGGGTATGGGGGGAGTCAGAACCCTAACATTAATTATCCAAAAAGCTCAACTGTCTACAGTATTCTAACATGATTGGTACTGTTTTCCCAAATCCTTATTGGTTGAAGTTTTGTGGCCACCATTGCCTACTGCGGAACGTGATGTGGTCACTGTACTGCCAACCCAGTCCCGAATACTCACAGAGCTGGGCGCTCTGTCCCGATGATTTTAAAAGTAGCTTCAGCTCAAACAGCACCAGAGCCACGTGAACAGCATGGCAGCGCAGCCGCTCCATGCGGAAGAGAAAGGCAATTGCAGCTTCGAACTGTGCTGTCAGGAACAGTACTTGGAAGTAGAGGAAGGGCTGCTGGTTCACAGTAAAGTGGGACTCACCTGGGGAGGGGTGTGGGGAGAGGAGATAAAGCCGACTCAGAAGGAAGCTGCCCATTGGCAGCCCTGGCCCCCGGACAGTAGCACTTTGTGCCCACAGGACTTGCTTGGCAGAAAGGAAGCGCCAGCATGAGCCTGAATTAATCCAGGGGGCTCTGGACACAGTGAACTGTCAAGTGACATGTGACCCAGTTCCTCGACCTTACAACATGACTAGCAAGTAAAACCCAAACTGCCTGCATTAGGTGGGTGTGAAACAGAGTTAAGGACCTTAACACAGACTACAAATGGACTGTTTATCTCCTTTACCCTGATAAGAGTCATTCAATAAGGAGAGAAATGAAGATTTCAAAGAAGCTTCATTTCAATTACATTCACAGAAACGTAGAATTCAATAACTGCTAACCACTATTTGGAATCTTCTTTTCTTCTCAGAGTTTCTAAACAATGAAGAGGAAAAAAGAAGAAAAGGTATTTCTCTCTCCTTTGTGCTCAGATACAGTCACTGGCAAGGTCTACTAAGAAGCAATAGCTAAGTCCTCTTAGTCTCTCCCTGAGCACATGTCTACCAGAGCAGTTCAAAGAATCAGAGAAAACAAATTACTATACATGCCCATATCAGTCATACACACTTAAGGCCACATGGCCTCTACTTGAATCTCAAATGGTCTTGCTGGGTTTTGCCTTGAAGATCCATACGGGTATTGAAGGAGAGACAGAGTTCAGAGATGAAGCATTTTGCCAGAGGAAAACTTAAGTAGTCACCTTAAGTGGACAAGAGAAGAGAAGGTGGCCATGTCCAGGATCTTACCATAGTCTTCCAACAACTGTTTCTGGAACTGTGAGAGAGTGAGCCTGTCTTGTGGGGAGCTGGTGCCGTCGTCATCAAAGCACACTTGGTTCAACTAAATCCCCAAGAGAAACACATGCATTGGAACAGACTGCATCCTGAGCCACATGCACAGAGTCATAGCTATTCAGCAGCTGTGCTCAACACTATGAGTGGGAGGCTGCGTTAAAGCTATGGTTATTACCTGGGAATTACAAAACAAAAAATGGGGCCAGGAGATGAGAAATCCACTGACCCCCATTCACCTTACTGGCATCATATATCAAGCAGGTAAATTCTGTGTGGGGAACATGAGCAGAGGGAAGGGGTAAATCCCTGCTGGGGCAGAACAAACAGTGCCTGCCTTCAGCCACAGGTAGTCCTCCGTTTTGTCCGCCACTTCACTCTGATTGTCAGTGATGTCGCATCTGCCAATGATACAGTACACCGCCCGCTTGTAGGGGTCTGTATTGTTCCTGAGGGCCCTGCGGTAATGCAGCCGGAGCTTGTTTTCCGTAGCTGGGGACAATCTAAAGACATAAGGGAACAGACAGACACTCAGTAAAGATCATCAAGGGCATCTGAAATCACCCAAGGTCCCAATCACGTAACAGAGTTAGGAAGCCTTCCTTCATCCAGAGTGACACACACTGTCTCTGCCCCATCCTCCTGGTACCATCACTTTAACCTGACTTGAAACTACCAGCACCTGTGTCTCTTGGCCTGCTGGCTTTCTCTAATTGCTGAGGCCTTCAGGGGCAGTTAGAAATACTAGGGAACGATTAGTCCATCCATCCTCCAGCAGCACTCAAGCAGAGACAGCCCCCTCTGTCCTCCACACTCCCTTATTCACATGGGATCACCTCCCAAATAAATTACCTGTACTCAAATCTCCTTCTGAGGGAACCCTACTTTAAACTCTAATATGAGCAAGTCAGAGGGGCTTGTGGTTTAAGACAAGCTCTTGACATGGCATTATTAATGCTGCCAAGAAAAGTATCCCTGGTTTTTCACAAGTACAGCTGGAGTAACGACCATTATTTTTTCTACATACATGTACATACTCATGTATGTACTCAGTTTGAGTATGAATTTAAGTCCAATTACATTAGCAAAATCCAGGGAACATCAATGCCTAGCAGTTCCTTAATGCAAGAAAACACTCAGTGAATTAATTCAATGATTATATTTCCAGATTACTAACTTCTAATTCTAGCCTTTAAGCTAAAAAGCACATGACAACATATTTGGTCCATAGTGGGCTGACCAGAAAAGCACTAAGTGTTAACAAAGTGTAATACAAAAAAGTCCCATTTTATAAAGCATCCTTGATGAGTCTTGGATGTTTAGGATAAGTCAAATCACGCTCCCCATACAGTCTCTCCTTTACAGGAACAGAAAAATCCCCAAGCATACATGTACGTCTAGACATCAGTGTCAGAATGGGGCTCTCTTTTAATGTTTCCACTTGTTATTCCCAACAGAGTTCTACTCACTTTCTAAACCTCCTTTTTTCCCAAGAAGAAACTTATCTGGGGCACATGCAGGGAAAAGAGAATAGGCCAGTGGAGGCCACCCCTCTGATTCCACGTGGCTGCGTGTGGCCGCGCCGTCTCAGTCACCATACCTTCTGTCTTTGCTGTTCATGTACTCCTGGAACCAGGTTTTAAACTCTCCCAGCTGGTGCTGGGCTCGGTTAACCACCTGTGAAGCAGCAAGCAGATCTCCACAGCGCATGCAGTAATAAATTAATGCCCACACAGGGTGGCCTTCCACCTCTCCATCCTGAAAGAGGAAAGATAAATGCTCAAAATAAATAAGTAAAAGCTGACAGCTTTCTGATGTGCTGACACCCAGCTAAGCTCCTCTCCTTGTACTAAGTCACTTAATCTTCAGAAGAACTCCATAAGGTAAGAACCATTAACACCCTCCTCCTCCCTGTTTTACAAACAAGGAAACTGAGGCACAGGGAAGTTAAGTAATTTGTTCAGGTTAAGCTGTTAAGTTGCAGTGTGGCTCCAGAACTTTTCCTCCAAAGCACTATGTACTCCACCTGATCCAAAGCCAACCCTGTGGCTTCTATGTGGAATCCCAGTGGCCTGCAGTAACCTGGTGATGTGTTCTTCTGTGATAACGTGCAGACACACACTCCTAATAACCCCCACAAAGCAAGGACTAAGGACATCACTGACCAATAAGAGACTATCATCATCACCGTACTTGAATTTCTAGAAGGTTATAAACTTTTTACTGAGTATCTTGGTGTTAGACACTGCAAGGCACCAGGGATCAGAGAGGCAGATCTGTTCCCACTCTCCTGATACTACAGCGTACCTATCCTAAATCTGGTTTTGTTACTTGTCTGTGCAACATGTCCAGCACTCAATGACATCTTTCCCCTGCTCCTTGCCTGGACTTCTCCGACACTATTAGCCTCCTAAGAGGTCTCTCAGCTTCTATCCTTCATTAATCTCCATTCTGTTCTCTTCTCCACACAGCAGTCTCCACGCATAACCTCATTTTAACTGAAAACACCTCTCTGGGGTATAACTGATCACAAAGAGAAAGTTGCCGGTACCTGAAGTCCAGGCAAGGGAGCTGGAAGTTTAATGTTTAGGAAACTTCGAACCAACTGGTAAGTCCCAGGCACACCACCCAGCTGGGCCTGATGCAAATTTCCAAAGACAGTCACCAGGGTGTAATTCTTGTAACTGGAAAAAATTTAAAGGATAAAACAGGGGAGAATGAAAATACACATTACACACATCTATGTCCCTATCCATGACGTTACACTGTGAACTCTGCAGGGCAGGGCCTGGACTTCAAACGCAATACAGAAGAGGAAATAGTACATGGTTAATGAAGCAAACTACATTATCTATTCAGTGGGCAGTGGATCACTGTAAAGATTTCTCATCACTGCTGATACTCAAAAGAATCCCTGAAGGAATACAACTGTGAACTTCAAATGCATTAAGAGCTGATGAGCAGAATAATAATTGTTCCAGCTCACAGCCTAATACTAGTGGATTCTTTTTAAACATTTTATTTTGAAAAATTTCAAACCTACAAAAAGCTAAAACAATGGCTCAATGAACATACATATACCTTTTACCTAGATTCACCAACTTTTAACATTTATGTGCACATTTTCTCTATCCACACATATACGTGCTTTGTTTTTCCAGAACCATTTGAAAATGTTACATAAATCAGGGACTACCTCCATCTGTAAATTCTTACCATGTGGCTCCTAAGAACTAGGACATTCTTCCACCTAACCTCAATACCATTATGACACCAAGAAATTTAACATTAATATATTATCATCTAAATCATAACCTATATTTTGTTTCTTAATAATGTCCTTCATAGTTTGTTTTTATTTTAAAACCTGGATCTGATCAAGGAAATACATGGCAATTGTCTTGCCACTTTCATTTCCCTTAATCTAGTATAATTCAACCACCTTTTTTGTCTTTCATGACACTGATATATATATAAATTTTTTTAAAGAGACAGGGTCTCATTATGTTTCCCAAGCTGGAGTGCAGTGACAATTCACAAGTGCGATCACAGTGCACTACAGCCTCAAACTCCTGGCCTCAAGCAGTCCTCCCACCTCAGCTTCTTGAGTAGCTGGGACTACAGGTATGCACCACTACACCTGGCTGACACTGACTTGTTATAAAGAATCCAGGCCAGCTGTCTGGTAAAATGTCTCACAAGCTAGATCATTTCCTCATTTGACTTGATTCAGGCTCAACTTTTTTGCCAATAACCCTACATAGCTGATGCTGGTACTTCCCACTGAGTCCCACAATGAGGTAGGTAACATCAGTTTGCTTCATTATTGGTAACACTAGATTTGATTCACTTGGTTAAAAGGTGTTGTCAAACCAGATTTCTCCATTATAATTTAATATTATTCCCTTTGTAATTAATATGTAATCTGTGGGGTAACACATTGAGGTCGTGTAAATATTCTGTTCACCAACAATCTTTCTGTCGCCCGATGGTTTTAGTTTCCACTGATGGTCCTTGCTGAACCAGTTACTACATTGGTGGTTGCAAAACAATGATTTTCTATCATTCCCTTTTCATTTATTTGCTAGCATGCTTCTTAAAATCCCTTGTAGTGTTTGTAAGTGCTTCTATACCAAGATCAAATGGTCCAAGTTACGGATACCCAAATACATGGTTAATATAACAAAGAACTTTCTAAATATGTTCATGTCCAAAACAAAACAGACTGCCTCAAAAAATCAGGTGTTTCATATGCACAGATGTTCAACACCAGGTACTACTGTACTCACCTGAGAGCGTGAGTTAGTGAGTGACAGAGTACGTTACTGAGAGAAACAACCCAAATGTTAATTATAGGAAACAGACTCAATGAAATTTTATGCAGTTATGAAAATGATATTGACAAAGAATTGAACATCAAACTATATAAAACCATATATTGTACACATTTGGGTAACTGTAAAAAATAAAATCAAAATACAAATCAAAAAACAGGGGAAAACAAGAAATATAACAAGGTAATAGAAGTCTCTGGATATAAGGTATAGGGGACCTCCCCTCTTTTTTCAGGTCTTCTTTTCAGTATCTTCCAAAATTTCTACAATAAGCATGTATCATTTTTACAATGAAAACTAAAAATCAATTTAACAAAGGTAATGACTTTCCTATCACTGGAAGTATTTAAAAGCAGAGGATGGATAAAGAGTCCTGTTGCAGCCCGGACAAACAGATGCCCACTGCCATCTCTTCCAACTTGAATTAAGACAACTCATGTGCTGTGGCAAAGGCCTAAGTTGAAGAAGCAGCCTAAATTCCTTGAGGGCTAAGAAATATATATCCTGCCTCAAATCTTGGAATGTGGCAGGAAAGAGATAGACCAATCCTATATTTTCTCAACATTTTAGCCTTATAACTTAAAAATTATTTCAGGCTGGGTGCAGTGGCCCAAGCCTGTAATCCCAGTCCTTTGGGAGGCCAAGGTAGAAAGATCGCTTTGAGGCAAGGAGGTCAAGACAAGCCTGGGCAACATAGCGAGATCCCATCTCTCAAAACATTAAAAAATCAGCCAGATGTGGTAGCGTGCACCTATAGTCCTAGCTACTCAGGAGGCTGAGCCAGGAGGATTGCTTGAGCCTGGGAATTGGAGGCTGCAGTGAGCTATCATTATGCCACTGCACTCCAGCCTGGGCAACAGAGTAAGACCCTGTCTCAAAAGAAAAAATTATTTGGGACTGCATCTCCTTTGCCATCTGGTGCATTACATCACATGAACTATGATATGAACATAGTTCATTAATCAGTGGATTAGCATTAGAAAAAATACTTTAAAACTGAGTATAATTATTTTAAAATACCCCCTTTGTCAAAGGTAACAATGAATCCTTAAAAAAGATACCATCAGAGAATGATGATAATTGAGTGAAAAAGAAAATACAATACAATAATTGTAGACAGGAAATTCCCAAACAGCTTCAAGAAGCATTGTTAAAGGAATTAATGACACAAGATAATTTTGAAAAAATAAATGAAAAGGATAATAAAAGAAAATGGATAGCTTACCAGAGATATAAAAGCAAGGAACATAGCCTGGTACCATCGGTAAAGTCAAGCACCAATGTTAAGAATTATGTTGATGGAGGAAAACAGTCATATACTCATATACACCCATTTAAAAAAAATTCCTGAATGTTTTTATACAGTATAAGAAATTCTGACTCATATTTTTCTGACTTGTAACAAATATATACTATACATATACTGGACTCTTTATGGCTAAAGACTGATATATCCAAAACCTAGCAACAAAAATCTAGCCAAAGCTTGATGAATTATTTTATAAACCCTTTATGCCTATGCTAGGGGACTAAAAAACCATTCGAAGTTCCAGATTTTTCTCAACAAAGCAATGGAGGCCAATGAGTGTAATATGTCTGATGGTGTTCATTTCACATAGCTACTGTATGATTAACATAGTATTTGGTATAAAAACCTATTCTCTGCTGTACCAAGTCTGAATTACCTCACTTACATACAAGGAAATCTTATGACTTCCTAATGAAGTATTATTTTTATTGACAAAGGGCGACCACACTACAAAGCTGCTGGCAGGTACAGAGGCTCAGTGGCAAAGGCCTGCAACTTAACAAGTGTATTCACTTTCTCTTCTTGAGCCAGCAGGAAAAGGCCCAGCACCCTGTCTCTAGAATAAAGAGAGTCTGTTGCACACTCATAACAACCCCTGCTGGCCAATTCAGAGTTGGAAGGGGTGTCTACAGGGAGAGATGAATGGCATGGTTCTATTAATGAAGGGGACAATAGGGCACAAGGGCACAGCCACAAACCCTTCAGTGGCCAATTCTGATTAGTGAGGAGGTGGCAAAGAGACGCAGGCACAAATCACAGGCATTAGCAGCTGGAAAGGACCCCGACTCATAGGGATTAACTGAGTAGAGTCAAAAGGAAAGAAGATTGGGGGGCCTTCCTAAGGTTTGAAGGTGGCAATATTGCTGGGAGTAAAAATTAAAATGCTGAGAGAAAACAAAAGGGCCTAAGGAGTAATGGCTGAGACACATTAGGAAATAGGATTATGACCTATGGCATTATGGCATCATGATGTCTCCCTATTAAGGGATAGAGAGCAGAGAAAGAGAGAAAAAGAAAAGTCTAACAGTGCTCCCACTTACTGTGATTTCACATGGGTGATTTTATACCACTGCAGAAACAGTCCTGGTAGGAAAGTGTTTCTGAAAACAGGATTACACCTCTCAGCCTTGTTCAATCTAATATAATAAATCTTAAATTATACCACCTACAGTGCACTTAGCCCAAGGGCTACTTCATACCTGAGAAACAGTTGACTTCAGGGGATGTGAAAGCCAGCCCCACTGTGCTACTGCCGCCTTACCTCTGCTCAAGGTAGCCCAAGGCCTGCCTGACAAACTCCATGCGTACTTCCACGCTGCTGCGGCTCTTCAGGGCATCAGTCGCCGGCGCCAACAACACATCTGTCATTTGTTTTACCATGGTCCACATTTCAGAAATGCTCTGCGCATAAATGAGACTGCACGTGACAATGCTGCAGGGCTAGAGAAGTTATTTTTCATGGTGGCACTATGATCTCAAAGGCAGGCAGGATGAGGAAGGGGGTGAGGTTAATGTCATCTGTCTGAGACCCGCAAGCTTAAGCTCAGCATAGAAGATGCGTCTCTGCCCTGTCAGTCTTCAGAATTTCCACCACTGAAGGGCACCCCTGCTCCTGCCCAAAGTTGGTTTTCAGATCAGTTACTATTCTGGGTCTGACATAACCACCTACATAATTAAAACCACACAAAAATAACAAGAACACTGAATCTCTGTGGGTTATCCCTTAAAAGAGAGTAAATACATTTATAATCACCCAAAGCTCTAAGAGTTTAAACTCAAGTAGCTGCATTTCAGTCCTTATAAGGTTCTTTGAGTTTCTTAAGGCTTAAAATAATTTAACCTAAATAATACAGGTTTTGTCCTCCCAGAGACTCTCCAGGGGCCACTGCTCCTATCCCACCTGGTGAGCGTCACACAGCTTCCCATTCTCCTTCCCACTCACTCCCTTCAAAAGACACCTCCCAGGAAAGGAGCGGGCACTCTTTCCTTTGTGTTACCACCACACAGCTGGGACTCCCCCTCCCCAGAATCCTCCTGCCTATAAATCTCTCCTTAAAAATGTGTTCCCTGAACCTTTGGCAATACTCTAAACTTAAGAATCTTTGGAGGACAGCACCGTTTAAAGAAAAGCAGGTTTACACTTTTTTCAAAGCAAAAGAGAAAAGCCTGCTCTCATGGTCTCTCTCAAAAATTAAAACTGTAGAATATCCAGCTAAATGTGACTCTTTCTAGGTGGTGGGATGATTGGTGAATTCTTACTTTCTTCTTTAGGTCTGCTTGTATTGCCTTATATTTTACTATTTTTAAAAAATCATCAGATGCATTTTTGAAAAGACCAAAAAAAAATCTGTGTATGGCTGCCTGTTTCCATAATATCTTTCCTCCTTTTTTCCTTCCTTCTAGCTACCTACTAACCCACCCACTCATCCATCCACTTCTTTGTTCATTTTTTGCCCCATGGGGGAGAAAATCAGCCAGGGATAAGAGTTGAGGATACGAGCATAAAAGACTGTGTGTGTGTGCGTGTGTGTGTGTGTGTGTGTGTGTGATGGAACCAGTGGTAGGTGTATAAAGAATGCTCATGAAGACCCCACCTGGGTCAAGTTTATGGGGCTCACAGGTGTGAAAACTGCATCACCTTTACAATTCAGCTCTTGTTAAAGAGCCCATTAGCCTAAGGAGGAAAAATGGTGAGCAGGGAGTCAAAGGCTGACAAGACTTCAAAGCAAATACAGTTTGAAGAGAACTTCTGTGACCATTAATTGATCTTAGCTGGGCCTTCTGAAAATGCATTTTAAAAAAATCATCATCAAGAAAACCACCCCAAATTATTTAAAATAAAAATCTGGAGAAGAGTTAACATTTTATTCCACAGAATGGAATGTCTCTGCAGCACATTTCAGCCATGTCAGCAGGCTGCTAATCCCATCTGAGCACTGGACCCCAGCTTTCTCCTTGAGCTAGCTCTGGGTGCCACCTTATCATCCAGCTCTGCGATGGAAGCACAGAGGTCCACAAGGTTAGGCTGCAGGTGCCCGTTTACAATCTTCTCGTTGTAGATATAAATCTGAAATGATGAAAAGCAAAGTAAATGGCACAATTTCTATTTTCACTTCTTTTTAAAACCTCCTGAAGCAGTTCTGAAGCCAGGAAATGGGCAGCAGAAACTTCAGCCAACTTTTCCTTCCCCAGCGCGGCTGAGCTATCTACACTAGCCAACTCCTTAAGTTTTGTGTTTGAGCTGTGGGCAACACACCAAAGATAATTGTTACCCCAGCCCTCTAAACACATGAAGAATGGGAGCAGGGCGGTCCAGCGGGAGGAGTGCCACAGGCAGTTCTGTGCCTCTCTGTCCCAGGCAGCAAGGACAAGGGGAAGATGAAACAATGGAAGGACTCCGGCTGCTGCCTTCTAAGAACCAAAGCAAAGTGGCAAAAGGACTGAATGGCAAAAGGACTGAATGGCCTCTGGTCCAGGGCTCATGCACTCAGTACAGAATGTCAGGGTACAGACCCTCGTCCATATGTGTTAGAAGAGCAGTTGCTGCACACTTGGAATATCTATTTCTCCTGGAAAGAACCTCTGCTCTTTAGGTAAAATTTTCTTGAGAAATATTAACTATGTGAGGTTTAAGGTATGGGAAAGCCACTATTAGTTTGGGTTTTATTTTAAAAGAACTAAAATAATGATGGCAAAAACTAGTAAGTCCTATTCTTGTGGAAGGTTTCACTTTGTATTTGAAGTCTTTGCTCTACCAAGGACTGAACAAAGGAGGGGTGTTAGACAAATCATGACCCCACTGAACCTTCATTTTCTCTACTTCAAATGGGGGATGTTGGTATCACTTAGCTCCCAGGGCTATTATAAAGATTAAATAAAAAGGTTTTAAACTATAAGGTAGTGCTTATTCACTCAACAAGCATTTATTAGGGGCTTTCACTTTGCAAGGGACTGTGTTCAACATGGGATATAAAGATTCACTCTCCACTGGAGAGGACAGCCATATAAACAGACATAAACATGACGTGATGGTATTCTAGGTGCTATAAAATGTTAGTTTTATGAAGTTTTAGTCTTTGCAGATGGAGAAGATATACAGTTTCTCTCCTCAGAAGCTTATAATTTCATTAGGCCTCTCTCCATGGCAATGGAGGGAGTCAGCCATACACTGAAGGTGAAATTTAAAGGGTGTAGATGTGTAGGGGAAATAAGATCTAAAAACTGAGCAGAAGGAAATAAAGGCAGGCCAGTGGTAAAACAGGAGGCAGAAGGAGGGAGAACTCATCTGTGGGAAGCTGATGAAACTGGCTTCAGCTGCGTGGAGTTTGAAGCGGGAACGATACACTGAAGGGGAGGGACTTTTAAAAAAGCATTTAGAAAATTTCTCGCAACAAGAGGTAAAAGAGGGATTTCTGCTAATACCATCAGCCAACCAGGTAATTCAGTTAATGCAAAACTCCACTGGCTAATTAACTGGTGGCTGAAGATAGAGACCTCTGTCAGAGAGCACAGGGCGTAACAGTTCCATGCCCTCTGCTCACCTCCACAGTTGCTGTCTGTTTTTGCCTCCAACCACTCCACTCCAAGTTGGAGGGAAGGAAGGAGACGGGTACTGCTGAGGGTCACAAGTGGCACCAATGTGTTCCCCCTCAAAGAATCATGGGGGGTGGTAATGGCTGAGCAGATGTTCCTGGGCCACATCTGTTAGAGGATGATCTTAAGGCGTTGGAAGCCCACTACCCTAAGAAACAGGAATGTTCTCCCTTCTTGATACTTTGTGGGGGCAAGTGGCAAATTACATAAAACACAGTCAGCTGGCACTGCTTTGTTCAAAAAGTCAATCCCATTTTCAGTCCAATAGAGTTCCCGTGCTTACCACAAAGCACCTCAATCCATACCCTCATTATTGCATGGCCATGATCTACAACCAGACGCCTGATCCCCAAAATATAATGAGCTCTCCCAAGACAACAATGACATTAAGTAGTGCTGAACACAACATGCTTATCAAGGCAGAAAAGCATTTAGAAAATTTCTCTCAACGAGGAGTAAGAGAAGGATTTCTGGTAATACCATCAGCCTAGCAGGTAATTCAGTTAATACAGAGCTCCATTTGCTATGCAGCGCAGTTACACAATGCTTTACTCTACACAGGGCTATCACCAAAAATGCAAACTGAGGCGCCTTGGTCAGTGTAGAGGGTAGATTTCAGTTTCCCCAAATCAAATCTGAGTAATTCTATTACCCTATTTGATAGAATTCCTCAGTGGCCTATGTGGCAAAATATTAACCAGTCCTCTAAAGGAAAACCCAACTTGCTTTCAGGGTTTGACTTTCACGTGGAGTCTTTGCTCCCTTTTACTCCCCAGAGGCTCATGAAGGATTTTCCTGGGTTAAATCTTCCTTGAGCATACCCTCACCTGCCGGGCGTAGGCCATCTCGATGCTATCCAGAGAGCTTCGACCAGGGGGTCCCACATCACTGATGTAACTTGGCTGTGGATTAACACACGTTCAGAATTGGTTAAGAACAGTATTCAGTCATGTGAAGAAATAAAAATCACATAAACATCCTTATCTTTAACAGAGCTGTGAGGAGTCTGTTTCCTACTTAAGATTTCCTCAAAATGATGATTTTAGGAATTTCAATAAAATGCAACTCTCTTACCATGAGCACATGAGAAGAGAGCAGGCATTGGACTGGATTAACTAAAAAATAATAGGAGGCTGGATAAGCCCTACTGATATCTCAATGACTATTTCTGGAAACACATATCTTTTCAACATTCAGTTTTGATGCCAAGTCCCCTCCTCTACCTTATCTTCCCTCCCCATGTCCTCACACTTGTGAGGCCATTGTTTTTATTTGTGGGCCTACTGTTCCCATCAATTGTATCAGGCAGTTGAGGGAACAGAGTTTATAGGTCACAACATCAGATTTAGACATTTCCAATCTAGTCTACACTAAGACAACAGCTGCTGATTAATTTTCTGTTATTGGAAGATGTGAAGCCAGTCTAAGTTGAGCAGTCATTCATTCATACAGTAAATATTTGCTAAATGCCTGCCACGCACACAGCTGTGTATACATCCATCTCTACAGGGACGAAAATAAGCCAGCCTACAGAGCCTGTCCCCAAAGAGCTTACCATCTGAAGGGGAGAGTTAGATACAAATACAATCATATGTCGCTTAACAATGGGATTCATTCTGAGAAATGCATGGTTAGGTGATTTTTTTGTCATTGTATAGACATCAGATTGTACTTACACAAATCTAGACAATATAGCCTACTATACACCTAGGCCATATGGTAAAGCCTATTGCTCCTAAGCTATAAACCTATACAGCATGTTACTGTACTGAAAACTGTAGGAAACTGTAACACAATGGTAAATATTCACGTTATTTAAACATATCTAAACACAGAAGGTTTAAGTAAAAATAATCTTATGGGACCACCATCGTGTATGTGGTGCATGACTGTATATGAAAAAAATTTATCAGTCTTTTTTAAAAGAAAGACTAAAGTTCATCTTTAGCTAAGCTTATTCCTTACTGTAAACAAATATCAATCAAAATTAGGTATATTCTTAAACTTCCAATACATTAGTTTGTACTGTAGCATAGCAGAGATCAAATTCTTTAAACTCATCTCAGTTAAAATAAACCTTATCTCATTTTTAAAAAATGTTCTAGTCTCTGAAATCTAAAATACAGCAGTTTACGCCAGGCTTCCTGGGATACCAATGGAAGATAGCAGGCAAACTTTCCAGCACTATGAAGCTGGTAAAACAATACTGGAGTGAGCATGCACTGGGAGTAGGGGAAAGAAGGGAGGGGCAGGTGGCAGAAAGGTGGTTTTAAACCCTCAACTCTGTAGAATGTACACTGGATTGTAGAAGACACCTGGGTTCCAGGAGGGCCACTTCACTCCCTGGCTTTGGGGTCTGGAGCAAAGCACTTAGAGCCTCAGGCTCCCACTGGTCAAATAAAGCGGCTGTCCTAGATGATCCTGAGAGGTCCCCCTCGGCTCTGATCTCCATGGAATTAAAAGAGCTTAAACAGTTCACTGATCTTCATAGATGCTGCTGGCTGGCTGACCCAATGACAATTCCCAATCCCTACCTCTCACACCTTTATTCCCTGTCACCTTTCAGGTTGGCAAATAGAATTAAATCTACCCAATAGTGTGCTGGTGAATGTTTAACAACCAGCTCTTGGGAAACGGGACCTGATATGCAGTATTTTGCTGGTTTCTGTGGTGTAAATACCAAGGTGATATCAACTAGATTGCAAATTCCTGGACAATTTAACAATAGGACCTCATGAGCTGGGCCCCAAACACCACTGAATATACCCTTTCCCAGCCTCTACCACAGCCAGGAATGGAGCGCCCTAGTTCTAGCCAATGAGATGAAAACACTAGTCTGCTAGTGCGTCTGGGGACAGCTTCTGCTTTTCCCGATGAGGTGGGGAAAAGAGCCTGGCATGGCCTTTCACCTTTCTCCTCTTCCTTCTGCCTCAAATGCGAACGTGATTATCTAGAGCAACTATAGCCATTTTGTGAACCTAAGGTAAGTGGGTATGCTACAGATGGTGGTGAACAAAGACAGAAGGGTATTGGGTCTCTGATGGCACTGCTGAATAACTGAATTAAGGTCAACACTCTCCACACCTGCAGATTTCTTCATAGGTGAGAAAAATAAACCCCTATTCAACCACTCAATCTCAAGTTTTCCATTACTCACAGCTGAAAGCATTCCTACCCGAAACACAGAATTAATAAAAACCACCGAGTTACAATAATAACAATAGCTATACTTAATGAGCACTTACTACGTGCCAAGCATTGTCTGAATTTCCATGTATTAACTCCACAACCCTATGAAGTAGGTACTTTTATCACATCCACTTCACATTTGAAGACACAAAGGCACACAGAAAGGTGAAACAATTTGCCCAAGTTCACTCCAATAGGAAGCAGAGGATCCCTGGCTTGAATCCACCATCTGGCACCTCACTCTGCACTCTTCGCCACCACGATATCCTGCATGTCAGGGCAGCCCAGGGCCACTTTCCAAGGACAGTCATCACAGAGCAATAGACAGTAGTAGTTAGAAATCTAGTTATTATCTGCATGACCTTAGACAATTGTCTTTTAAGCCTCAGTTCCTTCTAGCCTCAAATGGAGTAGTGATGTACCCTGCATAGGTCTGGATGAGGATTGAATGGGGGAAAACAGTAATCGACACACGTACAGGAACAGTAAAAGACGTCAGACAGGCCAAAAATGGCCAATGACCACAAGCCGCTGACTTATAACAAAAAATAACCGCTATAATGAACAAGAACACCTATAGATGAACAACAAGTCTAGATATAACACGAGATAGATACCTAGATATTACTTGCTATGGTGACTCTATTCTTGTTTCGACAATGACACACATTCTTTGTTGAAGGAACCCCACCTTGAAGGTATCTCACCTGAACTAATTCTGAGTGTTTCCGGTAATGCTGTGTGGAGGACTGTTCTATTGTAAGACAGCCACCTTTCTGGAAAAGAACTATTTGAAAGCTGAAGATCCCACAGTCTTTTTAAAGGACAGAGCACCAAGCCTATCAATTCCAGTACCTAGTTGGAGGGGAATAAACAGGGGAATGAAATTGAGAACAGCACTAAAGCTTTTCTTCAAGGACACAGTTGTTTCAGCTAAATACACGCGCACAGCCTTGAGAAATATTTTCCAGTACTAAAAACCTAATTTTTAAAATTATCCATTTAAAAAGTAGTTGGTTTTCAGCCTTCAAATTTCCATTTAAATTAATTTTGCCTAATGTTCTTGTTTTCAAAAGTACCTCTCCTTCAGTTACCCTTGGCCAAGCCGCTATTTCATCACACATAAAGTCAATTATCCATCAACAGGATGTGTACATGCACATTCCTGAGCACAGGAACCGGCAAACGCTCAGCGGGAATTCCACAGCCAGGGGCTGTCTGAAGGCTGGGAAAGCAGGTGCCAATATGCTTTGTGGGAATAACGTTCCAAATGCCTCCAATCAATCTCTGGGTTTCTCTGCACTGGGCTTGACTGAGTGATAGCAGGAACAACAGGACAGGAAGACGACAGCAGGACAGGATAGCAGCAGGGAGTCGGAGACCAGAAAGGGAAGACAGCAGGGTAAAGCCAGAGAGGAAAACAAGGGGCTCACCCAGGAGTCTGGAAATATGTGGAGAAACAGCAGCCTCCGGGAGCACAGACCTAGAGGGGTCTTGTCAGAGCAGATGGTGTTCCCAAAACAGCCATGGGATAGATAGGATGTGGCTACAGAGTGGCAGGAAGGAACTGCAAATTTTTATTAAGCACCTACTATTGTACAAAGAGTATCCAGGGATACATAAAACTCTTTTCCTGAGGAGGGCACATTCTAGTTGGGGGAAAAGGAATCTGACTAGCACTCCTAGCAAAATAAGCATAGAAAAAAAGAAAATATGGTGATATTACAGAAGGAAGAGAGTTTACTTTCCATGTGGAAAGTTTTGGCTTTATGTAAGCAAAATATAACCTAAGTGATTAATTTACAATAGTTGACTACAAAATCTATACATAAAAGCCCAATATTACCAGAAAAAAACACCAACTGGGGGCCAGAGGACCTGGGTCCTAAATGCAACCCAACTAATGACTGTGTGACCATGGATGAAATGAGAATAACACTTGGGCCATTCATAGGATAGAACACTATTACAGCCACTAAAAAATGACAGAAACCAACGTGTACTAAACTAGAAAAAGCTCCAAAATAAGTGAAACAACATCAAACAAAAAATAATACTCAATTTTAAAACCTAATACATAAAATGATGCCATTTATAGTTGATGATAAATTGATAGGATATACATCCACGTACAAATGTGCACGTAAGTACCTAAGAGGAGATGGAAGGGGATGCACCACTAGCCGAGGTTACATCTGGGGAGGGGATGGAGACGGCAGCAGAGTTTTCCCAAGACAGTCTGTATTTCTCTACCATCAGAAGAGTGTACAAGATCAGAAGGTGTTCATGTATATAACACATCATGATGATAAAATGAAGGGCCTATTAAGTTGGGGTTTTTAAAAAAATCTTTTTGAAAGCAGCAGAGCACTTTCTATACTTGAATTCCTACTTAAACTCCAACATGTGAACCAGGTCCATCCCCAAGGAAACCGCCAGGGAGCCACAAAATATGGCTTAGAATCATCTAGTCTGGGGTTTTCCAATTCAAACTCTGTCAGTCTATATTTTATTGTATTTCATTGAATCTAATACACCATCTACCGTAAGACATAATGTAATTTTATGTACCACTACGCAAGAAAAAAACGCTGTCAAACAATGACCCACCACTGAATTTAAGACATATCCTCATTTCAGAGGTATTAAAATGTAGAAAAGACGCATGACTAGAAACTGATGAAATATGGTACTAAGTCAGTTATTAACAACAGAGACTATGTTCATCACATACTGTCCACATATCACAGGATGGAATGTCACCATCACTATCTATAATTATTAAGCTATGGTTTAGATTCTCTACAAAGTCTGTTCCTTGCAAGCCAAGCCATTTTCCAGACAATACATTAAGGGACCATCCACTGACTATGTCCAATACCAAAACAGCCACTAGACTACACTGAGGTTAGATAAATTTACCTTTAAACACTGTTTTAAAAATTGGCTAAGCTACATCAAGGATTCCCAAAACTGCTCAAACACCCCATGCTGTCATGCAAGCCTTGAGGCACCGGGGGAGTTCTTCCTCACATGGACCAGACGCGTGCAAGAACTGGGGCATGAGGGTTCGCAGCCACAAGTCTCACTTTCTTGCTTCAAAATACATTTTTATTTAGATCACAACTTGAAAGTTATTAACAATCTTTTAATTCCTACCTTCCTTTAAAAATTATACCCCTTTATTCCAATGATATCCTAAGGAAATTAATTTCCCAAATTGACTTTATGCTACTGAATCATCATTTCCTTTATTAAAACTTGCCAGGAACAGGTAATACCAATGTACCCGTGGAAGGAATTGGGGTAAACTCCTGTTATTGGAAGGCTTGGGGGAAAAATGTTTCCGGAACCACCCTATCCTAGTCCATTTTTGCTTTTTTAAAAAAGCTTTGAACCTCTCTTTTTATTAACTTATTCAAATCTGGACATTTTCCTTCAAATGTAAGGTGAGCTCAACATGATCTGCGGCCTGCTCCTTAACTAGAGACTCTTTAGAGTCCAACAACCTTATTCCTGACAATAAGGTGCCCAGAAAAGAATGTTTTAGTTATGAAGTCATACTTCTTTATTTCTTCTGTTTATACTCAAAGATTTTTTTCATTCCTAGCAATACTTTATAAATCAAGGAAACCACTTAAAATGCACCGGATCCATATTAAAATGATGAAAGTAAACTTAATAGTGTTTATCTTACTAAATACTAACAGCCACACAAATAATGCTAGGGCATGCCAAGTTTGTACTCTCTGCCAGGCACTGGACTAGGTGCTTTACATGTATTCTACACTCCCTACAATAGTTCTTCAAGAAGGACATTTCACAACAAGGAAACCCAGGCTCAAGAACCCAAGGTTTGCTTAATTCCAAAACCTATCTTCTGCCCTTCACACTGTGTGGTCTCCAGGGTGGACAAGGTATCTGCCTGCCCAAGTGGAGTTAGTATCACCTTTCCCTCATTTTGAAGGAAATTATATGAAAAAAGCCTACAAAAATACATGGTTCCACATACCCACTAGAATGGTTAAATTAAAAAAGACAGAAAATACCAAGTGTGGCAAGAATATGGAAATACATGGTTCCACATACCCACTAGAATGGTTAAATTAAAAAAGACAGAAAATACCAAGTGTGGCAAGAATATGGAACAAATGGAATTCTTACATATTGCTGGTGCGAGGGTATACCGATACAACCGGCTTGGAAAACATTTTGGTGGTATCTACTAACGCTGAATGTATGCATACCCTCTGACTCAGCAATTCCCCTCTTAGGTGTACCCAACAAAGATGCAAACATATGTTCACCAAAAGATACATGCAAGAATGTTCACAATAGCACTATTTATAAAAGCCAAGAACCGGACACTACTCAAATGTCCATCAACACTACAATGGATAAACAAACTGCAGTTTGTTCAGCCATGAAAATGAATGGCTTACAACTACATGCAACAATATAAAGGATGCTATGCAAAAGCAGCCAGAAACAAGAGTAACAAGAGTACATATTGTATGACTCCACTGACATAAAGTGCCAAATTAATCTATGATATTAGAAGTCAAAACAATGGTTCCCTTGTTGGTGGAGGATGGTAACACAAAGGGCATTGCTGGGGGGCTGGTAATGTTCTGTTTCTTCATCTGGTTGTGTTCCACTTGTGATAATTCATTGAGTCGTATACTTAGGATTTGTGCACTTCTCTGTATATGTATTATACTTCAGGATATAAGTTCAAAACAACAATAACAACAAATCTGTAGGGTTCCACAAAAGGGCAATTCCCTGAATAATCTGAAGAGAGACCTGTCTGCATCACTTGCCAACATTTACAGCAAAGCTATCGACTCTACTAGGTGTCACAATAGGAAATAGCAAAAGCATAGATAACTCCCTTCCAAGGGGACTTGAGGTCAGGGAAGAAGAGTCTACTAAATAGATCATTCTATTTTTAAGAGAAGAGCAATCAAGAAAGAACATCTCATTAGCAATTTATAATTACTTCCAAATCCCAATTCGGAACACAACCTATTAACACCATTTTAAAAAATGAAGTTTATAAAATCATGAGCTGTTCTAGTTATTTGCCCAGATTCACAAAGAATTGAGAAAGGAACATTAGGTTGGCCACAGTCTTACAAATTAGTTCTTCTTCACCAAAGACTCTGATTTGAGTCTGAAGTCTTTGAGTGTAAGAAATATGGGACAGGGTCCTTAATGAGCAATTTCCCAAGACAAATGACTTTGGCATCTATTTATTTGGGGGATAATTTAATAGAAAAACTGGCATTTAAATCAGGAGCAAATTTGTAGATACAGGATGTGCAAAGTTACCTGCAGACACCACAAACTGCCAATCTACCCATCTGTGAACTGCACTTTAATAGAGGGACAGTCTAGATGCCAACAATCCTGGGACTCGCCAGCATACCACATGTCTCTCTGAGCCTCAACGTGCAAAAAGAATGCTAGCTACCCATGAAACCACTTCTGGGGAAAAAGACTTACCAGGAAGCACTTGTAACACTACCTAATATCTTATCACTGTGATTTTTATAACACTATAATTTTTAATCTCCACCTCCAAATTGTACAAAGAGTATGAATCTACTTTTTTTAAGACAACAGCAAGGAATGGCCATTATGGATCAGGTACTTTACATTATCATTAATCTTCCCCAATAATCCCATTTCATCAGTGAGGACCCTGATGGTCCTACAGGTTAAATAACTTGGACAAGGCCTCAGAACTAGTCATTGCTGATTTGAAAAAGCTAGGATTTGAAGCCCAGGGCTGTCTTCTCCTGACACCAGAGTGGTAAATGTATGGCAAGCCTTGGCTCCCCCAGGTACAAAGCCAGACATCACCGATCAAGCAAGACATTCTTTCCTGTTGATCCCAGATGCAGCTTCAAAATCCCTCAGGAAAGATCTCCAGGACGCATTCAGGCAAAAAGAAAGACACAGTACAGAGCATACAGTAAGCTAACTTTTGTGTAAGAATGAGCAGGGATAAGAATATATAGTCTCATATGCAGGTATAAAGAAACACTGGAAATATTCACAAGAAAGTAGTAACACTGATTACCTATGGAGAAGACAAAGGGGGAAGGGAACAGGGTGCTTGGGCACAGGGTGCTTTAATTCTTGAATCATATAACTATATTGCCTTATTTTTTAAATTTATGCCAGCAATTCAGATAAATGTTATTAAACATACCCATTCTAAAATCACAGTTTCAACATATCCCTAATACTTCAGTTAACACAAAGTTAGCTAGAGTCAAATGATTCATTCAACAGATATTTCGTGAGCATCTATGTTCCAGAGACTCTTCTAGGCACTGGAGACATAGGAATAACCAAAACAAACAAAAATCCTTACCTTCATGGAGCTTACATTCTACTGTGAGAACCAAACAATATACAATATAAAGACATAATATATATACTATGGCACATATCAGGAAGTACTTAAAGGAGAAATACAGCAAGAAAAGGGGATACAGGAAGTGTTCAATGAAAAAGGGTTGGTTTGGATTTTAGGGCCTTGGAAGACCTCACTGAGATGGCATTGGGCAAATATTTGAAGGAAGTGAGGGAGACAGCCATGCAGTTCTTTGGGGGAAGAGCATTCTAGGCAGAAACAACAGGAAACACAGAGAACATGAGGCAGGAGCAAGCCCACCAGGTTTGTTCAAGGAACCTGTAAGGAGCCTGTTTGGCTGGAGCAGCAAGAGCAGTGAGGAGAGTAGCATAAGATAAGCTTGTAAAGGCAACAAGACCAGGTCATGTAAGGACTCACAGGTCACGTAAGGACTCACAGGTCACAGTGAAGGCTTTGGCTTTCACTCCAAGTAAGATGGGTGTCACTGGAGAGTTGTGAGCAGAGGAGTGACATAATCTAATCTGTCCTTTAATAGTGTTGCTCTGGCTGCTGTGTCGAGAAGAGACTGTAGTGGGGTACAAGGGCAAAAGCACAGAGACCAGTGTGGTCAGCAGCCTCTAAGATGGCCCCAATAATCCTCACCTCCTGGTATTCAAGCCCTTGTATAATCCTCTCCCTTTGAATGTAGGCTGGATTTAGTGACTCACTTCTAACCAACAGAGGTAATGGGATATTACTTTTAAGATTAAGTTGCAGAAAGACTGTGGTTTCTGTCTTGGGGGCTCTTTAGCTCTCCCTTGGACCCCTTCCTCTTGCTCTAGGGGAGGCAAGCTATCATGCTGTCAGCAGCACAATGGAGAGGTGCATTTGACAAAAAAATGATGTCTCCAGCTAAGAGCCAGAGAGGACCTAAGGCTTGCCAACAGCCACACAAATGACCTTGGGAGTGGATCCTCTTCATGTCAAGCCTTGAGATGAGTGCAGTCTCAGCCAACACCTTCATTGCAGTCTCTAGAGACCCTGAACCAGAAATACCCAGCTAAGCTAAATGCTCGTTTTCAACAACTAAGGTTTGGAGTAATTTGTTATAGAGCAACAATAACTAAAAGAGTAAGTCAGGAGGCCGTTTAATCACATCCAAGCAAGAGATGATGGTGGTTTAGACCAGTGTTAAAAGTGGAGGTAGTGACAAGTGGGTGGATTCTGGGTATATTTTAAGGTAGGGTTAACTGGATTTGGCAACATGTGAGAGAGACTGGGTGTGAGATGGGTGAGAGGGAGAGGACAAAAATGAATCTGAGGCTTTTGATCTGAGTAAGTGAAGAACTGGAATTGCCATTTAGAAAGATGGGGAACTCTATGAGAAGAGAAGGCGGGTTAGGCTGGAGTTGCTATCATGACTCAATTCTGGACATATTTAGCCTGAGATGGCTATGAGACATTCAAGTAGAGCCAAGAAGGCTACTAGGTACATGGGTCTGGGGTTCAGGGCTGCAGGTATGAATTTGAGAGTCTTTGGCACATAGATGGTATTTTAAGCCACAAGCCCAGATGGAAATCAACAGGGCAGTGATTAGAAAAAAAAAAAAGAGGTCAAGGACTGAGCCCTAGGACACTCAAACATATAGAGGTCGCAGAGTTTGAGGAAAACTCAGCAAAGGAGACTAGGCAGAAGCAGCCAGACATATTGGAGGAAATCCAGGCATATGTGGCATCCTAGAAGCCAAGTGAAGAAAGTATTACAAGGGGGAGACAGTAATCAACTGTGCCAAAAATACTAGTCAAGTAGACAAGCATTCTCCAACTTCACATTTTTATTGAGTGGTTTATCTTTTGGATTCAACCTACCTCACTTTCTTGAGTAAAGTCAAGGGCGTCTTCTCCCGATGCCAGAAGTGTGTGTAGAATTCGCTGTTTCACTTGCTCCCACTCGACCAACATTGACTCTCGATGGTACTCCTCTGCCATGCCAAAGGTCTGTCAGAAAGGAGCAAAGAGCAATGACCCATGTGAAAAACAAAGAACATGGTTTCCTTTAAAGCCCAACAGAAGCTCAAAGTCCCCCAGACCTACCACTTCTCCCTAAGTAGAGCAAGAGCAATATACTTTAAAAATTATCCTTAAAGAATTTACTGACAACTGTATGTACAACCCTATTTCATTGATTCTAAGACATTTCTAAAAACTATTTTTTCCCCTGAGATAGGGTCTCACTCTGTCACCCAGACTAGAGTGCAGTGGCGTCATCATAGCTCACTGCAACCTCAAACTCCCAGGCTCAAGCAATTCTCCTGCCTCAGCCTCCCTAGTAGCTGGGATTACAGCGCATGCCATCACACCCGGCTAAGTTGTGTATTTTTTGTAGAGATAGGGTCTTGCTCTTGCCCAGACTGGTCTTGAACTCCTGGCCTCAAGCAATCTTGCCACCTCGGCCTCCCAAAGTGCTAGGATTATAGGTGTGAGCCACCACGCCCAGCCTAAAAAAACTTTTTAACTGTGGTAAAATATACATAAAATTTACCATCTTAACCATTTTTAAGTGTACTGTTCAGGGGTATTAAACATATTTACACTGTTGCACAATGATCACCACTATCCATCTCCAGAATTCATCTTGCAAAACTGAAACTCTGTACCCATTTAAGAATAACTCCCTATTTTCCCCTCTCTCCAGCTCCTGGCAACCACCTTTCTACTTTCTATCTCGGAATTTGACTGCTCTAGGTACCTCATATAAGTGAAATCATACAGAATTTGTCTTTTTATGACTAGCTTATTTCATTCAGCATAATGTCCCCAAGGTTTATCCAAGTTGTAGCATGTGTCAGAATTTCCTTCCTTTTTAAGGCTAGAAATATTCCATTGTATGTACGTACCATATTTTGTCTACCCATTCATTCACTGATGGGACACCTGAGTTTGCTTCCACCTTTTGGCTATTGTGAACAATGCTGCTATAAACATGGGTGTACAAACATTTCTTCAAGTCCTTGCTTTCAGTTCTTCTGGGTATATACTCAGAAGCAGAATTGCCAGGATCATACAGCAATTCTACTTTTAATTTTCTGAAGAACTTCTATACTGTTTCCATAAAGGCTGCACCATTTTACATTCTTACCAACAGTGTAAAAGGGTTTCAATTTTTCTACATCCTCACCGGCACTTAATATTCTGGGTTTTTTGGATAGCAGCCATCATAATGGGTGTGAAGTGGTATCTCATTGTGGTTTTGATTTGCATTTCCCTAATGATTTGTGACGTTAAGCATCTTTCCATGTGCTTATTAAGACAAACATCTTTTTAAAACCTCTGAAGTTGGGCTGCATATTACAATTGATAGCATGTCATAGCAGTATTTTTTCTTTGTAGTACATAAAATAATGATGGATTATAAAATCAATGGTATCTTAGGATTTAATAAGCATCTAAGATAAGAAAAGACAAAGATGAAAGATTCTCCCAGTGATTTTATTTCTTTTTTTAAGAAACGCCATATTTTCACACGAGGAAGCACACGTAAAAGAAAAACAGCCTTCTGGATTTAAGTTTCCTACTAGTCTACTCAGTGAAAACTCTGGCAAACCTCACCAAGTCTCACCAGACCTACTGGTAGTTGCCAAAACAAAGGCATTCAGGTGGAAAAGAAAAAAGAAGAGGGGGAGAGGGGGAGGAAAAAGGGAAGAAGGAAGAAGACAAAAAAACTGAGGAGAAAATTAAAACAACTTACAGAGATATACTGAATTATAACTATTCTCAGCCTATTAGTCCTTTAACACATTGACTGCCACACTAGAAAAAAAATTTTTTTTCATGGGGCCATGGTGTTTTATTACAAAAATAGGATTAAAACTTTGAAAACAAAATGATCCTTTCTAATTTAATGAAAAATTTGTTATTTTTTATTGTTTTCTGAGAGTTATATGCAACTTGAAAAATAGTTGTCGCGGCTTCCAAGGTGAAGAGACAGAGGCCCTGGGCTCAAAACTAGCGTGAGTTAAATACAACTCACATGGCAGTTAATATGTTAATTGGCAGACCAGGTTTCCCATCAGCTTAAGCTCACTTTTAAGAAAGCCATTTCATTTACAATCAGATAGGCATCTAATTAGGCAGCACAAAGGGAATGAGTATTAGTAATGCCTGCTTTATTTTTGGCAATATAGATAATTTATACTGATAATATCCATATACATGAACTTAGGGGAACTGTTAGAAAACCATATATACTCTTCCTACAAATGGGATGTTTGACTTTGGACCAATATTTATTAAAATGTGAAAAGGGGATACCAGACACACACACAAATGATTAGGAAGAAGGTTGGCACATTGGACCCCTTTCTAATATGCATTATTAAGATATAGGAGAAATGACAATTATAAACTTTAAAAATAATCTTCCACCTGCTTTTCTTCTTTTCACTGACAGGCAGAATGGCTCATTCCAGTCAGTTAACCTGAGCTGAAAAATACCCAGAGAAAAATCCTTGCTTCTTGTTCCCATCAGTAAAATTAAACACAAAAGCTATTGTGAATAGAGAGAAGTATGATGGAACAGAAAGGTGGGGTGGAGGGGAAGGGAAGAGATAATTTTCCTAGAAGTTATCTAGAAAAAGTGCATGCACAGGTGAGTCACAATGTCTTCTAAAACTCTTCCTACTTAGTGTTCAAACCAACTGCCTCCTCAGCCTTGAGCCTCTCCCAGAAAGGTAAAATGGAAGGCCGTGTGGCACGAGGACTAGGCAGGGTAGAAATAAGGAGTTGAGGGATGGCTGATACATTATACAGCTTTCTGAGCTTGCATCAGGAAAGTGAGGCACAAATTAGACTATGGCACCAACCTGGGACACCACAAAGTGTCACAAGACTTTTTCTTAAAGACAAGACCTCTGGCTAATAATGGCAGAGTAGTAAAGGCAATTGAAGAAAACAGACAATACACCACCCACAGAAACTACTGAAGAGGACAGTGGGGGACAGACTTCCAGCAGCACCAGGTGAGAGTCAGAATGACAATAGCAGTAATTAACCACCCTCTGTTAATTAGGCTGCCCACCTGTGTGTCAAGAACTCCTGCTCAGTACTTTGGAAGTACTTTGAAAACTAACAGCTTTCTGGGCTCAAATCCTCAGATGTATCCGAGAAGTACGCCAGACTACTCATTTAGAAACTAACTGCCCCACAATCTGAATGAATAGCGCCGCGGTTCCATTCATCATTAGTGTGATAAGGAGCTTCAAATAAAAATAAATGGCCCAACATTAAAATTGTCTTCCCTTGACCACATCACCCCCAACTTATCTTAATTACATTAGCGGTAAGGGAACATCCAATTTGTGGGCTAATCAGGGATGATCAGCCACCCATCTGCCCCATTCCAGCCTATTCCGTTTATACCCACGTCTAACCCACTGGATTAGGTGCAAAGAAGGCTAACCAGAGGAACTAATGAGAGAGAAACAATAGAGCTACTTAACTATTAATAAGAACTAAGAGGTGGGCAGTGAGGATCTGAGGTGAGATGGGAGGTAGGGACAAGAAGGAAAGAAACCCAAGGGAAGAGGAGATAAACTGTAAGGGAGGGAAGAGATCTAAAAATTAAAAGGAAGGCAAGACAAACCACAGAAAATGACAAAACAGTGGAGAAACTATTATAAATTCAATCTGAATCTTTCAAGTTATTGTTACGTGTGGAAAATATTTCTCTTTGAACACGGTTAAGAAAAAAAGGCAGGGAGAGAACTGGGCAACTGAAGTAAGAACAGGTGGAGAGCACTTGAACCCCATTTTCATAAAGGGAAGAGGGCAATATGCTTTGACTTCGCACCAGTTTATTACTGAGCTGTTGCTGGCTTTTAGAAACACTGCATATGTTCTGATAATGTTGTTCTGTTTTTGCTGGGATATACCAAATGGGAAAAGATAGGACACATTTGTAGCTTGTTTTCTTGGCATTTCAGCAGGACATTGGCAAGTTATTCAAACATGAAATTGCCACCAAAATGCCAGAAAGCCGCTCACCTTTTGTTTGAAAATGATTCTTGCTCAGTGGCAGTCTCCTGGTGTCCACACAGGTCCACGGTCTCCCCTTAGGCGGGCTACCAACATTGGAATGCCTCCCTCACAAACACATATGCACACATTTTACACTGTGGTATGTCACCTAAATGTTTTGGCTGGCTGCACATTTAGTCTCAGTATGCCACAATGTTCAGAGACTGCCAATTCCAGAAACGCATTCTGTGGGGTAAATGGATTAATAAGGCTTGGTAGCATTTGACAATCCTAATTTAATTTCACTGGTCCTTTACAGCAGGAGAATCAATGCTGGTGAGTAAGAAACTCATAGTGTGAACAACAAAAAAAAAAAAACCAAACTTTTAAAAAAAATATTTCCAAACCTGAATCAAGTGAATTTGGCTATTTCTAGGAGTAAGTACTATTGCCAACAACATAATTAATGAAATTTTTGGGAATTTTATTCTGATAATTAAACATATCAGTCATTTAAATATTGTCTTTGGAACACTGTCTTATAAATTGGAGCTGGCAAGCCTCCCTGCTACCCTGTCTCACATTAGTCCTACTGAGACATGTTCATTCTCATAGGATATTTTAATAAAGTACACTGAGAAGCAGCATTTTTTCACTTTATTATTTTTTAAATTACACAAATGATACCTAAATACATTCCCTTGCTATATCAAGGGTTAAATAAGTAAACAGCAAAACAGAGGTCTCCCTTCATGCCTAGCCTACTCTCTTTTCAGAGGGACACTGCTAGCAGACAGCATGTACTCCACCAGCCTCCTGCCTGGGGAAAGCTGAACTTCTAGAACCAACTCCACAGGAGAGCTAACCTTTCTCCTCCCTTCCCAAAAGACCCCAGTGGCCTGAAAATCTCTTTCTCTGTAAGGGAATGTTTTGGAAAGGTTTTGATCTTTTGATCCTTGTCAGAAACAAATGGCGATAACTCACATGTTAGTAAATGATCTTTGAGTATCTTGCAGGAATGCTTGTTGCAAAATATTGCTGCACATATAATGGTTGCTCTGGCTGACTTATTTATCATATTTTCAAGCACAGCGCTAGTGTTTTTTTTTTTTTTTGTAAAAGACCTGGACAAAGTGTTAATATAAAAGGTGGTACAGCCATATTGCATAATAGAAGGAAAAGAAGTTGAGGGAAATTATCAATGATCATAATTTTTTTACTGAAGTGGTGATTCAGTAGAACCCAAAATACCACTAACACAATAACAAAACCAAAAAAACATTCTGGGCCTTCCATTTTAAGATTAATTTAATAATTAATTGTCCAGTTCAGTGTCTCAGATGCATTTCAGTCACTAAATACATACAGAGTTACAAGCATGGTATTCTCCTCAAAAATGGTTCCTGAAGAACTCTCTGTAGGAGAGAGCTGGGCCTGGAACACAGACTCCAGCTTCCAGAACCTGCATTCCCCTGGTATATACTGCTACCCTCATAACTGTATGCATCTACATTTTGGTTCATTTTCTTACCCTCTTCCGGGACTCTTCAATGGCAGACAGCAGGGCATTGTCCTTCTCATTCTTTAGGAAGCCCTATGAAAGGGGAAAAAGATGACACGATTTAGGTTAAAATTAACCTTCA
The DNA here is from genome assembly GCA_023783475.1 of Daubentonia madagascariensis. Lineage (NCBI taxonomy): Eukaryota > Metazoa > Chordata > Mammalia > Primates > Daubentoniidae > Daubentonia > Daubentonia madagascariensis. Next base: position 8,400,192 of record JAKFHU010002202.1, read on the forward strand.
AATAATCAGAAGCATACTATAGGACAAAAAATAACCATAAGGATATCTGCTACTCTGCCCACCTCCATCTCACAAAACTCTCTCAACTTGAAAACATCAAAGTAAATGATTCTTACAGATATTTCCTAGTTTCTTTCATTCTAGGAGCACATGACGATAGTTAGAAGGTAAAGACCCTATGAAATAGCAGTGTGGAATCCCACGTCCCATAAACATGTAAAAAGTGAACAGTCAAGACTATCCTTCAAAATCCCTAAGGGCTCATATTACAGATACTGCTTTGGCTATGTGGTCATTCATAGCTCCTCTAACTGTTCCTTAGTCTATATTTCTCTGTTGATTTCAATTAATCCTTCAATTTCTTCCTTACATGGAGGACCCACCACTTGGCTGGGTTCTAGTCACTTGTTTGCCAATGGCTGAGAAACCCTAAAAATCATTCATTTGCACATTTCTTCCAGGGTTCTGCCATGTGCACTCCCTATTTCAGTTCTGTTGACATCCACTGCTTGTTTAATATAGATGAGGTAAAGAGACAGTCCACAAATCCAGTTCAATGTGCACGGGTTAAATACCTGCAAAATGAAACTATACAATAACACAGTGGCTGAAAGGAAAGGCTTTGAAATGTGAGTTTCAAATCCTAGTGCCTCCATTTACTAAAAGCAGGACTTTAGCCAGGTCACCCAAACTCTCTATACTCAGCTTACTCATGTGTAATGATAAGATAATGTAATCAAGTTCTTGGCCCAAGGCTCAACACATGTAGTTCTACTATTAGAATCAATTAGATTTAGATCTATTGGTGACTTTCATTAACGAAACAGATGCCCAGGGTGACCTCCTTGCTGCTGTTCATTGTCCTTATTTGCTTGAGCTGAGATCTGGTGGGAAAGAGGGCAAGATACTGTCCTGACAGCCACAGCTATAGACAGACACACACACACACAGATATACAGACTGGGCTTCCATGTTAACACCTTGCCCTTCATACAAGGGTGAAGTTTCTTTTCCAAAGCTTGGGGCATTGGGGTTGAGTAGGAACAAGGAAGATGATCCATCAACTAATAGGTAGAGATCAAAGTCTCAGCTGTAATATGGAAGAATTCATGTTACTCTACACATCAGATCCACCTATACTCCAATGCAAAGCACAAGCATGTCAAGCACACTACTGGTACATTTATAAAATGACCTGCTTTTTCAGAATCATGGTTTTGCTTTTAAGAAACTTTGAGGGGATATAATACAAAACAGAACTCTGCAAAAGCTTTTAAAATGACAAGCTAAATTAAAACACACTCAATAGTTTCCTTGTATTGGAAACTTACTGTCATGGCTAATTAGTTCTTGATCTAATTAACTTACTGCATTTTAACAACTGTAATGTTTTAGTATTCAGTCATGTTTCACTTAAAATGCTTTAGATGGTATAGCCTACTATACACTTAGACCATCTAGTACAGCCTATTGCTCCTAGGCTACAAACCTGTACAGTATGTTTCTGTACTGAACACCGTAGGCAACTGTAAACACAATGGTAAATATTTGTCTATCTAAACATATCAAAACATAGAAAAGGTACAGAAAAAATATGGCATTATAATCTTACAGGACCACTGTTGTATTTTGGTTTGTTCTTGACCAAAATATCATTATGCGGCACATGACTGTGTTCCATTCAAATAGTCTTTTTAAAAGATGGGGGAAGGGAACAGGATAATACTGGGGATATAAATTTAAATAAAATATTACTCATCTTCATAGATTCTCCAGATCTCCATGACTCCCCCACACCTGCTGTCACATCCCAACCTGGGAAGTGCACTGGAATGGACAGGCACAATGGCTGACAGGCCACCCAGCAAAAAGTCTCCTCATAAAGACTCCTCCAGGGCAGTCTCTGAGGACACTACACGAAGACTGCTCCAAATATCTATACTGATAAATTGGGGTGGGGGGTTGTGGTTCACTTGCCTAATAATGTAATGACCTCAATAAACCAGAGGTCATAAAGCAAGGAACCCACGTGGTCCATTCAGACAGGGCAGCCTGTCACCACATGCCTGCCTCTGGGGCCATCACAGGGGAGCCAGACACAAAATGATGCCAAAAATCTTAATGGGCCTTGTTTATACCCTTCACAGCAAATGATTCCATCCCGTCAACAAACCTTTGGTATGAATTCCCTTTCATGAGGGGTCTTCAATGACTAAAGCTAAAGCCTTTAGTGTCACAGTTTATAAACAAAGCTATGCAACTGTTATCAATGACCGATGTTTCCTAACAAAGGGCAGGCATAGATTGTGCTCTGCTGCACCTTTCTGTGGCTGCTGTTATGCTGCTGATTGTCGAAACAAGCCACGTTTGGGGGCAGACAGACAGCCACTGCCTGACAAGGCCTGGTCTAATTTTTTTCTTTTTGGTAGGGTGGGAGGAGGTCTGGGTTAAAGTCAGATGTTCTGCCCCACCCCTTGTGGCTGCCTCTGCTCTTCCTAGTCAATGAACAGCCCATCCCAGTCTTTTAACTGTACCCACACATCCACATATCTCTCTCACGTACACAATGAAAACACAAGTGCAAAGCAATAATCAGACACATTTGTTTAAAAGTAAAATAATATTCTGTAAGAAACGTGACCCCCAAATTTCTAAGAGATGAAATTTCAAATAGAAGTTAAGGGGAAAAAAAGACATTATTGCTTTAGAGCAGATAACTCCCGTCTTTATAAAGCTACATTTTAAAAACCTCAATAAATGAAATGAAGCATTTGTGCATGAGAGTCAAATTCTAGACCTCACCCACATATGAACAAAGACCATTAACCATTATGTACTTCAAAAATTGGGCCTTCTCTATAGTACAAACTGAGCCCACAAAATAGATTCTGAATTTGAATTTTTCATCCTTTAGTCCCTTCTAAAATGAAAAGCTAATATAGGTTACACATCACATTTTATTTTTAAAAACAACATATTACTGGACTATCTTTCGAAAATCTTAAAAATAATTTGTAGTCAGAATAGTGCTGGGGTCTGTGTGCCATCTAGTGGTGGTTAGTTTCTTTTAAAGCACACACACCTCAAGGAAGAGTAAAAACAACCCACAGGAACTAAAAAACTAAAAAGTTGGGTAGAAACATACCTGCCTCAGCCCAGGTTTCCCACAGATCTCTTCTTTGACTTCCCTTTCCTACCTGTGTGTTCCTTTCCTTCCAACTCCTCCTGTGAGGCATCTCTCACGCCCTCACCCCGGAGAGTACTTGCATAGCTTACTGAAAAAGGGGTTCTCTGGAGAGGGGAGCTGGGACATGAAGCGTGAATGAGCTCACTGCCACTCTGAATCCCCTTGGGCACAGAGAAGGCCCAAGAGCTCACCTCCTGCTCTGAGATGCCAGTGTCTAACCATGACCCTCAGAGCGCCCCATCACTGGTATCCCCTGATCTCATCAACAAGCACTTTTTAATTGCTGTCAGCCCCCCACCCAACCTGTCTACTGCTGGTCCACTCAATACAGAACACCCCATAAACACCTGCAGGCCGGCTAAGATGACTACTCCTGCCTTCCCCATCAGTATACTGCTCCTCACTGCCAGAGTCCTGGAAACAGACCCTCTTCTAACTGGCTCCTTGAATGTGTTTTGGTTTCCAGCTTCCTGTAACACATAATAGCTTCCATTCAGGAAGCAATTAAGGGCCAGACACCACTCTAGACAATTCAAAGACATTATTGCTAATCCTTTAACAATATGAAAGAATAGACAAGATCACCCCCACTCTCCCCTCCCCTGCCCCATTTTACTGGTAAGAAACTGAGATTTCAATATTAAATAACTTGACCAAGGATTCCTAACCAGGAAGATGCGCAGGCAGGACTCAAACATAGTTCTGACTCTCGAGACCAATTGTTTCTGAGATACTTAGGGAATAGTAAACCTCTAAATTGTGAAAATAACGAAAAATTGCTCTCTCTTTAAAAGGATAGAGCCCAGGAAGAGAGCAAAATATCGTTAAATTTGTTTTCTTTATCAGCTTATTAGTCCTCCTTTACAGATGATAGAGCTGAGGCTCAGAGAATACTAATACTTACAGCACTACTAATAACACGTAACACTTAAATGGCGAACTTTGTACCAGACATAAGTATGTTACAGCATCTGGTTCCAGCCCTCACTTTTAACCCAATGCTACTGCCTCTCAATACTACTTAACTGGATCACACTTTTAAAGTATATCTTTAACAGAGGTCTAAAAGTTGAGTGAGTTATATGAAATGGTTTTGTGGGGTTCCATGTTAAAATGATCTGGTTCATAAGTAGCAAAGCTCAGATTTAGAACCCCAATTTTGTGACCCCCTGTTTACCCTTTTCCACTCTACTGTGCTCTTATCGCAGCAAATCAAGGTGAGATAAACAGATATTTTATGTTTGCATATTTATTCCTTCCCCCACCCTGTACTCCACATAGGGGAGGAATGAGACATCATGAAATCAACTAGCATTTTTTAATGAAATAAAATGCAACAGAGATATGTGATATGTGTATTGTTTTGTGAAACTTTTGTTTCAATTATATATATTTATTTCTATGTATGTATGAGTCATAGTCCAAAAAGCTTGAAATTACTGCTCTAGAGGTTAACTCCATAGCGTTCCAAAACATTATTACTATTATTGCTGTGAAACAATAAACACCATACATCTGCCCAAGTAGTATCTCCAGCCACCTATTCCATCTTTGACAGAGGACGTGCTTGTCTGCCTTGCAATGTACACTGGCTGAGAACAACCCAGAATGTAGCCTCAAGGTAAGCTGTTGTCACATCTCAAGGACCAGCAGCTGAGGTGGCTCTTAAATGGCTCAGGTCAAGAAAGATAGGCATGAAATCACCTTATTTTTAATCACCACGCAGACTCTGGGTTTCAGAATACACATGGAAACTAAGTCCTTCTGTGGAAAAAGGGAATAGGAAAAAGGATGTTTGGTTTTGCCAAATGGCCAAATTCTCTCAGCTTATTTGCTTTCCAAAAGTGAAAACTGCAAGAAATAAGGGTTTCTGTGAGAAAAATTTCAGTATCCACTTTAGCCAGGAAAATAAGATGGTAAAAAAACAGCCTAAATTGATCCACTCAGTTCTTTCCTTCTCATTTACAACAAATAGGTGATTTGTTGAGCAGTTACATTCAACAATTTGAATTGAAGAGCATACACATTAAATACATATATATATAAATAAATAAATAAGAGTCTAAGTTGGTCCTACAAAGCAACAGCCATATTTTACATGGCCCTCAAAACACCAAGGACTATTCCATGTCTCTTTCCCTTAAATAAACCAACTGGTAATCCACTTTGTCAAAATTTAAAGTGAGGCACCTACAGCAGATTGTACATTTACCAGAAGGTATCTGGCACAACACAAAAATACAAGGTGGGTGCTACAAAAACCTTATATCATCTCTCATTTAATACATATAATATATACAAATTAATAGGAAATCTGTAACCAACATGCCAAATCAAAATAATATTAACACAAAGTGAGCAGTAGCATTGGGAATGGTCATTGTTGTTGAACCAAAAAACACTGGCAGACACAAGCAACAGCTAGGAAGGCAATGAAGAAGAAAAAAAATTAAAGCAGATCAACAAATAAACTTACAAAATAATCAATAAAGGATCTTAGAAACAAGAATTCCAATAAGTACTGTCAAACATTCATTAGTACTTTAGTTAGTGCAATGAGGAAGTATTCAAATTCTATAAAGACAGAGTGTGAACTGTATTTCATTGTTTTGCTTCAACTCAATCTGGGGAGAATACCTACTCTCCCTTCACCCCTCTCAAACCTTCTTTCCTATTTCTGAATGAATGACCTCTTCTGAAACCTCCTCTTAGATGAAATTTTTACAAAGGTAAAAAATTCCTACTTATGGAGAAAATGAGGAAGGATGAAGTCAGATACTGTTTTCAGATGAGCACAACAGAAATCCTGCCAGTACCGGCCAGCCGCTGGGCTTATCAGATGGTGTGGACATGCTTTTCATTAGCTTCCTTCTGTGGTGCCTGTGCTGAGAATGCCTCCAGGATTTTTTCAAGTGCAAAAAGATGTTCATTACTGATAAAACCCAGAAAATGAACAGAGAAATTCTTAAATTTGGGTATTTTCAAGATTTGGGGAACTTCCATAAGGTTTTAGAGCATGTTTGGTTATTTTATTAGAGCACTATTACTGCAATAAAATAAGAACACATAAAATGTCAGCTTACAAGGCCCATGAGAGATTGAATTTCCTTCTGCAAGGACCATAGACTAAATAGCAAGTCCAGGCTTTATTCTCCAACTCAGACATTTAAAGTCCCACTGCTTGTTTTCTACAAAAATTTTAATACTTTAAATCATTTGTTCACAGATTGCATATATAACTTCAAAAATTCTCCTGCAGAAACCAGTGCGAAGCGGGCAGAGCTGACATTCGCCAACCGTAATATGTTTTTAATGCTGTTAAATGATTTCTCACTATGCATTTATGCAAAAGCCTAGCCGCTCTCATTCAGCAGGTGGCAGCAGACGCTGCGAGAGTGGCTGTGGAGTTCCACCATTTGCCCGCTCAGCAGATCCATCGGTGCTGCAGGCATCTCTGGAGCCACAGGTGGCAGACCTTGGCGATATAACATGGTGCTGAGCAGGCACCAGGCCATCTGTCACTGTCAGACTGCTGGGTCCCATTTTGTACATGGTTTCTGCTATTGGGTTAAAAAAAAGGGTCACACAATTATGTGATGGATTTGAGTCCATTAAGGCAAAACAAATTACTTGCCCCCATGATTCAAGTTGGTTTTCAGGATGGTCTATAAATTCTCACAGGTTGAAGAGAACTCAATGTGTACAGGAGATTCAAAACCCAAGAATACACAGCACCCGGCAGTGCCTCTTCCTGGACCAGCAAAGGGCCTTACAGTCAACATTTTGACCTAAGTGTACTCGCATGCTTGGTCTCTTCAAGGGTATGCCAATACAGCTGTGAAATAAGTCTATCTGCACCTTTGCCTTCTGGGAAAGCCATAGGCCTTTGAGAGAGCCACTAAGGTAAGTCTACCTAACTGCCTTTTGCAGATCCCTCCATTACCCCCGCCCCAAAAAGAGAAAAAAAAAATCACCATATAACAAAAGCCCAACTTCCAAGATTTGAGCATTGGATAAAAAAAGAAAGTAAGAGGTGGGACTCACCATGATCCAGAAGGGAAAGCTAAAGAGAAAGTCATCTGCAAGAATGGGGACATGTCACTCCTTTGGTAGGGTAGTGAGGGCTGCACAGATGCATGGCACACCTCCCTTGTCAACACAGTGTAGGCACATAACTACCAGATACCCTCTTCCTATCACCAAGACATCAAGCTGGGGCTGCTTGGCACATCGGGTTGCTGCATTTAGAGAGGGAAACCAAGGTTAAGGGCTTCATCCTGTGAGGGCGTTTTCTGTCTGTCTGTTTGTTTGTATCACTCTGTCACCCTGGGTAGAGTGTAGTAGCCTGCAACCTCAAACTCCTGGCCTCAAGCGATCCTCTTGCTTCAGCCTGGAGTAGCTGGGACTACAGGCATGCACCAGGACAGGGCCATTTAAATCTCTGTGCTACTGCTGCAAAGCCAGTTCTGCCCCTTTTAGGGGCCCTGGGGCATTTTTGTTATCAGCTACTTCTTTCTCTGGCCATCCTGGGAAGGAAAGCAGTCTATCCAGCTCAGTTACTGAAAGGCTCTGGAGACTTGTACAGAGTGGGAACAAGTATTAAGGGCATAATATAGGTAAGTAAAAAAAATAAATGATGGCCACTTGGGTGCTACTGGGGGAAAAAATGATTTTCAGCAGAAAGCCCTCTCCTCCCAAATCCAACAAAGCCCTGCGATACCCTTTCAAGATTGTATAAGCAACTTTCCTTTGCTGGTCACGAGAGGACTGGGGAAAGGAAGGTGACTTGCTCAGTACTGCCACCTCACCACTTCCAGAAAAACAGGCCAGAACCCACATACCAGTGAGAAGGACCGTGATGCAGCAGGGTGTGTCACGATGTGGTAGAAGGGCCTCTACTGGGGACAAGGGAAGCAGGAGCACTACAAGTCCAGGGAGGGAGAGAAGACAGCTAGCCAACTGCTCTCAGACTGCTGAGGTGGCCCCCGGAGAAAAAAGCAAGGACAACTCTGAGCATTTTATCCCCGCCCCCCAACCACCCCAAAATGCCCAGCACACTTGCTAGGGCTAAACTTTGGAGACACAAGAAAGGGAAGGATTCTGAAGAAAAAACTTTTTCAATCTAGCTCTGCAAATGGAATATTAACAATGTGCCAAAGTACGTCTGGCTTCAAAGAGCTGCAGCAGAACCCTTTCCTCACCCAAAGGTGAATAAATCTAAAAAATATTAATCCCATAGTCACTCTAAGGCGATGGAAAGATAAGGAAAATACATTAAGGGATGACTAAAAATGTCTCAGTATGTCTCTAGGGAACTGGTTTCCATCTTGGAGATGGATTAGTCCACATCCAAAGAACTTTGGGTACTAAAACTGTACTGCAGTATAAAATGGGAACGCATCAATAATGGCCTTTATCATGGCCAGCATCCCTTCCCACAGCCCCTGAAACCCACCCAAAAAGAACCCACTAAAGCAATCCTGTATTATAAAAAAAACACACACAGAGATCCCCAGCTTTGTCAGATCGAGTGTCTTTTTCCCTTTGGAAAAGGAAACAAAAGCAAGATTTGAGAGCCATGAGCAGGAAAGGATGGCAGAGGGTATGCCTCGGAGTCAGTCAGGTGGGAGCCAAGCAGCTTCTGCCAGGCTGGTTTCTACAATGCTCAGGATTAAGCCTCAAAGTTCTACTTAGCAAGCACAAGGAGCGCTGTTGGTCAGGACAATGTTTGGGAACTACGCCTCACATTAATTCCCTGCTGGTACACGGTGTCAGTCATTTACACTGCAGTTGAAAATCACAGCTCCTCCTGCTATGCAGCAATGCCTATGCTGATGGGATTGGAGCACCAATCATCACAGATCTGTCACAGAAAAGGGAGCTCTGGTTTTGCTGCAGTTTCTTCTTATTCAGAAATTCTTTTTTTCAAAAATGTATTTGGGAGACTACTACTAACAAAAACAAGAGAGCTTTCCTTTTAGAACTTCATATAGTCTTAAACGCAATTTGTCAAGGCATTCCTCTGCTAATGGTATATGTGATTTCACACTCTAAAACCTTAATTAAGTTTGGAAACATTTTGACTTTACCCTGTCAGAGCTGAGGAATACTGTAGAATGCACCACTTACCACTGTCACCACAGGTATAGAAAACATGAAACATTGCTTAGCTGGAGTGGCAAATACAAGCAACAGAAGGAGAGAGGGCAAGACCATTTTTCAAATACAAATTTCCCGAAACTGACAGGGAGCTAAAACCTTTCACCCTGTTCATTCTTACTGGGCGCTGCACTGCGGGACCCCTCAACCAGCTCCAACCCAGCTCACAGCAAGTGAATGCGATGACTTTGCCCATTTGAGGAGACAAGCACTTCACCTTTAGACCAAGCCAACACAACGGACCTAAAAGCTCGACTTGCAGGATAAATCTTATTTTTAAATATTTGTTTATAAATGATAAATTTATAAATGCTTATCATCTTCCACATGGGCCCAGGAAGACTAAGCACAGCTTAATAAGTCATTTCTGGCACAGCTTAAAAGGAACATCTCCGTGAGTTAGGTTGCTAAAGCAAAGACAGACTTTGCTGAAAGCTCAATCCATTAGATCAATCAGTCACCAGCAAGCCCTCAAAGAGAAAGAAATGGAGTCAGATGCAGAGGCACAGCACAGCATGGATTAGGAGTCAGGTGTCCAGATTTTGGGCAAAATCAACTGCTTTTCAGATGTATGACCTTGAGAAAAGTTATTTAACTGCAGTAAACCTTGCTTTACTTAACTGTAAGATGAACAGATCACACTACACAGACTCTAAGGCCAGCTCCAGAAATTCCAACTTCATGAGATGTGAGAATAGGTGGGAAATTAGCATTGTCATTACCACTATGACTATGGTACATTTGCAAAATAATCCATACCTTGAACCGCAAAAGAAATAAGCTTTGTTATTGACGGCAGCTGACATATATTTTATATATAAAATAACCAAAACCCACAAAAAACCAGAATGAAAACCAGAGACAAATAACATATTTTCACAGGAATGCTAGTTTCACCTTGCCATAAAAGAGAAGCATATTGTCCTTTGTTTTCTAAAAATCTATCCTACGCTGGAAGAAGTTTCTATACTAAAAAAGAAAAAGAAAGCACAAAGCAAGGAATTTCAGAAGTATTAATACAAAATATCTTTAAAATAAATAAATAATTGTATTTTAAATAAAATTTAAAATATTTTGTTTTAACCATATTTGCTATCAATTTCTTAAAAGCAATATTTGAAGCCATCTAGATATGAATGCTAATTAAGTCTTCAGGAAAAATCTCAAAATTTCTATCTTCTAACAATAAAAAGTAGCTGTAAACTGGCAAGGCAGTGCTCCAGAAGATGTCTTCAAACTTGATTAAAGGAAAATAACTCGTGTGGTCCACCTCTTCTAACAGTGCTCCTGGTGACGCCATTTTACTCCTTCCTCACTGCCATCTTAGTGCCATGGACTGTTTCCTGGCGGGCTGGCTGACATGCCTGCTTATCTACATTATGATACTGCCAGAGCAGTCAAAGGTTTGATATGAATACATTTTTTGCCACAAAAAGAATGAACCCCTAACTATTTACTACCAGCTAGGCTAAAATTTCATGAGAAAACTCAGGAGCCTCCAGATTGAAGAGATTCAGGAATTCCCTACAAGTACTAGAAAGGAGAGCCTCTTCCAAGCAGCCAAACTTGAGTAGACCATGGTGGAGGCAAAGAAAATAGGAAGAAACTGGGTGTCTGCCACCTCCCCAGGGCACTTAATATACAGCTTTATTATAAAGCCAGCAAAAAGAAATAAGACCAGGATCTTCAAATTTTACTCAAAAATTTCAAAGAAAAGCTTTGAGACCCCCCACCCCCCGCCATGCCATGCCATCCAACCAAACATTTTATACAAGCAAAGCTGCAGTTAAAATGGAGTTCTAATTTGCTGCCCTAAAACTCTTTATTTCAAGGTGCAAGCCTTGTAAAAATGAAGGGAAAACAATCCCTTTGCATTCTACCATATATCTAAACAATTAATATACTAAATGTCACTCCTCCCAGGATTAAAAAATTATGTTGGGATCTAGGCTCTTATGCTACAAGTTAATATTTTGTACCACAGATTTATGGAATCTTTGCAGCATTCTAACCAGGGCTTACAACAACTGAACCTTCCTATGTCAACGAAAAGGTTGATGTGAAGAAAACTGTTCTCTCCCTAGTTTCGAACATATATTAATTAGAGAAAACAGCATTCAGTGACTAGGATGAATAACAGTTACCGCAACAAAACCTAGAAGAACAGTTGGCTTTATAAATTTGATATCAAGTTAAAAGGATTCTCAGATACCCAGTTCTGTGAAGATTCAACTCCTGAAACAGCTACTAAAGCATTCTGAGCAAATACTTCATGGTACAGTTTACTGTAAAATACACTCACTATAAATTCTTCAGGGTTTAAAAGATAAAAATTCTTCAGCCTTTAAAAGAAACACACAAATCAAAGTTAAAATCCACTTGTTTCCTCTTAGTAACAGCATAAAGCAACAAAGAAATAAGCCGGGTCAACTCCAATTAATTTTAAGAATCAAGATTTATAAGCTTACAATTACAAACAACAGTTTTGCACAAGTAGCTCTGAAGTCACAACTATTAATTAAGCAGAAAGCAGTAAAAATTGTCCCCATGAGCAAAAGCCTCAATCTATTGATCTTTCAGGACGAGGTCTTGTTTGTCAAAACGTTTTTTTCTTATATATTCTAGTCAGCTATTACAGGTCATTAACATGAAAACATTTTCTTAAAATAAGTAATAAGACACTAAAATCCAGCAATTCTTTGCAGGAATGGAAAACACACTGTTCTTAAAAGTGAAAAGAAGCCTGAACTCTTTTAAATTTACCATATTCAGGTTTCTTTTTTCTCTCAAGTGTCATTTCCATACGTGACTAGTGATAAATTCACACTTCTCATTAACGTAAACTACTAATGAATAATTAATTAAAATCATGTGCTAAAATCATTCATAAAACCTATATTTCTATATATATCACACCTGGTTTTTAACACATACATAAAAAAATACATCCAAAAACCTCTGTGTTACACCTTTCACGCCTGCAGCGTTCATTTAAAAGTCTATTTTGTCCATTCAACCAAAGACAAATTTTCAACCTGTCACCGCTATATGAGTATGAGAAATACTTACTGTAGACAAAAGGATTCCATTTTCTTTCTGGGAATGTTCTCCACCCTCCTAAAGAACTCTTCTATACAGTGTGCAAATTCATTTTCTTAGTTTTACAGTAACAAAGCTCCTGTGCCATAGGACCTAACGTAAATGGAATGGCCCTGCAGCTGCCTTCAGAACCCAGCTCACCTCGACCATGATACAGCTAATTGTTAAAAATGGTGGCTGAGACATTTTCCATACATTAAATTAAGGAGCTCTGATGAAGGCGCTGGCATCCACCCACTTCAGACAAAGGAAAATAATTTGCAACTGTACCAAGGCACGGATAATTGAGTCATCTCCATACAGGGTCAGTGTTAGAGGTTTCCTCCATCTTTACAAAATGCAAACCACAGCTCATTGTCTCATCTCAGAAATCAATTCTTTGCAATGCTGCACGGGGTCAGAGTTTTAAAGGAATCTTACTCATGGGTAAATCCAGACCTCCAATGCCAAGAGGAGCCAAATTCTCACAGTTCCTCTCCCTTCCCTGAGCAGCTCTCTTCTATTGCCCACTTGACAGCTCCTCAAGCCTTCCTATTGTTAAGAGTAAAGAAAGTCCCACACCTCCGAAAGGAACTAAATCCTTCAACCAGGTGAGCAATTTCCAAGTCTGTGCTTCAGAAAGAGGTCCAGACCCTACAGGTCCCACGATACAAATACATTCCTTGGGATAATTCTGCTGTTGTTTTTAAAAGGAGACAACAAACAAAATGCTTTTCAATGCTGAGTTAAAAGTATTTTATCTCCGGTATTAAGGTATTAAAAGTGTTCTAGGCAACATTTATAATTTTATTACCTTCCAGATAAAGCTTACATGACTTAGGAAGTTTTCCTTTCACTTATACAAATCACATGCTCTATGCCAAAAATCTGAAATATACTTAAAGGACTCCTATCATACTCTTTTGAGGCTGAATTTAAGAAGCAAAAAGTAATTATCTTAATTTAAATTGCCAACATTTGATAAAACTTAAGATCCCCATCTTTGGTGTTACTATTTAATTCTTCTTATTTAAAGCATTATGCTAAAACATTTCCTGTGAGATAATTCAAAAAATCTCTAATAGTATTTTTCCCCTAATCACCAAATATAAATGACTGAATTCCTTAGGAAGGCAACATACACATACATACACACACACACACACACACTCACCTATAATACCAAAGAACCTGGTTTTAGCAAAGAAAAGAAATTCTACTTTCATATTTTATCTCATATAAGAATTCTGCACTTCACATGTATCTATGTATCTCTTTTTAAAATCCTAAAGAAAGCCCACACTACTTGCTACTTGAAGTCCACAAAAATTCTAAACAACCAACTATTTAAATCTTTAAGCAAATACCTCTCTGCCCCACCCAAGAGATTTTTTTAAAGAAAAATATTAGAATTCCAAGGCACAAATAACAATTCTCAGAAGAATCGAGTACTTTTTCTATCAAATGAGTTAACTGCTTCCGAATTTATCTCAAATTTTTAAACAAACCAAGACCTTGTCTTTCAGAGGTACAACATGCTGTCACTCTATATACCAGTGTGCATTTATCTTAATTTCTTTACAAAACATAGACAATCCTACCTGCAGCTCTCAAATTTAAGGAGTTACAGAACGGTCGATGCTGTCGGTCCCTGCAGCTCTTCCATACCTTCCGTGTGGGATGAGCTCTGTCGGAACCAGTGCTCAAGTTTTTCCCACCCCAAACTGCCTGAATTGAGGGTTGGGGGTGGAGAAGGGAGAGGAAGAGGGAGAGGGGAGAGGAGAAAGAGATAGAAAGAAGAAAAAGGAAAAGAACAACCCCTCTGCAAGTGCTGATAAAACTGAAGCTCTAAAGAGTCCAATTAGACAATGAGATTACAGGGTCCCCTTAAAAAGGGTGCACTGCAGCCCCCGGAGCACAGCATCACCATTCGTTGTGCTCTACACAAATTCAGAGAAGTCAGCCGTCGGTTTAAAGCACAAATGATGGGAGTAACAGTTTATAGGTTACAGAAGGGTATTTTATTGTTAACGGACTGTACCAAGTTAAGATTTAAGAGGGGGAGAGACAACATGTAGGCAAGGAATGCTATGATACTTTTTCTTCCCCCGACCCAAGCCACTGCAATTACTCTGATGTGAATTTTTGATGACTTCCGACATCTTGCATGGTTAATAATCGCTTCAGCTGTCATGTTTGGTTAATGTAGAAAATGCATTTGCTGCATTGTGATGCAGTGCTGTGCCCACAGATTGTAACACCAGTTGTGAAGCTGGTCTCTTAACTGAGCAGCAGGAATTTGCACATGCCATGATGCTAAAATAAATGGTAGTTAAAAGATTTTATACAGCAGCAGACAGATTCTGCCATTTTAGTCTACAGAATGTGTAGCTTCAACATACAGAAGCATCTCAGATCATTGTGCCCTTGTCAACTGCACTGTCCTTCAAACAGAACAGTAAATTCGCCATCTTAAATGTTTGGCCTCTTAGTAGTTAAAAGATTTTTGATACTGTTTAAGTAACTATTCAGATTAATTAGAGCTTTGAACAGAACAGAGGTTATTTTCATTTCAGGAATATACAGCCAATGAAACTGTCAGTGACACAGGAAAATGCAGACCTTTTATTAACATATGCTCAGCTGAACTGTCACTTCTTTGTACAACATTTAGGAAAAATATATGATGTGTAAGTAATGAATATTCCCATTATACTGCAATGGTTTTTAAAAGTGCTCCTCAGAAAGAGATTTTTTCCTCTATGTTTTAATGTATAACCTGAAAATTAAATACTACATCAAAATACTAACATGTGCTTTTCATTTCATGAAAGGAAATCCAATGCAGCAAACAACTGTGCAATTACAGGAAAGCTTGTAAAAAAGCAAAGAAGAAACCAAGCTAAGATCCAGGCACCAGATGATTAAAGTCAGGCCAGTCAAGTGGTGGGCCATCATTATGGTGTATATTGCAAAAGAAAACTAGAGAAAAAGACCATTCCGTCTTCAAAAAGAAAAACCACAAACCCTAAGATTGCAATCTGTTGGTTGCAAAACCAACACCTACACTGCAGAACCGGAAAGACACAAAATATTTGCCAATTTCATAATGTATTTTTATACAAATGTTAACTTGGCTATTTCGCATATAGAATTTGGCAATTTAAAGGTTCTTATTCATCTACCATCATCATTTTTGTATTTTAAGAAGCAAAACCAAGTTACAGACTTTGTTGCTTTACAAGAACTAATATAATTAACTTATATTTCTTACATCAGAACTTTTGCCAATTAAATAAATACCCAGAGTTGAGATGTTTCAGATATTTTTGCCTTACAAAAACAAACAAAAAACCCAACTAAACTAAAAAGAATGAACATAGGGACACACTGGTGTCTGAACAGTGAATAACAATGAAAGAACTTATGTTACTAACATAAAAATCAACTCATGATTTCCTTTGTTTTATTCATTGTGATAGCACCAAATGCATAATTTGGAGGTGCATGTGTTAACAAGCGCTGTAAAGCTGAAGAGCTTTCTAGTTTTGTTTCTTATCCTAACTTAAAATTAACTGTACCAACAGTGCTATTTGGTGCCATAGCAGATGTCACAGTAGTTGCAGCTAACATTCAACAATTCAAGCTTTTTTTGTTCCAGACCCAATACAAGGTACCACTAACAGTTCAGAAACTGCACAAGGAGGGAGAGAACATGTGTGTTGGGGGGGGGGGGTAAGCTTTGAAATTAACCAGGCTCAGCTTATGCTCCAATTACTGAACAAAAGACAATCCTAGGGGACTGCTCTCTAAACCAGTGCAAGAAGCAAATTCTTTTGTTTCTGATCAAATAAATACTGTATTGGAGCATAGAGGATATGCAGCAATAGGAGACTCCGCCTGGGGATGAAAAGAACCCAAAGACCCAAGTGTGGTTAGAGTCAAACCATTTCATGGATGTAAAACCTGTTCCCGAGGGATACATCTGAGGTTCACTACAGGAGAATGAGAAAACTCTCTTTATTTACTAAAAAAATAACCTCGTCAAGTCACTGTTAAGACATTTTTTCTCTTTAGTACTGCCAACAAATATATTAAAAGGGTATTTCTTTACACTAGAGTAAGTCCTAAGCCAGCTCAGACCCTTCTCCCCCTTATCAATGAGTCTCCCAAGAAAACCAGAGATGCTGGCTTGGAGTTGCAGAATATTCTGGCTACAAAGCATCTTATAGCAGAGGCTACCAAGAAGTGTTAACTAACCTGCCTTTGGACCCCAGATGCCTAACTATGTATGTGGAGGTCATAAAAACGCTAGAAAGAGCCACCTTACGAAGGAGATGCTTTTCTACTTATTAGTCACTAACTGAACATAAAGTGACCTATTCCTAAATGTCTATTTAGTAATCCATTGTTTAATTTCGTGTTTTGGCTTCATGCCCTAGGCATCAAAAACTAAAGCAAAGAGAAAAGGGTAGAAAATTCATGGGCCCAGTATTTACTAATATAAGGGATAAAAGTGGGCTTACTTATACAATTGCAGAGATTATAGCATAGAAAAAGGAAGCTAGTGAAATCCTGACTCAAGTACAATGGTAATAATTGCCAGGTAAAATTATATTCAAGCGAACAACTGTAAAGCTCTACGGTACACTGCCCATTGCAGGACTTTACCCAGAAATCAAACTTCTACAGATCCATGGTGGGCTCTGTTCTGTCTTCTGACAGATTCACCAGGCTGCTGGGAAGATCAAGTAATATCACTGGTGGGTAAGTGCTTTTAAGAGTAAAGAATGACATCAGGTGAGGCTGAGCTATTGACTCGCCTGACCAACATACCCTCAGCTTTCTGAGGCATAGCTGGATACTGGTTTCCCTCTCAGCCCACCACTCCCAACCTCCTCTTGGCTCCTTCTCCTCACTGAGACCTGGTCCCTTGGCCTCATGCTACCCATTTCTCCTACTGTACATTCATTTTCACTGCCACAAGTCTTCCCTCTAGGCCACTGGCTCTTGAAAATTCTGTCTGGAGCTATTTTCTGAGGAGTGTTTCTTGCTCTGTCTCTAAATGCTTCGGGGGCATTTCCAGAGTGATGGCTTGCCAGAACATCAAAAACTGAAACGAAATCTCAGCTCTCAATCGAGTTAATCTTCCCAATTTCTCAGCCTCAACCAAAAGCACCAATCCTTCTCCTTGTTCCAAACCTTGTGTAATTTCTGAACATCTTTCTTAAGCCCATCAGGCACCAAGTGTAGCAGCTGTTTTATCCCAAATGTCTCTCACACATCTTTCTCCTCTCTGTTTTCTTGGCCACCACCCTGGTCCTGGCTGTTGTCACCTCATGGCTAGATTAATATAATTGCCTCCAAACAACACCTCAGCAGCTATCCTGCCACTGGCCAAGCCACCTTTGCTAAGCATCGCCATACCCTCCCTCCTTTCTTGTCGACATTTACTTACTCCAAAACTTTCAACAGCACCTCCCACCTACACTCCATTGCCTGGCAGTCACTCCCTCTGTATTTGATCCCTCCTCCCTGACAGATTTTACTTCTTAGCACATAGCTTCTGCTCTCACTTCCGTGACTTTAGTGAGGTTATTACTCCTCTCTCACTTCCTGCAAACTAAACCCATTTCATCTTTCAAGGCCCACTTGGTTCCCATCTGTTCCAGGGAGTCTTCCCCAGCCACCCCAGAGTTCACTCATCATTACCCCCTTCCTATCCTGTGAGCTCCCAAATTTAGAACCCCATGTCACTCCCATTCAGATTTGCCTTTGGACAATTTGATTGTGTTGCAGGAATGTTAGTGTTGGCTCTCCAGGTAGAAGACAAGGAGCTTCCACAGGGCAGTATCCAGAATTTATATTTATTCTAATTATCTTCCATGGCTACCATAGTGCTATCCTTAATGGGCACTCAACAAAACCACTCCATTGATTTTTATTAGTTTTCACTAGGCCCCACTCAGGTAGATGCAGGTAGTTACTTAAAGGGGAGCTAAGTATTACTTTTGTTTGTCATTTGTTCTTTCAAATCTCTTCAGAGCCCTGAGATAATTCCAGCCTTAGGTAGTAAGATGCTGAGGTGGTTCTTGGCCAACTTGCAGAGGCATCAAACTCTTCTTTGTGACTAAGCACCATTACCAACAGTATTCAATTCCCAAAGCCAGCTTCCTTCTCATATGCATCTTGAGCCAAGGAGGTTCAGGGAAAATGAGATGGTCCTGACCCAAAGTCAGTGGTGTGACATTCACAGCTCATCTGTCCTTACAAATCAGCTGAAGGATGAAAAAGCAGTCTGCTAATTTATTGCAGACATTTCATCCTGAATATCATTTTAAGTGAGGAAAACAATAGATTTAGGCAGTCAACAAAAAGAAAAAGAGAGAGAGAAAGAGACAATTTCTGCTGTCTTTATTTAGCAGTAAAAAAAATGAAGGTTCATTCTCTCTTGCTCATACACAAATCAATCTGCTCAGGGGGGTCAAGAAACTGGGAAAAGAAAGCTCTCCCTGTCTCCAGAATCTGGTGATTTCTGCTGCCCCAGAGCAGCGGTTCTGCCTTTGATATGACTATAAACCAAAAGGGTGAGAGCAGGGTTTATAGGTGGACTGGAAACTTAACGCACCTGGGTGAAAGGAATTTCAGAAGTAAGATTTCCACTTTAAATGGGTTTTCAAGAAGTAGTTGCCCAGTAAAAGCAGTTACTAATGAGAGTACACTAAAATGGGAAAAAGAAGTAAGCTCCTCAAATACTCCTCCAGAGCAATTCACTGCAGTTTTTTAAGCAGCCTCCCACGTTTCCAAAACTCAAAATAAGGACAGCTCTTTTCCTGTCAATCAGTCTGTCTGACTGTCTGTCTGTCTGTTACAGATACACACATACTCATAGTATCTATCAGGCCTTAGTATTTAGACAGAGGGAACAAACGAGACTTTTGGCAAGAACTTGCAGAATATGTGAAGAAGTTCTATCACAATAAAACATAAAATAATAAAGTATATGAAGACTCATCAGATTCACAGCCATAAAATTTCAGGGGCAATTCATTTCCCTTGTGGCACAGAGAAACTCAAGTTCTGGCTGAGGTCACACAGTGACCTGGCCTAGGTCCTGGCTTTAGGCCCAGGGCCTAGCTTTCTTGTTCCTTACAGAGAGAGTTCTTTGCACAGCACTCTGGGACACTGTGCAGAGAAAAACTTCTTGGGTGCATGTTTAAGCCCCAGATTTTATAGAATTCTAAGTCATCACATGGCGGTTACAAAAGAATGGCTTCTAGCTTGTTAATTCTTGTTACTAATGTACTTTACACAACAGATGTATTTCTTGCCAGGTTGATTGTAAATAGAATTCTTTTAAACAAATTCTATTTAAATTCAGTAGGGAAACTGTTATTTGAAGGAATACTAAAGCTAAATATCGTCCCATGATTTCTTCTATAAATCCAGATATTCAGATTTGGATTTGCTTATTAAAGCAGGGTCCATCATATTATTACTATTATGTCAGAGAAAAGACACTAAAACCTTAATTTTATGTAATTTTTTTGCTGTACATATTTATTATTTCTGCTATTATGTGGAAAACAGTGATAAGGCCACACACTGAAAAAAAATATGAAATAAAAGACTCCTCAAAAGAAAGAAAAGGATTACTAAAATTATCCAACCCTCAATGATTTAAAGAAGGGAAAAACAACTTTATTTCGTTATCAGGTCAGAATTTCATATTCACTGACACATAAAAAATACATGTTCCTTAAATTTTTCTATGAAGGAAACTTGTAGGCAGGATTCTATTTCTCATTAATCCCTATTATAAAATTGCATATGACATTCCTTAAAGTGATAAATAAAATTTGGCACCAAGATGTAATAAAATTATATTCAAGGATATAAACAAACCATAAGGGAAAAAAACTATTAAAAAAAATAACCAGAGTAAAAGTTTTGATAAGTAACAGCAAAATGAATTTGAAATAGAAAACATGGTGATGACCTGTGGGACGCGGGTCCTACGTGAAGGGGTGGGAGAGCTGCGAGCCCTGCCTTTCCTCACCCATCACTTCAGGTCAGAGCAGACAACCACAGCAAGGGCGGGCTGCCGTGTCTAGGGCCCAGGAACTTACGCTTTCCTATAAAATACTGTGTCAGGGTTTCAGCCTTGTACTGCACGCTTCTCATCTCTAAAATAGGGATCTGCAATTCTAAAACATTTTTTTGGAAAAATAGGCTGATTTTAAAATCTGCTTCCCCACACTGTTGTTCTGACAGCCTTCCACTAGGGACACGGTGAAAATGGTTTTAAAAACAGTAGTCCAGTTTTATTAACATGCTTCTTAACACTAAGTCCTCCGGCAAACTACTGAGGAGACCAAAAGGTTTCCATTTCTACTACTTTCCTATCTCACATCCTTAAGTCAATACTGGGGCATTTCAAACAGCCAAATCCCCTCAGGAAAACCTAAAACACTAAAAACATAATAAGGATGGGGACTATACTGTATCCACTTACGGTGCTTAACAAAGTATCATGCACAGAGTTAAGTGCTCAACATAATGGAATAACCTATAAATTGTTGACAGTAGTTATTCAGAAGTTCTAGAAATGTCTACACATCTATAGACTGTCAACAGTCTTTTCCAACTATGGTGCTTCTTGGCAAATTATCATTTAGAATTTAATCTGGTGAAGTGTTCCTGTGAAGGTACCTATATTAGAACTTAATCTGGTGATAAGGCTACCCACATATGATTTCTAATCAGAAAGTGATTAAGTCTAGTGAAAAGCATACTGAAGCTGAAGTCAGAACAAGTAGGTTTTAGGTAACTGAACACAAGTCATTCATTTCATGCTTCAGTTTCCTCACCTGTGAAATGTGAAAATGCCACCAGACTGGGATGAAGTAAGAACACTACATATATCTTCAACTGTCTATACAATAGGATTACTGTTCAAAGCAAAGAGAAGCCATTTCAAATGATTTCTAAAACACAGGCTGCACATTTTAATACATTTTTCAAATATGCAGACTGATTTAGACATTTCCAAGGAAATACTTATTCTGCCTCTCTGCTTTCTCCCATGGCATCTGTTGTTACTAGCAGCTAAGAAAAAGTAAAATCTAATGTCATTAGCGGTAGACCCAAGATCCCCAGCACTCATTTAATGGGGGGCAGGAGAAGGGGGTAGACAGAAGCAAATGAAAAGGTAAACAAAATGAGAATGAGAAAAGCTAGGCAGAAAGAGAAATCAGGTTAATGAATAAAAACAACAAGTCCATCTTTCATCTCTCCTGGCTCCTACTGATGGCAGACGGTGTATTTAATCTGCTGAAAGACCAGATTTAAGGCCTCCTTTTGGCATAGTCTGTCCATGAATTATTAACATTTGCAGAAGCAACAGCACATCCACTCACAGCAATCAGAAAGGACAATAATGATTAACCAAGATGGGATTATTAATGCACCCCACTTCCCTTTCCAATGTCTCCCTCTCTTCTCCATTCTCCTCTGGGCTCTGACTACTTTTTAGGCAATGTATTTTGAGCTACAGCCTCAATATCAGATTCAATATCTCTATGGTGAAAAAAATTATAATGACAAATTATAAATCACAAGTTTTTAAATATATGTTAAGTTTTAAAAATATATTGTATTGACTACTATATCCTTGAGGAAGCAAAGACAAAAACAAAGGTGGTTACAAATTCTTTAGGACTCACACACTTAAAAGACAAACACACTGCTTTGCAGGCTGGTGCTAGTTTGTTTCGTGAAAATTCAGTATTAGTTCACAGGTGGACTGAGTTTAAAAGTCAGCAGCGATGCCTAGAAAAGCAGGGTTTACCTATGCTAGACTTCTGTAATCACTTAATCTCGTGGATCCCAAAATAGAGTACTTGTTAAAACACAGATCCTGGACCTCACCCCTGAGAATGTGCATTTCTAACAAGTTCCCAGGTGATGCTCACGCTGACCAAAAGCTTTTTTCTGGTTTCCAAAGGTGTCCAGGGCGGGAGAGGAATGGAGAAGAAAACTAAAACCAAGCTGAGCTAGAACATTAACACAAACTATAGAGATGAGATTAGTGGCCCCTTCCCTTCCTAACTCCCAGTGAAAAACCTAGATGCTTGAAGGGCTCTGCAATACTTTTGTTGCTCCAAAATACTTCTCATTCAATAACACCCCCACCACCACCAAAGAGAGAATCCACCAACCAAAGAGAGAGAGTAGTAGCATGAATAGTTAACAAATGGTAAAGAGTATATATGAAGTTAGAAGGTAGATTAATTGACAACTTCATTCCTAAAACACATGAGAAACAAAACCAAATGTCTCCTTTTCCTTGGTCAATTTCTTCCCCATTCTCCCTTCTACTTAGGATTTGACTTTAATGTATATCCTCTAACAATAAATAAATTTTAACAGTCTTACCCAAAACCTTGGTTTACTATGTATTTGTGAGGAAAAAACCAACTCAAACTGTGTTTTTTCTTGTGCTCTCATAACACAACAATCAACACAGAAGACTTCTGTGACCAGTATGTGGGGGTTTCTCCCCACACACCAAGCAAGCAATCAATTCTGCAGTGGACACCAATTGGGTGTTCTCCAATTCAATTCAATTCTGATGACATCTACCTAGAGATGGCCTCAGAAACCACAGGTTGAGGGGCTCAGTCCCACAAGACTGCCTCTCCTTCCCACCAGTCCCAAGTCTGGGCCTCCAGCAGGTCTGCTGGATTGGCTTCAAGTTGAGGTTCCCATGACCTTCTCTTTGGGTTTGATTAATTTTCTGGAGTAGATCGCAGAACTCAGAGAAACACTTACTTATGTTTACCAGTTTATTACAAAGGATATTTCAAAGGCTACAAATAAACAGCCAGATGAAAAAGATACATAGGGAAAGGTCTGGAAGGGTCCTGAGAGCAGGACTTCTGTCCCCATGGAATTAGGGTACACTACCCTTCCGGCATGTGAATAAGTTCTTGTTCACCTTCTTGTCAGCCTCCACATGTTCAGCTATCCGGAAGCTCTCCAAAAGCCATTGGTGATCAACTTAACCTTCAGCCCCTCTTCCCTCCTAGGAGGTTGAGGTAGGCTGAAAAGTCCCAACCCTCTAATCCTGTCTTGTTCTTTCTGGGACCAGCCCCCATCCTAAAGCTACCTAGGGGCTGCCAGCCATCAGTCAACTCATTAGCATACAAAAAGACATCACTTTGGCGTTTCTAAGGGTTTTAGGAGTTGTTGCCAGGAAATAGGATCAAAGACCAAATATATATTTCACAATATCACAGTGGCTATAACAGAAAACTCTCAAAGACCCTCAATACCAAGCTGAGTCAGACACTAGAAATCAAACGTAGAAAATTAGCAGAGACTTTAGAGGAGGACCAAAAATAAGGAAATGTACTTCAGGGTATCCATTAAAAGAGCAGAACATGAGCAAGTTAGCTAGATGGATAAACTAAATTCCATTTCTTTGGAGTTTGCAAATGCAGAAAACACAAGTAATGAGAATGCGTAGGACGTTAGGGAAAGAAGGAAGAGGCCCACCTCTGGTGGACAGCAAGGCCAGGCTCCCACAGGGCCATCAGGCCCACTAGGCCCAACCCAACCGCACACCAAGACTGTGCCCATTCCACGGGGCAAGACAGCCTTAGTGGGTGCACCCTACCAGGCTGTAGGAGCCATTTTAACAGCCACGATTTCACAGCTAACACTTGATTAGAAACATGGAATAATACTACCCAACAATGTTCTCTACTTTTCTTTTGCCCCCAATACCACGGAGGGATCTGGTACACTCCCAGTAGCAATGGCGGCTCCTGATGACAGCCAGTCTTAAAAGGCTGAGGCAAGGGTGGGCAGGTGGCAGAGAAAGAGAGGGATGCAAAGGATAGAAGGAAAGCAAGGAGGAAAGGAAGAAAGGAGAAAAGGCAAACAACAACCAAAAAAAAACCAGACAAAAAGAATGAAAGAGATGAGGGGGGAAGGGACAGGGAGAAAGGGATCAAGGGTAAAATAGAAAGCAAAATAACGGCAAAAACAAAAAACAAAACAAAGAAACCTTTCCCCCAAACCGCTTTAAAGCCCCTGACATTCTAGTCCACCTAAAGTTCCAAATATGGCATTTGTTCCAGTTTGCTACTTTGTATTTGCTTGCCAGCAATGCCCTACTCAGACAGCATAAACCCAACTGATAGGTTCTAGTGTTAGAAATCTCAAGAAAGCCTGAACCCCTTCTCATAAAGGAAAACAGCAGTAACCTATGTCAGCAGCAGCAACAAACATTGGTATCACTTTTTGTTCACAGGGTATCTCAGATGGAAAAAGTGAGGTTTACTGTCACTCAGTGTATAGTCCACAGAAGCCAATCATACCAAATTACTCCTCTAAGTAGCATTTCCATCCCTACATTCAATTTAGTTAACTAGCAAGTCTTTCACATAGGAAGGAATAAATGGAAATGTCATTTCAAAGAAAACAGGTAAGAAATGGTCAGAGGGAAGATAGGGACAAACATTAAGAAACTCGACCAGTGGTGAAAGAACTGGCTTAATGTCTTTGCAGAAAAGAATAATATGTAATTTACCCAACCAGTCTATCACTTGATGCCTTCCTCAGTAAGGCATAATAATAAGAATACAGGACAAGGTATAAAGAATTATTAGGGCTCAAGTTCCAACCTTTGATAGTAACTAATCTATCTTAGTCTCAGTTTCTTTCCCTTTTAAATAAAGATGATGGCAACACACATTCAACCCATTTCAAACACTGCAGTGGGGAAAGAGTGGTGGACAAAACCCACGGAAAAGTATTATACAAATGGAAAGATTATTATGACATGCCCCTCAACGTTCACACAAAATTCCTGGCCTATTGCTTCCCCCTAAATCTCCTGAATTAGGACAAAGTCACAGAACTTCTCAATAACTAGCCTTCCAAATGGTTTGAGGGCATAGAGAAATGACATAAAGGTTGCTCATGAAATGAGCATGTCTCAGATCCCTTGTCACACATTAGGAAGCTTTCCATTACAGAATAAAGGAAAAAACTGTACATCATTTTATAGGAACTGACCAATTTTGAGCTATATGGGCCATTTTTATGGTCTATCTCTAACATTTTCCATGTGCTAATTCCTCACTTCTCTGTTATCAATTCTCCTTGTCATTTCAAACAAAAGATGTTCTACAGTCTCAAGTATTTGGTCCAAACAGTTCAACACTCCCCAAATGGTGGCTGTTCTAACAACTTTGAGGACAGTATAGCCGTCAAGAAAGTGACTGTGGAGCCATTTTCCAAGTTTTCTGAATTAAGCATGTCTTACTTTTGTAACTGGGAGTGGGAGAGTGAGTTTTCCCTCCTAAAGCCGTTCCATTCTCACTCACACTCCCCAAATCCCAGATTTAATGTTTCCTTGTCATCTCACTGCCTCACCCTTAACTCAAAGGCTGAGGGCACACCCTCTATTCCAGTCAAGAAGTGCCCGGGTTGTGAAAGAAGAGGGTAGAAGTTTTTTTGTAACCAATGATTACTTTTCCTCCAACCACTTCTGAGCCCCTGCCCAGGTACCTCCATAAGCAGGACACTGCACCAGCCCTTCAGCTACATTATTCTAATCTCAACTCTGTGTCAGCAGAGTGGCACCCATCCAATGCCACTTATACGGGAGTACTTAACTATGACCTACTCTCACACACTCACTACCACACCTTTTCTGTTCCCTGCTTAGTCTCCCCTTCATGATTCTGTTACTTTGTTTTTATTTATAAGAGTCAGATAGCCCAAAGAGTGCCAATTTACATGATGTGAGGCGTTAATGTTCTGCTGAATGTCAACTTCTCGCTTTTATGCTGTCTCCTAGAAGTGAATAATTTCGCTGTAGAGAAAGTCTTTCCTGTATTGTGGAGTACACACACAAAGTTGAGGGCTTTGTCTGTGTCTTTAAAAACAAAATACACATAGACAGCCAAATCATATTACACGATACAAGATTTCAACATTCCGGCACACTGCCAGAGCTTAATGGCCAGTCAGACGCTAAGTAAGGAAATGGGTCTGCATTAAACCTACAAATAAGTCAACAATCAATAGTTCAGTATTACAGTAAAAATTTGATGTGCCCTTTAAATTGCTTCTAGCATCATCCTTCTAACTCAAGCTCAGCTTCAAAAGCAAAACAAAACAAAGATGATCAAGCAAGAAGCTGAACACAACCTATTTTCACAAGCGCAAAGCCTTGGCATTTCTAAACTAAAAGCTGCTCCAGGATTTCACAGAACTCCTTCACGGTATACCTGTAGGGCAGCAAACCTGAAAAATAATAGGCTGAGCTTTAGACAATAAATTAAACTGACAAGTTTACAGCAAGCAGAAAACTATGGCAAAAAAGCAAGCACCTGGAGATAAACCGATGAAGCAGGTTTGGCCTTCCGATAAAACTCCCCCAGCCCCTGACTCTGCCCCCAAACCCAACAGGAGTTCACATCAAGGTTAGAAAGTATGCTTCAGCTTCTCCCTCAATCAATATTATTTTACTACTAAGTTTATGTAAATAAGAGCAATTTCTACCACATCCATTCAAAAGATGCTATACGTTTCTCTGGCACTGTAGGCTTTCTACTCTTGATTTAGCTCTAAACGAGCAATCAATTATACTTCTATTTCATACTTCCACTAACTGTGTTCCTCCGAACACATCTTTAACATTCACTCCTTTATGAAAATAGTCTTAGTCTACAATGAAATTTAAAGCATAGGATGCTAGCAGCACAGTATTGAACCCAAACCAAGAGAAGGGAGAAGAGAGTTCAAGTCTGACATACCT
The DNA here is from genome assembly GCA_023783475.1 of Daubentonia madagascariensis. Lineage (NCBI taxonomy): Eukaryota > Metazoa > Chordata > Mammalia > Primates > Daubentoniidae > Daubentonia > Daubentonia madagascariensis. The sequence continues at coordinate 8,427,452 of JAKFHU010002202.1, forward strand.
AGCCTTTGTAAGCCCTAGGTTCCTCATCTGCGACATGGGGTTAACATTAAGTATCCGCTTCAGAGGGTTGCTAGAAAGATTAAATGAGGAAGCCCAGAAAGTAATTAGTACAGCATCTAGACACAATAAATGTTCAATAAACCTTAGCTTTGCCTCCCTGACATTAGCTGGAATAAAACATAAGATGGGAATTTAACTTGTCTTTGGTACCATGTTTCAGCACACCAGTGGAAAACACAAGAAGAAAGGGAGGGAGGGAAGAAAAAATACAACTATTTAAACTCATACTACTTAAAGTATGGTCAAAGGAGCACCAGTCCACAAATGGTTTGGTCCCAGTCTGCATCAGATAAGCACAAAAACTGAGAATAAGCATTTAGAAACTTTTATAGCAATTTTAATAATTTTATGTCTATTGAATCTAATTTTTAAAATTAGGGCTTATATCTTGCATGTCTTTTATTTTATTTTCTCTAGTAATTCATTTTTATTGTATTGTATAAAAGTCATTCAGTCTGAGACAAATTGGGAAAAAAAAATGGTTTGAGAAGCACTGATTCAGTGAAAGCACCTTTTGAATGAGTAGTATCACTGCCATATTCCCTCAACACTAAGACATCTGGGGCAGTTTGGGACCTCATCATAGAACCAAATGTCACTGTAAATGCCCGCAAACCTTCAAGGATCCACCAGGTCCTGCTCATTTAGAGACTGGTCCTGCTAACACAGATTGATATGCACTGTGGATAAGAGAGAAACTAACAGGAGAGGAGAGAATAATCCCAGGGAATATCCCACCAGTGTATTTTGGTACCTTGAACAAATCAAGTGTATCACAACCTTCCATGGCTGTTTCTACCTATCCCTAAGATAGCAATAGCATTTTAAAATAGACAATTTTTTTGAAAGAAAAGGGAGGACTGGAGGAAACTCTCCGTGTTCTTTTGCTCACACCATTCAAAGAAATAAACCAAATTAGGGAGTAATAATAAAATCAGCCAGTTAATCCACACTGCCACTTACATTCTCTTGACCTAACTCTCTCCTTTGTTTTATAAATTAAACAAATAGCCCAATCCTTGCTGTAAATATGTTTTATAAGACAAGGGTTCTTTCTGAACAATTTCTTGCCGGCTGTCTCACGCCCAGCCCTGCTCAGCAGATTCTGCTGCAGTGCTTCAAGTGCTGCAGCATTCTGAAGAGCACAGGCAGGATTTTGCTGATGGCATCTCGGCCTCACAGCCATTCCACAGTGAGAAGTGAGGACTACCTCTTCTGTCCTCCAGGATAATTAAAGTGGCGCACACACCACTGCTGACCTTGTGATCGCTGCAGACCAGTGGCTGTCAGAATCAAGGGCCTTAGCCCCAGCTTGGCTGCCAGCAACCTGGGCTTAGGGAACGCATTCAACCTCTCCATATCTTAAGTGCAAGATGGAAGCCAGGCATTTGTGAAACAGGAAAAATGTTTTAAAAGGAAGCAATACACACTGGTTCTGAGAGCTCTGCAGCAAAAGAAAATTCTAAGTCTAGGTCGTGTCAGTAGAGGATATTGACCACTCAACCTCCCAGCTTCTTTTCCTGGTCCCCACCAAGCAAACAAAAAGACATAAAACCAAGAGTCACCCCTATGTGAGCACCTCTCTCAGTTCCTTCATAGAATGTGAATTTTTAGTGGAAACACTCACAATCTGGGGCCCAAAGTTCTGTAACTGAGGTGCCACACTTTGCAACCTCCACCAATCAAAGGAGCTACATCAGGCTGCAGGCCTGAACAGGTTTGGATCGAACATTCAAAAACAGAAATGAGAGATCACGAGGCACTGTGGCAAGCAGATCAAAGTGGCGCACCAGGTCAAGGGCTGCCATCTGAGAATGACAGACTGGTCTACGGTAATGCGTTCAATATTCGACAAGGCTTTAACCGCCATTTAAATCACATCCACTCCAGTTTCAAATAGTTCAGCAGATAAAAAGACAAGCCCATTTCTGGTCCTGAAACCAAGCAATTTAAAGATGCCAGGTTGAAGATGACAATCTATGTTCATCTGGGGCATCAATAGATATCGGCAGGTTAAGAGACAGCTAGTGAAGGAGGGAGGGGATTACTCAACTCCAGTTCAAAGGCACCAGAGCATGGCCATCATTTGAAGTGTTCTACTAAAATGTCAGATAAATATTTTAGCCATGGGCTTGTTCCAAAATACTCTTACAGAACCATTCCAACTTCTTTCTTCTTTAAGTTGGTAATTGATATTCTCTTACTCACTACAGGATGTAAGAAACCTCTGAGAAGACAAAAAAGCCTGTCATTTCCTGCTTGCTCAGAATGCATTCAGCATCCATTTACTTGCTTGTTCTGAAAGGCTTGCATTCAGGAGTAAGTGTGAATGGATAAATAAAAAGGCTGAAATCTTATATCCCTGGCTCACATAAAAGCAGTTTTCTACATTTTCCACAGGCCCATTTTTATTCCAAAGTTTACCATTTTTAATTCCATTCATAGAAGACTTTAATGTAATTGCATACTTTGCCACCATACCACAATGCCCACCTTTCCCCTTATCATGAACAGGCAGAAAAATTAAGTCATTTCAGTTCTTACCATAGTAATCACCATTAGGCTACCTAATTATAAACACAAAACAGGATGGCACATTAGCCTGCCTCTGTGAAGACACTATTTTTTTTCCTACAGGTTTACTGGTTTTTATCAGCTCTGAGGTTTATACTGGGTCAGGGTTTAATGACAAGGGACAGCAAATATGTTTATTAAGTACGGGTGATGTGAAATACCACTGTGTTCACACAGAGGACAAAGCCTGGCAGAACTACTGTCCCTGAACCAGAATACAGCACAGTGAGATGTGTGTTTTTTCTACATGGAGTTCAGCCACTACACCCAAATCTTGGCCTAAAACGTACCTGGTGTTCCAAGAACGGGATTCTCTCCAACAAACAGACTTTGGATCTAGTGATAATCAGATTCATTTGCTAGTGAGCCCAGAGCATTAACTACAGGTTGTTTTAAGTCCAGAATAGGCAGTTATTATAAGCTGGGAAAGGGTAAGATTCAAATATTTGTTAAAGTCCTCTAAAATCTCAAAAGAAAGGTTATCATGAACATCCCATTGATTCTCTTAGGAGCAAGAGGAATATAACAAAGGACAGCAATAAACACAAATGTTTAACTAAAAACCTTCACACCATTAGATTTCATGGAACAGTCTCTTATATTTTTATATATGTGAAATCAAATGAAGAACAAAGTCTTATTCCTTCAGAGTCCTTAGCCCATCAATTCAAAATTTCTAATCATCTAATTTGGGCTAGATCACCATTTTGTGCCAAAGAGCCTGCTCAAACATATTAAGAGCAGAAACAAGATGGAAGACAGGTATGTTTTCCCTGCTTAAACCATTTCTCAGAATTGTTATACAAACTATCAGTATGCGAATAGATGCAACTCTTATGAATGAACCTCATCTCTTCCTTAAATTTACTAAAGCAGCTCTGGTAAGACTTCTCCTTGGTACACATGCTTGGCAGTTTCAGTTTCTAGAAACAGATGAAAATGACAACTGCATTTCTTTAAAAGTAGTCCTAGAATTAAGATACTGTTTACCTATTCCACTGCACTTTCCTTCAACTGATTCAAGCTAGGGAAGTTTTATGGCACTTTTTCTTCAATATTAGTATTTTGTCAGTAATATTCCTGAGGGGCTGCTATTAGCACACTAATCATTCCAGGCAAGTCTAACCCTCTTTCCAACAAACTGCCACAGGATTTCTGCAACCTGTTCCCAACCAACAACTTGCCAGTACTACAAACACCCAATTAGTGAGCAACTACTTTTCCTCTTCGCTGTTATATACAGCTGCATTTAAGCAGCAGTATCTTAATTCTGAAGATAGAAAATTAAAAGATAAACAATGAAAATAACAATTTAGGTGATACGAGGTTACAACATTGCTGATTCTTTTTTTCTGCGGTGGGGGCAGGGTCTCATTCTGTTGCCTGGGCTAGAGTGCAATGGTGTCATCGTAGCTCACTGTGACCTCTAACTCCTGGGTTCAAGCAATCCTCCTGCCTCAGCTTTCTGAGTAGCTGGGACTACAGGCACATGCCACCATGCCTGGCCACTGATTCATTTCTATACTTAGCAAAGCCATTTAGTTTCTTCGTACTATTTAAAAGATAAACTAAGAGTGGTCAAGCATACTCTACATCTCCAGGGACAGAAAAAAGAAGGAAATAATTTGTTATTATAGATACAGCATGGTAAGCAAAAAAAGTTTTAAACAAGTCAATTATCATTGTGCCATTAGTCTTACATGTGATAGATCAGTTTCCCTGACTCTAATTTTCTTATGGTTATTTTATCTACTGTTTATGACTTCTTTTTCTCATAAAGAAGAGGGGGTAGAAGGGGCTGAATTTTCACTTACCTAAGATTAGAATTGGCTGCTAAATCAATCCCAACACCATAATCTAGATTTTTGTTTACTTTGTAAAGGAATAGTCAGAAAGTTTTGTCTTTCCCTAAACAGGGAAGCCAACATACTATATTTGGAGAGATCTGAGAAGACTATGGAAGAGGTGGCATCTCTAAGGAAAACATTAGCATCTTAGATTGAAATTAGGGCTTGGACATTCCAGAGGTGCTACTCCAAGCTAAGGGAAGGCAGTGAACAAAGATCTAAAGTATAAAAGAAAAAAGAAACCTGGTACTGAAGCACAGAGTACACAAGGCAGTTCCTCCTACCTTGGGAAAGCACCAAAATTTAATCCTACCTATACTTATCCTAAAAATTATGTATTTAATACTTTAAAAAACAGATGATTTCTAGTTAAAAAATGTCTCTAGAGAAATCTCTCAAACATATTACTGATTGTTAATCTGTTTAGAGAAAGTAACTACTATTGGATTCTGGAATCAGGTATGGGTAGTCAGCCTCATTTCTCAAAGGCCCAAAAGAAAATAAGGATGAGATTAGAAACTTGGTTGGGACTTGTATTCACTGAATGAATAGTAATGGATGCCTTATCCCAATACTCCATGTGGCTGTGAAATGGAGTAAGATTTGAAGATGTTTCATTATTTACGTAAGTTTTAAAATTTCTGGCACTATAAGTGTAGTGGGTTGAAGTATGTCCCCCAAAAAGATATGTCCACGTCCTAACCCCTGGTACTTATAAATGTGACTTTATTTGGAAATAGGGTCTTTGCAAATGTAATTAAGGATCTTGAGATGAGATCATCCTAGATTTAGGGTAGACCCTAAATCCAATGACTGGGGTCCTTGTAAGAGACAAGAAAGATAGGCTTGACACATACAAGGAAGAACCTGCGAAGATGGAGGAAGAGACTGAAGTTATGCTGCCATAACCCAAGCAATGCCAGGAGCCACCAGAAACTGGAAGAAGAGGATTCTCCCCTAGAGCCTATGGAGAGAGTGTAGTGATGCCAACATCTTGATTTCAAAGTTCTGGACTCCAGAACTGCGAGAAAATAAATTTCTGTTGTTTTAGGCCACCGAGTTTGTGGTAGTTTATTACGGCATCCCTGGGAATCTAATATAGTAAGTTCAGCAATAATATCACTGCTGTGGTCTAAATGTCATGTAGAAATATTATAGCCTAAAGCTGGGAAACTGCAGCTCCCATCTGTATGGCAAATTCAGGCTATTTCTGGATGCCTTCTTGAAATATACATGCATCTAGTGAAAAAACCCAGAATATACCTGAACTATGTAAATTTGCACTTTGTTATTATATAATGCACTTTATCCATGGTACATTATGTCAGTTCATATCATAGTAGAGATGTGCAATCTGCCCTCAAAATTTTTTTCTCCAAAGACAGAAGTGAGCACGTGGATCTCTGTGAGAGGACAAGTACTCCCAAGTACCACAAAGTCACTGAGATCAGTAAATTTGTTTTAACAGCATGTCCTGTTAAGTTATTGCTCTTCATCTCTATTACAGAAATTTGTAGGCCTTCTTTATGACCATTTCCAAAAAATAAAATCAATAAACACTTAAAAAGTTATACTAGTATCATCCATACATATATTTAAGTGGGTTTTTTAATATACATTACCTTTGTGGGCCACAGCAATTTTTTAAAAAATGCATTCTCAATGCATGCCAACACCATTGATTATGACAAACAACAAAATAGTAACAACAAAAATCCATATTAATTTCAAGCTCCATCAGAAACAGAAGGAAATATAATTAATGTTTACCAAATAGAAAAGGACAATCTATACATGGGAAAATACATTTTCAAGTTCATAAGTAATGCAAGCAATGGATAGTACAAAGTACTGGACAGCACCTGTCAAAGAATGCATCAGCATTTCCTTTTATGAATGGTACTTTAAGGGTCTTACAAATTGACACAAAAATTTCACTCTGACTGATACTTGGCACATGGGATTAGGGTGCATTCTCACCTCAAAAAATTGTGCTGGTTGAAAAATAAAAGTTCATTTACAAAAGTCCATCAGATTTATGGTATGTGAATTCTATCTCAATAAAGCTATTAAAATCAATGAAAAAAAGTCCATCAGATAGTATATCTGGCTTTTCTAAAAACAAATATCTGAACACGTCTGTGTTTACTCTTCTTGGATAACCAAAAAATTATGAGAAGAATTAAAAAAAGGACCACTTCACACTAAGGGTGCAAGCTGGCTTGGCTCTCACACTTGGCTACTAAACAAGAAGTCAGACAAGGACATGATACTACCACGAGTATAGGAAGTATAGATCATCTGAGCCATACAATACAACTTAAAACCTCCAATCCCTATCAATAAACTAGAGTCATCTCAGATCAGACCAAAGCCCAGCCTTTTAGACCAAACCTAAATTTTCTTCTGTAAGCCTTAGATAGCAAGAAGTAGTAGTCAACTGAGGACTTATTTCAATAGGTCTTAAACCTTTAATTCAGGTCTAGATGATTGATTCCCAATTAATCAGAAGTTATCTTGGAGTGACCATTTTGCATTTTTGAAGCTATTCTGGAAAAGCCCAACTAATAGGTAAAATTCTGAAATGGAAGCATCCTTAATCTCAAAGTTTGAAGATTTCCTAGTGGTACAGGACCAAAACTCTTCGCCATGCTCGTTCCAAATTAAGAAATTCTCTTTGATGTGACTGAGCACACATTGCTAGGAAACCACCCAACAGGGGAGCTGAAGGAGGGTGTTCTTCCATTAAGTAGAAGGTTCGACAAGATGATCATTACAACTCAATACATTTATAAACTTGTCAATATCTCCAGGCAATAAATGGAGTACCACATCACTGGAAATGCATGAAGTACATCACTAAACGTTGCCAAGTATTCTAAATAGGTATTCCAAGAATGTCAAAAAAATTTAAAGTAGTTAGTTTTTCAAATAAACAACTTCTTTGGCATTTAGAACAATAAAAAACACTCACGCTTCTCAACACAGATGAAAAAAAACACTCAAACAAACAAACAAAAAATTTCAGCAAGTGCCATTTCTTTCCACACTATAACGGATGCTGTCAAAATACGGTGTTTATTCAAATCATTTGAGCTCTGTCCTATTAATCCCATCTCATCCCTGTTATAAGTATTTGTTAACAGACAGCACTAAGCAGTTGCAATGGAAGGGGAGGCCTAAAATTAAAAAAAAAAAAAAAAAGCATTTATACCATTTTAAGATTACACAGAAATGAGAAGGCATCCATAAGTTGACAGACAAATACGATTTAGCATATAAAACTGGAAAAAAAATTTCCATACTTTAGGAACATATCAATAAGAGGAAAAATTTTATCTATATTTATTCAACTTTCAACTCAAAGTAGAGTTTTAGGTTTCTGAACTGAAATAAATGCAGGAGAAATGTAACCATTAGATGGACTAAAACAGTTCTTGGGAAGAGTAGTGGAGTCGAGAGTATTAATTCAAATTGAGCCCAAATAACAATAGGATTTGCCTTTGCAAGACCTGTATCTTTTCATTTCAAAGGTATATCAGTGATAAAAATGGTGCCCCACTGTCCCTTCACGCTAATGCAAAGGCAGTGCTCCAATTCCTCAAAACTAAATGAGCCATAAATGTTTTCCTTAACAATTTTATATCAGTTTCTGATTAGATTGAAACAGCTATCAATTGCTGGTAGCATGTTTGGTTGAATGAGACTGGAGTGCTCTATTAGACCATTTCCTGGTGCCACTAATGCAGCCAAATACTTCTTGGAAATCACTGAGTAGGTTTCAGTAAATAGTACTCTAAGTTTTCTCCAGCTCTGTGCCAACCAATACAAGCAAGATGTAAAAAAGAAATGTGGAAGATGAATAGTAAAATTATTTGAGATCTAGTAAAGAAGCAAAAGAAACTTACAAATAATGTCTCTGTGCCTTGGATTAAGCCCAAGGAAGGAAGAGAAATCTGTTCTTATAATTACAATAATCTAGAAGTGCAGGATGGAATTGCTTTCTTAAATTCAGCCACACAGAGCGCTCTGAGAATAACCCAATGTTCCCCACTATACCGCCAAAGCTGAGTCTCCTGTTCTCTTAATACCCGAGGAAGAAAATTAATAAAGAAAACTAGAATTCTTAAATCAGCTGGTCAACAGAGGGCCAGTGCCTTCAGCCTGGGTTACATGCTCAGGGTTCCACCTGCACCTGGCAGTCCTTACCTGAATGTCCGTGTCCTTCACAGGCTCAAGAGGCTCAAAGGTGGTGGCTGCACTCAGACTCTCCAATCGCTGGGAGATGTGAGATATGTCAAGTCCCCGAGACCCAAGGAGAACTGACCTATATGGGCATATAGGGCAGGGACACAAAAGTGAGGGAAAAAGTGGAATTAGGACATCTAATATGCTTCATAAAATACTGGAGAATATTTTTTACTCAAAACTTCCTATATACTACCCAGACACTCGTATAAGGCTGTTTTACATCTTTCCATAAAGATCTATCACCTGGAGTAACAGACACAACACTGCACTTGGTAGTGAGAGAGATTCCAGTTCTGATCATGCCTGAATTAGAGTGAGGGCCTTACCTAGAATAAAACGATACTACTACTAAAGGACAGACTGCTCCAAACACTTTATAGCAAAAAAAAAATCCATGAGGTAGGTGCTATTATTCATTCCCATTTTATAGATGGGGAACTAAGGTATGAAGAGGTTAACTGACATGTCCAAAGTCACAGAGCCAGGAAGTAGCAGAGCCAGGTCACCTAGTTCTGGAGCGCAACTCGTAATCACCATCCTATACTGACAGCCTCCTTAAAGACAGATCTAATAAACACAACATCGTAGATGCTTCAGGGGTAACCTAGTCCAAAATTCATTCATTAGCTGAGGAAACTAAAAATCTAGGGCAGTCACTGATTTGCCCAATGGCAATCAAACCAGAATCCCAGGCCAGTTCTCCCTGGCTTCCCTTCAAAAGCCAAATGCCACACCCAGCACATCTTAAAGTTCCCTTTCTGCTGCCCAGCCCGTAACATAGGAGGCTGTTACCTGACCAATAAATGCTTTTGAATAGAAATGGGAGTGATACAGCCGGCTTTATTTCTACTCATCTGGGCAACATAACAATGGAAGAGTTAAAAAAAAAAAAATTCTCCCTAATATCTAGAACACTCTGTGGAATAAACAAACTTAGGGGAATTAGATTAATTTTCAGGTTGTTCTTGGGTTATAATTTGGTGCCAAAAACTCCCACTGAAAAAGTTTGTGTTCACTTTGAGCAACTTAGAAGCTAGAGCATTTGGCAGCACATGTTACCCAAACACCTATGGGTTTAACACCCAAGATTTTCAATCCTGAACTTACAGACTTACTGGAGAAAAGAAAGGATTTCCCATGTTTAGTTCTATCCTAATAAATACTACAGGCAACAGATTATGTTCACTCAGAGGGTTCCTCCCTATAGATTTTTGTCTCATCCAGGTCAACTATGATGCCATCCCTGGGGCTACCTTCCAGGCTGCCATATCAGATAGACAATCTTGCCTCTCTCTTCTAACAATCCTTCACAGTTAACTCTCTAAAACAGTGGTTCTCAACACTGGTTACACATTAGAATAATCAGCTAGGCAACTTTTATCCCAATGATTTTGATTAATCTTGGGTGAAGCCGGAAGCATGGGTGTCAGTACAATGTCCTCCCTCCTTTTTTATTAACAGCTTTACTGGGTATTAATTCATAAACCATACAATTCACCATTTTTTAAGATACAGGGTCTTGCCATGTTGCCCAGGCTGGACTCGAGCTCCTGGGCTCAAGCCATCCTCCCACCTCAGCCTCCCGAGTGGCTGGGACTACAGGCACGTGCCACAATGCCTGGCTTTACAATTGACAATTTAAAGTGTACAATTCAATTTTTATTAATAGTATATTCATAGAGTTGTACAACCATCACCACAATCAATTTTAGAATATTTCCATCATCCCAAAAATAAACCCCTACCCATTAAGTAGTGATTCTCCACTTACCCCAAAACCTCCCCCCAACCCCTGGCAACATTGATCTACTTTCTATCTCTATAGATTTGCCTATTCTGGACATTGCTCATAAATGTAATTACACAACATGTAGTCTTTTATGTCTGGCTTCTTTCACTTAGCATAATGCTTTCAAGGTTCGTCCATGTTGGAGCACGTATTAGTACTTCATTCCTTTTTATTGCCGAATAGTATTCCATTGTATGGACACACCACATTTTATTCATCAGCTGATGGGCATTTGGGTTGTTTCCAGTTTTTGGCTATTATTTTTTAAAATGCTGCCATAAACACTCGTGCACAGTTTATGTGTGAATATATGTTTCCATTTCTCTTAGGTATATACGTAGGAGTAGAATTGCTGGGTCATATGGTAACTCTATGTTTAATCTTTTGAGGAACTGCCAGACTATTTTATACCATTTTACATTCCCACCAGCAATATATGAGGGTTCCGACTTTTTCCACATCCTTGCCAACACTTGTTAGTATTTCCTTCTCTCTCTCTTCTTTTTTTTTTTTTTTTTGTTAAAGACAGCATCTCGCTATGCTGCCTAGGCTGGTCTTGCGTTCCTGGACCCACACAATCCTCCCACCTCAGCCTTTTGAGTAGCCAGGACTACAGGTATGTACCACCATGCCCAGCTTTTATCTCTCTTTTTGATTACAGCCATCCTGGTACGCATCCCTCTTTTAAACTATTACAAAAAATTTTTATATACAAAATTAAAATAGTGAACCTCCTTGTGTCTGTCACCTAGCTTCAACAATTAGCATGTTGTAGCCAACCTTATTTCATCTACATCCCAGCCTATTTTCCTCCCTCTGTCACCCAGATTAGCTTGAAGCAGATCCAAGACAGTGCCCAATTATCTCACAATTTTTAAATTTGTGTTTGTCTGAATAGGATCCAAATAAGGTGTCTACTTGTGAATGACTGATATGCCTCCTAAATCTCTTTTAATCTACAGGTTGCCTCTCCATCTCATTTTTTTCCCTTATAATTTCTTTGTTGAAGATTCTGTATTATCTGTCTTGTATAACAGTGTTACTCAAATTTTAAACGTGCATGTGATGGCAAAGTTACAGAATAGGAAAAAAAGTGCATGTGATTCACCTGGGAAGCTTGTTAATATGCAAATTCTGATTCAATAGGTCTGGGATGGGGCCTGAGACCCTCCAATTCTAAAAAGCTCATGGTTGATGTTGATGCATTGATCCATGGACTGCACTCAAAGCAGCAAGGTTGTAGTTTCCTAAGGGATAGGTTTTACTGATTGAATCCCCATGATGTCATTTAACACGTCCCTCTGTCCTCTGTATTTCCTGTAAATTGAAAGTAGGTTCTAAAGGTTCAATCAGATTCAGGTGCCATTATTTTTTTTGGTTAGATTACTTCATACTTGCATCAAGAAGTATGCAATGTCTGGTTATCTCTATTTGGAATATTTGCAGACACTGATGATCATTGCTTAGATTCATATATTCCTTAGCAGTTGCAAAAGGGTAGTATTCTATCTTTATTAGCTAAAATACTTCCATTCTGAGAAACTCCTTTCATCAACTACGTGATTATCCTGAATAATGAGTCGGTTCTTTAGCATTCTCCAAAGGTGACTGATGAGTTTTTAGTACCATGAACTTATGAATTTTAAACACATTTGATATGTTTCAATCCACTGCATCAATCCTTATTGATGTTCAAATCATCTCATCTTTGGCCAGTAGGAGTCTCTTCCAGTTGGTTTCTAAGTTCTTTTGACACGATTCAAGTAGGCCTCACTTATAAACTTCTTTGCTATCTGGTATAAGATATTTCATGTTCATCTAATACAGTCCTGCCTCAGACCTGGAATTGGACAACTCTCCAAAGAGCCCTAGTTGCTTTTATTAAGAAATGGATTTTAGAGACAACTATCTGGGCACCAGAATTGCTCATTGCTACATTGTTTCCAGGTATTTTCAATAGCCAGAGCTAGACATAGAGTTTTTACTTTTGTTTTAAGTAGTTTTCTTATAGTAAATAACATCATGAGTTCATATTGATACTTTTCAATTCAAAATTAAAACACAGGGTTTCACGTTAACCTTACAGATTTTCCAACTGTATCTCCTTTTTCCTCATTTCCAAAAGTCCTAGTTCTTGACATCACCACCACAATTATTAATTTGCTTTATCCTACACTATACACATATCAGTATCCAAATAGCAGTAACAACTTTTCACCAACAATATGATTACCAAAGACAGAACAAAATGTTACTTGGAACTGTTCCTCTATATGTGGGTTATGTCACCAACTGGATAAACTCATTTGTTTTATTTTCAATTTTTAGGAATTCTTTTTCTGAAATCTAATATGATTTTATAATTATGTCAAATATTTACACAGTTCCAAAGTCAAATCTATTTTTAAAAATGCCTGTGTCTTCTCCACCCATTCTTTCCCTTTTCCTATAGGTAAACTTTTGATTGTTTACCTTCTGTATTAATCATGCCTTTTTATTTTCTGTATTTGATGCTTTGACATCTTTGGGCCCCTGCTGACCCTGGAGGGTTTGCCCCTCCCAGGGTTAGCTAATTCCTAGAGGTAGCAAACAATTCCTCTGCGAGGGAATCTTTCATGTGCAAATCAATCAATCCACAGCCCATACCCCAACCATCTCCTCCTCACACTCTGGGCCACTATCCTTATCCTAATCATCCCAGGGCCAGGTACCTGACAACCAGACAGCCCCAGAGCCCGCTGAAGTTATTCCAACTAGCCATTCCTAAACCTGCTTACGCTGCCTTACCTTTCCTTCCGGCAAAAACCACAATAAAGGCGCATGCCCATGTTGTCCCTCCTCCCTCTGTCTCCTGATCAACCCCAGCACTTTCCCATGTGGCCCTGAATGGTGTGCCGTGCCTCCTGTTTCTAGGGATCTGTGAGTAAAAACTCCTTCCTTCATGAGAGCCATTTCCCTGTCTGTGTGTCTTACCATACCTGATTAAAACAAATCCTGGGCACTTTTAAAATACTTTCCTTCTTTTTTATCAGCAAATATGTATATGCCTTTGTACCATCTGCTTTTATTAAACAGCTTTATTGGGATAATTCACATACCTTTAAATTCACATATTTAAAGTATATAATTCAGTGGTTTTTAGCATAATCAGAATCATGCAACCATCACCACAATTAATTTTAGAGCATTTTCATCACCCCCAAAAGAAACCCCCTACCCATCAGCAGTCACCTCTCCTGTCCCCGCATCTGTTCACCCCAGCCCCTGGCAATGACTAATCTACTTTCTGCCTCCATAGATTTGCCTACTCTAGACATTCCACGTAAATGGAATCATACAGTATGTAGTCTTTTATGACTGGCTTCTTTCACTTAGCGTAATGCTTTCAAGGTTCAGCCATGTTGGAGCATGTGTTAATATTAATACTTCATTCCTTTTTATTGCCAAATAGTATTCCATTGTGTGGACAGACCACATTTTATGTATCCATTCACCAATTGGTGGGCATTTGGGTTTGTTTCCACTTTTTGGCTATTATGAAAAATGCTGCCACAAACATTCATGCACAAGCTTTTGTGTGGACAAATGTTTTCATCTTTTGGGTATACACCTAGGAATGAAATTGCTAGGGCCTGTAGTAACTCTATATTTAACCTTTTGAGGAACTGCTGAACTGTTTTCCAATGTGGATGAACCACTATCCATTTGCATCAACAGTGTATGAGAGTTCCAATTTTTTCGACATCCTCACTAACACCAGTTTTTATGTCTTTATGTTTACAGCTATCTCATTGTGGTTTTGATTTGCATTTCCCTGAAGTCTAATGATAGGAGCATCTTTTCTTTTTATTATTTTATTTATTTATTTTTTTTTAGAGACAGGGTCTTTGTCACCCAGGCTATAGTGCAGTGATATGATAATAGCTTGCTGTAACCTTGAACTCAAGCAATCCTCTCACCTCAGCCTCCCAAGTGGCTAGGACTACAGGTACACATTATGCCTGGCTAATTTTTTTAAAGTTTCTTGTAGAGACAGGGTCTCGCTAAGTTGCTCAGGCTGGTCTCAAACTCCTGGCCTCAAGCGATCCTTCTGCCTCGGCCTCCCAAAGTGCTGGGATTATAGGTGTTCATACCCAGCCATGGGAGCATCTTTTCATCTGTTTATTGGACAAAGATCTTTTGCCCATTTTTTAATTAGGTTATTTGTCTTATTGAGTTCTAAGAGTTCTTTACATATTTTGTATACAAGTCCCCTAGCGCCTTGGTCCTCAACCCCGGGGCCCGCAGGCCAGTACCTGGTCCCTGGCCTGTTAGGAACCAGGCCGCACAGCAGGAGGTGAGCAGTTGGTGAGAGAGTGAAGCTTCATGTGCATTTACAGCCGCTCCCCCATCACTGGCATCACCACCTGAGCTCTGCCTCCTGTCAGATCAGTGGGCAGCATTAGTTGCAGGGAAACAAGCTCAGAGCTCCCACTGATTCTGCATTATGGTGAGTTGTATAATTATTTCATTATATATTACAATGTAATAATAATAGAAATAAAATGCACAATAAATGTAATATGCTTGGATCATCCCAAAACCATACCCCCATCCTTCTGTGGAAAAACTGTCTTCCATGAAACTGGTCCCTGGTGCCAAAAAGGTTGGGAACTGCTGCACAGCAGACATGTAATTTGCAAATATTTTCTCCCATTCTGTGGGTTGTTTTTTCACTTTCTTGATAGTAACCTTTGAAGCATAAATTTTATCATTTTGATTAAGTTCAACTGATCTATTTTTTATTCTATCACTTGTGCTTTTGGTGTCATCTCTAAGAAGGCTCTGCCTAACCTAAGGTCAGAAAGACTTAATGTCTGTATTTTCTTCTAAGAGTTTTATAGTTTCAGCCCTTACATTTAGGCCTATAATCCATTTGAAGTTAATTTTTGTGTATGGTGTGAGGTAGGTGTCCAACTTCATACTTTTGTATGCAGGTATCTAGTTGTCCCAGCATCCTTTGTTGAAAAGACTGTTCTTTTTACACTGAATGGTTTTGGCACCCTTCATGAAAATCAGTTAATCATATACACATGGGTTTATTTCTGGACTCATAATTCTATTCCATTGATCTATATGTCTATCCTTATGCCAGTACAACAGTCTTGATTACTGTCACTTTGTAGTAAGTTTTGAAAATTACAAGTAAGTCTTCCAACTTTCTTCTGCTTTTTGAAGATTATTTTATCTATACTAGGTTCCTTGCATTTCCATGTGAATTTCAGGATCAACTTGTCACTTTCTACAAAAAAGGCCAGCCGGGATTTTGATAGACACTATGTTGAATCTGTAGGTCAATTTAGGAAGTATTAACATTTTAATATTAAGTCTTCTGATCTGTGAACATGGCTTGACCTTCACCTGCTTTCTTAAACAAATCATGAAGTACTAAACACTTTTCTCCACTTTGAATTTTTTTACTTAAGAATGTGTCCTGGAATCACTCCATGGTAGCTTATATTCTCTTTCCTTTGTACTACTGAAAAGTCCTGCACCATATAGACAAACCACATTTATTCAACCAGTCCCCCAATGATGGACTGTTATCCATCAGTTCCAAATTCCATCCCACAGTGCTATATCTCCACCAGTGATATATGAGAATGTATCCAGTACCCAAATAATTTTAATGTGTACCAGCGCTGAGAACCTCAGAATTTAAAAATTAGCCATTAGAATTATTAGAAGAGAGGAAAAGAAGTCATTTTATCAAAAAGACACCTGTACATGAATGTTTATTGCAGCACAATTCACAATTGCAAAAATGTGGAATCAACCCAAGTGCCCCTCAATTCATGAGCTGATTAACAAAATGTGGTGTGTGTGTGTGTGTGTGTGTGTGTGTGTATATATATATATATATATACACATACACACCATGGAGTACTACTCAGTCATAAAAAGGAATGAATTGTCTTTTGCAGCAATTTGGATGGAACTGGAGACTATTATCCTAAGTGAAGTATCTCAAGAATGGAAAAAAACACACTACATGTACTCTCTAATAATTTGGAACTAATTGATGGGCATACATGGGCAAGGAAAGAAGTAAAAATCATTGGAAATCAAGAAGAGGGGAGGTGGGGAGAGGGGAGAGGTAAAAACCTACCTAAAAGGTACAATGAATACTATTCAGGTGATGGGCATACTTATAACCCTGACGAAAGCATTATAAAAGCTACCCATGTAACAAAAACATTTGTACCCCCTTAATATTTTGAAATTAAAAAAAAAAGACTTATTGGAAGAGAAAGGTCAGCTAAGTGGGTGGAACTGTCCAGTGCATGGCTCATTCGGTGCATATGCAGAAGCCCCGATGGGAAGAGGGAAGAAGGACTGATGAAAGAGACAGAGAATCCAGGCTAGCGATGGTTTTACAAATAAAGGCTGTGCTAGAAACTTTCCGTTCTTAAGAATGGGAAAACCCAAAGGTTCCCTCCTTCTACCTGCCTCAAATCCTGAAAATCATGCAGCCCCTCATGAGCAGAAAGCCATAAAAGCTGGAGTCAAACACTCTAGTCCCAGGAGAGTAGAATGACAAGGACTATTCCCCGCATACATGGGGAGCAGAAAAAATGTCAGGCGGCCTGGGTTCGAGTCTCACCTGTCACTCACTCACAGAAAATCTTGCAGATATCACTTTTCCAAGCCTCAGTTTTCTCCTCTGTTAAACGTGGGGAAAAATCCCTGCATCAGCCACCTCTCAGGCTTTGCAGACCATTTGGGAGAAAACCTATAACAATCCTTTGGGAACTGAAAAATGGCATACAAATGTAAGGAATTCTTACTAAGTTGGATTTGAATTCTGGTTTAGCCACTTACTGTCTGACTTTCCTCAGTTATAAGATACAGATAACACATATTTTGCAGGGTTATTTTACGAAGAAATTATATAACACATGTAAAGTGTGTAAAGTGTGTGGTACAGTACCTAATGAATAGTAAGTGCTTAAAAAGATACCTTAGTAGTATTATCACAAGTAAAGTTATAATTTGTTGTATAACTTTGGGCAAATAGATGTTTGTGTATGCTTTGCATGAATATGAAGAAAAGTGTACAAGAATAAGCAAATTAATAACATTGGTTACCTTGAAGGATAAAGTTGGGAAGAGAGAATGACTACTGGCTTTTTCCCTGTACACCTCTAGGTTCTCTGGTTTCAGAGTTTGAATGGAAAAATCCAGTTAGGTATCTCTGATGGGAGAAGATGAGTACGCGCAATGGATAATGGGCACCCAGGGAGGGCTTCACAGATACTGATAGTATTCTATGTCTTAACTGGGCAATGTGCACGTGGGTATTCATTCATCTTATTATTATCATTCAAGCCAGGAGTCAGCAAACTTTCTCTGCAAAAGACATACAGTAAATAGTTCAGGCTCTGCATGCCATATGATCTCTGTCACAAACGCTCAAGTCCGCTACTGTAGCACAAAAACAGCACAGACAATACAAATAAGCATGACTTTGTTCCAATAAAACTTTAACAAGCAGCAGGCTGGATATGGCTCCTGGGCTACAAACCCCTTATTTGCACCTTAATATATGTTATGTATACTCTTCTTTATGGGTGAAAAAATTTAATAATTTAAAAAGATCAAACACACGCATGCAAAAAAGCTAACAAATCTGTTCACCAAAACAAAAAGTCCAACACAGTGTATTTAAACAAATAAACAAATTCAATACAAAACAATCCAGTCTTAAATCTACAATCTAAACTAAAATCTAAAAGACAGAATTTTCTTTCAAAACTTATTTCATGTAAGAAGATGTTTCCTACTCAGTTCTCTCTTCTGCCCTCATCCTGTATGTACTAAAATATTCACATCACACTTTATGTCTCTGCCTATCAAGAAGATGGAAAAACACAGTCATCAGCCCTTTGGTTTCTTTTTAAGCACCTGCCCCACCCTATACCCATTCTTTCAATGTTCCAACTTCTTCCTCCCTAAAATAATGAATTTAAGGTAGAAAGTGATGAGAAACAATGGAAATTTACAAGAAAGAGAGTATGACTGATAATTTTTACCAGGAAAACATTTTCCCTTTTTGCTCTTAATAGGCTGTAAAGCTGATGCAATTAAATTATAACTATAGCAACTCAGCTGGCATCACAGGCCTTTTGCTCCAGCAGCATCTCTGCACACTGCACAGAGCCTGCATGCTCAAGATTGGGGGTAACTGCAGGCAGCCAGGAGCAGCAGTTAAGGAGCCTGCAGGGAGAACAAGTTAGCAGAAACATCTAAAGGCTGGTTGGGTGTCAGGAAGCTGTGTAGGGGAGCAGCTGGCTGTACTTAGCAGCAAGGCTGGAGGGTAAAAAAAAAAATCCCTGCCAGGGTTTCTCTAACGTGCCTTTACCAATACCACCAGAACCAAAGCCAACTAGTTATTTTTAAAAAGTAACATTTGAGGGGGGGGACTACAAAAGAACATCCTTACTGACTCAACAGAGCAACCAAAACATTCAATTCTCAAGATTAGTTGGAAAAAAAATGTAGTCCACTCCTACCTTATACTCACTCCTGTGACATTAAGTACCTAGAGCAGACAATGTCCCCATGTTAACACCAGCACTTAGTTCCTTCTCAGTTCAAGAAATGAAGACTGAGGAGATGCCTGATGATCCCCACATCTTCTGCACTGAATCTCAGCGACTTTCCAGACCCCACAAAGGCACGAGCAGCAGCTCCCTGTCTGTCCTCCCATTAGGGTTACAGCAGCATGCACTCTGGAGTGAGCCTCAGCTGGGTTTGAATTCTGACCCACCACTCACCAGCTGTGTGACCTGAGAGAGTTATTTGCCCTCTCTGAGCCCCAGTTGTGCAACTGTAATATGGGGATTATAATCCTAATGGTAGTTGTGAGGATTAAGCAAAACCTTAAATCCAGCCAAGTTTCTGAAACACAGTAAGTAACCAGTAAATCCCACTTTTCTTACGGAAAGCAGCATGGTTTTTTCCTGCCCCACTCCCCACATTATAATCTCCTTGAGGACAAGGACCACGTCTAATTCACAGTTGTAGCCCCAAAGACGGTCCAGAACTGGCACAGTGTAGACCCTAAATACGCATTTGTGGAATCTAAAGTCCAACTGATGCTGTGCGGCACGCAGGCAGCACTTTTCCCCAGCTGCACTCTCCTGGGGCTCACCCACTTTCCTATTCTGCAATCAGCTAGAAGGCTATTTCCAAGGCTTTTCAGAGACAGCCTCTGGGGTCACTCAAAAGAAGCAGACAGAATCGCTCCTCACTTGGATGGCTTCTTGTCACTGACTGCTCATTAATTTCTTCCAAGTGCTCTTAAAACTTGCTCTCTGGCTTTCAGGGTAACACTTATTCGTATGGCCCGTATTTACTAACATACTTACGGGAGCCATTTATGACCCAATAGCCAGCAAACCCAAGCAGGAACTACTGTGACCAGTTTCTGCATGATGGAGACCTTCCACTCCTCCTGCCCTGTGATCATCTCTGCCTGCGATATGGGCTCATAGCTTGGTCAGGCAGACAGGCTGGAAAACCTGAAAGGCAGGGAAACAAACCAAGGCTGCTGACCTGTTTACAAAACCTTTCTGAGTTCCCGAAAATCTGGCTTGAGACTGTCATTCACAGACTGCATCTGAATTCAAGGCAGGAAAGAAGAAACAGATCCTGCCCCCGAGCCACCCAGTACCAATGCTGCTTCCCTACCAGTACTCACGCCTTGACATCTGCTGTCTCCTGGGACGTGCGTGTGAGGGTACGGGAACGCAGGCGCTCACCCGCCTGCTGGATCTCCTGCAAGTTCCGTTCCACATGGGGAAGCTCTGAGATGCCCTCAGTCTCTGCAGCAAGCTGTTCAGCTTGCTGAAGGAGCTCACCAAACCCTTCAGTATCCATTGGAGATGCAGATCCTAGATGGGGGAGAAAAAAGAAGAGATCTAAATCAAGGGAAAGATAGGCTTCAAACACTGCCTGAATCTGTTACAAGCTTAATGAAACAGTAAAACTTTTTGTAAACAGACAAGGAGACAGCTCATCAACAAGCAGGATTTGTTCCTGAACATAGCCCAAGAACAGGCCTGACAGAGAAAATGAGTCAGACTGTGAAGAAACACATCATTTCTGTGCATACTGACAGCCCCAAGATTGATTTCTGCCACCAGAACAAATGCAAAGACATCAAGCCACAGACCAGAATTCCTGCCTCCTTCCACAGACCCAAAGCAGATTAGGAAATAGAAGTCACTGTGGCAACCTCTAGGAGGCTTTAAGAACAAGCACCCTGCACCTCCTATTCCTCCACCCACCTCAGAAAACACTACCACGTGAAAAGTGCCGAGCAATTTATAAAACCTTATCTCATATGATCCTCACGCAACTCTGTGAGGCTTCTGAGTAGACAGAAGAAGCAACTCCAGTCTGCAGAAGCTCAGTGACATGCTCAGAATACTCTCTGCTGTAATTTGGCTGAATGGAGACCAGAAGAACACAGGTCTACTGACTAACCACCAACAATCCTCCCTCCCCCAGTGCTATTCTAACACACCTGCTCCTTCACTAACATAAAAGACATTCTTTTTTTATTCCTGTCCAGGTATCCATTCACATTCTTTAGCTTACAAGGTTACTGAGGGCAGCAATCTGTGTCTGCTTGTTATACATGACATTCAGGACATTAGACTTAATTGTTATTATACCTACCACTTTTACAAATACCATTACTGCTAATTATACTAATATAAATTACAGCTGGCTTCTAGACCATGACTATTTTTAGCAAGACCACCTGTTTCTCCAACAGTTCATTGGGAAAAGTCCTATGAAGTGTTGATATTTAATAGATACTACACATTTATGAATCTCATATATACTGTACCATCTTTGTATAAGGTTCTTGACCAAGAGAATGTTTTTAACTCCTACCACTATTTAAATCAACAGAAGATAAAAAGTATCACCATCATAAAAAAAACCCTTTACATTGCTAAAAGGTTAAGAACAAAATTATTTTTAAAAAAGAACAAAATTCTTTAAAGAGTAGCTCTTGATTATACTTTTCTTCTTTGTTTTAATCCCACAGTTTCTATTGCACATGTGAAATCCCACTGGTCTAGAACTGTAGTTATAATATTAACATAATATATAATTATACCTCAGCTATGAAGCACAGGTTAATGTTAAAAGGACACTGTTACCACCATAAATCCACAGCAGGAGAATAAGGACTTTTTAAAACAAGCATTAAAGGACATTAACTTTAAAGGCAAGGGCACAAGGTTAAAAAACAAAAATAGCTCAGCTGGAGTAAACATGAAAATACTATATTCTTTATTAAGTTCCAAGCTGACTTTAATCTCTAACAGAAATTCATATACATAATAACTCTTAACCTAAAATTTCTAGAAAATCATTGTAATTTTCTTTGACCCCATGTAATCAGGTTGTAACTGGCAATCTGTACCTGTGGGAAAATGGGGATGGGAGAGCTAGGAAGGTGTTCTCAGGGACAGAAGCAGCAGCAGAAGAGTATTAGGGGGGAGGAGGAGGATTTTCAAACAATTGCTCCTGCCTGATGGAGAAATGTTTTTCCTCAGAAATGTTCAAGGCCAGTGACATTCTACTAACTACAGGAAACAGGGTCACTCATCAGAGAGAGGAAAGAAAAGCAAAACGCTGCCTCCGCCATTTTTTTTTTCACTCTAAGATAAAAATACTTTTTCTAACAGAGCCAAGGCAAAAGAAATACCTTTTTCTTTCATGAGGAAACTTTGGAAGTTCCCAAATAAAGAACTGAATGGAACAAAACTCTTCTATGTTTAAAAAAAGAAGATGAAGAAAGAAAGAGAAAGGGAAAAAGGAAGAAGCAC
This sequence comes from Daubentonia madagascariensis, assembly GCA_023783475.1. Lineage (NCBI taxonomy): Eukaryota > Metazoa > Chordata > Mammalia > Primates > Daubentoniidae > Daubentonia > Daubentonia madagascariensis. The sequence continues at coordinate 8,449,864 of JAKFHU010002202.1, forward strand.
CTCTAACATTTCACTCCCATGTCAGACAAATTCAGGCAAAGGAAATGTTCAACTTCGCCGACAACCAACCCACACAATTTAGGGCAATGAATTTGAATATAAGTAATAAATGCAAAATAAAACTCATGATTTACTTTAACACGGTCCAATAAATAAAGATTTTTTTTACAGTTAATTATACAGAATTATTTTGACCATGGTAAAATAAAGGCTGAATCGCTAAACCACATCCTAAACTTAATATGTCCAAAACTGAGCTCTAACGTTTCATCTCCAAAACCTACCCCTTGGCCTTCTCAGTGTGTGGAGACTCCATTATTCAGCTGCTTGGGCCAAAACCCTCGAAGGCACCCATGACTCATACCCCACATCCAATCAGCCAATAAAGCCTTTCAAATCTACCTTCAAATGCACCCAGAATCTGCCTCTTCCCACCATCCCCTCCTAGCCACCTCCCCCCATCCTCACCTCCTCCCCAGACTCCCTCAGCAGCCTCCCTCCCTGAACCCCCTGCTTCAGCCCTTGCCTCCTCCTGTCTATTCTGTCTACAGCAACCCAGCAACCAGTAATCCTTTTAAGGTCAGTCAGATCACATCCCTCCTCTGCTTAAAGCTCAGAGTGAAGCCCAACAGAAGGGACACTCCTTTCCTGGGCTCCAGCCACCCTGGAGCCTCCTTGCTGGTCCCCAATGGATCAGGCACATTCCTGTCCTAGAGCCTTTGCACACCCTGTTTCCTATACAGGAATGCTCCTCCCCCAGATATCACGGCTGATTCCCCCCATCTCTGTTTCAGCTCAACTGTCACCTTACCTTTGAGGCCAACCTAGAACACTGCTATTTAAAAGTGCAACCCACCCCCACCTGCAACACTCCACCATCTCCCCAACAGTCTGTCACCTCTGCAAGAATATAAGCTGCACAAAGACAGTGTTTTGTTCACTGATATACCCCAAACTCCTATAATGGTGCCTGCCACATAGTAGGTGCTCATTTGTTGAATGAATAGGAGTTTTATTCCTCCTTTGGTAAAAAGTCTGTCCATATCAAAGGCTTCCTGCATTCCCCTGCCAAATCGGCACCCACTGGCAAACAGAGACCTGAGCAAAAACATCCCCTTCCAACTACCAACTGATACTTAGCATCTCTGAGGCTGTACAGCATAAGGCAGTGACAGTATAAATGGCATGAATTCAGATCACATGTGGTCCAGACTAGTGCTTTCCCTGTAAGTACCCAGACCAAAAACCAGTGATATTTTAGAAGAAACAGCCAACTTTTCAGGTAAACAGAATTCTAAACCAAAAGAATAAATAAATACATGTAGAAAGAATTTTGGTATATAACTTCAGGTAGGAGTACAAAGAAAATAAGCTTGTTCCATGTCAGCACAGAAGAAGAGAGAGAGATGTCCATAATACCATATTTGGGAAAAACTGGATCCACCGTGCATTATAACTCAATCAGTGGAAGTTAATTTTACAAAAATGTTTTATTGAAGTTCCCAAATTTACATGTTGATGTAATCATCATCCCATTTAATTAAAATGTTTTAGTTTATGGTTGTTGATTTCATAAATTTAAGGACAATTTTTATCCCCTCCACAAAATAAACATCTATTTAGCCACAGAATATAGAGATTAAACCACTAGATCAATTTTGACCCAAGATACTGAAAACCTGATCACGAAAATAACCTCACTAGCTTTGTCTAATAGAGAGAATTAAAATGATCTAGGGGCGAGGATTGGGGAGGACTGTAGTCCAAGCTTTGTGCTGGGAAAACCTGGCCATGCAAAGACTGGATGCAGCTGCATCCTTGGGGAGCTATGAAGGAGGGAGCTAAGAAAAATCCACATTGAGAACTCACAGAAGCAGGACCTGGAGCAGTCAATGCAGCAAAACTAGGGCTGGACAGGAAAAGGCCAGCAAGGACACACTAACAGGGCACTAACTCCTCTGTTAGCAGTGACCAAGCCTTTCAGCATGATATGATCAGAAGAAGCCTTTGGCAACACTGACAGGCACTTCAGAGAGCACAGCAGGGTACCAGAGCCCTGAGCAACAAATTACTCTTCCTGTAAGTAGCACCTGGCAGAAGTCCTACTGAGCCTCTACAGACCTCAGTAGATCTGAGAGCCTTAAAATGAACGGCAAACTTATCACTGCTGTTAGAAGGCAGGATTGGTTACCCTTGTAGTGGGAAGGACAGAGGGACATGATGAGGAAGACTTCAAAGGGGCTGGCAATTTTTTATCTGACCGCTGGTTGACAGTATGTTCACTTTGAGAAAATTCATCAATCTTAGACTCTTATGATTTGTGCACTTTTCTGATTTCACATCACACTTCAGTTAAAAGCCCCTCCCACAAAAAAAGGACAATGATCCACTGTTTTTCAGAGGATACAGTCGGGCACCCCACTATGCTAAAAATGAGAAATGCTATTAGTGGCAAGTTCCCATGATCCAGATCTCTTCACTACACCTAGAGGATGCTGAGCAGATTAACTAAAGGAAAAAATTAAAGCCCACAGTTTTAGAGATATAGCTCCTACCTAGAGCTAAACCAAGGGCTGGCCAACTTCCATTTCCTCATACTGGTCTACATTCACTTGTCATTCGGTGTCTAAAAAACATGCCCCTTTGGGACACATCAAACATTCATAAATGAGAAAAAAAAATCCCCACACCACATACAAGGTGAAATGAACTAAATACAAAGGCAGAGCAAAAATGCATCAAATAACTTCACCTCATTTGCTATTAAAATGTGAATCTTAATTATGAAAAATATGGTCATTTCCACATTCTGAATATAACCACGTTAAATATTTAATCAAGCCAGAAAAGAGTAGATACTTAAATATTCCAACTACTGAGCAGTTCTAAACCATTTTAAATCAGTATTCTCAAAGAGTGGTCCCTTCAGGATTCTGCAGATGGTCTGAATCTTAGTCTCTTATAATATTCATGCTTATTACATTAAAATGTCCACATATCTGTTTTCTGGTAATAATTATTAGTTCATTAGTTTCTTTTCTTTTACTTTCAAAGCATCAGCCACAAGTAGAATAACTCATTGTGGACCCCCAAGCTGGGGAACCACTGAGTCATCCCAGAAATGGCTGTTCCTCACTAGTTCTCTTGACTTAAGCCTATGTTACTCCCAGGATATACTCCAGAAAATTAGAGCCTTCAGAGCCTCAAAGCTGACAAAGGGGAAAGGGAAAGGGAAATATGAAAGTCTTAGACCCATCCATCCTAGAAATGTCTGCCAAACCCTAGTTTCTAGTCTCCTAGGGCAAGGGTCAGCAAATTTTTTCTGTAAAGGGACAGGGAATATTTTAGGTTTTGTGACCAGTCTCTGTCACAACTACTCAACTCTGCCAGTGCAGCTTGAAAGTGGCCATAGATAATATGCAAACAAATGAGCATAGCTGCACTGCAATGAAACTTTAAAATTTGAATTTCATATAATTTTCACATGGTCACAAAATATTCTTCTTTGGATTTTTTTTCAATAATTTAAAGATGTAAAAACTCTTCTTAGCTTATTTGGCTCATGGGTCATAGTTTGCCAACCCCTAGCCTAGCTTAGTATCTAAGCTAGACCTGGTAAGTGAGCTACTCCCACTAGGCCCCAGGAGTGAAAACACTGTTATATGGACTAAATCAGTGACACGATAGGCCTGTTACCATCACCTTCCCTCTTTAAACTGTTTATTTGGAGAGTATATGTGGGGGGAAAATCTGTTTTGTAAATGATGAAATTTGTCCTGTAAATGTTCTTTTGACCTAACGCACAGGATGCTACAGGGAACTCACTGCTCTTTTCAAGTATAATGCAACATATTAAACCCATGTGAATTTTCCCTTTTTCTTATCACCCACAATCCAAACAGCCCAGTTGTCCAAAAAATACAAAGGGCTGAGAAAGAGATGAAAGAACAAAGACAAGGCCATCTGTCTTTTCTTCAATGTTAAAGGAATCTTTCTCAACTCACTGATTTGTACAGTGAGATGACACCAACTACTTTCCCTGCAGAATTTCAATATAATCAAACAGTACTTATTACCACTTACAGGGGAATTCTAATTTTACTACATATCCAAATATCATCTCTTTCAACTATAAAGATCCTGCAACCTAACAAAGGCAGTTAGCACTGCTATATTTTTTGGACGTTGTCAAGGAGGAGCTTCTACATACATCAGAGGAAATAATTGATGTTGCTATTTGTATCTTTTTTCTTCAAAATATACAACAATTTTCTTCCTTTTTGATTTTTAAATTTTAATATGACAGTAAAATAAATTTTTAAAAACATTTTAAACAGAATAGGTAAGCAAAAGACTGGACTCTGAACCCAAGCACCTGGTTCGAATCCAGATTGTTCACTACTAGCAGAAGGTGGATTGATTTATCCTTGAGATAAAAATCTAAATCTCTCCATCTCAATTTCCTCATCGATAAAAAGAATATAATTCCTATCTACTTCAAGGGGTTGTTGATACACAGAAAGTATTTTATAAACTCTGCTGATTTATATCATTGTGAAATGCTATTTTAGTTTTTTTCCAAAGTTGCCAATTTGGCAACACTTTATCATTTAATTATAAACATCTCTGCTTCAAAAAAATCTTTTAGTAAATATTTGATCCTAAATTATAACTTATTTAGTTACAACTTTATATCATTCTGAAGGAACTTCTGCATGACAGCTACAATTTTTAAATGTATGTTATATTGCCCACTACCAAATATGGTTTTTATTATAAATCCAAACTTCCACAATGAAGGTGTGATTCAAAAGAAATTCAGCATCTAATTTCAAGCAGAAATCTTGCCCTCAAACCTTCTTATTAATCAGACCATGACACAAGAATAATGTTCAACATTCAACACCAAAGATTGATATGAAAAGCCTCACTTGAGGTATCAAAAGTTTAATATTGGTCTGCTCTCCTCTTTTCTTTTAAATACATAAACTATGGTTAGATGACAATATCATTCCACTTTTTACTGTATCTGTCAGCTGTCAATTACAACAACAACCAAAAAAAAATTACATCTTGACAGACACTATTGTTTCAGAAACCTCTGGAAGAGGGGGAAAGGATGATAAAAAAAATTATTGTTAAAAAATTCTTTATACTCCTGTGAGACAAAGTAAAAGAGCGTCAGACCTAATCATTATTCAGAAAGTAGAGTTCTGGAGAAACCAAAGAACTAAAATAAATTAACCTAGACACAAGAGAAAGAATTAGGTGATTTAGTAGCAACACTGCCCTCAATGACTCAGTGTTACGCAGTAAAGAACATGTAGTATCAGCTTTCCTGATACATAAAATATTACTTGTATTATTTTCTCTTCAATGAGCCAAGAGAAGTAATAACCTGGCATCACATAGAAACATAAATTATCCACATAAGGAACTTTCTGATAAACTCTTGGCTGTCCAGTTGAATAGAACGCTTTCCTGGGAAGGAAGAGCTGCGACTCGAGCCTGGCCATCCCACATCAGCCCTCTCATCCTGGGATGGGATCCTCCTTGGATCCCAGTTTCACCACCAGTGTGATGAGGGCGTTGCTCAGGGGATTTCTAAGGGCCTGTCCACCATGAAGAATCTACAGATGTGGGATATTTTAATTGGGTTTTCAAATTCACTTAATGCCTCTTGGGGAAGGAATAGCCCATTTTAGTGGTGATAAAAATTATCTGTTCATGGAACCTGAGGAATGACACTGGACCTATCTTACAATAGGCATAAATAGGGGCAGATCCCTAAGTCAGCCCCAAAAAGCCTCTGGCTCTGGCTCTTCTCTTTAAACCAATACTACTCAACTTTGCCCCCCAGGGGACATTTGGCAATATCTGGAGATATTTTTGGTTGTCACAATTTGGGGGCAAGAGGCACACACTACTGGCATCTAGAGGGTAGAGGCCAGGGATACTGCTAAACATCCTACAACACACAGTACAGCCTTCAACAAAGGATTACTGGGACCAAGATATCAACAGGGCCCAGGCTGAGAAACTGTGCTGTAAACCAACAAAGGTTTCTTATCCTGAGGGCCACAACACCAGCATCTAAGACACTAGTGGCCCCTGGAAATACACGCATATCTTTTAATACAAGAAAAGCACAATAGCTTTTATCAGGTGCTAACAAAAGTACCGGTTCCCCCTCTCCAAAAAATTTTTAAACCACTATATATACAGAATTATCCCATTTGGGCTTTTTATGGTAATATATTCATACCCTGGTGTACCACACAGCAATGGAAAAGATCAAACTACAGCTACATTGAACAACACGTATGAATTTCACAGACATAATAGTGAACTAAAGAAGCCAGATACAAAAAAAAAAAAAGGATGCATTGTATGATTCCATTTATATGGATCTTAAAAACAGAAAAAACAAATCTATGGTGCTAGAAATCAGAATACTGGTTATCCTTGAGAGTGTGGAGTGAGTTGGGGAGGGGAGTGCTGACTGGAAGAAAGCACCACAGAACTTTCCAGGTACTGTGGACTGATTGTGTTCTCCCAAAATTCCTATGTTGAAGCCCTAACCCATATGTGACGGTATTTGGAGATGGGGCCTTTGGGAGGTTATCAGATTTAGATGAGACGATGAAGGTGGGGTCCTCAGGATGGGATTAGTGCTCTTGTAAGAAGAAACACCAGAGCTTGCTCCCCGCTCCCTTCCTCACACACATGAACTGAGAAAGGCCATACGAGCACACAGAGCAGCAACATGGCAGCCATCTACAAGCCAGGAAAAGCCCTCACCAGAACCCAACCATGCTGGCACCCTGATCTCAGACTTCCAGCCTCCAAAACTGTGAGGAAATAAATTTCTGTTGTTTAAGCCACCCAATCATGGTATTTTGTTATGGTAACCCCTACTAAGACTCCAGGATTTTGGAAATGCTCTATATCTCAACATGGATAGTGGTCACATGAGTGAATAAATGTGTAAAAATTCATTGAGCTGCATGTACACTTAAGGTTTGTTCACACATAGTTATTGGAAGGAATAGCAAGAAACATAACACTAACATAGCAAGAAACAACTTAGCATTACAAAGCTGAGAGTTGGGAGATTTTTTTGCTTTTCATTTTATATCCCTGTCAGTCTGAATTCTTTCCCACGAGTATATATGACCTTATACAATTTTTAATAACATTTAAAAACTGCTCTAAATTTCTACTTCAGAGTATCCCCAAACCCTCGGTGGCAACGACTGTCAAATCCACACCTGCCCCCTTGTACTCAAATTCCCAGAATTTCCAGGCACCACCTGTGCATCTCCTCTTAAACACATAACTGTCACACCTACCACGTCTCCAAATGTAGTCATCCACCTCCAACCACCACCACCACCACCATCACTGCTGCCGCTAGCTGTCCTCCCAACTCCTCCACCTCTGCCCGTAGCTTCCCTCTCTCAGGTTCTAACTCATCCTTCTCTGCAGCTGTGCATGCCCTCAGATTGTTTACTTACAGAAGTCCCCACTTTCCACACCCAGAAGCCAAACACATGCAGATGGATACATTTTTCCAGAGCAAGCAGGTAGGTATCACTCATTATCCAAACTATCGCTACTCCCTAACTAAAACTCAGGAAACCAAATACTATAGATTCAGATAACATGATATCCCTCACTCTCCAAACTCTCATTACCTAAAGTGATTTAGATAGCACGGGATATTTCTATTTTTGCAACGTCCTCTAATTGTTGCTTCCATCCCCCTCACTATCACCCAAGGTCAGACCTCCATTCCTTTAAGCCCAAGTCCTTGATAGAATATGGTCTCCCTCTTTCTCACCCCTCCCACTCCACATCACCCTGCTCTCTGTGGCCATCTGTCTTTCTGACATCACTTTCCTTATGTTGCTCCTGCTTAAAGCCCTCATTGGCTCCCACTCACAGGGATGTAGATGAAACACGGCTTTTGACTTTCTATCTCCCAGAATAAACCCTGTATAACAGTCACCTAATTTACTCTGACCCTGACCCTCCTTGTACATGCCCTGCTCTGTGCCCTTGCTCATGCCATTTTTCCCAAAAAGGAACACCTACCCACTGCACCTGAGCTTCAGCCAGCTCCTCCACTCTTTCGCTGGGTGAGTTTGGGCAAGTTATTACTCTCTCTGGGCCTCATCTGTGAAATAAAATAATTGTATTTCCCTTACCACATAGTAACTTAGTCAATAAACATTAGCTACTATTACCACCAATTCAAGTCTTACCTACCAAATGGCTTACCTCAATACCCATTCCACAGAAATTTCCACTCATCTAAATTCCTTTTCGCTCCATTCATTTATTTATTTGCCTAACAGTGGGAAGAGTTCTTGTCAATGACAGTGGGAATAACAACAGCCATCACTTCCTGAGCTCTGGCTGTGTATGAGTCCTCACACGGGCTTTACTTATATAATCTAATGTCATCCTCACAGCAGCCCTCTGGTGTCCAAACCTGCTCTTTTCCCTCCCTTTCTTCATTTCAGCACCTTCGTGCTTTGAGTTGCTCAGGCCTATCACCCTGGCATCATCCCTGACTGCTTTTCTCCTCTCAGATACTACATAAGCAACTCATGTCTACACTAAATTTATTCTTAAATACATGAGTCAGACCCACTTTTTGTCTCTTCCACCAATATTATCCTGGTCCAAGCCACACTCATGCATCATATCTGGGTAATGCAGTAGCCTCCTATCTCCCTGTGCTTACTTTGTCCCCTCCTGTTCCCCAGCCTGTTCTCCATACTATAGTGGGAATGAGCCTTTACAGAGGCTCAACACTTCAACAGTCCCCATCACTCATAGACTAAGATCCAAAGTCCTTACCTTGTGCTGTGAAGCCCACATGACTGTCCTCTGTCCCAACTCCTTCTGCTACCAGTCTTCCCCATGAGTGAGTGCTTCAGCCCTGTGGCCTCCTGCTCTTCTTTAAACATGCTAAATACACTGCTGCCTCAGGGCTTTTGCAGTCACCATTTCCCCTGCATCTGCAGGTACATTCTCCCCATAAATATCTAAGTGGTTCACCCCCCTTACTTCATTCAGGTCTCTGCTCAAAGGTCTCCCTTTTAAAGAAGCTTCTCAGCACACCCCAGCTAAAGCTGTCCCACCATCCACTCTCCCACATCTCCCTGTTGTATCTCCTTGGCAGCACTTTTCAATGCCTGGCATCACATGTCTATTTGTTTATTCATTTATCGTCTGTCTCCTAACAAACAGACATAAGCTCCCTGAGTCTGGGAACCTTTTCTGGTTTGTCCACAGCTCCACTCCTAGTGCACTGAACAACAGTACCTAATGTTCAATAAATACGTGCTAAATAAACGAAGGAAGAAAGATGGGAGTATAACCTTGATGTACCTTACAGACCAATGCAGGAATTTAGAAAATAAGGAATCATTAGACATTTTTGGCAAGGTCTGAGGAAGGTTATTCTGGCAGTTAGCAACTGTGTATCAAGGACGTAGCTACTGTCTGAGGGCACTGCTAGAGTTATAAAAATTATAAAGCATTTCAAGCTTTAGGTTATTTGGGGGACAAGGGATATAGGTATCAATAGACAATAAAATAAGGCAAATAAACGAGCTAGGAGGACCCTAATCTATCAAAACAAAGGTGACTCCCATATCTCCACATCCAGCCCAACTCTGTTCCCAAGCCAATATTTCCAACTGTCCACCTGACAGCTACACCTGGGTGCCTCAAACTACACATCCCAAACCAAACTCATCACTTCTCTCTCTTCTTAGCCACCCCCACCAATACTTCCTCTTCCTAGGTTCCCAGTTTCTTTTGATAAAACAATCAGCACCCAGTCAAGTCATCCAGAAACTACCTTTGAGTCACCCCAGGCTCTCCTTTCACCTCCTGAACATCAAGCCCATCTCCAAGTCTACCTCTCCAACGTTTTGCAAAGTCATACTCTCATCTCTTGCCCCTCCTCTGACCCTCACACAGTCTAAGCCTTCTTGTTCCTCCAACCCATCCTCCTCATGGTCAGAGAGGTCTTTCTAAAATGCTCCCATGCCTTAAGCCCATCAGGGACACCTTCCATCCCCTACAAGAGGAAGTGCTCATGCTTTGACACAGCTATACAGGGTGCCCTCCACAGAATAGGCACTGCCACCCTTACTTACCATCCTCATCTCTTACCACCTTCCCCCAACTATACCCTAACAATTCTCTATTCCTTGGGGTGCCTCATGCTGTTTCCTCTCTTTCCTCTGTACATGCCAAGTGCACAACTCTGCTATAACACATACGCATCCTCACCTTGTCACATGAGGAACTCCTATCTATGCTGCAAAGTCAGCTGGGGCAGTCCCACCTACCACAAGCCTCTCCCACGCTATTTGAATCTTCTATACTGCTCTTCCCTAGTGCAATAGTTGTGATTATTTCTTTCCACATATCTCCCTCTCTAAGTTGCAAATTCCTATAAGGTAAGGTCCACAGATGCTCAACTCTGAATCCTCAGCAGCTAAGTCTGACAGATAATAGGTACCAAATACATGTTGTTCAATAAAAGTGACCTGTTCCCTGAACATACCTTGGTCCCTCTCACCTCTGGATCTTTGCCCTGACCCCTCCCTCTCCTTGGCACAACTATCTTTCCCTCTACCCTATTTCTACTTCTGTCCATCAAGAAGCAGGTTCAGAAACTCAAGCTCACCCACATCTCCAACTGTTCTCTGAGAAACGCTCTCAATATTCCCATGACATGCTCTCTCATTTCAATCAGGTCTCTGTTCAAATATCCCTGTCCTCCTTTAAAAAATTGCCCTAATACCACATTTTATATCTGTGTATTTACTGCTGGTGGTGCCCTCCATAGAAACATCAGTTCAATGAGAGCAAGCCTGTCTCATCCACCACCATATCCCCAAGCCTATAACAGTGCCAGGAACTTTCATTTATTTCATATTTATTGAGCACCCACTGTGTGCCAGGCCTAGGTGTTAGGGACACATCAGGGAAAAAAAACAGATAGAAATACCCCCACTCACATTCCAGAGGGGGAAGATAAACAATACACAAGATCAATAAGTAAAATATAAATGCTAACAACTAAAGCGATGAAAGAAGGCAGGAAGTGGGGAAAGCCTCACTAGGTGATCCCTAGTAAAGTCCTGAAAGAAGTGAGGGAGCAAGTCACATGGATATTAAGCTGCAAGCACAAAGGCCCAGAGGCTCAAGTACACCTGACATGTGGAAAGGGAGGGTAGCAGAAAATAAGACTGGGAAAATAATAGTGGGTCAGATTATGTAAAGCCTTACAGCTCACTGTAAGGGGTTTGTCTATTATTATTGAGATGGGAACCTATTGGAGGATTTAAGTAAAGGAATGATATGATCTGAAAGCCTGTGTTTTAAATATGGGATCTGTTAGCCTAATATATAAGTATTTAAAGCTATGAGCCTGTTTGAGATCATGATGAATAAAAAATGAAAATACTGCAAACACAAATGCACAAAGAATAGCTGAAAAAAAGAAATGAAGAAAAACTGCGATGCCCAAGGCTCCCCTCCCACATCCCCCAGAAAGAATATAAAAGGTGACCCTTGCTTCTGCTGGAAGACATATCTTAGTGAAAAACAAACAAAAACCTCTTTGCTATACCCAGCAGAAGGGCAAACCCACACCAGCGGCTCTGTGAACCAGTCGTCCGTACTTTAACTATCGACCCCATGGGGTCAGCCCCGTAATCTTTTCAAAAGGGACCCAGTCAACTTGGACATCGCCTTTGCAGTGAGCCCAGAGAAAGGTGGGCCACCCTCGGGTTCCAAAAACTAGCATCCCCCCCGGATGCTGGTACAGGAGACAAGCCAAGGGCTGGGAGGACTTAGCGGGGTTCTCTCCCCTCACCCCAAAGATCCCTTCCCTCGGAGGACAACGCCTCCTCGCACAGGATGTGTCCGCGGGGGGCAAGCGAGCTGGCGGGGCACGGTCAGGAAGGTAATCAGGGGGGGTGTCGTGGCGGCGACGGGGCGCCGGTCTAGCCTACGGCGAGCTCGTGGGGCACAGGGTGGGGGTGAGGGCGTGGCGCGCCACGACAGAGGGCTATAGCGGGGAAGGGGGAGTCGGGAGGCCCAGGCTCTATATTCAGAGAGAGGGCAGAGGAAAGGCACTCCCAGGGCGCAGCCTGACGCTATAATAGGGGGCGGTTCGACCAGGCGTAGTGTCGCCGGCGTCAGGCGTGCCCGGCTGCCATGAGGGGAACGAGAAGTGTAAGCGGCACGGCTCCGAGCATGGGGACCGGGCTCCACCCAGCCTCGGAGTCCGGGTTCAAGGACAAGCCCTGGGTCGGAAGGACGCAACCAGAGACGCCCTTACCTCGCACTGCAGCCGTCTCCGCCGCTCAGGTCCCGGCTTGAGAACGCGGCCGCCGCTTCTCGCGCCGCTCGCCCGCGCTTCCTGATTGGCCGAGGCTGACCACTCCCAGAAGCCCCCGCGCGGCGCGCCGCCAAATGAACTTTATGGAGACCTGTGGAGAAGGACAAGGACACGGGCGGGGCTGGGGGCGTGTCGGGGCGGGGCTAGAGGCGGGGCCTTAGGCTGAGCTGTCGGTCCTGAGACACCGGCCGCCACGGCCCTCACCCTTCCCACGTGGTTCCAGTTGGCTCTGCCGGGGGGGGGAAAGCGATTCTACAATTCCCTACCCCTTCTTGAGCGCCATCCAAGTGCCAGGCCCTATTCTAGGAGCTGGGAACACAGTGACGACCACGACAGACAAAATCTGTGCCCTCACGGAGTTCTCAGGCTGGTGGGGGAAATGAAATATAGTAAGTAACTGCAGTTTGTAAGGAGGGCTATGAAGGAAAAAACAGGGTGGTGGAAAAGAGAATGCTTGAGTGGTCAAGGAAGGCTTCTCTGAGGAGGTGACATCTGAGCTGAAAAAAGAATGATGAAGAAAATGATGAGAAAAGCTAGGCTTGCAAAGTCCTAGCTTTAGAGCAGTCCAAGCAGAAGGAAGGAACAAGAATGAAGGCTCAAGGGGAAGCAAGCTTAGTGTTTGGAGAATAGAAAGAAGGGGTGTATGGCTGGAAGATGCTGTGCCGGGGAGGCTGGGGTAAGACTCAGAGTGGACTGGGGCCCCACTTAGCAAGTCCTTTAGAACATGGCAAGAAAGGTGAAGTTATTCATCATGTAAATGAGAAGCCACCGAGGGTGTGGTGTGAGCTGACACCTTGTGAAAGATCCCTCTGGCCTTCTGGGTGGGGAATGGACTGTAGGCAAGAGAGAGGGGCCAGGAGACTACAACTTTGTCCAGCACATAAGGATGGTGGGACTAAGGTTGTGGCAGTGTCCACAAATGCAAGATGCATTAGTGCTCACAATGTGCCAAAAATGAGGAAGGCCCAGTCCTTATGATCCAGTGAGGAAGCAAGTACATAAACAGGTAGTATTTCAATTTAATGTGGTAAGTGCATGAAAGAGCTATGGAAAGATGCTAAGGGAGCTTAACCTAGTCTGGTGGTGCAAGTCAGAGAGGCCTTCCTGGAGGAAGTGACACCTTAACTGAGCCATACGGATGAGTAGGGAGGGCTTAGACTGGCCAAAGACTGAGGGAGGACTTTTCCTGATTTAAGGAATGGGGTAAGTGGTGGCAGAGAGGAGAGAAACAGTGCTCTCCCATCCTTGCTGCACCCCTCCTCTCACCTCTGACAAATATTCTCTCCTTGACCAAACTCTAGCCAGGGTCCTCTGAGTCCTTTTCTTGACTAGGTATCAACCTTGGCCTGCAAAGACTTGAACAAAACACTCACATAGTTTCTAACAGCTACAGGGCACATCCCTAGGATAACCCTAGCCCCCTTAAAATGCCTGCCTGAGAAAACTCAAGGCTACCAAAGGAATTTACTATTTGTTCCAGCCAACACCTGAAGATAGGGCCCCTATCTGTCAGCCTCTGGGAGTGCAGGAGGCTAACTTCCATAAGTGCCAGTTAACAAGCCCAGATGGATTTCACATGGACCAATCCCCTCCTGCTTTTTGTAATTTTTCACTTCCATGACTCTACTGAGCCTCTGCTCATCCCTGTCTCCAGTCCCTCATTCTCCCTTTAAGATGACCAGTCATCTCTGTACAAATCAAAGTTGAGTTCAATTCACACTGGACTCTTTTTCCTGTTGCAATAGTATGTTACTAATTAAAATCTGCCCTTGCCACTTTGACTAGTGTCTTAGTCTGTCCTGGCTGCTATAATGAACTACCATAGACTGGATGGCTTATACACAACAGAAATTTATTTTTCACAGTTCTAGAGACTGGGAAGCCCTAGATCAAAGCACCGTCAGATTCATTGTCTGGTGAGGGCCCACTTCCTGATCTGTAGACCATAGTCTTCTGTCTGTAACTTCACATGGAAGAAGGGTGAGGGAGTGCCCCAGTGTCTCTTTTATAAGGGCACTAATCCCATTCATGAGGGCTTCACTCTCATGACCTAATCACCTACCAAAGGCCTCCTCTCCTAATTCCATCACATTGGCGGGGGTGGGGGGGTGCGGGGGAGAGGATTTCAACATATGAATTTTGGGGGACACAAACATTAAGACCATAGCAAGTAGTGTTCAGCTTTGTTTATTTTTAATACCTCACACCAGCATATTGTGAATTCTCTATAAATGATTGGTGCTTATTGATAATGTGTATGGATGTGGCCTTTGTCCTCAAGATATTAAATGTGTATCCACATCCTGCTGTGGTCAGAGAATATCCACAAAGGTAATAGTATCATGCATCCAAATAATGTTTTATACTTCTACCCTGCTTTTCTTTTATGTAAAAAAGAATTTTTAATCACATAGACAAATGCTTGTGCAACACTGCCAAGTGAAAAATCAGGACATTTTATATTTCTGTATTGTAAAACCCAGCAATTCTACTCCTAGATACATGCCCTAGAGAAACTCTTATACATGTACACCTGAAGATATAAACAAGAACCTTTATAGAAGCACAGGTCACATTCATGAAAGACTTGAAACAAGTCAAATGTCTGTTAACAAAAATAAATAAATAAATTGTGGGGTATGATGCAATGGAACATGACACAGCAGTGAAAAATGAGTGTGCTACAGCCACAAACACACCATAGATGAGTCTTGAAAACATAATGTTAGATGGAAAAAGCAAGTACCAGAAGACTATATAGTATAGTATGAGCTCAAAATTTCTAAAAAAGTTTAAAAAACAAGTAAAACCAAATAATATATTGTTTATGCATAGATACACTTGTGATAAAACTATGAAACATTGGGATGATAAACAGAAAATTTCAGATTGTGGTTATCTCTGGGTTATACGGGAGGACCACCTGGAAAAATGTAATGTATAGGATATGTTCTAGTTCTTGCATCGGGTGGTTGTTCACAGGTGTTCATTATATTATTCATTATTACATATAAATAATTTTGTATGTGTCAAATAATATTTTTAAATAATAAAGGAAAAAAAGCCCAAGAAAAGGAAAAAAGCAGAGCAATGTAACTGTAATTTTAACTATGTTAAAAATACACATGAGAGACAGAGAGAAAGAGAAAGGAAGAGAGAGGGAGGATGTTGAAATATGATAAAGTGGGAGTGGTGTCTCTCCTGGGCGGTGGAAGCACAGGTAAGCCCCTAAAAGCTAGTGTACTTTTCAAAGTTTCTGCAATGAAATGACCATGCATAATTCCCATAATCAGAAAAAATACACTAAAACTTGTTTTGTTTATTTTGTTTTGTTTGCACAGAATTATAACTAACATTAGCTTCCCAATTTTTACCCAGGTATATAATCCATAGAATTTCCTTTGAGGATTCCAAACCCACCTCCAACCCTACTCTACTCCATGAGCTGTCTTCCTGTCCAAATGCCACAAAGACAGGAGTTTCTTTCTCCTGATGGCAAGGTCTGTATGAGAGTAATTTCTGGAGCTGTTTCTAACTATCTGTTAATTAATTATATAGCTTAGAAAAGCTTTTTTGAACATCACTTTTAACTAAGCTCGGTATCTTCTAAGCGCCTTTGTCTTGAGGATTGTTCTGAGATGTGCCCCAGAGTCCTTGTAAGTCCTGGGCTTCACTTTCTCCAAGCTGGGGATTTTCATGCTCTTTCCTATTTCAAAGGGAGCTAGATGGCAGCAGGGAGTCCTTACCTTCCCCCATTTAGTCCTGTTGGTTCCCAAACATTCTTTAGCAGAACCCAATTTTTTCAAAGGAAATCTTTGAAACAGGACCCCTTGAACCCTTGTAGCGTCTCATCCAATATGAGCCCTTATATGTAGCAAAGATTTGCATGTCCGTGTATATGCCAAGGATATAGAGCAATCCTTTTCTCCTGCATGATCATTTTAAACAAATATAAGTCTTTGTACTCTTGTCTGGTTGAACTGTAGCACTTTCAGATATTCTTAGTCTTCAGATTAACTCTTTGAGGATATGGGATATGCATTCAATACACCAGACTGTATTACCAGACAGTGGGTCTCTAGTGGACATCTGCTGCCTGACACTCTGACTCCCCTTTGGGGAGCTTTCCTGCCCTGACTCTCAGTCCCAGTGTTTTGATTGGCCTAGCCAATCATAGCAGGGTACTGTAGTACCCTGGCAACAGCGACTGGTTCAGGGATGGGTCTGTGACCCAATAGTGTCAAGAAAATGCACTCTCCAGATGTTCTGCTCAGACAGTTCTCTTTACCGCTGGAATTGGAACTCTGAAGAT
This sequence comes from Daubentonia madagascariensis, assembly GCA_023783475.1. NCBI lineage: Eukaryota > Metazoa > Chordata > Mammalia > Primates > Daubentoniidae > Daubentonia > Daubentonia madagascariensis. The sequence continues at coordinate 8,466,612 of JAKFHU010002202.1, forward strand.
GTTTTTGTAGGTGTTATAATTCCCTGAAATTAACCATTTAAAACTTCGTTTAATTGAGGCCGGGTGTAGTGGTTCATGCCTGTAATCCTAGCACTCTGGGAGGCCTAGGCAGGAGGATCACTTGACGCCAGAAGTTTGAGATCAGCCTGAGCAAGAGTGAGACCCCATCTCTACAAAAAATAGAAAAATTAGCCAGGCATGGTGGTGTGTGCCTGTAGTCCCAACTACTTGGGAAGCTGAGGCAGGAGGATCGCTTGAGCCCAGGAGTTTGAGGTTGCAGTGAGCTATGATGACACCACTGCACTCTACCCAGGGCAACAGAGTGAGACCCTGTCTCAAAAACAAACAAATAAACAAAACTTTGTTTAATTCTTTGTTTGCTATGAGGGAAGAACCTGCCTGGGAAGGAAGCCAACACAGAAGAAAGCAATGCAGTGATGGAGAGAGAGGATGGACTCAAGTGACATTGTGTGAGCTTCCAGATCAAGCTGTGCCTAAAGCTAACACTATTGCTGGGATGTTCTGTTGCATGACCCAGAAAATTCCATTTTTTGCTCAATTTCACTTAGGTTTTCTGTCACTTGCAATCAAAATAATCCTGAAGGATGCAGGATACTTGAACCCTTGTAGCATCTCATCTAACATGCTTGTTACAAGGTCAGAGGACTAGAATTCAGTAAGCTTTTTCCAATCAAATGCTCTTGTGCCTCAGATGCAATATAAGGAGGTACTTCCAACAATGTTAAAAAGAATGTTTTCACCATCAGATTACATTTTATTCCATCCATTTTAAAAATAGCATTAAACAGTTCCATTTACAAAGAAAGAAGCTGAGAAAGTCTTATTTTTATGTTCATTACATTTTGTTTCAAAATGACATTGTAACTTGGCAGGGAATACAGAATTATATTGCAGGTTTTTGTTTCTATGTAAGTCTGATCGAGACTCTGGACAATTTTTATCATTAGAAAGATGAGGCCAATGGATACATGGCGTTATAAATTTGTCCAAACCCATAGAATGTACAACACCTGATGTAAACTACAGACTTTGGGTGATTATGACACATCAAAGTGAGTTCATCAGTTGTAACAAATGTACCACTCCGGTGGGGGATATTAGTCATCAGGGGGGCTATGCATGTGTGCAGGCAGGGAGATATGGGAAATCTCTGTACCTTCTGCTCAATTTTGTTGTGAACCTAAAACTGCTTTTTTTATGTTTTTTTTTTTCAGAATATTATGGGGGTACAACACTTTGGCTATATATATTGCCCATGCACTGCCCGTGTCAGAGCTACTAAAACTGCTCTTTAAAAAAAAAACTCTATTAAAACATTTTTTTTAAAAGTGAGTCTAGCGATTAACTCTCATCATTGCTCTTCTGGTGACTTTGTGGGGAGAGGGCCTCCATCTGATCACGTTTCATTCAGTCACTTGAAAAATATTTGTTGGGCAACTGCAATTTGCCAAGTGCTGGGGATTGAGAACGGAATGAGCGTGACAAGGTCCCTGCCCCTTGGAGCTCACATTCTATTAGTAATAGGGCAGATAGACAATAAACAAATGAATAAAATTTTGGAAAGGTTAATTTCAGGGAGTGATAAGCCTATGAAAAAAATAGAAAGGGCAGTGGAGGGGAATGGGTGCTGCTGTAGCCAGGGAAGTCATGGAGGACCTCTCTGGGGAGGTGGCATTTGAGCAGGGACCTGGAGCCCTGAAGGAACATGGGGAGACATGAGGGTGTCAGCAAGTGTCATGCCCTCTGGTACAGACAGAATTTCAAAACACGTCTTCTACTTCCCACCAAAATCAAACACACACACCAAAACCAGAAAGCTCCAAGCCCAGATGTCTTCACTGGTGAATGCTTTCAAATATTTAAGGAAGAAATAACACCAATCTTACATAAACTTTTCCAGAGATAGAAAAAAATGAGAACACTTCCCAATTCATTCAATGAGGCCAGCTTTATCTTGATTCCAAAATCTTTCAGGACCTTACAAGAAAAGAAATAGAAGAGCCCTAGTAAACATAAAGACAAAAACATAAAGACAAAAATCTGAAATAAAATATTAGCAAACTAAATCCAGCAATTATAGGAAGAGGATAATACACTGTGACCAAACAAGGGATTTTTTTTAAACCAAAAATGCAGGGTTAATTTAGCATTAGAGAGTAATTCTCCATACTAACAGCATAAATGAGAAAAAATAAATGTTTATCTTAATAAATGCCCTAAAAAAGCATTTTATACAATTCAACACTCATTTATGATAAAAACTTTAGTAAACTAGGAATAGATGGGAACTTAATCTGATATAGGGTATCTACAAAAAACCTTCAGCAAATGTTACTTGATGGCAAAATACAAGTATTTTCCCTGAGGTCACAAACGTGACAAGATGTCAGTTATTACCATTTATATTCAACACTATATTAGAGGTCATAGCCAGTGCAATAGGCAAGAAAGAGAAAAAATAGGTATAAAGATTGCCAAGGAAAAAATTAAACCATCGTCACAGACAGATGACATGAGTACATAAGAAGAAATTCCAAAATAATCTACAGACAAAATATTAAAATTTTTTTTCTTTTTTTTCAAAATTCCCTTCAGTTTGAGAAATATTAAAATTAATGAAGTTAGCATGGTTGTAAAATACCAGGTTGATAAACAAAAATTAATTGTATTTCTATACATTAGCAAAAAATAATTGGAAAATGAAAATTTTTAAATGTAAATTTACATTAGTATAAAAATCATATAAATAGCAATAAACCTCATAAAAAGATGTGCAAGATCTTGATGCTAAAAACTGTAAGACATTATTGAGAGCAACAAAAGAAGACCTAAATAAATGTAGGGCTATATCATGTTTTTGGTTTGAAGACTCAAGATGTCGATTCTCCCCAAAGTGATCTATAGATTCAATGCAATTCCAATCATAATCTTAGCAAATTTTTCATAGAAATTGACAAGCAGATTCTCAAATTTATCTGAAAATGCAAAAGGCCAACAATATTACTACTAGACATTCTTAAATAAGAGAAACAAAGTGAGAGGGGGACTTACACGTCCAGATTTCAAGACTTATTTAAAGCTACAGTAATTTAAAAAGGATAATAGTAGCAAAAGAATAAATACATAGACCAATGAAACAGAATGGAGTCCAGAAACAGACCCACACTTACATAATTACCTGACTTACGACGAAAGTAACTCAGAGGGGAGAAAGGATGCTATTTTCAGTAAGAGGTATTGAATCTATTGGCTCAATAAAAAGTAAAAAAAGAAGAACATTCATCCCTACCTCACAACATATACCAAAAATGAATTCCAGGTGCAATATAGACCCAAATGGGAAAAGAAAGCACAATAAAGCTTCTAAAAGATAAAATAATAGACTTCACGACTTCAGGATTTGGGGGGGGGGTATTGGAAAACATTTCGTAAATAAGACACAACAATCATTAACCATAAGGAAAATAATGATAAATTAGACACCATCGAGAGAGTAAAAAGGCAAGCCACTGGAAGAAATTTGCAGTAAAAATGTCTAACCAAGACTCGTATCCAGAATATATAAAAAAATCCTGAAAATCAAGAAGAAAAAAACAAATCACACAATTAGAAGTGGGCGAGAGACTTGAACAGGTATTTCACAAAAGAGGATATGTGATGGTTAATTTTATGAGTCAACTTGACGGGGCCACGGGGTGCCCAGTCATTCCAACGAACATTATTCTAGGTGTGTCTGTGAGGGTGCTTCTGGATAAGATTAACATTTGAATTGTTACACTAAGTAAAGCAGATTGCCCTTCCTCGTGTGGGTGGGCCTCATCAAATCAGTTGAAGACCTGAAGAGAACAAAAAGGCTGAGTAAGAGAGAATTCCTCCTGCCTACTTTGCAACTAGGACGTTGTTTTTTTTTTCCTGCCTTCAGACTCAAACTAAAACATCAGCTCTTCCTGGGTCTTAAGCCTATCATACTGGGACCAGAACTGTACCGTCAGCTCTCCTGTGTCTCCAGCTTGCTAACTGCAGATCTTGGGACTTGTTAGCCTCTATAATCATGTTAGCCAATTCCTTATAATAAATCTCTTTTTTTATGTATGCATCTGATTGGTTGTTTTTCTTTGGCGAACCCTAACACAATATCCAAATCACCAATAAGAACATAGAAAGTGCTAAACATAATTAGCCATCAGGATAATGAAAATGAAATCCACTACACATGCACTGCACCAGAATGACTAGCTTTTTCATGAAGTATAACTTACATACAATAAAAATGCACCCGTTTTGAGAGTACACTTAGATATGTTTAGTATATGTATGTATTTGTATGATCACCACCACAGTCAAGATGTAGAACATTTCCACCATCCTAATGTTCCCTCATGTCCCTTTGTAGTCAATCTCCTCTTTACCCGCACAGCACACACCCCAGGAAGACACTGATCTGCTTTCTGTTACTATAACTTAATTTTGCCCGTTCTGAATTTCATGTAAATTGAATCGTACTGTGTCTTTCATCTTTTTAAGCTCAGCTTAATGTCTTTTTATATTTGTCTGTATCAATGCCTATATCAGTAGTTCATTCCTTTCTATTGATGACTGGTAGTCATTGTATGGATAAGCCACGTTTTATTTACCCATTCATCTTGATGAATGTTTGGGTTATTTCCAGTTTTGCACTATGAGGAATAGACCTGGTATGAACATTCTTGTACAAGTTTTTGTGTGAACATTTGTTTTTGTTTCTCTTGGATAAGTATCTAGGAATCAAATTTCTGTGTCATATGGTAAATACATGTTTAGCTTTATGAGAAACCATTTTCTAAAATGGTTATACCATTTTATATTCCTACCAACAATGTATAAGAGTTCCTGTTGCTCCAATCTTTGCTAATATTTGGTATTGTCGGGGTTTTTTCTCTTTATTTGAGCCATTCTAATAGATGTGCAAAGTAGCTCATGGTGGTTTTAATTTTCATTTCCCTGACAACTAATAATGTTGAGAAAATGGTTACATTTAAAAATTGACAAGACTTACCAGGCGTGGTGGCTCATGCCAGTAATACCAGTCTTTTGGGTGGCTGAGGCTGGAGGATTGCTGAAAGCTACTCTGGGAAACATAGTGAGACCCTGTCTCTACAAAAAATTTAAAAATTAGCCAGGTGTGATTGCGTGTGACTGTAGTCCTAGGTACCGACGAGGCTGAGGCGGGAGGATCACTTGAGCCCGGGAGTTGGAGGTTGCAGTGAGCCATGATCACACCACTACACTCCAGCCTGGGTGAGAGTGAGACCCTGTCTCTAAAAAATAAAAATAAAAAAATAAATATAGAATAAATAAATAAATTGACAATACCAATTGTTCAAACGGTTGTGGAGCAACTAGGACTGTCATTTATTGCTGAGGGGTTGTATATAGGGACAACCACTTTTGAAAACTGGCAAAATATATTACAGCTAAATATACACATGCTCTATGACCCAGCAAGTCTATCTATCCATCTTCAGCATAAATGTGCACATATTTTCACCAAAAGTCGTGTACAACAATGTTCATCTTACCATTATTTATACTAGCCCCAAAATGGAAACAACCCAAAAGTCCATTAACAGAAAAAGGGATAAATAAATTATGTTGTGGTCATATAACAAAACAGTAACAAAAAGAATTAACTCCATCCACAAACAACAACATGAATGAAGTTCACAGACATGATGGCAAGCAAAAGAAGCTAGACACAAAAGTATAATTCCATTTACATAGAGTTCAAATTAGGCAAATCTAATCTGTGGTGACAGATGTCAGAATAGTGGTTGTTGTGAAGCCGGGAGAGGTTGTTGACTGGGAAGGGGAATGAAGGAAACTTCTGAGATCTGTTAGTGTTCCAGTTCTTAATCTGGACGCTGAGTGCACGGGTGTATTACTTTTTAAAAATTCATTGAGCTACACATTTAAGATTTGTGCACTTTACCACACATATATTATTCATTATACTACAATAAAAAGTAAAAAAATAAAATATTCCCTTCACTATGGAACATTAAATATATTTGCGACCCAGAATTCATATCACTTCCTCTCCCCCAACTGTTTGCAGTATGGAACCTTGTTTTACTTCTTTGGTATTCCCCACAATACCTAGCATGTGGTAGATGGAAGGAAAGCAAGAAATATTTCTTAAATAACAGACAGACTCCAGTTCTACCGATTGCCCCCTATCTTGAGCTGCTGCCAGAGATGGTTTCCTAGTGGGTGGCCACAAATTACATAAAGCTTTGTGATGTGTGGCTGAGTGATCAGCAATATTCTTCAAAAGTCATTAAAAGCTTAAAAGGGAAACCTCTTACTTTGCCCTTCAGATGCGTTTAATTTCAGCTGCAGAAACGGTGACTTGACATTATCCAGGATGGCAAAAAGGCTTTCACTAGAACATCAGCTCCTGGCAATTGGTTGAGTCTGCTGGAAGCCCAGTGTTAAGGACGCTGAGAACAACTCCAGGTTCAGTGGAGGAATGCTGGCATCCTCTGGAGTACCAGTCAGGATGTTTGAGCTGCAAAGAACCAATTGAAATTAGTCCAAACGGTGTGAAAATTTATTAGGAAACCTAATCAGAAGTCCAATAGTAAGGTTAGTGTTAAATTGGTTGATTCAGCAGCTCACCAACAACTTAGGTCTTTCCATCTCTCTGCTCTGCCTCCTTGGTGTGGACTCCACCTTGGAGCAGTAAAGACGTTTCTGGTCAAAGAAGGTGGACAGCTCCTACCCTAGAAAATGGATCATAAGCCTTAGGCTCTGTCAGCACTCCTGACAGACGGGTTGCACTTAAAGATATTCTCTCCTACTGGAATCTGTTACAGAGTGGAAAAGAAAAAGAAAGAAGGAGGGAGGGAAAGAAAGAAAGACCACAGTTATCATTAATTGAGTACTATGTACAATGCCCTGTGCTAAGGTCTTTACAAGATTTTTCTCATTTAACCCTCACAACGATTCTTTGAGAGAGGTGCTATCGAGAGCCCCGTTTTACAGATGCAGAAAATAAAGCTAGAGAGATTAAGTAGTTTATTCAAGGCCATGTGGCAAGCCCATTGCAGAAGGATGATTCAAAGGAGACTCAGACCCATGCACTATATTCATCTAAATGCTATTATCTCCTTCCTCAGAGTATAGTAATACCCCTACACTGTAGCGCACACCACAGTTTAAACGTGACAAGCACAGTGGAGATGCAGAGCAACTAGAGTTCCCATACTTTTCTGAAGGGAATATAAAATTATACAACTGCTTTGGAAAACTAGCAATTTCTGAGAAAGTTAAACACACACCTACCCTATGACCTGGCCATTCTACTCCTAGGTTATTTACCCAAGAGAAATGGAAACACATTTACAGAAATGAAAACACTTCTACAAAAATGTTCATAGTAGCTTTTTTCATAATAACCCCAAATTGGAAATAACCCAAGGGTTCATAAATAAGAGATAAATGGATAAACAAACTGTGGTATAGCCATACAATGGAACACTACTCAACAGTAAAAGGAAACAAACTGCTGACTGCTGCATCCGTATAAGTGGATCTCAGAAACCGCTACGTCAACTGAAAGCCCAACATAAAAGAATACATATTATGAGATTCTATTTATATCAAATTCAAGAGCAGGCAAAGCTAATCTATGGTGATATAGGTGAGAATGATTGTTCCTTGGAAATTTTGACCAGGAAAGGGTACAGAAAACTTTTTGGGGTGCCCAAAATATTCTATATCTTGAGCTGAGTGGCAACACAGGAGTACACATATGCAAAAATGTATTTAGCTGTACGCTAAAGATGTGTTCATTTTACTGGATTAACTTGGTAACAAGATCAATAAATTAAAATTAAGGAAAAAGTGAGTCACGTCTATTATTCCATCTGAACCTTGCTACAACCTAGGGGTAGGCAGGGCAGAGTTTATTATCATCATGTATCCTGTGGGAAACCTAAGCTCCAAGGGGGTTAATTGACTTACCCAAGGCCAGTAAGGACATAGTGGTAGACCACAGCCTACATGCAAGTCTTCTGAAATTGAAGATAGTGCTTTCTAGTTCAAGAAAGCCTCTTCATATACTCTAATAAAGAGCTATCCAAACAAGTCCTTAAATGGACATTACTGCCAACTTCCCGAATTGAAATTGGAATGAATCCCACACTCTCATTAATCAGCAGCAGCTGACTATCAGACGACATTGTGAAGGTGGTAGGTTTTTTAAAACATCTGGTTGTTTTATTTGTTATTAAACATACTGACTGTTGAGTGAAAAAAAAACCCATCCTACACATCTCTCCATTGCTGCTGTTTAAAAACAGCTTTGCCGACACCTATCAACTTTGTTTATGTCAAATTGCGCAATTTGTCACTGATGCTGAATTTGCCAAAAGAAAAGTGAATTTGATTGACAAGGCCCCAGGGCTTCTCTCTCTTCCTTTTCAACATTCCAGATGTTTAAAAAAGTTGGATCCACCCCCAGAAAGGCTCATCTGTGGGTGAAAAACGTACCAAAGGAGCTTGGGGGGATATCGTTTCAGTTTTTGTAGAAACTTTGCCTCCAAGAGACCCCATCTTCTTGATTGGTTCAAATTACCCTCCAATTTCAATTGCTGCCTTTCAATGGAGCCATCTGTTTCAAGGCCCATCTGTCAAGGGCTCTGTTATGGTTGATTATTAAATGTATTTGCAGCTGGAGTTTCAAGGAAAAAAAACTTAAATGACAAAAGAAAAGTGTCCCCAAGAGTGAAAGTGGAAAATGGAAATAGACTTATAACTATTACCACTCTAGAAATCAGAGGACTTAATCCTCCTCTGCAAACCTAGGAGAAAATTAGTATCAGCAAACAAGGATGGAGAAGAGTAGTGAACGTGTCTGGCTTTGGGGCCTCCCAACATCAGTTCTGCCTTCTTTGGTAACAATACCAAGAACATTATTATTATAACAATACCAAGAACACCCCCCACCCCGTTTACTTTGGGGGGATTTACTTCTTTCACATTGCAGGTATTCTTATAAGGATAATAATAACCTACCATGGGCTGTGCCTGGTGGCTCATGCCTATAATCCCAGCACTTTGGGAGGCCGAGGCAGAAGGATAGCTTGAAACCAGGAGTTCAAGACCAGCCTGGGCAACAGAGCGAGCCCCTGTCTCTATAAAAAATTTTAAAAATTATCTGGGTGTGGTGGCGCACCTAGAGTCCTAGTTACTGGGGAGGCTGAGGCAGGAGGATCACTTGAGCCCAGGAGTTCAAGGTCACAGTGAACTAAGATTGGGCCACTGCACTCCAGCCTGGGTAACAGAGTGAGACCCTCCCTTAAAATAATAATAATAATAATAAAATAACCTACCATGAAAGGTTGTTACGAGGATTGAGTTAGTTCATACATGTTAAGGACTTAGAGCAGAGCCTTGCATATAGTAAGTGCTCAATAAGTGTTAACTGTTTTTATTTCTGGCATGGCTTGTTGCCACAATACTCTAGAATTGAGTAGAGGTGTCCCCACCGCACTAGGACAAAGGTGCCAAGTACCCTTACTGCATGTGCCCAGTGACTGAAAGAAACACAATAATCTGAGAAGAACAGGAATAACTTCTGTGCTGGGGGTCTGAGTGGGCTTGGCTTGGCCCATTGGTTCATTATACCTGCTGACAACAATGACAGGATTGGAGGATCTATTGAAATCTCTTTTAGCAAAGAGGGCTTTTTGCTCCCTGCCTTCCATTCAGCAAGCTGGGAGCACGGGAGTTCAAGCATCCAGAATTGCTCCTTCCTGGAGAGCAAGGTTAGGATTACTTATCTTTGTCTAGCAAATAGTCTTAAAGCCACATTTTAATTGGTATAATTGGTATATATTGAATAAACATTTCTTACTTCTCTGGGATAATGAACAGTGGAGAACCCTATTATAATAAAGGGAAAGTTAGGGAAAGAAACCTGATTTGCTGGACACTTTTTTTTCCTTTTTTAAGAGATGGGGTCTTGCTCTGTTGCCAAGGCTGGAGTGCAGTGGTGTCATCATAGCTCACTGCAACCTCAAACTCCTGGGCTCAAGCGATCCTCCTGCCTTAGCCTCCTGAGTAGCTGGGACTATACAGGTTCACGCCACCATGTCCAGCTAATTTTTTCTTTTTGTAGAGACGGGGTCTTGCTATGTCAGCCCAGGCTGATATTGAACTCCTGGCCTCAAGTGGGAGGCCTCAGCCTCCCAAGTCACTGGGATTACAGGCTAGACACTTTTTTTTAAATGCCATTTAATTTAATCCTTCCAGCAATCCCTCAAATTATCCCCATTTTTCAGAGGAGGAAAAGAGGTTCAGCTAAGGAAGTTGCCCAGGGTCATGTAGCTAAGGAACAAAAAAGGATTTGAACTCAGGCTGGTCTAACTGCAGCCAAGTCTTGCCACTATACCACTCTGTTTTTAGAATTAATATTGGGGAATGAAGGGCTGCTGTTTAAAGAGACAAGTTGAGCCACACATTCCACATGGGTTTGCCCCACTATCTAGGGACTAGGGTGAGACAAGAAAGGTACCCAGGATGTTAACACTTAAGACAGCGCTCACTCTCAGGGCTGTGCAAGTGCAGGGGTGGCCACCAAGAGGGAACACTCCAGTAAGTGTCATGCCTGAGGCACCTCACTTGCCTTACCCTAGTCGTGCAGGCACACCCAGCTGTGATTGGGGGAACAGGATTTCACCTTTGCCCTCTGAGGTCCTTCATTCCCTGGTCTCCCTGTACCATTGTGGTTCCCAGGCATTCCCACAATACCCCAGGCAAAAAGTCTGCCTGTGACCTATTTGGAATGGTTGGCAAGTCTTTGCCTTCTGAATCTCAGATCCATCATGTGTCAAGTAGAGTCAATAATGTTTGTCCAACCCACCTGGCAGGATGCAATGGGGCTCCATGGAAAGATGTGCATGGAAGTACTTTGAAACCTCCAGAAGCTGTAGGAATGTTCCCAGTTCCTAAACTTCTTTCCAGATAAGGTGTGACAGAGTAAGTTTCTGAGAAATGAATTGGTGTCTGGTTTTTGTTTGGTTTTTCTTTGTGCTTTTTTTGGTCAGCATCTGCTATGGTTTGAATGTTTGTGTCCCCTCCAAAATTCATGTTGAAATTTAATCTCTAGTGCAACATTATTAAGGGGTGAGGACCTTATAAGGTGATTAGGCTATGAGGGCTCATGAATGGAATGAGCAGCCTTACAAAAGGGAAATAGCTAGGGGTTTTTTTTTGCCCTTCCACCTTCTGTCATGTGAGGACACAGCATTCAAGGCACCATCTTGGAGCAGAGACCAGACTTTCACCACACACCAAATCTGCCAGCACCTTGATCTTGGACTTCCCAGCCTCCAGAACCGTGGGGAATAAATTCCTGTTATTTATAAATTACCCAGTTTGTAATATCCAGTTATAGCAGCACAAACAGACTAAGACAGCATTAATAAACCAAAAAATGAAAAGTTAATTTTCCCTCTCCCCTCACAGGAAGAGCAGCCAAGGGTAGTGATTAGTATTCAGTTCAGCTGCACAAAACAAAAAACAATAATAATAACAACACCAACACCTAGTGGCTTGAACAAGATAGGACATTATTCTGTCACATTAAGAGAAGTTTGAACAGAAGCCATCCAGACCAGGCAGTGGCTCCATAGTTATCAAGGACCCAGGCTCCTACATTACTGCTCTACCATGCTTAGCATCCTGCCTCCATCTCCAAGATGATTGCTTAAGCTCCAGCCTTTATGCCCATGTTCCAGCCAGTAGGAAGGAGGGCAAAGACCCGAAGGAGGTCCCCATCCCTTTTAAGGATACATTCCTAAAGTTTTACCTCCACCTCTACTTACCAATCATTGGGCAGAACTTAGTCAAATGGCCACTCCTGGCTGCAAGGTAGGGTGGGAAATGTAGTCTTAGCTGGATGTCCATGTCCCAGGTACTTGTTGGTTCTTATTACTAAGAAGAAGAAGGGATAGATAGTGGGGCAAACCCATTGTCTCCGACCCACCATATCTTGGGTTTTTAAGTTCTGTTCCTTGTTCCATGTGGCCAGGTATGTGTGTGTGTATATTCACATGCATGTGTGTTAGGGAAAATGGTGCCAGCAGGGAGGGATAACCCAATGATGCATCATTACCTGAGGCCAGTGGATGTCAAATTTTAGTGCACAATAGAATTACCTGAGAAGTTTGTTAAAAATATAAATTGTCAGTAGGCAAATATTCTTAGACAGAAAACTAGCACTGAGCAAAAGAGAAAAAACAATAAACTGATCATCAACAATTAAAATTTCTGACCATTAAAAGATGCAATTAAGAAAATGAAAAGAGGCAGCCCTCTTGGCACAGTGGGCATGTCAGTGCCCATAATCTGAAGAAAATGAAAGAGTAAGCCACAGACTTAAAGGACATTTTCTCAATACATATACATGACAAAGGACACATATTCAAAATATATAAGGAAGTTCTGCAGAATAATAATTAAAAATACAGCTCAATTTTTTAAATGGGCAAAAGATTTGAATAGGCACTTCATGAAAGAGGATATAAAAATACCAATGAATACATGAAAAAATAGTCAACATCGTTAGTCACCAGGGAAATCTAAATTAAAACCACAATGAGATACCACTAGAATGGCTACAATTCACACCCACGGTTTAAACGCCTGACAATACCAAATGTTGGCTGGAACTTGTAGCAACTGGAATTCTCATATCCTGCCAGTGGGGGGTGTAAAATGCTAAATCACTTTAGAAAACAGTTTGGCAGATTCTAATAAAACCCCAGTGATTGTACTCCTTGGTATCTACCCAAGAGAAGTAAAAGTAAAATTCCACAAATTTTAATCTTGTGCTAAGACTTGAGCAAGAATGTCCATAGTGGCTTTATTCATAATACCCTAAACTGGAAACAACCTAAATGCCCATCAAAGCAGAATAGATAAACAAACTATGGAATATGCATACTACTTAAAAATATAAAGGAACAAGCTACGGATACATGCAACAATATGGATGGATTTCAAAAATACTGGGCTGAATAAAAGAAGCTAGAACAAAGAACTGCACACTGTATGATTCCATTTATATGAAGTTCATAAACAGCCAAAATTAACATGGCATTGAAATCGCAACAGTGGTTGCCTGGTGGGGGAGCGGTGGGGTATTGGACGGCAGGCAGAACGGGGGAAATTTCTAGGATGATGGATGATATGTTCTATATCTTGGCTGAGGTATGGGTTACATGGGGGTGTACGTTTGTCAAAACTCATCAAACTGTATGGTTAAGATTTGTGCATTTTACTGAATGTAAATGTAATTTTACTTCAAAAACTCACTGTGTGTGTATGAATTGCTAGTCCTGAGGTCAGAAGTTCTGGTTCATGGGACAGGGGAATTGACATTTTTTGGCATTTTTTGGCCCAGGAATTGGCATTTTTACCACCCTCCCCCCAGGGTATTCTGATGCAGGTAGACAGGACAGATGGTGGTTTCTCATGCTGGGGAGGGAGGTGTGGAGGCATGTGGCTCTGAAGGGAGTGGTTCCCTGAGATCTGGAGGTCAGGGGTGCAGGTGGAGAGACGGGCCTGGATCTGCTGCACACAGTGCCCTGGAGGGAGTTCTCAGGTAGAGGCGGTGTCATATCCAGAGACACTGGCACCTAATGCTGGGGCCTTGGGGGAGAAAGCAGGGCCCCGTCATGGAGGTCTGTGGTCAGTGGTGAGGGCAGCTGGGAGGGCACCTGTGTGGCCTGCCAAGAGCTGCTGAGGCCGATGGCCAGTGGAAGCCCAGCCCTGTGAGCGGCCTTGTGCAGCAGGAGGCCCAGTGACACTGGTGTCCAGGCCTAGCAACCACAATCATAGCTAACATTTACTGAGCCCTTCATAAATGCTGAGAGTTTTACATGTATCTATTCATTTCATCATCCCCATTTTATAGACGAGAAAACTGAGAGACACCTGGGGGGATTAAGCAACTTGCCAAGCTCACACAGCTAGTACCGGAGCCAGGATCTGAACCCAGACAGTCCAGTTCCAGGGTGTACATCCTTCCTCTCTCAGCTGGTTTTCCCCCTCGACTGCCTCCCAGTACCCTCACTTTTCTGAACATTGGACCAATTGTTGTTGTTGGAGGTAGAGAATGGAACCTCAAACTATGATTGAGGATAGAAGAAGAAGATAATGAAGTTGGATTTCTTGAAGCCTCGGCAGGTGGGAAGCCACAACCCCCTGCAGGGCCAGCCAGGTCTGTAAAGGAATGAGGTGTCAGGTGTGATGCATTAGGGAATGGTGGACTGTGGCACGCTTTAAAGGGGATAGCCATTACTGAGATGGTCCCACTGGGGCCGCATGGGAACACTGGCCTGGTGCTCCTGGAGACCCAGATTTTTAAATATTTTGATTTTGATAGTCCACATTCCCGAAAAATGAAACGTGTTTGTGGGTGTGGTGCAGCCCAGGGTGACTGCAATGTCTGCTCTCCTCTCCCTGCCCTCCTGCCTGCGTGCACCCATCCTTCCTGAAAGCAGCAGCTCCATCCCAGGCGCTAACCATCCCCTCCTCAGCAGCTCCCAAGGCCCATAAATCTGCCAAAGTTTGGGATCATCTCCCCTCTGCCTTCCCCTTTGTCTCCTGCTGCCTTTCTATTGACTGATTTTTTTTGTTTGTTTCTTTTTAAAATTCCACTTGGGCCACCCGTCATATGACCCAGTCTTTCATCTCATTCCATATCTAGCCTGGGCTTGGGCGTTTGTGGGCTCTGCAGCCAGATATGAAAAGAAAACAGATTCATTTCCTGCTGCTTGCCTCTCCAAGCCCAAATCTCCCAGTTTAATCCAAGAGCTCTGAAGATGCCTTCACCTCACAGATGCTTCTCAGGAAACCTCGCTCATAAACAGATGTCAGCAAGGGTCTCACCATGCAGGACGTGGGCAGGTGGGCGTTCCAGATCCCTTCGCCAGCTGTCACTTCCCCCCAGCTGCTGCCAGTGCACCCCCCAAGGATGCCTGTCAGGTTACACCCCACCCCTGGGGCAGCCGGTGCCTGGCAACAGAACAGAACCCCCTTGCCTCACAGCAGGACAATTCAGTGATAAGAGTTTTGCTTCAGAGCACCCTGGGTAGATGGATAAGGCTGAGGCTTTCCTCTTCTGTATTCTGCTTCCCTCCCTCGTCCAATAAGTCATGTGCACCCGAATCTCTATCGCCTGCTCTGCAACTGAGAAGCCCAGACATAAGACAACTCCCTAGAACACTGTGGTGGGAGAGGGGCTGTCTGGGGGCAAAGAGGGGCAGCCCTGGGCTAAGTAGGGAGCAGGGCAAAATCTCACACAGAATGGCAAAACACTCCTGTATGCTTGTTACCAAGGTGAGATGCTTAAATCCTACTGTCAAAGGGAAAAATAAACAAACTTAACTTTCCAAAAATAAGGAACAGGCTCAGGAAATTATGGAACATGGCCAGATGCGGTGGCTCAGGCCTGTAATCCTAGCACTCTGGGAGGCCAAGGCAGGAGGATTGCTTGAGCTCAGGAGTTTGAGACCAGCCTGAGCTAGAGTGAGACCCCATCTCTACTAAAAATAGAAAAAAATTAGCCAGGCGTGGTGGTGGGCACCTGTAGTCCCAGCCACTGGGGAGGCCGAGGGAGGAGGACTGCTTGAGCCCGAGAGTTGGAGGTTGCAGTGAGCTGTGATGACGCCACTGCACTCCTCACTGGGACGACAAAGTAAGACCCTGTTTCAAAAAAAAAAAAAAACCTGCCCTCATGGACTGTGCAGTGATCTGTTAGAGGAGGTAAACAACAAATAAAATCCAAGGACATCAAATATTAATAAAATATGGAGGTTAGATAATGACAGATGCTCAAGGAAAAAACAAAGCTGGAAGGGGGGTAGGGTAAGACAGGGGGCTGAGTGAGGGCTTGAGAGAGGCGAGGGAAGGAGCTAGTCTGACCGAGCATCCCAGGGTGGGGACAGGAAGTGCAAAAGCCGTGAGGCACGACCATTCTTAGTGATGTTGAGGAACAGGATGAGGCAAATGTGGCTGGTGGGAGGGACTCCTGTAGGGCCTTGTGGGCCAACATAAGGACTTTGGCTTCTACTCCAAGAGAAATGGTAAGTCATTAAAGGGTTTGGAACTGAGAAGTGACATGTTCTACCAGAATGAATCCAATTTCTGTGTTGAAAATAGATCAGAGTTCTGGCTGCACTCACCTGAAGTATCTCCAAGCCTCTTGAAACTTCATTACTATTGCTATTAAATATAGACAGTCCCCATCTTAAGATGGTTTGACTTACGATTTTCCAATTTTACAATAGTACTAAACCATGCAGTAGAAACTGCACTTTGAAAACCCATACAACCATTCTGTTTTTCAGTCTCAGTACAGTATTCAATAAATTACATGATATATTCAACATCTTATTATAAAATAGGTTTTGTGTTAAATGATTTTGCCCAGCTGTAGGATAATGTTAGCATTCTGAGCACGGTTAAGGTAGGCTAGGCTAAGCTATGATGTTCAGGAGGTTAGGTGTATTAAATGCATTTTTGACTTATGATCTTTTCAACTTACAATGGATTTATCAGAACATAGCCCTATTGTAAGTCAAGGAGCATCTGTATCATTCATTTTAATAACAGCTTCTTTTTTTTTTCTTTTTCTGGGACAGGGAAAACGTTTTTTAAATTATAAATTCAATCCATTTGGTGTATTTCAAAGGTGCAATACTTTTCTTCATTTATCAGTGAAAGTTGTTTTCCAAAAAAATCAGCAAATGGCAAACAAATTTCCTTGAAAGTCACAGTCATATATATAGTGCCTCCTAGAAAAGAGAGGGGACAAGACAGGTTCCACCCACTTTCATGAGTTTCATCAAATACTGGATCTACTCAAGGGTGGAGAGAAAAGGTAACTTTCAAAAAGGAATGTGTTACTAAATGAGGCATTTACTGTGCTCCTTCCTAAAAACACCAGAGGAGGAACATGTTTTCTAAACTAGATCAAGGAAGTGGAATGTGGAATCAATTTGCTCCTCCCGTTAAGAGCTGTCCGCTGGTTAAAGGATTTTAAAAAACAAGAGTAAAAAACAAACCCCCACACACTCCCCCCAAAGACAGAGGAAAAAAAAAAAAAACCACTAAGATGTCCCAGATTACTCTCCAGAGTAGAACCAGGGAGCAGCTTTAACACTTTGAATTAGTCTATTACAGAGTCATCACAAGCATGCCTTGCTTTAAAAAAAACAAAGAAAAAAACAAAACTTTTTTTTGAAATAATAAAACAAAAACTAGTACTGATCACTTGTCTGACGATACACAGTTATTCAAAATTAACTAGTATTGGGAGGGGGAGAGGAGCCACACCTAGGAGCCTTGCCTCACATGAGTACATGTGAGTAGGTGCAGGGCATTTGTCATTATTGCAAAAATGAATTTTAATTTTTAATCTTTAGTTTGATTTCAACATTGCTTTTAGTATGATGCCGACACCAGCTGTGCGGAAAGGTCTCTGGAGAGATGTTCATAGCAGTACACACCTGCAACTATTCTTCAGTTCTGGTGGTTCCAGGGCAGCCACCATTGCTTCGTCAAATACATCCTTCAGGCCTTTCTGTGTGAGTGTGGAACACTCCACATACTCGACAGCCTTCAGATCATAGGCCAGCTTTTCAGCCATCTCTGGGCTGACAGGCTCCTGTTTGTTTTTGGCAAGTTTCTCAATAGCGGAGGGGTCATCTCTGAGATCAATTTGGGTCTCAACAAGTGAGAACGGAGTCTTTGGGCAGTGGTGAGTTATCTAAGGCATCCACTTTTCTTTTACATTTTCAAATGAGGACGGAGAGACCACTGAGAAACAGAGTAGACAGGCATCTGTTTGTGGATAACTCAGGGCTGTAATCCATCATAATGCTCTTGCCCTGCAGTGTCAAAAAGTCCAAGAGTATATGGCTCTCCACCAATCATAACTGGGACTGCAGAGTTGTCAAAAACAGTCAGTACATACTCGAAGGGAAATTTGTTTGTTGCATAGACTATCAGGAGACACGTTTTACCAACGGCACCATCTCCCAAAACGATGCACTTAATTGTCTGCATTGCTGAAATAGTTTTGTATCCACATTAAATATTTCAAATCTGATGTTTACCTCAGCTTCTCCACTGGGGCATTGGCAGCAATCAGAACTTGGCTTCTGCTCAAGCCTGAGCCCTGAAAAACCATTTTATCTGGGCTCAGGTGACAGAAAGGCAGCCCAAGTCTGAAAACTGAGTCTCAGGAAGACTGATCGCCAAGGTCAGCCAGCACCCTGAGTCACCATAGCAACAGCTCTGACACCGAGGTTCTGACACAGAGGTTCCTTGCTCCTAACAGTCTGCTGGAAGGTTCCACCTTAGGCTTATTGCATCAATTTTTGTCTGTTTCTTATGATGAGACAAATTTGGAAAACACTGCTTTGATGTAATATAAGATGCCCCGATTTTATGACACCCTGAATGTGTCTATCTCCAAGTATACTAGGAAATTCTCAAAAATATCCTCACGAAATGAATTCAAATGCACTTGATCACAAATTATAAACACATTCCAACTAGAACATTTAGCAGCAGAAAAGGGAGGAAAGATGGGGGCAGATTGGATGTCCTAAAGTTCAAACTAAGATAGGCCTGAGGAAAATTGGCGAGTCACTGCTTATTCCAGCTCTTACTAACTCCAAACTATTTTTGCAAGGGCCTGTCTATACACCTCTCACACTATCTGAGCTGTGAGCCCCAGAACTGCTTTCTAGCATCTAAGTAAAGCAAGTCTAATTAATTGTCTTAACCTTTTGATATGCTGGTTAGTCGATGGTGACCCTGAATTGGGATTTCTCTCAGCTTGCAATAAAGAGAAATGACCACCAGGTGGCAGAAAACATCCAGTAAGCGAAGTCAATCCCCTCTCAAACTGTGAAGTGCTCAGATGGCAAATTTGAACAGAAGAGCTGGGATCTGTGACACTGGGGTGGGTACGTAGAATTCTGGGTAACCATAGCTAAATTATGTTGTTGATTTTTTTTTTAACGTGTCCAGTTTTCAATCTGCCTAGGATCCCCCCACCCTTATCTGGGATTTTGATTTTAAGAAAGTACTTACGTGACAAACCAATCAATGAATTAAACCACAGTTCTCAATTGGTACTGGGGATTATTTTGCCTCCCAGGGGACATTTGGCAATATCTAGAAATATTTTTGGTTGTCCCAGTTAGGGGCATGCTACTGGCATCTAGTAGGTTGAGGCCAAGGGTGCTGGCAAACATCCTACAACGGACAGGACATGATACGACAAAAAATTACCTGAACTTCTACATTGATGGTGCCAAGGTTGAGACACCCTGGATTAAACCAACAAACCACAAAGTCCTGCCCCTGATGATGTGAGACCAGAGAACCCTGTGTCTCTGTAGCCCGCCCCGGCCTCAGGTCTGGCAGGGGGAATCACTCTAATGCTGCCACAGTGGATTGTAGAGGAGCCCTAGAAAATATTATAAGGCAGCATCACTGTCCGAACTGACAGCCTGTGGGGTTGAAATCTCACATGGTTACAGGGCCAGGGAGGTCATATAAAGGGGTGAAGTGGGCAGGTGGGAGATGAAATGGGAAGCAGTAAGAACTGTGGCAAGTTGGAGAAAGTGGTTCCAAAGGGACAGCAACCACTGTCCCAGCTCATTGCTGCTATGCAGGAAAATGGGCCCAGCGTTGCCGTACTTTCAGCCTTGGGGAATGAAAGGGGGTGACATTTGGGCCATTCCTTGAAAGATGAGCCCAATTTTGCTAGGTGGAGGGGCAATAAGTAGGAATTAGCATTTCAAACAGGGATGTTCCAACCGGGAATTGCAAATTAGCCAAATGTGGCCCTCTGACTTTTCTTTGGTCCACACAATCTGTTTTTCTCTTTTTCCCTCTTTTAATGCAATTTTTTATTGTAGCAAAATATGCATACCATAGAATTTACCATTTTAACCCCTTTTAAGTATAGGATCCAGTGGGCGGCATTAAGTACATCCACAATGTTGTGTAACCATCACCACCATCTATTTCCAGAACGTTTTCATCATCCCAAATAGTAACTGTGTACCATTAAAGCATAAAGCCCCATTCTCCTCTCCCCCTAACCCCTGGTAACCTCTATTCTATTTTCTGTCTCCATGAATTTGCTGCTTCTAGCTACTTCATATAAGTGGAATCATACAATATTTGTCTTTTTGTGCCTGGCTTATTTTAGTTAACATAGTGTTTTCAAGGTTCCACACAATCTTTTTAAAACCTGAATATTTTACATAAAAATCTGGGTTTCTGGCTTGTCCTAAAAAATTGCAATATTTGAGTGGCCTAAGAATGGTTTCACATTTTCAAAGGGTTTTTTTAAAAAGGAGGAGGAAGAGGAGGTGGAGAAGGAGGAGAAGGACACGCAACTGAGACTCTATGTGGCCCACAAAGCCTAAAATAATTACTCTCTGGCCCTCTGCAGAAAAATTTTGCAGACCCCTGGTATACATAATAATAAAATATAGTACAGCAACTAGGAACTGATAAGTTTTGAATATTTATTAACTTTATTTTTCATATAATTTATTTAATAATTGTAAGTTTATATAATTTTTCACAATGGCTGGGTTTTAAATTTACAAAATTCCTGAAAATTTAACAATTGACTCTTATGAGCCAGTACCAGCTGGCTCCAGATCCACTGTTTATCTCCCCAATTATTTAAAAATCCTTTAATATCTCTTAATAAAGTTTTATGATTTTCCCTGTGACAATTTTGAACGTTATTTGTTAGATTTATTCCTGGGCACTTGATGTTTTCTAATAATGTTGTACATGATGCTTACTCTTTAATTACATTTTTTAGTTGTTTTTTGCTGGTATATAGAAATACAACCAATTTTTGTATATACACAGTCACTTTGTTAAACTCTCCTCTTATTTCTAACAATTTAAATGTAGATTCTTTTGTATTTCTATGTACATGAAGACATTACCTGCAAATAATGACATTTTATTTCTTTCTTTCCAATTATTATGGTTATAATCTCTTCTTTTTTTATTCCACTGACTGGGACCTCCAACAGAATGTGGAGTACAAGAGGTGACAGTGGGCATCCTCGTCTCATTCCTGGTTTTAAAGGGAATTGCTCTAGGTTTTCTGGCTTGATTTGTTTTTTTTTTTTTCATGAATATGCTCTCCCAGGTATAACAGTAATCAGCTCACTGTCTCAGCTCCAGATTGACCCTTCTTTTCCTGCTCTTCGATCACAGAGGAGGCTTTTGTAAATATTTCTCCTTGGCCCTTTGAAGTGAGATTAAGCATCAGGAGAAGGTGCTGGAGGGACATTGGAGGGGGAAGGCGTTTTCTCTTCCTGGTTGCTGTGTGCCTTCTTTGACAGGCTCCTGTAGAGCACTTTTCTCAGCACACAATTTCTGTAGAGTACAGTTTCTTCAGCACCCACTCCTACACAGCATGGTTTCTCCAGCACTAGGCTCCTGTAGAGGAGGATGTTATGGACTGAATGTGGTATGTCCCCTGCCCCCAAATTCATATGTAGAAGCTTTAACCCCTAATATGATGGCATTTGGAGATGGAACCTTTAGAAGGTATTAATAATCAGGGTTATATGAGATCATGAGGGTGGGGCCCCCATGATGAGATTAGCGCCCTTATAAGAAGAGCTATCAGAGTGCTTTCTCTCTCTCTCTCTCTCTCTCTCTCTCTCCCCTCTGCTCTCTTCCTCTCTCTCTCTCCACATACACTGAGGAAAAGGAATGTGAGGACACAGCGTGACGATTGCTGTCTACAAGCCAGGAAAAGAGCCCTCATCAGAACCCAACCACACTGGCAACCTGATCTCAAACCTCTGGCCTCTCGAACTGTAAGAAAATAAATTTCTGTTCTTTAAGCCACCCAGTCTATGGTATTTTGTTACAGCATCCAGAGCTGACTAACACAGGTGGCTTTTCCAGCTCCCAGGTTCTGTCGCGTGGTGTCTGGCAGTGCCCAGCAGCCAGCAGCTTCCCCTGCCATATCCTCTCAAGCAACTTTGCAGCAAGTTTCAAGGTACAACACCATTCTGTGGACAGCAGCTTTCCCTTGCATCCCAAATGGCAGATTTCCAGCAAGGCACTTCAGTGACTTCCCCATGGAACACCAAGCCAGGGCTGGGCCCTCTCTGGCAAGGTCTGCATCCCAGCCCTGGGGTGAAGTGGCTCTGGCTCTTCCTCGAGTGCTCTAGCTCAGCCCTGAGATAGTGGCTGCTCCCTGTATCTGCTATTCCTGCATCCTTCAGAGTTTTCTTTATGCTCACTATCAATTCGCTGTTGCTCCAATCTCCTTTTAAGTCTTTACAGTAAATTTTATAGTAAACTTTCTCTGTTCAAAATACTGTGTGGTTCCTGTCTCCTGATTGGACCCTGACTGATTGATCAAGTTAAGGAAATTACCTTCTAATTTACTAAGAATCTTTATCATGAATGGTTCTTGAACTTTATCAAATAGTTTTTTTTTGTATCTATTGATATAATAGTATGGTTTCTCTCTTTAACTCTTCTAATGTGATAACTAATATTTATTTACCTCATCATATTAAACTTTCTTTGCATACCTAGAAAACTTGGTCATAGTGTATTTTTCATGCATTGTTGGATTAGATTTTTAAAATATCATATGAAACATTTTGTAACCATATTCATGTGTGAAATGGGTTTAATAAGAAGCCTTTAGTTCCTACTCAGGGTAACATTACATACTAATTGGATAATTAGAAATTACTTCTACTGCTTTCTAGGGCTTCCTTCAGTTATCAATATTTCACAGGTCTTATATGACAGAAGTGGCAAGTCAGATTAGTGATGAAAAGGAAAAAAATTCAATAAATGGACCTTACTGCTCACCAGAAAAAACATGAAATTGGATCCCTGTCTCAATACCATGTATAAAAATCCATTCAAGATGGATGAAGGACCTAAGTATCAAACACAAACCTTTAGAAAACATATTTTAGATAGTTTTAGGTATTCCAATATCTTTTAGACCTTGGAGTAGCAAAGCACTCCTTAAACAAGCCACAAAAGAACAGATTATATAATAAAATGTGATAGACTTTACTACTTTAAAAGACCTTTCACCCTTCAAAAGACTCAGTCTGGTTAAGGAAAAAATTCAAGTGTATATAAAGAATGTTTATAATGCAATAAGAATACAAACAACCCATAGTAAAATGAGACAGAAAGTAAAGAAGTACCTTCCAAGAAAAAAAAAAAGATAATCCACAATGATATGGGGTATGTCAAAGGGACACAGGAGCCACCCAAAAGAGCTCCTAATGCCCAAAACTGGAACAATTTGAGGAACAAATGAAAATAGTATTGGATTATAACCCAAAGTATAATATACATGTCCATAATCCATATTGATATAGCTAAATAATTGAATAAATAAATAAATAAAGGAGAAGAAAAAAATCTCCTGTATAGAAGAATTCCGAATAATCAATTTAAATACTTATCCTCAAGGAGCATAAATCCCCATTCTTTAAGTGTGGGCTATACACAGTGAGTTCCTTCCAAAGAACACAGCATGTGGGGGGTGGGTAGGCACAAAAATGAATAACTTCACCATGGAGACACCTGACAAACACTACCTCAGCCAGGTGATCAAGGTCAACATCAGTGGTGATAAGTCATGTTGATAGTATTATACCACTGATGCCATGTGATGAGGAAGGCCCTGTGGTCTTCCTCCCAGAAACCCATAACCCCAGTCTAAGAATGAGAAAAACGTCAGACAAATTCCAGTAGAGGGGTATCCTATAACGTACCGGACTGGTACTCCTCAAAACCGTCAAGGTCATCAAAAGAAGAAAAGTCTGACGAAACTGTCACCACCCAGAGGAACTTATGGAGACACAAAGACTAGATGTAATGTGGTATCTTGGATGGGATTCTAGAGCAGAAAAGGGGCATTAGGTAAAAACTAAGGAAATCTGAATAGAGCATGGACTTTAGTTAATTTTTAAAAATGAGCACGACATAGACAAGCATTTCTATTTCAAGGAAATATTAGTTTACTAAGTATGTAATGTCTGATTTCCTTAAGTACTAAATTTGACAGTTAATATCTCTGACATTTCACTTTGATGCTCTTGCTTTATTTTTATTGTGAAGGTACATCCTCAGCCTTTCAAACACACATTTTGGCTTGTGACTATCTTTCAAATTTTTTTTAAAGCAAGTTTTGTGAGACCATGGATAAGTCAAAATTTGTGTTATTTTCAAATGAGTTCCATCGTGGAACCAATGCAGTGCAGACAGCTCGAAATATCAAAAAAGTGTTTGGGAAGGATGTGGCTAATGAACGCATAGTATGTCAATGGTTTGAGAAGTTCCGATCTGGTGATTTTAATCTTGAAAATGAGCCATGTGGGCAACCTCAGACCAAGGAGGATAATGATGAGCTGAAAGCTGTGGTGGAAGCAAATCCACCTCAATCTACGCGTGAATTAACAGCAAGGTTTGACGTTACCATTCCAACAATATTGGACCATTTGAAACAAATTGGCAAGGTAAAGAAGCTGGATAGATGGGTTCTGCATGAGTTAAACAAGCATCAGAAGAGAATTCATCTTGAAGCTTGCCTTTCTTTGTTGTCATGACATAAAGGTGAACCATTTCTACACCGTATTGTTACATGTGATGAAAAATGGATTCTTTTTGACAATTGCAAGCATTCAGCATAATGGTTGGATAAAGATGAAGTGCCAAAACACAGTCCTAAACCGAATATTCATCAAAAAAAGCTACTGGTGTCTGTTTGGTGGTCCAGCGCTGGTATTATCCACGACAGCTTCATGAAACCTGGTCAGTCGATTATAGCAGATGTCTACTGCAACCAATTGGATGAAATGATGAGGGTGCTTGTGATTAAGCAGCTGAGATTGATCAATAGAGACAGGCCAGTCCTCTTGCAAGACAACGCTCGCCACATGTCGCACAAACAGAAGCTGGACTTGGAAACTCTCTGTCATCCACCATATTCACCAGACCTTGCACCAACTGACTACCACTTCTTCCAGGCTTGGGACCACTTCTTGCAAGGGAAAATATTCAATTCTCAACAAGCAGTGGAAAACATCTTTTGTAATTTCGTTGCCACTCGGTCTCCAGCCTTCTTTTCTGCTAGCATAAACAAGCTACAATTAAGATGGCAAAACTGTATCGATAGTTTAGGTGTATGCTTTGATTAACTGTACTGCTTCTTGTTTAAGATATAATCAATTAAACTTTTGATCCAAAATCAGACATTTCATATTTAATGACCTAATAATATGGTAATAAACAAATGAAGAGATGTTCCACACATCATTGGTGATCAAGAAAATGCAAATTAAAGTCACAATGAGATACCATTTTGTACCCATCTGATTGGCAGAAATCAAAGATTCTGATGTACCAAGAGAAGTTGTGGATCCACAGGCTCTATTACAGCCCTAAGGGCCATGTTGAGGTCCCTGACTTTTACGTGGAGTGAGACAGGGACCAATGGAGGGTTTTGAGCAGAAGATCCCCCTGGCTGCTGGGCTGAGAATAGGCTGCAAGGGGCAAGGGCAGACTGGGGAGACCAGGTTGGAAACTAGGGTAGTCATCTAGGAGAAGCAGATGGTGATTTGGACTTGGTAGCAGTCGGGGCGGTGGGAAGTGGTGGGAGCTGGCTTGATGCCACACTGCCTTCTTTCACCCTATGTTGAATTTATTTGTGTATGTGACTCTCCCCACCTTCAAACCATGGACTGGTGACCCCAGGAGGGCAAGGACTGTCTTATTCATCATTATTAATTAGTCCCTGCCACAGGCCCAGCACAGCGGAAGTAGCCGGGAATGAATAAATGAATAGCACCATCACATGTTCCCTTGCCCCTTTACCCTCTATGGCTCCCTATTATTTGGGAAGTGATCAAACAAGACTTTCTTTCCCATCTCCAGGCCTTTTCTTATCCTGTCCTCTCCTCCAGGAGAGGGGAGGGCCCACACTGGGGTGGGTGTGCTGTGAGGGCAGTCAGGGGTGCTGAGGCCCCTGCACACATACCCTTTTTGGGCTCTTCCCCACTAGGGGAGCTTGCCTTGGGGATTTTGCCTTGACTTTTTCACCTGTTCCAGGGACCCAGCCCTATGTGACCCATTAAGACTCTGAGGAGACATTTCTGACTGTTACAGACTTTGAATCCCTGCCAGGAAAGTGAGTTTTCCCAGGCCTGAGAGTGGCAGGCCCCAAGGGCAGGAAACACCTACCTGCTCAAAGAGAACCTCAGTCAAGGGCGTGTCTCACAGGCCCAGGCAAGAAGGAACATAGCCCTGGGATGGGAGGTGATATCTAGTCACCCCATCCAGTTTTGCTCTCAGAGCCTTAGGCCCTGAGGATCTGGTGAGGACACTTGGTCACAGGGGGTAGTCCTATGATGCAGTAGAGGAAGCCCCCTCACCGCACCAACATCTTCCCCGTCCAAGGATATCTGTCCAGACTCTGGTTGCAAGCAATAAAATTAAGCTAAGTGTCATTTGCTATAAGGGTAAAAGGTGGGGAGCTGTGGGACCAGTCTTGGCAAGAGGGCAGGCACCAAGGAAATGCCATAGGGTTGGGATGTATGATCTGCAGGTTGTGCCTGGTGATAAGTGTCCTTTGAGACTCATTCTACCCCACATCTCAGAGTTCCAGAGGGAACAACCAATTGACTGAGGCTCCCTGGAGAACAAGGGTCTGGCTCTCCAGCTGTTATAGCTGCAGTCAGACCCCTGGCTCTCCCCTCTTACCAATGGGAGCAGAGGGAATTCCCTAAAAGGAAGTTGGAGAGAATGGATGCCAGACAGTCAAACTTAACAAATGCCCATCACAGCCTGGGTCCACCCCTGAAGAGTCACTTCTCTGGATAAAGCATTGCCCTCTCTGTCTGAAGGACCACTTAAGTTGGTGTGAACTGAAGTAAATTCTTAAGCCTTTCAGCTGACTGAATGGACCCCTTCTTGGCCAAGGGGACCCCAGAAAAACCTTAAAGCTGAGTTGCCTGCCAGCCATGAGGAGAAGGGAGGTCAGACTCTACTAATTATGCCCCATCCCTTTTGGAGTTATGCAAGACAAAGCTTAAACCACACCTGCAGGCCACCAATTTACTTAACAGATCACAGTATGTCTTGTCTCTGATTAACAGACATCCTTATCTTAAAACATTCCAAGCCTTTAGACAAAGCTTCACTTCTTTAACCAATTACAAATCAAAGAATGTTTAAACCCACCTATGACCTGTAAGCCCCTGCTTTGAGATGTCCGGCCTTTTCAGACCAAACCAATATACACTTTCCATGTCTTCATTTATGATTTTACATGCAGTTCCTGTCTCCCTAAAATGTGTAAAACCAAACTGTAACCTACCCACAGCAGAACCACTTGCTTAAGACTTCTTGCATGTGTCTCTCCAGCCATGATCACACACATTTGGCTTAGAATAAACCTCTTTATATCATTTTACACAGTTTGGGTTCTTTTCCATTGACATGGGCAAACTCTCCCAGGTTGGGACACAAGATCACGGACCTACTAGTATAGGTTCTGGCTTAGCCCTGCTTGGGTTGGGGGGGGTACCCCAATCCCCAGGATGGAAATGATATATAGGGCAGGCCAGGGAGGTTGGTGATGGGGCCCAGATACATCCCCCAGCTTGCAAGGCCACCTCTGGAATCCCCAGGGGACTCACCCATCGAGTCCTTCCTATCACCCGAGCCTTGCTGACAACACCAGCTTCCCAGCCTCGCCACAGCTTCCTCCCTTGAGGACTCGAGAATCACCGAGTCTGCCTAGGTAGAGGCAGAGGCTTGGAGGAGGGACCTCTGACCCCTGAGAAGCAAAATACCAGCCCACCCTTATAGCATCCCCAAGCCCCTGCTCCCTGCTAAATAGAGGAGTTGTGGGGCCAAAGCACCGAAGTCTGCAGGGGAGGAGGGAGGAGCCAGAGGAGCTGGGGGTGGTAGAGGGGCGCAGGGGGAACTGGACCAGCCTTGCGGACTTCATGGCTTTGCCTGGGACAGGAGGTGGCTGTGGGCCTTCAGCCAGCTAGGGGTGACCCCAGGGATCACCCTGAAAGGGCAACTCTGTAGGTATGGTGATACCAGGGGTGGAGCCAGGTGAGCCTCCCATGGTGCACACACGTGCGTGATTCCAGTTCTCTCCCCACCTCCACTCCTGAGCAGACTTGCTCAGCCACACTTGCAGACAGGCCTGCCGAGAGGCCTCAAATGCCTGCACTACCTCCCCTCTCTTTCCCCACTCAGGGCTTCCACCACCACCCCGACCCCTTCCCTTCCTCCCTCCAACCCTGAAAGCTGAATTCCTCTTTAGAGTAGTTCAATTCTTCCGGAGTATAAGGAAGAGACACACATGGCCTTTAGTGATGGGACACAGGCTATTTGTGGGGTGTGCTGGGTATTTTCCAGACAGCGGGGAGTGGGAGGGAGCTGTAGGTTCAGCATCTGGTTTGGTTCAGGCAATGAGCAGCTGCAGGAGATGAGAGCAGAGAGGAAGTCACCGAATAGACTCCCCAGGCTCCCTCCTCGCTGGGTTGCATGGCAACCTAAAGGTCACAGCTCCCTGTTGGGACACCTTCTCCTACAGCCTCTCTCTCTGGGTTCCAGTGACAGCTAGGCCTGGGCCTGGTCATGCTCTCCTGGGAGTCTTCGCATCTTTTGTTCCTTTCTCTTAATCCTTCCTACTCCTTTGTAAACGATCCCTTTATTAAACTCTCCCCAGTTACTCATTGTTTTCCTGCCAGGACTCTTACTGGTGTAGGAAGAAACTTTACAGTGTGAGTCTCAGGAGTGTGCAGGGCCCTACATCCCACTAGGGAATCTGAAGGTGGCCAGGTACTCCTCCCCACCACTGCCAGCCAGCTGGACTCCCTGAGACTTTGGGTCTTAGGCCAGAGGCAAAGAACTCAATGGACAGTTTAGAATTCATTCACAGTAGTGGTGGCCAATGGCAGAGGTAGGGGTATTTGGGGACAGCAGAAGCAGTGGTGACAGCTATGCAAAGTGCTGCAGCCCAGCCACATTGCTCCTAAGACATGACCTGTTGCCTGGACACCCACAGCGCCTGCCCATTTTCTGAGCTTACATCTCCATCCTTCTGGTCAACGCCATGGGTCCCAAAGCTCCTTCCAATGAATTTGTTTTGCCTAATTTAGCTAGAGTCTATTTCTGCTGCTTGCATCCAGGGAAGCCTGACTGAGACAGAGTTTGCCTTCATAAATTCAAAGAGAGATGAGGAGTCATTGGGACCCCTCTCAGCAGATGTTCAGCCTTTCTGGGTCCCTAGAAAACTGAGATAGTGGTTCTCATGGGAAATCATACGTAGCTTGGTCTAATGGTTCTCATGGCTGCTATTTAGGGTGGATTCTTTACTGTTCTCATGACATAACTCCAGTTAAAGCGTAAGCTCTGGCAGCCCTTTTTTACCCCCGGACCTGCGCCTTGAACTTATACTTCTCAGAGGAGAAAATCTGATTCGTTCTAGTTTCCTTTCATCCAATACCAATCATACATTGGTCAGGGTGCCATGACATCCCCCTCCAGAAGAGTTAACCTCCTACTTGTGCAGCCCACCCATCTGCTCTATCTGTTGTGGTCAAGGTGTGACCATGTGAACGAATGACTGAATGGGGTTTTTTCCTGATCTCTTGGTCAGAATAAATTACATCCTTCCCCCAAGGCGTCCACACCTCCATCTTAGCTTGTCTCACACTCAGCCTATCCTAGTGTGGACTGAGTCCTTCTCTTGAAGGTAGAACTCTTCAGACTCCATGTAGCTCTTTGCCCCAGCTCAGCAGCTGCATCTTGAAGTGGTAAATAATTGCTCCCTGAACTCAGCATCCCTGGGACTTGAGTAAGTCCAGCAAAGGGGTTGGCTCTTATTTTTATATTATCTCCCCTCTCTGTGCCCAGCACAGTGATTTACATAAGTGCTCATTGAAATAAGTAGAGAACATTTATGGATCACCTACTGATTGTCAGGCACTGCACCTGGTCCAGAGGGAGGCAGCAAGTACTGAGCACCTGATGCGTGCCTGGGACCATGCTAGACACATTCAACCTCACAACAACCCTATGGGTAAGCACCATTATTGTCCCCACGTTACATATGAGAAATGTGAGACACAGAGAGGCCACATAACTTGCCTAAGAGGTGGCACTATGTTCTAGCCAAGCAGCCTGGCTCCAGAGCCGACACTCCTAACTGCTTTAGCAAGCTGTTTCATGATGGTGTACTTGGCACTGGAACCTCTGGAACTAAACAAGGTATTCCAATAACAGCCACATCGATGTTTTTTAAATTACTATAAATTAATCTCTCCAGCAGATATCCACCATGGTCACACCCCACCCTATCCCCCAGGGAAGGTGGGGCTCAGGGACGGGGTGATGAGGATGCCACTTCACACATGACCTGGAAAAAAAAAAGCTGCGAGATGAATGACCGTGTTTGTCAGGCCCGGTGAAAACATTGTGTACTGTCCCCTGAGAGGTTTGGCAGCTGCGATTTCTCAAAACAGTGTTGTGAAAGACCAACGGCTGGGTGCATTTGTGACTTTGGAACCGGGGCTTCTAGAGCAAATCTGAGACAAACAGAGTGGTGCCCCCACCACACCCCAGCCCATGCCTTACGAGGTATCTGCCAGACTCTCTCCCCAGGAAACAGCAGCTTGGACACCAGCCCACCCACACTGTGGTGGTATTCCCATAGCGTGAGCCCCTGTGGAGGCTCGGACCTGCCCTCTGAGCCTGGTTTGGTCTCCACGAGGACACTTGCAACACCCTACATGGTAGGCCTGCCTGCCTCTCCCTCCATAGCCAGGCAGGAGCTGGGCATCTCCTGTACCACCAGTACAGGCAGCCACATGTTGGGGAGTTGCTCCAAATACCAACTGGGGTAGAAAATATTTCCTGGCCTTGAGACCGGAGAGGAAATGGCAGAATCCATTTTATTTTGCCAAATGATTCCGTGTGACTGCTTCAGTGAGTTGCAAATTTAGGTTCTTATTAAAAATGTGGGTTCCTTGGGCCCATCTTAGACCTAAAAAAATCAGAATGGGTGCTGAAAGAGGGGGAAGTGGGACACTGGCTTGAGCACTTTTCAGCCTCTCCAAGTGATTCAGCAGTGCAGCCAGGATGGGAGTCCTTCAGATGAATGAGGCATGTGGTCTCTGCCATCCCCTCTCCAAAGGGAACACGGGCTCCTCCCCGCTCACACTGGCACACACTGGCCTTCTTCCTGACCCGTGAGTTCAGCAAGCTCTTCCCACTTGCAGGCCTCTGCTCAAGCTGTGCCCTCTGGCAGGAACGCAGCTCTCGCGTCTCAGTGGCAAGGGCTGTTCATTCAGGCTCACCCCGGCACATTCTCAATCACAGCTATGTTTCTTTTTTTAAGAGACTTCCTGGTCCATAATTATCTGTCTCTTCCCAGCAGTCTGTGAGCTCCATGTTCCCCTCACCACCAAGAACCCCATGCCTAACTGTGTATGCAGCAGGTGCACCATCGGTGGCTGTTGAGTATGACAGATACACAAAAAGGACAAGGACCACCAGTTAACTATCTCTAGAAGGTGGCAGAATACACCCTCTGCCGTAGCTCACAAAGGAGAGGCGAGGCCGGGCAAGATTGCAGGATGCCTTGCGCCCAAGCCACACTTCCATTGTCCCCTGTCCCCACCCTCCTTCAACCAGGGTTCCTCTACAACCCAACTACAACCAAGTGCCAAATACCCAACACTGAACTGGGCACCAGGAGTCAGAATAGTCTAGATGAGTTTATTGTCATTCAAAGATTTCATAGAAAAAGGAATGTAGCAAACGGGTCAGAGTTATATGAAAAAAAATCCAGGTTTGTACATGTCCTTCTATTTACATCTGGGAGCAGGGTTCTCCTGACATCAGGCACAGCAGCTGCACTTGTTTGAGGCCCCTCTGCAGATGCAGCCCTGGGCACACTTGGCACAGCCCACGGGGCAGCAGGAGCAGCAGCCTGGGGAAGGGAGGGGAGAAGAGAAGTCAGAGCAGACTTGACCAGACACCTCCCTGCCCCAACAGCAGGCCTCACATAAGCTCTGCCCCCAGCCCTGGAGGACCGTTAGTTCAGGATGGCATGCTCTGTCTGGAGACAACTGCTAGATATTTAGGGTGAAGGTCTTCCTATGCAAAAGCTGAGCCAAGGACAAGGCAGAAGACTGGAGAGGCAGTGACAGGGTCTATGGAGACAATGGAAGTTCAGTCCCTCAGAACTATACACTGAAATGAGCAAACTCATCAAGCAAAACAGGGGGCAAACCTCTGACAAAGCAGTTCCAGGGAGGGCCAGGGAAGCACTGGGCTGCCTGCACAGGAAAGGGCTGCATCCTTCTGACATGTTCAGAAGCCACATGTGGTCCCCCAAATCATGTGCACTAACTACTTCAGGACCCAGGAAGATTAAGAAGGCCACATCAGGAAACAGGAGACCTAGGTTCAAGTTCTGGCTTAGCCCCTGACACTAGCTGGTGACCTCTCTGGGCCTCAGTTTCCCAGATCTGTAAGGAGAGGCTGGAACTCATCCATTTCTATGGCTCTTTGAGCTTTGATTCTGAATCAGGTGCTAAGGGAAGGGGCTGTGGGGAAGCTGGTCATTGGCCGGCTCCTGTCTGCAGAGTGCTGGGTTCCCTCCTGGGACTCAGCCCAGCCCCAGATTCCCGGGGAGGCCCCACACTCACTCTTCTTGCAGGACGAGCATTTGCACTCTTTGCATGTGCAGGAGCCGGCGCAGGTGCACGAGCCACCTGCAAGGAAGAGAAAGGCAGTGAGCAATGAGCGGGAAGCAGAAGGCGCAGCAGTCGGGCAATTACTCTCCAGCGCCCCCTCCTCTGTGCAGGGCCAGTCCTCAGAGCTCCTTTCCCACTCAGGGCAGAGGGAGAGAAGCCCCGTCTTCTCTCCCCTCATGCTATGCAGGGCAAGTGGCCTCCTGTTTTTATCCCACAAGGAAGGTCCCAGGCTCCAAACACAGCCCAGGAAGACTGAAGAGGCAATGTCCCCTGCCTTCCATCCATTCTGCCTGCTCAGAGCCTGGACAGCAACTGGGGCCCAGATAGCAGCCTCCCCGACCAACCGAGTGATGTGGAGCAGGCCAGTCTGGAGCCTCAGGACTCCCAACTCATGAGAGGCAAACGGGCAGGATCGAAAGGCTCTCAGTAGCTTGGCCAGGAAGAAAGCACTGGATGAACTAAAGGAGTCCACTTAAGCTCAGAACTCAAAATGCGACCTCCTTAAACCCAGGGGCGGTCTGTCCTGCAGCTAGGAAATGGGTAAAGACCAGAAACAGCGTCTCTTACCAGGGGCGCAGGAGCAGTTGGGGTCCATTTCGAGCCGAGGTGAGGCTGCAGTTCCCAAGCGAGAAGCCAAGGAGCGGCGGGACAGATGGAAGACGCGCTGGAGCCCGCAGCGGCCGCTGCCTTTATAGTCGGGGAGGCCCGTGCGCAGAGGCCCCGCCCCCTTGCACCCGCCCCGCCGAGTGGGCGCCGCCCGCGGTCCTGGGCCGGGCTGTGCGCAGCAGGCGGGCCGGGCGCAGGGTCCCGGAGCGCTTGGCTCAGTGCGCACCGCCGGGGCAGCCCCTTTGGCGGCAGCCCCTTTGGCGGCCGCTCACGCGGCACGCGCTGTACGCCCGGCGGTACACCGCGTCCCTGCTGTCCGGCCGGCCCGTCCCAATTTCCCGGTGATTGCCTGCCACCCCGCCCCCGAGAGTTCCGGGAACCCAGCCCCTGGTGGTCGTGGTATCCCCCCACCCCCCTGTGTCCTTTGCCTTTCCTGGACTCCGTGTGCAACCCTAGCCTCGTGCTCACGACCCTAGATCGATGGGAGCGGGTGAGTGCAGCAAGAGAGTTGGGTGCAAACGACTGGCCAAGGATGTGACCTTTGCATTTCCTGACCCTGTCACCAACTCAGACCTTTGGCCACGTTTCTTCTGTAACCAGCAACAAGGGGGACACAGGGAACTGCCTCACTCCCTGCCATTCTACATACCTGAGGGGGATGTGTGGGCACATTCGCCTGGGTCCTCATTTTCATAAAACTCTACGTGGTCTCCCCACAGCCTGGCCGGCCCACCCACTACAGGATGACAATTCTGAGACGGTAGGATGCCCTCAGTAAAGGCATCATTTTAGGTGATATGCAAACCCTGCATTAAATAGGAAAGCAAGAAAGGTGGTTATTTTCCCTTCAGTTTTCCTATAACTGTCCATAACATTTAGTCTGTTAGGCCCTGTTTAATCACTTTCCATCTTTGAACCTTCACAACAACCCTAAAGGGAAATACTATTTATGAACCCGTTTTGCTAATCAGACAAGGACAATACAAGGAGTTTAAGTAACTAGCCTAGGTTCAGAGAGGACTAGGAAGTGGTAGTGAAGTCTGTAAACTTC
Organism: Daubentonia madagascariensis; assembly: GCA_023783475.1. Taxonomy (NCBI): domain Eukaryota; kingdom Metazoa; phylum Chordata; class Mammalia; order Primates; family Daubentoniidae; genus Daubentonia; species Daubentonia madagascariensis. The sequence goes on from JAKFHU010002202.1 coordinate 8,501,175, forward strand.
CCAAGGGAATTCTGAATTCTGTAAGCTTCCCAAGGGAATTCTGAATTCTGTAAGCTTCCCAAGTGAAAGAGGTCAATGATAAGCTTCCCTTTAGCCTGGGTATGTCTTCAACACCTCTCTACTGCTCGAAATCTTTAAAACGATAACAAACATCAAGGTCAATCCTGGAAGCAGAAAAAGTGATACCTAAGGGGGAAATACATACATACACACAAATATATAATTTTATGTCTGCCTTCTATGTTTGGAAATGAAATTGATTGTCTTTTCAGTAGTGGTAATGAGTTTGCTTTTCATATAAATATATCGAAGTAAATATGAATCATTTAAAAGAAAACCATTAAGTAACGTACCAGTGCAGCTGGTAGCAGAAATGGCAGGCATCCTTCCAATCTGTTATGAAGACAGGGACTGTCTTGCTCATGGCTCTATATTTCTGGTGTCAATCCCTATTTTGTGGGAAGAGGGCAGGACCCTCTCTGGGCCACAGGTCGCATGTTCATGTGGCTGATGAGAAAGACACAGGACACACAGCAAGGCACACCAGGCATGACTTACTTGTCCGGGGTAAAAATGTTAACTATGCTATTATCTCAGTGCACTTAGGCTGCCATAACAAAATACCTTAGCTGGAATGATTTATGAACAACGGAAACTTATTGTACACCTCTGGAGGCATGGAGGTCCAAGATCAAGGTCCCAACACATTTGGTGCCTTGTGGGGGCAGCGTTCCTCATAGATGTGCCCTTCTTGCTGGGTGCTCGCATGCTGGAAGGAGTGAACAGGCTCCCTCAGGCCTCTTTTATAAGGGCACTAATCCCATTCATGAGGGCTTTACCCTCATAATCTAGTCACCTCCCAATGCCCCACCTCTTAATAGCAACACATTGGGAATTAGATTTCAACATATGAATTTTGGAGGGACGCAGCATTTAGGCCATAGCAGCTATGAATAATAATAACAAAATAATAGCTAATATGCTAGCCCCCTTGTCATCTACAAGGCACCCTTCTAAGTTCTTTGCATGTATTAATTCATTTACTTCTATGAGTCACACCCTATTACAGTTATACATTGCTTTATGATCAGATGCTGTATGAGAAATGTGTCGTTAGGCAATTTTGTCATTGTTTGAACATCATAGAGTGTACTTAGACAAACCTTGATGGTATAACTTTACTATATGCCTATACAATTTGATGTAGCCTATTGCTCCTAGCTACAAACCTGTACAGCATGTTACTGCACTGACTACTGTAGGCAATTGCAGCACAATGGTAAGTATTTACTTATCTAAACATATCTAAACAGAGAAAAGTTACAGTAAAAATACCATATTATAATGTTATGGGACCAATGTTGTATATGGGGATCCACTGTTGACCAAAATGTCACTATGCAGCTGATGAGTGTATTGTACCCCTTTACAGTGGAGAAGACTGAAACCCAGAGAGGTTTTATCACCCAGGTGTAAGTGACACAGCTGGGATATGTATACATGTAGGCTGAGTGAAGCATCATGCCCTTAACCACAATCATATCTTGCCCTTTCACTTTAAGGATGAGGATGCTGAATTCTGGCACAGAGGCAGCAGTTGGAAGAGCACTGAGCTGGCAGACAGATCCCTTTGCACAGCTCTGTGATCTCTCTGGGCTTCAGTTTCCCAGCTGTCAAGGCAGGGGCACAATTGGGCTAACTAACCAAGGGCCCTCCCAGCTCTGACTGTGGGAGGTAGATCTTAGCATCCAGGGACATCATGATCTGCCGCTGTGGCCAGGGCACCAGGACAGTTGTAGCACAGGTTCATACCTTTACTTCTGAACTGTGTGACCTTGGGCAGCTTCTTAACTCCTCTGGAAGCAGTACACTCTCACCAGCCCCTGCACATTCATATGTCTCTCTGGTTTGTGTGAAGAGCAAATGACTTGAGGGGAAGAAAGGCATTTTCTCTGTCCAAATGCTGGGGCAGTGTCTTATCCTGGAGGGTTTTGTGCAAGAGGTCATCTACACACCCTTGAAACCAGATCAGGAAGATTCCAGTCCCATCCCCAGCTTCCAATCCAGAGTGATGCTTCCAAGCAGATGGGTCTTTCCCAAGGAGCTTGGTGGGAACTGACAGGATTCTCTCTCCAGAAAGTTTGTGGACCAAATGACTATAATGCCACTGTTTATTAAGCCCTGGCCAGTAACAGTTCACTATCACATTTAATCCCTACCTGGAGATTAAATCTCCTTTGTACAAATGAGGAAATGGAGGCTCAGAGAGGTTGAGCAACATGCCAGGCCACACAGCCAGTAAGTAGTGAAGTGGGTTGTGAATCAGGACTGCCTGACACCAAAACTCATGCAGTTGGCCCCGGCTGCCTTCTGAAATTGTCTTTACGCAGAGCACCTGCAGGTAAGCCTTGTCCTGACCCCTGGGCCAAGGAGTCCTCTTCCTCTCTGAATATCAAATAATAATTCCTTCAACAAAGAACTCAAGGGCTAACCATTGCTATAAATAGCAAGTCACCCAGAGCTTTACTCTTTCCTAGTGAACACCATGCACTTTAGAAACTGCATAATATGCCATCACCTCCGCATAGGCACATTGAAAGTACTTCATCTAGAACCAATTATTGTCTACACTCCATCTTGCTGGAATAATGCTGGGCAATTCCCTCCACATCTCTAGTCCCCTTGCTGGATTGAAGTAACCAAGGGCTGGAGTTTGAAGGAGGAGCAGATTTTAGCCTGACCTTGGGAGAAACTTCCAATATTCAGGAGCAAATCCCAACAGGGAGCTCTCAAGGGTAGCAAGAGTCCCATCAGTGACACTGGGCAAGCCAAGACTGATAGGTCCTCATGAGGATGTCCAGGTCAGTGCTGCTGAAGGTGTGTGATCCACACACTGGGGCCAATCTGCAAACTATTTCCAGTCTGCAATGCACACCCTGGAACAAATGTGTAGTGTTTATAATTCTTTGTTTGTTTTTTTTAAGACAGAGTCTCACTCTGTCACCCAGGCTAGAGTATAGTGGCATCATCATAGCTCACTGCAACCTAAAACTCCTGGGCTCAAGCAATCCTCCTACCTCAGCCCCCCAAGTAGCTAGGACTACAGGCGCATGCCATTACGCCTGGCTAATTTTCTATTTTTGGTAGAGACAGGGTCTCACTTTTGCTCAGGCTGGTCTTAAACTCCTGAGCTCAAGTGATCCTCCTGCCTCCGCCTCCCAGAGTGCTAGGATTACGGCCATGAACCATCTCACCCGGCCTCTTTGATTTATTTTATTTTTTATATGTTTATTGGAATTTGCTTGTTGCAGACCAAAAATGGATTTGGTGGGGTTTTTTGCTTCTTTCAGACTAAATCATTTTATCTTACCAAAGCTTAGGTTGTTGATAAATTCCTGTGCTCCTTTATCATCCAGCATAATGCTCTTACATTTTAGCTAAGAAACTGACCTGAGACAGGCAACCTGATTTGCCTTAAGGCACTCAGTGTGTTAGATGGTAAAACACTGTCCTAGCACCTAGGTCTCTGGACTCTCAATGCCATCCCCCCTCCCAGCTCTGTGGTGCATGGGGTCCCTTATTTCCTGGGTGTACAAAGGAAGCCAGAGCCAGAGTCAAGTCAATGACTTTTATTACCGCTCACATATTTTATTTAAAAAAAGGAAACATAGGAAATGGGTTAGGGCAGTATGAAAAAAAAAATCCAGGTTTCTACATGTCCTGTTTACATCTGGGAGCAGGGCTCTCCCAACATCAGGCACAGCAGCTGCACTTGTTTGAGGCCCCTTTGCAGACGCAGCCCTGGGCACACTTGGCACAGCCCACGGGGCAGCAGGAGCAGCAGCCTGGGGAAGGGAGGGGAGAAGAGAAGTCAGAGCAGATCAACGAGGCACCTTCCTGCCCCAACAGGAGGCCTGGCACAACGTCAGCCCCTTAGTTCAGGATGACATGCTCTGTCAGGAGACAACTGCTGGATCACTGGGGTGAGGATCTTCCTAGATAAAAGCTGCCAAGCACCACCTGACCAGGACAGGGCAGAAGAATGGAGGAACAGTGAGAGGACCTATAGGTACAAAGGATGGCCAGCCCCCCAGAACCATACACTGAAGAAAGGAAAGTCTTCAAGTGCCGAGTCTGTGCTTGACAGGCTGGTGCACTCTCTTGGCCTCAGTTTCCCTATTCTAAGAATGAAGGCTGTAAATCAACCATGTCTAAAGCTCTTCCTGAATCAGTTCTAGGGGAAGGGGCTGTGGGGAAGCTGGTCATTGGCCGGCTCCTGTCTGCTGAGCGCTGGGTTCCCTCCTGGGACTCAGCCCAGCCCCAGGTTCCCGGGGAGGCCCCACACTCACTCTTCTTGCAGGACGAGCATTTGCACTCTTTGCATGTGCAGGAGCCGGCGCAGGTGCACGAGCCACCTGCAAGGAAGAGAAAGGCAGTGAGCAACAAGTATGATGCAGAAGATAACAGCAGGTGGTCAACAAATGCTCCAGCTGAGGGCAAGGCTAGACCTGGTTGCTCCTGTCGCACTCACGGAACAATGAACTGTAACCTCACTTCTCTCCCCACAGGCTACGATGACCCTTACGTCCTTAATCCTGAAAAGGCAATGTCCCCTGTCTCCCATCCACCCAAGACGACTCAAATGCTGGACAGAGACACTGGGGCTCAGCCTAGCAGTCCCCGACCACCTGGGTGACATGGAGCAGGGCAGTTATAAGCCTGACTCCTCTCGTCTCTGAAATGGGAAGCATCGGGAGAATGGCAACGCTCTCAGGGGTCACGAAGGCGCCTGGCTAGAGGGAAAGCTCTAGAACTACTTACTAAAGGAACCCACTTCAGCCAGGAGTCAAAATGAGACCTGGACTCCTAGGACCCTCTGTCCTGCCTGTAGCCGGGAAACGGGTAGTCTAAGGACCAGAAACTCGGTGTCTCTTACCAGGGGCGCAGGAGCAGTTGGGGTCCATTTCGAGCCGAGGTGAGGCTGCAGTTCCCAAGCGAGAGGCCAAGGAGCGGCGGGGCAGGTGGAAGGCGCGCTGGAGCCCGGAGCGGCCGCTGCCTTTATAGCCGGGGAGGCCCGTGCGCAGAGGCCCCGCCCCCTCGCCCCCGCCCCGCCGAGTGGGCGCCGCCCGCGGTCCTGGGCCGGGCAGTGCGCAGCAGGCGGGCCGGGCGCAGGGTCCCCGAGCTCTGCTGGGTGCGCAGCACGGGGGCCGCCCCTTTGGCTCCCGCTCATGCGGGAGGGGCTTTGCGCCCGGCGGTACACCGCGTCCCTGCTGTCCTGCCCGCCCTTCTTAATTTCCCCGAGGTTACTGGCCTCTCCCGCCCAGAGACTTCCGGGAACCCAGCCCGTGATGGTCGTGGTATCCCCACCTCCAGCCCCCGCTGTTGTCCTTCGCCTTTCCCGGAGCAGGTGTGCAACCCCAGCCTGGTGCTCACGTCCCTAAATCGATGGGAGCGGGGGAGCGCAGCGAGGGAGTGGTGTGGAGAGCAGAAGCCGTGGATGTGACCTTTGCGTCCCCCCTCCTGCTGCCCTGCAGTGCTTGTCCATATCCCCACCATGGTCCTTCTTCCCGGTTCTTCCTGTACACAGGAACAGGGTGGACACGGGGCTCTTCCTCTCTCCCTTTCATTCTCCATGTCTGAGGGGATATGTGGGAACATTTGTCTGGGTCCTCCTTGTGTAAAACTCCCCAAGGGCTCCCTTACAGCCTCCCCTGCCCATACCACTCCAGGACAGCAGGCCTGAAAATGAGAGACGCCCCCAAGGGAGGGATCATTTTAGGTGATGTGCAGGCCCTGAATTAAATAAGGAAGCAAGAAAAGTGGTAACTTATCTTTCAGTATTCCTATTACACAATAGTCTGTATCAGTCCCTGTTTAACCACTTTAGTTCTTTGAACCCTCCCAAGGACAATAAAAGAGAAATAGTGTTATTAACCCATTTTTCTAATAGGAAAACTAAGGCACAAATTAAGTTAACTTGCCTAAGGTTATAGACCTAGACAATAGTGCCACTATATCTGAATTCAGTCAGCTTTTTGCAGGAAGGAGTAGGGAAAGGATAAAGGTTTCTCTTGGTCTAAATACGTCTTCAACACCACTGTACTGCTTGAAATCTTATAAACATGGGCAAACCTCAACCTCAACCCTGGACAGCTTGAAAAGTGATGGAGAAGGAAAATATAAATAAATAAATAAATACACACACACACACACACCACACACACACACAACACACATACACATAATATATATTAGAGTAAGGTATCTCTGGAAGTAAGATTGGGTCTTAATTTCTGCATTGATAAAGAATTTGCTTTTCATTTAAATATATATCATAGGTAATTTTCTGTGTAAGCTTGTGTAAGCAAAGTGCCTAATTCCTTTGTCAAACATCAGTCTAGATGTTGCTGTGAAGTTGTTTTTTTTTTTGATGTGATTAACATTTAATTACACTTTGAGTAAAGCAGATGTTAGAGAGGATTTATAATGTATTATCTGCTTATCCAACCTGGGAGTGTCCAGAGGACACACCTTTCATCTCAACTGTGAGAAATAAGTTTGTGAGGGGAGTCCCAGCATCCTTGGAGAGCTCTGTGGTCACTCTTTTCTGTAGTCAGAAATTGCAGTGGGAACTGCTGCCACTGAATTGGGAATCCTGTATGCAATGGAGATGATTGGATCCCAAGGTGGCAGGGGCCAAAGGAAGGCACTTAATTGTCAAAGGCAAAGTGGGTGTGCTTATTGTCATGGACAGCACAAAGCAGAAGAGCCTGACTTGTAGAGAACTGTGGTGCTGGCTAGTTGATCGTGGTGTTCCTAGGAGTGAAATAGATGGCCAGCCTTCTGCAATCTTACTTGATCTGCATAAACATATTGATAATTTCTGTTTCCTGTCCCCACAACCTTATGCTTTGCTGCATAGGTTCTTATTAAGAGCCTGCATAAGGTCTTAGTTCCAAAGGGAGAAATGCTTCTGATGGGAGATACGACAATGATTCCATTAGACTGGAAGTTAAGACTGCCACCAGGCCACATTGGGCTCCTCTTACCTCTGCATCAACAGGCAAAGAAAGGAGTTGCTATACTCGCTGGAGTGATTTATTGTGATTACCAAGAAGAAATCGGACTGCTACTCCACAATGGAGGTAAGGAAGGTGATGTCTAGAATACAGGAGATCCCCCTAGGGCAGCCATCTCCACCCTTTTTGGCACCAGGGACCAGTTTCATGGAAGATAATTTTTCCACGGATGGTGGAGAGATGGTTTCGGGATGATTCAAGCACATTACATTTATTGTGCACTTTATTTCTATTATTATTACATTGTAACATATAAAGAAATAATTATACAACCCACCATAATGCAGAATCAGTGGAAGCCCTGAGCTTGTTTTCTTACAACTAATGCCACGCCTGATCTGCCAGGAGGCAGAGCTCAGGTGGTGCTGCACACCATGGGGAGCAGCTGTAAATACAGATGAAGCTTTGCTTGCTTGCCCACCACTCACCTCCTGATGTTCCTAACAGCCTACCAGCCACTACTGGTCTTCAGCCTGGGGGTTGGAGGACTGCAGCCCTAGGGTGTCTCTTAATACTACCTTGTCCTGGGATTGAAGTCAAGGGAAGAACTTTAACAACCCAATTCAGGAAAGACTACTAACGGGCCAGACTCTTCAGGAATGAAGGTCTGGTTCACTCTACCAGGTAAAGAACCATGACCAGCTGAGGTTCTTGCTGAGGGCAAAGGAAATATCGAATAGGTAGTGGAAGAAGGTACTTATAGATACCAGCTATGACTACGTGACCAGTTACAGAAACAGAAAGGAGAAATATAATTGTTATATTTCTTCATTATATAAATCTGTGTGTGTACGGAAAATGTCTTTGTTTTCTTCCCTCTCTTACCCCCATATCATATGACAAAGGATGTATTAACTTTCCATCACTGTATTTAAGTATTGCTGACTTTGTATCATAGTGTTTAAATTATAGGATACCAAGGAACATCCCTGAAGAACTTTGCAACCTCTTCCGGGGAAAGGGTTAGTGTGTGCTCAGCTGTACCCAGGATAATTGTATCATGTTATGTGAAAGTATGACCTTGTTTTTGCCTTTATTTGGATATTAAATATGGTTTAAGGTGATGTATGTATGTACCAAATTAACAAGAGGTAGACTGTGATGGTTAGTTTTATGTGTCACCTCAGCTAGGTTATAGTACCCAGTCACTTGGTCAAACACCAGTGTAGATGTTGCTGTGAGGGTATTTTTAAAATGTGGTTACCATTTAAGTCAGCAGATTTTGAGGAAAGCAGATTACTTTACATAATGTGGGTGGGCCTCATCCAATCAGTTGAAGGCCTTAAGAGCAAAGACTGAGGTCCCCAAAAGACAAAGGAATTCTACCTCCAGACTGCCTTCAGATTAAAGACTGCAACATTAACTCCAGACAGAATATCCAAGCTGTGGGCCAGCCTTACAAATTTCAGACCAGCCAGCCCCCACATTCACATGAGCCAATTTCTTAAAATAAATCTCTCTTTCTTTCTATCTACCTATACACATTGTATTGGTTCTGTTTCTCTGGGGAACCATGAGTAATGCATGTATATTGGGAAAATATTAATATGAATCATTTAAAGGAAATATGTTAAGTAAAATACTAGTATATGCAGTAGCAGAAATGGCAGGCATCTGTCTATATATGCCATGGATTGTCTTGCTCATGGTTTTATATATCCAGTGGTGATCACAGTTTTGTGGGAAGAGTGAACGACCCTCTCTGGACCACAGTTAACATGCTCAGGTAATTGATGAGGACGACAGAAGTCCCACAGGCAAAACAGGACTGGCTTATTGATCTGGAGGTAGAAAAATGTCCCTATGCTATGAATAAAGATAATAAAATCGTAACTAATATTATAGACAACTCATCACTTGCCAGGCCCCATTCTAAGTTCTTTACATGCAGTAATTCATTTCCTCCCATAAGCCAGACCCTATTATTAGGCCCCTTTTGCAGTGGGGGAGAGTGAGCCACAGAGAGGTTGTGTCACACAGGTATAAGTAACACAGCTGGGATTTGCCCTCATGCCTTCATGCAGGCTGCAGCATCATGTCCTCAACCACCACTGTATGCCACCATGTCATGTAAAAGACAAGGACACTGAAAATCTGGCACAGAGGCAGCAGTGGGTAGAGCACTGAGCTAGCAGACAGATCACTCTGCATAGCTCTGTGACCTCTGTGGGCTTCAGTTTCCCAGCTGTCAAATCAGGGGCACAATTGGGCTAACTAAACGAGGGCCTTCCCAGCTCTGAACTCTAAGAGGCAGGGTTTAGCATCCAGTGACATCATGATCTGCCAGATGTGGCCAGCGTGAGAGGCCAGCTGTAACATAAATTCAGACCTCTGACTTCTGAGCTATAAGACCTTGGGCAGGTTGCTTAACCACTCTGGAAGAGGACACAATCACTTTAGTCCCTGTACATTCATTCTCTCACTGGGTAATATGAAGTGCAAATGATATGAAAAATTGGAAAGGCTTCTGTGTTTGTTCAAATGCTATGGCAGCACCTTGATTCCAGAGGGCTTTGTGCAGGAAGTCATCCACACTCTCCCAGTACATAATCAGCAAGGCTTCACTCCCCTCCCAGCCTCCAACCCAGAGTAATTCTTCCCAGACACTTTTTCTCCCAAGAGCTTGTTGAGACAGAGTCTCTCTCCAAGAAAGTCCACGTAGATAGAGTGATCATAATGGTCATTGTTTATTAAGCCCTAGCCAGGAGTCAGGCCACTCTCATTTAATCCCTGCATAGAGATACAATCTTCTTTCTACAAACTCAGCCCAGGCCACACAGCTAGAAGGGAAGTGGGCTGTGAACCAGGACTGCCTGACACTAAAACCCATGCCCTTCACACAGGCCAATTTCTTTCCACGGGGCACCTTCGGGCAAGTGTGTTCCTGATTCCTGGGCCAAGATACTCATCTTTCTCTTTGATTGAACATCAAATAACACTCCTTCAACGAGTAGCCAAGGGGACCAACCGTTGGCTTTAATTACAAGTCACCAGGGCCTCACTCCTTCCTAATGAGCCCCACCACACCCTCCAAACTGCAGAACCTTCCATCAGCCCCTGCCTGGGCAGACATGAAGTACTCCCGGAACCAGTGATCATGCACACTTCATCTTGCCAGGAAAATGCTGGGCAATTCCCTCCAAATCCCTAGTCCCTCTGCTGATCTGAAGTAGCCAAGGGCTGGAATTTGAGACAGGACCAAATTCAGCCTGACCTTGGGAGGAACCTACAAAGTAGTGGCACTGGGCAACTCAAGACTGATGGGCATTCCTTGTGGGGATGCCCTGGCCAGTGCTGCTCAAGGTGTGTGCGCCACACACGGGGGCCAGTCTGCTGTTTCCAATCTGCAGTGCACACCCTTAAACAAATATGCAGTGTTTGTAATTCTTTTATTTTTTCTGTTATTTTGTTCTTTATATACTTATTGAAATTTTTCTGTTGAATCTAAAAAAATGGGCTTTGGATTTGTGTCTTCTTAAATTTCATATTCTTATTAACTCATTTTATTTTTCCAGAGTTTAGGTCTGTGACTGATAGCAACTGGGGAGTTGGATTCTACACCCTTTAGTCGCTTTCAAGCCTAAAATCCGAGGAACTAAAGTTGGGCAGGGACATGAGAGAATTAAAATGAGGGATGGGGAAGTTTCTGTGCCATAAACCCTTGACATGAGAACAGAGGGGATCCCGTATCTGTGTCCTCCCCCACCGCATGATCTGGCACAATGCAGTTCCATTGCGTAGATGAAGCTCATCGAGGTCACCTGCCTTGCCTGAAGGCACTCAGATTGTAAGGGGGTAACATTTCCCTCCAGAGCCCCGGTCTCTGCATTCCCAGTTCAGCCCTCACCCCCCCAGTCCCTTATTTCCAAAGGCACACAAAGATAACCAGAGTCAGAATCAAGTCAAAAGTGTTTTATTATCATTCACATGTTTCATAGAAAAAGGAATGCAGCAAGTGGGTCAGGGAAGTGTGAAAAACAATCCAGGTTTGTACAGGTGGCTCTATTTACATCTGGAAGCAGGACTCTCCTGACATCAGGCGCAGCAGCTGCACTTATCCGATGCTCCTTTGCAGACGCAGCCCTGGGCACACTTGGCACAGCCCACGGGGCAGCAGGAGCAGCAGCCTGGGGACGGAGAAGAGGTGGCAAAGATGAGCACTAGGGATCATAGGGAACAAGGATTCCTGCCCACCCTGATGGGGATCGCCCAACAGGCGCCAACTTCCACGAGGATGGGGCCTCCCCAGCCTGCTTAAATTCCCCTGAGGATGGTGTAGAGGGCTGGGGACAGGCTGGAAGGCAGGGAGGGGTGGAGGGAAGAGAGGCTCCCACTCACTCTTCTTGCAGGACGTGCATTTGCACTCTTTGCATTTGCAGGAGCCGGCGCAGGTGCAGGAGTCACCTGTAAGGAGAAAGACAGAGGTGAGAAGGATCCCTGCATATCTGAACGCGGGACTGCCTGCTAGGAGCCCGGGTCCAAGTGCCTCTGTTCCACAACCAACTCCCGGGAACTTGGGCAAGCCATTAACTCAGATCTCCTTCTCGGAATGGAGAGACAGACACACTAATACGCTTTGGGAGGGGGTAATCAGTACCCTAAAATTGAGTGATAAGAGAAAGGAAGAGGGGTCAGAAATTGCATCTGCAGCTCTACAATCTACAGCAGGCCTCCCCCGCCCCGGACCAGGCCCCTTACCGGAGGCGCAGGAGCAGTTGGGATCCATGGCGAGCTGGAGTTGCTGGAGTCCGGACACAGCGGCACGCGGGACGGCTAGGCGCTCGGGAGGCGTGGTGGGGCCGAGCGCGCGGAGGGCTGTCTTTATAGCCCGAAAGAGCCGGGGCGAGTGCAAAAGCCCCGCCCCTGCCGGGCGCAGCCTGCACACGCCCCCGCTGAGTCACCCGCCGCTCCACGCGGCACACCGGGCCGTGCGCACCGGCCGCCAGGCGTCGGTTCCCGGAAGCCGCCTCGGCGCGGAACGGGCTGGGTGCAGCGGGAGGACACCGAGTGCCGGGTGCCCGCCGGGGCCGTGCGCCGAGCACCGCGCACCCGCCCCCTGCCCGCCGCCGTGTGCACGGCTCCCCTCCCGCCTGCCCTGTCCTCGAACCTGAGCGGTTAGAGAGCCGGTGAAAGCGGGTCGTGGGGAATCCGCTCGCACGAAGAATCGGTGGGAAGTGCGGACGGGTTACAAAACACTTTTTGTAGCAGTCAAGGCTTAACATAATAATTGTGCGGGATCATATTAAACCCATGGGGTCGTTACAGATGACATATCCGTCGTATACTGAATGCTTTACTGTGCAACAGGGACTCTTATGCGCCAGATGTGATTTAATCCTGTAACAACCCACGGGATAAGGACTATCCATTACTCTTGTTTTAGAGGAGGATGTGGAGGCCCAGAGAACTTAAGTAAGTTGCCCGAGGTCACAGAGCTAGTGAGTGGCAGAGCACGGTACTTCCACTCAGGCCCCAGCAGATGCTGAAGACCATCTAAGGTAGACGTTAGCAGCGCAGGAGGATAAAGATCAAGCAGCACAGGCCTGGCGCTAGGGAAGCCTAGGGGCAAGGGGAGCAGACAGGAGGAGATGCCTGGGAGGAGATGGGCCATTGCCTAGGGCCTGAGGGTGAGGTGTTTGCCTGGCAGGGAGCAGGAAGGAGTTGGCTTTCAGCCTGGGGAGGAAGCAACTGGCGGGAAAGCTGGCATCACCCTGAGACATTTGGAAGGGAAGAAAGTGGATGCTGAGGGGAAGAGGTGAGGTGGTGTCCAAATTCTTCTCTGGGGAGGTACATCCTGCTTCCCCACGTGCATGTGTCTCGCCACTGGGTAACAGTGTTAGATCATCCTTGGAATGCCCAAAGTGCGTCATCTGGGGAGTCAGGAGAGACAGTTACTGGAAGCTTCCTACAGGGCTCAGGGAATGTGGGTTCTTGCAGCTGGAGTTTAGTAAGGTGGTGGGTGGGTGGAGGACAGGCTGTCCTTGTAAGCCCCTGTGAAAATGTCTTACTAGCTCAGCTCAAATGTCACTTCCTCTGGGAAGTCTGTTCATACCCCCATGTCTGTGGATGCCTATGGAATGTGCTGGTAAACATCCTGTCTTCTTCCTTCCTGGCACTTTCCATGCCTGTAATATGTATGAACTTGTTTGATTCTTGAGTGGGTGTCTCTGTCCCTCCTCACCCCCACCTAACACCAAAAACTCCCAAGAGTAGTCGTTGCCCCCTGCCCCCCCAAATTGTGTTTCCAGCCCCCAGCACAGGGCCAAGTTTGCAGTAGGCACTTAATAGATATTTGGCAAATGAATTAATGGGGGTAATCCCCTGGACTGTTCCTTCCTTTCCAGCCCCCACCTTGTATTAGGGCCGATTACAAAATGAAAGTAAAACATTTTTCATCACCCGGGAACCTGTGTGCTCACTCAAGTAAAAACGCCAAGCAGGGTGGGAGAGACAAGCTGGCAGAAAGACTAAATTCTGAAGGTCACCCTGCCACTCACTTGCTGAGTGACGCTGGGGTGGTTATATGCCAGGGCCCCTCTCAGCCTCAGTTTACTCATCTGTCACATGATCAGATTGTACTAGAATTCAAGGGTCATATCCAAACATCCTCTGATTTTAGAGCCAAGATCGTAGAAATCTCACGTGTCTGGCAGCCCTGTGGACTGAGAGTTCTTTTGTCAATGGGCAGATTTTGTTGTTATTTATATATGCACACACATTATATACCAAATCCCTGGTTTCTAATAAACCTATCCACTCAGGGGAAACAGTGCAACTCTGTGAAGAGACAATAGGGCTTGTTTTGCCCTCAAAAGTACTGGTTCTAGCCCTGCATTTGTACCATCCATGTTGGCAGTAAAATTTGCTTCTGGGCCTAAGCTGTCTCCCTTGAATCACTCTGACTCTGTGAGGGGAGGGAGGGACAATGACTCAGGGGAGGTAGGGGAAAGGTAGGCCTGGTCTTGCTCATCTCTGTGCCCCCAGAAGCCTCACTGTACTTGGGACAGAGGTGAAGAGGGAGCACCCACCTGCATGTTTGCATCCCTGGCATGGTAGGGGATGAGGAAGATGGAACCAAGCAACTTTGGATAAGGAAAACATCCTCCTGAATATCTGGTGTGAGTCATCAATATGAGGTGAGGATGTGGCCCTGGCCTGCATTAATAGAGGTATGCGATCCAGAATGAGGGAGGTTATTTTTCATTCTTTTAACTGCTGGGGTGTGTATATATAGTTCTAGTGCCCAGCCATCCATTCATTCTTCCCCTGTGATGGTATCCTTGGTTTTCCTTTGAAGAATCACCACTCCCCACTCTTAGTCCATATGGTTTCAATGGAGTAAGCTCTGTCTGTGGGCTCCCAGGCCATTCCACCTCCCTGGCCACAGTGATTGGCTCTGATTGGGTCACACAGCCATGAACCAAACAGAATCAGTGAAACTTTTGTTGAGAATGCTGGGAGAATGGCAGATACTGTTTCTCTCTGGACTTGAACCTGAGAGGATGTGAAGCTGAGTTTCTAAAGCTTTTTGTCTCTGTGAGAAGAGCCTGAAAATAAAACCATCACAAAGGGAATGGAGGCTGACAATATCATTGGAGCACCTGGATCCAACCATGCCTGAAGCCCTTATGAGCCAATAATTTCCTTTTTTGCTTAAATTATTCTGGATAGAGTCCTAACTGGCACAGTTGGGCAGACCCCCTTGGGGGCTGTGTTCACTGTTGGGTTTCAACTGTCCAGAAGGCAACTGATCACAATGGTCCTAAGACTCGAAACCCTGTCATGTGAGCAGGAGCTGAGAGGAGTGGGCAGGTTCAATCTGGAAGGGAACAGTTACCTTCAAATATTTGGCAATGGTTGCTCCAATTATCTATAGCTATGCAGCAAATTACCCAAAATTTAGCAGCTTAAGACAACCACCATGTTATTGTCTCTCCTGGGTTTGTGGGTCAGGAATTTGGGCAGGGCTCATTGGGTGATTCTTTTGTTTCAGGTGTCATTGACTGAGGTCACATGGTGGTATTCAACTGGTGGCTAGGCTGGTCTGGGGGATATAAGATGGCTTCAGTCACACATCTGGCACTTTGGCAGGGACGGCTGGGAGGCTGGACTCAGCTGGAACTACTGGCCAGAGCTCCACAGGTGGCTTCTTCAGCATGGTGGCCTCAGGGCAATTAGGCTCCTTACACGGCAGCTCAGGGCTCCAAACATGAGAATCCCACAAGACAGGAGTGGGACCTGCAAGTCTCTTAAGCCCTGGGCCCTGAGACTAGCACAAGTCACTCTGACCATCTTCTATTGGTCACATAGTCACAGAGCCTGCCCAGATTCAAGGGGAGGGGACTAAGACCTCATGTCCTGGAGGGAGGAGTCAACAAATTTGCAGGCATCTCTAATCTGCCACAGTAGTCATGGGGAATAATATTGGACACCTACTATGCACCAGGACTTGTGCTAAGGGCATGATGAATTTATCTCACTTAAACCTCAACAACAGCCCTACAAGGCAGATGTTGTTGTTATATTATCTCCATTTTACAGATGAGGCACTGAAGAGTTACGTGATCCGCTCAGGGTCACACAGCATGTAAGTGGCAGAGCTGGGATCTGAACCCACACCTATTATGTTTGTGCCATGCTGAAAAGAGGAAATGAGGTTTGCTTTCTGTGGTCCTATGGGCAGAACCAGGACAATGCAGGTAGGGGAGGGCTTGACAGGGATAAAGATTCTGCTCTAGGTAAGAAAGGCCTTTCTTGCACTTAGAGCTGGTTATGAGT
The DNA here is from genome assembly GCA_023783475.1 of Daubentonia madagascariensis. Lineage (NCBI taxonomy): Eukaryota > Metazoa > Chordata > Mammalia > Primates > Daubentoniidae > Daubentonia > Daubentonia madagascariensis. The sequence goes on from JAKFHU010002202.1 coordinate 8,517,032, forward strand.
GGAACGGACCCTCTTGGGAGACAGTTCCCTGTCACCATAGCTATAGAAGCAGAGGCTGGCAGATTCCAGCATTAGGTAGGGGAATAGGAAGAGGTTAGGTCCCTTCTTCCTGGGAGATTCTGTGATTCTGTGGTTCCCATGACAGGTACCATCTATCTGATCATAGTTTTTCTTCCTCCTTCTACTGACTCTGCCTTTGTTTTGGAGGTATACAAGAGCTGTCCAGAAAGTATCCAGCCGTGTAATATGTTCTCATTTTATTAACAATGGCTGGATACTTTCCGGACAGCCTTTGTATTAGTTATCTATTGCTTAGCAGCTTAAGCCAACCCACATTATTTCATAAGTTCTGTGGATCAGGAATCAGAAAGGTCTCAGCTAGGCCCTCTGGCTCAAGGTGTCTCACAGACAGCAATCAAAGTGTCAGCTAGGGCTGCAGTCATCCCAAGTGTCCACTGGGACAAGATCTGCTTCCATGCTCCCTCATGTGGTTGTTGGCAGGATTTGGTTCACTGTAGGCTGTTGTACTGAGGCCTCCCTCAGCTCCTTGTCACGTGGCCCTCTCCACAGAGTATCTCACAACAGGATAGCGAGCAAGTGAGAGGGCCACAGAGTGCTAACAAAGGGGTGTGAGCAAGACAGAGGTCACGGACTTTTGCTCATTCATTCTCAGTGAAAGATAATGATACTAAACTTATTCAGGAGGTGTCCAAGGTATGGGATCTCACTTGCGAGGCCCCAAATAATATGATAGCAACTCAGGGCAGGATACATTTCCCTCCTCTCCCCTCCCCTCCCCATATGGGGATTGGAATGGAGAGGAAACTTCATTTTCAAACATCACAAACATTATACCATTGACAACCTATAGTCAACCTAGATGAAAGTTTTGATTCCAGGATATTATTTCTATATAGAAGAAATCCTCTTTATAAATCTTTACTTCTCCCAGTACTCTTACATTGTTCCATAAAATAGAAATTTCTCCCTTTTCCAAATTATTTGGAAGACGGCTTTCTCCCTTTGTCTTCTTTTTTTCTTCCAATTTTTAAATTGAGACATCACAGTCCTTTGTAACCTAATCAACAGAAGTGACATCCCATCCTTTCTGCAGTATTCTGTTTCTTAGGAACAAGTCACTAGGTCCAGCCCACAGTCAAGGGGAGGGAATTAGACAGGAATACCAGAGGCTGGGCCATCTGCAAAGTCTGCCTTCCACTGGGGCAAAGGCAATGGTGTGTATCTGACTTCAGGCTCTTTGCATATGCTGCTCCCTTTGTCTAGAATGCTCTCTCTCCCCCCTCTCTCCTTCATCTGTTAGGTCTCAAGTGAAAGGCCATTTCTTCAGAAAAGGCTTCCAGGATCCCAAAATAGGCCAAGTCCCCCTGTTAGCAGCAAACACATCCCTTCTCTATAGCACTTACTACAATTACAGTTACTAGTAATAAAGCAGCTAACACTTTTACATAGCCCACATTTTATACCAGATGCTTTCAAGTGTGAACTCAACCCTTCCCGACAGCCCTATAAAATAGGGACTGTTATTATCCATATTGGACGGAGGGAGAAACTGAGGCTCAGAGAGGTTAAGTAACACTGCCAAAGTCACTCACTAGTAAAGGGCCAGACCAGGCAGTGGCGCTCCAGAGCCCGCGTGCTTAACCACTGTGCTACACAGCCCATCCCGGCAGCTGGTACTGTGTGTGGTTTTTTGTTTAATCTTTGTCTCCCCACAAGGCTGTGGGCTGTGTATGTTGTGCTCAGCATCTTAGCTCTGGCACCTGGCACAGTGCCTGGCTCATGGTGGGTGCTTAATAATGCAGAGGAATGGAGAAAATTGAGTCCCGCCAGGAGCCGGAAGGAGGCTCCTTGAAGGGCCAGGCCTACCTCGTGGAGAGCCAGCTTGGAAAGCCTGCATTCAGGGAGAAGCCAAACTGCTGCCTCACCCTCTCCTCACCCATCTGGCCTCAACTTCCCTTTTCTGTCTTGCCTGTCCCCAAGCCCTGCACTTCTGCCCTAGGGTCAGGCCCTGCCATCCCACACCCTTCTCCAAATACATGCTCAAGGTTTCTGCTCTCCCCCAGGATCCCCCAAAGCCCATTTCAAATGCTTCCTCTTCCAAGGAGTCTTCCCTGAGCTCCTAACCCGATGGGGGTCTCTCCCTTCCTCAAACCACCAGAGTTTGGGTTTGCACCTTCTTGCTCTCCCTGAGCCTCAGTCTCCCCATCTGTCAAATGGGGCGAGCCTACTTACCATGGTCTTTAAGTTTCTTCCAGCTCTAAAGCACGCAGGATTCCACTCAGGATGCTGTCACAATAGTCTTACCCTCCCCACCAGTGCGTGAGCTCCTTGAAAGGCAGAGACCATTTCTTTTCCCGTCTCCCTAGTGACCAGCACAGGACATGGTGACTTTGAGGCATCCATAAATATTTTTGTGATGAGGTTTGGAGAGCTGGGCTGAGATGGCAGCCTCGGTGGATATATATGTCTCCTGTGCCTGCTCAGAGTCCCATGGAAAGCCAGAAAAGGCGATTCATTAAAAGGCTGAATGATGAAAAAATGAAGAATAGCACCAGGAAAAGAACAAAGCTGGAGGACTTACACTACCTAATCTCAAAAGTCACAATAAAGCCACGGTAATCAAAGCGGTGTGGTCCAGGTATAAGGATAGGCATAGAGACCAATGGAACAGAATTCAAAGTCTAAAAGGAAATCATCCCATGCATGGTCAGTTGATTTTCGACAAAGTTACCAAGACAATTCAATAGAAAAAACAGATTTTTAAACAAATGGTATTGAGACAACTGGATATCCATGTGCAAAAAAGAAAGAAAGAAAGAAAAAGAAAAGAATGTAGACCTGTACCTCACGCCATACACAAAAATTAACTCAAATTAACTCAAAATGGCTCAGACTTAAATTTAAGAGTAAAACTATAGCACATCTAGAAGAAAACATAGGAGCAAATCTTTGTGACCTTAGGTTAGGCAAAGAGCTCTTAGATATGATACCACAGGCACAATCCAGCAAAGAAAAAATTGATAAATTGGACTTCCTCGAAATGAAAAACTTTTGTGCTTCAAAAGACACCATTAAGAAAATAAGCAGACAAGCCATAGACTGGGAGAAAATATGTACAAAGCATATATCTGATAAAGGACTGGTATCCAGAATATATAAAGAACTCTTACAATTTAATAAGACAAACAACCAAATTGAAAAATGGGCAAAAATACATATCCAAAAGAATTGAAAGCACAGACTCAAACAGGTATTTCTATAATAGCGTTCACAGCAGCATTACTCCTAACAGCCAAAACATACAAACAACCCAAATGTTCATTGATGAATGACTGAATAAACAACATATGATATACACACACAATGGAAAATTTATTCAGCCTTAAAGAGGAATAAAATTCTAACACATTCTACAACATGGATGAACCTTAAAGACATTATGCTAAATGAAATAAGCCAGACACAAAAGGACGAATCTTGTATGGTTCCAACTTATATGAGATCCCTACAGCAGTCAGATTCATAGAGACAGACAGCAGAATGCTGGTACCGAGGGTTGGGGAGAGGGTAATGGGAAGTTATTGTTTAACGGGGACAGTTTCAGTTTGACAAGATGGAAAAGTTCTGGAGATGGATGATGGTAATGGTTCAAAACAAGGTGAATTTACTTAATGCCACTGCACTGTACACTGAAAAATGGTAAATTTCATGTTATGTACATTTACCCCAATAAAAAGAAAAAAATGGGCAAAATATTCTAATAGACATATCACCAAAGAAAACCCATGAATGGCTGATGAGCATTTGGAAAGATGCTTAACATCATTAGTCTTTAGGGAAATGCAAATTAAAACCACAATGAGATACCACTTGACACTTACGAGAATGGCTATAACAAAAAAGACAGACACAAAAAATGTTGGTGAGGATGTGGAGAAATTGGAACCCTTATGCATTGCTGGTGGAAATGTAAAATGGTATAGCCACTTTGCAAAGCAATTTGGCAATTTCTTTAAAAGTTAAACATAGAGTTACCATATGACCCAACAATTCCACTCCTAGATATCTACCAAGACAAATAAAAATATATGTGAAAGCCAGGGGCAGTGGTGTGCACCTGTAGTCCCAGCTACTCAGGAGGCTGAGGCAGGAGGATTGCTTGAGCCTAGGAGTCCGAGTCCAGCATAGGCAAAATAATGAGACATCGTCTCTAAAAATTAAAAAATAACATATATATACATAGGTATATATCTACACAAAGACTCATGCAGAAATGTTCATAGCCATTTATGAACACAGTTATCATTCAAAATAGCCAAAAATGGAAGTAATTCAAATATCCATCAATTGGCAAACAGATAAGCAAAATGCAGTGCATCCAAACACTACGCAGCAATTTAAAAAAAGAACAAATTACTAATACATACAACAACATGGAATGAATCTCAAAAATATTATGCTTAGTGAAAGAAGCCAGATGCAAAAGACTACATATTATATGATTCCATTTTTATGAAATGTCTAGAAAAGGCAAACATATAGAAACAGAAAGCAGGGCAGTGGTTGCCTAGGAATGGGGATAGGAGCAGGGATTAACTCAAAACAGGCATGAGGGGACTTTTGGATGATGGAAATGTCCTAAAACTGGATTGTGGAGATGGCTGCACAACTCTAAAAATTTGCTAGTGTCATTGAATTGTATACTTGCAATGAGTGAATTTCATGGCATATGAACTGTATCTTGATGAAGGCGTTAAAGAATACTGTTGGGCCAGAAACTCGGAAAACTTTCTGAAAAACAACAAGCAGATGGAAGACAAAGGATCCATGGCCAAAATATAAAAAGCTTCTACAAATCAATAAGAAAATGACAACCAAATGGCCATTAAACCTTTTTTGTGCAAGACAGGAGAGAGTGAACAAGTGAGCTCTCTGCTTACTTTTCTTGTAAGGATACTAATCCTACAGTATCAGGGCCTTACTCTTATGACCTCATTTAACCTTAATTAACTCATTATAAGTCCTATCTCCACATATGGTCACATTGGGGGTTAGGGCTTCAACATGAATTTTGGTGGGGGACACAATTCAGTCCATACCACATAATGTAGCAACTATTTTCTATTGTCATTTAGCTTTGTTTATTTTAATTTTTAAATTGTGGTGAAATATACAATATAAAACTTACCATCTTAACCAGTTTTTAAATGTACAGTTCAGTAGTGTTAAGTACATTCAGATTGTTGTGCAACCAATCTCCAGAACTTTTTTCATCTTGCAAAAGTAAAACTCTATAATCGTTAAACAACTCCCCATTCTCCCCTCTGCCCAGCCCCTGACAACCTCCATTCTACTTTCTGTCTGTATATAGATATAATATAACTACTTTAGGTACTTCATATAAATGGGATCATACAATATTTTTTTTTTGTGACTGGCTCATTCACTTAGCTTAATGTTCTCAAGGTCCACCCTTGTTGTCAAAAAGTTCACCTATGTTGTAGTATATGGAATATTATTCAACCTTAAAAAGGGTGAGGAGAGCCTACGTACCATGATCTGTAAGTTTCTTCCTTAAAAAGGTTGAATAATATTCCATTGTATGTATATAATACATTTTGTTTATCCATTCATCTGTCATTGGACACTTGGGTCACTTCTATCTTTTGGCTATTATGAATAATGCACCTATGAACAGGTGTATAAAAATATCTCCTCAAGATCCTGCTTTCAGTTCTTTTGGGTATACCCAGAAGTGGAATTGCTGGATCATATGTAATTCTATTTTTAACTTTTAAGGAACTGCCATACTGTTTTCCATAGCACTACACCATTTATATTCCCACCAGCAATGCACAAAGGTTCCAATTTCTCCACATTCTGGCCGATACTTTTTATTTTGTGTTTTTCTGGTACTAGCCATCCTAATGAGTGTAAGGTGATTTAGCCTTGTTTTTGATGCTTTTTATAACACAAGGCAAATCAGAAGCAAGGAAACAATGCATGCTTTAAGGGCCTCTAGACTTTTAAGGGCCTATAGACTTCAGTCAGCCTGTGTTCAAATCCTGGCTGTACCACATACTAGCTGTGTGACCTCATACAAATTACCCCAAGCCCTATTGCCCCATCTGTAAAATGAGTATAACAATCATACTGAGAGTTGTAAGGCTCAAGTAAGATAATGTACTTAAAAGGACTTAGCACAAGGTAATCCCAAATGTATCAATCTTTTATGACTCTTATTTGTTTATTATTATTTTTGTTATTTTTTTTTGAGACAGGGTCTCACTCTGTCACCCAGGCTGGAGTGCAGTGGCTTCATCATAGCTCACGGTAACCTCGAACTCCTGAGCTCAAGCCATCCTCCTGCCTAGGCCTCCCAAAGTGTGGATTATAGGTGTGAGCCACTGTGCCCAACCTATGTTTCTTATTTAAAGGGTCATTTCTACCCCAGAGTCATAAATATTCTCCTATTTTCCCTCTTCCAAATTCTTTTGCAGCTTTGAATTTTGCTCCTAGGTGTTTAAGTCAATTGAAATTTATTTTTTATATGATATACAAAGGGGTAGCTAATTGTTCCAACACCCTTCATTGACTAGTGTATGCTTCCTCACTGATTTGATCTCTTACTTCCAGCTACCCAGGGGTCTGTTTGGACTCTCCTCTCTGTCCAGCGGATCTATTCCTGAGCCCCCACCACTCCCTGGAGCTTTAGAGCAAGCAGTGCCAGCTGGTTAGCGCAAGCCCCTCTTCTCGTTCCTTTTCAAAACTGGCTTGGCTTTTCTTGCACTCTCCTTTTTCAAACTCAGCCTGTTAGGCTTAAAAAAAAAATCCTGGTGAGCTTTTGAATGGACTGTCCTGAAAAACTAACTTGGAGGAAAAGTGACGTGTTCACAGCATTGTATTCTCTTACTGGGAAACTTTTGTCTCCCGGAACTCTATTTCTCCCTTCTCAGCTGACCCAGGTAGGTCTGAGTGTTCTCTTTCATCAGTGATTGGATCACAACCACCATGAATAAAAGCTCTTATTACCCTACTTCCCCTTGAAGAAAGAAGGGGGCTGGAGACAAATTGCCACATGAGAAGATTTGAAAAGGAGCCAAACAATCTGCTTTGGGGAGATAGGCTATTCAGGGTGGCAACCTTGGGAAGGCAGCTGACAGTTTGCCAAGACAAGCCCCGGGGCCTCCTGGACTCTCCTCCAATGACTCTGCAAACAGGCAGCTTTGCAGGAACAACTAGAAAATTCCAAAATCCACAGGCCCCACAGGCTGGGGGCTGGCTTTAACTCTCCCTAACCCCATTGTACAGATGAGGAAAGCGAGGTTAGGAGGTTGTAGAGACAAACCTAGATGGGTCTGGTCTCCCCTCTCTCTCCAGAGTTGAGTCTGACTTAGCAGGAGGATTGAGTGCCATCTGAAGGGGGGCAATTGGAGAGAATGTACTCTGTCCCCCAGGGCTCCATCCCCGCCCCTAATAGACCAGTGGCCAAGTCTCAGAATTTCACTTTTAATTGGCTGGTTCCTTGGAGTAGGCTCCCCACCACTCCACATCCTTCTCCCCTTTAAGAATACACCAGTCCTTGGCTCGTGCTATTCATGGGATTTATTGTCACTTGCCAGTGGCCCGCAGGGGAAGGGGATGATGACAGCCATGCTTCACCATGGACAGAGGTGGCACTGGGCCACCCAGCACTACCTCCATATGCTCCACATGCAGAGGCATGTCCTCACTGGCAGCAGCTGCACTTCTCCGCCTCAGCCTCGGCCCCCTCTCCACCTTTGCACACACAGTCCTTGGCACACTTCTCACACTCAGCAGGGCAGCAGGAGCAGCAGCCTGCAGATAAAACAGGAGATGCTCAGTCTCATGTGCCCTGACATCTGTCCCCCATCCAAGGGAAGGGGAGAGAGGGAGCAGTGCTGAGCAGCTGGGGAGTGTCACCAGGGTTCAGCTAAGGATGAGTGCTGCTCCCTTCCTAGTCTCACACCTGGTTTGACTCAGCATCTATAGTGCGGTAGCTGCATGCTGCGCTACCACCGGAGAGGGGTACCCAGTAACTAGCCCACAGCCCCTTGGGTGGATGCCAGGGGGTCCCCCGGGGGTGAGGAGCTTAGGTTAGGGCAGTGGTAGGCCTTAAGGAGAAAGCATTACAGGGTAAATGGCCTTGACCCGGGTCTTGAAGGATAAACTTGGAGGAACAGAGATGGCGCAGGTGTAGGGGGGTCCTGGAAATCCACGGGGGGATCTGTGCCTAGTCTTATTCACAGGGAAGAAAGGAGCCTTCCTCCCACCTCCTCCCCCACCCCAATGCATATGACACTGCTGTGAGCTGGGGAGATTTGGGGGAAGTCAAATTGAGGGTATCCACAAGGCCTGAGAGGGGCCAAAGGACCGGAACTCCAGAGCTGACCTCCAGCCTCACTAATGGCTTCCCCAGGTTTTGAGCATTTTGAATGGTGGGGTGGGAAAGGCTGGATCAGTTTAGCAGTTTTCAATCCCAGCTGCCCATTGGAATCTTCTGGGCATTTATAAAAACATCTCGCCCCATGCGTACTGGGGGTGGGGCACGGGCATCTATATTTTAAGGTCTGCCCAGGTGGTTCTGTCCCAGCAAGAGTCAGAAGCAACGGAAGGCAGGGCTTAGAGGTCTATCTATATCCCGCGTGGTGCATCACTGACTCGGGAAAGCAGAGCGGGCGGCGGCAGGGGTGGGGCACACTCACTCTTCTTGCAGGAGGTGCATTTGCATCCCTCACACTTGCAAGAGTCAGCGCAGGTGCAGGAACCACCTAGAGAAGGAGACCCCACAGGAAGGGTTAAATGTGGTTACCCTCAGGGGTCCCCACGCCTAAAGGGAGGAGACGGGCTGCCAAATCTCCACACTCTTCGCGACGTGGGCATGCCCACCCTTCACGAGGTTAAACCTGGGAAATCAGGAGCCCTTCCCCCAGGCGTCCTTGAGCGAAGGCGAAGGGCGTGGGATTCTTTGCAAGTAAAGGGGCGCGTCGCGCTGCAGGATGGGGGCGGGGGCTCACCAGAAGGGCAGGGGCAGGTCTCAGGGTCCATGTCGAGACAAGCAGACGCTAGAGGCGGTGAACTGGCTTCTCCAGGCAACTGGACGCGCGGCTTGGCTAGTGACAGCAGGTGGCGACGCTTTTATAGCCCCAGGCGGGGGCGCGCATGCCAAACCCGCCGGGCGCTCGCCCCTGCGCACTGCGCCCGCTCTTTCAATCTGTGCATGGTGGCCTCGGTGCACTGCGGCAGCTGTCCCCCGCCCCCGCCAAGTGCACTGCCGGGGCCCGCCCCCGCCCCATCCCGCAGCCGCGTGCGCAGCCCACTCCCGGCTTGGGGACACGTTCGCCGCTGCGTCCGCCACCGGGTGGAAGCGCGCACGTACCATCTCTGAAACTGGAGGGAGAGAAAGGCGCTTTGCGTATTTCCCAGCCTTCCCTGCTTCTCATCCCCTCTATTGTAGACTTCAGGGTGGAGGGGGGCAGATTCGTCCAAATGGGTTGCTGAGCCCGGGGTGGAAAGAACCCCCTCATTTGAGCCCAGTACTGACTGTTGCACCCGCCACTGGCAAGGGGCATCTTCCCTCCCGCCTCCCTCCTGCCCAGCGCCTTCAGATCCTTGACTCCTATCCCTCCATTATACAGATAAGGAAAAGTGAGGCCTGAGAGGAGGGGACCTGCCCGGGTCCCAGAAGGAGCCTGAGGCAGAGCTGGGCCTAGAACTAAGGACTCAGGTACCCAGAGGGATTGTCAGTGGGAGACTGTCCACCCTCACCCCCTCACTGCCCCGTCCCGTCCATCATACATCCAGGAAGGGGACATATTACAATTAGGGGAGAGTGGTGAGATTTTTCTCTTTACAAAAGGGAGCCTAGATTAAATAAAAATGATAAATGCTTTTATAAGGGATTTGGATACATAATGAAAGGCAAAGAAATCTAAGTTATTTTGAGAGTGCCTGGGGGACTATTATCTTCCACCCCAAGTCCAGACTCAGACCCAGCTCTGCGGCAGTAGCTCTGCCATTTGCCCGAATTGCTGCTGAAGTTCTGACATCACATCCCAAGGATGATGCTGGGTCAGGGACAGGCACTCTGTTCTGTACCACCTTTCCTGCTGTCCCCACGCTGCTGCCAAGGAGGGTCGTTTGTGGCCCAGCTGAGAGAGAGTAGGAATGACACGGGGAAGCGCAGTGTGAGACAGGTCACTGCTCTTCCACAAGCCCGGCCACTGGCCACCAGGAGCCCTGGGCACAGTGAAGTGTGGAGGAGCAGAGAGAAGGGACCAGAGCTGGGAGAGAAACTCTGTAAAGGGCATGTAAAAAAATGTCGTTGTGCAGTGTGTGGTGTAACTGTCTCCTCTGTCCCTTTGGGACTTTCTGAGAATCTGCCTTGCTTGCCCGCGCTTTCAGAGAAGGGGTTGTGTTTGGGGTGGGTGGAACTCAGCGTTAGGATGGCCCCCAGATGAAGGCAGGTTCAGAGTAAATGTCAAAGAACCAGTCACACTGGACTAACACAATAAAGAAATTCACCCCAGATAAGAATTTTTTTTTCTTTTTTTTTACCGGTGTCCAAAGTGAACCAGAGAAGAATTTTTAAAGCAAGGCCCTGGGCAGGGAGAGAGCTGGCAGCTGTCTACCAAGGCCAAAAATGGAGCACAGGATTAGGAGGGAGGGGCTGTATTCAAGTGTGGGTTCTGACGCTGACTGGCCACCGACAGTCTGTGTCCTTGCTAGAAGTCTCAACCGTGGGAATTTCAGATCTCAGGGCTCAACAACTGTAGCATCAGTTTTTTGCTTGTTTCTTTGTTTTCATTTTGCCTAGGGGCACTCTGCCTCATACTTATCAGACCTAGGCCTTGAGCCCTGGACCCCAGCCCTCAGGGCTTCTTACGTAGGACTTTGTTGCCTGGGACGCACTCAGTCAAAGCTGTCTCCCCTATGTTCCCCCTCAGGCCTTTCAGATTTCCTTCAGGTTGAGTCTTCGGAACTGGGATAGCAACCTCCCCCTCGCCCTAGGGGTGGCCAGGATATTGAGATGTCTAGAAACCACAACATCCTTCTGAAACACCCCTCATCCTTCAGTTCTAAGTCTCCGTGCCTTCCTAGGAGCATTTCGTGTAGGTGTGTCCCTCCAGGCGGTCCCCTCACCCCCACCTTTATTCCTCTCTGACCCCTTGTTAATTCTTTCGACCGGAAATTATTTTATCTATGTTTCCTTTGCCTGTGATTCTCCTATCCCAGAAATCCATGCAAGTCACTCCCTTCTTTCTTTGCTTCTCAGTCTTTGCTCAAATCTTACTTTCTCCATGAAGCCCACCATTCTTGCCCTATTTAAACTTGCAGCACATGCCTCAGCCCCCGGTACTCCTGATCTCCCTTACCTTGCTCTATCTTTTCTTTTTCATAGCATTTAACACCTTTTAGCAAACTAAATAATTGACTTATTTGTAATGCTTATGTGTTGTCTGTCTCCTTCTGCTAGAATTTAAGCGCAAGAGAGCAGGAATCATCGTTTTTGTCCTGATGTATCCAAAGTGCCTATGACAGTGACAGGTATACAGGAGACATGCAGGACACAGTTATTGAGGGAGTGAATGAATGAGTAACTCTGAAGTCATGCTGTCTGGGTTCACGGTGTGACTCTGCCACTTAATAGTAATGTGGCAAATTACTAGCAAGTTGCTTAACATTTCTGTGCCTTGAATTGCTTCAGGATAAAATGGGAATAAAAGTAGTTCCTACTTCATAGATTTGTCAGGGGTTTCAATGAGATGGCCCTTGGAAAGCGCTCAGCAAGCACTCAGAGCAGAGTCTTAACCACCCGTGTTGGCTCTCACCATTTACAGATGAGGAGGTCAGGTGAGGGCTCTGCAGGGAGCCTGGCTTCCCTAAAGCTCCAACCTGACACCACCCAGCCTCATTGGCCTCAGCTCTGGGCTTCCTGAAACACAGTGGCCTCTAAGTGGTGATACAGGACTGCAGAGGTCAGCTTGGGCCCCCAAGGCACAGATCTCAGTGCTTTCTTGGAACCCTGCATCCACTCCTAGAGCTTCCTGGGAGAAGGGAGTTCATGTTAGATTGGGGTCAACAGGCAAGACCAGGCAGGCTGAAGGGTGGAGCTCACTCCGAGTCACACCAACTAAGGGATGGAAAATCCCCAAATGATCTCAGAAAGAAAGCAAGGAACCCAGCGAGTCCCACACCCTGATTGAAATTGGTCCAGTGCAGGATTAAGGCTGTTACATTGCTCCCAAAGAGTTTCCCAATTTACTATCCTGGCACTGAACAATTGGCCAGGATTTTAGGAGCCTGGGTAAACAATAGTATGCAAAAAGAGTTCGCAAATATGCTTATCTGCAAATAAAGTCATTTCTTGGAGAGATCTGGATTTATTAGTAACATGAATGTTGAGTGAAGAATTTTGTCCACAGGGCAGGCAGCTGAAGCTAGAGAAGGGGCACTGGTCTAGGAGCTCTGCAGTTTCTAGTTCCAGCTTGTCTAGTAAGTAGCTTTGTGAACTCTAGGAAGCTTCTCCCCAGTATGTGCCCAGTTTTCAGATGGGTTGACCAGATGACTGCTAGTGGCTACTATGGATAGTGTCTTCCATTTGCTGAGAGCTTACCATGTACCAGGTACCATATGGAGCACGTGTGGAGCTGAGTACATCACATATTGTGTCATTGACTCCTTCCAATTGCTCTTATGGTAGGCATTGTTAACCCTGTTTTGTAGGTGAGGAAACTGAAGCTCAGAGATATTAAGGTGATTGTCCTGGAGGCAGACCCAGGACTTAAATCTAAGTACAATGCTATTCAGCCCGCCCTGATGTCTTTAATTCAAGCCACTGTGAATTCTGGCTATTAGGCATACTACGTGCCAGGCTCCTGGGTAGTTGATAATGCTTTGATACCCCAAGCACACTTTATGGAATTGCAGAATCTTCAGGTCTGCAGCAAAGAAAATCATCCTGTCTCCTCCTCTCTCTACCCATAAGGCAGGTCTGTGGCCGCTGGAAATGCCCCATTCAGGTCCTCCGTGACCTGGAGAAGCTATAAGTCAACCCACAGCCTGGCCCATGATACTCACACCACAGGGCATCAAAGCCCTAACTTCAGACCTCTCCCTGAAGGTAGACTCTCCACTCCCAGCAAACCCTGGTCTGGACCAGATTCCATCCCATGACATGAGGGGGCTCCACACTTATCTGCAGGGGACCCAGTCTCTGAACCTGGGGTAATCATTGTGAGCTTCAATAATTAGGTTCTGGGGCCTAAATTCTCCTCTTTTGTGACATTAGCTTTCTAATTGTGACCAGATTATTGATGTACCTGGGATCTTACCCTCATGTTGGCAAAGAGCCCCTGCTCTCCCTGTCCTATCCTTGCCCCATATACCCCAGGGTTTGAGCAGCGATTCTGAGGCTCCTTCTGAAAACTCATGTCACAGGTACCACCTGCCTGATTTTAACAGATGAGGATACCCAGAGATCACATGGGTCTCGTCCAAAGTCACACAGCAAGGCTGTCATGAAGCTGGAACTTGACGCATGTCTCTTCACTCCAAGTCTGAATCCACTGGTCCAGCTTCTCCAACCGAGATGATTTTATAAAATAACCTCAAATCACATAAAAAATTATCCTCTTTTCAGTTCTCTGTTAATCTTCCTGATCACCTCAAGGAGACTCACTTTGGTGCTAAGATGTCTCCAGTGCCCCTCCTAGGCTGGCCCCGCTCCCCTTTTTAACAGACAGAGGACAGAGGGGTCAACAAAGAACAGGGAGTGCCTAGCATGCTGCCACACCTAGCTAGAAATTTAACAACTTTGCTTTATTTTCTCTGTATTTGTCTCCATGGTTACCTGCCGTTTATGGCAAATGATTCAATGTTTCCTCTGCAATATTGATACCAGATTTTATTTTAGAATAAATTTTAGTATAAGAATAGACCAGCTGGTATGTGATTATAACTAAAATTGACAGTGGCTAGGGAAACATCGCCCTCCACCCTGCTTATTCTGTTTGCTCTCTCTTCCTGCGTCCTCCCTAGCCAGGCACCTTCGTGTGGCTTCTTAAGGCCACAAGGAGATTCTGCCCTTCTTCTTGGTCGTTGGTAGGATGGGATGGGAGCAGGAAGGAAGGCGAGAAGGGCTGATTACTTCTTTCAGGTTTCATAAGGTGGCCAGGTGGACACTAGCCACTGTGCCAATATCCTGGTTCCTGGTGTTTACTGCTGGCTCTAAGGACTGTAATACAGTGTGTTCCTTCAGGGGCTGAACCTCCTAATATAATAGGGATAGGGGTGGCCTGCCATCTCCTATCAGTGAGGGACTAAGGGAGTAGTCATTAAACCCTGAGCCAGTCAGGGGCCCAAGCTGAGCTGACTGGAGCTTTGGTGGCTGGGATCCAAGAACTACCCTTCACGGAAGTTTGGGTCTTGTGCCTGGCTGGGGCCAGAGCTCCATGGCTCAGAAGGAGGGAGTTATGGTGGAATGAGGGGCCACTTTAGCTGGGGCATCAGAGAAAGTTCTCTGGGCCCCTGAACTGCAGGGACTATTCTAATGTGTGCTGCTGGGCTCCCAAGCAGGAGCATAATGGGGGTCCCCAGACTGCCCTCACTCCTCCAGACCAACCTGTCACTGCTGCCAGAATCTTCTTGCAGTGAATGAAGACTGAAGTTCTCAAGAGTAACTGGCTTTGGTGTCAGATAGACCTGAGTTTGAATCACCCCAGTTTTTCTCAGCTGAGGTAGATCTGACATGGGGATGCTACTCCTCCTTACCCTTGGGTTATGGTAAACACTAAATAAGATTCTTCATCAGATTGCTTAGCACATAATAGGTGCTCAATAAACAGTAATTCTAGCATCATTCCCCTGTTTAGGAATCTTAGAGGATCTGGGATTAGCAAATAACAGACTCCAGTTCCCCCTGGCCTGCCTTTACAAACTCTGCATGGTCTGGCCCCCACCTGCATGTGCCAACCAAATGTGATTCATACTAATCCAGAAATATACCCCAAGCTTTCCTGCCTCTATGCTTCTGCTCACTGTTATCTCTTCTTGATATGTCCTGCATCAATTTCCACCTTGGCTGGGCACAGTGGCTCATGCCTGTAATCCTAGTGCTTTGGGAGGCCAAGGCAGGAGGATTATTTAAGGCCAGGAGTTCAAGACCAGCCTGAGCAACATAGCCAGACATTGTCTCTACAAAAAAATTTTAAAAATAGCTGAGTGTGGTGGCGTGCACCTGTAGTCCTAGCTACACAGAGGCTGAGACTTGAGGATCACTTAAACTCAGCAGTTTGAGGCTGCAGTAAGCTATGATTGTGCCACTGTGCTTCAACCTGGGTGACAGAAGGGGACCCTGTCTCTTAAAAAAATTTTTTCCACTTGTTTTAAATCCTACATATCCTTCTAGGCCCTGCTAAAATGCCACCTCCTTCAGGAAGTCTTCACTCCTGCCTGTAACCAGATGGAACCTCCCCTTCTTGGAATTCTGTAGGGTCTTGTCTAGATGTTTTCTCCCCTGTAGGAGAGGGGCAAGGTATTTTCATAGCTCTGCAACAGACTCAGCTGAAAGGGATCATTCCTTCCTCTCCCCTCTTCTGTGCTTAGCAAAGTTTCCTGCATACCTGAAGTGTCCTTTGAATGTTGAGTGAATGAATCAATGTGAGAATTGAGTGAATCTGACTTTGGCCTAATCCTTTGTGGGATCCTTTGAAGGCTGGATAGTGGAAAGAGTCAGGTTGAATTAAGTACGCATTCATGAAGTTACCCTGTAGCCCCCACCATCCTGCTTTGCCTAAATGAGTAATGTGTGGTGAATTTCATTTCATGCCACAAATATTTACTGAGCACTGCCTTAATCCAGGCATCATGTTAGGAACAGCAGATACAAAGATGAGTAAGACAATGTCTATCTTATGTAAGAGCCCACAGTCTGGGTAAGGAGAAAGCTGTTTAATAAAAAATCAACACGTAGTAAGATAAATACTGCTAGAAGTCTGCCTAGAGTGGCAGCACCCATGCCTTTTACATAAACCAAGCTTCCCTCTCTCCTAGTTATTAGCTTCCCAGGCCCAGGGCCAGGCAGCATCGTCTTCTTCCAGAAATGAGCTAGCATCAAAGTTCCCTCTCACAAAGTGCCTTAATTCAGTGGTTCTCAAGTGCTGGGGGGGGGGTGATTTTGCCCCCAGGGGACATTTGGCAATGTTTGGAAACGTTTTTGTTTGTGGCAACTTGATAGCAGTGGTGGTGGTGGTGTGATGCCACTGGCATCTAATGGGCAGAATCCAGGGATGCTGCTAAACATCCTAAAATGCACAGGACAACACCCCCTCCGAAAAAATCCAAAGGATTATCTGGCCCAAAATGTCAGTAGTACCAAAGCTGAGAAATCCTGTTTTTCTTTATCTTGTAACACCCCCTTGATGACTTTCAGCAGCTCAAACATATCGGGAAGGGAGCCCGGGGAATCAGAAGACCTACTTTGCAATCCCTGCCTCATCACCAACTTGCATATTTGGGCTCTATCCAATGGCTACCCCTGCCTCCCTGGCAAAGTGTTTGGGGGCACAGATAGGAAAAAGTAAGTGAGAACACTTGGGAAAGTCATTTGCAAGGGAAGGCGGATGGTGAGGCTGACGGGATCTATTGCAGTCAAATGGCCCAAATTTTTCAAGTCAGTTTCAATTTCAAGTGTTCTATCCTTTCTTTGTCTTTAAAACTAAATTTGACAATTCAGGCCATCTGTGCCTCAGAGTTAAAAAACACCTGGGTCTAGCTCCCCACCTGGCTCTAGCTCCTCTTCCCATCTCCTCTCCTTTGTTTATTTTAGAAAATTCTGGAAAATTAAAAAAAATATATATAATCCTTTCAAATATAAAAACAGAAGCCTGTAGTACATACTGATCTATAAATGACTTTTTCCCTTGCTCATCAGTAGATTATGAAATCTGTTCATGACATTAATTTCACTTCTACAATTTAAATAGATTCATTCTGCAATTTACTTAACTAGTTCCCTACTTTGAGACATTTTTGTTGTTTTCAAATTTTCACTATTATAATCCATGCCATGATAAACATCTTGGTAGCATTTGTATGTGTTTATTCATGACTTTTTTCCCTCAGGATACAACATTTCTTAAAGTAAAATTTCTGGCTCAAAGGATACATACTTTTTCCCCCCCTTTTTAAAATGTATTTATTTATTTAAAAATATGCTACTTCAGTAAATTTGGGGAAATTCTGAAAAACAGAAAGAAGGAAAAGAAAAAAATTATCTTTTGTCTATGATCTGAACACAACCACTGTTGACATTTTAGCATATTTCATTTCTGTATTTTGTATTCTATGTGGCTTCTTTATTAGAAAGAATTATCACACAACTAATTTGTAGCCTATCATTTGTTTAGGATTTTACCATAATCATTGCCTGTGTTTTTGTATTCTTAATGGCCATGTCATATCCTATTGTGTGTGTGGGCCCTAGCTTACTCCAACATTTTCTTACTTAGACTTTAGGTTGTTTCTGGCTTTTCACAATTGTAAATAGTACTGCAATGAATCTGTTTGTGAGTGAGGCTGTCTTTCTTTTTCTTAACCCTTGAATTTATGGTAAATTCCTTAGAATAGATTTCCAGAAGTGAAACTATGGGGTCAGGTGGGAAGAACATTTTTATGGCTCTTCAGTATACTCATATATTGCCAAATTATTTTAAAAGCCTATGCCCTGTGAATCTGGGTAGCTTGCACATTGTTAAGGTCCTTTATACCTATGGCCTATTCAGCCCTTGGAGAGCTTGTCCTGATTTATCCTCCCGGCAGCCATGTCTGAAGGTGCTAGGCCCTTTCTAGGCCCTGTTGGGCCCCCAACGCAGCCAGATTGAGGTGGAAACAGCACCCTAAACCCTTGTGCAATTCCCCAGGGCTCGGGTGACTCCTTCCGCACCTGCCTCTGGGCCTGGAGTGCTCCCTGCTGCCCGTGTGAGGACCTTGCCTCCCTGTCCTGTGACCTGGGCTCCACCTCCTCCCTACCACACCCTTCTCTGGTGCCCTCCTCTGGTGTCCCCAGTTCAGGTATGGCCTAAGCAGGTGCAGAGACTGTCACAGCCTCTTAGAGGTCTCCATTGTCCCTTAGGCAGTACAAGAACACAGTCCATGATGTGTCAGCCTCTTGCCATAGCACTTTTCTGCTCCAGGCAGCTCTGCCGTGAGAAAGCTCTTCTTTTTCTTGACCTAAAATCTGTTTCCTTGGTGTTTCTTCTCCTTGCTCAAGTGTTACCCCTCAGGGTCACATGTAATCACTCTGCTTACTTTTCCCTGTGGCCTGTCCTTTCCTCCAGCTCACCTTCCCCAATGGTCTTCAAGCTTCTCTATCAGCTAGTCCTGCCTGAGCTTGGGAAGAGTTCCCTCACTTTCCTGAGTCTCAGTTTCCTCACCTGTAGAATAGAGATAATACTCTCTATCCTGCAGGATTGTTGCAAAGACTCAAAATAATACCAACAAAAATCCTGGCTCAGACTTGTGGCTCAAGATGGTAGGCCAAGCACATGGATGTACTTCTCCTTCCTCCTGAACATCTGTTGAAAGAAACTAAAGAAGGACAAAGAAGTAAAAAGAAAAACCAATAAAAAGCTGTGTGGGGGAAGATGGCTTGGACAGTACATCAAGGAATCGGAGATTGTAACATGTTTCTGGAATACCAGAATGTGTCAAATCGCATTTATTGGTATATGGGAGCAGAGAAAGCTGTAGCTGAGGTTGAGAAGTAGAGCAGTCTATGGGGGATTTTGTTGTGCATTGTTTTGTTTAGGTGGGGTGAGGTCAGGCTGGGAGAGCAGAAGAGGAAGGAGGGACAAAACCCAGGATGGCAGCTGCCACATGGTAGTTAGGTTGACCTTCTGTACCTCTACTTGGGCAGCCCCATCATTTTCCCCCAGGCTGAGACTACAAGATTTTCTCTGAAGAAATTGAGTGGCCAGTCTAGGAGGGGCCAGGGCTTCCAGAGAAGGGTCTGCCCCACAGAGGATGGCCCTTCTTGTTTTGACCCCCAGGGGTGGCCAAGCCTGCCTGCCATCTCCCCACCTGGGCATGCTAAAACCAAGCCTGCCAGTCAACAAGCTGCACTCATGCCCACGGAGTCTGCTTTTAGCTCAAAGAAACAGAACTAATTTGAGAAAGAGAAAACTTAACAATAAAAATTAAAACCCTTTAACTCATCAGAGAGATTCAGGAAATGACTCCATTCATAATATAAAAACAGGATATTATGATAAAGAGACATCCAAAGAAGAGTTCTTATATAAATATGTTCTACAAATTTTTTTAAAAATCAGTAAAAAGATTGCAAAAAGCTTGAGAAATTACTCAGAATGAAGAGAGAGAGAGAGAGAGATGCATAATATAAGGAAAATATTATGAGACATAGAGGATTGATCCAGGAAAACCGTTAACCATTAACAGAGACGTTCTAGTGGAGAAAACAGAATGGAGGGGTAAAAATTATTAAAGAAAAAAAAATACAAAGTCTTCAGAATGAAAAGACCCACTAAACATAGAGCAGGGTGAATGAAAAAAACATTTAGATTTGAACCCTTACTAGATATTTTAGAGTGCTAAGGATAAGTTCAACACCCCCAAACTTCCAGTAAGAAATAAAAGGCAGGTCATGTTAGTGTTCATAACAGCTACACTGAATCTTAGAAGACAATGGAGCAATGCCTTAAAAAGTGCTGAGGGAAAATGATATTGAACTTAAACTTTGGTATTCAATCAAACTATGAATCAGGCATGAGAAAAAAGTAAAGATCTTTTCTGACATTCAGGGACTCCAAAGTTTCTACTTTTGATAAAAAATTGCTTGAGGATATACTCCAGCAAAATGAAGAAGAGTCCAAGACAGAAGATGATGGGGGGTGGGGTCCAAGAAGCAATGAATCTAACATGGGAGAGCAATGAAAAGAGATTCCAGAAATGGCAATTGTATAGCAGAGTGGGCCTGCCCCTAACATTTATTTCCAGGGCCTAAGGCAAAAGCAAAATTGGAGGACTACCCTGCAGATCATGCCCTTCTCTTCCCATCCTGACTTATTCCACTCTATATAGACGTAAAAACTTGCATGTCCAATCCCTATTCACACTTCCTCCCATCCCTGAATACAGCTGCCATTGGCCATCCCTCAGGCCTAGAAGTGTACAGACTGATGGCATGGTCCACCATCAGGAAGGACAGAGCTGGGGAGGAGGCCTATGCAGACCTTGGGATTAAGCTTTGGGGTCCCAGGTACTCAAAGCATTGGAATGGAGACTTGGGGGAAGGGATGGACATGAGTTCCACTTGGACACATCCTCTTGGACCCTCAGACTTCTCATCTGTGGGGAGGAAGACCAGGGACAGACCCTCTAAGGCAGGGGTCCCAGAGTAGGACCCCCAGTTGTCTGGCTCTAAAGTGGTCCTGATTGTGCAGGGTCCATGAGATGATGCTTATAAACTGCTTAGGACAATGGTTGGCACATATGATATGTTCAGTACATATTAAGTGATCAATAAATATTAGCTGCTGGTATTATTATTATTAAGATGAGTATCCAAGGGCTGACTCTCTCTGTCAAGGATGTGATAGGAATAAACGAGATTCTTTAGATGCAGCTACTCTAAAGGCATGCAGATGACACGAGATTGCACCCCCTGCTCTGGATGCTGAGACTGAGGCTGCAGGGAGAGGCCGGCCTGCTCGCTGGAGGCACGAGGGACTGTTCTACCCCCTGGAAGTTACTATTGCCAGCACTGTGTCCTTCCCAAGGTTCCCAAGAGCTCTGCAATTATAAAGAGTGACTTGGCAGGGGGCTTCTCAGAGATTAGTAAACGGAAGCCTAAGATGGGCTGTAGCTCTATTATAACAAAATCTCTGTTTATGGGGCACCTACTATATGCGTAGATGCTATGCTACAGTTTTCCCTACAACCCCGTGAGGGAGGTGCATTTTACAGATGAAGAAACTGAACCTCAGGAGATTAAATGTCTTGGTCAAGGTCATGGAGCCAGGGAGGGGTAGAGTGTCTGACTCCCAAGGCCAAGCCCTTTCCTTTGCACTGTGTTGCTGCATCTAAAGTGTAATTCATGGACAAAGGGTGAAAACCTTCCCAAGGAGGCCCCAACTGATTGCCAAACAGGGATAATGAAAGTGGTCAGTACCATGAAGCACTCAGTAAATGCTGCTCCTTGCTTTGCCAACTGAGCCCAGCTCAACAGGACACCCTGGAGCTGCTCTGTGACCTTGACGAAAGCTCCCTTCTCACTGACTCCTTTATCTGATGGTTGCTTGACAGAGGCTGGTGGAGGAGAAGGTTGCTCCAGTCTCTGTGACAGGCCCTGGTTCAGGCCCTTGGCGGCGTGAATGAACACCATCTCAGAGCTTGGGTTTGCTCTCAGCTCTGTTGAGGGTGGTGGTGTGGGCAAGAGGTGGTGATCTCCCCCTCCCCAGTGCCAGCCTCCAGGGACTTCGGCCTTCTCAGCTGTCCGTCTGGGAAGCCGTTTGTTAGGAAGCCTGCTTAGGATGTTGTTTCTGCACCTCCACCAGCTTCTTCTTCCTGATCCATGTCTACCTGGTCACTCAGTCCCGAAGTTTGGGCCAAATAACCAAACTAGGTCAGCTAATGAGCTCAATGTCTTGGCCTTGGAGATTTTCTTTAGATAAACACAGACTCTGTTCATGACTGATTTAGTGCTCAAGTCCACTACACAGCTACATTTACACAATGAGGCATTCTGGACCAACACTATGCCAGAAGAGCCTGGCCAAGATCAGGTTACCCATGAAGCAGACCCTAGGAATCTCCGGTGGAGGTATAGGGAAGTGGGACAAGGGAGGAAGGAAGGAAGCCACTGTGGGTTACATTAATGAGCAGGTTACTGCCATGGGCTGTTGGAGCTCAGTGCTGCCGGAGACTTCTGAGAGACAATGTAGAACAAATCTCAGAGTTGTCCCACTTGAGGGGTGAAGATACTGGGGTATTTATCCACCAACTCCCATTTGTTGTTGGTTAAGGGCTGTTGCCAGGGGCGTTAACTCCCCTGTACTCCTGCTCTGCCCTGTGCATGGGTCAAGCACGCTCATGCAGCAGGAGAAAGCCCCAGGCAGAGATGCAGGACCCTGCCGTAAGCAGCCATCTGCAGAAGGGGTGCAGGTGGGCAGCTATAGGATCTGCAACAGAGCCAGCCCTTCTTGGTCCCGCTGGTCAGGGGAAAACCATACTCCGAGCCACCAGACAACCATGAGGGAAAACTTTATTGCTCCAAGCACTTTACATGAATGTCACCAATACCTCATTTGGAAAAATATATAAAAAGCACAACCTATTGTACAATCATTCCACCTTCTCCATTCATGCACTGTACAGATGCTTCCCAGGCCACTCTCCCAGTATGATGGATGGGTTTCAGGGGCAGCAGCTGCACTTGTCTGCACCCTCTTTGCAGCCCCGGGCACACTTGGCACAGCCTGGGGGGCAGCAGGAGCAGCAGCCTAAAAGGGTCAGGAGATGCACAGATCAGCTTTGGGTCAAAACTCCCATCTTACCACTGCCCTTCCCACCACTGAGAGGAAGTAGGAAAAGAACAGTGTGTGCATGATGCTTCAATCTGTATTAGCAAAAATCCTGGGACAGGAGGTTGTGGCATGTTAGAAGTGGAAGGGCCTTTAGGGGTCATCTCCATCAGAGGCCTAGAGAGGGGCGGGGGTTTGCCAAGGTCATTGGACAGTGGCAGAAGCGAGACTAGCACCTAGGGCTCATGGCTCCAGGCCAGTGCTCTATCCCTGTCACCCCTGGGCGGGACAGAACCTCCCCTCAGTCCCCTTCCTGCCCTAAACACCGTGGATGCCCTCAACCCCTGGTGGGCTGCAGCCCTGGGGAGATCTCTGCTTAGCTCTCATTTCAGATTTCTCCCCAGATGGGTAAAAGGCACCAGAGCCCCCTCATTCCCACCGTGGCTGGAGGGTTGAGGATGAGGAATCCGGCCTTTCCAGCTCCCGGCCAGCACTGCCCCCAGCCACCTTACTCACTTTTTCGACATGTTTTACAGCTGCAGGTCGTGCATTTGCAATTGTCTCCACAGATGCAGATTCCTCCTAGGAGACAGGACAGAGCCACCGCAACCGTAAGGACGGGGATGGAGCAGGGAGCACAAAGCCCCTGCCGATTGTCACAGCGGCAGGCTTTCTGGGCCATCCTTGGGGAGTGGTTGGACAAGAGGGAGGTGATGCTGCCGAGCATCACCGCGGTGTCGAGGGCTGTCCAGTGGTCCCTGTCACAGGCCACAGATGGGAACTGGGATAGCTGCCTCAGCTCCCCCTGGAGCTTGTTAAAATGCAGATTCCTGGGCCCAACCCTTGAGATATTCTGATTCATAAGTCTGGGTGAGGAAAGGGAATCAGTTTTTTTTTTTTTTTAAAGCAACCCAGATGATTCTGACGTACAATGAGGTTTGAGGACCAATAGACTAGGCCACCTTTACCAAGGCCAAGGTTCCTCTGGGAACTATCAGAGCCTTTCAAGCCCTCCTCACCTTCACAAGGCAAGATGGAAACCATAAAGGAGCAGAAGAAAGGCCAAGGGATGTAAGCAAGACCAAAGTAAGAGCTACACTTTGTTCTTGTATTATAAAAACCATCCACACTTAAAAAAAAATTCACCTCATCTATCATTTTGAGTTTCAAAATGCTAGAAGCTTCTGTCTCTTTTGAAAATTTTTGGTACAAACATGTCCTGTTAAGGATAAGGGAGTCTTGTGAGATTTCTTGATACCATTTTTCAAGGTTGAAAAGCCCGGAATGGCTTTGAACCCCGACTTCTTTCTTTTGGCCAATATGCTTCCATGGAATTAAACGGTTTCAGAGACTCAAGAGTCCACATAAGTTAGAAACAACTTCCCTGATGTCTACAGGTGCTTAATGATTTTAGCACTTTCACAGCAACCCTGGAATGTAATCAGTTGGGAATGAGTAACCCTAGTTTACAGATGAGGAAACTGAGGACCAGAAATAATAAGTGTCCGTGAGTGAATGGCAGCAATGGACCAAAACTAGGTTTCTGGGTTCTGGGCCAGAGTTCTCCCCACCCTGGTGGCTGCCCCTAGGGGCCAGCTTTTCAGGTCCCTGTCTCAGCCATTGCCTGAGCCAGGATATCAATTTTAGAAGAGCAGGCTGGGAGCCAGCAGGGAGTAAGAGCTTCCCCACAGGATGCCAGTCTGGGATAAACCCCGTTGGTGGCTCCTAATTGGAGGGAAGAGAAGTGTTAATCAGAGTCCTGCAGACTCCCTGTAGGAAGCTGGTACAAGGTTCCGGGACCCCAGGGTGGGCCTCCTTACTTACCAGACATGCAGGTGCATTCTCCAGGGTCCATGGTCCAGGTGTCCGAGAGGCTCGGGTGCTATCACAGCTGGGGAAAGAAGGCTGAGCGAGCAGCCACTGGAGGCTCCCTATTTATAGCCATGTAGGTGTAGACTGCAGCTCACCCCACCTCTCCCTGGGGCCAGACGCCTGCACACGGCTCAGCCAGACGCCTCGGGCTGGGGGTTGGGGAGAGCAGGCAGAGAGAGGGAGGGCAGAGGAGAGGCTGAGCAGTACAGGCATTCAGGTAGCTTTTCCAAAGGGGTGCAGGTGGCTGCACCAGCCCCACCTGCCCACGTGCCAAGGTGTCAGGAAACCAGGCTCAGGCTCAGGTGCACTCACAGTGCTCAGACTGGTAGCTACATCCATCGGTCTCCAAGTCCTATGCATTCTATTATCTGCCATTTCTGTTTCCTCCTTCACAGCGGCTGCACCTGTTCGGGCTCAGGGCCTCATTCTCTCTCCTCTGCTTGACTGTAAAAGCCCTTACCATGGCATGAGGCTCCAGGCTTTAGAAGGCGCCCACCAAGAACCCTGCTGGCCGTACCCCTTCCCATGGGTGAGAAGGGAGAAGATCAGGGGAGTGTGCCCAGCCGGAGTTTGCAGGCTTTCCTTCTAGACCACACATGGAGTGGTAGAAGCAAGAGAGGACTTGGGGGAGGTTTAACCACCGCCCCCATCTCCATTGTAAGCCCATTCTTTGGTATAGGCAGCTGACTTATGTTAAATGCCCTGCCGATGATGCAGCTTCAAGCTTCTCCGACAAACTGCTGTCCTCACCCACTCCCCATATGGAGATTCTGGAGCCGCTGCTGATTACGCTTCCTCCAGGAAGCTGCCTCTGATCTCTCCCTCTCTCAGCTAGAAGAAATCGCTCCCTCTGTGTCGCCTCGGTGATGTGTTTGTACATTTCTCAGGACGTTTACTATTTTCTACTCTGTCGTAGAATTATTTGTGTTCATGGCTCTTACCTCCCTCGCCCCAGTCTGGGAGCTCTCAGGGGAAAGACCCAAGTCTGAAGCGTCTCTATACCTCCTCAGTGTTTTGCACGATGTTTAGTGGGTGTTGAATGAATGAACAAATGAATGAATCAGATGAGCACAGTAGTCGAATGACTGAAGACATGAGTGAGAGAGTAGGTGCGTAAGTGAACAGATGAAGTGGCGAGTAAACGATGACAGGACAAATGCATGCATCTCCTGTGCGTAGCTCGACTGAGGACCTCTGCTGAAAATGCTGTCACTATTCAGACAGGCAAAAAATGGGCCTGGCCGTAACCAGTGGGGATAGTTTCTCCAGTTCCTCGTTCTGCTTAGTGGGATCTCTGTCATTCATCTGTAAGGACCACCTTGGCCCTTGGGCTCATCCCTGGAAACATGGGTTTTGAGCCGAGAACTTCTAATGAGTAGCAGGAACAAGAACACACACACCACCCCAAGAACATGTAATGGCGGCAGGCTCAGCTTAAATCCACACTTAAAAAATAAGTACTTCTTTGGAGAAGTTGATCCTTAACCTTCTTTGGGGATTCAAGGAGCCCTCTGAAAATCTGATGCAAGCTCTGGACCCCTCCCCTGGGGAAAAAACAAAAGCACAAATGCACGACATTTTCCCCACAAGTTCAGGGGTTTTGTGGATCTCCTAAATCCCACTGGGGACCCCCTGAGGGGTCCTGAGTTAAGAATTCCTCTGCAAAGAAGCAGTTCCGCCTGGAGCATCTCCTCTTCTCACACAGCAACTTTTAGCTCCTTTGAGCCACTGAGTCCTAAATACCTCCTTCTCCAGTTATGACCTCTCCTTTACGCATAAGTAATTCAAGTGGTTTTCTCCTTGTTCCAAAGGAGCACCTAAGACTCCACCTCTTAGGAAACATAAAATGACGGGGTTTTTGTCTTCTCCCCTTCCCGTAAAGGTAAAAGCTAAACACATGCTGCTCCTGTATCCAGCAGTTTCTGCCAGAAAGAAGTTTCTGAAACTCATGGCCTAGGGATGGTTAAGCCTGCAATGATGACAGAGAAAGGTCTGCCCTGACTCCACACCCTGGTCTATGTTTTGCTGTCGCGATCACCACCCTTCCCCGTACAGGGACTCTCTTAATATGTGCGTCTCCTCAGGAGCAGCCTAGAGCCATTGGTTTTATTATGCTGCTTTATAAACTGGCTTCTCTGGACCACAAGCTACTCAAGAACAGGACCGTGGCTTATTAATCTCCACATGCCCCAGCCAGGCACCCTGAGTGCTGCTGCAGAGTAGGTCCTCAATAATATTTATGGGCTAATGGTGAATAATTTGGCTCCATTAACAGAGTCACATCCAGGCTGTCTGCTCCAGCTCTCGTCAAAGATTCAGGGGACCTTGCTGCTCACCGAGAGCAGTCAAGAGACCTGGAGTCACCCTGCCTGGGTCCTAATCCCAGCTCTGCTCCTTCTTTGCTGCAATAATTTGGGGCAAGTTGCTTGACCTTTCTGAGCCTCGGTTTCCTCATCTGCAAAACCTAGCTCACGTGGATGACAACCCTGCAGCACTGTTGTGAAGGTTAAATGAGAGAATGTACAGTAAGCAGTTAGTTCAAAATCTGGTACAATATTATCATCATCGTTACTATTAATATTATTATCATTATCTGTGCCTAATACAACTTGGCACCTTGGTTCCGCCACCCACCCATTTGTATGTTTCAGGTTCCTAGACCCCCAGCTGGTCCGGCAGCCATGAGCAGGATGCATTCATCAGCAGTGAGTATGGTGGAGTTTTCGTCTCTGTGCTCCCAGCTTTTAAGCTCAGCCTAGTTTGTTTGGGTCCCAGGACCTGGAGACCATGGGGCACTGTCTTTTCTGACTCTCCTTGCTGCAGTTTCAACCTGTTTAAAGGCAAAGTTGACCTTTCACCTACAGACCTTCTTGTGGGGGTATTTCTGGCCTCATATATATGACTAGGCATGAGACGTGGTGGGAAAAATCAGAGCAGACAGGGGCCCTGTGGGGCATCAGCTTGAATCCTAGATGATCAGCACTGAAAGAACCCTGAGAAGTTGGGGCCAACCCTCCGGTCACCGAGCTTAGGTTGCAGGGGAGGGGATTTGAACTTGGCTTCTCAGCTTGCTGCCGGCACTCACACTTTAAATCTGAAGCACACGTGATAGAATTGTTCTTTATAAGCTGTTTATTAGTTAATTTTTTATTAGAAAAAAGCTCAAACATACTAAAAATACAAAGAATGGTATTCCAAACACCACTAGATCTACCACCCAGAATGAACAGATGTCAACATCGTCCCATTTGCTTGAGCTCTTTTAATTATCAGAAATAAAAATTTAACAAGTTCCTGGCTTTAAACACCATCTATGTGCCGGTGGCTCCCAGCTTAGTCTTCTAGCCTGGGCCTCTCTTCTGAACTCCAGTGTCGTATCCTGGCTGCCACTCAGTACCTCCATGCGGATGCCAAACAACACCTCGAACTTGTCCTATCTGCAACTGAGCTCTTGCTCCGCGCCTCCCCTCCTGCCAGATCCTCCCACAGTCTTGTCTGCCTCCATGGTGCCACTTGGTTTGAGCCATCAACATCCCTCGCCAAGATTCAGCACTTATTTCCTGACTGGTATCCCTGCGTCTGACTTAGTTGCTGTTCTCTTTGCCTGCCCCTCCCCCACATTTGCCACACAACACTCAGAGTGATCCCACTAAAATAAAACTTACGTCATGTCATTGTTCTGCTCAGAAAGCTTTAGAAGATTTTCCATTTCACTGAATAAACAACAAAGCTCTTGGTCACCTCTGGTCAGCCCCTGGTCCCTCTCTGCCTTTGTCCCTACTTGCTCCCAGCCTGTCTGCCACGTCACTCCTTGAACTTGCCAGGCATGCTTCAGCCCCAGGGCCTTGGCAGGTCTCTGAAAGATCTTCCCCTAGATTATCTGCTCTGCTTACTCTTTATCTCCTTCAGGCAAGGTCTTCTCTGGCCACCTTATCTAAAATTTCCACCCCCTCTCTTAACACTTCTTGTGTGCCTTTTAGCTTTCATTTTCTTCCTTGGTACTTATCCACATGAGCAGGGATTTTAGTCTGTTTTGTTCACTGCCGTATACTCAGTGTCTAGAAGAGTACGTGGCACATAGTAGGGGCTCAATTTGTTGAATTAACGTATCAAAGTGCCCTTTTTATTCCTTCTTAGACCCCTCCTCTGTCTCCCTAAAGGAAGCCAATTATAAAGTTCATGTGTATCTTCCCCATTCTTGTTTTTATATTTTTCTATAGGTGTGGGCATATATAATCTGTATACAGTATTGCTTTGTGTGTTTTTAAAAAGTATGTAAATGGTACCACAATGCAAGTATTGTTCTGCAACTGTTTTCCCTTCCACTATTATGTTTTTGAGATCTATCCATGTTGGCGCATGACTGGTCTATAATATCACACTGTGTGAATATGCCACGTTTTACGTACACATTCCCCTACCGACGTTTAGCTTGCTCCCACATTTTCTCTATTATAAAAATGCCGTAAGGAACATCCTCACTCATTCATGTCTTATAGATGGGTGTGCAAGCTTCATTCATCCCTAGAAGGAGGACGGGTGGGTTGTGGGGGCAATTGGTCTCCAGAGATGCTATACCAATTTATGCTCCTTCTAGCAATTTCTGAGAGTCCCTATTTCCCCACCACCTCCTCCAATGCTTCCTGCATTCAGACTTCGAAATGTCTTCCCATCTGGTAAGTGTGAAGAAGTGCAATGGGATCTAACTGCAGTATAATTTGCACATTCCTGCCTCCCAGCTTTATCAACCATTTCCATCCAGAAAGTGAACCATGGTCCAGTCTTCCTCCCATTGATTGTGTATGTCTTGTCAGCCTTTCACACCCTAGCAAGAGAGAGCATGGTGAAGATCATGGGCTACGGTCCTTCAGACTTGGTTCCCATCCCGGCTCCTCCATCTGTCTGCTTTACAATCTCAGACAGGTTCCCTTATCTCTGTGAACCTCAACTATAAGATGGGGATAACCAGGTCTACTCATGGAGCTGTGAAAATTAAGAGAAAATAAAAGATCAGACATTTACCACACCAAGCGCTCAAGGAACAGTAGCACTTATTAGGGTTTCGGCTTTACAGTGGAGTGGTACGGAGGCAACTTGATGTGGAGTCAGATGTGCCTGGAGCTCAGCCCCAGTGCTTTTGGCAAGGCATGTCACCTCTCCAAACATCAGTGTGTCATCTTTAAAAGGCAGATGATAATGAATAGAAAGAGCAGGACGTGAGATACTATGGTAGAAGCTCAAAGGAGAAGCAGGAAGCCATGAAGAACATGAAAAACAAACGTCGTCTTTGTCACAAATCCATCCTGGAGCATGATGCAGAGGGAGGCCCAAATCCTGGCAGGTTGTGCTTTGGGGAGGGAGGCTGGCTGAGAGGGGCAAAGGCAGTAGCCCCCCACCCCCACCCCCACCGTGCACTATTTACTCCTACCCTGTTGGGCTAATGAGACGAGATGCTTCCCTCTTTGTGGTCCAAGTTCTGATGACTGTGCAGAGGGTATTTAAAGATTTTTATCATCAGGGAGAGGTTCTGCATATTTTAATAAACTGTAAGGTTCTTCACATTTTCTTTAAATATATTTTTTTCCCTAGAGATTTGTTCCAGGCTCTGAACTCGGGGGGCAGGGCAGTGTGGGGTCGGGAGGGCTGCATATGTCCGTGAGTGTTTATGTGTCGTCTGTGTGTACTGAGTACATCTCTACTTGGATCTGTGTGTCTGTGTGCATGTGTTTGTGTGGTTGGCTATGTGTGGATGTGTCTACGAGTGATCTTATTTGTGACCTTGTGTGCCTGTGCATGTGTCTGTACTTGTGTGTGTGTGAGAGAGACAGAGACAGAAACAGAGACACAGAGACAGAGACTGAGAAAGCTATACAGGTGAGGGAGGCTGAGGCTATTCTCACTCAGCGTAGTTCTAAGAAAACCTTTCCCTTCAACCAAAATACATACACACACACACACACGCAAAATTCTGCTTTTCTGGCCCCCCGTTCCAATCATGGAACCCCATTAAAGAACCCCACAGCCAGTATGGAACCAGCCTCCAGGGAGGTGGGTCCCAGCACTGTGGATTATAAAAATCAGGCCACAGATAATTAGGAGCTACCTTGCTCAGGGCCCAAACCACCTGTGCACCCGGCAAGCTTAGCAGACTCTCCCGGGCTTGCGGCTGCTGGTTAATTACATGGGACTCAGCTCCACAGCTATAATTCAGTACCCACCGGGCAGGCTAAACGCTCCGCTTTGCACACGGCCCCCAGGAAGGATGAGTAAGGCCAAAGCCGACAATCACCCACACTCATTGCCCCCAGCAGCGAAGTGGCTGGCCCAGGTTGGCTGGCGGCCCAGATGAGGGCTGTGGAAGGGGGAAGGAGGCTCCCTGTCTGTCCTTTCCTCCTCCTTTCCTACTTCTCTTTTCCTTGTCCGTTCTTTCCTTCTATCCTTCTTTAATCAGTCATTCGGCACAAATACCGCAAATACCAGGCTTTGGGTTTGCCCTCTGGAAGGGGTAAGTGGACCAGGCACAGGGCTTTGGTCCTTAGGAGCTTGCTTTCCAGGAGGGGTGGTAAGCATGGCCACAGCTATCAGGAAAGGAGAAAGCAGGCCGGGAGGTGGCTCACGCCTGTAATCCCGGCACTCCGGGAGGCCAAGGCGGGAGGATTGTTTGAGGCCAGGAGTTCCAGACCAGCCTAAGCAACAGCATGGCACGTGCCTGTAGTCCCAGCTACTCGGGAGGCTGAGGCAGGAGGATCGCTTGAGCTCAGGAGTTTGAAGTTACAATGAGCTATGATGATGTCACTGCACTCTAGCCAGGGTGACAGAGGGAGACTCTGTCTCAAAAAATAAAAGAAAATAAAAAGAAAGAAAAGGAGAAAACAAGCAGGGTTTATGTGTGGGCAGCACCTGAATGACCCTGAGGGTGAGCACCTCCTTAGGTGCCCCACTTGCCTCACCCTAGTCTTGGGCCCTCATTTCCCCCAGTCTAGGTCACCCCTGAGTTCCTCATGGACTGTTAGGGCTGGACTAGGGGTTTTCAAATTGTGCATGCTCAGAGCCCTGGGGGTTCGTGGAGGAGTATTTTAGGGGCTGCTGCGGGTGGGATGCTGGGTCCCATCTGTCTCCCATTTTCTGTATTTAAACAGGCAACTCCTCTTTAAAAAGTCTGTTTTATGCAGACTGTGCATCCCACCCCTCCCTGCTCACACACATCGTGCTTTTATGGGGGATAGATAGATAGTACTGAGCTAGAACCACTTGGACAATTGTTGAATACAAGCCCTGCCCAGCAAGGTTAGTGCACTTGCCCGAGACAACACAGGGAATTGTGGCAGATCTGCGCCTGCAGTCCCAAGTGAACGGAGCTCGTGGCCCGATGCTTTTCCATGTTTTCTCTTCTTTTTTTTTAAATTAAATTTTAGATTCTCAACTATTTTTAAAACAGATCAGAATAGAGAATTAGATATGGAACCTTCCAACATGATCAAATATTAACATTAAGTTCTAGTCATTTCAGTTTTTTAAAGGAACAAATCAATCAAAAAGGGTGGAAACCCTGTGTGTAATCTTCCCTGATCTCATTTCCCTACCACCTAACCAATTTCATGAATTACGAGTTTATCAAGCCCATACGTAGTTTTCTTTTCTTTGTTTTTTTTAATGACCTATACTGGCTCCTGACCACACATGGTTATCTACTCTTACTACATATAAAAATTACATAGCTTTGTTTTACAGGTTTATAAACCTTATATAAAATGGCATCATTCTCTGTGTAGCTTTTTACAATTTTTTGGGTTTTGCTCAGCATTTAAAACTGTATTGATGATTTTTAACCGCTTTATGTTATTCTGTTGTATGACTGCGTCACAGTTTATTCTTTTCCCTGTTAATGGGCATTTAGATGTTCCGCTTTTTCATTATGATGAACACTGCTGCAGTGAATAGCCACATATGCATGTTTCTTTATGTGAAATGTGACAGAGTTTCTCTAGGGGGTATGCCTAGGAGTGGACTTGCTGGTCTGAAGGGAACATGCTTATTCTGCTTTACTAGATATTCCCAAATTGCTCGCTGCAAAGGTTGACACTACCACGAGCAATGTACTCAAGTACCCATTTCTCTGTGTCCTTTTCAATACATGGTATTGTCAGAATTTTTAATTTTTGCCAGTTAAACTGTGTGCTAGGCCTTGGGTTAGCCTCTGGATGGGACAGATACAACAGATATGAAAGGGCATTTCCTTGGTTGTGGATTTGTATTGCCCTAATTACTATTGAGGCTGAGCGTATTATCAGAAGATTTTTAGCCATTTGGGTCTGGTCTCTGCTATTGCTTGGTGGGATGCAGCCCTAACCAATCCCACTTTGGGAACAGTTTATATCATTTTCTCAGATACACTGCCTGTCTTTGTTTTCCCACATTCCTGGTTTTTAACAACTTCCCAGTTTAGGAGACTCAAAAATGACCTCGGGAGATGAAGAAGATGAATATGCTGGTATATCCCCAGGAAGGTTGCTCAAGGTGGGCTGGGGAGTGCAGGTGGCGTCCTGGGTCGGCACCCTCTGAAAGCAGCCGCTAAACCCACGGGGCAATGGTCTTGCCGACTTGGGCAAGGTCTGAGTTAGGCTCCTGCACTTCATCCCCCATCCATTTAGAACCCCTTCCTTCCGGTTGTTATGCATCCGCAGCAAGGAGTTCTGGACTTGCCCTGTGACGCCTCTCATGAATACTTGAAGAAGAAGGAGGGAAGCAGAATAACTTTTGGAATTAGTATGCTTCTAGAATGCCAGAGCTCTGAGAGCAGGAACGCGGTCCAAACCTTCTCCCAGTCCCTGTTTACAGATTGGGAGCCTGAGGCCCAAGAGGGGGGAGGGAGTGCCCTGCCTGTCGTTCCGCCCGCAGTGTGAATCAGCTGAGTGGGTGAGGAATTGAGGAGGAAAACCTCCAGGTTCTTTGAAACCTCTTGGGCGACTACGGTGTGGCCATTCACAGAACCTCCTGCTAGGATTAAGCGACTGCCGCGGACCCCACACGGTGCCACACGCCTCACCCAGGGGTACAACGACAAAGGTTTTATGGTGTGATTGAAGAGCTGACATACCCAGAGGAGAAACCGTTGACGAGCGTCACAGCACCATGCGCGGGGACGGTGAAATAGACTAAGGGGCCCCGCGCGCGCATCTTGGGAGTCTGCCTGTCTCCCCACACTCTCCATCCTTCCTCCATCTTCCTCTTCTCGCCTCCTCTGTCTCGTCCCTCCTTTACTCTCTCACCTCTCGTTTGTCTCGTTTCTCCTTTGCTCTCTCCTCATGCAAGAACACCAGCCTGCGACTCAGGGCATCTGCACCCTCTGAACACCCTCACTGGTGTCGCTCACCCACGAGTTCATGCCC
This sequence comes from Daubentonia madagascariensis, assembly GCA_023783475.1. Lineage (NCBI taxonomy): Eukaryota > Metazoa > Chordata > Mammalia > Primates > Daubentoniidae > Daubentonia > Daubentonia madagascariensis. The sequence continues at coordinate 8,550,876 of JAKFHU010002202.1, forward strand.
CTGCCCTGGGCCTCAGTTTCTCTGAAACAACAAGGAACGTTCATTGCTGGACGACTGCTCGGGACCCTCCCAGCTCTGCTCCTGGTGCCAGTAAGGAGACAACTGTTTGGAGGGCACCTGTCCCTAAGATTTCCAGAGGAGCAGCCTCCTCCGCTAGTGTCCCCCCAAAATCAGTTTGTATCTAAGGCATTGGGATCAAAGCCACTCTTGAGAGAAACCTCACTAACTGTTCATTGTTCCCAAGCACTTTTTGGCCATGCTTTTTCTCCAAAGATGTGGGCGTGGATTCAGCAGCTCAGGCCTTACAGACCTTGCAGTGTGCTCACCACGCAGTGGGCTTGCCAGATTTCCAATATTTCCTCCAGTTCTGAAACCCCAGGGGTCTGTGGACTTCTGTTTGAACAGCCCTCAGGTGGAGGGAACAAGGCTCAAACCGCAGAGCCCTTACCCACCAAGCAGGGATTTCACTAATAGCCCGGACCATAGTGCTCTGGGTATTTATTGATTTCTTCAGTATGAATGCATAGTTCTCTGCAAGTAATCAGATCATCACCAATTAATGTTAGGGAGAAAAAACAAAGACAACAGTTTGAGGGGTGGATAGAAGGAGAATAATTATCCGCTGCATTCATTTCCCACATTGTAAAGGGGTCAGTGACTCCTCTCAGAGCCTGCGGGGCTACTGACCTCCTGCCTTTACACAGAAGGGACCTGGGAAGCCCAGCGTGAGAACTAGCATGGCCACAACAACCCTAGCTGGGCATGAAGGCCTGGGTGTGCTAGAATTCCTGGGCCAGATACAGGACTGAGTGAGCCCTGGGTGGATGCAGATTTATGCAGTCATCGCGTTGATTCTGTCTTTCTCTCTCTGTGGCCTTGGGCAAGCCACTTGACCCCAGTTTTCCTGCCAATAAAATGGGGATAATAACATACCCCTCTAAGGGTGCTTCTTAAGAATAATTGGCCATTTTTGCAGGGCACTTTGAAGAAAATTGCTGTGGGGATAGTCTGTTGGCTCTGGAATTTTCCTTGGTGCAGATTTCAAACAGACGAGGATGGCCAATGTTCTGATTCTGGTACTCCCAGCCAAACCACTTTCCCCAGTTCAGTTGGAAAAGAAGAGGGGGGAGGGGCTGTGATCACAGCCTGAGCCTGCCTAGAATATTAAAGGCACAACTCGGCCTTTGATGCCTGCCTGCAACGCTTGTTAATTTTAATAGGAAGTGAGTAGGAGCTAGAAGGCTCTGCCTAGCAGAAGAAAACAGGTCCAGCCAAAGAGGATTAGTGCCAACTAAATTTAGATCTTGTTTGGCTTTGAAGTCCTTGGCTCCAGTGCTGGAATTACAGGACAACTCCTAGATGTCAGCAGGGTGGGAGGCAGGGGGCTGGGGAAAGTGTGGACCTGGGGACCCTCAGTTCTAACTCAGCCAGGAGCAGATGGCCCCTGTCTTAATTCGGGAATCACTTTACAATCAACAATCTCCCAAGCTGGCAAATTTCTGGGAAAACTTTGAATAGGGGTCTTAAACTTAAGTGCATTCAGGGCCTAGGTAGTTAATACATAAGAGTGAAGTAGGCTGACTGTAGGTAACAGGGAGTGGTGGGAACTGTGGCAAACTGTCTAAGCTTCAATTGAATATTGGGATTTGGGAATAAGAGTCAAATTTTGCCAGCTCTTCTGATTTTATAGAGAAGTTGAAAAATCTGCATTTACGTGTGTGTGTGTGTGTGTGTGTGTAATATTCCAATTTTTAACTCCAATTTTTAATTCTAATTTTTAATTTTTCATTGATCAAAGTTGTTTATTATTTTTTAATAATTTTCTCATGAACAAATGTATCCACAGGCCAGAGTAGCCCATGGGGCCCTGTTTTGTGAACTCTGCCTTGGAAACCTAAAACTTCAGGGGTGCAGAGTCTCTTAAAATTCATCGAGGCCTTTGGTTACTATTTTCTAGAGACTTTAGACTGGTCCCTGGTCGAGGGCATCAGAATCACCCAGGGAGAACTTTTTAAAAATACAAATATTTAGGGATTCTGATTCATTGGGCTTGGGATGGGATCTAGGGGTGTCTCATATTTTTAAAACTCATCAGGTGATTCTGATGTGCAGCCTAGTTTGGGAAATAGTGACCTGATGAGTGATTTTTAAACTCTTTTGGGTCATAAACCCTTTTGAGAAGGTGAAGAAAGTTATCAACGCTTTCCCTAGAGAAAGAAAAGATGCTCATCCAGGAAAAAATTTGCATCCAATGCTCATCCAATGCTCGTCCTTCAGGGGTTCTCAGTGCCCTCCCTCTGAAGTTCATCCACGGCCACCCAGTTAAGAACCTCTGAGGTGCCTGATGGTAGAATCCCATCTACAAGAGCCATGAGAATGGTCTCCAGGGTCTCATTTGTACTCCTCCAGTGACGGGGAGCTCATTGCCGTGGGAGATAGCTTGTCCCCTTTTGGGGAACAGTAGTCTTCACTAGAGTCCTTCCCACAAGCAGCCATGTCCACCACCCCCAGCTTTCACCCACATGTCCCGTATTTGTCCTCTGGTTAATCTGTCTTGTTTTACTGGGGAGCAGAAGAGAGAGCTGCTGCAGGAGGCTGGGAGAAGCTGGGGGTAGCAATGACAATGAGCTGTTTTTCTTGGGGTCTGAGACTTCAGGAGCAGATTCTTAACCAGATCCTGGCCACTCCTGCTCATCGCTCTGCTCCTTTTAGAGGCCCCCTCCATTCATCCAGTGCGAAATGGCACACTTGAATGTTTACTTCTACGTCAGCTTCCTCACCCTCTCCCTGTACTTTTCCCTGTGGCTGACTCTCTTTCCCACATCTGGAAGATGAGCCTCTTCAACATGAGTCAAGTACAGCTTGGAAATACAAGAAGCATCAAATAAAGGATCATTTGAATCCATTTAGCTCAGCACTCTTGCTTTGACCAGGGTCTGGTGGGCACTGGAGGGAGAGGGATGCTACTTTCTGTGATATTCATGCCATCACTTAGTCATTGAACCAGTTGTCCAAACATTGACTCTTATAAGTGGCCTCAAACCTATTTCCTGTCACCAGCCTCAGATCTGTCGCCTAGGAATCCAAAGGCTTCTTCAGTTTTTATTCTTGGCCTATCCTACCTATTGGGGTAAAACACTTCGTAAGATCCTTCTGAGTAAAGTAGGTTAGAGAGGGTGCTTGTTTGCCTTGACCTCTTTTAAACTTCAAGGAAGACCTCTCCTTCAAATAGTCGAGGTTGGGTGACCAGCATCCTTCCTTCTGCATCCACTTTGAGACTTTATAGATTTAATTCAAGCCAAGCCTCCTTTTCTCCATGTGGAAGAGACCTCATTTCACAGCTCTGTCATCTCACCATCCTTTTGATCACTGTAGTCATCTTCAGTTGCCTGACAAATGTACCCAGGTTTGAGAGCAAATGCCCCTAAGTGTTTTTACCTACTTTTCATCCCAGGGCTTCCAGAAAAAGGGGAACACGTGTGCCTGCAAACATGGGTCCAAGTGAATCCCACATGCAGGCTGGGAAAGTGGCATCCTCTTACCAACCCATAGAAGACAGGAGTGATTGGCCACTTCTCACTGACTGGATGCCCATGGGCCGGCCTGGCAAAGGCCCACTCATGGATTCATTCATGCATTCATTCCACAAATGTTTACCGAGTTTGTAAGATGTGCCAGGTTCTGGGCTGAAGATGTAGCAATCAACAAAACCAAGCAAGTACTTGCCCTCCTAATTCTAACATTATCATAGGGGAGAGAGAGAAGACAAACACATAATCATACCCATGAATAATTATAAATTGTGATATGTGACATGGGTGAATAACTACAGATACATGAAGGGAAGCACAATTCAGACAAAGGAGGTGACCCTTCAGCTGAGACTTGTGGAGGGAAAAGTGTTCCAGGCAGAGGGAATAGCATACGAAAAGGTCCTGAGGCCAGAAAGAAGATGGCTTATTTGAGAAACAGAGAGAAAGCCAATGTGGCTAGAGGTAGTGACCAAGGGGAGAGAGGTACTGCAAGAGCTGTGAATCAAATGCCTACAGAGTTCAGCAGGTTTCATAAATAAGTGAAGTGATCCAGGTCAGAGACAAAAGGGATCAGTGGGGACTGTGGCAAATTGGGGAAAACACAACCTGTGTAAAGGAGGCAGTCTTACACACGTGGAGATGAAATCTCTGAGTTCAGTGTTGCCAGACCTTATGATTTTTCAAGAGAACCCCCAAATACAGATTTTTATACAAAATCTCTAATAAAAAAAATCCCACTGAGATCCTCATAACATGTTTCATGGCCTGGGTGCTGCCTCTTTGTAGCCCCTGAGATGGACAAATCCATAGTAGAGAATCAAGGAATTGCAGCAGGGGAGTATCTCCCTATCACGTAAGGAAACTGAGGCCCAAAGTATTCTCAGCTCTTGTTCCATGTGGTGGTTTCCTGAGGCACAAGGGGCCTTTCAGGCTGATTTTCTCTTTGGGCCCCAGGTAAGCTATTAACTGTGGGACTCAGTTTTCCAATTTGCAACTGAGAGCGCTGAGGCCAAGTTTGGCAGCTGCCTGGGACTACAGTGTGAGGGGTAATTAGGGTTTGAAAATGACTGTGAAGCTTCCCAAAGCAGAAGAGCTAAATACCCAGAAAAGCCCAGAAGGGGATTTCAAAGCACTTGTTCCTTAGAGTGACACCACCTGAAATGCTCCATCTCATCCATGTCCAGGGGGCCATATCCAGAGGGAATATGAACAAGTGGCTGCCCTCTGCTGTGGGAATCCAGGGAGCACCCCAGTATATGCTGTCTCCCCCATCAGCCTGCCCTTTCCTTCCTTCCCTTCTGTTTCCCCTTCCTTCCTCACCCAGATACTCAGTGAGCCCCTTCTATGTGCCAGCCTTGGTGCCAGCTCTAGAATACATCCTTGCAGAGCTTGCAGCCCAGCAAGGAAAATAGACAGGAAATCAGAAATTACATTCCAGTGTGGGTTACCAGATGGAACTTGCAGGGGGTCCTAGGAGCCAATAACCCATCCAGGGATTCAGGAATTACCGAGTAAGTGATGCTTAAGCTGAAACCTGAAGTTGAGTAGGGGTTAGCCCAGGGGTGGGGGAGGAAAGAGTGGGAGAATATTCCAGGTGGAGGGAGCTTCCAGGATCAGAGGCTGAGGGGGTAGGGGGTGAGGGAGCTTGAGTAGTCTCAGACCTGACTTAACTGTCCACACTGGCGGAGCCCTGGAGCCCAAGGCCAAGTGGTGGATTGGCAGTTAGGAGGTGTATAGGAGCTAAATCACAAAGAGCCTCAGGAGCCTGGGCAAGGATTTTTTTTTTTTTTTTTTTGTCTTGAGGGTAATAGGGTAATAAGAAGTTTCTGAGTTTCAACCCAAAAGGAAATGTTAGGATTTAATTGCATTTCTTCAGCACTCAGTGGTTACTTCCTTGGTTTCATCTCCTTAGAGAAAAGCCTGGCCAACAAATGGCTTCTGATTCTGCTCTTCTCTGATCACCAAATCTTTCTGCACCTCTTCTGCATCCCAAGACACCAGCACCTCACCTGCAAAGTAGATACTATTGTAAGTCTGTATTTGGGATGAGAACACTGGCTCAAAGAGGTCATCTGCCAAGGTCACTCAGCCAGGAAGGGGCAGAGTGAGGATTTGAACCTCAGTCTATCTGGTTCCAAGGCCCAGGCTCTGTGCACAATTTGGAGATGTTCGAGATAATGAGGGATGCCCTAGAAATGACCTGGCTTAGCCTCATCTCCAGGTAGAAAAATCTCTATCTATGGAGCTGTCTCTGCAGATGTTCAAGGAAAAAATAAATCCCACCTCTAAAATCAACATCTGTATCAAGCTGGGTCAATATCTGGGCAGAGATAGGTTGGGGAGGAGCTGAAGCTCTGCTCTGCGTGTGTTTGCATACTAAATGAGGCAAGAATGCCAGTGGCCCATTAACGAGGACTTGACCTCCAGGGTTCTTAAGATGCCAGCTTTTGTCCAAGTCTTTTTTTCTTTCAGAGAACATTCAGCTGGTTCCTCTAACGGATGTAGCACAAAAGCGCCTTTCAAGTGTTGAATGAAGTGTTCTGTTCCCACTGCAGCTTTTAAAGACATGGAGAGAGAACAAACTCAGGGTGACTAAGAAGTACTGCTTCTCAGAGATGGGCGGGCAGGCAGGCTGCGAAGTCCCAGGACAGGCCTACTGTGAGACAGGGAGGCTGTCCTTGACCTGGGCTGAGTCATACACCCAGCACCTGTGGTAAGTTGCTGCCCTTGGGTTTATAGCTAGAAAACCTGAAAGGAGATGTGCGTCATTGGGCGTGATGCGACACACATTGGTCCAAATGAACCAGAAGATAGAAGTTTTCCTCTTTTCAGCACCCAAAGGAGCCCAGAGCGGGGTTAGCCTGGGATTAAAGCTGTGAGTTTCCCATGGGAGGGCTGGGTCCATGGTAGAAAACTTAGACTGTTCACATAAGTGCAAGAAGAGATGACAGAGGAAAAAAATAATACAAATGACTTGTAAAGCAAACGGTAAGGTGTTCATCTACACTTACAATAGTAGAAATGTAAATTAAAACTACAAACAGATAGCATTTGAAAAAGTCCATGGGATTGGCACAGATCCCAAAATGTGAAGTGTGCTCAGGCACAGGTGGTGACAGGCAAATTGAAGGGTGACCATGATCACTTTGAAAATGCAAAAGGCACGTGTATGTTCACAAAGCAACTCCATGGAGGAAATTGTTCTGGACATTTATTTATATGTAGTGCATAAAGAAGTGGCTATCATTCATTGCAGTCCTGTCTGTAAGAGATTGGAAAAGCCCTCAATGTCCATGAAGATGGAAACGGATTCAATGAGTTATGATATGTTCATGAAGTGGAATTCTAGACAGTCCTTAAAAATATGAGGTAGCTCTACGTGTCCCAGTGATCATGAAAACATAACATTAACAGGAAAAGCAGGGTGCAGATTGGTGTGGGTCAGGATGCCATCATTTGTAGGGAGGAAAGTGGGACGAGGCAACCTACCTATACATGTTAGTGAACAGAATACATCTTCTAGGAGACACAAGGAACAGGTAGTGGTGGTTACCTCTGAGCGACCCGAGGAGCTGAAGGTCTGCTCAGCTGGGAGGGAGACTTACACTGGAGGTTCTCTTTTAGCACTTGGATTATTTTTATTGTATGCTTGTATTACTTTTTCAGAAGAAAAATAAAAGGGAAAAAAAAGGAAGAAAAGAAAGGAAAATAAAAGAAAAGCAAAAATAAAATAAAATACAACAATAATCTCACCACCCAGAAATAAGCACTAGTAAGATTTCAGCTCATGCCTTCCTATTGTTTCTGAATTAATTTCGGACTTAAAGAAAAGTTGCACCAATAGTACAAAGAAGGCTGGGTGCAGGGGCTCACGCCTGTAATCCTAACACTCTGGGAGGCCAAGGCGGGAGGATGCTTGAGGTCAGGAGTTCGAGACCAGCCTGAGCAAGAGTGAGACTCTGTCTCTACCAAAAATAGAAAAAATTGCTGGGCATGGTGGCACACGCCTGTAGTCCCAGCTACTCCAGAAACTGAGGCAGAAGGATCGCTTGAGCCTAGGAGTCTGAGGCTGCAGTGAGCTGTGAGCTGCACTCTATCCAAGGCGACAGAGTGATACCCTGTCTCAAAAAAAAAAAAAAGAACTCTCATACACCCTTTACTCAGATGTACATTTTGTTACATCTTTGTCATTCTGTGCCCTCTCTCCCCTCTTGCTGTCTACATATATGTAGATATATATCATATATAAATATTTTTTTCCTCTGAACTATTTGGGAGTAGTTGCCCTTTTACTATTAAATACTTCATTATGTATTTCCTGAAAACAAGAATATTAATTTACACAACCATAATACAATGAACAATATTAGGAAATTTAACGTTGATATAATACTATCATTTAGTCTTCAGACCTTATTTACATTTCACCAATTGTCTCACTAATGTCCTATATAGCAATTTGTTGTTGTTGTTGTTCTGGTCCAGGATTTAATCCAGGACCACACAATTATATTTAGTTGTCATGTGCTTTTATTTTCTTTTCATGTGAAACAATTCCTAAGCCTTTCTTTTTCTTCCTGACCTTGACATTTTTGAAGAGGAACGGCCAGTTGTTTTGTAGAGTGCCTCTCAAGGTTTGCCTGATGTTTCCTTATGATCAGAGTCACGTTCTGTATTTTCAGTTGCAACACTGCAGAAGCGATGCTGTGTCCTCAGTACATCCTATCAGGAGGCCCATGATGATGTCAGTTTGTCCCATTATTGGTGACATACATTTTTAAAGCATAAAAAACTTAGCTTATGTTAAACAAGCTACTTCGTAACTTCCTCCTCCCCACCCACATATTGTGACCATCTTTATTTTTTAACATTAGCAATTTTTGGTTTTATTTATTTTTCAATAGGTCATATAGTCATATGGTACAAAATTCAAAGGGAACAAAAGGGGAAGTGATAACGTATCCCTTCCTTCCTCCCCTGACCCAGCCATGCAGCTCTCCTCTCTGAAGCAACAATGATTCCCTGTTCTTTGTGCCTCCTTCCATCGGTATTTTATATAAGCATCTGGTGAGAGTCCAGAAATCGGTGACGGTCTAATGAGCAGCGTGCAAGAATGTCCCCACCCACATTGTTGTTTTAGGAGGGCAACCTCTGGACCTGCTGCTTTCCAGATCTCATAGGAGGCTCCTTTGATCCCTCTGGAAAACAGCCACTATTTCTTGGAGGACAGATTAATAGATGGTGGAACAACACTTTGGGGTCAGAAAACAAGGTCTGGCTTTCAAGTGATGCTGTGAGCACCTTTCCATGGTGAATAAATATACCTCTACATCATCATCTGAGGAAGCTCATTTCAGCCTGTTTCAGGGAAGCCCAAGCTCCAGGAGTCAGGACAAGGGCTGGGAGTGAGGGTTTGGGAGCAGCATGACCAGGGACCACAGACCGTAGACTAAGACTGCGCAGGCTGGGGTTCCAGCCAGACTCTGCTACTGATCAGTCAGCTAGGTGACCCCTGGCAACTCATTTCCTTTTTCCATCCCTCTTTCTTCATCTGTAAAATAGGTATAATTCCACCCACTACATTTAATTGTTTTGAAGTATAAATGAGCTAATCTGTAGGAAGCCCCTGGTACTTAGCAGGGGTTCAGTAAAAGTAACTACCCCTTCCCACCTCAGCAGGGAGGTAGAAATCAGAGCCATCGGGTGACACGTCAGGGCTCTCCCTAGACCCAGTATATACCACTTTCCAAGCCCACAGGGCAGCAACCCCACCCACACCCCTTGGACTTGCTGAAAGGCATTGGTTTTGATGATAATTTCATTTCCTTTGATGTACCATTAGTACTTCTAGAAAGCCAAAAAGATAGCTTCCTTTGACTCAGAGACTCTTCCCTAATAGCCCCTAATCCTTCAAAATTATAAAACCTAAGGCAATGATTTCTTTGGTCAGGGATATTATTGACTTTTCCTGGGGTTTGGGGTTCTTATCCCACATGGGAGGTTATGAGACTCAGGATTCATCCAGTGATTGCATTTTTTCAAGAAATATTTATTGAGGATCAGGCAGTCTTCTACCCAGGTGCTTGGGATAAATACATCAGTGAACAAAATTGGTGACTATCCCAGCCCTCATGGGACTTACATTCTCTGGGCAGGAGGAAATAGAGTAAACATAATTACTCAAGTGATCTTATAGTTTGTTAGAAGGTAATAAATGCTATGGAAAAAAAGGACAAGTAGAGTTGAGTAAGTAGAGCTCCGAAGTTTCTGGGGTAGGGAACATGTGGTGTATACAGTAGGTCAGGCTGGGCTCCCTAGAGGAGATGCAAAGCCTCTCAACAGCCCTGTGAAGTGGTCTCCATTTCCTAGGCGCAGTTGAGAGAGATGGACTAAGTGACTTGCAGGAGGTCACACTGCAGGAAAGGGCAGGGCCAGGATTCTGACCCAGGCCGATGGCTTGAGGCTGCATGTCACCATCTCCTTACATAAGAGCTTCAAGAAATCTGGGAATGGGGAAACTGAGGCCCACAGAAAGAAAAGGGAGTTGCCCATAGTCATGGGGCAAGAAGAAGAGCAAGGTTAGTGAATCCTCTGCTCATTGGAGAGAAAGCCTGGGGTTCCTCAAAGGGAGAAGCTTTTAGATGATCCATGGAAAAACTTTGTTTTCTGTTGTTTTAGTAGTTTCCACTTAATGCATATGAGAAAGAACTTATTTCACAAAGGTTGAGTGCTTAGGATGAGTAATTTTTAAGTGAGTCAATTTAACAAGGATAGTACTAAGGAAATTATAGCACAAGCAGAATGTAGTTATGGCAAAATTTGGGGAACAGTAGTTCACACTGATGTTTGGAACGTTTTGCCATTGATCATGGCCTTCTCTGGGGCCAGAGAAGGAGATTTTTGGGAGGGCACGGAAGCTTAGCCTCCTTGCTTAAGGATCCTCTGCCCAGGAATGACCTACCCTGTTCCTACATTATTGTCACCACGGTCCTCTCCCCAAACCATCCCTGCCTCTTTGCCTGCAACTGTGGGAACCAGTCCTTTTTATGGACAATTTCATCTTCAAAGTGCTTTTGGCTTAATTGCTTGGTGCAGCTCTGCCAAGGATGGTTGTTCACACCAAGCCAACTAAAGATCCCAGACATTCCTGATGGAGTAGGGTTGATGAGAACGACGTGGGGAAGGCCTTGCCAGGTGGCAAGGCCCTGGCTGAGAGTTAGAGGAGCCTGGAGAGAATCCCAGCCCCACCACCTTAATGCACTTCTGGGAGCCTCAATTAATTTTTTTAATCCATGAAATGGGGGTGATCATAGAGTTGTTGGGAGGACTCGACATAGCAAATGGCTGGTGTGGGGCAGCTGCTCCTTAAAGATTGGTCCCCTTCACCCTCAAATGTCACTTCCTCCACGTAGCATTCCAGCATTCCATACCATCCCTCTTCTTACCTCTGGAACATTCAGTATGTTCCTCTCATATAACACTGATCAGTTCTCTGCCTTAGATTAGGGTGAACTGTGCCCCTGTTGCAGTCGTGAACACTTGAGGGTGGGGCTTGTGTCTAAGCATCACTATGCCCCTTTGGGGAGGAAGCCCAGGGCTTGGCATGAAATTCAGTAAATGTTTTCGTGGCCGAGAGGCAGCAAACTTGGTGAAAAAGAGCAAGGGCCCTAGAGCCCCATTATGTGGGTTCAAGCCCAGTTCTTTTATTCATTAGCCAAATGACCTCAGGAAATTACTTAACCTCTTCATGCCTCAGAGTCCTGACCTGTAAAATGGGGGCAATTAATAATAATAGCACCTACATCCTCAAGTTGTCGTCAGGATTAAATAAGTTAATGTGCCTAAAGTGCTTAGAACAGTAGCTTCCACTGGATGAGAACTATATAGCTGTAGGCTATTATACCAGCACCTGGCAAAGGGCCTTTTCCCAGGGTGGCCCCCCAAAATTTTGTAAAGCTGAATGAAAAGACCGTATCTCTACCCCATCCTCTCCTCATGCATACACACACTTGGCAGGTTTAGGGGAGTCTATCATTCCTAAGTCATTCTTTGGAGTTAACACATTGTACTTTATTAAAATGCAAGCGTTGTCATCTTCAGATGTGAGTTGAACACTTCCTGTGTATAAGGCTTTGTTCAGGAATACCATTATGTGGCTATAAAAAAATGAGGATGCTCTCCAAAGCATAGTAAGTGACAAAAGAAAAATATAAAACCAAATGTCCAGTATGCTACCATTTGTGGAGTGCACAAAAGCTAGGGAGAAGGATCATATATAGGACTTACCTGTGTAATCACAGACCATCTGTGGAAGGAGATCCAAGGAATTGGTCTCAGTGGGGGTCTCCAATGAGGGGATTTTGGTGGTGAGGACAGGGGTGGGAGAGGGACTTCTTTTCATTGTATAGGCTTTTTCTTTTCTGTTCTTTTTTTTTTTTTTTTTTTACAAAATATACTTCTTAATCATGGTAAAATATACATAATGTACATTTTACCATTTTAATTATTTTAAAGTATTCAATTCAGTGGCATTAAGCCACAAAGTTGTGTAACCATCACCACTACCTCCAGAACTTTTTCATCATCCCAGACAGAAACTCTATACCCATTAAACTCCCCAATCCCTCCTCCCCCCAGCCCATGGTAATCTCTACTCTACTTTCTGTTTCTATGAATTTGACTACTCTATGTATCTCGTATAAGTGGAAAAATATAGTATTTGTCCTTTTGTGACTGGCTTATTTCACTTAGCATAATGTATTCAAGGTTTATCTATGTTGTAGCATGTATCAGAACTTCCTTCCTTTTTATGGCTGAATAATATTTCATTGTAGGGACTGTAGGTCACACACTTTATTTCTCCATTTGTCTGTTGATGGCTACTTGGGTTGTCGCCACTTTTTGGCTATGATGAATGATGTTGTTATGAACATTGATACAAGTGTCTGAGTACTGGTTTTCATTTCTTTTGGGTATATACCTAGGCGTGAAACTGCTGGATCGTATGGTAATTCTATGTTTAATTTTTCTGAGGGATTGTCCCATTTTCCACAGCACCATTTTACAGTCCCACCAGCAATACACAAGAGTTCCAATTTCTGCACATCCTCATGTATATGCTTTTAAATTGGCATATCAAGGTATTACCTATTTGAATAATAAATTAAATAAAATATTTTTAAAAGGCACTGTGCTAAAGAGGTTAGGGTGGATGAGCGCAAGGAGGAAGGCAACAATGATAAAACAAAGGCAGCCTGATACTAAGAAGGAATGCATCACCGAGAGTCAAGAGAGCTGAATTTTAGCCTTGACTGCATTCATTGGCTGCATCGTCACACCGCTCTCTAGGACTCTGTTTCCCTAGAGGCCAAATGAAAGGGTGCTCCTGAGTTCCCTTCCTACTCTACCAGCAGAGGACCCCACATTGATAGGTCATTAGAAAAGTGTGGACAACGCCCCCTCGAGGTGGGTGCATATTCTCTGTTTGCATCCACCACCCCCCTTGCCCGCTGGCTTAGGCGATGTTGGTTAGGCAATGCGGGAGACTGCAGGGTGGGAGGAGAGAGAGGCGAGGTCTTTATTGCCCAGCTCCCTCCTCGCCGTGTTGCCTCTGTTGAGTACAGCTCTGGCCAGGCACCCCTCTCTGTGCTCCTGAGTAGAATTTCCTTCCCTTATGCCTATTAGAGTTGGCTAGGGCTGCCCTATAAGAGTACTTCAAACAGAGTGGCTTAAACAACAGAAATTTATTTTCTCATAGTTCTAGAGGCTACTGATCTAAGATCAAGGTGTTGGCAGGGTTGGTTCCTTCTGGGGGCCTTGAGAGAGAATCTGTTCCCTGCCTCTCCTCCAGCTTCTGAGGGTTTGCTGGCCATCTTTGGCGTTCCTTGGCTTGCAGAGGCATTGCCCTGATCTCTGCCTTCATCTTCATATGATATTCTCGCTGTGTGCATGTCTGTGCCCAAATTTACCCCTTATATAAGGACACCAGACGTACTGCATTATGGATTAGATTATGACAACCTAATGATCTCTTTCAACTTGATTATCTTTGCAAAGACCCTATCTGCAAACCAGCTCACATTCCAGGGTACTGATTCAGCCCATAACAGGTGGTCACAGCTTCCACTGTTGCCTCCTTATCCTGTGTTGGTTTCCCAAGTCCTGCCCTCCATTCACAATCCCAGATGAGCATATCTTCTGTGTCCTTCAGGGACTCATCAAGCCTCAGCACCTTGGCCAGTTCACTTTTGTCTATCTTTCAAAAAGAAGCGCTGATCTTTTTTTCTTGGTGTCTCCTGCCAGAGAGTTCCACGGCAGCCTTGTTCTCTGTGCTATACAGATGCTGTCACCTCTGGCTTATACCTGGGAAGCTTGAGGCAGGTAGAAGAAAAGGACTTGTGTGTGTGTAGGGGAATTCACAATATATTCACGTCTACTTTAGAGTTCTGATCCTTTTGGAGCAGGCCCCTTAAGGAAGAAGTAATGGTAAAACATGCCCAGGTTGGTAAAGAAACTAGGAATTCCATCCCCCCAGGATCCCTTGAAGGGGCCACATGGGAGTATTTAGCATAGAGGAGACTTAGAGGGAAGATGATACATCTTCAAATACCCAAAAACTGGCATGCGAAAAGTGATAAAGTCAATCTATTTCTACAGAGAAACTGATATGTGGCTCAACATAAGTAAGAGATTTCTGAGAACTGTGTTTAAATGTAATGGCCTTCATGTGAGTCACTGGCAGTATTCAAACAGGGGCTGGATGGTGATTCTTGCCTTGGGCTGGTGATCTTTCTGACCCCTTTCTACTTGGAAATGCCATGAGTATAGAAATGGAACTTGGAATTTCCTTTAGCCTTCTGTATCCCCTAAAGATATGATGTTCAGATCCACAAAGCTGTATACTGCTTTCAGCTACAGGAGTTTATACCAATGTAGAAAAACTCAAACCTTCCAGAGCAGGTGCCCCAGAGGTGGGCTTCCTGCCCAAATAGGTAGTTACTAATGCTGAGTCAAGCCTTAGCCAGCGTCTGATGCTGGCCACACCCAGGGCTGGCTCCAGGGTGCTATAAAGAACACACTCCTTGGAAACTGGAACAGACTCTAGCTATCAGCTTTGATCTGAACCAGGGGACGGGATGGACCAGAAACCGGTTCCCCTGCTCCTTGAGTGCTGGGCTTACTGCAGCCAGCTGTGGCCTCCTCTAATTTCAAAATCATGTGAAGACTCTTTAGCTCTTCATTGCCCTGGCAAAGCAGACTTGTCATTAAAGCACAACTCTGGTCACACCTTCCCATCAATACCATTTACTACTGTGGGCTTGGCAGGTGGAGATGAAAGCTGGAGGAATTTTTTATATATCATAGTAACAAAAAGATTAAGAAGAGAAGATTTGTAGATTTTTAAAAAACATCACAACTTATGTAGGTTATAAGACATTTCAAAATCAGGGGCTTATGCCTAAAGCCAGAAAATGTTGAGAAGAAGACAACATCATCAACAAAAATTAATCAAAATGTGTTTTCTTTGAGTGAATTTTTTGGCAAGGCAACTATATTTGAATCCTAGTAGGCCAAATCTTTTCTTTATTTTCTGAAAGAGTCTTTAAATGTAACTCACTGAATAAATCTTCGAATAACTTAAGATGTGATGCGTTATTGTTATTTATTAAAAAAATTAAGTCCTCGTCTTCATATGCGTGCACATGGTAATCACTCTCTCCTGACTTTCCTTCTTTGGTGTGGGACTCTCTGGCTCACCCATGGTGCCTAGAATCTTTCGTATGGCCTTGTGGGTGTCATGTCATTTACACATTATAGAGGTGGCAAATGGTGCAAAACCAGAAAAAGAAAGAAGCATCACTTCTCAATGCTTATTAGTGCAAAACCATATAATCTATTTTGTATTTTTCCATTATATAATCTATTTTGAAGTTATGTAAGCCAATCCTGCAGACTGGGATTGATAAAGCAGGGTGATGTGAGAGAGAGCGTTGGGGAGCAGAGCAGGCCTCTCTGAGGAGGGGAGCAGTGAGCTGAGATCTGATGCACTGTAGGAGCCAGCCTTGAAAAGATCTGGGGGCAGAGCATTCCAGGTGGAGAGAACTGTAAGGTGGCATAGTAGGTCCTGCCAAATGAGTTATTCAAGATGCAAATATAGATTTATTTGAATAAACAATCATTTCTTCACCAAATATTTAAAGAGCACCCAATAGTGCCAGGATATGTTGAAGGTCCTTGGATAATGCTAGGTCAGAACGTTTCTTGCTGAGGAAGCTCCACCACATAATAGTTCTGTTATGCAGTAGCACTTAGCAGCCAGGATTGAAAAAATTTGGGGCAGAGAATTCCAGGTGGATTCCAGGTGGTAGAAACAGTAAGTGCAAAGGCCAGGAGGTGAGACCAAATTTGATGTGTTGGGATGATTCACAGACACCAAAGCTCTGTAGGCCAGGTTAGGAGTTTGGATTTTATTCAATGTGTAAGGGGGAAGTCATTAGAGGATTTTATACATGGGAGTGACATGATCTTATTTTTTGATTAGAAATTTTTTAAAAATCAATTTTCTTTCAGGCATAATTTATATACAATAAAATATACTTATTTTAAATGTACAGTTTGGTGTGTTTTGACAAATGCATACATCTATGTAACCACAACCACAACCAAAATGTATAACATTCTTATCACCCCAAAAAGTTCCCTTTTGCCCTTTTACAGTTGATCCTACTACTACCACCCCAATCTCCAGCCCTGGGTGAGAGCTCCTGTAGACCCTTCACCCACCTTCCTAGAGTTACCATTTTGTTTTTTTTTAAATTTTTTTGTTATTTTTATTTATTTATTTGTTTATTTTTAAAGGCTAGTCATGTGAGGTAGCGGGAGTGGAGAAGGAACAAAGGAATCTGTAACTGGTTGTGATCAATTACCATTTTGCATAACCATGGCACATTTGTATGAAATTAACATGGCTCCAACGTTAATTAACCAAACTATAAACTCTAATCAGATTTCCCTAATTTTCTCACTAATATCCTTTGTCTGTTCCAGAATCCAATACCGGATTGCATTTAGTAATCAGGTCACCTTAATCTCCTCCAATCAGTTTCTCAGTCTTTTCTTGTTTTTTACCACCTTGGCAGTTTTGAGGAGTACTGGTCAGGTGTTTTGTAGAATTTCTCTCAATGTGGGTTTATCTGACGTTTTCTTATGATTAGACAGGATTTATGGGTTTGAGGAAGAATACACCGAGATGAAGTGCCCTTCTCATCACATCATATCAGGGAGTAGTTGATACCAAATGGCACCACTGGTGATGTAAGCCTTGATCACTTGGTTAAAATGGTGTCTGCCAGGTTTCTCCCCTATAAAGTTACCGTAGTTTTCCTTTCCATACTCTGCTTTTTGGAATCAAGTCATGAAATCCAGCCCATCCATAAAGGGGAGGGGAGTTAAGCTCCACCTCCTGGAGGGGGGAGTATCTATATATATTATTTGGAATTATTCATTCAATTATTTATTCATAGAGAAAGCTTTTCTTTTAAAAGATGGAGGAAATAACAGCATATTTGTATGTTGCTGGAAATGATCCAATAGGGAAAAAAATACTGTGAGAGTTCCTTTGGTTTCTTCAGAAACTGTTGAAAATTTTTCATACCAGGCCTTTTCTCGTTAAAAGAAAACTTAATAATATATTTTATGTAACTCACAATATCCAAAATATTATCATTTCAAATTATAATCAATATAAAAAATCAATCAGATATTTAACATTTTTATACTAATTTTTCAAAATCTAATGTGTATTTTATACTTACAGCTTATCTCAATTTGCACTAGCCACAGTTCAAGTTCTCAATAGCCACCTGATTCAAGGCTACCATCTTGGGGAGCACAGCTCTAGACCTTTACGAAACCAGCACCGGGCAGGGTGGGATCCTGGTGAGTGTGCACTTCACTTTTCAGTCTCTCACAACAAAGTTCCTGAAAGCCGATGTTGAAGAAGCACCTTGATATTGAAATTTTGCAGTGCCAGTTTTGGATGAGTGCCAGTTGCCTAAGTACCTGGAATTGTGACAACAGTTCTCCCTTCCCCAGCAGAGTGATTTCATAGTCATATTTTCTTTCTGTGTTTTCTTCATAGTGCTTTTCATGCTGCTCCCTGATCCTTCTCCTCTTACCTTTGAACTTTTAAAAACTGAACTTATTTTAAGATAATTGTAG
Organism: Daubentonia madagascariensis; assembly: GCA_023783475.1. NCBI lineage: Eukaryota > Metazoa > Chordata > Mammalia > Primates > Daubentoniidae > Daubentonia > Daubentonia madagascariensis. Next base: position 8,568,629 of record JAKFHU010002202.1, read on the forward strand.
ATTCACATGCAGTTGTAAGAAATAACACAGAGAGATCCCGTGTACCTTTATCAAGTTTCCTGCAATGGTAACATTTTGCAAAAGAGCTTATTCTTTTTTTTTTTTTAGGTGAATATCTTTAACTGCTATGTGAAGGCAAAGTGGGAGTAGAGAGATAGTTGGGAGGCTGTTGTGATTGGGCAGGGATTTGGACCAGGAGAGACAGTGAGAAGATGGATGACTATGTCATTCTGGGGCAGAGGTGGAGGTGTGTTGAAGCCACATGACCCTCACAGGAAACACTGATGCTCTATCCCAGTGAGAACTTCCTTCCCTAAAGCTAAGTCCAAAGCACAGGCTGTGTATCAGTCAGTTTCCAAGAGGAAAGAAAGGGTGCAAAGTGTTTACAGTGTAGGGGAGGAAAAACAATTTTTCCTCTACCCTTCTGAGTTCTTAGTTGGGACTCCTGTTTATTAACATGTATATCTCACACATACATGGGATATACCCAGGGAATGAGTAATTCTCAAAGAAGTGGCTTAGAACTCCAGCTTAAACAGCATCTTCAACAAAGAACAATGAGTTTTTAGTGAAGTGACAAAACAAAGGAAAAGGGTCGGCAAATTGTGGGAAGGCAATTATATGAGAAACTAATGGTAGATAAAGGCTAGTCAGTAAAGTTTGTTATGTAGAGTCCTCTGGTATCATCTCCAGGCTGATGAGAGTCTAATAAGGCTCTAAAGTCATGTCCATTGATCAACCCTTGTCCTTCTTGGTAGAGAGGGAAAGAGCGGACACCTTTGTAAATTTTTGTCCTGCTTTACGCAAATAGGGGGCAAGCAGAAAGCTTTTCTTAAATCTGCTGCTTCTTAATTGTCTTTAGCTCAAAATAATTCTATGCCAATGTAGCATATTTGGGGTGGGATATTCTGCTACCTTCCGGCAGGATGAGAGTTGAATGAAGGGACAATTTACAGAAGTGTGGACAAGGTTAAGGGAAACCCAGGAGGGATGACGAGGCACCCGGAGACTAGCACAGTGGGAAGCTGTTGCCATCCCAGGCCTGAGGGAACGAGAGAGAAGGAGGCGGCGTTACCAGGGCCCAGGGAAAGCTGCAGCTGAGGTTGAGGAACTGCTCTATAGAAGCTGTGTCAGTAGGTAGCGGAATGCAACCACTGCCAAAATTACACCCTGAGCAAGGAAGGGATCAATATTCTGACCGTTCTGTCCTACCATCCTCTAATCACCTGGCAGTGCAAGGGAGCCTGGGTGACAAAGTCTGCAGATGTCAGCCTCCTAGGGCACAGACCAGGACAGAGGAGGGAGAAAATGGGTCAGGAGAGGTGAATGGAGAACAATTTCAAAAACTCAATAGTGCGGGAGCTTTAGAAACAGCTCTTTTACCCATATGGGACACATTCGAAATCTGTAGTAATTCTATTTTAATGTAAGTGTTTCTCACTTAGTCTAACTCTCCGTATCTCTTCCTGAGATTATCCACAGACTTAATCTACAAGCACCTAGGAAACATTGTGGACCCTGGCATCACTTGGGGATGCGACAAGAGCCCTGAGAGGAGGGCCGCATGATGCTTTGAGGGATATGCGACCCTGGATGCTGGGATGCGTAGCCTTTCTAGGGAGTTTTGAGCCCATGAAAGTATCAGAGAATCCCCATAAGAGGCTACTGGGAGCTTGGACAAGGATGTTGGTTGGTTGGATAGTGCAAGGTTGCTTGTGGTGACCACAAGAGACTAGAGGTTAGAGACCCTCTGCCTCTTTTCTGGCACTACTAGGTTTCCCTGGTTCTGATGGTCTCTGAGGTGGAGGATGAGGGTAACTAACACTGACTTCATTGGCGTTTCCACCAGTTCAGTGGGATGCACAGGGGGCCAGGGGAATTTGGGGTTGATATTAGTTTCTGCATCTACAAAATGGGGATAATAATATTACCTACTTTGTAGGGTAATTGTGACGCTTAAGTGAGACAATAATACAAGTAGAGAGTTTAGCAGTCTGGCACATAGTGAGTGCTCAACACGTGTTAGCTAGGATTATTATTATTACAGGTAGCTTGCTTTCCTCCCTGTCTATTGACTGGAAGGTGGCTGTTTCTGTTTTTTCATAGGTGACTCGCTGCTAAGTGACTTCGAACATATTCTTCATTCTTCATTTCTCACATGTGTGAAATGGGCTGATAGAAGAGACCAACATGGACAGCCTCACCCCCACAGCCCGCAGCAGACACATCAGAGTTACCAGGAGTTCTAGAAAGGGAATCAGGCGATGAAAGATGGTAGGACAGGACACCCGGGAGGACTGCTCCTGCAGGGAAGCCAGGCAGAAAGTTCTCACAGAGCCCCGCCCCTGTGGCCTGCTCTGCTCCAGGGGTCTCCCGGCCCCTGTCCCTCTGTGGATTGGGGAGGGGTCCTAACGGGGATCCCTTTAGAGAGTCTGGGGAAACCTGAGACTGGGGTCCTTAATAGGCAGGTTCTGGACAGCAGAGGTGGCGAGAGGCTATGGATCTGGATCCCTGAAATCTATAGACAACCCCTCACCCTCACACTACTTTAAAATTTTTTTTTTAATTACAAAAGTAAAACAAACTCACTGTAAAAACAGCAAACACGACAGTGCATAAAGAAAAAGGCAAAAGTCCTTCAGGTGGCCTCCCTGCCCAAGTCCACTCCTCAGGAGTGAGCCCTGCGGCCCACTCACCTGGCCTCCCGCCAGCCTTTGACAGAGTCTTGAGGTGCCTGAATCTCCGTTTTTTACACCTGCACACCCTCTAGTGGGAGTACTTTGCAACTCAAGGTGAGGACAAGGAGAGGGAGTGGCAGGCGGCAGGCGTGGCCTAAGCCCGCCCCCCCGCGCCCCGCCACTCCCTGCCTAGAATATACTATAGAGATCCTCAATAAATGTTTGTCAGAAAAAATGAAAGGCCCAGAATGATCTCCATTAGAGATTCATTCCTTTCAAGTTTTCTTGGGAGAGGCGGCCTACCAAGCCGTGATCAGCTGTTGGCACAGCAGAGCGGATTCCGTGAGCTGATGGCTTTGCGCAGGCAGAGTTTGGAGGACTTCACAAAACAAAGCAAGTTCTGATAGACGAGGGCAGAAAGACAGACCCGGGGCAATTTCTATGACAGGGCTGATCGGGGAGCTGCTGCAGGATGCGGAATCTAGACAGGCGATAGAAGAGGGAGTGAGGACGGAGCAGAGAGGGGCTGGGTGATCTCAGCGGCATTGTCTAACAGAGGAGGCCTGGGGGCCGCTGGCTCAGGTCTTACATTCCATCAAGACCCTCTAGTCTTTTGACATTATCTCCAAAAGAGGTTACAACTAGTCACAGACACACCAACAGGTTTGAAAAGAGATGCTCATTTGTACCACTGTAACTGCAAAATGCAAATCTCAAGAATATTCCAGAACTCATCTTTCAAGACCTGCAGCATCTGCCCCAGTTATTATTCTCCTTCTCCTGACCACCTTGTCTTCACTTAGCTTCCAGGACACAACACTCTCCTGGTTCTCCTTCCTCACTGCCTGGTCCTTCTCAGTCTCCTCTGGTGGTTCTGGCTCATCTCATCACTCCCCACCAAATTCTAGAAATTCTATTTCTAGAAAGCAGCCAGAGTGAGCCCTCAGGGCCTCTGCACCTGAATTTCCTTTGCTGGAACACTCTCCGACAAGGCTGGCGCGCTCACTCCCTTGAAGTCCTTGCCTGAATGTCACTTTCAAAGGTCTGTTCCACCTATTTAACACTCTATTCCCTCCAACCCTCTATCTCCTCTTCCTCCCCATCATTTTCCTATAGTGCTTACTACCAAATGACTCACTACATGTATTTCCTGTTTAGTGCTTGTCTCCCCCGACTAGTATGTCACTTCCAGTAGAGCACTGCTTTGTCTTTTGTTCACTGCTGTTTATCTTTATTGTCTAGAACAGTGCCTGATGCACACAATAGGCCCTCAAAAAAGAAGTAGGTGTTCAATGAATGGTCACGCCTTTTCAATTTTACATGTTTGCATTAAAAAATATATAGGGAGTCTTACAAGGGGCCCCAGACTATTTAAACGTTGAGAGTCAAAGCATGTTTTTTTCTTTTTCTTTTGAGAGGACTGCCATACATAGCGCAGGTAACTAACTGCCATGGTTTGCCTCGACATAACGCTCAAGCAAGGGACAGAGCGGGCACGCAACTATTTCCTGAATTGATGACCCTTTGGAGTGGGGCAGCAGTATGTGGGGCCTGCAGGGGTGCAGACCGGTTGTGGTGTTAGGAGGGGAAACCGCGGAGGTGCAGTGGCTCAGACACGCCCCTGTAGACACAGGAGGGAGTTGAAGTGAACGCGTGTAAGTTACAGCAGCAAAACGCAAGACTCCACCACCGGGAGAGCACGAACCGCAGCTTCCCCCGCGCTGAGGCCCGACTGCGCAGCCGCAGAAGGCGCTGAGGTTCGCTCGCGCAGCCGCAGAAGGGGGCTGGACGGGTCTGCGCAGCCGCAGAAGGAGCCGGCGACACCGAGACGAGTTCGGCCCGGGCTGTTTCGCGCCCGGCCTGAGGCGGCTGCGGCCGGGCGGGTCTTGTCCCAGCGCTCCTCACCCGGGCGTCAGAGGCCGGCCCCGCTGCGCCCGCCGCGGGTCGCCAGCCCTCCTCCCCTAAGCCGCCGCCATCATGCTGCTGCCCGTGTTCACCCTGAAACTGCGCCACAAAATCAGCCCCCGCATGGTGGCCGTAGGGCGCTACGACGGGACTCACCCGTGCTTGGCGGCCGCCACCCAAGCGGGCAAGGTAACCGCTCCCACCCGCCCGGAGCCCCGGCCCTTGGGGACCCAAGATCTCCGCGGGCCGCGCCCCTGTGACCCCGCCCGCATCTCCGGCCCCGCCCCCAGCCCGCGTTGCCCGGCAACTGCCTGGTAGTGGCCCTGCAGCTCTCCATCCTGCCGGGGGTAATGGGGTCTTACAGGAACGGCTTTGCTTTTTGTTTTGAGACAGTCTCCCTCTGCCATCCATGCGTGATCACCGCCCACTGCAGCCCTGAACTCCCCGGCTTAAGCGATCCTCCTGCCTCCCGACTACCTAGGACTACGGGCCGGCTAATTTTGTCATTTTTTGTAGAGACGGGGTTTCGCTATGTTGCCCAGCCTGGTCTTGACCTGCTGGCCTCAAGCGATTCTCCCGCCTCAGCCTCTCGAAGTGCTGGGATTACTGGCGTGGGCCACCACGCCCGGCCAGGAAGAGCTTTTTTGAGCAGTTGACGTTTTCTTGTCAGGCACTCAGATTCGGACAGTGTTGGAGTCCTGTATCCATTGCTAGGGAGCTTAGGGAAGAGAATCCTCCAGAAGGGAAGGGGCTTGGTCAGGGTTAGCGGTAATAGATCTCAAGGGCTCTCTGCCTATCACTTGGAACTCCTTCCACTCTCTCACACTGCTTTACGGGAAAAAACAAAAACAAACAAAAACCTCTAAACTAAATTACACAGATTGCACTTTTGATCCTTGTCCATGTACTTTCAGGTCTTTCCCTTTAATTTTTATTCACTAAGTATTTATTAGGCGCTTACTATGTGCCAGGTACTGTGCAAGGTGCGAGTCATGGAGATAAAGACATTCAACGTTCACCAGACTTATACTGAACACTTCATTTATATTAGATTTTGGGGATTCAGAAATAAAGTTGGAGTGTCTGCTTTCAGAAAGTTTATAGTCTAGAAGGATAACACAAGGCAAATCAAAGTCGTGTGTATTGATGGAGGAACGTCCAAAATACAAGGAATATGGTGACACCAAGGGTAATATCTTCTAACAGGTACAAAGCCTTACACATTAATTATCTCAGCATATTTGCTACAAGGCGAAGGGCAGCAGCATACACAAGTGTGGATCCTGGCCCCAGTACCTACTAATGTCATGACCTGGGGCAAGGTACTTAGTAGTACCTAATACATAGGGTGAGGATTAAATAATTAATACATGTAAAGCACTTGGTATATAAGGAGTGGTCACTGATTGTTAGCTATTACTTTCTTTGTATGATTCCCACTTTATTGATTAGGAATTGCATTTCAGAGAGGTTCAATGTAGCACCTGAGGCCACTTATCTAGAAAATGATGAAAATGTGATCAGAGTGCATGTTCTCTGACCCAGTGTGGATTTCATAAGCTAGCATTTGTGTAATGATTTATATTTTCAAGACAATTTCTGCCTGTGTTGCATATTATATGATATGCCTTGGGATGCATAAGTAAAAAGTAATGATTCATTCTCATTAAGTAGTATAATGGGGTTAAGCTCTTAGCGCAGGGTCTGGCATGTCATAATGCTACTTGTGTGTTAGAAGGCACTGACAAATGGCAAAAAGAAATTCGTATTGGTTCTGCTGGGTAGGTGCAGAGCTGTTATATAAATGGGCTGAAAATATCCAAGTAATATTAGCTCTTGCCCTAATTTGAGGCCTTAGTACGTGCTGAGAAGTGTTCTTAACTCTGCAGGTGTGATGGTGAATGTCGCAGACAAGTTTTGCCCCCTTGGAGCTTACATTTGAGAGGGGAAGCCAGGCAGTTAACAGAATATACAAATTATTTCATAGGAAAAAAACAGAATAAGGGGTCTGGGATGATGGGAGCTTGCTATTTCAGACAGGGTAATCAGACAGGCCTCTGATAACATTGGATCACAGGTTTGAAGGGAATGAGGAGATAAGCTTCGTGGATATGTGGGATAAGTGCCTTGCAGGCAGAGGGATCAGCATGCCTTGCTTGGAATACAATGAGGGAAGCCCATGAGGTAGCCACCGGCTAGATCATATAGGGCCCTGTAGGCCATGGTAAAGACCTCGGGTTTTATTTTTTATTTTATTTGTGACAGGGTCTCACTCTGTTGCCTGGAGTGCAGTGGCATCATCCTAGCTCGCTGCAGCCTCCAACTCCTGGGCTCAAGTGATTCTCTTGCCTCAGCCTCCTGCGTAGCTAGGACTGCAGGTGCACACCACAACACCTGGGTAATTTTTTTATTTCTTGTGGAGCTGGGTTCTTGCTATTGCCCAGCCTCGTCTCGAACTCCTGGGCTCAAAGGATCCTCCCACCTCAGTCTTCCAAAGTGCTGGGATTACAGGCATGAGCCAGTGCACCCAGCTAAACCTTAGTTTTTATCCTGAGTATGTTGGGAAGCCACTGAGGGTTTTGATAAAGTGGGTGATGGGGGTGGGTGATGGGGTTTGCTTCAAGTTTTAGATAAAGGATAACTTTGGCTGGTATGTGGTGGATGTACTGCCACAGGATGCAGGGAGGTATGTGTAGGAGTAGATGCAGGGAGATCAGGCAGAGGCTTCTAGCTAAGCCCTTACATTAGAGTGTGACCCAAGGCTGTTTTTGAAGATGGCCAAAAAAAAAAAAAAAAAAGAAGGTCCTGTGTTTTTGGATACTGTGTGTTCAGAACTAAATAAGTTTGAAAAGTTCTGACCTGATCTTTTATCTTGAGACTTTACAAAAATCGGTAATATTTTATGACTCAAGTAATTCATGAATATATTCTCCTTTAAAAACAAACATTCCAGATAGGGCTAGAGCCTTCTTTGACTGCTGGGGCCTGTGTCTCTAGAAATAGGACTTTGTTATTATTACATCTGGGACCCTATTGTAAACATGCAGCTGATGTTGGGCCCAAGCAAGGGTATTTTAAAAAGGGATTTCTTGCAGGATGAACATTAGTGTTTTCCTCTGGGGACATTTTTTCTCTCACCATAGTACTGAGGGGATCAGTTGAATTTATATTGTCAGCAGCACCCCCTCAGCTAGAACAAATATGTGAACTTCAGCCAGTCCTTTGGAGAGTCTAAAAAATAAGCACTAGTAGTGGTCCATTTGTCATGTGCCTGAGTTTGGCTTTTTTCTTGCGTGAAGGGACAGGTACATCTCTCTGAGGACACTGTATGCAGAGAACAGCAGGAAGGGAACTGGGGAGAAGTCTGACTCCTGGGACTCTTGTTGCTCTTGGCAAAAATCACAAACTTTGCATTCCAGTAACCATGAATATGGAGCCCATAAGTTATTGCCCCTCCCATTCTTTCTTAGCATATCTAATTACTGGAAAACTCTAAGAATTATTTTGTTCAAAACTGTTATAAAAGGAAGTGTAACGTGGTGGCTAGAGCTTAGGGTCTGGAGCACACGAGGCTTCGTGTCTTAGCCCTGTCACTTGCCAGTCTTGAGACCTTGGGAAGGGGCCTTTACTCCTCTGACCTCATCTGTAAATCAGGGGGTTGGTATGAGGATCAAATGCAATTAATGTTTATAAAAGCGTGTTGGAAAGTATCACACAAATGATACCATGAAGGCAATATTCAGTAGCTGTATACCTTTTCTGTATGTTTCTAGTCAATTCTTTTGAAAATTATTTTTTGTTGAATAGGCTGCCTTGGGTAGCTAATAATTTAAAATTAATCCTGTTTTGATTTATACCAAAGGGATAAAATACTTGTTTAAAATTAACAAATTTTAGAACTAGGAGGGCTTAAGGGATCTCTAGTCCAATGTTTTCCATCTTTTTTTTTTTCATATTGCCCCTCATGGAACTTTTTTTAGACAATGAACATTTCCCCAAATTTTAATACCATAGATATACTGTGTATCTCCTTTTGTACTGTGGCCCTGTGGAGGGCTACAAGCCATTCTAATATTTAAAACTCCCCCATCCCAAACCCAATTAGTGATACTGCCTCTCTTGAGAATGCATTTTCTAGTCCAAATCTCCTTTTTACAGATGAAGCCCAAAGAAGTTGAATGATTTATGGAGACACCCAGATGATTATATTTATGATAGTTGAAACTGCTAAATTTTTTATCTTTAGGCTACTTAGTTCTATGTCTTACTCGTATAAACTATGAAAGCCTTCAAGAAACTTGATTTATATGACTCATTTTAAGTTTGTAAAACAGATTTACTGACTACCAGACTGTTTTAAGGGTTAGGAAGTAAATTTGTTAGGTACTTGGATAAAAGATACCAAAAGAAGTGTTTATTCTGTTTTCTATGATCTTCTTGGTGTGGTGCAATCACATTGAAGCTGGTAGCTTACTCTTGGTTGATCAGGGAAAGGCTGGTTTGTAAGAGTGCTTTGACGTCCTGCTGGTGCATAGCATGTAAGCTACCTTGGTAAGCAACAACTAGATCTTATTCATTATCTTGATATTTACAAAGTTAAGAACCACTGGATTTCCATAGTTCATAATGACTGAAAGTTAGCCGTGCACAGAACTGTATAAATGTTTTAAGTTTTGCAGGAGATTAAAGTGTTAATGTTGATATCTGTTAATAATCTGGTTCTTTTTAAAAAATGTATATGATATTAATTTTACATTTTGATATTTTAAGGGAATATAATTAACTGTTTTTGTTTTAGGTTTTTATTCACAATCCTCATACACGGAGCCAGCATTTCAGTACATCCAGGGTCTTCCAGAGCCCCCTGGAGTCTGATGTTTCTCTTCTCAACATTAACCAGGCAGTTAGCTGCCTGACTGCAGGAGTATTGAATCCTGAGCTTGGCTATGATGCTCTTTTAGTGGGGACACAGACTAATCTTTTGGCTTATGATGTCTACAATAATTCAGATTTATTCTACAGAGAGGCAAGTATAACCCTTTATAACCATAAAATTCCCATTACTTCTAAATGTCCATTGGCTTTTTATGCTTGAAAGAGATCAGGCATTTATTTTGGTTTGTTGACTGTGTGTCTGTTATAGTGTAGTTAAACAGCATGGAGAGTTTGCCATTTACATCTCCTTTATGTACTTAGAACTTATTTGTTTGGTCATGGTTGGTAACCACTTGGTGACACTCTGGCTTGTCTCTGTGAGGTCTATCTGTGATACCACCATCTGTTAAGATCTCCTATTGAGAATTGAGCCAAGAGCTGGGAAGCCAGCAACCAGGTCTCCTGGTGGCCTTGCATTAAAGTTTAGTACAATAGTTTGTAGGAGAAGCCCTTTTTGTAGCCTGCCGTTTATAGGCTATTGTAACTTTAATACATATTTATTATAGAAAAGATAAGGAAGCAAAAAGAAAAAAATTACCCATAATTTCTTCATCTAGAAATCACACTTAACTCTTGAATTTATTTATCTGGGTGTTTTACCAAGTATATATGAGTAAATTTTTTTTTTTTTGCAAAATGGGATTATACTATACATGTAGCCTTTTACTTTTTTCCCCCATAACAGCTTTAACCTCCTAACCTTAGACAACCAGTAATCTACTTTCTGTATCTATAGGTTTACATATTCTAGACATTTCATAAAAATGGAATCATATAATATGTGGTCTTTTATGACTGTCATTATCTTAGCATAATATTTTCAAGATTGATTCATGCTGTAGCATGTGTCAGTAATTCATTCCATTTTATGGCTGAATAATATGCCATTGTATGTATATACCACATTTTATTTATCCATTTGTTAGTTAATGGACATTCTACTCTCTGGCTATTACATGTGGACTTTTCATTCAATAATATATTGTGAACATTTTTATATGAAGTTCCTATATATCTATATAACATTCTTATTGGTTCTATAGTATTTCATTATATTAATATGTCATAATTTAACCAGTTCCATATTTTTGAACAATTATGTTATTTCTATTGTTTATTAAAGTTGATACTGCAATAAGCATACCTTTGCCCACTTCTCTGATTATTCCCCAAGGATAAGTTCCTAGAAGTGCATAGAAGTGCAAATGCTTTTTTTTTTTTTTTTTGGTATTTTTTTATTGAGGTAAAATGTATATACAGTAAAATGTACATACCTTAAGCATGCAATTCAGTGAGTTTCAATTCCTATGACCAGCACCCTTAATAAAAATATAGACCATTTTCATCACTTCAGAAAATATTGTGTCTCATTCCAGTTAGTTCCTATTTCCCATGGACAATTACTATTCTGATTTCTATCAGCTTAGATTAGCTTTTCCTGTTTTTGAACTCCATACAAATGGAAGTGTATAGAATGTACTCTTTGGTGTCTGTCTTCTTTCACTCAAAATACTGTTTGTGAGAATCATCCATGTTCTTACATGTAACAGTAGTTCTTTTTTGTTGCTGAGTACCAAAAGTGGTATATTCCGTTGGGTGAATATACCACACAGTTTGTTTACCTATTCTCTTGGTGGGACTATGGTTGTTTATTTTATTATTCTTTGTACTTTTTAGTATCTTTAAAATTAAAAAGAGTAGTAGTAAGAGAATTGCCTAATAAGTATTAAAAAGATTTCCATCCAAAATAGTTAAAATAAATTAGAAAGTTTGGATGTTTAAAGACATAAGTCTTCATTTTCTGGAGAATTTGGCCTCTAGAACCTGCAGTCTCAGAAAGCCCGGGGTTATCAAAGCAGCTTATTATAGCAGCTTAGTGTGAGAGCCAAGGTTCTGAGTTTACCTTAGATCTGTGCTCATCCTTGCAGAAGCCACAGTGATGGGTCTCAGTGGACAGCCCTGGCTACCCTCTCAAGAGACCATGTGGCTTCTCACTAATGATGACAGAGGAATCTGAGTGTCCAAATAAAAATATGGATACACATTACCTTCAGTGTGCCTGCACATCATTGTATCTGAGATAATATGTCGTTTTTTTCTTTTTAGGTAGCAGATGGGGCAAATGCAATTGTGTTGGGGACATTGGGAGACATTTCTTCCCCTCTTGCAATTATTGGTGGAAATTGTGCTCTGCAGGGTTTTGATCATGAAGGAAATGATCTCTTTTGGACGGTATGAAGAACAAAACATTCTTTTTGGTACTCTTAAGCATTTTTGCTTTTAATGTTTTTTTTAACCACTGACTGTACTGAAAAATAAAAAATAAAATAGAACAATGTAATTCTGTATATTAAAAAAGGATGTGAATAATTTGAATAACATCCATTTGTATAATCTTCTTCATGTAGCTAATATATCTGGAGTAAGTGAAAAAAAGATGGCATATTAATGATTTGGGGTTTTATTTTTAGGTTACTGGAGACAATGTTCATTCCTTGGCCTTGTGTGACTTTGATGGTGATGGGAAGAAAGAGGTATGTGGGAGAGGAGATACCTCTCTTGTGTGTTCAGCTGAATAAATTTTCCCATGACAGTGACGTTAGTTTTGAGAGAAGTGTTAGCTTCTCGTGGCTGACTTTGGAGGTCTGTTGCTAAATGATGAGCTAACTGACCTCATTTGTCTTTCTCCTCTCTTTTGAACAACAAATCACTTGTGTTTGTCTAATACAAAGATCAGGGCCATGGTGTTTCAGAGACACAGGAGGTGACATTTTGGGCAGGATGATTTTTTAAAAAAAGACACAGGAGAGGGAAGAGAGGGCAGAACAGTTGATGGGACCTCAGTCATATTCACAGCTTCATAAATTGCTTCTGATACTTTGAAACCATATTTGTAAGTAGTTCTCAATTTTGGCCTACTTTTTCAGGAATCTAAAAGTTTTAGAGATTGGCTCTTAGCCTTGAAATTATTCTAACGGTTACTCTAGAAATCATCTGCTTGCATAGTCAATTAAGTATGAAGTCCTGTGTTGGGCACTAACTTTGTCCCTGGGTACCGGGCTCTAGTATTTGCAACAGGGCTTCCCTCTGCAGGCAGAGGAAGTTGCTGAACCAGGGAGCATTTTCAGGTGCTCAGTGAAGAAAAATACTCTGGCAAGATATGCAGCCACATGGCAGGATAAAAGCTGTAATAGCTACTTGTTCTTCACTGATTGAATCTGTTGATCCTCCCATAGATGGAACCTTCCTGAGCATTGGATTATTGGGGGATTGGAACTCTTGAGTGGCAGTAGGAGCATGCAAGATATTGTGCCATTTTTTGTTTTATTTATGGGAAATTTTACTGTTTTCACTTACTAAACTGAATGTGTATGATTTTTTTCCCCCATTCAGCTTCTTGTTGGATCTGAGGATTTTGACATCCGAGTTTTTAAAGAAGATGAGATTGTGGCAGAAATGACAGAAACAGAGGTGAGAAATGCCACCTCAGAATTACAGTAACCTTGGGCGGGATAGATCAGCACAGTCAGATGTAACATCAGATGAGACTGCTGCAACATCCTCTCAGAACCCAGGTGGTTTTAGGATAAAAACTGGGGTTAAACAGAGCCATGTGTTACAGAGGAAGAAGCACTTAAAAATCCTGTATTAAGATATATGTTGAAAAGACTAATTAGAGAAAAATTATTGAGTATAGTTGAGTACATAAAGGCATTTGTTTTAATGAGTTAATATGCATAAATAATAATCATAATAATAATGGTAACCATTTATTATGCACCTATTATATGCCAGTACTGTTCTAGTGCTTTATATGAAGTAACTTATTGAATCCTTACAACAACTCTATTAGGAAGGTATTATTTTCATAGATAAGGAAACTGATGTGAAGTTTTTTTTGTTAAGTTACTTGTGCAGGGTCACGGCTATTAAGTGGCATGGTCAGGATTTGAACCTTTGTGCCTCCCCCTCCTCCTACTCATCATATGTATTGAATGGGACTAAATGAAGTGCATAAATGAGATTTTTATACTTCTTTCTCTTAATGCAAATTAAGTACCTCTTAGGCACATTTCTGTAGGTAAACTTAAAAATTAGAATGTTAGAGAAATTGGCTAGTTTCTTTGTGATTAGAATTATTAACTGAACCTGAGATGTTTCTTACAGAGTTTAAATTTCATATTTTTTCTTTGTGTGTGGGGTTTTCTGATTTTTACTGGATTCACAAATTCTAAAAGAGCTGTAACTCTTTAGACACCTTTCTAAAGATTACCTGTATATTTTGTGGTTTTGACATTCTCAGGATATTTATTTGCTGCTAGTTTTCCAAGATCGGCAAGACTGAAACAGAAAAAAGAATTAAGATATTTTCAATTAAGGAATTAGAAGTGGATAAAGGAGCAATGGCTTGTGAATGTTGTAAATGGACAGAAAGAAACCAGTAGAAGGGAGTCCTAGAGGTCAGAATGGTGGGATTATGCAAAATTTCATTAGGTGGTGTTTGGGAGTGTGTATCAGAAAAGCTTGAGGGCACTGGCCTCAAAACTGACCTTGGCCACTTGAGCTTAAATTCCTTGCTTCTTGCCACTTGCAAAAGCTGTCTAGGAAAGTCAGACTTCTTTTCCCCTAACTACAAATGGAGATCAAAAACCAAAACCTGCATATTGATTTTATGATTTTAGCAAATTTACTTTTATCCTATAGCGAGAGTCATGAGTTTTTACTTAGTCCCACTATATTTTTTATATATTCACAGTTATGTAAATGATAGTTGTGGACAGAGAAGAAATGAAGGGGAGAAATGAATGCCAAAAGCAGTAGTCTGAAGATGTGTGTCTATACCGGGGGTTCTTTTTTATGTGCTTATGTGTGCTTTCAGGAGAGAGGGTCGTTAGCTTTCATTAGATTCTTAAAGGTGTTTGCAGCCTCCCTATCACCACCCCCAACAAAAACCCAATTTGAGAATCACTGGCTTATAGGTGCTTTGTCCTGCATCATCATATCCCTTGTGTTCCAGTTTATAGTAAATCTGTCCTCATTTGATGGGAATCATTCAGGTTTTGTCAGATTTCTATTTATTGTTAATATTAGATGTGAGGAGGGTGCATTCTTTGAAACACTTTTTTCCTAAATCCTAGAAAAGGGAAGGAGGACATGAAATAGAGCTAGGGATTTGAGGGGACCTGTTGATCCTCTAGTGCACAAAAGGAAGAAATGAACTAAGAAAGCACCGAAGGGAGATCTGCAGCTAAATTTATGAAAATATGGACTATAAAAAATTACTCATTTGCGGGGCCATTCTCCTGTCCTCTTGGTTTGGTTTTGGTCCTAGGTCAAATACCTTTTCCCAGATCAGCAAAATCACGATTCATTTGGCAATTGAACAGTACTAAGTATTGCCAAAAGAATGGCTTGAGCTAAATAATTCTGGAATCCTACACAGCACTTTGTATTCAGAGTTAAGTGAAGTGGGTGGTTTTGTAGAAAAGCTGTAGGTGTAAAGGAAATTACATAACTATTCTCTGCTTGATACAATTTATTTCTTAATAGCTCTTGTATTAGGGTCAGAATTAGAAAGTAGATCTACAGGATCATAGATATCATTAAGCTTTGGTTTTAACTTTAAAGGATAATTTTGTTCAATATCTAAAATTTTATCCTTTTAAGGATATTAAATCCTTGAACAGTCCTATAAATATTTCTGTATAATTCTGTATATTTTTACATACTACACAAATCTATGTGCTTGAGTTTTTACTTTTCAAAGGATTATGTTGTCTGTCTTTTACTTCTAGAAAATAATAAATTATGTCATAGAAAGAAAAATATACACATAAAAGTTAGATATTCAATTGTGGATTGTTAGAAGTCTTTTTAAAATTTAGACTGTACAACATTATAAGTTAAGGAAACTGGAATAATCATTAAAACCTCTTGGGTTAGTGTGTATAACGTCTGTTGCACATATTCTAGATCATGTGTACTTAGCTTATTTCCTTTTTAATCCCTCAGCTTTATTGCTTTTTTAAAAAAATAATTTGAAACTTGCCACATAAGCATGATCTAAAACACCAAACTTTGTGAGTTTATTTAAAACTGATTATCCAACTCTGAAATTAGATAACATGTATTATAGAGAAAAGAGAAATATATGCCCCACTAATGGATTGGAGGAAGTGCATTTAAATCTAATTTTAACATGGTTGTAGCAAGGCGTGCAATTTTATAAAGCCATACTTCACGTTAAATTGAGCCTTAATGAAGAGATGTATTTTTATGTATTGTTTTTGCAGATAATCACCTCTCTCTGTCCCATGTATGGCAGTCGATTTGGTTATGCCCTTTCCAATGGCACAGTTGGAGTTTATGACAAAACAGCCCGATACTGGAGAATTAAAGTTAGTATGATTCAGTCTCTAATATTCAGGGACTTTATACTTACTTCTGTACTAATTATTGGAATTCTTTTTCAGTCCAAAAATCATGCCATGAGCATTCATGCATTTGACCTTAATTCTGATGGAGTGAATGAGCTGATAACTGGTTGGTCCAATGGGAAGGTAAGTTTAAATAGCAGGGTTCAGGTGTAATTCAAAGTAATAATTAAGGTGTATTGACTATTATGACTTAGAACAGTAACATAGAAATATAAACTTGAGTTCTTTGGCTGTGTTTTCAAATACAACTTTATAATCTTTCCACGTTATTTATTCCTGCTATAGTTGTCAAGAACTGCAGAGTAAGTGTCCTTTTGGTCTTGTAAGCTCTGTTTGTGGGAAAATCTCCAGGGAAATTCTCTCTAAATCTCTTCTTTGAAGGACTGAGAATCCATCAATCAGGTTGATTCTGGGTGTAGGCCAGTAAAAAAAGGAATTTTAATAACCTAATAAGGAACTGTTTGAATAGCTCTTCTCTAATAAATCTTCAAAACTTACTGAAAACTTAGACAGTAATGGGAAGAATCATGTTAATGTATTGTTTTATGAGTTATAACTTCAAAATAAAATCATTTTGCTTTCTTTCCTTTTTTAACTTCAAATCAGAATTTTCTACAGTCTTTTGGCAAGTCAGGATTATCTTGTTAGAAACTAAATAGCTGCCAGATCTCCATGGATACCATTTGCCCTAG
Source organism: Daubentonia madagascariensis (assembly GCA_023783475.1). Lineage (NCBI taxonomy): Eukaryota > Metazoa > Chordata > Mammalia > Primates > Daubentoniidae > Daubentonia > Daubentonia madagascariensis. Next base: position 8,585,276 of record JAKFHU010002202.1, read on the forward strand.
CTTTCCTATCTGTCAGTGTTGGACTGCCTAAAGGGGATCAGTTAATTCCTTTCTTCTTTGATTTTTCTTTACTTTTGGTCAGCACCTTGTAGCCTTCCTTTTGTGTTATGTGAAGAACAGATTCTAAAAAGCTGTTATGTTGGTTCCTGCTTATCCACTTAGTTTTGTCTTTGGTATGGGTATTAGAAATTATAAGCGAAGACTGTGTAGCTGCTTACTAAGACATTTGAAAGTCTGTAAAATGGATGTCTTAGTTCAGGCTGCTATAACAAAATACCATAAAGTGGTGGGTGGCTGATAAACAAAAGAAATTTATTTCTCACAGTTCTGAAGGCTGGGAAGTCCAAGATCAAGACACTGGCAGATTTCGTGTCTGGTGAGGGCCATCTTCCTTATAGATGGTCATCTTGTCATTGTAACCTCACATGGTGGAAGGGGCGAGGGATCTCTCTGGGGCCTCTTTTATAAAGACACTAACCCCAATCATGAGGGCTCTGCCCTCATGACCCAATCACCTCTCAAAGGCTCCACTTCTAATACCATCACCTTGGATGTTAGGATTTCAACATACAAATTTTTTGGGGACACATTCAGTCCATAGCAATGGGCCATATTCTGGGGGAATATAAATTATTATTATTGATTCAAGAGTTAGAAAATACTAGACTTGAGAAATTATCACGTTACCTCGAAATATGACTCTTGACCTAGATGTTTTTATAGTTAAATGTTTTCAAAATTTTAAGGAATTTCTATTATATAATCTGTTTCAGAGCATAAAAAAGATAAGAAAATCACACAATTCATTATATAAATGGAAAAACTGATTATCTACACTTAACAGTAGTAGCATAGAAAAGGAAAATATACAGATTCAACTTGTGAGTGTAGGTATAAAAACACTAAATAAATCTACCAGCCAATTAACTTTGTCTTCCATAAGTGATTGGTTGAATTGGAGGGCCATCCTTTCCTTTCAGGGTAAAACCTCCATGTTGGATTAAGCAAAAGACCAGAAAATCCACAGAAATGTTAATTTGTAGTCCTCCTGCTTAGTTAGCAAATTAACCCTCTTGTTTGCTAAATATTGTGGAAATGCAGTGCCAGAAGCCATTAGGTAGCTAGGCTTTAACTAAAAAGAAGCAAGTTCAGTTCAGCCTGAGTTAGAGGGTTATGTTAATGTTCTAAGAGCTTTGGTAAAATATAGGTCATTTGTTACTTCACAGGCTTTAGCATTCATAATTTTCAGGCTTCCATGATGTTATTAATAGCATCTGGAGTGTGATATACTGTAGATAAGGGGTAGGCTGTAACCTAAATTAGTTTATTTTTTGGTTGCAAAGTTTGCTCAGAAGGATGTTTATGAAAAGGCAAAAATGGTGAATAGCATTGGTCCTTGAAATGATTGCTGTACCAGATTTTCTGTAGCTAGCCTTTTGTTAAGAAAACCTGTGTCCTTGACTGGAACAAAATCATCATTTTAAGTAATTTTCATCCATTATTGTTTTTGAGATGCATTTGTTTCTGATAAGTCAGTTATTTATTTGTCCTATCTCTTAAGAATAGGAGACTCAAAGAGGATAGGAGAGCTCTCTAAGGTATCTGAATAGTTTTTATGTGGAAGAGGAGCTCTTAACAGGGTTGTTGTAAAGGTTGTAAGGTGGAAGATTGGGCTAACTCTGCATTTTTCAAAATTCAGATATAAATATATTGTATGTATATAGAGCTAACATTTATTGTGTACTGCTATGTACAGGCCCTGTTTCAAGTGCTTTACATGTGTTAATTCCTTAGACCTCATTACAACTCTATGAGGTGTAGTACTGTTATTTTCCCTGTGTTCTGGTTATTGATCCCCAGATGAGAAGACCAAGCACAAAATGGTTAAGAAACTTGCCCAACGGCTGGGTGCGGTGGCTCATACCTGTAATTCCAGCACTTTAGGAGGCAGGAGTGGGAGGATCGCTTGAGGCCAGGAGCTTAAGACCAGCCTGAGCAACATAGCAAGACCCCCATCTTTACAAAAGTGTGCACTGTAGTCCCAGCTATTCAGGAGGCTGAGGCAGGAGGATGGCTTGAGCCCAGGAATTTGAGGGTGCAGTGAGCTATGATGATATCACTGCCTTCCAGCCTGGGTGACAGTGAGACCCTGTCTCAAACAAACAAACAAACAAAAAAGAAACTTTCCCAAGATTCCATAGATAGTACATGGCAGGGCTGGATTCTGAACCTGAGCAGGTTAGCTATTAAGCCCATGCCCTTTTGCACTGTGCTGTACGTACTACATGTACTGCCTCTCCCCAGGCCCATTTCTTCAAATGAAATATTTTGGGAAGGCCAATATGTAAAGCAGCTTTTATTTAAAAAGAAGAAGAAAGCACAGCTGGTTGGGGCTTCTTAGGGTCCCTTTTGGCCCCAGCAGTCATATGTATCTCCTGAGAAGTCACAGGGCTTCATGGAATACCCCTGAAAACTGCTAGACTAAATGACCTTTAAAGCTGATTTTTATTTTTAAATTTTGTGGTTTTTTAAAAAACTGTAGCATAAGCGACTTTTTAAGTTCTTATTTTATTTTTAGGTTGATGCTCGAAGTGACCGAACTGGGGAGGTCATCTTTAAAGACAACTTTTCTTCTGCAATTGCTGGTGTCGTAGAGGGAGATTACCGGATGGATGGCCACATACAGCTAATCTGCTGCTCAGTGGATGGGGAAAGTAAATTGGGATGAGAAAAATCCTTGAAAAGTCAGGCCAAGGTGGGAGGATCACTTGAGGCCAGGAGTTTGAGACCAGCCTGGACAACATAGCGAGGCCCCATCTCTACAAAAAGTGAAAAAAAATTTAGCCAGTCATGGTGGTACGAGTCTGTAGTCATAGCTACTAGGGAGGCTGAGGTGGGAGGACCACTTGAGCCCAGGAGTTTGTGGTTGTAGTGAGCTATGATGGCACTAGTGCACTCCATTCTGAGAGACAGCGTGACATCCTGTCTTGAAAAAGAAAGAAAAAGAAAGAAAAGTCAAATTTTCAATTTGATTGGATCCAAATACCAGGAAATTCCACTATAAAGTATTTGTATTGAGATCCTCTAGTTCTAATCAATTCATCTAAGTTAGGGAGATGAGAACTTAGGTTTTTGTTTTTAAGAATAGGTAGTTGATGACTTAAAAGTAGATCTCACTATACTTGGGATATTCTTCAGTTTAGTGAGGGCTTTTTCCATCTTTTTAGTACGGGGCTACCTGCCAGGGACAGCTGAGATGAGGGGGAACCTCATGGACACCAGTGTAGAGCAGGACCTGATCCGAGAGCTGAGTCAGAAAAAACAGAATCTGTTGATGGAACTCCATAACTATGAGGAAAACGCCAAGGTACGTCCTAATATGAAGGGGTAACGGAGTCTGAAACATTGAGACTGATCAGGAGGATTGGCAAATGTGGAAGGAGAATGTGTTGGCCAGGGTATGGGCCTTTTTGCTTCAGCCTTTTTGCCAGCATCAGCATTGAGAGGGCATATATCCTTCCATCTTGAAATTCCACTTCCAGGCAGCTAAACTATAGGAATATTTGCATGAGTGTTCAAAGACATTTATTGCAGCACTATTTATAGCCGTGAACAGCTGGAAGCAACATAAATGTTCATCTAGCAGGAAGTATGTGCTTGGGAATATTAAACAGCTCAAAAGAATGAAGTATATGTCCTCGGACTGCTAGGAAAGGATATCTATGGTATTATTAAGTGGCAAAAAGTAAGAACAGTATGTACAGAGTATCTTTTATCTTTTTCAAAAACAATTAATAAAAAAATGGGCAATTACAAAAACTGTGTGTGTGTGTATGTCTGTAAACACCAGACTGGCTGGAGGATGAGCTGGGGAGTGGGACTTCAATTTGTCCTGTCATGCCTTACTATATTTGAATTTGCTGTACCAAGTGAATTATTTCTGTTACTTTAAAAGAACAATATAAAAAAAAGTAAAAGGCATGATATGGGGTATAGTGGACCATAACCATAGAAAGGGGCAGGGGTATTTTCCTACAGGGCCAGATAGAGCAAGGGAGAACTCATGAGGTGAGTTCTCTGAATTCTAAAGAATCAGATTAATAAAATAAGATGATGGATACTCTGTCTTTTGAAGCTGAATAGCCGTATTATTTAAAATTGACATTAGTTCACTGTTTTGGTGACCAAGTTGGAAGCAGGCGAGGTGTTTTGCAGGCTGAACTGAGTGGTCCCCTGAATGAGACCGATGGGCAACGGGGCATAATCCCAGCCAATACCAAGCTCCACACCGCCCTCTCAGTCAATCTGGGGAATGAGACTCAAGCTGCTCATGCAGAATTGTGCATTTCTACTTCTAATGGTAAGAAATTATTTACAGCTGGTGTTTGTCGGCACCTGTGCCATCTTGGAGTAGTTCTTGAACTGTTTTCCCTCTTCCCTACAGACACCATCATCCGGGCAGTATTGATTTTTGCAGAGGGAATTTTTGTAGGTGAAAGCCATGTGGTACATCCCAGCATTCACAACCTCTCCAGCTCCATCCGCGTCCCAATTACACCTCCCAAAGATGTCCCTGTGGATCTGCACTTGAAAACGTTCGTGGGTTACAGAAGCAGGTGATCCTTTGCAAATCACAGTTCATTTTGAGACGGCACTTAGACAAGGGCAAGATGTTTAGATTTTTCCATATGTCATGCATTCTGTGGGGCCTGAGAAGCCATTTAATGGTTCTGTCCACCCAGTCAAGGTTTCACATGACCTTTTATTTCCCTAACTTGAAATCTATAAAAATATAGAAAAAGAAAAAAAGGGTATATACATTTAAGATGATTATTTTCTGGTTTTAGTCAGATTATCTCGAAATCACAAAAGTTTAAAAAAATATGTTTAATTGATAATTTGTCAACTTGTAGTTTTGGCTACTAAGACCACAAGGGTTAGGATGCATCTTTATATTAGGGAGATATATATGTGTGTGTGTGTGTGTGTGTGTGTGTGTGTATGTATAAATAAAACTGCTTCGTGAGTGGATGATAAAAGCCTTTTCACATGTATTTTAGGTTTTTTAAAACCCTTAGTGCATGCATGTGTATATGTAGACTCATGTTATCTCTAAACTCCAAACCTAATACACTACTGTAGTACTTTAACCCACAAGTGTTTTGGGGTTTTTTTTTCTTTGGTGAAAACCTTAAATATCAATTGATGACTCAGTAGTGACTTTATTTTCTGGGCTTTTCACTTTGAAATAACATTCTGTATAAAACAATTCTCTTTGTGTTCCACCGGTTGGCCATAGCACCCAGTTTCATGTATTTGAATTGACAAGACAGCTCCCCCGATTCTCCATGTATGCGCTCACTAGCCCAGACTCTGCCAGTGAGCCACTCAGTTATGTGAACTTTACCATTGCAGAACGGCCACAGCGGGTAAGTGTCTTGCTTTTTCATTTCAATGCTTTTGCATTGTAGAATAATAGAAAGGGGGAAATACATGAATATATTAAGTTGGTAGCAGCAAATATAATAGGAAAGAATTATGTAACTTGGAGTTGGCTTATAATCTGTATTAAAAATATTGCTAAAATATCTTCTTTCACTTAAAAAAAAAATCTGAGCAATCCTTAGTTATAGGTGAATTCTTACCAGTTTTTAATTCCTCTCTTTCTCTTGTTATGGTCTTAGTGTGGTTGTACTGGTCTAATATTTCAAGAGGAACCTGGGTCAAGATGAAAAGAGAGTGAGATTTAAGTGCTAGGAATATTTTTGAGTTCAAGTGCTGCTGTAACTATTATAATTAAATTCTTAGTGATCTTGGGGAATTCCCCTCACCAGTCTGAGCCCCAGTTTTCTTATCTATAGGTGAGGATAGTCTTGCCCACCTCCTTGGAGGGCCCTGAGGATTACATGACAGCACCTTGTAAAGTTTAAAGGACTAATACCAGTGGACTTTAACTTTGGCTGGGCTTCAGAATTCTTGGTGAGGCTTTTAAATCGTGTGGATTCCCAGGCCCCTGCCTGGCCTGTGGAACCAGAAACTGTACAGGTGGGCCCTCCCAAAAGGCCTCATGGGTTGTTCTTAGGTGGAACCTGTGATGCAAACCACTGTAAAGTATTATTATTCTTAACATTAAAACTTATTCTTTACTTTATTTTGTGGATATGTCTCTGACTGGGATGTATGCACTTCATTTAATGTTTTTTAAGGAATAGAATGGAATAATTTTAAGCGGACTATATTGTCTGGGATAGAATCACAGAAGAGCTGTTGTGTAATAGACTTAGCATCATACCTGAGTCATTTATACATTGCATATAAGATTATGTCTCAGTAGAAAATTCTTTAAAATCATGCCTGCTGTGGGGTCAGGCATAATTATGACCTCAACATGTGTGAGGGGGAAAGGGGAGTGTGATTAGTGTTTTCTTGGTGGGGGGTGAAATACAACTTTCTTTTTTTTTTTAACCAACTAGCAACACTACAAAGAAGGAGAACTCTTCCCTCAAGAATGGCTGTACTTTAAAAATGGAAGCTCATTTCACTGTATTCATTTTTAAGGTTGCTATATGGCTCAATCAGAACTTTCTGTTACCGGAAGACACTAACATTCAGAATGCTCCATTTCAAGTGTGTTTCACATCCTTACGGAATGGTGGCCATCTGTATATAAAAATAAAACTTAGTGGAGAGGTAAGGTTTAATGTCATGGGGCATAGATTTCTCATGCGGTATTTACCATTCAGTGCAAAGTGAGGTGGGGGACACCACTATCAAAGTCATAAAACTACATTTCAATTTAGTCTGTTAGTGTTATACCATTTCAGATGCTGGGGTATAATTTATAACAGAGGTTTTCTGCCTCCTCTCCTTCTCTTTACCCCTTCCTTATCTAATTTAGGAAGGATTGGGAATACAGAGGTGAACAAAATCATTTTCCTTGTTTGAATGATTTTGTCATTTAATTTATAAGGCTAAGGGATTGAACTTTTTGCCAGCTGCTGGAAATAATGCAGTTTGTAATTTCCTTGAGGACTAAACTTTGTCTTATTTGTCACTACATATAAATATATGCTCAATAATTGTGTTGAATGTGGGGAAATTCGGGTACTGTTTCAGCTAAGTTTGTCTAATATCTGAGGATGCTAAACTTGTCTTTTTTTCCTCTGCATAGATCACTGTCAATACTGATGATATTGATTTGGCTGGTGATATCATCCAGTCAATGGCATCATCTTTTGCTATTGAAGACCTTCAGGTAGAAGCGGATTTTCCTGTCTACTTTGAGGAGTTACGAAAGGTGCTAATTAAGGTGAGGGCACCTATTGGATACATTTGTGAGAATGTGGTAGTCTAATAATGTTTGATATGTTTCCCTTAGGAGATTGATGATAACATAAGTACAAATGTACTTATGATAGTGATTTTTTAAAGAATTTTTGTAAGTCTTGAAATAAAAATTGAACCTAGTATTGGAGAGTTCACCAGTTAAAGGATTTCTTCTGTAAAAGTAAGTGGTTAGCTCCTGACCACGCTGCTTTCTTTGTTTGGTTTAGGGGGCTAGAATACTTTAAAAAAATATGTCATATTAATATTTTCCTTTGCTAGCCGTCATCTTATCTGTTGTGTCTACTTTTAGTCTTAGGTCTTTCCAAAAACCCAAATTCAAAACAAGAAAGCAAAATAAGGAGGGTTGTTATTGGCCCCAAAGTATAACAACATTCCCATTGCAAATCCCTAAAATGTTAATTTGTGTGCTAGGGCTCCTGATGCTAAGGTATGGGAAGGGTCTACATGGAATGTCATATTGAATACTGGAGGCAGCATAGATTATTTTGTTGAGGAGGAGATGAAATAATGGGAAGTAGGTAAGTTGGTATAAGTGTGCAGGGGAGAGAAAAGGGCCTCTGTATATGGTAAATAGTGACTTCTCAATCTGTCTAGTTTTCAAGAAGTTTGTGAGGCTATTAATTCCTGAGTGTTCACGGTCTCCAGGTCGATGAATATCATTCAGTGCATCAGAAGCTCAGTGCTGACATGGCTGATAATTCTAATCTCATCCGAAGTTTGCTGGTCCGAGCTGAGGATGCTCGTCTGATGAGGGACATGTGAGTATTTACTATGGCTAGGACAGTTGCAAGGTTAAAAATATGAGTAATATGGAATAGTGACTCTCAGATGTTTCTAGGAGGACTGTAAATTGATATAATGACTTTGGAAAATAACTTGGCATTATCAGTAAAGTTGAAAATGTATGTACCCTATGATTCACCAATTCTATTCCTGATTTATAGCTTAGAGAAACTTGTGCACATATAAACCAGGATATTTGTACAAGAATATTCATGAAGGGAATGTTTATAAGAATCCCAGAGTGGAAACAATTCAAATTAGCATCAACAGTATAATAGATAAATTGCAATATATTTGTACAATGGACGACGACACAGCAGTGAGAGTGCATGAATCTCCATGACACACAACAACATGGACAAATCTTAAAAATATAATGGAGCCTGAGGCAAGTAAGACTTAAAAGATTATGTACAAAATGCTTCCATTTATATAGTTAGAAAAAAGACTAAACCATATTGTTTGGGAAGCATGCAATAAATAAAAATATAAAGAAATGCAGGGAAGAGATTATCATTGTTCCATGAAAGGGTTGTATATGCAAAGCAACCACCAAATTCCAAAGGAGCCAAAAAACCAAAGAATAAGGCAGACAAATACAGTTTTCTGTATAGGATGATTTATTAGGGGGACTTACAGATAGAAGCATGGTTTTAGGCGGCCACAAGACAAGATCTCCACACTGCAACCCCCTGGATCCAGGGCTTATATCTTGGGAAAAAAGTATACATGCTCTGGAAGGAATGTGTAGGTTGCTACGTCACAGCCTATGATGTATGCAGCAACATCAAGGGTTGTTTGGGAAGAAAGGTGGAACTTGCAGTGAACAGTTGTTTTTACATAAAAAGTAATACATCAACTAGACATTTTGGAGGCATTCCCAGACTTGGGGTTAGTCAGGCAGGTTAGCGTTTTAAAAAGTCACTTTTGTCCCCCCAGTCATATAAGAGAGTATTTTCTACTAGAGGAGGAGGGACTGTGTTCAGAAAGAACACATTGAGAAGCTTCTGGAATGCTGGCAATGTCCTGTTTCTTGACCTCATTAACAAGCGTTTGTTTATGAACTTTTCTGACTGTGTAACATTTTTACAATTTAAAAAGTTAAAAATAAGTATGTGCATGTCTACCTTCATGTTTGCTAGGATGCAAAATTCATCTTGGCAATAAAACGTACTGAATGAATTCAGTAAAATAGTTAACAAGTGATAGATGAAGTTTCTGAGTGTATATTAGAGGCGAGAGTTCACTCAGAGTGCTGCTTGTATTTTTTTCCTGAAAGACCTGAATTACTGATGAATAATTAATGTGGTCTTGTTCAGAAGTAAATAATTTTTTAAATGATTGTATTGTTGAAAATTTCAAACACATACAAAAGTAGGTTGACTATTGTAATGATTTCACGTATATCAATACCAGCTGCCTAGCCGCAACACTCACCCACTAGCGGCTGATCGTTCTTCATCGCTGAACGCATCCTCTTTCCCTCCTCAGGCACTGGGTTATTTGGAAGCAAATTTTGGCCATTGTGTAATTCCAGCCACAACTATTTTGGACAATGAGTCCTTAAAATATATACATATACGCATATATATGTGTATAAAAATCACAATACCATTATCACACTCTAGTCAGTGTTTAAGTGTTCCCAGTTGTCTTATAAATGTGTATATGTATCTTTTGGTTGTTCAGGATCCAAAGACCAAAGACCATACATGAACTTGGTTGAAAATCTCTCTTAATCCACATGTTTGCTTGCTCACTCGCTCTCTTTCTTTCCCTCTCCTGTAGTTTCCCATTTTGGATTTTACTGGTTGTATCCTTGTGGTAATGTTAAGTAATATTTTTCTATCCCCTGTATTTCTGTTAAAATAAGGCAGGTACAGAAAAGTCTTAACTTTTCATTCTTGTGACCTGCATCCTGGTCCCCCCTCTTTTAATTTAAATAACCAATTAAACATTTAAATATATGTTCACAGATACACACACCTCTCTCTCCACTCCTGAGATAATCATAGCATGTATACACTTTTTTCCACCTTGCTTTGCACACTTAAAAATACATCTTGGAGATTTCTCCACAGTACTACAGAGAAATACTTCTCATTTGTTTTTATAGCTGCCTAGCACTCCATTCTCTGGATGTTTATTCAGCCAGTTCCCTACATTTGGATTACTCTTTTGCTATTGTAGATAATGCTTTAGTGAACAGTTTTGTTACATAAATTTTTTCATATTTTTGCCAGGGTATCTTTGGCAAAAAGTCCTAAAAAATGGGATTGCTGTGGTAAATAAATGCATACGGAATTTTGAAAGATATTGCCAAATTCTACTCCATAGGTGTTGTATCATTTTGCATTCCCATCAGCAAAGTATGAGATTGCCTGTTTCTCTTCAGCCTTGCCAGTGGAGTATGTTGGTAAACTCTTGCATCATTGACAATCCAATGGGTGAGAAATGGCCTCAGTTTTAATTTTTATTTATTTTCAAATTTTATTTTATTGTGGTAGAACACTTAATATGAGATCTACCCTCTTAACAAATTTTTAAGTGTACAATACATTATTGTTGACTATAGGTGCAGTGTTGTACAGCCTATGTCCTGGAGCTTATTCATTTTGCTTAACTGAAACTTTATGCCTGTTCATTAGCAACTCCCCATTTATTCCTCCTCATATTCCCTGGCAACCACCATTCTATTCTTTGGTTCTATGAATTTGACTATTTTAGATACTTCAGATAAGTGGAATCATGCCATATTTGTCTTTCTGTGACTGGCTTATTTACTTTGCATAATGTTTTCAAGGTTCATCCATGTTGTCACATATTGCAGAATTTCCTTCTCTTTTAAGGCTGAATAGTATGCCATTGTTTGTATATACTCAGTTTTCCTTATCCATTCATCTGTTGATGGACATTTAGGTTGTTTCCACATTGTGGCTATTGTGAATAGTGTAGCAATGAACATGGAAATGCTAATATCTCTTCAAGGTCCTGATTTCAGTTCTTTTGGTTAAATACTCAGAATTAAGATTGCTGGATCATATGGTAGTTCTCTTTTTAACTTTTTCAGGAACTTCCAAACTTTTCTGTAGTGGCTGCACTGTTTTGTATTCCTATCAGCAATGCATGAGAGTTCCAGTTGTTCCATGTCTTTGCCAGCATTTGGTATTTTCAGCATTTTTTTTAGTCATTTTCATTGTTGTATAGTGATACCTCATTGTGGTTTTAATTTTATGACTTTGTTTTTAAAACCTTGATAAAATATGAAGCTGAGTCTGTTAGTTGTCTAAAAATAAGAATAGGTCAATTTCATCTAATGAATATTAATCTGAAACTTGGAAGATAGTCTATCACCTTGCTCACTTTTCCCTACCCCCCAGTGCAGTGGGCTTGATAATTCTTAAGTACCTAAATCAAAACAAACCATGGACCAATAACCAAGGAAGGCCCCTTATCTTCCTCATTTATTTGGAAGAAATAGAATATCGTGATGGAAACTTCTCAGTGTTTTTAAAGCAAACTTTAGGAGTTACCTGTTTTAATGAAAATACAGTTAGAAATGGTGTCTTCTTTATGTGTGTACGAAGTTTGCAAGTTATTCTTAAGCCTACCATATTGAGATAAAATGATGTTAAATTTCTACTGATTTACACAGGAGAACCATGAAGAATCGCTATATGGAACTCTATGACCTTAATAAAGACTTGCTAAATGGATATAAAATTCGCTGTAACAATCACACAGAGCTACTGGGAAACCTCAAAGCAGTAAATCAAGCAATTCAAAGAGCAGGTCATCTGCGTGGTAAGTCTTCTTTCATAGCACTATAATTCATCTGTAATTTTTTGGGTGAGAATCATTGAAGATGGTGGTAGCATTCAATAATTCATATTGGGGCCAACAGTAGCATACCTTTAACACTCCAAAGTTGGCACTAGTCACTTGAGTTTCAGTCAGCCTATTATTTGGCTTTAATTAGTCTCCAGACTTCAAAGGGAATGAAAACCTTCAGCTCCTTTTCTTAGGTCTTGCTGCAACCTCTAAAGAAAAACCTAATATATATACCCAAAAGGAGATATATATATATATATATAAAAATATATGTTTGTGTGTGGGGTGTGTGTGTATATATAAAAAATATATACACATATATACACACATATATAATATATACATATATAACACATATATATACATATATAACATATATATGTGTGTGTATATATATACTAGCCATCAGGGTCCCATTAGAAAAAAAGAGACTGAAAATTAATGAGTTAAGTGTCTAACTTAAAAATTTAGAAAAAGAGTAGGCTAAACCAAAGGAAGCAGAAACATAGCCAGAGATTTTTACCTGAATTCTGCTGTTTTGGGTCGATGCCTTGACTTCTTTAGAAATAATCTTTGCTAGGTAGATGTGAACCTTGATCCTTTTCTGTAAAACTGACTTTTGATTTCTTGGTTTGAGATGGTCTCTAAGTTTGTTTTGTGATAAATTCCCTCACCAAGTTATCTTTTTTAGGGAGTAGTAAGATAAATTAGTTAAATTTGCATATGTAACTCTTTTCTACCCTAGTTTTGTGTTTTAAAACTGGCCTCTAATTTATAATTTTAATATTTTGGTTCTTTATGTTTCTTCTCATACAGTTGGAAAACCAAAGAACCAGGTGATCACTGCTTGTCGGGATGCAATTCGAAGCAACAACATCAACACACTGTTCAGAATCATGCGGGTGGGGACAGCTTCTTCATAGGAGAGGAAAGAATAGGTAATGAAGTTCCTGGAAAAGGTTTTCCTTTAAAAATCTATGCTGGTTTGCTTTGGATCACATCCTGGTGAACCCAGGGTGCTAAGAATAAAAACAACCTTGGTGAGTTGTACAAACTAAAGAGAAAGCATTACATCTGAAGGATATATTTACCTTCTATTTTTAAATCAGTAGTACTGTTGAATAATACTAGGTTTGTATGGAGGAGAATGAATAATTTTGAAATGTTAGCGCTTCAAAGTCCAATTTTTGTTTATATATGTAAAGTCAGTATATAAATACATATTTTTTCTTGAAATTGTAACTGAATTTGTAATTTTAAAATAGATTGTCTACTTTTTCATTAAAATTTAAAGGTGTTGAACTTTGTGTTGACTGTAAAATCGCCACCAAATCAGAATTGCATAAATCATTTGTATTTTGTGGAGAAAAAAAATGTGGATATTTGATTTGTGTATTTTCTTTTTAATCACCAAAAGGGGGGTGTAAACAACAAATTTATATTAAGGAAGAGTCAATTCAGGGTGATCTGTTAGTTGGGGTAATGTTAGCTGCTATAACAAAAGACCTCAAAATTCACAGTAACTCATTTTCATTTGTTATGTAAGGATTTCTCCATAGTTATTCAGGGACCCAGGTCCCTTTAATCATGGAGCAGTGCCATCCCCTAGGACAGCCTTTTTCTACCTGAATTCACTAAAGAAATAAGCCTAAGGAAAATGTTTGGGGTAACTATTTTCACATTCAGTGCATACAGTGGAGGCCATAGGGCAGTGAGGCTTCATCTTCTCAATTGGAACCCTATTTGACAAGGGCTATCCCTGGGGCCTTGTGGTTATTTACAGTCATGGTTTTAGGTCACTATAAGATTATTATACTGTATTTTTACTATGCCTTTCTATGTTTAGATATGTTTAGATACACAAATACTTAGCATTGTGTTACAGTTGCCTACAGTATTCAGTATAGTAACATGCTGTACAAGTTTGTAGGAGCAATAGGCTATACCATATAGCCTAGGTATATAGGAGGCTCTATCATCTAGGTTTGTGTAAATACAATCTTTGACATTCACACGACAAAATTGCCTAATGATGCATTTCTTAGAATGCATCCCTGTCTTTAAGTAGGCATTACTGTATATCCAAGCCAGTAGAAAAGGAAAAGCTGTGGTCTGAAAATAGTACACTGTCATTTCTATTCACATTCCATTGAGTAGCATGGCCACACCTGCAGGGGAGGCCAGGAAGTGTAATCTAGATATGTGCCTGTGAGGAGAAAGCGGATATTTGCACCAATAGCTAGCAGTCCCTTCCCTAGGAGTTAAAATTTTGCCCTAAGGTAGATTTCAGGACTGGCTTAATGAGTAAAACTTTAGTTAGTCTTTACATCTTAATAGCATTCATAAGCAGTTTGGGGGAATGGGACCTTCCCCTTGAGGTTCATATAAATTAATTTTACTGGTCTCTGCTATTTGGGTACTTAGGATTGCCCTCTCCTATATCTGAAATGTAAGCTTTATGGAGTTCTAATTTTTATGATAATATGTCCTATAATACCTTTCTTTACCGTTTTCAACCTATAAGCTGAAGAGATAACCCACATATACTGTATTATTTTCAATAATTCCAAAGTGGTAAAGTATCATCATAAATCTGCATCAAAGAGGAGGAGACTGAGGTGCAGAGACTATGTGCCAGGGTTACAGAGTTAATGGCAAAACTCAAGTCCTACTGTTGAGTCTTTTTTCTGTTTTAACTCTAATTTATACCTTTTGAGATTAAAATCTCTAGTTGGTGCTGGTTTTAAATTGTATGGTATCATTCATTTATTAGGGTATCTAATAAAATAACTTCATCAAAGGTCATTCTATTGTTCTTTAGCCAAAAAATTTCCTTCTTAGGCCTAAAAATATTTGTGGCAGGGCTAGAAGGGATTGACCTGCAGCAAGATATCTTTAAGTCATCCTGATTTATAGGTTACAAATAGGTTACTTTCATATTAATTTGATCCTCTTGATATTAGTATCTCTGTTTCACAGATGAGGCCTCTGAGATCAAAGGCAGAATGGCCTGTACAGAGTCCCACAGCTGCGTAAGGTTTTAAAACCTCCTTCACATGACATATGGTCTTTTCTGCTACTCCAAACTTCCCAAGCAAGTAAAGACTGGCTGAGTCATAATATAAAACATTCAGCTACCCTTTTTGTCCCACTTAAAAGCCATCATGTTCAGCTTAGGGATGAGAAAAACTGGACAATGAGAAATGAGTTTATCAGTTACTTCTCTATTTTGTTGCCATATTTTTTCTATCGTGGTAGAATCTGAGTGCTTCTAGAAACTACAGCTAAGCTCTATTTTGTTGCTGAATTATATTGAAGCTTTATGTGAACACTGAGCCTTCATTTAAAAGCTGATTTTGAGGATTTCAGTATCTGGGAGAAAGCGTTAGTCATTTGAGCATCCCCTTTAAAAAAATCACCTAACCCGCCCATAATTCAGGTACTGAATGTTTTAAAAAGAGAGTATGTTTTTTATTATTTCCCATCATGACTGCCTATCCAGCACATCAAGCCTCAGCTCAAATGCTTTCTCGTCGGGCCTTTCCTCTCCCATGTCTTTTCCTTAACCCTTATTACATTCTTTGTCTAAGCCTTGATCCTCCATTTAGTGAGAACAGGGTCTGCAAATTAATCAGCTTCATCATGAAAGTGCTGAGCCAATGCCTTGAGCATAGAAAAACACCTGCTGCTCTCCATGGGATAGTCTGTCCTGAATAAACCTGTCAGCAGCTTCAGAAATCAGAGAACTAGAAACTTTACAACTATTATGCAACCCTAGAAGTGTTTTACAAGAATGGTTTTCAACATTGTTATTAATGTTTCAAATTTTATAATTAGCTGTTATAAATCTGCCAATGCAGAGTCCTATGATCAAAACTAAATTATCTCCAATTTCACTTTGAAACTGAAGTACAAGATGACACTCATTACAGCCTGGTGTTTTGCATTTTGCTTCTTTTCCATCTGGCCCCTGCCCACACTATATGCTCTAGCTCCTGAGTCATCTTTTTATCTGTACAGTACAGAATCTGCTTTCCCTAAAAATGATGTCACATGGACAATTCTCAAGCCGTTTTTAAATTGTCTTATGTGGACTGATTTTGCATTACAGAAGGAATCATCGGGATGGCCAGTTCCATGAAGGCTCGGGAGCCTGCCTCTGGCATCACTTCACTAGCTCTTCTCTACCAAGGACCTTTGTAACAGGGTTGGTATTTCCTCACAGTTTTAGTAGTGGTAAGTGTATAATGGTGTGGAAGAGATGATAATGCAGCCAAAAACTTCTTGTTGAAGAAATACTGGTCTAGGAGAGGTAGCCCAAGCTTTGATTTTTTTTTTTCTTTGTGTTCTGTGGGGAAGACAGAGTCACATTCAGTGGAGTTTGAAAGGCAGTCTTTGAACAGTAGACAAGCCAGGTTCAAAACCTACCAGCCTTTTCTCTTCAAGGCTTCATTTTCCACATCCATATAATTAGGGACTGATGTTATATTATTTATAGGGTACTTCTTAAACATTTTATTTTTCTTCCTATTAACAGAAATGTGAATATGCTAACAAAAAAGTTTTATCAAAATGTTCCTAATTTCCATTATGGTTAACATATAAAGGAGAGTGGTGACGTAGTTTCTGTAAGGCTGCTTTCTCCCCCGTTCAGTGCTGGAGCCCGAAGCCCATAGGGCAGGTAGTCAAAAAAGATGTAAAGTTGGGGAGAACAAGCTGGAACCCACAGGCATACGTTGGAGTCCATGAAAACATACTGCAGTCTGTGTCAGTTCTTGTTGCCTCTGACCTTGATGGTGTGGGCATCCTGCAGACACTGAGACCCTTCATCAGAGAAGCTGAAGGAAGATCCAGGGGAAGGTGAAGCAGTTTCAGGCCCAGGCCCAGGTGCTGATTCACGCCAACAAGGTGAGCCAGTAGGTAAGTGACAGTGTGTGTGAGCTACTAAACGGCCGCTGCATTTTGGCCCTCCAAATCTTGCACAAGAGTTTGTGGCTCACCCCAACTGGAAACATAGGGAAGAGAATTCTTGGAGATTAAATTTAATCTAGCCAGGATGATACATTACAAAGCCACCAGTGGTTATCTCAGGATGGTGGGATTTTAGGAGATCTTCACTTTATATTTTTACATGTTAGTTCCTCATAATAAGCATGTATTATTTATATAATCTGAAGAAATATAAAGCTGTTCTCTTTGGGGAAAAAAATCTTCCTTTACTAAAGGGAGTTACAAGAATTGAAGGCTCACTATTAAGAATTAAGAGAAAGAGGCCATATATCAGGCAGGTGAACATCATAGCTTTTATCTGAAAGAGGTATAAAAAGATGCCAATGTTTTAATTCTTCTTTTGCCTTGTAACAGTTGTTGACATTGGCCCAAGGCCCTAAAAAGTAATCAAGATGAAGAATGAAATACTAATGAAAACCAGCTTCTTAGTCACTGTATCTTCAGTGCAGAAAAGCAACCTGCATGTTACACCATCCTTCATAGTCTAAGAGGTGCTGTTGTAGATGATGTAACCACCAGAGTTGGGCTCTTAGGGATTCTCTCCCCTCAGACACCTAAATCCCTTTCTGTAGTGTATAGAAGATTCTGTGTTGACAGACCATAAACATACTGAGATAAAAGAGAAATTAATAAGCACATTTTTAACACCTGTATAGTATTCTAAGATTTGGACTCAGTTCTCCAGACCTGGAAAAGTTGGTGGCCTTGGATGGTACCTACAGCCATGAGTCTCAAACTTAATATTTTGCAAGCTTGGCACACATGACAGTTTCACCTATCAGCACTTTTCCCTGTGTCTTCCTGGGGTTATGCCACTGACAGTGTGTTAATTATAATCTCACCCCTTTCTCCCCCACTCGTGAAAACACATCAGAGAGCAAGTGAGTGAAAGTGATAATATTATAGAGATGACCTTCAGTCTGCTGGAACTTAGAAAAGGCAATCTTTGAAATTAACCATTAGTGACAAAGTATTTGCAGTCCCAGTTGAGTGTCACTACACTGTGGTTAAGAAGTTGTGGTCTCCAAAATGGTATGCATGTAAAATAGTTCATTATCATGTGGGTGTGACAAGACAGTATCAGAACTAGTTATTTCTTTTTACCTCATCATTTAAAAATTAGTGTTTGTTTTATAACATAGTATTATTTTAGTGCTAACATTACTACATGAGTAAAGTTTATAGATAAATATCCACATAAAGGGTATACATGCTAAAATTTTTTTACTGATTGGGGTGCATAATCAAAAAATTTTGGAAACCATCAACCTAAAAGAAAGTGAAACTCATTCTTATTCAAATGCAAACTTCAGAAAATAATTAGTACTCAAAAGTTTTAGGAGATGAAAGAGAAGAGTCGTTAGAAGTTTAAAGGCCCAGTGCTTTTTTTCTATTAATTAGTAAAACCCACACTAAAAGCTACTGCAAAAGCTAGAAATAAATGTATAAAAGAGAAGGGAGACAGTATTGGGATGGAATGAGAACAGCATCTTTCATCCACCCAT
The DNA here is from genome assembly GCA_023783475.1 of Daubentonia madagascariensis. NCBI lineage: Eukaryota > Metazoa > Chordata > Mammalia > Primates > Daubentoniidae > Daubentonia > Daubentonia madagascariensis. The sequence continues at coordinate 8,603,752 of JAKFHU010002202.1, forward strand.
GCACACCCACACACAGGTAGTTATAACTCTCTGGAACAGTTCAGGGAAAAAAATGTAACAAAATGGACAGCCTCGTGGCATTTTGATTGGCTTTTAGCATTTGGTCTCTTAAAGAAAAGGCAATTAGTTCCATAGTTCTGCAGTCCCCAAGTGTGGGGCTGAGGACCGGTACCAGTCCATGGCCTGTTAGGAACTGGGCCGCACAGCAGGAGGTGAGCAGTGGGCAAGAGCGAGTGAAATTTCATATATATTTACAGCTGCTCCCCATTGTTCACATCACCACATAAGCTCTGTCTCCTGTCAGATCAGTGGCAGCATTAGATTCTCATAGGAGCACGAACCCTACTGTAAACTGCGCATGCGAGGGATCTAGGTTGCGTGCTCCTTATGAGAATCTACTGCCTGATTATCTGAGGTGGAGCTGAGGTGGTGATGCTAATGCTGGGGAGCAGCTGCAAATACAGATTATCATTAGCAGAGAGGTTTGACTACACAATAAATATAATGTGCTTGAATCATCCTAAAACCACCCCCCTCTCCCGCCCCCCGTCCTCGGAAAAATTGTCTTCCATGAAACCGGTCCCTGGTGCCAAAAAAGTCGGGGACTGCTGCTATAGTTGACCCTACAGTATTCAGGAAAACAAAAGCCACATATAAGACTAGAATCATTTAATTATTCACAAACCACAACTCCAGGATGGAAAGGCAGTGGGTACCTGGAAACGACTACACATGGCAATAAGTAGCTTATCTTCTTTATCAACCAGAAGTTTCTTGGGGCCGTGTGGTTTGTGGTTTTAGGGCAGATCTTTTCCAAGAGAATAGATACTACACATCATCTAAGTCTACACTGTCCTGTGAGAATCACAGTGGAACAAAGCCTTCGGCAGTGGGAAGAAGTATTAATGACTCATTGTCTCAGAACTCTTAAGGCCCAGCATGAACAGGATGTAAGGTTCTGTAATTTTCTAAACCAGTATGATTGGTAAGAACAAAATCTTCAATCATTTATAAGTTTAAAAAAAAAAAATCACTGGGAACATGGATGAACCTTGAAGATCTTATGCTAAGTGAAATAAGCCATTCACAAAAGGATAAATACTATATAATTCCACCTATATGAGGAATATGAGTAGTTAGTAGAGACAAAGTAGAATGGTTGTTGCTAGGGAAAGGGGAGAATGGGGAGTTACTGTTTAATGGGTACAGAGTTTCAGTTTGGGAAGATGGAAAAGTTCTAGAGATGGATAGTGGTGATGGCTGCACAATGTGAATGTACTTAATGCCATTGAACTGTACATTTAAAGATAGTTAAGCTGGTGAATTTTATGTTATAACTATTTTACCACAATAAAAGAAATAAAAACAAATCACTGAAGTTAAAAAAAAAACACTGAAGAAATAGACATGGAAAAAGAGGAACTCAATGTTTAAAAAAAACTTTTTTTTAAAAATCCAGAAGTACATAGCTCCAAACTCAAGGTCTAGGTTGAAGACAATCATTGAGTCCTATTAAAGGGCAACCAGTTTTAAGAGCACTGTCAGACAAGCTACCATGTAGCTCTCCCCTTCACTCCATGCCTAGCTCTTCCAGATTTCCCAGTACTGATGAAGGGTCATGTTTTTGTTCAGCTTTGCCCAGTCCTATCATTCATAATAGACAAATGAAAAGTTCCAGAAACCTGTTCTGTTTGGGAAGGTTTTCTTTTGTTCTAGGCTTCGGTGGTTAATATGCTTGACAAATTTCAGAGTGTCTCTATCTCTGTAGACCAATGCCAAAGAATTGTTTTCTGGATTCACTGTTAGCAGCTGAAATAGACAAATACAATGACACATCAGAACACAGAACTTATTCTCAACTCTTAAGGATTCACCATTGAATGGTTTCCATATCAAGTACCTAAACTGGGGATAGGAGGTCCTCTGAAAGATCCTTTATTAGGGGAAGAGCTTTTGTTCTGGCTGTTAAGACATATTCCAACAAGCCCTATTCCAGCACATACCCAGAAAGGTTTTACCTATTGCAATTATTTCTTACTATACTGAAAGATTTGTGGGAATGCACCATATGGCTCTTAATTTGGAATTTCTCAGGAGGGTAGAATAAATACTTAGTGATTACCATTTAGCATCTTTATTCCTTGCTGAGTATTTTTGGATAGAAATTAGAACCCTTGCCAGGCAGATCAACATGGATTTATCAGCTAAAGACACTGGCAGAATGTCATAGAAATTGGGTCTCTGAAGAATGAAAGCTTTCTCATGAACTAAAAAGGATAATTTGCTATCAGAACTAACTTACCTCTTCATCTTCACCTTTAGCAATGTAGGAAGTAAAGCCACCATACTCTGGCTCCCAGCCTTAGAAGGGGAAAACAAATAGCATTGAGAAAGCTCTGTCACTGCAAGAGTTACATCATCATCTTAAATCACTGATCCCATGCTGCCTAACAGTGAGGGCTCTGGGAGATCAGTAGTAACCAACTTTATGACTGGTGAGGTTGAATTTATCATCTAGCTTATCATGGATTCCCTTTCCCCTAAATGGCTGATTTCCTGAGACAGCTGAACAGACTTATTTCAATGAACTTTGAATAAGAAAATTAAGAGAATTAAATGCTAAATTATACCCAGAAGGGCAATTATTAATACATAAAAGCTGTAGATCTGGGGGGACACTTAGGGGAAAATTATGGCACGGTCTATCTCCCCATTCCCTTGTCCAGATATAAATCCTACTTTGAATTGGGGGACTATAATTCATTACCCCCAAGATCCCTTCCAACTTTAAGACCCTGTAATCTGAGATTCTGGCCAAGGCAAATTATTTCTGAATTGGTTCAGGTGGAGAGGGTCACTTGGGAGAGACTGCCCCTCCTATGAGAACAATTCACTGCTTTCCTTCCTCCCTCTTACCTTCACAGCCACAGTAGAGAATTAAGTCCAGGGCAAATTCAGCCTTGCTGTTGTCATGGATTAAAGTGTAGTGACCGGTCTTCCAATGCCTCAGTTCTCCTTGGCATGTGGGAACACTTAATTCTAAGAAAAAACAACAGAAGAAGGACCAGAAAACTTAAAAAATAACCTTGATACAACTGGTAGATTGCAAGGGAATGATAATTAGGAGTGATACAGCAATAAGGGGAAATCATTCCCATAAACCTTCAGCTGACCTGCTGTTCCACCATTCCAGCCTTATAAATGATTGTCAGAAATTACCAGGTCTGACTATTTGGGGGTATAAACGTTGAACTTCAGTTTCTCTATAATAGACTTCAGATGGAATAAATTTAGGTGCAAAAAATAAAACATGAATATTATTTTATCTAATCTTGGAGTAGAGAAGATATTTCTCAGCTTATCACCACCAAAAGCAGAAACCATGAAAGGCAAAAATAGATCTGATTACTAAAACATTCTATAAAATTTAAAACATGCTGAACAAAATTTAAAAAGCCAACTATTACAACCTGTAGAACAGGGGATTAATACTACTATATATAACATTTTTTTTATAATTGGTAAGAAAATGACAAAAAGCTCAAAGGAAAAATACACTGAGGCCATGACAGGCAATTCATGAAAGAAAATCAACCAATAGGGAAAAATGTACAACCATGTACCATTAATCAACGAAAGGCAAATGCCACGTTCACCTACAGAATAAGCAAAGTTGGAAAAGAAAACATGATCATTAGTTTGCTAGGAAGAAGGAAAACATCATGTACAATGCTGGTGGGAGACTGACACAGGTTTTTGGGAGGGCAGTTTGGTAACTGCCTCAAAATTTTGAGCAGTCTTTGATGTATCACCTGCGTTTCTAAGAAGCCATTCTGAAGAAATAATGGATGCATCCTCTATTATGACAGTGAAGAACCAGAAAAAATCTAAATGCTCAACACAGGACTGGTTAAGGTCATTTGATGCAATAGCTTACAGGCATTAAAAATTATACTACAGAACAGTCGTTTTCAAAACTTTTAGCTGTGGAATGCATTCTTGAAATAAAAGGTTCTAGAAATGCAATGATGGAAAGCAGATATGTGTAAAACTGCTTTGGTTGGGGGAGACAAGGGTTTCCTAACTGAGGAAGGTGTGCAGACCTATTATATTGCTATAAAGGATGTAAAATGATGAGAAAGAGGTTTATAAAATAGAGGTGTGTGAAATATGAAGTGGGAAAAAGATAGATTACAGAATATATATGGTATTATCCTATTAAAAAATATGTGTATATATACACACCCCTACTTAAATATATACATGTATATGCCTAACAGCAAAAAAGACTGGAAGGACATATTCTAAATGTTAATATGGCCATCTGTAGATGATTATTATTTTCCTTTCAATTCTTTGTTTTCCAAACATTCTGAAATTGAGAGTTGTTTTTATGTTATTTTTTTAAAAAACCTTAAAATTACCAGGTCTGTAATAATAACGGTTCTGGTTATTTCACTAGATGTGCCCTACTTATGCCAACATTTAACACTGCTATATGCCCAGCAACTTTATAGCTTTTATTGATAACAATTTTTTAAAAAGCTTTATAGCTCTTCTTCAAGATGGTAAACTTTGTAAACAATGATTTTCTCATTCACTTTTGTATTCCCCACTTTGTTTTGGCCCAGGATTTTGTATACAACAGATGCTCAGTAATAGAATACAGCATCTTTGGGTTGCCCATATAGATTTTCTCCCAAGTTGCAGGTTCCCATGAAAATGAAATCAAAAAGGAACAGAAGCAGACAAATTGTTTTACAAAGCTCTAGAGACTCCATGGATCCTCATCCTGACTCCTTTCAGGGTCTGGGCATAGATGCCAGTATCAATTATCAAGGAAAACTAATCTTTCAAAGAAAGGCTATCCTGTGTATTAAAGAGCACAGAAAAAGCCACCTGGGTCTGGTTTTTCTAAATATTTGTGGTGACCAAAGTGACTGGCTAGTCAGTTTTGGGAGGCCACAGAATGAGTTATGTTGCTTTTGGTTAGCATCTCACACCTCTGATTTTGTTACCACAGGTATTCACCCCTTATCTTGGCTCTCCTAACTGCACAGGGTCCTTCTCAAGAAATTAGAGTGGAAGCAGGGGGTGGTAAATCTGAGGAGAGGAACAGGGTAACATATTTTCCAATCTGACTTAGTAAGTGCTGAGACATTTAAGCTGAATTTGTAGTTACTCAGTTAATGGTGCCAAAATTTTCACAGGAGTGTTACCCCTTAAGTTTCCTGTATTTTTCTTTTCTACCTTGTTTGTAGATGATTAAACTTCCTCTACTTGTAATAATTTCCTTCTACTTATTTGTCTAAATTCAAGCAAGTTTTCTTAGGTTGTTATTGGTCCTTAGCAGAAATAAGCTGCTAACCTTCCTCTCCTTTATGTTCTTGTATTTTAGAGTAATTTTAGGCCAGTTATTTTCTCTCCACCACTTGTACTATTCTTAGCCTAATAAAATGTACTAGTTGTTCTTCCTACCTAGAATGTTCTTCCCACAGATCCTTCTTGTCATTCAGATCTGAGCTTAAATGGCAGCTCCTTGGAGAGGCTTTTCTAGATCACCCATTCACCTAAGAGGCCACCCAGTCATCCTTATCATATAACCCTATTACAATGTTCTGCATAGCACTTATCATTATTTGATGTTTTCTTGTTGTTTGTGTACACATTTAATCTGTCTTCTCCAACTAGAATGTAAACTCCCAGAGAGCAGAGACCTTGTCTGTCTTGTTCTCTAGCTCCTAAAATAGGGCTTAGTGCACAGTAGATGCTAAAGAAATATTTGTTGAATGAATAAATGATTGAATGATGAATGGTTACCGGTAAATACGGACAAATCCTAACAACAGCTTACCTTTCTTTGTTTCATTTTCCTCTGGCTCTGGGCCTGTCTGTTGGCTGTTGTTGCTGATGGCTGCTCGATTATTCTCTGGCTCAGAGGAGCTATGGCTAGTCCCTTCTTCAGTGCTATCAGCAGCAGAGGATGCTTCTTCCTCTTTTTTGTCATCAATCTCATCTTCTTCTGAAGGGGCCAAGAAGTGAAGCTTCAGGCCTGTGAAGTTGGACAGCAGCAAGAACAATGCCTCAGAGCGAAATAACTCCATACAGTCCTTCAGTATATCGGGAAGCTTACTCTCCTCAGCTTTCTCATAAAACCTGAAAAACAGCAATGTCAAGTTATTCATCAAAGCCACAGATGTAAAATTACTCATGGAATAAAAGCAGATCGTTAGCTTTGTACCTCTCTTCCTAAATCTTGGCATAGCTTACTAAAGCCTAAGTTATTACAATAGTGAGATTTTGTTAGGGCCTTCTACTGGATGTCCCTGGGAATGAAACATCATTAGGGCAAAAGTTCTATTATTGAGGGTGAGCCCTGCAGAGAAAAAGGTAAGTGCTGAATGCAGAGGCAAATAATCTCAGATGATGGGTTCTACCTTTTGTTAGGGGGACCTTGGCTGCTCCATTCCACATCTCCTTTCTCCAAGGCCTCACAGACCTTTGCAAATTTCTCGGGCTGGAAAATGAGCAAATACAGAAGAAGTCAGCAAATCTCCCTATGACCCCACACTGGTTTGGCAGGTACAGCAGCTCTGCAGAACATCAACCTGGCTGATCCCTAAAAAGTCCAGCCGACTCTCACTCCTTTCACACAATATTCCCTATTCCTGCTGTGGTAAAGCAGGGCAAAGACTGGATAAATCGTCAGCTTGCTTAAGCTAAGAGACCTGAGTGCCATTTGAGGCCATTCCCTTAAGTAGTTGTATATCTTACGTCAAATTGCTAAACCTCCCAAATTCCAGCATTTATAAAATGAGGATCATTAACATAGACTTTTTAACTTACAAGATGTTGTGAGGAAAAAATTAAACTGCATTACAGTCAATGTCATTACAATGAAAATCTCTGCATAACAACACAGATTCTCTAGGCCCCAGCTTGTTCCCTTATTTAATAAGCATTCTAAATTCCAAAAGTTAGGTACAATATAAGAAACTGGTTCATCTATTAAAATATTCCCCACGAGAGGCTTTACATTTAATGCAGTTTCCCAAGCAGTCCTATCAGCTGTAAATATGTAAAAAGGGAAGGTCCCATAGCATAGTTTAAGTAAGCTCAATTAATAGGGTTAAATAAATTTACTATAGTATTTCTCAAAATCTTAATATGCTAATGTCAGCAATAAAATTCTGAGACAGACAGAGACAGTATGTAGTATCTCTCAACCTTTGTTCATGGAGGAACAGCTTTTGGGCCTATGATTCCATGGCATCCATGGTCAACTGTGAAACACCACACAAGCCTAAATTATCTCATTTGGTCCTCACAACAACTCTGCAACAAAGGCAAGGCAGGTATTATCCCAGTTTAATTGATGATGAAATAAATATGCAGAGTGATTTTGTGATTTGCTCAGGTTAGTAAAACCACAGAGCCATGACACTAATATAGATCTTCTGATTTCTGACCTCTTTCCACTATAGCAAGCTGCCTCATCCCTGTCAAACATTCATTATTAGATATCGATCCTTTAGTAATCTATTATTAAAAGTAATAACAAGCACCATATTGATCAGATGAATAGAAAGGTAACTATACATAACTCCTCTGTGTGGAAGCTTCTTCGTGTGTGTGTATGTGTGTGTTTACCGTTAAGACTCTAGAGAACTGGGAAATATCCAAGGGACTCTTAACCCACAAAGCAAACAACTGATACCAATGTCAGCTATCATCATCATTTCTATATTTTATTTGAAGAAGATAATAACATAAACATTCTAATCAGGAACAAAACAAAAACAAAAACTCCCCAGTGATGCCTATTCATCCATTCAGGAAGCAAAACTGCATGCCAAACAAGATATACAGAACAGGATATGCTAGCCTACCTTAAGAAACTCCTTTAGGAGAATTTCAGAACTTTCTTCAAACTCTTCTTGAATTTGAACTTGGTAATCCATGTCCAGATAAGTAGGGTTGATCCAGTCATATAAAATTTCATGCTTACAAAGAAGCAGCAGACGCAAAAGTTAAAAATTCCTACTGCTTTTGTTCTTACATCATTTCACACTAGTAAAACACATGCAAATCCTCACTTTATAAGCTTCTCCTATTAAACATGAAGTTTAATAGGAAACTTTTGCCTGAGAAAGACACTATCAAAAGTGTAAAAAAAAAGTAGGAAGGGCAAGCTCAAAGTCTAGTTTCATTATCAGGGAACAGTTAATTTTAAAATCATAAAAACAAATGATATGCTATAGCTTCTAAGATAAGGATACCAGCAATTATCCTTACATCTTGTGGGATGTGAGGGCTCCGAGGTATGAGGGGTTCAAAGTAGTTGGGAGGCCTGGTCAGCGAAGGACCATGAAACCAGCCACTTATAGACAAACGTGACTTTTCTTCAGACAGGACTTCAGACACCTGAAAGGACAAGTCCAGCAGTGCATCAATACAAAGAATAAGGAGGGAGATCCCCAGCCAATGCATAATTAATTTCAGAGTCCTCTATGGTAAATGTTAAAACAGTCTCATCAGATAATGAGTCTAACAGGAAGCTGTCATGTTTAGATAATGGGTAACTAAAAAGTACAATCCTTTGTACTCTATTTGTGGCTTACAATCTTTACCTGGTGAAAGGATACTGGAGACACTTCAAAGAAAACCAGTTTGTTCCAAGAAGGGATAAGAGACTTGACAATCTGCTTCGGCTGAAAGTGTTCTGCACCAGAAGAGAACATATCCATGAATGTGGTTCACTATCATTAACCACGTCCAGGCTGCCTCATTTCACTCTTGACAATTCCCAAATTTCTGAGGGTATCTAGATGTACCCTCCAGATCCTGAAATACCACACCCTTCCATCTGTTTCACTCATACTTGCTAGTTTGACTAAATGGCATCTGATCTTGCTACACTATCCATCTATTATTGAGGAGGGCTGGAATAAGTTCTGAAAGTTTCCTGGAGTCAACCTCTGGTGCCAGCCATTCAAAAAACCTTGACTTTCTGTCAAATGGACAGGTCTTGGCAGATTCATAGCCACAGGCAGCTTTATAGGCACTCCAACCTTCCATGGTCGGTATTCAGAAGCAGGGTCTGAATATTTCTCATCTTAAACTGATTTTATATCTCTGGAGTAATGATTATTTTAAGTACAACTTAAAAAGGTACTTGTCAGGGCTGGCATTAATTCCTCCTGAGGCAGTCACTATAATGAATGGCTTCTATTTCCTTTGAGGAGCACAGACATTGTATATAAGAATGGTGATACTGATCAACTAAGCTTTAATTCAGAAGTGGCCACTGGTGGTGAAGAACATGCACTTGTCTTACCATCAATGCTGTACAGGTCCAGGGTGCCCCCGAAGCTCCTGTCCCAGGAAGGAACCAGGTACAAAATGAAGGCGATCCGGCGCCCTTCCAGCTCATCATCATGGCAGAGTAGGGCATCTGCAATAGTTTAATGCACACATTAGATCCCTGTGCAGACAATGAGCAGCTGACATCTGACTCTGCATTTAATATCAGTCCCTCTGACATTCATCTGTAATGTTAGCTCCAGCTTTAAATGTCCTCCACCTTCAAAATGACACTTATTTCTCCTCTTTTATAAGTACAGAAATAAAACTCAGTCAATATAGAAAAGTCTAAAAACACTGAAGAGCACATATATAGATAAATCCAGATATAATCACTAACAATATTTTTGCATATATTCTTCCAGTATTTTTCTTACATAAATGTATTTACTTTTTTAAAAAAATGGCATCCTACAGTGACTGTGGCCTGCTTTTTAAATTACATGGCAAGTATCTTTCCGTATCAATATACACACTTGATATCACTTTTAATGTCTGTAGTTATTCTACTACATGGGTTATGAATTTACCTCCTCCCCCCCTTTAATCAATTTCCTATTTGTTAATTAAGTTGTTTCTATTTCTTGGCTTTTATAAAGAATGTTTAATGATCATTATTGTACATGGATCTTTTTGTACATTAATTTCTTGAGCTAAATTTCTAAAAGCCATTTGGTGGGGCTGAACAAGGTAGTCGTCCATGCAGGGTTAGACAGGGAGGGAAAGCTATGGTGAACTGAGACTGTTTACACATGGAGGGATTGTTTCAATGAATAAATACATTGAGGATAATGGGAGCCAGGTTTTTCACTGCTGAAAAAGAGAATTACAAATATGGAAAAGGAGGAATCTAGAATGAATCCTCTGGTGTTAACTGGAACTGGAGGAATCAGTGTGATTTCAGTTTCCTATATCCAGATCTACAGTTATATAGATAGAGAAATACAAATGTCAGTGTATGTGTGTCCATCTGTGTGTGTATGTATATGTATACATATATTTATTACCTCCTTCCACTGGACGGGTCTGGAAGCAGTGACACCCCTAATAGCAAAGATACTTAGGAGTCAAGAGCTTGATTTTTAAGTATCATTCTTCACTCAAAAGAATCAGGGTTCTTTGGAAGAATGGCCAACTCCAGGACATTCTATGATCTGGGCATGGAAAATACAAGATAAGCCCGGAAAATCTTGTTTTGCTAAAAGTAAGAAGTAAAAATAATGATGGAGATAGCAAAAGGACACAGAAGTCAGTTGGAAGGGCCTCTTGTTGATCAAATCAGGGACAATAAGAGCATCAATATAATGATAGTAACTGATAACAGCCCATTTCATACATGGTAATCCATAAATCCATACCAATATAAATGAATGAATGAATAAATGGGGAGAGAGAAAGGTTTTCTTTATAGTGGAATGTAACAAATAATAAATGTAGAGAAATGATTGTATTATAAAATCACCAAACCTTGCTAAATTATTTAACAGTAATAATTTAGCAAGAAACATCAGAGAATGCTAAAACAAGTTGAATCAAAGTTTGGTGGGAAATGGGATATTTATGCAATCTTAAAGTATCTCCCCACAAAATACACACTGACAGAGGGAAAAAGAACAGTGGAAAATCCTGACGCCAGCTACCACCTTAATCAAGTGATCTAAGTTATCACTAATAATATGACACACAGAAACCACGTACCACTTGATAGTATGCAGTGAAAAGAATACAGCATTAATTCTGTAATATTCCTGTCAAAAACATATGGCCTGGATCTAATCATGAGGAAACACCAGACAAATTCAAACTTTGAAAATTTTACAAAAGAACTTGTCTGTAAATCTTCAGAAGCATTAAGATTATGAAAGTCCAGGAAGGACTGAGGAACTGTTCTAGACCGAGAGAGACGGAAGAGACATGATAACTAAATGCAACGTGCAATCCTCGGCTGGATCCCTTTGCTATAAAGGACCAAGTAACAAAACTTGAACAGGGCCTGTGGGCTATATGGGAATAATACATCAATGTTAATTTCCAGATTTTGATAGTTTATTACTATCATGTAGGAGAATGTCCTTGTTGTAGGAATGACTAAAGTATTCAGGGTCATGGACCATCATGACAACAACCTACTCTCAAGTAAGACAGGAAATAAATGATTTGTACTATACTTGCCACTTTTCTGTAAGTTTGAAATTACTTCAAATTAAAAAGAAAAATAATAATGGGAAATGAAGGTATATGGTATGGGTTTTCATATATATCACCAAATCATCCTCTAAAAGTTGTTAGTAATTTATACTTCCTCAGGACAGTGTATGAGAACAAACCTAAATCAAAATTTTATTTATTAAATCAAAAAAACACTTTTCCTTGTAGGTGAAAAACCAAACTTGTTTTCAAAAAAACCATTTATAGGGCCAGGCGTGGTGGCTCACGCGGGTGATCCCATCACTTTGAGAGGCTGAGGGAGGACTGCTCAAGCCTGGGAGTTCTAGCCTGGGTGACAGAGCAAGACCTTGTCTCTAAAAAAACAACATTCATATGCTCAGAAGGGGAACTGGAAGGATACCTCCCAAACTGATGACAATGGGTACTTCTGAAGAGAAGAGGGGGGCAGGGAGAAGGTGAAAGAGACTCATGGTTTATACCATGTACTTGCATGTTGTTTGAATATTTTTCCTTAAGAATGTATTCATTTATTACCTTCAAAATAAAAAAGAGAAGAGAAAATAGCATTGAAGGAGATGGCTGTTTCTTAGGAAGTCTAAGAATAGAGTTTATATTAATAATATCATCTCTGAACTGATACTGTATGCAAAGTTGGTGTGTATGTGTATAGTAAGAATTTTCCTGAAAATATGGTCAATAGCTTTCATCATATGCCCAAAGAGAACCACTAGTTATACCTTCCAATAGGGTGGGAATTTCTGCATATGAACTGAGTCCTTGTTAGGAAGATCCTGATGCTTTGCAGGGATATTTAGTCTAGTATTTTGGTATAGTGATGTTATCTCCATCATTGTTGAGTTAAAGCCTTTAAATCTTACAGACATCAGGATTTTTTTTTTTTTTTTTAAAGAGACAAGGGCTCACTCTGTTGCCCAGGCTGGAGGGCAATGGCATGATCATAGCTCACTGTAGCCTCGAACTCCTGCACTCAAACAATTCTTCTGCCTCAGCCTCCCTAGTAGGTAGGCATGTGCCGCCATACTGGCTAATTTTTTAATTTTTGTAGAGACGGGGTCTTGCTATGTTGCCCAAGCTGTTCTCAGACTCCTGGCCTCAAGTGATCCTTCTGCCTCAGCCTCCCAAGTAGCTGGGACTACAGGTGGGTGCTACCATGCCCAGCTAATTTTTTCTATTTTTTGTAGAGATGGGGTCTTGCTCTTGCTCAGACTGGTCTCAAGCAATCCTCCACCTTGGCCCCCCAAAGTGCTGGGATTACAGGCGTGAGCCACTGCATCAGGCTCTGACATCAGGACTTTGTCTTCCTTACCGGTGAATTCATATTTAGCACAGGACATGTCAATAGTTGATTCCAGGTCAATTTCAGAAATGTCAGAAAGCCAGGCCCGGAAATCTTCAAACAGAAGTTTCCTGGAAATGTAAACAAAAGATAACTTGTTAGGCCAGTGTGGGCTCTATTTGAATATAGGCCACTAACTGTTCTTTCCTGGAGGTCATATTTTATTCAATAGATCCATTCTCAGATCCTGAGAAATGTTTCTCAGTTTAAACTTGAATAGTTTAAGACTAATATTCCCAGAGAAATAAGTGTAAATCTCTATCTACTGTGGCATATTTTTCTTCTAATGTTTCATTTTGTATTTTCAATATTTTCTTCCTCCTAAAATTTTTTTTTTTTTTTTTGAGACAGGGTCTTTCTCTGTCACCCAGGCTAGAACTTAGAACTCCTGGGCTCAAGCACTCCTGTCCCAGCCTTTCAAAATGCTGGGATTACAGGTGTGAGCCACTGCACCTGGCCCCATAAATGTTTTTTGAAACAAGTTTGGTTTTTCACCCACAAGGAAGTGTTTTTTTGATTTAATAAATAAAATTTCAGTTTGGGTTTGCTAGAGTGCAGTGGCGTCATCATAGCGCACTACAACCTCAAACCCCTAGGCTCAAATGATCCTCCTGCCTCAGCCCCAAGTAGCTGGGACCACAGATGTGTGTCACCATGCCTGGCTAATTTTTTTGTTTTTTGTAGAGATGGGGTCTCGCTCTTGCTCAGGCTGGTCTCAAACTCCTGGCCTCAAACAATCCTCCACCTTGGCCTCCCAAAGTGCTGGGATTACAGGCTTGAGCCACTGCACCCAGCACCCCCTAAATTTAAAGTATGCACTATCATGGCAGCAGTTTGGCCTTTGTCATAACAACTTATCACATCAATGTTCTATTCCAAGTTACTGATTTTCAGACATGTTTCCCAGCACTAAAATGGAAAGCTCAACTGTTTTTCTTTACACACTTCACTTCTAACACCAAATGTGTGGATTTTTTCCCCACACTGACCAGTTCTCTGACTCCAGCTGGGTATCCTACAACTCAATTCAATTGTGACACTATCTACCAGGGGTTAGCACAAGTTAAGGGCTTAGTCCCACAAGACCGCCACCGCCCCCTGCAAACACACACACCAACTGTAAGTCCAGCCTTAACAGAAAAAACCCCAAACCCTGTAAAATAATTTAAAGAGGATTTATTCTGAGCCGAGTATGTGTGACTGACAGCCTGAAGCACATGGCTTCAAGAAGTTCTGAGAAAATGTGCTTGAGGTAGCCAGGTTACAGTTTGGTTTTATACATTCATGGAGACAGGAAGTACATGTAAAATAATAATACGTGGAAGGTGCATATTGGTTTGGCCAGAAAAGGCAGGACATCTTGAAGGAGTTTATAAGTTATAGGTGGGTTTAAAGATTCTTTGATTCCTAATTAGTTAAAGAAATGAAGTTTTGTGTAAAGACTTGGAATGTTTTAAGATAAGGAAATTTGTTAATCAGAGACAAGCCACATAACTAGACTCAAGTGATCTGTTAAGTAAATTGATGGCCTGCAGGTGTAGCTTAACCCTTGTCTTGTGTGGCCACAGGCCTGTTAATGATTTAGTATCTTATTGTTAAAAAGAGTAACTCCAAAAGGGAGGGGGCATAACAGGGCATGTCTGACCTCCCATCTCCTCATGGCTGGCAACCCAGCTTTAAGATTTTTCTGGGGTCTCCTTGGCCAAGAGGGGGTCCATTCAGTCCACGGCTTAAGATTTTATTTTAGTTCACACTGGGTTGTGACCTGTACTTTTCTAACCAAAGGCTATAAAATCAGAGGTTCCCACAACTTCTTCCTTGGGTTTGATAATTGGCTAGTGATATGGGGCAGAGACCTCTCTTAGGGGCCTGCCAGGATCCCCAGCATGGAAATAAAAGAAAATATTGAGTCTCTTCAGGGTTAAGTTCCAGGCACCTGGCTAGACTTGAAAAGTGAATGGGCAACCTGATGAGAACAATGGCCCTCCAAGTAAGCCAGAGTCACAAGGTGTTTTGGTGAACCACAGAAACTAAAATATGGCATCTTAACATTTGTTCTTGAGTTGTTTTTCAGAAACCCACATAGGATGGAAAATGCAGATGGGGGGAACTAAGGAATTGAACTCTGACCTCCATTCTTTATTCTAAATTTCCGCCTGAGGGGCCTGTCATACCATCTTAACATTCCACTAATGCAAGAATGTCTGAATCCACTTGTGACCCCTCCACTTCAAGATATCCCACCTTTCTGGGCCAGGCCAATGTATAACCTCCACATATTAACTTACAATTTTGTCTGCCTTTAAAGACCCTGGCTTGTAAGCAATCAGGGAGTTTGGGTCTTAAGTGTTAGCTGCCCATACTCCTTGCATGGCACCCTGTAATAAAGATGCCTCTTTCACCAGCTGCAACTCTTGGCTTCATTGTCTGGCTTTACTGCGCTGGGTAGGCGGACCCCAGTTTCATTTGGTAACACTAGAATGCCTCAGAACTCAGGAAAACACTTTGCTTTCTAGATTACTGGTTTATTATAAAAGGATACAACTCAGGAACAGTCAGACGGAACTGCCCACCTAACATGTGGAAAATGGTATCTCCAGTGTTAATTTGTGTTTCCTTGGTTACTAACAATGCAAAACATTTTACCATTGAGAACTTGAGTCTTGGAATCAGACAGACTTGGGTTTGTATACTAGCTCCCTTTATGTTAAGCTAGGTAAACGTAATTTCTCAGTCTGTAAAATGGGATAATAAGGTCAAAAAAGATTATGTGACATAACATTTAAAGCACTTAACTACTCTGCCTGGCACATATTAGGCATCCAACAAATATGATTACTTGTTTACCTTAAAGCAGAGATATGAGGCTCTCTTCTCTTCTTCAAATCATCAGACTTGATCATGAAATAAGAAAAATAGGATTTTCTTCAAATATTAGACACACAAAAGACAGTAGTTTATTGAGTACTCTGGCAGTATAGCATTGTAGTGAAGGGCCTAGACTCTGAAGCCAGACTGCCTAAGTTTGACACAGGGCCCCTCCATTTGGCAGCTCTGTGACTTGGGCAAGTTATTTAGCCTTTCTGCCTTATTCACTGAACAAATACTTAAGTAGTTATTATAGTGAAGTTTATATGCTTGTTGAGGGATGTGACAACAAACACAAAAAGTGGATTATTAGTATAAAGAAGGTGATAAGTGCATAAGGGAAAAAAACCACAGGGAAAGAATGATGGGAAGTGCTAAGAGGGGAGTGATTTGCAATTATAAATAGGGTGGCCAAGGCAGACTTCAGTGAGGTGAAGCAAAGACTTGAAGGAGGCTGGGAAGTGTGGCAAGGAAATATCAGGCAAAAAGCATTCAAGGCCCTAAGTGTGAAGTATGCCCGACCTATTCAAGCTATTTCCAGGGGACTGTGTGGCTACAGCAGAGAGTGAGGGGGAGAGTAGTAGCCAAAGGGGTAATGGGGACTTTAGAGCCATTCTACATATTTTGGCTTTTACTCAAAGAAATGAGGAGCCATTGGAGTTTTTGAATAAAGCAGTAACATTTTTTTGAGATAAAATTCACATAACATAAAATTTACCATTTTAACCATTTCAAATTGAAAGTGTGCAACTCAGATTTTAGTATATTCACAATGTTGGGTAATATCAGTACTATCTAATTCCAGAACTTTTTAACATTCTGAAAAGAAACCGCCATACCCAGTAGGCACTCACTGTCCATTCTCTCCTTCCCCCAGCTCCTGGCGACCACTAATCTACTTTTTGTCTAAATGTATTTGCCTATTCTTACATTACATATAAATGGAGTCATACAATATGTAGCCTTTGGTGACTGGCTTCTTTTACTTGGCATAATGTTTTCAAGGTTCATCCATGTTGCAGCAGTATCAGTACTTCATTCCTTTTTATGGCTGAATAACATTCCATTGTATGGATATAACACATTTTATCCATTCATCAGTTGATGGACATTTGGGTTGTTTCCACTTTTTGGCTATTATAATGCTGCTATGAACACCTGTGTTTTCATGTAAACATATGTTTTTCAATTCTCTTGGCTCCCCTTACATTTTAAAAGAACATGATGACTGTGACTGTGGTTGAGGGCAGAAGAGAAACTGGATGATGATACACTAATAGAATAATCATGGTGAGAGACAGACAGCCCAGACCAGGTGATGGCTGTTAGCAGTGGAAGTGCTAAGAAGTGGGTTTTTCTGGATATACAGTTATGTGTCACTTAACAATAGGACACACTGTAAGAAATTCATTAAGACATTTCTCATTGTTGGAACATCATAGAGCATATTTACACAAATCTAGACAGCATAGCCTACTACATACCTAGGCTATATGGTATAGCCTATTGCTCCTAGGCTATGGACCCGTATATCATGTTACCATACTGAATAATATAGGCAATTGTAGCACAATGGTAAGTATTTGTGCATCTAAACACAGAAAAGGTACAGTAAAAATGAGGTATTATAATCTTATGGGACCACTGTTGTATATGCAGTCCATTGTTGACAGAAATGTTGTTATGCAGTGCCTGCCTGAATTTTGAAGGTAGAGACAGAATCTCCCAATGGACTAGATATAAGATGTAGGAGAGGAATCAAGGATGACCTAATTTTTCGCATGTGCCATTGGAAAGATTATGTTGCCATTAACTGAGATGCGGAAAACTACAGGAGGAGCAGATTTAGGGGGAGAAGACCAGGAGTTTAGTCCTGGACATAAATGTGAGACACTCACTAGAGATCCAAGAGGAGAGGCAAAGCCATGAGACTCCATGGAAATTTGTGTACCATAGGGAAGTGGTCCAAGGATTAGGCCCTAGAGTACTCTATCATTAAGAAGTCAGGTAGAAGAGGAAGACCTAACAAAGGAAACTAAGAAGGAATAGCCAGTGGGGTAGAAGAAAAACCAAGAAAGCATGGTAACCTGAAAGTAAAGTGAAAAAATGTCTCCAGGAGGAAGGAGTGATATAGTAGGACAATTGCTGCTATAGGTCAAGGAAGGACTAAAAACTGGTGATCAGATTTACTAACGTGGAGGTTATGAGTGACCTTGACAAGTGTAGTTTCAGTGGAGATGTAGAGATGAAAGCCTGAGTAAAGTGGGCTTACCAGAGATTGGGAGGAGAGGAATTTGAGACAACACAGACAACTCTTACAAGGAATTCTGCTGTCAAGGGGAGTGGAAAAATGGGGTAGTAGCTGAAGGGGAAAGTTAGGTCCAGAACTTTATTTTTTCTTATGATGAGAAGAACAATTTTTTTATATGTTAAAGGGAATGATCCAGAGAGAATGAAAAACTGATAGTTTCCTCATCTGTAAAACAGAAATAGTAATATACTTCTTTCAAGGTATTGTTACGGAGAATTAATAAATATAGAATATTGGGCAACTACTAATGACAAACTTAGTTGGGGGGTTGGAAGATGTCAGAGACCCAGTTAGCAAGTCAATTCATGTCACAAGCTAAGAAGAGGGATATGGGTGAGGAATAAAGGGGCAGGAGACTGAGGACAGGTTTTATATCTGCTGTCTTAGGGTGAAGAGGTCCCATCCAAAAGTGATCATAGTAAAAATTATTCACAGCAGTTTCACCAAACTCCCATGTGGATCCAAGGTAATGGCGGCTACTTTTCTTTCCCAATCACCCAGGGCCCTTTTTATAATCTCGCCTCTCACCTACTTCACAATGAAGTATTTTCATCTACCAAACTGCATTAAGTAAAAACCACTTTGATGTCTCAGTTTTAGTAATCAGAGATGCATACAGCCCTAAAACAACAAGAGGCCAAGTGTTTGATAATTACAAAGGCAGACAACTGTGGTTTTTAATTAACCTGTGCAACCTTACTATGGATAATGTAATTTTCATTAGACTTTGTAAATTAGTTAAGTACATCAGTCATGTATTTAACCTGGTTAATTCAATCATATGTATAAAGCCCAAAGACAAACAGACTGGGGAAGAGCAGCATACAACCAGCTGACCAGATGATCAGCTCTAGTGTAAAAGACTAAAAGAGAGAGAAATCTGTTATTTACTTTTTTTTTTTCAGATGGACTTGTGTTTAAATTTATTTATCTTACCCAGATAAGATCAAATGGGAAAATGCAAAGAAAACAAAATAATTCATCTTTATTTTATTTTTTTGCAGTTTTAAGCCCTGATGTCCTTGAGGTTTTTCTAAAGGATTTCTAAGAGTGATGTACTCCATGTACTGAAAGATATATCCCCAAACTGGGGAAACCAATGACCTATATTTCTATACATAGACTGGGTTGTGTCTTCTAAGAGCAGAAAAACCTAAAAAGATAGTCTTTTCTGTCAAATTATAATAAACTGTCCACCAAAAAAAGAATGGATTTAACTCTGTGCAGGACATACTACAATGCAAAGCATACTGTAATACATCAAGCCACCTAAAATGAAGACATTAGCTCAATATTTTAAATGGTAATTATTTTCCAATGTACAACTCTCTTCACCATACCACTCCCTCAAATGTACTTAACTCCTTTGTTTATAATGTACTTACTCCCTGGCCTAATTTATTTCTTGACTATCTCTGTCACCATCCACTATCACCCCTATTATTTTAAAGTCTTACAGGGCAGGAATTGTCAAAGTCTCCCATACAATAATTATAGCAGCTAACAAACAGTTAACACTCAGTAAGCTTAGGTTAAATGAAAGAATGCTTTTAACAATGTCAAGGTGAGGCCCTTCCAAGGCAAATCCAACCTAAAACCTCTAAAGGTATTGAATGATTTTTTACAGACAAAGAATTTCTGAGGTGGAAGAACTAATGTGATGGGGGAATAAATACCTGCTGGAACTTATATAAATCATTATACTTTTCATGGAAGTCCAAGTTCAAAAGTTCCTTCTGAAGCTCTTCCAAGAAGTCTTGGCTTTGAATGAAGTTTGGGATCACGCAGTGAAGAAAGGGGTCCATGTCCATGACAATGGCTTCTGTTGGAAGGAAAACATTACCTATGGCTTTTCCCCCTTTTGTATTATATTTTTGACCCCCAAGTAACACGGCAGAAAGAATACAAAAGGAGATGGTCATGAATTTTGGGGAACCTAATACTTAAAGTCTAAGATTTGGGGGAAGATTTATAAGCTCTGCTCTTTCTTCTTTACCCACTCAATGCTACTTTTTAAAGACACTGTGCTTAAAATACTAGTCCTTAAGATGAGCACAGGTGATGTCACTAAATCAGGGTTCCTACTCTTTTTTTTTTTGAGTTTCAATGATTATTTATTGAATTGAATGTATTTTAGATTCTTAATTCATTTCCCCCAAACTTACAGTGCAAAATTAAATGAGAGTAGCAATACTGGCTGGTAATTTCTCTTCAATCTTGCTTTTTCTTTTCCCAAGTTACTGTTGGAGGGATTTACTATATACCATGTCTTTTTTTTTTTTTTTAACCAATTCAGGCATAACCACCTCTAATTCCTTGATTTCTACCCCAACATTTTACCCGCTGCCTCCAGCAGGTGAGATTACCACCCAGGTGCCAGGCTCAGTGGTGCTGAACAGGCATTATCCCATTTAATCTCCTCAACAACTCTACAGGAGACGTTATCACTATATCCACCCTCCAGATGAAAAAACTGAGAAGTCTCTGAGTGCACAGAGCTTGCGCTTTAAACATTAAGCTATTACTTTCTATGTATATCCAGAGCACCCAGGACTCACCTCTTCAAAGCACTTCACCACTTAAACAAAAATCAGGCCAAACTTTGGAAAGGAATGCATGACACATTATCTTATAAGGTGATATTTGATGTTGTGGCTGGAATCGTTCGATGTAGGTTCCTTCCCTTGGTCAACAGGCATTTATTTTCATAAGTCATTTAGTTGAACTACAGGCACGTAAAAAATGGGTAAGCTCAGGAGCCTGCTATCTGGCAGCTCACAACAAATGCTCTGGGTCAGACTATCATGGGACTACCAAATATTACCTTTAGAGGAAAAATTACATAAGCCAATCAACTATTTGTCCAGATGTTTATTTTTATTTTTATTTTTTTTGAGACAGAGTCTCACTCTGTCGCCCTGGGTAGAGTGCAATGGCGTGATCACAGCTCACTGCCACCTCAAACTCCTGACCTCAAGCAATCCTCCCGCCTAGGCCTCCCAGAATGCTGGGATTCCGGGCGTGAGCCACCGCGCCCGGTCTCCAAATGTTTACTGGTCCTTACTCAGGGAAACATTCATTGATGCCTACAAACTTATTAATCCTATTCAATATCTTTCAGGTAAATACTATTAACTACCCCATTTTACTTAAGAAGTTCACTGAAGTTTAAAGAAGTTAAATCCATTGCCCAACGACACAAAATCAGTGGAGGATTCTAACTCACTAATCTCTGATTCCAGAATTCACCTATCAACTTGTATGGCCTGTACTTCCCGAAACTCTCCGGCCTATGCTTCCTCCTCTTCTCAGGTTTCTAAATTCAAACTGAATTTGGAATGAAAGGGAGCAGCAGCCGAGACAGGGGGTTGGAGGTGGCCAAAGTCCACGAAGAGTCTCTTTCCTCCCTGTGGCCCTGGGGCCTAGGGCTCGGCTCTACTCCCAGGACTTCTTCAGAGGCCCCAGGCCCCTCGCGGCGGCTCCTCCCTCACAGCGCCCGCTTACCGTGACTGAACGGCGTCCTGCGGCTCCAGGCCTCTGCCACCTGCTTTTTCAAGGTTTCCTCCGTGACAGCGTCCGAAAACTCCGCCATCACTTCCTTCTTTCCCTTTTTTCCCACCCGGGCAGGGCCGGGCTCAGCTGGCCGTTTCCCATTCATCGCCTCATAAGGTATAGAGCCTCGCCACACTGATCAAGAGGTTCCTTTCCTATGGAGACTACAATCCCCGGAATGCCGCCTTTCTCATGTTCCCCAGTGCTACCCAATGGGAAGTACCAAAGTAGGAGGAGGCGGAACCTATGCCCGGTTTACCAATGGAAGCCTCAGATATTGCAGCCATCCCACCAGCGATTGGCCCAATGGCGCTTGGTCTGACTGGCCGCCGCCACCCTACTTCCTGCCGCCAGAGGGGACGGATGCACTTCCGGCGTGCGTACGCCTCTTCTTGCGCTGTCCTGTTAATGGCGGGCGGCGGCTGCTGAGCGGTTCGCAGATAACCGCTGCCCCCGCGGGGAAAGTCTGTTCTGCCTCCCACTTTCTGCTCGCCGCCAGTGCCGGAGCTCGCCAGCATGTCTGTGGTACCGCCCAATCGCTCGCAGACCGGGTGGCCCCGGGGGGTCAATCAGTTTGGCAACAAGTACATCCAGCAGACCAAGCCGCTCACCCTGGAGCGCACCATCAACCTGTAAGTGCGGCCCGGCCTTCGCGCGCGTCCTTCGCCGGCATCCCTCTCCTCGTGAGCGCTCCTAAAGACTCTAATTTTTACGGCGGGCTCCACGCCACCTCACCACCCCCACTCCGGCTTGCGGATGCGCGCCTTCCTCGCTCCCACTGGCTCTTTTCTCGTCCTCCAGCCCTAGGGGATTGGAGTCCTATTTGACGGTGTTAGATTCCTTTTCTGAAAAGAGGACTTGTTCCCATTCCCCTGTATTCAGTCGTTATGGGTAAAACCGAAGTTGGCTTTGAACTCGATTCTTTCCCCACCTCTCCCGAGGTAACCAACTTCAAAATGTGGTTTTTATTCTTACAGTCCAATGCTTACGCGTTCACATCACTTATGGGGTATGCTTTGTGTGTTTTTATTTGATATGAGTGTTACAACGTAGTGTCGTATTTGCAGTTTTTACATTCCTCTAACAGCTTTCGAGATCTATCTATAATGTGTAGTTCTACTTTTTACCTTTTAAATGCTACATGGTGTTTCAGCTTATGAATGCATCACATTTTATCCATGTGCTCAGGGCTATCTTTCCTGCCCTATGCATTCACCTGTCTTGTCTGCAACAGCGACGGTATCCCAGGCGCCCAGTAGGCCCCAGCTTGGGAGTGTGGGTGCTGTTATGGTTGGGCTTTCAATTGGGTGGAACCGGAATGTTGACCCAGAGAACCCATTGTGGGCAGTTTTATTTTTCGACACCTTTCTGTTTAAGCATTTAAAACCATTGCATTTCAAGGACACATGCTCCAAAGTAATCTCGCTGTAGTAGATAATTGGCGTTTGGGGTGTGTCTTGCTCAAGAAATTGTCAGTATGCTTTTTTTATCGTTTCTGAGAGTTTGTTTTTGAGACAGTGTGGTGCTCACCCTGATGGAGAAAAGTGGCCAGTTGATGCCAGTCAGTGTTAACAAAGTGCAAAGATTCGCTTTTACTGGTGTTTGGATGAGACACTTTAGGTGTTTCTCTGTTTTACATTCAAATAAATGAACTTTTCCCCCTCAAAACCAAAAGTGATTTGAAATTGAAAAGGCGGTTATCATTGTTTTATTTTGCAAAACGGGTGCTGGCTTGGAAATTTAGATAATAGAAATATTGGGTTTATAAACATGGAATTGGTTGATGTTTGTGTGTATACAAATTAATCTCTGTAGCTATTACATTAACGTAGGAGCATTTTAATTTCATATCACTTTTTAAAAAATCCTCATAAGATTCCCATCAAATGGAAAAGGCAAATATCTTCCTTTTAAAAGTGATTGCACAGCTTGTGGATTACTTTCAGTGGTGATCAGAACTAGCACCCACAGTTTTATCTTGTTTTGCCTTGATTACTTGGTTAATTTGCGTAGCTGTTATGTAGAATTAACTTGGTGAAATAGTTAGGCTTTCAGCAAAATGTTTTAATCTTTGCTGTGTTAAAGTTATGGGTTGATTTACAGTACGTTTCTATTCTATATGAATACAGTATTTAGAAATGATCATTGTATTGTGAACTTCAATTTATCTGGGTGAATAATGGTCTATTAAATTGAAAACAAATCTCCTCTCTCCCAATATATTTTCTTTTAGGAAATATTGCATGAATGCCTGCTTTCTGCCAGGCACTGTGCATAATGATAGGTATATAGTGGTGAGGGAATAAGATGTAGCCCCTGCCTTATGAAGCTCACAGGTTGATAAGAATAATATGTAGGTCTGGCTTGCACTCTGATTTCACAGCTGAAAATTCTCACATTTCATCTTGATATCTCCTTACTGATGTTGGAGCTGGCTCTTGCAATAGAGATGTATTATGGCTATCCTTAATTCTTTCTAACTCAGGTTGTGAGAACTAAATGCTAATATTTGTAATAAAAAATTGCCTGGCACATAGTGCTGTATGACATTAACTGGTGTTGCTAACGATGATGGTGGTATTAGGTACAGCATCAGGTCTACTGGGGACATTCTTTTTAATCTTTAAAGCATCCTGGATGGAAATGATATATTATAGTTATTTTAGAGGTGCTTAATTTAGGTCTAGAATTAGGCTTCTAGAATTCAAAATAATTTTTAAAGTTTTGGCAATCTTTATTTATTCTCTTTTCAAGAATAGCTGTGAGTGGATTAGATACCTTGTTGTTGACTGTTAATCAAGAGCTTTTGGTAGAATAGATACCTTGGGGGATAGGCAAGTGTGACCAAAGCATTCTTACAGGCTTATAATCAAAGGCTCCTTAATGTAAGGCTTATAATTAAAGGGTTACAAAATGTAAATATAGGATTTTTAACGATCTTTAAAGAAAAATTTGATCTTTACCGGGCAAGATAAAAACTGTCTTCAACAGTAAAGCCATATTTTGAATTTTATAAAGGAAAAGAGGATGTTCAGATTAGATATGGCGGGTAGAAGATGCAAACGAGGAGAAGGGAAGAATAAGGATACTGAATACAATTAATGCTGAAGGCTAAAAAGGTGTCTTAGCAGGTTTAGAAGAGGGGAAAAAGAATGTAGAAAATTTGTTCTGAAAATGAAAGAGTTGTGGTGCCAGAAAAATCTTAGGATAATTGACTGGGAGAAATAGAAAATAACTGGAGGGATGTTGATGGAAAGTATCGGTTTAGTTTATAGAAAAAAAGAGATTAGCCATTGGTACCCATAATCAATAAAATTTCTGATTAGATTAGTAGTCAAAGGAACCCAAGGGGATATTAGCCAGGTTGATAATGTTGGAATAGCAGCCCTGATCTAAAACCAGAGGGTTACTGATATCCAGATAACCACTTCTCTAAGAGTTTAAGGGCCTTAATGATAGTGTTATCTACACATGAAAGTTAAAGTGTGGAGTAGCAGCTTGATCTGATGGAAGCTCTGGTTTTAGGAGTCCAGAGAAGAGGATTCTAATCTCTGTTTCATTAAATAGTTGTGTAACTTTGTACAGATCTATGTCTCTGAGCACAGTATATGCACTTTTTTTACCCCTTAAACCATGGTTTCTTTATGCTATGTGGTTGGTATCTGTCGTGGTAAATTATGGTTTTCAGTTCTCATGTTAGATGTTTGCCTTTGGATCACAGGTACCCTCTTACCAATTATACTTTTGGTACAAAAGAGCCCCTCTATGAGAAGGACAGCTCTGTTGCAGCCAGATTTCAGCGCATGAGGGAGGAATTTGATAAAATTGGAATGAGGAGGACTGTAGAAGGGGTTCTGATTGTACATGAGCACCGGCTACCCCACGTGTTACTGCTACAGCTGGGAACAACTTTCTTCAAATTGTAAGTGTTATAAATTAACAGCAAGACAACTTTTAATAGGATTACCGTTTATGCAGCTTTGGAATACAATTTTAGCTCTTGGTCATTTATTTCAGCAAACACTACTGTTAATGGAGTCTTTAGAAAAAAATGAGTAATTTTTCTCCAGTGCAGTCCTCATTTATTTTCCTAACTAGTAATCTGCATGTTTATGTTGTTGATGTTAATGACTGAGCTCATGTGATAGATTAGTCCAGGATCAATGTCTAGATGTCATTGTAGCATTACTAAGAACAATTGATATTTCTTTCTTAGGATGAATGGTATTTTCTATTCTTAAAATGACTTATGTTTTTATAGATAACAGTTTAATTATTTAAGTTTGTACATCTCTCAATAAACTTTTGGTCCACAACTATTTGACCAGATTATACCAAAAAGAAAGGTCTCAAATACTTAGATTGAAATTCTTGAAAAATGTCCCATTCTTCTGGCCTAAAGAATGTGGTGTGTTGCTCTCTGGGCATTTCTAGACTCCATTATCACCAGATAGCTTCCAGAGAGGAGATTGGGGTGGACTGGTGGCCAGCAATTACGTTTATGCTATCTTATATATTTTGATGTTTAAAGCTAGAGTTTGTGTACAGTTAGTCTGGGGAATTGACACTGTGAATTCACCTTTCTAGCATATTCTTCCCCCTTTGACATCTGTTTTGATTGCCTCATTATATGACACTGAAGTATATTAATCAATTTACTTGATAGAAGTAATTATTGTGTTCTTCCTGTTATCCTCAAATTGTATTAAGTTGAAAGCTGAAATTCTTAACCTTTGTACAGACCTGGTGGTGAACTTAACCCAGGAGAAGATGAAGTTGAAGGACTAAAACGCTTAATGACAGAGGTATTTTTTTCTTTAACCACTTTGATAATTTTATTGCCCATCTGAATACCATCAACTTAATAGATTAGGCTTTTTATGTCTTGTAAAAAGGATAACTTTATTTTTGAATATTTAGTTTTCAGTAAATACAACTTTAGCCCCAGGATGTTAGTACAATGTTTATTTTCTGCAAGTTGAACTTAGTTTATCTTAACATTTTTTTAATTGAAATGTGTAACGGTGGTAGATAAAAACCATTTATTGAGTACTTACTGTGCTAGATAGACACTATTCTAAGTGCTTTACATGCAGTAACTTTTTTTAGTCACGACAGCTCTGGGAAGTAGATATTATTATTAAGATTAACTTGTTACATAGCTGGTGTGTCGTGGAGCTGGAGATTTGAGTGCGGGTGGTTTTGTTCTAGAATGGGCCTCTATAGAATTTTGATGAGAGAAAGATTCCTGTTACATGCTTATTTTCATTTTTGCAAATATCTTTGAGACTTTGCCCAAATTGTGCTACTTTTTAAAAATCATTCTGACATCTGCCTCTGAAGACGTAGGGCCAAATACATAGATACTACAGGCTTTTTAGATTGTAAATTGTTTTCATTATTAAATAGTTTTCTTTTTTAACATGCAATCCTCCCTCCTTAATTATAAAACTAAAACATGCTCTGCAAAAACATTGGCAAAAACAGAAGAACAGAGGAGAAACAAAACTAAAATCACCTGTAATTCTATCATTGTTGACCTATTGGTCTTTCTGGTATTTTTAAAAAATGCATTGTAACTCTTAAATATTATGCTGTGCTTGGGTTCCATTTACATATGGTAGATTGAACCTACTTGCTTATCTTCACTCCTTTTCAAAACCCCACCAAAAAGGCAGTAAAGGGCTATGTTTAAATATAAATTCAGTAGGAATGAGGGAGTTCAAAATGAGACAGTAGCAAGAAAAAAAAATTTGGAACCTGGAAAGCAGATGGGAAAATTATAACTGACTTAGCAGAAACCTTAGCACAGCAGGAATGCAGTCCAGAATCTAGCACTGCAGAACACCAGAAAGGCTAAGGAATTGGAGGTGCTGGGTACCTATGAAAGTGGGGGCATGCATGGGCTGAAAATTGAACTGGTTCAAACTCTATATAGGATATATTTGTACAGGTTCAGTATCCCTTATCTAAAATGCTTGGGACCAGAAGTGTTTAGATTTTGGATTTTGGGGGATTTTGGAATATTTGCATTATACTTACTGGTTGAGCATCCCAAATTCAAAATTCGAAATGTCCCAAGAAGCATTTCCTTTGAGCAACATGTTGGTGCTCAAGAAGATTCAGATTTTGGATTTTCAGATTTAGGATGCTCAACCTGTGTACCTAGATTGTCTTCCCCACTCTAATTAGGCAAAGACTGGCTGGTGATTGATTCTCTGTAGCGATTGAATCAGAAAACACCTAGCAGTGAAAAAGTTAGGGGATGGAGAGAATAAGTGAAAGTTTCCATCCTGAATAGTAAGACTCCTGGACTACATCGCCTTTTTTTGTTTTTGTTTTTTTTTTTTTTAAAGAGATAGGATCTGACTCTGTTGCCCAGGCTGGAATGCAATGGTGCGATCATAGCTCACTGCAGCCTCCAACTCCTGGGCTTAGGCGATCCTCCCACCTCAGCCTACTGAGTACCTGGGACTACAGGCACATGCTACCATGCTCAGCTATTTTTTTTAATTTTTTTTTTTTTTTTTTTTTCCCCTTTTAAGAGACAGGGTCTTGCTATGTTACCCAGGCTAGTCTTGAAATCCTGGGCTCAAACAATCCTCCTGCCTCGGCCTCCCAAAATGCTGAGATTATAGGTGTGAGCCACTATGCCTGGCTGAGACTCCTGGACTTCTACTAGGCTGACAGAATGTTAACAGTTAGGTTTACACACCCCAGGCAGAGGGTTGGAGATTTTGTTTCTGGAGAAAGTGACCAGTCCAAGAGAAACTCTGGATGATGCTATTGGGGAGTTGTCTTAGTTCGTTTAATGTTGCTATAACAATATATGAGGCTGAGTGATTTATAAAGAAAAGAGGTTTATTTGGCTTGTGATTCTGGTGGCTGCAAAGTTCAAGATTGGGCAGCTCCATCTGGTGAAGGCCTCATCCTTCTTCCATTCGTGACAGAAGGTGGAATGAGAGCTGGCCTGTGTAAAGAGATCACTTGGCCAGAGAGGAAGCATGAGAGAATCTGAGGAAGCCACACTCTTTAACAACCATGCTCTCCAGGGAAGGTATTAATCCCATTCATGAGAGATCTGCCTCAGTGACCCAAACACCTCCCACTAAGCCCCACCTCCCAACACTGCCACATTGGGGATCAAATTTCAACGTGAGTTTTGGTGGGGACAAACCACATTCAACCATAGCAGGAGGCATCCTAAAGAAATAGCATAGCCCTATAGCTCATGCACACAGAGGTGACAATTAAGCATTTTACTGCTTCACTCTTAATTGCCAGTAGGTAACCAAGTATCACCAGGCTTTTGGAGAAAGCTTCTTAACAAGAAAGAAATCAAAAAAAGCAAGAGGAACTCAACAGAAACAAATTCAACCATTGACAAAACTATGATTAATATTCTTGGTGTGATAAGAGGAAATTTTGCACCTATGAAACAAGGTGCCATTAAAAAAAGACTTTTTAGGCAACAAAAACCTCGTGAGTAATAAAAAGTTGGCAGAAATGAAAATTTCAGTAGAGGATTAAAAAATAGTTTTATTTCAGTAGAAAGTAGAATGAAAAGATAAGATAGAACGTTGGTGAGAGGAGATAAAATTAGTGGATTGTTCTAGAAGGACCAGTATAAACAAACTATAGATAAATAGAACAGAGGAAAAAGAAGAATTAACAAAGCATAATTATAGAAAATTTCCCAAACCCAAAGGGCAAGTTTTGAGATTGAAAAGACCTACTGACCTGTTCTCTATAATGAATGTTTAAAGATGTATGCAAAGTCATCATCATCGTGAAATTTTAGATCAGTAAGGGTAAAAAAAAAAAAAAAAAACCCAAAGGGGAGGGGGCAGTGAGCAGAGAGACAGGTTAAATATAAAGAATCAGAATCAGAAATGGTATTGGGGTACCCAGAAATAATACTGGAAGCTAAACGATTGTGGAGCATGTCTTCATAATTCTGGGAGAATATGATTTCCATCCTAGAATTTTCTTTTCTAATCAAACTATACATCAGTTGTGCAGGTAAAATAAAGTTATTTCCAGGCATGCAGAGTTTCAAAAAAAAAAAAAAAAAAGTATCTTTTGTACCCTTTCTCAGAAAGCTACTAGCGGTTGATAACCACCAAAATGAAGGAGTAAAGAAAGAAGATACAGAATTCAGAATATTAGGATCTAACAATGTAGGAAATAGGCCGAGGGAAGCCCTAGGACCCAGCTGTGAAGCAGGGCTGAGAGCATCTAGTACAGATTGCAGCAGGATGGTAGCAAAATGTGTCTTAGAGGAAAATGAGATTGATAGAATAATAGATGTTTGAATTGAGAAGAAATTTAAGTTCTCTTGGAGACAATGGGAGTGAATTTAGTGATAACAAAGGAAATGAAACAGTTATTAACTCTAAAGA
The DNA here is from genome assembly GCA_023783475.1 of Daubentonia madagascariensis. Taxonomy (NCBI): domain Eukaryota; kingdom Metazoa; phylum Chordata; class Mammalia; order Primates; family Daubentoniidae; genus Daubentonia; species Daubentonia madagascariensis. Next base: position 8,633,774 of record JAKFHU010002202.1, read on the forward strand.
AAAGAATAGTTGTATAAGTAAGGGAATTTAATTATAGTTTACTGATTGCTCTGTTGTGACTGATTTACCTACTCATTAATTTACATACTGAATATTGATGATGGGAGGATAGTAGATGAAAAAGTATGAATGGGGGTTGTGGTTTTAATATCTAAATTCTCATCCACAGTTAAGGGTGATAATAGTTTTTTTTAGGATTTTAAAAATGAAAGGTAATCAAGAAATGGTCATAAAAGAATGTTTTTAAAAATGTAACTTTACATTGAAGCATGACAAACAACAGTACCTCAGCCAGGTGATCAAGGTTAACGTTAGTGTTAAGTCGTATTGAAAGCATGTATGCTTGATATCATGTGATGAGAATGGTACTTGACTTCTCTGGTTTTCCTTCCAAAAGTCCATAACCTCAGTCTAATTGAGGGACATTCAACAAAATACTTGACTAGTATTCCTCAAAACTGTCAAGATCATAAAAAACAAGGAAAGTTTGAGAAACTGTCGTAGTCTAGAGGAGCCTTAGGAGAAGTGATGACTGAATGTAATGTGGTATCTTAGATGGGATCTTGGGACTGAAAAAGGCTATTAGGTAAAAACTAAGGATATCTGAATAAAGTATGGACTTCAGTAAATCATGTGTTAGGATTGGTTGATTAGTTGTAATGAATGTGTCTCACTAATGTAAGATGTTAACAATAGGGGAAATTGGGTATGGGGTATAGGGGAGGTGTCTGTACCATCTTTGCAAATTTGTTGTAAATCTAAAACTATTCTAAAATAAATAGTTTATATTAAGAAAAGGAGGCTTTTAAAAATAGAGGTAAGTATCAGGGGAAAAAAATAAGAGTTAGAAGTTATAGCCAGTGGGAATGGGTGAAGAAGGACAAAGAACTGTTCCTTCTCATTATGAACCTTGTAGAACTATTTAAGTTTAATGTTATGCTATACAGATTAATAAAAATGAAAATTGTGCATTTTGAACACATTTCTGTAACTTGTTTAGGTAGGCAATTTACCGAAGCTATAGTTAATTCTAGAAAAATACTGTATGCTATTGGCTGATGTAGGTAACTGATCACCTTTGGTTCTCCATGTGTAGCCAGGGCATACCAACGGATTTGTTGGTGCTGTATAGTTATGTTGATACTAAATTGCCAATTTTGAAGGAATAGTGTGTGTCTTGGGCAGAGTAACATAGATAATAATAAACAGGAACTCATAGAACATCTACATGGAAGGCACATTAGCCATATATCTCTATTAGGAGTGCTGCCAAGAATGTTCTCTGCACTGAAGAAGGGTATTCATGAGTATGTATATTTAGTTGTTACTGGCTGTATTATTTCTTTTTGACAGATACTGGGTCGTCAAGATGGAGTTCTGCAAGACTGGGTCATTGATGACTGCATTGGTAACTGGTGGAGACCAAATTTTGAACCTCCTCAGGTCAGTGTTCAGTTATCTTTGTCGGGCATTTGGGAAATAGAAAGCTGATTTAATTTCTACTTTGAAAAGATCAAAGTAGAATTTGACTTGAAATTTTCTTGTCTTCCCTCATTAATTTAGATTACAAAATTAAAAAGTGAAGCACTTTCTATTTTGAAGCAAAATTTCAAACATACAGAAGTAGAGAGAATAGTAAAAGTAAATGAATCCCATCAGCTGTCATCCACCTTTAAGAGTTAGCAACTCACGGTCAAACTTGTTTCATCAACCCTCTCCTTCCACTGCCCCATTCCCCTGCCCTCACAATGAATTATTTTGAAGCAAATCCTAGATACTGTTTCAGTTATAATTTGTTTGAATTAGGATAGTCTCTTAAGTCTCTCTTACATCTATAGGTTGGTTACCTGTCTTTTTTTCCTTGTAATTTATTTGTTAATGAAAACAGGCTAAAGTCTTTAGTATTTCCATTGTCAATTACACCTCCCTGTTGTCATTGAACATGTAGCTCTTTCCCCTGTGTGTCTTATAAATTGATAGTTAGATCTACAGATTGAATTCCAGCTCAGTTAATTTGGGGGGGCGGGGGATGGGTAACAAGACTTGTCATAGGTGGTATGTTATTTATCTGTTGCTTCATAACAAATTACCTAAAAATTTAGCAGCCTAAAACAATAGACACTTATTATCCCAGTTTCTCAGGGTCAGGCATCTGGGAGCTGCTCAGCAAGGCGGTTCTGACTCAAGGTCTCTCATGAAGTTATAGTCAAGTTCTCAGCTGGGGCTGCATCATAATGCTGAACTGGGGCTGAAGGATCTGATCCCAAGCTCACACATGTGTTTGTTAGCAGACTTTTCAGTTCCTCCTGGGCTCTTAGACTGAAGGCTTCAGTTTTTGGTGACTGTTGACCCAAGGGGTGGGGAACCTGTGGCCTTGGGGCCACATGTGGCTTTCTGGATCCTTGAGTGTGGCCTTCTGACTGAATCCAAATTTCACAAAACAAATCCTTTTAATAAAGGGATTGAATGTGTAGCTCCTTCTCTTTTAATAAAGGGATTTTGTTCTGTGAAATTTGGATTTGGTCGAGGGGCTGTGCTTGGTATCTGGAGGGCCACATGTGGCCTTGAAGCCGCAGGTTCTGGTGGACAGCCTGTTATAACCTAATCTTTGCATTGGCATACCATCACTTCTGCTATGTGGTGTTGGACACACAAGCCCACCCTAGTACACTGTGGGAAGGGACTATACAAAGATGTGAATATCAGGAGACAGGGATCATTGAGTTACCTTGGAGGCAGTCTACCGGTGGTTCCATCAGGAATTTGAAGATATTCGGTTGTTTCTTTTTGTAATATTAGCTCACTGGTAACAATTTCCTGGATCTACGAATTCCTTAGGGTTATGATCCTTACATAAAGAGAAACTTCTCTTATCAACTACTTGGTTACCCTGAGGTATATAGTTTGTGAAAGAATAGTTGCTGCTCTTCCTTTACTTACCAGTTTTCAGGAGAATGAGTTAATTCCTTAGCATCTGCCAAAGACTTGACTTTATTCGAAAGAGAGAATAAGATAGACTTTGGTGCAGATAATTTGTTTGGGAGGTGATCCCAGGAAGCAGTAGAGTGCAGGGAGAGGGAGACCACCTGTGGACAACTGGATTAATCCTGCTAAGGACTGTCAGGAACCATGTAGAATGCACCTCAGAATTGTCCATCAGAAAATTAGAAGGCCAGGGACCCCTTTCCTCTCTTGGGTGAGGATTGCATTAACTCCCTTGCACTTTCCTGTTGAGTGTGAGCACTTGTTGAGAGACTTCATAGGCTCTGGGAAAACTTGGAGGCTGAAAAGCAGAGAGTGGAACAATGGCAACAAACAGGGAACTTTCTGATGCTCTTCAAACACAGCTGCCCTGAAATCTGAGGTGGGATGAGGTGCTGTGGTGTGGGGCATGTGCAAAAAACAGCTGTTTCAGTGACCTTCAAGGTGTCAGTATGACCTTGTGGATTTAAATGTATTTGATGTATTTTAATCCATCATAATGATTGATAATGTTACTGGTGTTCAAAAATTTTCCTATTTTGGCTAATGGGAGAACTTCTTAAGCTTGAATCCTGAATTCTTTTGACAAATCAAAAGCCATGGCTTCTTTGCATAACAAGATGTTCCAGGTCAGGAGTTGCACAGAATGTCAGCCAAGCAGAAGATGGTTCTGTCCTCTTCTGACTCCCTTGTGTAGCAGAGGGATAGGAAGATGAGGGGCTATAGAAGCTGACACTAGTGTTCACTACCTGAGAATTTCCATGAACACATCTGTGTCTTGGCTTTAAGAAAGTATGATTTCATATAAAAATACTGAAGTTTTTAGTTCAAAGATACATAGAACAAATATTCTGGTTTTTGGTTTCTTGAACATTCCTTGATCTAACTGGAAAATACTCAGTAATAACCCAAAAGTTTTCCAGACTACTTTTCTGAATACCTTCATTCATCTTCCCTACCACGGTCCTAGGACAATTCCCTTAGTTCACTGAAACCTAGGGTTGGCTCTGGTGGTATCAGGTACAATTATAAGGGTTGTATGTTTATTTAGTAAACCCGTTCTAGAGTATTAGTTAGGTGTCAGTAGGGAAAGAACACGACATCATTTCCCTATCTCAGTCTTTTTGTATAAAGTGCAGTTGGCTTAAACATTAAGACCAGGACTGGAGAAGGCAGCTTACCAAAACAGGAACATGTAGCCTTGAGTAGAAGAAAATTGGGGTAATGTCACTTACTTTGGTCATGGTTTGGGAACTTTTGTTGTATGTGAACCACAGGCCTCTTAGCCTGTGCTATTCAAGGCACCTTTGTCTCTGCTGCTGCTAATATGTCTGATTTTCATGATAGTGTAGGGAACCTCCAAAGCCTGGGACAATTGCCTCAATTCTTTGTACTCTAGGGATGACTCTGGTGTATAATTATTCTAACTTGAATACTGGATAGGTGCCAGTAAGTAACATAGTGGGAAATAGGCTTTTATAATTAGATAAGAGTTGAAAAGATACAGTTGAATCTTGGCTTCACTCCTTAGCTGAGTAATCTTGGGAAAGATACTTAGCTTCTCTTAGCATAAGTTCCTATGTAAATTGGGGATGGTGATGATAACCTCCTTTTGGCAGCCTCTACTTTTATCCCACTTTCCCCTTATATCTGTTTTCAGCAATTTTTAATTCCCTGGCCCTCAAATACAACTGCAAAAACAAAAGTAGATTTCTGAATGTATTGTGGAGAGATGTAGGAGAGGTTTTTGTAACATATAGTAGAATTTTAAAAATTCCTATTTTAGACTTTTTTTGTTCTCTTTGTCAAAATTTTTTATTCCTGGGTAGCAACTCCCGTCTCTGATACTCTTCGTCCCTTTAAATTCTCTAAGTTATTTTCCTTGTTTTTGCAAGCAATTCAGCATTGCCCAGCTGGCAAAACTCCACTTAACAACGTGCTCATCTGGTCTTCCTGAAGCATGCACCATGGGGATGGGGGTGGGGTGGGGGTGTTGTAGGTAACGGGGAAAGGAGCAAGGAGTAACTTGTCAAATACCTCACGGGCTATATTTAAACTTTTAATATAGTAAACATGTCCACATCTCGTTTCTAGAATGTTTAACCTAGTAATTATATTTTTTTAAAAAAAACCTTTATTAAAAACACTAATTAAAAGTAGACTTAATTGGTTGTAATTTTCTCAAGCTATAAATCCTGTGACTACATATTTAATTATCTTGAATGGTCAACTGGTTTACTACTTACTATTTTGTATGTATTAAAACGTTTATTTACTATTGAATCTGTTAGATACTAAGTCCTGGTAAAGGGAAGGCTAGAAAGTAGTACACTTCACCCAGCAGTTTACACTGTACTGGGGAGTAAACATGTAAAGAAATAAATAAAGCCATGGAATATAGGTTAAAATTGTATTTGGGATATGAGGAACTTGGTCCCAGAAGGGTTGATAGTTGAGCTTAATGTCTGAAATGGGAGAAGCTGATACTGATAACTAAAGGCATGGTGGTATAAGGGATGGTGGGTCTTGAAAATTACAAATTATTATCATTTGTTATTTTAGTATCCATATATTCCTGCACATATTACAAAGCCTAAGGAGCATAAGAAGTTGTTTTTGGTTCAGCTTCAAGAGAAAGGTAAGTTATTTTGTTTTTGAAGGCAGTCATCTAAAAACTTTTGGAGAATAATTTCAGGGATATCTGTGTTTTCTCCAAGTTTCTTGAATTTTTGGATTTATTGTAACTAAAAATACATACCATGTTTATGCAGAATAACCTAGTTTCTCTTAGATGTGCCTGCCATGCTACAAGGAAAAAGTAAATTTAACTAGAGCCTAAAATACCAGATTATAGTATTTTTAATAATTGTTCAGGTACTGTTTTTTGTATTGTGATAAGCTGCTGAAAACTTTGAGATAGATTGATTAAAAAAAAAAATCCAAAAAGAAAGGAAAAAAACACTTTTAGGCCTGTTATACTTTGACAAGTAATTATTCCATTTCTTATAGTCTTATAATGGAATCCAAAATAAATTATAAACCCAAGGCTATCCTCTTCTCCCCTTTCTCCCAGGGCCAGCAGTTATAAGGTTGGTTATTAATAGTATGGATTTCTTTAGAGAATCATTTACTTTCAAATCTGTGACTATGAACTCTAGCTTAAAAGACACAACCAAAATGTATTAATGAGAATTATGTTTCTACTTAAAAGTTTTTCTCAAATGCAAAATTGGTGATTAATTTAAAAATACAACAGAAGCAGAGGTTATATAAGAAATTATAGAAAATGAATACTGTTTTATTTATTTTAGCCTTGTTTGCAGTCCCTAAAAATTACAAGTTGGTAGCTGCACCATTGTTTGAATTGTATGACAATGCACCAGGATATGGACCCATCATTTCTAGTCTCCCTCAGCTGTTGAGCAGGTATGGAGAGTTGAAACAATTTGTGGTTCATCCATATAAGTTGTCAGATTTGAAATATTCTGAGCTACTTGGGAAGGTATAGTTCATGCATTTTGGTCTTTAAGGAAGCTAAGACAGTAGATAGACTGTTAGGTCGTGTACAAACCATAGATTAAATATGACTGACTAAAAGTGTCCCCAGACTCTAAGTTGGGGCATGACATTCTGATATTTGTGTGAGTACTCTTCCCCAAATCTGATATTCTCTACAGTTAAGGTTGAAGTCTTTATTCAAAGAAGAGATAACAAAATAGTAGTCAACAATGTGTAAATATGAGGGGAGTTGTCTATACAAAAATGTAGAGAATTGAATTTCTTGGTGTAATTTATTCTCTTTCCTTTTTGGAACTTACAGTGTTTAGGCCCAAATTGGGGCATATGGGATTAGGTCCCCAATTTTTACATGGAGTTTGAATTTTTAGGCAGATAGTGATGAGAAATTCATTTTTTAAGAAGTTGACTTGTACAGGTTGAGATCCTTAGAGCCAGTGATAGATAGGAATTGCAGAATAACGTGGTGGTTAAGAAGTAGATTCTGTGGTGTTTGGGTTTAAATCCCATCTTCAATACTTGCTGGCAGAGGGTGACCTAGGATAAACTATTACACCTATTTGCCTGTTTCTTCATCTGTAAATGGGGATAGTAGTCCCTACTTCGTAGGATTGTGAGGACCAAGTGAAATAATGCATGTATAATGCTTAGAACAATGCCAGGCACCTGGTAAATACTTAATGTTAGTTTAAAAGCAATTCCAGGCTGGGCGTGATGGCTCACGCCTGTAATCCTGACACTTTGGGAGGCTGAGGCAGGAGGATTGCTTGAGGCCAGGAGGTCAAGACCAGCCTGGGCGACATAGACCCCATCTCTAAAAAAAAAAAAAAAACATAAAAAAAATTAGCCAGGTGTAATGGTGTGTACCTGTAAGTCCTAGCTACTTAGGAGGCTGAGGCGGGAGGATTGCTTAAGCCTAGGAGTTCAAGGCTGCAGTAAGCTATGATCATGCCACTGCACTCCACCCTCGGTGACAGAGCAAGACCCTATCTCTAAAAAAATAAAAGCAATTTCAGCAGTGATTTTTGTCCTTCTATGAAAGCTTGGTGAGTATGAAATTGGTCTTGCTACTCTGTCACTAACCAAACTTTATCATGTGCTGCTCTACTTTGGCCTCCTGATAGGTTACAAGTTGAAGTATAGTGTGTGGGAAAAAGAGTCATATTATTCATTCATTCATTCATTTATTTAGAGACAGGGTCTGACTCTGTCACCCAGGCTGGAGTGCAGTGACTCAATCATAGCTCATTGCAGTGAACTCCTGGGCTCAAACGATCCTCTACCTCAACCTCCCAAGTAGCTGGGACTACAGGTGCCTGCCACCACGCTGGGCTGTTTTTTCTATTTTTATAGAGACTGTTGCTTGGGCTGTCCTGAACTCCTGGTCTCAAGTGATCCTCCTGCCTCAGCCCCCCAAAGTGCTAGGATTACAGGCGTGAGCCACCATGCCCAGCCCATTTATTTAAATATCTGTTAGGTGCAGGAACTGTGCTTAGTAGTCAGAATACAAGGATGTGTACTTTTCCTACCTTCAGGGAACTTATTAGTGGATAATTAACCAAATTTACACTCTTAATTTTTTTTTAAGTTATAAATATTAAACAACACTGTTTTTTAATGCTTAAGGTGTGACCTGGTGAGAGAAAATTGTGTCTTGGTGTAGAAAATGCCAAACATGTCAAGGGAGAGTAGAAACATGCGGATCAATTTCCTTATCAACTAAAGTGGAAACTATGTAAATAATACTGTTTCTAATAAAGGTATTGTTCTTTTTAAAATTCAGGTTCAATTTTATATACAACTGAATTCCTACACAATGGAGAAGTAAAAGAAGCCGTCTCTGTGAGCACAGCTATACACAGTGTAGAAGACTAAATGTGTGGTAGAAAAGTTTTTTGGTTTTATCTCTTTCCTGATCCCTAAATTGCCACCTACTTTCTATTGTTTGAATAGTGAAGTTAACATGAAGAACTAGATAGTGGTGTAAGCAAATGTGATAATGTTTATTTACTTTTGGTTCTACTTATGCTTTTTTGTACAACATTAAAGAAAATGGACTTCTTTCTATTTGTATTTTTTTTTTTTTTAATTTCTCATTAAACTTCTAAAATTCTTACAGGTGAGGATTGTTTTTTTACTCTCTTAGGCTGGTGAATGTTAAGACACAACATTCTTTGCAGGTTTAGGTCAGTTAGGTTTATGAGACCTTCACTCCAATTCCATTCTTGGGCACATACTCCAAGACTGTGTGATAGCTCTTTGTGGGGAGGATCTTCCACTACTTTTGGGAACTACATTTGTCTGCCTGAGTCCAAGGTGCAATGCAACTCCTGTACCAAATTTTACACTCTAATGAGTTCTGTTACAGAGAACTCCCAGTATATTAATTGACTGGTACATTTTACAAGCATCCAAGCCTTAGTTCATAAGTAACAGATCTTAAACAGTTGGGAATCCATTAAAATTGGCTAGGTCAGCAAAGCCATAGGAATTGGTATAAAAAGAGACTCCTTTAGAGCTCATTTAGAGTTTTTTTCTTCACATGATGGGGGGGCATTAATTATTTGTGCAGTTGTGAAATTATGTCTTAGTTACTCTTAGAACTATGGTAAGAATAGTGATCTGTGAAGGACATCCTAAAAGTGGGTCTTTAGGTTTTGAACTCTTAGATTGCAAAGTTATTTCAATTGACTTGAAGTATTATATGCATAGAGATGAAAATTTGGTTTTAGCACATGACAAAGCCTTTCAAAAATATTTTGGAATGATCTGAATCAACTGATACCTAGGGACAGACAGGTAGGGGACAGATTTTGTCAGCCTAAGAGAAAAATAACAAAAAACTTCTTAAAACACTACCAAATTCAGATCAAACTTGGGGGAATAAAAAATTTTAGGGCAAAGGAATTTGCTGGTTGTGCCATTGTTATAATGGTCAAAGTATATTATGTTTGCCTTGTTACAGACTTGTTGACTGTAGGCTTAATGTAAAAGAAATCTTGCAAGATGTAGTAACTTAATGAAAAAAGATTGGTATAGTTAAGTTTTTAATAGACAGAAATGAACTTTTGATTAGTTCTGAAATTTTTATGATACTGATCACAGGGCTATTCTCCTGAACATTGGGTGACGTCAAAGGTATGTCATACTTGAGAAAATCAGGCCAAGTGTGGCTGAGCAATCATATTATAAACATTGAAGTTTATATAGTTGGGGTCATATCATACCTTCACATGGTTGTAAAATAGTGACTATAACCACACCCATGCTTAGCAGTAGGGGTGAGCACCAGTCTCCTTGAGCAAAAATGACCAGTGATTTCCTTTGAAAAAACCACTAGTTCAAGGGCTAACAGTTCTGCCCCTCTGGTTTACATTATCATATTTCCAATTTAGTACAGTTTTACTGGTAAACTCTGAGCTGAGTCTTTTAGCTAATCCCTCAGATTGGGGAGCAAGTCTTTCAGATTGGAGGAAGGTAGAGATGGAGATGGGTTGATCCAGCTCACCTTCCATGATTGCTTCTGGCATCTAAGTGAAAAGCTACAGTGACCACATTTCAGATTTTAACTCTTGCAATTTTGGGAGGGCTGGAGAGAGATGGACTTTTTCTTGGTGTGTTTTATAAAGTACTGTCAGTAAGGAGTGTTTCAGTTGAAGAGTCATCTGATTCAAGGCCACTCATGTTCTTTGTAACTTAAGCTGCAACCTAGAAATTCTTTGTCGGTCACTTCCCAATATATAGTCAGTGCTTGAGTCAGTCATTTATACACTGGGCCTAGGTGAGAAAAACCTTTGATTCAGGTTGGCTGGGTTACTAATCTTGGGATGTAAGAGATCTGGTTTTGAATGTAAAATTCATTAACACACGAACATAAATTTTTAAAACTGATTTTTCTCTGGTCAGTTACAGGTGGATCCCAATATTCTGTTTTAGGTTTCATAAGGGAAATAGTAGAACTAGGTGGAATCAAATTTGGTATGTTCCTGCAGCATTAGAAAGCGGTGCAAGGGCACTATTTAACACTAAGTTCTTTTGATATGTAAGCTCTTATCATGCTTCAAGAACCAACAGTCTTAAATTGTGCATTCCAGTTAGTTTTAAAATGAGCTCTTGATTAATAGACCTGTATTTTTGAGTGCCTGTTATGTTCCAGGCTTGTCAAGAGATGAAGGCCCTCTTTTGCATTGTATAACTACGATATTTGTCCATCTTATTTTCCCTGAGTAATCCAAGTAGCTTCTTATTTTCCCCAAGAATTCAAGTTTTATTCTATATAAAACTACTAAGTGGCACCGGAAAATGTTTAATAGATTGGGGGAAAACCCTAAAAAGTTATACTCATTTGTTTTAAGTTACATTTAGGATTGACTTATCCCTTTGGAGAAAAGTGAAATTTGGTTTTTTTGCCCCTAAGTGATGAAAAGCTTGTGATTTTTTAAAAAGTAGATAATACTTAAAATGGCATTATGATAATTTTGCACTTGAATTTGTACTGTTAACAGCATATTTGGAAGATTTTTTTACTTTTTATCATGTCTTTTAACTGGTCGATTATTATTATTTTGGATATTTAAGAGTTTCATTAAGTTAGCATTGTATTTGGACAACATATAACCAAATTAGCCAGACTTTTTTCTTCCATGTTTACATAGAAGTGAGAGGTAGAGTTCTTTCAAATGCAGCAGGCCAGCAAGCAGTTGGCTTATATTAATAATTCCCTTTCTTAAATGATGTGATTCGTATGCTCTCAGCTTTTTAATGACTTTATTTTTAAAGTACCTGCTCAGTCACTTGAGATGAAATGCTTGGAGTAGCTTGTCCCTATTTGAGTTCCCTGAATTCAATGTTTTTATAAGTTCATAGTGTTTGGAACAGTATGTGCCAATTGCTAAAACTGCTTCAGAGTTTGCAATTTTGTGTGTTTCATTGCCAAAGAAGGCTTAGTGGTTGTTAACTATAATACAAGTCAGCTTCTGTAGCATAAGATTTGATTTTCCCATACTTCTTCCACTTGTTTTATATCACTTATAATTTGGGCTAAAGTGGACTCACTTTAGTGGACTCAAGAATTTTGCCTTTGTTTAAATATGTGTTGAGAAACATAACACTGTAATTTGACTTGATCCATAAAACACATTTTAATATTAGCTTTATTATATTTATTAAGCTTAGTTTTGTGAAAAAACTTACTAAAACCTAGATAAGTTTAGATTAAGCCAGTTTAGGTGTATTATATTTTAGTGATGGATTGTATTGTAAGAACAGAGATAAGTTGGGAGAATATATTGATTATGCTGGTCTGTTGAGGGAAAGGTCAATGTATTTAAAAACTTAAACTTTTTTTCGTTACTGCATTCACTTCAAAGTGTACAAGCATCGTTTATAGTTTGGCTTTGAGAACTTTTCTGGTATTAAGTTTATAGACAATGTATAAAAGAAACTGGAGTTTTGGTTATATTTTTATATTTGTAAAGTAAAAGTTTGATTAAAATGGTCACTGTCCTTTTTTTAATTTTATTTTATTGTCATTTCAATAAAAAATATTTAAAACAGAATGACTCTGTGGTGGTTTTGTTAATAGCCCTGTGTGTGTGACTGCTCACCTTAGTGTGCCAGTAGAAATCCTACATGGTTCTTTTTCAGTGTCAGTGGCCAAGGGCCGTTGGGTAAGAGACAGCTTGGCATAATAGCAAGGACCTGATGGCTTGGGCTGCTGACGTTGCCCTCCTTTTGTGCTCCCCTTGGGTGTTAGCCGTGTCCTTAGCAGATTCAGTTTCCTGCAGTGTGAAGGGACACTGGATTTGGAATGTGGCTGGGAGTTAGTTGCTACACAGTTGTGTTAACTGTGTTGTTCATAACACTGGGGACTCAGTTTCCTCATCTGCAAAGAATGTTGACTCCTTTAGTGTTTTTTTTCCTCAAACTTGCCGAGAAGTCATAATGTTCTGTGACACACACCATGCTTGCTGCTTACGTAATATTGTATAATTCAATTTCAGCATCTTAAATATAAAGTTTACCCAAAATATGGGAATATATATGTGTTTAAAAAAATTGCAGCCTTTTGAGCCTTTATATCTGAACAAAAGTTTGAATAAAACCTGTTACAGTTATTGCAATGGTTTTCTGAAAATTTTACTAGTATATTTTGTAGTGGGCACTAAAGATATGAAAGAATGAAAAAGCTAAAAATTGAAATATATTCATTAATTTAGTTTTCCTATAAAAACAAAGAGTTGGTTATTTTCCCTGTCTGCTAGATTTAGTAGTGGAACACGTTGGTCCATTGGTCCAGGTTAAATGAAACACCAGAATTCCATGGGAAGACATTTAAGGCTACTGGATTAGATAAGAAGTTTAGCTCCTAGGATTTTGAGAATCTCAAGCAACAACAAAACCACGCAGCCTTTCTCACATGATGGTGAAAAATCAAATGAGGTCATGAATATGAAAGGACTTAAAGATTTAAAAAATGAAAATAGCATTATATCTAGGTATGGATCTTATTCCATACAAACTGATTTGTCTGAAGTGACACATTATTTCCTTTAAATCAAACCAAATCAGAGCCACTATCCCACAAAGATGGTAGGAAATTCAGTCTATCAGTCATTGTTGGAGTGAAGGGCCTGTTTAATGTCTCAAATCTAGAAGACATAAACAGTACTCTGAAAAGAAGGTGTGGGTGGAGAGAGCTCTAGTTTTCATTATGGACCCCACTGATACTTTCTTGTTCAAGCAGGAACAGCCTCTTAAAGTCTGATGGTGTCCCTGCCACACTTAGGGCTTCGGACTTAGCTGACACAGGTTGTCCCTATGTCTGATCCAGCCTTCTTGGGCACACTAAGCATTCATCTCTTCTGTGTCCTGCCTTCTCCCCGGCCCTCTCATGGAGTAGGATGCAATGACTAAGCATTAGAAGTACTGGTTAAGACTTTAGAAGGTTTGTTCAGTTATTCCTAAAATGTCCTTGAGACAAGGATGTGCAAAGTACCTTTTTGGAGTGGGAAAGGAAAAAATTTTGATAGGAAAATTACTAATTAGTAAAAGATCCAAACAGACCTTTAAGTTCTTTTAAAATGTAAATAAAACCCTTAATATAGTTGCTTTAATTTCACCTGTTCACATGTTGAATTTTCAGAAAGTTCAAGCTTCTAAAACTTTATTAAGGGCAGATCTATTAACAGCAACCCCTTATTGTGACAGGACAAGTTTGGTGTGTGATATTTTATAACAGTATCGTGGCTTTGATTGAATATGGATCACTAGTTAGTGCGGTTTAAGAATTATGGTGGCTCAGATCTTGACCTGTAAATTAGTATACTTTCCTGGAAAATTACTATCCTCATTTTTTAAAAAATAAAGCTTTCCTTTATTTTACCAATAAAGTTTAAGGTTTAGTATTTTAATCAAATGGTCATGGGCAGAGAACCAAAGGGAATTGAAGTCTAATACTTATATAGACAACGTATAAAAAAGCACATGTGCACAAATGTAAACTCTCCTCCAAATTCAGTAAAGCCAAACTCTTCTTTTATTGAAGACCCTTTGACAAGATGTTTCTAAAAATTCCAACATCTTGCCTCCTAGTCCCTGGGGAAAAAAAAATTCCAAGATGGATGGTAACCTTGAGAGATTTTTTTGTTTTCTAATTAATAGAACATTAGGCATGAAAAAGACCTTAAAAGATAATTTAGTCTTTTTTTTTTTAAGAAAGTTTGGAAGATTCAACAAACATTTACAGAGCACCAACTCTGTGCTGGGCACTATTACAGGCCTTGGGGATACAATGAGGAATAAGAACCCAAGGTAACACTTTTTTTTTTTTTTAGGTTTTTTTCTTCCTTTGTTAACAGCTTAATCGAGATATTCACATACTGAGATACAATTCACTGTTTAAAGTATATAATTCAATGGTTTTTAAATATATTCACAGTTGTGCAACCATCACCTCAATTTTACATTTTCATCACTTCAAAAAGAAATCGGTACCCTTCAGCTATCACCCCCAGTCTCCTCATCCTCCTGTCCCTAAGCAACCACTAATCTGTCATGCTTTCTGTGTCTGTATGTTTTTGTCTATTCTGGACATTTCGTATCAATGGAATCACACAATATGTGCACTTTTGTCTCTGGCTTCTTTGTCTTAGCATGTTTTCAAGGTCTGTCCGTATTGCAGCATGTATCAGTACTTCATTTTAATGGCTGAATAATATTCTATTTCATGGATTTCCCACATTTAAGCACTCATCACTTGACGGACATTAGGATTGTTTCCTAATGGTTGTTTCCTTTTGGTTGTCACGAAGAATGCTATCAACATTCCCGTACAAGCTTTGTATGCTTTCGTTTCTCTTGGGCATATAACTAGGAGTGGAACTGCTAGATCGAGTGGTCATTCTTGTTTTAACTTTGAGGAACTGACAATTTTCCAACCTAGCAGCACCATTTGACACTCACACTTGCAGTGCGCAAGGGAACACATTTTTATTTCCTGCTAAATCAGGTTATTTTTTTAGATTCTGCTGGAGGCTACTGATAAACAGAAACTTAAGACCGTTGACTAATATTCTTTCTTTTGGGGTCAAGACCTCTATTATTCCCTAAGCACTATCTCCCCCTTCGAACACCAAGGAAGCTGCTGGGCCCACAGGGGTTCCCAGCGGTAACCTGCTCTGCGGGGCAGGGGAGCGTGTTAAAGGAAACGAAGGGGCAAGTGGCCAAGGTCTGGGTCCCCGGCGCCCTGAGGCCCGGCCACGCGGCCTGACCCGGCCCGCCCGTCCTCGCCGGCGGGCTCGGGTCACGCCTGCGCCGGGGCCGGAGCGGGTGCCCTCTGCGTCCGCTGGCCCAGCCGAGCCGCGGTGTCGGCGGAGGATAATGCTGCCCGCTGGCCCCCAGGGCCTAAGGCCCGGGCCTCCGCCCGCGAGGCGGCGGCGCGACGGCTGGGGGCGGGGGACGAAGGCCGCGCCCCCGCGCCCGTCCCGCCCGCGGCCCGCTGGGGGCGGCGGCCTGCCCCGAGCCCGCCGAGGCTCTTCCGCGCCGGCAGGGGCAGCAGCGGGAGCGGCGCGGGGCGGAGCGGCGCGAGCAGCCAGGAGCGGCCCGGCCCGGCCCGGCGCGGCAGCGGCGGCGGCGGCGGCGGCAGCGACGCCAGAGCCCGTGGGCGCCGTTCGCGAGGCCGCCGCAGGGGCCCGGCCGCAGCGCGGGGAGGCCTGGGGTCTGGAGGCCGCCGCTGCCGCCATGCCGCTGCTCTTCCTCGAGCGCTTCCCCTGGCCCAGCCTCCGCACCTACACGGGCCTCAGCGGCCTGGCCCTGCTGGGCACCATCGTCAGCGCCTACCGCGCCCTCAGCCAGCCGGAGGCCGGGCCAGGCGAGCCGGAGCCGCTAACGGCCTCGCTGCAGTCAGAGCCGCCCGCGCCCGCCCGGGGCCCCCGGGCCCGCGACGTGGCCCAGTACCTGCTCTCGGACAGCCTCTTCGTGTGGGTGAGCGAGGCCGCCGGGGCCCGCGGAGCGGGCGGGGGCGAGGGCCGCCTTGTCACCCATTATCCGGGGGGCGTGGCTGGGGCGAGGGGCCCCCTCCCCCCGGGACCACCGAGCGCGGGCGCGCGCGAGAGCGCCGCGGCGGGAGCGGGGTGAGGTGCCGGGGTCCCCGCGGGGGGCGTAGCGAGGAGGAGGCCCGAGGGGCAGGGCCGGCGTGGGGCTGGGGAAGGGGGCGGCGGCGGGGGTTGCGCGGGGAACGGGCCGGGCCCCGCGGTGGGGGAAGGGTTGGAAGTCAAAGCCGGGGTGCGGAGTCGGGATTTCTGAGGGACCCTCGGGAGGAAACTGGAAGATCTCAAAGGGCAAGTTCCAGGGGACGTTGGGGTCCGGGAGAGCGGTACCCCGAGTGTTTGACGAAGTGGAGGGAAGTTGAAATGCTTTTCCGACTTAGTCAAGCCTGGGAATGTTGTTAGCGGGTTTCCGATGAAGAGGAGAGGGGAGAATGGGGGGAATTTTAACAATTGGTGTGTGGACGTTCCCGTTGGGAGAAAGGCTGGGTCCTTCAACTTTCTTCTTTGCCATTTAGTATTTTGATTGTCCTCTTTGGGCGCTATTTAATGAAACAAACACCAAACAAACTGTGCTTCCTTTCCTGCTGCTTTTACCTGATGATTCACAACGGTTTCCTTTGATGTCTGAAGGCAGCAAAACATTCGAAGTCAAGAGGCAGCTCATCGTTTTAACTCAACAGTTCTCCTTTTAGTGATCCATTTTAAAACAAGGTTTCCAGGTTGTCTGCCCCTGCAAGATAAGCAACATTTACAAGGCATAAGTGCTGGTTTCGTTTATTAGAACAGATAATTTCAGTCTAAGCAGATCAACAGTATTTTGGCTAAAGAATTTTGCGTTCGCCTTGGCCTTGAATACCTCTTATATAAACCCCACAGTGATCAGAAAAGTTACTCCAGGATTTAAAGTCTGTCTCTGGGATTTACTGTGGCTTCTTGGATCTTGTCTCCTGCAGGTTCTCATTTGGGGCTGCAAGTAGGCTGTAAATGACTGAGAGATTAATATTCCAAGTTTATAGAATGATACGCAACTCATTTGTTATAATTAATCCCACTGTGCTTCATCAGGAAGCAGTGGGATTTATGAGCTCTGGGGGCTGTGGATTAAGTCTCTTGGTTCTTCTGATGAAGAGTTTAGTAGAAGGCAGTGAAGAGTGAAGTTCCTGTTTCTCTACTGCTATGTAAACCTGAACCTTACACTACCAAAGAAGGGAGAAGAGAAGGAACCCACATCCCTTGCTTAATTTCAAATCTAATTTTGCATTTGAGTTAGCAGGTAAACGAAGTGGTGTGAAGAGTGCTTTTGCCAAATTTTAACATTATAATGTAATCTTCGGTATATTTTTTTTAAGTCTAAGATATAAATAAGCCTGAGAAGGAATCATTACTGGCTTTATAGAACAACTGGTATTGCTTAATGAATTTTTTTCCCTGGGAGTTTCTTCTTATAAAACTCATGTGCAAATTCCAAGGTTGATACTTCTTCATAAAACATTACATAAAGCCTGTTGATTTTTCTGTGAAAATTATTATTTTTAGGAAAATTTCCATTTCTTTTCCAGCTTTTTCAGTAGAGGTCTTGTCTCGTTCAAGTTTATCATTTCTTCCTATTCATGATACTTTCATTTCTCAGTTGATTCTCATACTGTTTTTCTTCCATCTTTTCTCTGGGATTGTCACATATTAATTTTGGCCTTCCTTGGTTTCTCAGACCCTCCATGAGTGCACTGTAAGTTTTCCTTGTCACCTATTATATAATTTCTGCTTTAGCAGCTGAGTAGAAGTCATAATCTCAAAGGTCTTCTACAGAGGCCTGACAGATAAAAGTGTTGAGTGAATACTGTATATGGTGGGGCCTTTGTCAAATGGATCCTCCTTGCACCCTCCCCAAATTCTACTGAATTCAGATTCATTTTTTTCAAAAACATTGCCAACCAAGGACAAGCAAGAGGAAACAAAAACTGATCCTTCTGCCAGTTTGCAAATCCTGCTAGCTATTATTTAGCATATTGAAATCTCTAAAACTTATCTTTGTAGAGCACAATTTAGAATAATATAGGTCTAATAGCATCTCAGGAGGCTTTTTGATTAACAAGCTCAATTTAAAACCTTTCAAAGGTGTTATTTTGGGCACTCTGGAGGGTGTATTTGTGAATAACCCTTTTCCCCTTCCCTCAATAATATGGCAAAATTTAATAAGTCATAATAGATAATATAAACAAAATACAGTGGAGTTTGGAAGAAAGAGAAAGGAATTCTGCCTAGGGAAGGACTCATGGAAAGTGGTGGTTAAACTTAGCCTTGGAAGGTGGAAAGGGTCTCAACAAGCAGCGAAGGGTATTCCAGGTAGAGAAAATAGCATGTGAAGCTCAATATGGCATGGGGAGGACAGTGCCGGGCTCATGTAGAGTGGTCCATAAACTGGGCTGTTAAATTAAAAATCTGTTGGATCTTCTGATTTAAGAGGGGGGTTGAGAAGGTGAAGAGAAGGCCCAGGGGTAGAGGAGGGTGGGGCAGGTGTGAGAGAAAGGAAGGGGGGTAAGCAACCCCTTTGAAGGTTTATTTCTCAAAGTGTGGCCCTCTGGCAACTGGGTTCATCGTCATCTGGGGTACTTGTAAAATGTAGTTTCCTAGGCTCTACCTGGAGATCCGTTGGAGCCTTGGAATCTTCATTTTAATGAATGCCCTCAGTGGTTTTAGGCACACTAGTGGTAGAGAAACTGACCTAGGAAGAGGATGGGGTGTGGGGTGAAGGTCATGTAACCTTGACCTTGCCTGCTCTACCAAGGAGTGTGGACATTTATATTTTGTGGACTGTGGGAAGCCACTGATGGGGTTTAAGTGGAGGTAGGGCACGGAGGAGTGGGAGGGCTGTCACAATGATACGATTTCTTTTCAGAAGACAGTCTATGGAAGTAGTGTGGAAGATAGATTTATAGAGTGGGAAGAGGACAGGAGATAAAACCACCTCCTCCCAAGGAGGCCTCCCCAGGTGGCATGATATTGAGAACAGGTTTGGAGGGAGGCTCTAAGGTTTTTATACTAATAAACATGCAGATTTGACCCGATCACTTGTTTCCCTGTGTCTTTTTACAACTTCCATTCTAAAGTTTTATTCCAGGTAAGTTTTTGTTATTCATTTCTTGGCTTATCTTACATTGTTCGGATGTCACTAACATTGGACTATCTCTTAGTCCATTCCAGCATTGTTTAGGATTGTTTCGGTGTTTTGGCTTTTCTCCTTTATTCTTATTCCTTATTTTCATTACTTTCCGTTTTCTGTTTCTTTACAGATTTGCTTCTGAAAATGTAAGAGCAAGACATGTAGATGGAGAAATAGAGATATGAAACACATGTTAAGGTTCTGACTTAATTACATGCAAATAATATAGTTTATTTATTTATTTATTTTTAGGATTTTCTTAGTATTAAATAATTCTCCAGACAAATAATTTAAATAGAAATCTGGAGGGGGAAAAAGTCACCAAAAGCAAAAATGGATAAAAGTGAATAGACTATTTAGAACAGATTGGCAAACTGCTCAGCCTGTTTTTGTGCAGTCTTAGCAGCTAAGAATGGTTTTTACATTTTTAAAGGGTTGTAAAAAAAAATTAATAAGGAAGAATACAGAGCCTAAGATATTTACTGAGAGCCCTTTAAAGAAAAAGTTGCCAACTCCTGTTTTAAAGAGTCTGTTTTCACATAATTATAAAACTTAAGAGCTGGAAGTGACTTACTAGGTTCTAGTCTTTATGAATTGAGTACTCCAAAAAATATGAGAGAAAAACGTTAGCTCCAGAAATGTTGGGACAGCAAAAGGGAAAAAAAGACTAAACTCATAAATAATTGGATATGAGCCTAGATAAATCAAAAATAAAGGGAACACCTTCTGGGGAAGGGGGAAGGGGACTGCTATTTGGTTACCTCCTAGGTGTGCTTTGCATACATAGTCTCATTTATCTCCTTAATATTGTGAAAAGAGGAACACAATAATTATTGATGTGATAAGGAGGAGTATGCGTCTTAGTATTTTATATTTGTCTCTGGAAGCCTACAGAGAGGTAACAATATGTGAATTGTCCTTAAAGGAAAGAAACCACCAAATGGTGGTGGGGAGGGAGGTATTCTCTGTGTTAGGTAGGAAGCCAAGAAATATCCAAATTGATCATGTCTTCGAAACAGTCCCTGGTAGTTTAACACCATGTCATCATAAACTCATAAATAATCCCCCATTGGTGGCTAGCTTTAACAGGGTCAAAAATACCTCCACGGTTATATAGTAATAAATGTAGCCATACCATTTTCTTAATCACTTTCCTACCTTTTCCTCGCAGGCAGGCCTAACTATTTTATAATTTAGTTTCTGTTATCTCAAGTAGAAAAGTAGAACCATTCTGGGAGGGAAATTTTCTTGCAGGGCCTTAGAGTAAGGGGAATTAATTTTAAGCTTGATTAAGTAGGGGTTGCTTGGATCACTGCTGTCTGACTTGTTATAGACTGTTCAGGAACAAGCAAAACTTGTTTTTATTTTGTGTAGACTGATAAAAGGCATTTGGTGAGTTTATAAAAAAATTATTTAAAGTTTTGATAGCATTATAGCTGTGAGAAGCTTTTCTGAAGTATTTTAATATAGTTTTACAAGCTTAACTTGTGACTTTGGCCACCCAGTTTTGGTTTGTTACTCATTAGTTTGCCATCATATGGTGAGAAAAATAATGTGAACTTTCAGAACTGGTCAGATTAGTTTCGTAGATTCTAACTTTAAGAAAATTAATTAAAAAAATAGATAACATACGCTCATGGTGTATATGTTAAACGGTACAGAAGTGATACACAGTGAAAAGGAAATCTCCCTCTCTCCCTGCTACCTGCTTCCGTCTGCCAGAAATGGCCATTACCAGTTTCTTGTAATTAGTGCTGGTGTTAAGTGGGAGACTAAGAAATATCCAAGTTGATCAAGTCCTTGACACAGTTCACATCTACATGTTATACAAACATGTATATGTACATATTGTGTCTTTCTTACACAGAGTATAGCATAGCATAGTAATCACATTTCTACACTGTGCTTTTTTTTTCAGTGAGTAAGTTATCCTGAAGGTTCTATATAATGCTAGTAAATATAAAGCTACCAAGTTGGTTTTACTGGCTCCATTTATATTCCACTCAATGGATGTTTTACAGTTATTCAACTAAGTCTCCCTGATGGACATTTGTTTTCTGTTTTTCTGCTATTATAAACAGTGCTTCAGTGAATCCCTTATACTTTAAGTTTGGATTCTGCCTGCAAGGAAAAATTAGTTAGCTCTGTAGAGCAGACAAAATAAAGTTAGTGCTTTGGGATTTGCTTTTAAATGAGGAGTGGTACAATTATGTTTCTTTCAGTATAGGTTAAGTATCCCTTATCTGAAATGCTTAGGACCAGAAGTGTTTCAGATTTCAGATTTTTTTCAGATTTTGGAATGTTTGCATGTACATAATGAAGTATCTTGGGAATGGGACCCAAGTCTAAACACAAAACTCATTTATGTTTTCATTTATACCTTACACACATAGCCTGAAAATAATTTTTTTTCCCTTGAGAACACTGGATAAACTGTGTGTTGTGCACCTGTGTTTTGACTATGACCTGTCACATGAGGCCAGGTGTGGGATTTTCCACTTGTGGTGTCATATGGGTGCTCAAAAAGTTTCAGATTTTGGAGCATTTTGGGTTTTTGGATTAGGGAGGCTCAACCTATATTTGCAGTTTTTCAAGCCTTTGTCAAGTGAGATTGAGAAGCTGTCATTTGCTTATTGGAATGATACAATATTTGTGGAATTAAGACATTTTTCTGTAAAGAGATGTAGAATAAATAGTTGTTAATAATCATGAAGGTGTTTTAAAAATATTTTGTTCATAATCTTAAAATAATTTTTAATTGGTTCCAATCCTTTGTAGCTTTGGCTTTCATATAAACTTCACAAAAGGTTATTTCTTCCTTTTTACAGAAATTTCCTTTCTGGTATCAGTATACTTTCTGTGGCCCTGGGTAGAGTGCAGTGGCATCATCGTAGCTCACTGCAACCTCAAACTCCTGGGCTCAAGCGATCCTCCTGCCTCAGCCTCCCAAGTAGCTGGGACTACAGGCACACACCATGACTCCCAGCTGATTTTACTATTTTTAGTAGAGACGGGGTCCTGCTCTTGCTCAGGCTGGTCTCGAACTCCTGACCTCAAGCATCCTCCCACCTCGGCCTCCCAGAGTGCTAGGCTTATAGGCGTGAGCTACGGTGCCTAACCTCAGTATGCTTTCTCAAGCCTTTTTTTCCTTCTTAGCCATGCCAATTTTCAAATCTTCTATTTGAATTAAAATAGGAAATGGTTATCTGTGGGTGATGGGATTATGAGGGACTTTCACTTTTTTTGGTATGTCAAAGATACAAATGTTTTATACTTTCTTTTCGAAATTAAAGACTTTTATTTAAAAAAAGTTTAACTGAGAAATAGTAATTAATACTTTATTTTTTGTTTTATAACCCAAGATGTGCGAGAATGCTGTTTTGGTTAAAGAAATGATTAAAAGACCCTAAATTTGATTTCTTCTTCTTTACTCTCATAGTAGCCTGCTTGGTCTTTTGTTGGATCACTTACCATGTTCTGTGTCTTACGGATTCTAAAAACTCTTTGAGTTTAAGGTTCAGATCCCCCTCACTTTTCTAATCGCCCACATGCCTTGAACAAGTGCTAAATGTGTTGCATTTATTTTTAAAATTTATATGCCTACATGCAAAAACAGAAAGAATTCTGTTTAAAAAATTGTGTTGTAATTAAGCTGGGGGATGTTTGGGGGATGTGGCTTCAGGAGTTGTGATTTTGTCTTATGACGTTTCTCTTAATTAACATGGCTGAGATTGGTTTAGATCACAGCAAAGATGAGCCTTTTTAATATCTCTTCCATCACCTTAAAAATTAGCATTCCAAGTTATCTGGACTGTTTTGAATAGGTCTGTTACACAAGGAAACATAAATTAGGAAGTCACAGATTAGAATGTTTTAGGTAACTAACTAGTTTGGGCTTTTTTTTTTCCTGGTTATTTGAAGGATTTAAGTACCAAAACAGTTTCTTTTTTAAGCAGAACTATTTTTGTTTTCAATCTTTTAAAAATATATCACGTACTTCCTTGCCCCATTAGGCAGGCAGAATAGAACTTAATTTAGTCATTTGTAATGAATCAGGGCTTCCATTATGTGTTCTATCAAAGGGGTGGATGGTACGAGATACTAAAGGGAACCTGAAGCGATCTTAGGGAGCTTGCTTTCTTAAATTACTTTCTTCCATCACCTTTCTTTCTTTTAAATTGTTATTTGCATTTAAAAGTAGAGGGACGAATGACTTGGGAAGAGGAATATGGTCACTTTCCTGTCAAGTTAGTGAATCAAAGGTTTGAAGCAGCCTTTACAATGACTTGGTGTTCCTTTTCATTTGATCTCAACAAAACTCACCTTTACTGTCTTTATCAAGGTCCTTTTGGCTTTTTTGGTTCATTCAGAGTTTGAAAAATCATTTCAGCATCAGTTATGTCTGTGGTCCCCAATCCCCGGGCTGAGAACCTGTACGGGTCTGTGGCCTGTTAGGAACCAGGCCGCACAGCAGGAGGTGAGCGGCAGGAGCGAACAAAGCTTCATCTGTATTTACAGCCGCTCCCCATCACTTGCATCACCACAGGAGCTCCACCTCCTATCAGATCATCAGGGCATTAGATTCTCATAGGAGTGAACCCTACTGTAAAGTGCACATGTGAGGGATCTAGGTTGTACGCTCCTTACGAGAATCTACTGCCTGATCTGAGGTGGAGCTGAGGCGGTGATGCTAGCGCTAGGGAGCGGCTGCAAACACAGATTATCATTAGCAGAGAGGTGTGACTGCACAATAAACATAATGCGCTTGAATCATCCCACAACCATCCCCCTCCTCCATGGAAAAATTGTCTTCCATTAAACTGGTCCCTGGTGCCCAAAAGGTTGGGGACTGCTGAGTTACGTGATACGCCGCACTAACCTCTTGTTCAGGGACAGCCCACTCTTCCGTTTTGTAAGCATTAAGATTTGTTGTTTAGGTGTAAGGATATCCATCTCTTAATTATTTAAAAAAAGAAAGTTTCCTCACAGACTGTTGAAGAAGGCCTTGGTTTTGCGTTGTTATCTTTCATTTCTCAGCCCCTCCCCCCAGTTTTCTTTTCCTTCTTTCTGTTTTCCCAATTCCACCCCTCCCCCCCACCCCCATAATACCCCAGAACCTTTACTTTGAAGCCAACACCAAGCATGGAGAATGTTTATTTTTTGGTTGGCAGATCGTCCCACTGCAATACATGCTAAAGTACACCTGTTTTTTTGGTTATCAGTTCTTCATGGTCTTGTGACCTTTTTGTGACCATCAACCCTCCTACCCCCTGACCTCTTATTTGTTTGTCAGGGCAGGATATTTGGGTGCTGTATTTTGTTCTTCATGATAACTTCACTTTCTAGAACAGTTTTCCTCAAGGCTATCAAAAATCTTAATGTAGGAAATGATGCGCTGGGGAAGTACCTGCAGTTTACAAGGTTCATACAGTTTTGTACATACAGTACAAAGTTTACATACAGCTCAGTTGAGACTGAAAGGTAAGGTGGTCTGCTAGAGGGTACATATTGGGACAAGGAACTGTGAATGAGGTGGTCAGCTGATGGTCCTCTTTGCCACTCCTCATCCTTACCCCACCGCCCATAAAAGTGTACCTGCTTTTGGAAAGGCTCAATCATTGGAAATGATGGCTGGATTCCTAATATGAAATTTTAGAGCTGCTTTTATTTTTCAACAGGAGGAAATAAACTTTCTTTCTTTGATTTGTGTACAGGTTCTAGTAAATACTGCTTGCTGTGTTTTGATGTTGGTGGCTAAGCTTATCCAGTGTATTGTGTTTGGCCCTCTTCGAGTGAGCGAGAGACAGGTAAGTCTAGACAGAAAGGATGGATTCTTTTGACCAGATATATATTTTTGTAATTTGTATTTGGTATCGTTTCAAACTTATGAAAAAGTTCCATGAATACTACAACAAACTCCCATGTACTCTTTATCTAGATTCACCAGTTGTTAATATTTTGTTCCATTTGCTTTAATATTCACTTTTTATTTATAAATGCATTTTTTCTGATTCATTTGAGAATAAGTTGTAGATACCATACTCCTTTACCCCTAAATGCTTCAGTACATATTTTCTAAGAGTAAGGACATTTTCTTACATAACCACAGCACAATACTTAAAATCAGGAAATTTAGCATTGATAAAATACTTTGTCTAATCCACAGCCTATATTCAGTGTAGCCAAGTTGTGCTAGTATTGTTCTTTATAGCTGTTTTCCCCATGACTTTCAGGAATGTAGTTTTGAAAGAAGCATGGATTTTTAGTTTGATCATAAATAATCACTCTTTAGATTACGGGTTGTTTTCCAAAGGAATTTACTGAGAGATTTTTCTCTGTAGAAAAGTAAATTAAGATTCATTGTTCTACAAGCATAAAATTAGGTGACTTGTTCTTGTTTTAGGTGAGATTGTCTGACATTTGAACATAACTCTCAGAATGTATATGTGGGCAGGGATGCTTTCAATAAAGAATTATGCCACAAGCACACTGTACGGATTGGCAGTTCCCCAAGGATTTTCGTGGGTAGAGTGTAGAATGGTGTGTTACAAAGTAAGAATTTAGAACTGGCCTTCAAAACAACAACAAAAGAACAAAAGTATATTTTACTCTCTCTTATCCCAGTGATAAGACACAAGAACGTACTACATTAAAAGTGTAACAGTGGCTTCACAGCATGTTCAAAGTACAGTGTTCTAGTCTCTCCTTACCTACCCTTTACAACCCAAATCTCCTTTTATAAAATCAGATGAGGTCCTGGTTTAGAACTGAAATGTGGTTACTCTGTGATTGAGCCGTGGAATGCTATTATGAGCAGGACTATTTTGTTTTCCCAGAGATTTTTCCTTAGTGAGTATTCAGCACTTTCTCCAAAATATCAACTCCAGAGGTTTCCTAGATAGATTCAGTAGAACAGAGAGGTTTTTTTGTAGTTGCAAAAGCTCCTTCTGATACTTCTTTCTTCTTCAAATTTTTCTTCAAATTTTCTTTTCGTCAAGTTTTTGATTTGTAAAACAGAAATCAGTTAGGCCAGGCAGGCCTGGTGGATTGATCCGGTACTGGTGGGCCTTATATATTAATACTTTCTTTTCCTTCTAGCTATCAGGTCAAAATTTATAGAAAATGTAACCTTGAAGTATTTCAGAGATTTTTACTTTATCTAGAGGTAATTATAATGTGTATATTTATTATCCAGCTCTACTTTCAGTTTTTTCAGTATAGATCACATCTTTCATGCTGTTTTGTGTTGGCTTATTTTATGATTAATGTCATCCAGTGGTATTTATTAAGAACTGTTTTGAGTTAGAACTCTATAGAATTGACATGGGATTGCTCTGTGGGTGCTTAAAGTTCAAGAAATAGAGTAATGCTAGAGGCAAAGACATTGAATACCTAAAATGGATCAAATATTAAAATGTTAAGTGGAGGTTTAGGGCAAGGAAGTTTTTTTATTTTTATTTTTTTAAGCACTTAATGCCTCCTGTGGTACTTGTCTAAGCACTTTACATATATTAACTTACATAATCCCCCCAACAATTCTATGAGATATGCTGTTATTGGGGATGGGGAAACCAAAGCACAGGGATGTTATGTGACTTTCCCAAGGTCACATAGCAACTAAGTGATGAAGCCAAGATTCAAAACTGAAGCACAAAATGTCATAGGTTCATCTTGTACTTTCCCTGCCCCAGGTCTGGAAACAGACATTCACCAAGGATTCCTAGTTCATCTTATTGCAAAATGGTAATCAGAAGCCAAGATCTACACTAGCTCTATGTGCTTATTGCTGTTGGGGTGTCTTTGCTCATTTGGTGGACAGAGTTAGGGAATACTCTTTGATTTTATTTCCATTTCATGTTGTTCTCTGTATAATAGGTATACAGAGCACAGTGTGTGTAATTTCTGAAAATAATTCTTACTTGAAGGACTCATGTTATCAATTTGTTATACATTTTGCTTTTTTTTGTTTTTTAAAAATTTTTTGAATTTGTAAAACATTTACAAAGTTCCAATTATATATAAAAATATACTTAGAAGTCATACTTCCGTTCTTACTCTCTTCACCCAGTTCCCCCACCCCCATAGATGGCTTGATAGTGTATTTTAATATCTGGTGGGGCTAGACCCTCCCCCCCTTATTGCCTTTTTTTTTAGGGTAGTAAAGATTTTTAAAACTGGAAGTCCTCAGTGTAGAAAAGAGTACAGTGAAGCAAATACACATACATACTGCTTGTGAGAATATATACTTACACAACTTCTTTGGAAATCAGGTAGATATTACTTATTATAAACCATAAAAACATTTGTAATCTTTGATTCGATTATGCTGAAGATAACATAAAAGATGTTTATTACAATGTTTTCTGAATGGTAAAAAATTTAAAACAGTGTCAGTGTCCATCTGGAACCAGTAAAATGGAATGTTGGTATATTCAGAGAATATTCATTGACACTGGTACGGTTTTAACAATATGATAGGTGAAAGAAAGTAGTGTACAAAAATTAATGTGTTTTGCACATAGGAATAAGACAAGAAAATGCATAAAAATGTTAAAGCATCATTTTTATTATAATTTTCTTTATGCTCTATTGATTATGGGCTGGAAAATGGTCATGTGTTATTTTTTAACCTGGAGAATATTTTAAGTCTAACCTTTTCTAGTGTTTAAGAATCTATAGGACAGAAATATTAAAAATGATACTGATAGCCCTTACCATTCTTTTTTATTGCACATTGAAAGTATAATATATTTTTATTTCTTAATACAGAACTAGATTAATATCACTACCCTTGTAAAGGCTAAAATTCCATAACTGATTTAGGGTTACAATCCAAATTTTACAAATTACTTTCTTACTTTCTGTGTGTCTCACCTCTATTTAGAGGGCTTTTTTTTTTCTTTCTTTCTATTTTCTTGTGGACAAGGTTAGAAAGCTAAGTACAGACTATTTCTTGCATAGAAGCCAGCTTTTGTTATGTTAACTTTTCTTAAACCGTTAGGTGTGATGGCACTCACCTTTATAAACATTTTTCTTTTTAGCATCTCAAAGACAAGTTTTGGAATTTTATTTTCTACAAGTTCATTTTCATTTTTGGTGTGCTGAATGTCCAGACAGTGGAAGAGGTGGTCATGTGGTGCCTCTGGTTTGCTGGACTTGTGTTTCTGCATCTGATGGTTCAGCTCTGCAAGGACCGATTTGAATATGTGAGTTTTTAGCCAAGCTCTTTACTTCTTGCTTAGTCACACGTTTGCCAGGTTTGCATTGTGCAATATGAATGAGCCTCAGCAGGCATGTCTGGGGTAGCTCTCAAGGGGAAAACTCCTGGATCAGGTGTCTATTGCCTGTTTCTTGAGGGATTTATACAGCAGCCAAGGGGTGCAGAATCAGTGTCTCCTGGGGAAGTTTCCTCCCCAGCCCCATAGTGTATTACATTGCAGCCCAGGTGGGGTCAGTTCACCTATTCAAAATGTTTTGATCCCAGTGTAACGAAACCTTGATATATAAACTGAGTAAAAATCTGGTTTCTTCTGGATATTTTCTGTTCTAGTCTCCTTCTATTTTTGCCCCCTCTCACCCTGGTTCTTGGAGTACTTCTTTCTGACTACACTGTTTTTACCTCTGTGCCAGGACTGACTTAGCTCTCTCAGCTTCCTTGGTCGCAGGAGATTGTATCTTTTTTTTTGTCTGGGTACAGATCTGCCTCTTGGCTTCAGATCGGAGGTGTGCCAGTGAACCCCCACCCGTTAGTACTCCTGAACTAATCTCATAGGTCCCGGGCAAATGTGCACCCACAGTTCTGCCTTCAGTTAAAGCCACTCTGGGACCTTGTTTTCCCCTGTCTTCACCCAGTCCTCGTTGCCCACGTGGCCTTTGCACCTCTGTGTGAGTTCATGTCACTCCCAATGCTTTCATTTCTTTCACAAGTCAACCCTCATTCAGGGTCACAACCAGGAGCTTCTACCTCCCAAACTGGTTTTTTTTTTTTTTTTTCTTTCCATATTTGGCTATGACCAAACTGGTTTTTTATCTGCACCCACTACCTCAGGAGTGGCAGCTCCAGGCCTTCTTTTCAGGCTGTTGCCTCTCCTTGCATAATATTAACATAACATTGTACTAATAGTAAATCTGCATCAGGATTACATTTCCGTTGAACGATCCTTGAAGGACTAGGAATGTGAATTTTGGAGAGGAGGATTAAAGCAAGATTGAGAAAGAAGCACAACAGAGCATGGCACTGTCCTGAGTCATGTAGAATGTTAGAAGACAGAATTGGGTACCCTTGGAAAACTGCTTCTAGAGATTTATAATCCCAGTGGTAGGAGGATCCTTGAGGATAAGAGATGAAAATATAATGCGTATTGTTATATTTGGTAAATTAAATGATAAAGATCTCTAAATACCAACTTATGCTCATATTTGGGTCATTGTAGAATTTTGTCCATATTGTAATCGGATGCTTTTCTGTGCTTAGCACAGATCCCCAAGCAAATACACCAAGATTGACCTTGAATTTCTCAGTGACGTTTAACACTGCCACGAAGAAGAATGAGCTGTCTTCCTGTTTTGTGTGTTTTAGCTTTCCTTTTCTCCCACGACACCAATGAGTAGCCATGGTCGAGTCCTGTCCCTGTTGATTGCTATGTTGCTGTCTTGCTGCGGATTAGCAGTTGTCTGCTGTGTCACAGGCTACACCCATGGAATGCACACATTGGCTTTCATGGCTGCAGAGGTGAGATGCTGGACACAGGGTTTGCTCTAATTATATTCCTGTATATTTTCAAAGATACTGGAAGATTATTGACAGATTGTTTTCACCCATGAAGTGATGGATGGCTATTTGGACTTTCATTTTAACAAGCATTTATTGAGTTCCTTTTTTTGTGTTGGGTACTGGTACTGAATGCTTTTGTGTGGTACTTACTACAACCTAATAAAAAATAATTATTTTTTCCAGCATTTGTATAGTACTTACTATATGCTAGTAATTGTTGTAAATATTTTGCATGTATTGACTCATTTTATTATTCCTGTTTATGAATGGGGACACTGAGGTATAGAGGGTAAAGTGAATTGCTTAAGGTTCCAGAGTGGCAAGTGGCATAATCCAAGTCTTCTGACTCTAAAGTTAGAAAGGACATTTCCCTTCAGATGCTATAAACAGTGATTGGTGATGATTAATAATTAAATACTCTATTATAATTCTTTTTTAGACAGGGTAATTTTCAGGACAATATAATGAATATGTAAACTTTATTCATTATTTTGAAGGAAAAATCTGTGCTATCTATGAATATTTTAAAATTTAAAAAATTTTTACTCTTTTAAACCTTTCTGAAGATACCAATTTCTGTTCAATAGAAATCAAATTCTTTGTATATCCTTATATTCAATGGCTGTATTTGCTTTTTCTTCATGCCCAAGGCAAATACTTTTATCTTACCTATAATTACTGTTATTAATTTTAAAAAATGAGATGTCAGGTATACTGAAGCTAATTTGCTAACATCAAAACACTTATTAAGTCTGAACTACTAATTGGGAATTTGGTAGAAAGGGTTAAAATTTATTTCTGGGCCAGGGCATGTTGGCACGTGCCTGTAGTCCCAGCTACTTGGGAGGCTGAGGTAGAGGATCCTTTGAGCCCAGGAGTTCACTGCAGTGAGCTATGATTGGGTCACTGCACTCCACTCCAGCCTGGGTAACAGAACAAGACTCTGTCTCTTTTAAATAAATAAATTGATATATTGATTGATTAATTGATTAATTCTGCTTAATAACATTCATTTCAGAGTACAATATATGTACAATATACTAAAAGTAAAATTAGAAAAGGAACATTTAAATACTTAAAAACATTTGCAATCCTAGTTGAATACTTTCTGTATATGAAAAGTATATAACTATACTTCCTCTTGAAACAAAATCTGTTGAAAACTTTATTTATACTAACTTATATTAATTAGTTTGCTTTGGATATGTTGTATTGTAAAGCACTAGTTGAATGATGTTTATGTTTGCCTTTTATGGTTCTCTAACTTTCAATTATTAATAATATTAGGCCAAACTTTTCCTAATAATATTAGGAAAAACATACACCTAAAAATAAACACATTAAATTAGACTTACTGGGTCATACTATAGTATATACTTTTATTTTAGCTTATTGTTCATTCTTTTAAGACAATTTATCATGTTACAGATTTTATATTTTGAACTAAATCATATTCCTTATCTTCATAGTGTTTCTCTCTCATGTAAAATATTTTTCATTTATAAATGGGCGTTTAATCTCAAACAAATAATGTAACAGTTCTATTCCGATAGATTAAGAGGAAATTTTTCTTGGTATCAATTTCTATAATAAAAAAATAACTATGAATAGAGGCTTATTTTGTTTTTGATTTCCTTCATTCTCTCTTCTTCTGGTGGACAAAGGAAGTACACAGAGCATTAGGGAGAGAGCAGTACTCATATCTAGGACAGTAGTACCTAAACTATACTTGGAGTTGTATACTTGGAGAATGTCACCAAGTAGTCAAACACCCTTTCAGATAATCAGTTATGATAGCTTAATGCTTTATGAAATTGAAGTGATTGTTAAACCACTAGGGTGAACCTCAAGATTATAGGAGCCATCCCCAGGAGACAGACAGGTGTGATTGGTTGACACCTATTAACAAGAAAAGGCTCCAATAAAAGTTAAGTTTCTAGGTCATGAAGATAGTCCATGGAAATTTGAAGTAGAGGAAATAAAATGGTTGGTAAACTTGAACAATCTGCTTTTTAATTGAACTGAGAAATGTTTGCCTTCTATCATTTTGTAAAAGTGAGTTTGGCCTGAGCAATTCTAAATTTTACTGAAATGTATATGTGTATATATCCTTTTTTATAGTCTCTTCTTGTGACAGTGAGGACTGCTCATGTGATTTTACGGTGAGTTGAAATTTGGGAGGGAGGTGATTGAGATCTCATGCAGTTGATTTTAAGATATAATAGGTATAAAATGTATAAAAATGTGACTAAACTATAACATGTTTAAGCCAAATTCAGTTGTAACAGTAAATTATTAAGGTGTTTTTCTCTTTTCATTGTAGATATGTAATCCACCTCTGGGACCTCAACCATGAAGGGACCTGGGAAGGAAAGGGAACGTATGTCTATTATACAGATTTTGTCATGGAGCTCACTCTCTTGTCTCTGGACCTCATGCACCACATTCACATGTTGGTAAGTTCCTTCACGAGGAGCTCTAACTGAGGGCTAGACTTTCAGAATCAAGAACCTTGGTTTGTATATTAAAAAATGAAATCTTTGGAATAAGATGTAGATGAATCACTTAAAAGACTACAAAAATGAATGCAGCTGTGTAGCCTTCCTTTTCATTTTATTTTTTTTTGCCACTGGGTGTAAAGCGGTGTCATGGAACCACTTTGGCTGGTGCCGAACTCAGGAGGTTTTTGCTGTTCTTGAAGACTTAGTTCACTCTGCTGACCAAATCAGTAGATAATTCTTTTAACATGAAATTAAGGGGCTGCTTCTCTCCATAGTTTCTATGGCTTTTAATATTTAGCAGTTACTTTGTAGGTGGTAGTGGGAATTCCTGCAGTGTTAGCTACTTCATGGATTCATAAATTTTCCATTTTTATAATTAAAAACAAAGTCCTATACTTAATCCCTGCTA
Source organism: Daubentonia madagascariensis (assembly GCA_023783475.1). Taxonomy (NCBI): domain Eukaryota; kingdom Metazoa; phylum Chordata; class Mammalia; order Primates; family Daubentoniidae; genus Daubentonia; species Daubentonia madagascariensis. The sequence goes on from JAKFHU010002202.1 coordinate 8,666,664, forward strand.
CCTTCATTGTTTACATTTTGCTTTGATGTGTCAGAATTTAACAATGTTGTAAACCTGCTTCATTGGTTAACACTTCAGTGATCTAATAATGGTGAGAATCAACATAGTTGGTTGGCAGTTTATTTAAATTATAAGCCTATTGAAGTAGCATTGAAAGATTATTGGGTTAGATACAGCACATTTCTAAGTCTACTTTTTGAAAATAATTTTGAAAACATACTTTTTAAAAAAAAAAGTGCCCAGTGCAGTAGCTGGTGCCTATAGTTCCGGCTTCTGGTGAGGCTGAGACAGGAGGATTGCTTGAGCCCAAGAGATTGAGACCAGCCTGGGCAACATAGCAAGACCCGTCTCAAAAAAACCACAAGAAACATAAAAATTCTTTTGTTTAAAAAAAAAAAAAAAGCCCTCCCATCCCCCCAAAAAAGGGAAAACAAGTACCCAGAGATAACTGTTAAGATTTTGTTGTCTTTAACTGCTTCTTTATGTATTCAAATATACTCATTCAAAAATTGAGATCATATTTTGGACGTATAGTTTAGTTTTCTTAGCTATATGTATAATGAACATTTTCCTGTGCCAGCAACAATTCTTCTAAACCACTTTAATATCTTAGGATAAAAATTTCATCACATAGATGTATCATGATTTAATTAACCAAACTCATGATGGGCTATTTAGATTGTATTCAGTTGTTTGCTATTTCACTTCTTTAGGTAATTTATCACGTACTCGTTTTATAATGATAATTATATCCTGCTTTTTTCACTATTAGTTTTATAATGATAATTATATCCTGCTTTTTTCACTTAACAAATATTATTTTCCCATGTAATTGACCTTCAAAACTGTTACATATAAGAACAGAATATTAATATGTAATTGTATTTTACAATAAATATAATTAATGAGTATATAACATTATATGAGTTTACAACTTAACTGTTCCTCTGCTGGGCATTTTGTTCATTTCCATATTTTCATTTTTACAATTGCATGGATAGGCCTCTCTTTGCTTAAAGCTTTTGAATTTCTGATTAGTTTCTCAGGAGAGATTGCTGGTGATGGAATGACTCGGCTGAACAGTATGTACATTGTTCAGGGTAATGAGATAAACATACGCATTTACTTTCTGAAAGATTGTTGCAGTTCACCTTCACCATCAATTAAGAGCTTCTACTGCACACCACACCTCATCACTAGCAGGTTCTCATTCGTTTTCTTGTGTGTTTTATTCTCTTTCTGTCTGTTTAAGTTATTTGGCAACATCTGGTTGTCCATGGCCAGCCTGGTCATCTTTATGCAGCTGCGTTACCTGTTTCATGAGGTACAGCGTCGGATTCGTCGGCACAAGAACTATCTGCGTGTAGTGGGGAACATGGAAGCCAGGTAAGAGAGCACTGGTTGATGTCACCCAAGTTTACTACTTTTAGCGCTTCAAAAATAACAAATCCCAGAGTATATCAGAACTTGATTTTGTAAACCGTTAACAGAATGGTGAAGAATATGGACTCTGGAGTACAACTGCCAGGGTGTGAATCCTCACTTAGTTGCTATGTGATTTGGGGCAATTAACTTAACTCCCTGTGCCCCAGTTACTTCATCTCTAAAATAGTGATGATAACAGAACCTTCTTCCTGGAACTGTTGGGAGAATTTCATAATATAATTCATGTGTTCAGAATAGTAGTGGGCACATAGTACTTAATAAGTATTAGGTTCTTACTATTATGTCATTATTTTATCGTCATTCTTATCAAATAGAAGCTTCCTTTTGCTTCTGCCCTCTTCGTTTCGTGAAGGGGGGTCTCTCAATTATTCTTTACGCCTACATGTTTGCACATACACTTAACTTTATTGAAGGAGGCACTCACTTGCCAACTGAGGCTAAACCAAGCCTGAAGATGTAAGATTAATGGATATCCATTTTATGCACAGAGGACAGTTTGGATCTCTGGGGGCCTTAGTCCTCTGGTTCACCCGGAAATGTTCTCTGAAGTCATTGCTAACAGCAGCCATTATTAAGACAAAGTTAGTTTCTGTGCATAAGTTTCGCACTTGCTTCTCAATGGGCTATGAAGAGAAAGCAGTTATAATGTTTTTGATTGTGAAAATTTTTTTACTGAACACGATTTCTCTATAACTGTGCAGTTTTAAAGGTGAAGTCTATAAAATGATGTTCAGTATGTGTGTGGCATTGACAGAGATTCCTGCTGGGCTTGTTTTGTATTTACAGGTTTGCAGTTGCAACTCCAGAGGAGCTGGCTGTCAATAATGACGACTGTGCAATCTGCTGGGACTCCATGCAGGCTGCAAGGAAACTGCCCTGTGGACATCTTTTCCACAAGTAGGAGCTTCGTGAAGGGTCACGTGGGCCTGGTGTTCTGTCCAGGGCATGTGGGTGCTTTTTATACCCAGGCTCAAGACTAATCCTAGCAGAGGACTGGGGATACTATCTCAGCCTGGCCTTGTTGCTGACACTGAGTGTTATGGGAAGCTCTTGAGTGTCCTTCTTTATCTCTTAGCCTCTTCCCTATTCAGCGAACTGTTTCCCATCCACAATTTGCCATCTTAATTTCTGGGTGTGTTAGCAGTGTTCATATTTCAGCTCTGAGGTACCGCAAATGTGCCTGTAAGATTTAAAAGAAAGGGTTTGGGGGGAATCCTTGCTTTCAAACAGCTTATTATCTAACTGGGAAGAGAGAATATATATTTTTGCATTTTGCACGTGCCCAAAAGAAGCATAAAAACATACCAGAGAAGTAGACTGAGATGAATAGGGCAGAAGAGCTGTGGCTGCTGCCATCAAGGATTGCAAAATAGGCTCCTCTGTAAACCTTCACGATTGGAGTAGATCTGTTAGTTATTTTCAGAGACTCATAGGCGCTCTGTTTAACCTAAATTTTTCTTTTTATAGATTTGATGTTTTGATGTTGCTGGACCTTGAAGTACTTTTTGGCTTTTTGCATCTGTGGTCATTTTTGCATATTGGGAAAGTTCTGATCTTTATAACTTTAGTCTTCCTTTCCTTATTTAGTATTCCCAAATAGTTTTTCTTCTCCTTTTTAATATTAGAAGGGCTCTGGAGCTGGAGTCTCAGTAACACAACAAATTTATTGACAGATTTTTTTATGCGCTGGGCAATGTGTTGGGCCTGGAAGTAAAATGAAAGTGACATGTATGGTCTTTGCTTTCATGGAGCTTACAGTCTAATGGAGGAGTCAAACATGAATTAACCAGGCATATTTATGAAAGTAAAAGTATCAATTGAGATTAGTGCTCTAAAGGATAGGAACATGGTTCTTGGGAGCTTGTAAGAAAGGAATCTGACTGAAATTTGGAAGAAGTGACTCTTGAGGACAAATAGTAGGTAAGTCAGTGAAGGAGAGGGGTCGGGTAAAAGAGTATTTGAGACAGGGGGAGCATTTCTGCAGCAGGAGGGAATGTGGTGTGTTGAAGGAACTAAAAGAGAACCTGTGTGACTAGAAGTCAGAGTGTCAGAGGGCGGAGTGTTTGCTGTGGCAGGAGAAGCAGGCAGGGTCTAGAGGGCCATTGGGAGGGGTAAGAAGCCCTTGAAGGTGTTCAGGGGTTGGTGGATAATATTTGCAGTTTGAAAAAATCAGGGGTGCTAGTTAGTAGCTGCTGCACTGGCTCTGGGGTGCATTGAGAGTAGCTTGGACTACAGTGGTGGGCGTGGAGTTGCAGAGAAGATAGATTTGAGAAGGGTTAGGGAGGGTGTGGCGCTAGAAGGGCCGAGGGAACGTGAGGGATGGGAGCAGTGTCAGGGTTTCTCTTAGTTTTGTGGCTTGTGCAGTTGGTTGTATAGTGGTGCTGTTTGTTGAACTTGGGAAGACCAGGGAATTTGTACATATTTCTCAAAATCCTTTCAGGTAGTCTGAAAGGAGCTTGGAGGCTAGTTGGGAAGAATAACTCAGAGTATATTTTAGCCTAGAAGGTATATTTTCAAGCATATGATTTAATTAACTTTAGGATTTATATTTTTTGATTGAGGCAAAATTCAGATAACATACAATTAACCATTTTAAAGTATACAATTCAGTGGCATTTAGTGTATTTACAATGTTGTGCAACCATCCTTCTGTCTAGTTTCAAAACTTTTTCATTACCCCAAAATAACACCCTGTGGTCACTAAGTAATCACACCCCACTCCTCCCTCCCCCATTATCTGGCAACCACTAATCCACTTTCTGTCTCTATGGATTTGCCTATTCTGGACATTTCATATAAAAGGTATCATATGATATGTGACCTTTTGTGACTGGCTTCTTTCACTTTTAGTGTAATGTTTTTGCTGTCATCCAAATTGTAGCATGTATCAGTACTTCATTCCTTTTTATGGGTGAATTTAAATAGTTTTATAATAATTAAACACTTTGTTTATCCCTTCATCCATTGATGGACATTTTGGTTGTTTCTACATTTTGGCTATTGCAAATAATGCTGCTATGAACATTTGTGAACAAGTACCAGTTTGAGTACCTGTTTTCACTTCTTTTGGGTATATGCCTGGCAGTGGAACTGCTGGATCATATGATAATTCTATGTTTAACTTCTTGAGGAACCGCCAAACTGTTTTCCATAGCAGCTGCACCGTTTTACATTCCCACTAGTAAAACATGAGGGTTTCGGTTTCTTCGCATTCTTGCCAACACTTGTTATTTTATGTTTTTCTTATTACGTCCATCTTGTGGGTGTAAAGTGGTATCTCATTGAGGTGGGTTTTGTTTTGTTTTTTAGTAATAATTCTCAAATGTAATTTTTTTATTGTAAAATATTTGTAACATAAAACTTACCATTTTAACCATTTTTAACTGTACAGTTTGATGGCGTCAAGTGTAATCACATTATTGTACAACCTTCATCACCATCCACCTCCAGAACTTTTTCATCTTTCTAAATTGAAACTCTATCCCCATTATACAGTAAGTCCCCTTCTGCCCTTCCCCCAGCCCTTGGCAAACGCCATTCCATTTTCTGTCTCTATGAATTTGACTACTCTAGGTACCTCTGTTCGTTTGAGGTTTAGTTTGCTCTTTTTCTGGTTCCATAGGTATAAAGTTAGGTTGTTGATTTGAGAGCTTTCTCCTTTTTACGCATTTTTAGCTATAAATTTTCCTCTGAGCATTGCTTTCACTGTATCCCATAAGTTTGGGTATGTTGCATTTTTGTTTTCATTTGTCTCAACATGTCTAATTTCCCAAGGGATTTATTCTTTGATCCAGTGGTGGTTTAGGAGTTAGGATTTAATTTTAAAACACTTGTCTGCCTTGGGTTGCGTGAACAAATTGTTAGGACATCCTCTTGGTTTCCTTTACTTTGTAGCTTTGGTAATGGAATGGAAGCAGGATCATATGCCAGTAATCTTAAGGCAAATTCATTTTAATTTGTGATAAAGCTAAGTGTCTAGATTCTAGTAGACACAATGGCTAGATAATTTGTTGCTACAGAAGATATTTTTGCAAGATTTCAGAGTCCAGGGTCTGTTCTCTCTGAAGTTTGGTTTCCTTCAGTTATGGAGGCCTAGAATATTTTTTTTTAAAGGCAACTATATCTAACTAGTTGTACTCACCTTGGAGTTTTTAGGCTATTATATTTAGTGTGGGAGGTTTTTGCAGTCTGTGAAATAAATTTAGATTTGCTCATGAAAAGTATGTCACAGTGTAGCATTATTGGAAGGCAAGGATCTTACATACTTTTGTAATCCCCCACAAGGCTAATTTTACTAGTGGTATGATTTAAGGGTGTTCATCAGGAGGAATGGACTTTTTAAAAATATAATCATTCATTTGACTAAATTATCACAAACAGGAATTATAGGTACTTACTATTTCAAAATGTGATAGAGTTGGATATGCATACAGACAGATTACATTATTTTGTCATACACTCTTATGACACAGAGATAATAAGAAGTAGCTCCATCTTGGCCTCTGGAAAAGTTTTGTTACTTAAGTACCATTCGATTGCTAGAGACTCTGAGGATCATCACATATGGTGAGGTTCTCCTTTATAACTTTATATGTGCACGTGTCCATAGATATTAAAAAAAAAGGACACAGAACATTTTTTATTCAGTGCCTACTTGAGCTCTTAGAAAAATAACAGATTATCATGAAATGAGAAGGGACCTTGGAGATTACTTCATCTAGCCTTTTCACTTTTTAGTGGAGAGAACTAGTCCAGAGAGATTGAAGGATTTGCCTGGATCACACCGCTAGTGAGTGGCACAGTTGGGAACAGATCTGACATTTTCTACTTATTCTAGTACCCTTCCCTTTAATGGACACCACAAGTATTTATTGAGTGTCTACCATAATTAAGATGTTATCATCTTCTGAAAGAGGGCAAAATAAGCTTCAGCCTTGTTGGGAAAGCAGAATGCAGAGAGAAGAGGGGGGAGGAAGTTGAGGGGGTGAGTATAAGGGCGTGGTTATAGGTAAGCTAGGTGAGTAGGGAAGGAAGGACCTGAGGGGCCACCATGCTTGAGGAAAAAGTGGATTGGAGGGGAGCGATCTTAGCAAGTTTGGTCCCAGAGAAGTGGACTGGAAGGAGAGGAGCTTGAGTGAGTGAGGGAGATCTCTGAAGTCAAGATTTTGAGGACAAGGTCAAAGTTAAGGTTATGACCATGTTAGTGGGCAGCTAAAACAGCAGGAAAGACAAGATCACTGGGGTAGAAGACTCAAAGAGATGAGAGACCAGGTTGTTTATGATTCAGCCACATGCATTTTGAAGTAGCCACATAGAGCTGGAAAGGAAGATGGTGAGCCATGCTATGCAGTCTTACTGAAGAGGGGTCATGACCAGGAACTTGGTAGATCACTCTGTATGGTAAAGAATTAATGTTCACAGTGCTAGTATATGCTAGAAGTACATCAGAGTGAAGTAGGACAAAGAGGTAATGCCCACAAATGTTTCTCAATATTTAAATCTCGCTAGTGATAAATAGAAAATAAAGTTGGAACACATTTGATACATTCAGAGTACTTCTGGTGAATTCTCACAAAATATGCTAAGAAAGTATGTTCACATATCTTATCTTGGACTCTTTGGTAGCTCCTGTCTTCGTTCCTGGCTAGAACAAGACACCTCCTGTCCAACATGCAGAATGTCTCTTAACATTGCTGACAATAACCGTGTCAGGGAAGACCATCAAGGAGAGAACTTGGATGAGAATTTGGTTCCTGTAGCAGCAGCTGAAGGCAGACCTCGCCTAAACCAGCACAATCACTTCTTCCACTTTGATGGTTAGTTGGTTTCAACCTCTAAAACTATACCCAAGGGGTTTTCTCTTCTAAGGGGATGCTGTTTTAATTATAATTGTTCTGTACAGACCAGTTTAATGTGGTACAGTCTTGGGCCTCATAATGACGTTTTGGTCAATGATGGACCCCACATACAGCAGGGGTCCTATAAGATTATAAGAGAGATCAAAAATTCCTATTGCCTAGTATTTACAATACTATACTTTTTAATCATTATTTAAGAGTACATGCCTTCTACTTTTTAAAAAAAAAAAGTTAACTGTAAAACAGCCTCAGCAGGTCCTTCAGGAAGTATCCAGAAGAAGCCATTGTCATCATAGATGACAGCTCCATGCATGTTTTTGCCCCTAAAAACCTTCCAGTGGGACAAGATGTGGAGGTAGAAGACAATGACATTAATGATCCTGATCCTGTGTAGGCCTAGGTTAATATGTGTGTTTGTGTCTTAGTTTTTAACAAAAAAATGTACTATGTAAGGTAAAAACAAAAAATTTTAAAAATAAACAAAGCTTATAGAATGAGGATATAAAGAAAGAAAATATTTTTGTACTGCTGAAAAATGTGTTTGTGTTTTAAGCTAAGTGTTACTACAAAAGAGTAAAAAAAAAATTAAAAAGCCTTTATAAAAAAACTTTTTTGTAACAAATTTACAGTAAGCTATGGTTAATTTTTATTGAAGAAGAAAAAATGTTTTAATAAATTTAGTATAGTCTAAGCGTACAGTGTTTATAAAGTCTGAGGTAGTGTACAGTAATGTCATAGTCCATCACATTCATTCACCACTCACCACTGACTCACCTAGAGCAACTCACAGTCCTGCAAGCTCCATTCATGGTAAGTGCCCTATGTGTGTGTACCATTTTTTAACTTTTATACCGTATTTTTACTGTATTTTTTCTTTGTTTATGTATATTTGTATACGCACATACTTAGCATTGTATTACAGTTGCCTACAGCATTCAGTACAAAAACATGCTATACAGGTTTGTAGCCTGGAAGCAATAGGCTATACCATATAGCCTAGGTATGTAGTAGGCTATACTATCTAGGTTTGTGTAAGGACACTCTGTGCATTGTTCACACAAAAACAAAACTGCCTAACGAAGCATTTCTCAGAACATGTCCCTGTCATTAAGCTATGCCTGACTGTATTTCAGTTCTAATTGAAAGTGTGATGAATGGATGAATGGATGGATAGATAGACAGAAAGAACTGAGGGGCTACTCTAGGCATTTTGCTAGATTCTGTGTCAGTGTATGTCGGGTAGGGACAGGAAGGTGGAAGTAATAAAATTGAATCAACTGTGCCTTCAAGGAGCACATTTAATCAGTTTAATAGTTAACCTTTGCTAATAATTTATTGCATTGGTGTAGTATTTAAGCATGTAATGAAGAATCATTGAGTAGCCTTTCCAGTGAGTACCAGAAACAGAATCAGAGCTGGAACCCTGTTGTTTTGTTCATGAAATATGAATGTTCTGCCTCCCAGCTGTGTTGAAAGGAGTTGTAATAAAAATAAAATTCTAAGGCTATGGGCACCATATCAGGGGCTGACTGATCATCCTTCCTTTATTCACATTGAGCTGTTGTTGATTTTCTTCAGTCCGATACCACTAAATTCTCTGAGTTCATGTTTCTAATTATTACTGTGAATACCGGAATTTTGTTAGGAGGAATGCTTTTCAGATCTCTGATTTGAGTTTATGAGGGTGAAGTATGGTAGGAATGGAGGGATATTGGTGAAATCCCTCAAAGAAAGGACCAAGAGGAGTAGAGTCATGTCTCCCAGAAGAATAAGTGAGGGCTGCTAGGCTGGCTGGGCCTGGAATGCTGGGGGGTCTACAGGGGCTGGTTTGGTGTCTATTAATGTAAGGGCTCTGCTAGGTAACACTTCTGAAATATACTAGCAGTACTGGAGATGGATCCTGGCTGTGTAATCCATTATTTTATGAATTATTAATACTAAAAATTAGTCAAATAGAGTCAACCTTATTTCTCCCTAGTAAGTGCATGAAATAAGTATCTTTTTTTTAAGGAGTGTATTTTGTTTGACAAGACCTTTGAGATGGCCGTTTAACTTGCTTTATATTCCGTGCCTTAGTGCTTCTTTGGGAAGGAGCAAAAAAGCACCCTTAAATGTGTGCCTTGATGTTGGGTTTACAGCCAGTACTTGGGCTCCCCTTTCCTTCAGGATATAACAGAAGCAGCAGATTTCTTGGTGCCATTAGTCCACAAGTCTGTGTTGTAGAATAGAACTCTTTGAAAAGAATTTTGAATCCAGAAACTAAGGTTTTTAAGATTATTGGAGAAGATACTTCTTGAAAGCAAATGTGAAAATGATGTCTCCAAATGAGTAGCAATTTGTGTATAGTGTGAAAGAGAGGGGCAAAAATTCATCTGCTGTAGCAGCTTTAGAGCCAGGAAAACCTTCCCTATATCCTAGGCTGAGAGAGTGGGTGGGGGCTCGTGTGGATCCAGGGCCACCGGGAAGCAGGAAAGCCTAGTGGTGCAGGGTTCTAGAGCCTGCCTGTCTGGCTTCACATCTTGGCCATAGTAATTAAACTGCGTGATCTTGGACAAGTTATCTAACTTCTAAGTGCCCTGGGGTCCAAAGACCAAGGGGACTAGAGTCATGTCTCTGAGAAGAATAAAATGAGAATAATAGTAGGAGGTAGCATGTGTGGTTTTAGTGAGGACTAAATGAGCCAGCCCCCAGGGAACACTTGTTACAAGAGGCCTGACATACTTTGAGCCCTCAGTGAACACCGGCATTATTGTAGGGTGGCTGACTTGAGAGTAGATGACACAACATCGGGAGGATCAGTGCTCTAAACCTTGTGCTGGATTCTTTTTTATTTCAGGGTCCCGGATTGCAAGCTGGCTGCCGAGCTTTTCAGTTGAAGTGATGCACACCACCAACATTCTTGGCATGACACAGGCAAGCAACTCCCAGCTCAATGCGATGGTAAGGACTGCTGGCTGCTTTAGAAAGACAGCGAGGGATCGGGAGGGAGTGTGTACGCTGTGTAGATGACCTTGCTGGGCTCATTCTGCTCTGGCAGAATAGCAGGATTTTCAGGGACTCTTTTTTTAATTCGTTGAGACCACTTAAGTTCATGTGTTGTAAAATTTGAAATGGGTTTAGAAGCTGGCTTTCATTTTGTTTCTGTGGCAGATAGTCTAACCTTTTCTGAGTGCTACTAGGTTCATTCTATTGTGACCTAGGCCTCCCATGGGACTCTCCTTGATTTTACCAAAATATTTTTAGGGAGTTACTGACTCAAGTGAATGATGTGCCTTTTATTAAAAATTGTATGAGGCCTACCAGATGTGTTCTTTTGTCCCCCATCCCCTCCCTCTCCTTCAAAAATAAAGTGTGTGTGTGTGTGTATACGCCTTGAGATGTTGAGGCATGCTGTTGGCTCAAGGATATTGTTCAAATACTTCAAGTTTCTTTGTATTTTTCCAAAGGTGTGTGTTTTTATTTTACAATGATGGAGAAACATGTTTCATCATTGTTGAAATCTAGGCTCATTGTTATAATAAATGTGAGAGTCTTAAAATGCAAACCGCCTTATTCCTGCTTGGGTTAGGGCCTCTGCCTGACCTGGATGAGCCTGGCCAGTACTTTGGAAGGTCATTGGTTCATTTGTTCATCTGTTAATCGTAATTTATTTATTGAACAAGTGTGTACTGAGAGCCTGTTCCTGCAACAGGCACTGTGCTGAACATAGCACCTCTGTTGTCAACAAGGAAGACATGAGTCTTACTCTCAAGTAGGGTAAATTCTCACTGGGGAGACTATATAATAGATTATAAACACAAACACATGAGGTAATTCTGATGGTGGGGAGTGCTCTGTAGGCAGTAAGGCAGGCAATGTGGTAGAGTGGGTGGGGAAGGGCTATTTTAGAGGAGACATTTGGAGATGTTCTCTCTGAGGAGGTAATATTTAAGCTGAGACGTGGAGGACGAGATGGAGGCAGATCGGGGGAGGAGGCAATGGAAACAGTAGGTGCAAAGGCCATGAGGTGAGAAAGTGCTGGTAACTAAGAAAGGTCATTGCAGTTGCAGCCTAACAAGTAGAGGCCCAAGATTGGGATATAAATTGAGATTACAGAGCCAGAGCATGCAGGGTCTTGTAGGCTACAGTCAAGTTTAGATTTTATAATGAACGTATTAGAAGGCCACTCAAAGGTTTTTGTACAGCCCTCCACCACCACCACCACCACCAGGAGACTGTCAGGACATTTAACAGAATGATTTTGCTTCTGGGAAGAGAGTGAATTTTAGTGGGTCAAAAATGGAAGCAGTGAAACATGTTAGGAGGTTGTTGTAGTTCAGGCAAACTAAAATGGTGGTGGCTTGGACGGGGTGTTGGTAATAAAGATGAAAAGAAGTGGCAGATTTAAGATACTTTTGTAAGAGGCACCGACAAGACTTGATGCTTTGATTTGGATAGGGTGGTAGTGGGGTGAGGGTGTGGAGGAATGAAAGCTGCTGTGTGGGTTCTGGTTAAGCAGCTGAGTCGGTGGTGATTCCATGTACTGAGATAGGCAAGACTAGGGGAAGAACAAGCTTGAGGGCTGGGCTGCATCTTTCTGTTTGGGCAAGTCTGAGATGTCATGTAGGCCATTCTGGACCTCAGTGAGGAAATGAAGCAAGAGACGCACATTGGGAATTTTAGGTCTGTAGGTGACATCTAAAGCAGGGGACAGAGGTCTAGCAGAGAGGGAGAAGCTATGACAGCCAACTGAGAACCAAGGAAACTAGGAGAAGGTGACAGCACAAGCCCAGAGGAGTTTGGGTTTCCAGGAGGGAAGAGTCAAGTATGTGGGAGTTCTTAGAAGATGAGGTCACAGAAGGGCATGTTGGCTTTGGCAGAGTGGAGGTGGTTGATTAGCTGGAGAAGAACAAGCACTTTTCGTGACCTGAGGGCTCGAACACTACATTGTGGTGTGGTGGATTGAAAAATGTATGGGAGCTGAAGTTCCCTAAGGTGGAAGCTTAGGTTTTTGAATTTTAGTCCTTTTCTAATATATGCATCCAGTGCTGTATGATTTCCTCCAAGCACTGCTTTCACTACATCTCACGAATTTTGATGTGTTTTCATTTTCATTTAGTTCAAAGTATTTTTAAATTTCTCTTGATTCCAGAAGAGCTTTTGGGAAAAAAAAGAAAAAATTTATCTTGAGATTTCTTCTTTGATCTACATGTTATTTAGAAGTATGTTGTTTAATCTTCATGTATTTTGGGATTTTCCAGTTTTCTTTCTGTTATTGATTTCTAGTCTAATTCCACTGTAGTCTGAGAACAGACATTGTATAATTTCTGTTCTTTCAAATTTGTTAAGGTGTGTTTTATGGCCTAAAATGTGATCTGTCTTGGTGAATGTTCCAGGTGAACTTGAGAAAAATGTGTATTCTGCTGTTGTTGGATGAAGTAGTCTATAGATGTTGATTGTATACAGTTGACAGATGGTGTTGTTGAGTTCGACTGTGTTCTTACTGATTTTCTGCCTGCTTGATCTGTCCATTTTTGATGGAGGAGTGCTGTAGTCTCCAACTCTGATGCTGGATTCATCTATTTCTCTTTGTGGCTCTTTTAGTTTTTGCTTCACGTAGTTTGATGGTCTGTTAGGTGTATACACACATTAAGGATATCATGTGTTCTTGGAGAACTGACCTCATGATCATTTTGTAATGTCCTTCTTATCCCTGATAACTGTTCTTGCTTTGAAGTCTGCTCTGTGAAATTAATATAGCTGCTCCTGGTCTTTTGCTTAGTGTTAGCACAGTGGTATATTTTTTTCCATCTATTTTCTTTTAATTTGTATGTGTCTTTATATTTAAATTGGATTTCTTATGGACAAATATAGTTAGGTCTTATTTTTTAATTCAACTCTCACAATCTTTTTCTTAATTGGTACGTTTAGATCATTGATGTTCAAAGTGATTATTGATCTATTTGGATTAATATCTATCATTTTTGTTACTGTTTTCTATTTGTTGCCTAGTTTTTGGTTCCTATTTTTGTCTTCTACTCTTCCTCTGTCTTTTGTGGTTTTAATTGAACATTTTATAGGATTCCATTTTCTCTCCTTTCTTAGCATATTTGTTATACTTGTTATTACTTTTTTTAGTGGCTGCCCTAGAGTTTGCAATATACCTTTGCGACTAATCCAAGTCCATTTTCAAATAATGGATACCACTGCACGGGAGGCATGAGTGCTTTATAATAAAATGATCCTAATTCCTCCCTCCGTCCCTTGTACCCTTTGTTGCTGTCATTCATGTTGCCTGTATACGAGTCTATAAGCACATATATACAGACACGCACACAAGCGTAGGTAATCGAATTGTTGGTATTATTTTGAACAAACTGTTATCTGTTAGATCAGTTAAGAAGAAGAAAAATAAAAATGTTCATTTTACCTTTACTTGCTCCTTCTCTGGTGCTCTTGCTTTCTTTATGTAGATCTGCATTTATGACCTGTATCAAATTCTTTCTCTCCAAAGAACTTCTCTTAACATTTTTAGTAAGGCAGGTCTATTGGCAACACATTTCTTCAATTTTTGTTTGTCTTAAAAAGTCTTATTTCTCCTTCACCTTTGAAGGATAATGTCTTAGGGTATAGCGCTAGGTTGCTGGGTTTTTTCTCTCAACATTTTCGATATTTCTCTTCATGCTATTCTTGCGGGCATGGTTTCTGAGAGGTTGATGTAATTCTCATCTTCGCTCCTCTATAGGTAAGGTGGTTTCTTCCCTTTGGCTTCTTTTAGGATTTTTTCTTTACCTTTGACTTTCTATAACTTGAGTATGATAGCCTAGGTATAGTTATTTTGGCATTTATTCTTGGTGTTTTTCGAGCTTCCTGGATCTGTGGTTTGGTGTCTGACATTTGGGGAAGTTCTTACTTCCCTTCCTTTCTCTTTCTCTTCTCCTTCTGGTATTGCCGCTATGTACATTTATAGCTTTTGTAGCTGTCCCACTGTCCTTGGTTATTCTGCTCTGTTATTTTCAGTTTTTATTCTCTTTGCTTTTTAGTCTCCAGAGTTAGATTGAAATATCCTCGAGCTCAGACACTCTTCTCCATGCATGTCTAGTCTATGGTAAGCCCATCAGAGGCATTCTGCACTGTTGTCGTAGTGTTTCGATCTCTAATATTTCCTTTTTGTTCTTTCTTAGAATTTCCACCTCTCTGCTTCTATTGCCCATCTGTTCTTACATGGTGTCTACTTTATCCGTGAGAGCTCTTAGCATATTAATCATAGTTGTTTTAAATTCCCAATTTGATAATTCCAGCATCCCTGCTGTGTCTGGTTTTGGTGCTTGCTCTGTCTCTTCATGTTGTTTTTTGTCTTTTAGTATGCCTTAGAATTTTTTCGTGATAGCCGAACATGAGGTGCTGTGTAAAAGGAACTGTGGTAAACAAGCCTGTAGTACTGTGTGCTGAGGTGTGGGGGGAAGCTTTCTCTAGGCCTGTGATCAGGTCTCAGTCTCCAGGTGAGTCTGTGCCTCTGACTGTGAACTTCACATGTACTTCTCAGTTTCCCCTTCTTATGTGGGACAGGGTGGCTAGAGTGGGCCAGAGGTCCCCTAGGCGGTTAGGCTCTGATGAAACCCGGCAGATTAGGTTCTGGTGAAATAGTTTCTCCTGAGGGCAGACCTTGCTGAGAACAGAATGCTCTGGCTTATTTCAGCATGGTTTCCCCCCACCCCCTGCTGGAAGCAGGAGGAGACTATTCTCAGATATTTTACTGAGGGAACCTGGTGGAGCTCCTGCAGGTAAATCTCACAATATTGTTGGGTGCCCCCTATGCCTGAGTCCCCTGGAGTTTTTGTTTTGTTTTGAGACAGTGTCTCACTCTGTTACCTGGGCTGGAGTGCAGTGGCATCATCGCTCTCTGTAACCTCGAACTCCTGGGCTCAAGCAATCCTCCTGCCTCAGCCTCCTGAGTAGCTGGGACTACAGGTATGCACCAGCATGCTCGGCTAATTTTTTAAAGTTATTTTTTGTAGAGATGAGGTCTCACTGTTGCTCCAGCTGGCCCCTGGAGTTTTTAACTCTCAGAGTTGTTCACGCTGAGCCTGCAGCAATTTGCCAGTTACAATTCAGGTTTTCCTCCACAGGTCTTTTTTTAAAGGTAGATCTGAAAGCATGTTTGGTGTGTGAGTAGAAATGATCACTAGGAACAGAGATTGATGGTGCAGAACAAACAGGTGGTAACTAGAAGAGCAAGATCCCTGAGAGGGAGGGTGTGGTTGGGAGCTGAGCATGAGGGAGGGATTTCCTGTTGCTGGAAGGAGGGATGGAGGTAGCTACCGGCATCTTGTTTGGGATTTGATTTAGATAGAAGGCATAGCTCACAGTAGCCAAGAGGTAGAAGCAACCTGAATGTCTACCAAAGATGGGCAGATAAAGAAAATGTGGCATATACATACCATGGAATATTCAGCCTTCAAAAAGAAGGAAATACTGTCATACGCTACATGAATGAACCTTGAGGACATTATGCTAAGTGAAATAAGTCTATCACAAAAAGACAAATACTAGATGATTCCACTTACATGCGGTATCTAAAGTAGTCAAACTCTTACAAACAGAAGGTAGAATGATGGTTGCCAGGGGCTGGGGTGAGGGGGAAACGGAAGTGTTCTATGGATACTGAGTTCCAGTTTTGCAAGACGAAAAAGTTTTAAAGATCTGTTACGCAACAATATGCATGTGGTTAACGCTGCTATGCTACACAGTCATTGCTTGGTATATCCATGGGGAATTGGTTCCAGAACCCTCCTCAGATGCTCAAATCCCTAATATAAAATGGCATAGTATTTGCATATAACCTACACACATCCTCTCGTGTACTTTAAATCAGCGGTCCCCAACCTTTCTGGCACCAGGGGCCAGTTTCATGGAAGACAGTTTTTCTACGGACGGGGGGTGGGGTGGGGTGGGGGTGGGGTGAGGTAGGGTGGTTTCGAGATGATTCAAGTACATTACATTTATCGTGCACTCAAACCTCTCTGCTAATGATAGTCTGTATTTGCAGCTGCTCCCCAGCGCTAGCATCACCACCTCAGATCATCAGACATTAGATTCTTATAAGGAGCACACAACCTAGATCCCTTGCGTGCGCAGTTTACAGTAAGGTTTGTGGCTCCTATGGGAATCTAATGCTGCTGCTGATCTGACAGGAGGCGGAGCTTATGCAGTAATGGAAGTGATGGGGAACGGCTGTAAATACAGATGAAGCTTCACTCGCTTACCTTCTGCTGGGTGGCCCAGTTCCTGTTGGGAGTTGGGGACACAGCTTTAAACCATCTCTAGATTACTTGTAATACATAATACAATATAAATTCCATGTAAATAGTTGTTATACTGTGTTGTTTAGGAAATAATGACAAGAAAAATAGCCTGTACATGTCCAGTACCATTGTAGATCCACGGTTTGTTGAATCTGAGGATGGTGAAACCAGTTTATAATGATATGTTCCTTAGGAGCTAATATCTCAATAATAGACTTTATTGTGCTCCTAAACCAGAGGATACAGAGGGCCAATTGTACACTTACAAATGGTTAAGATGGTAAATTTTATCAGTTTTTGACCACAATAAAAAAAAAGAAGGCATGGCTCCTGCTGGCCCTGTCATCTGCAGAGAGTTTGAGTGACATCACAGTGGGCATGGTGGTCTGGGAGTGCGGCAGTCCAGTAGGGCCACTGCTGAGCTCACGGCAGGCTTTGCGTGGGTTCTTGGGGTCAGGCAGCTGTTGAAGCTCTGCAGGTGGACCATCCCACCTGACTCCTTAAAAAAGTCAGATATCACGGGCATGTGACCCTCCTAGGAATGAGAATTTCATACTTGGAATTGGTGTGTTTAGAATTCTCCAGCAGGCCCTGGCTGTTCTTCCTCCAGTTCTGTGATAGTTTGGAATGGACTATTTTTAGTAGAGCTAATTTACTGGAACCATGCATTTTTTTATTAAGATCCAATATTTAACTTGCTGCATTTTCTGGAAGAAAAGCTTTGGTCTAGTAAAATGAGTCTTAGGGATTTTTTTATTTGGGAAATGAGGGGGAAGCTGTTTAAGAATAGAGAGGAATTTTATCTTATTATAGAGGTTTTTATGTACTCTTCCCCAGTTCGGTTTGATTTTACCTTGGAAAAAAATCATCAACTCATATTTACATAAACTGTAAAGGAACCATAGGAATGTGGAGGTCCTGGGGCCTCTGAGCACTGTTTCTCTTGCCAGTGCCCACCAGCAATGCTCTAAGCAAAGCTCCGTAGGCATCACCTGATGTTATACATAGTCCCCCCTCCTCTGTAGTTTATAATGATATGTTCTTTAGGAGCTAATATCTCAATAATAGACTTTGTTGTGTTCCTAAAACAGTTATTTTTTCCTCCTTTGGGGACTTTTCCACAAATAAAAGCTTGAATTGTAAGTATTTGTAAAATAAATATACATATGTGAAAAGCGAAAAAGAAAATCCGAAGCTGCTTGGATGAAAGTGTGGGTGGTGGTGTGCCCAGTCCTGTGCCTGCTCCCCCTACTCACATGCCCACCCTAGAGCCTTAAGTGGACTCTGAGTACAGTTTCTAGAGTATAGTTTGGAAACCACAGCTCCAGGGCAATACTAGGCATTTGCATTCTTTATAATCTTTTTTTTTCAAATTGAGATATAATTTACATACAGTAAAATGTACCCTTGTTAGTGTCCAGTTCAGCTCCCACAGTTGTGTAACCATCACCATAATCAAGATACAGAACTGTTCCCTCCCCCACTCCAAAATTTCACTATGTCCCTTTGGGGTTACTTCTTTCCCCTGCCCCCAGTCCCTGGAAACCCTTTTCTTTGCCTCTACTTTTGCCTATTCCAGGATGTCAAATAAATGGAATCATACGATTGGGCTCTTTGGTTAGACTCCTTTCACTTAACATACTGCATTTGAACTTCATCCGTGTTATCTGTATCAGAAGTTTGTTCCTGTTAGGAATTATGTCTTTAAGAAGAGCACATTTTTATACTCAAGGTATACTGAGCTTTAAAATGAATACTTTTAAAAACTAGAGTATTCTAGTTGAGCCTGTGTTGGGATCCAGGTAGCTTTCTGCGCTTTTTTATTTTGAAATTGATGCTGTCCGCAGATGCCTGTTGGCATCCTGGGAAAATACTACTGTATTAGAGGGACTGCAGTTTGAAGGTGATTTGCAGAATAGAGGTGGCTTCCTTAGCTGTGTTTTTGAGGCATGATGTCAGATTCATTGCCCACAGCCTGCCATGCACCATGCCTCAGTGAGTAACTGTCGAGAATGAATGTTTCTTCTCTCTCTTAATTTGTATTTCTACAGGCTCATCAGATTCAAGAGATGTTTCCCCAGGTTCCATACCACCTAGTGCTGCAGGATCTGCAACTGACACGCTCAGTTGAAATAACAACAGACAACATTTTAGAAGGACGGATTCAAGTACCTTTTCCCACGCAGGTAAAACTGAGGTTTTAAGCATGACAAATGGAATCTGTCTTCAGAAAGATTTAATCCTCTAGAATAACTTTTTTAGTTACTTAACAACTGCATTTATGATTTAATGCAGGGTTTCTGTAAACTCCCTAACTTTCTCTAAATAATGACTGAGAACAGACCCACCAAAGATAAAGACAAATGTGTTTCGGTAATTTTTTGTACAGGTACACACTGCAAACCAGCCTGTCCTTGCCAGTCTAGGAGGTTATAGTATTGGTTCCCATTGGATGAGGATCAACAACTTTTTTCTGTAAAAGGCAGATAATAAATTTTTTAGGTTTTTTGGGCCATATGGTTTCTGTTGTAGCTTCTCAGCTCTGCTGTTATAGCACTAAAGCAGCTGTGGACAGTATGTCAATGAAGTGCTCACTTGGGCAACACAGAGACTAAAATTGGAACAATGCAGAGAAGATTAGCATGGCCTCTGTGCAAGGATGACATGCAAATTCATGAAACATTTTTAAAAAATATGTAAATGAATGAGCAAGACTGTTCCAATAAAACTTTATTTACAAAAATAGGCAGAGGGGTGAATTTGGCCTTCAGGCTATAGTTTGCCCAATACCTTGCTCTCAGAGATAATGCCATCTGTCCCTAATTGGCTTTGCACATTGGTGTGGTATCTCATTAGGTATAATTCACATCTATCTGAGGTGGTATTTGTGATTTTTTTAAAGTCAGATTTTTCTGGGCCATCACATAACCACTTTGATGTGTACAATAAGTATTAATATAGATGAGCTATCTGGCAGGACCAAGGAATTTATATATGGCCAAGGAATAATCTATCAAAAATTATTCAATTTCAGTATGCAAAAATATATGGAAATCTATTAATAAAATTCTAAAACTTGAGACTCTTTGAAGAGGGAAGGCACATGGGCTCTGTCAAATGGGATAAGGTACTAGATGTGGTGCCCCAGTGCTCAGCTATTTGGCCTGGCTGCTGGCTGTGGATTTCTCCAGAAGCAGACCCTGAAACAGGGATTGGAATGCAAATAGTTCATTTGGGAAGTGATCCCAAGCATCATTGGTAGTGGGTGGGGATGTGAAATGGGGAAGGGAACTCAGCCAATAAAGGGCTAGTTATCAACAAGTTACCAACTGGGTGACTAAAGCTCCCTCCCACTTGGGGCCTCTGGAATCTAGCATAGAACATATCCCTCCCGAGAGATGAGGAGCTGGGGTGTTGATACACTAATTCCCATCATTCATTGGTTGAGGGCTGCCTCTGGGGGTAGCAAAGTTACCTCATGCAGCTGGAGAAAGTACTCAGGCAATGACATGCAGAAACTGGCCACCACTGAGATGTAAGACTCGAGGGATATGGGCCAGACCCAAAGCATCTGCAGCATTGGGTAGCATCTTACACTGGGTGAAAATGCGAGTAACAGCAGTACCTATTTCACAGGATGTTAAAAGATAAACGAGACAGGCATGTTCTGGTTTTCCTTGGTGCCGTCTGAGAAGCTCAGTGCTCAGTCAGGGTTATCCACTGTTGTTGTTGTTCTTGTAAGTTACTGCTGGTGAAAGGGAAACTAAATGTGGAGCCCGTTGGCTGACTTGCAGACACGGAACTCCAGGCCTCGGGCTGCTTTGTCTTGCCTTTACTCTATGTAGCATTTTAATTTCTTTGATGCTGTAGACTTTGTTAAAGTTACAGACTGTGTTAGGGACCAAAGAACCCTCTGCACTCCAGGGTTTCCCTGTATCTTTTATTTAATTTCTGAATGACTCTGTGCTGTTTGTGGTACTGTTTCTCTTTCAGCGGTCAGAGAGCATTAGACCTGCGTTGAACAGTCCTGTGGAAAGGCCAAACAATGACCAGGAAGAGGGAGAAACTTCTACTCAGGTGAGATCAGCGTACTAGAAAGAGTGAGGCCATGGGATTGTAGAGGAGTATTGTGGTCCCTGGCAGTGGTCTTCGTCAATCCTGATGTTTGTGAAGCTTAGGGCAAGAGTACAAAAGAAGGCTGTGTGCTGTATCCCTTTCAATTTGTTAAAGATTAACAAATTAGGCTGCGCGCATGGTGTGGCCTGCGTTTCTACACAGGGCTTGCGGCCCATTCCCTTGGGATTGTCCTCATGCCCAGCAGGAGAAAAGGACTCATGCTCCCCCAAGCCAGCCCTGCCACCTAAGCTTGAGTGGGAGCCCAAAGAAGGGCAGAGGCCCAGGACCCTGAGGGTGCCTGGACTCATCCACACCCAGATGGAGATGGACTAGGGCAAGCTCTCTAGGGAGCTGAGGCCATGGAGATGCTCTCCCCTGTCCACCTCAGGATTTCCAGATACTTCCATACATTTTGCAAAAATAAGACCTCCTGAGCCAGTTGGAGGTGGGGGAAGCATGGCTATCTTGGGAACCACTTTGGGTGACTTGGGGTGGCTATCCTAATCAAAGCAGCCCCTCTGTCTGGCATCCACTCCCCTGTACCCTTAGCCCTACACCTGGGGGGCTCCAGCACCTGTGCCTCTTCCATAATTCCCATTTGCTTAATCCATTACCATACTTTCAAAGCACTTTGTTATGAGTCCAAAAATAAAAACCAAACAATCCTGTCTTTGTGTTTCCGTGTTTGTGACGTGTGGGCCTTCCTGCATGCTGGCTCAGGGTTAGGGTGGTGCTGTCTTCCTCACTGGGGAGGGCCAGGGCTCTTCTGGAAGCAGTGACTGTCATTGATAAGTGATATGGAGGCTGCTTCCACCTCTCATGTTTTTCCTGCAAGTAGGAAACAGTAAAAACTACTTCTTCAAATCTGTTGCTGGGTTAAAATTTTCATATCCAAATCTATAGTTGGATTGTACATTATTAGAAAAATGGTGCATGGCTTCTGAAGAAGGGGTCCATTTCTACATTTCCTGTTTGGATAGCTGGCTTAGCTGAGCTATGAATGCTAGCCTGGCTTGGGGGCAACTGTGGGTATAGCACATTTCATCTCTGCCTTGATCCTCCAACTCTGTGTTTAGAGTTAACATGAAAATTTCTGGATTTTTTTTTTTTAAATAAAGTAGTTATTTCACAAGGAAACGTGCTAGGTAACATTTTTGGTCATTTCTCAGGAAACACTAAGTCCTTGGATAACAATGTTGATGAAAACCTCACTCTAGCCCAATAAGTGCATCAACTCCACTGGGCTTCCTCAGTTCTGAGTCTGCGCCCCGCCCCAGCTCAGGACGGTGTGAGTCAGCTTTGGAAGCCTGCAGCAGAGCAGGGGCTGAGGGGGGCTTCGGTTTTCTTTCTTCCCTCTCCTCCTCTACTCACTTGCTGTTTCTTTCTAACCACTCTATGGTCAGGCTTGGGGGAGAGGGTAGGATGGAGCGATGAGACCCCAGCCTGCCTGCGTGTGTGTGTGTGTGCATGTACATTATATGTGTGTAGATGTTGTCCCAACTATCTCCCTGCACCATCTTGTACCAGAAACCTCCTCAAATATACTTCGTTTGAACTTGGGACAGCTATTTGTGACCGCCCCTATCTTCGTGGGGGTTACATTGCCCTTCCACGTGGTCCTTTGGGGCACAGTCTATTTTCAACAACCTTAGGCTGGTTCTCTCCTTCAGGCCCCCAATCTAAGCCCCAGGACACACAGTGTTATCTGCAGGCAGTGGAACTTGCTCCCATCACCACACACACACACCCTGTTTTTTGGTCGGCTATAGCCAGTTTCTTTCTTTTAGATTTCTCAGGTGTATGTAGTCACCAGTCCCTGTGTCCCCCAAACTCTAGGAGATACAAGTCAGGCTCTCCACATGGCTCTCTTGAAGTCCCCTCGGGCTTAGCTGGCAGGAGAAGGTGGTGAGGGTTGGTACAGAAAAGCTCTGCACACCAGGAACTCCCTCTGCCTCCACTCTGTCATAGCCTAGAGGTGGGTGATGTGCAATACGGGGCAGCCTAGGTGTGCATCTGGTAGCATGAGCAGCATGGATGGTCAGGCACCTGCGTGAGCATGTGGGGGCATCTAGGCATTGCTGTGGCCTGTGCAGCTTCAGCCAAAACCAAGAAAGAGCCCCATTTTAACATCCTTTTACAAAAGGAACCACATAATCTATTATATCTGTTTTTTAAAAAAGATCACTAATATTTACCTTTTTTACCTGCTTGACTCTGTTTTCAGAGTCAAGTGCGGGTATAAATTTGTGCAGTAGATATGATAAAACTTGTTTAAATTTTTGAGCAATTAGTAGAATTGAACAGAAGATTCCCAGAATGCAAACTAGCAGTTAACTTCCTGTTATCATATTCTTAGAGTATAGTCTGGAGCTGCTTATGTTTTTCATACAGGTAATCATTTGCTTATTCCACTGATATTGAACATCTTGTGTGAGTTAGGTACTGTTCTTAGTAGTACAAGCCATAAACAGCAGGCCCACCCTCAAGGAACCTGCACGTCCATTATACATATGTGCGCGGTTCCTGTTTCCTGCTCCCCTTTGAGTCCAGAAGAACCTGTCTAGGGTGTACCCTAGCTGCTTGAGGAATCTGCTTTAGAGGGAGGCCTGTGCTCACACCTGCCTCCTTGCTTCCCCCGTGTCCAGGCTGAGCGTGTGCCGCTGGACCTCAGTCCTCGCCTGGAGGAGACGCTGGACTTCAGTGAGGTGGAAGTGGAGCCCAGTGAGATGGAAGACTTTGAGGCTCGGGGGAGCCGCTTCTCCAAGTCTGCTGATGAGAGACAGCGCATGTTAGTGCAGCGTAAGGACGACCTCCTGCAGCAAGCTCGCAAGTAAGTTGATGCTCCAGCCCCAGTTGTTACAAACCCCAGGTCAGAAACTAGTGGCTAAAGGTTGTTACCATGTCGTGTCCACGTCTTCTCTGTTAAACAGATGTCAACATTGAAAAGCCATTACATGTCACCTAAAGGCTCAGATTCCAAGTCCCTTGAAAGAACAAGAGGATCTGGCAACACCGGTCCTAGCTGGTAACTTCCAGTGGGCTGGTGCTGTCATCCCGTCACTTGTCTCCTGTGGACATTTCAGTCATGCTTGCATGGAGAGCATTTACATGCCAGAAGTTCTAAGCCCTTATGTGAATATTTGAACCACTCTAAGAGGGAGCGCTGCTATACCCTTTTGGCAGACTTACATCTGGAGAAACTGAGGCCTAGAGAGGTTAACACTGGCCTGGCCCTGGTGTCCGGCTCCCAAGTCCTCCCTCTGGACCACTCTTTCAGCCCAGCATGGCGGCTGGTACATGTAGTGTCCTCTGGATGGATAGGGGGCTTTATTTCCACTCTTGAGGATGGGGCCAGTATTGTGTTCATTCGAGTGGGCTTTGTGCCCTGCACAGACCTGCGGTTGTGGGGACTCTGTGCTGGGGGTGGGGAGGGGGTGGGCAAGGGGAGGGGCTGCTGAACAGCCCCTTGACGGGCTTCTCCCTGGTGTAAGAGAACTTCCGCTCGTCTGTTCAGGGACAGATGTCTTTTTCATGGGCTAGTGCTGAGTGACAGCTTCATGAAGGTGCCTGGAAAATAGGGAAATTTAAAATACAGAAACACTCTGTATGTGTTCCAGAGCTTCACATCTCTCTCATGTGACTCTTGCTTTTTGTAGGCGTTTCTTGAATAAAAGTTCTGAAGATGACATGGCCTCAGAGAGCTTCCTCCCCTCAGAAGGTGCGTCCTCTGACCCTGTGACCCTGCGTCGAAGGATGCTGGCAGCTGCCGCCGAACGGAGACTTCAGAAGCAGCAGACCTCCTAGCGCTCCCTCGCCCGCCTCCGCTACCTCCTCCTGAGCCTTGTGCCCGACGGAAGAGGCCTGTCCCAGTTCTGCCCGCTGTGTGGAGAAGCGGGCTTGACTGCATTGCCGCTGTATAAAGCATGTGGTCGTATAGTGTTTGGACAGCTGACAAATTTAATCCTTCTTTGTAATACTTTCTATGTGACATTTCTCTTCCCCTTAGAAACACTGCACACTTAACTCTAGGCATGATCTCTCTGGCATTGACTGGACTTCTTGGGGGTGGGGGACGATCAAGAGGAAGTGGGCAGCCCCCTGCCTGCAGCAGGCAGCTCCGATTACTGCTTTATGCATGAGGCACAGCAAAGGCTGGCATCCCGAGTGCCACATCTGGCAGGAAGAGTATGTGTCGGGGAAGATGTGTAAAAAGCAGTGAGGAGATGCGCAGCGTGAGCCTGACTATGCCATGGGGCCACATCCACTGTCCTTGTTGAGGAAGCAAGCAGAATGTGCCAGAGGCCAGACCCACAGGCTCTTGGACCCTTGAGCTGGCAGGGTATCTTGGAAAAAGAACTCTTGGTTTGATACCTAGAGCAGAGGAGGGGAAAGCCCAGGGCTGCAGAGTGTGTGGAGGTGACCCCTGTCCCATTACATCCGGGACTGACTTTCTGAGCCCCCAGTCCAAGGCTGGCTTTATTTCCGTTAACTCTGGTGCTCTTGCATCTCATGAGTACACCCTGTGTCTCTCCTCTCCTCTCTGCATTTCCTTGCCCCCTCTGGACATGGGAAGTTAGGTTAAGCAGAAAGCTTTGGTTTGTGGTTTTAATTCTTGGTCAAATAAATTAGGCAAGGCCAAAGCCTGTGGGTTTGGTCCTTGGAGAAGATGTGGGGGCCTTGCAAGATGGGAGGGCAAATTTTGGAGGGCTTTATTGAAGAAATAAAAGATAACTTTTGTATCTTTCTTCTCTGGAGCCCTTCATTCTCTTACTTTGTCCCTATTGGTTTGATACAGAAAGGTGAGGTGTCGCATCCGCATGCCTTGCAGCAGACCCGGGTCCCAGATCTTTTCAAATTCTTCACACGTTTAACTTTAAAGATTTGAAACACGCAATCATAGGTTACATAGTTCAGTTTTATGTCCCATTGGATTAAGTTTTTTTAATGTTTGGAAGCATAGTTTATGATAGTCCTTTTGGGAAAAATCCAGTATTCAAAATTATCGGCAAAGTTAAATGTATTTTACATAACAAAGTTTTTAGAATGTTGACAAGTAATTGAAAAAAAGGGTGATAGGTGAATATTTAGGCAGAGATAATTTATTTCAATAAATCTTTCAAAAGCCTTACTTTGAAATGCTGTTAGTAAATTTCTGTGATTTTTTAAAAAATTTGTTTTGCTGAGAGCATAGCTGTTTGTTTTTATTGTAAAAAAATAATAAAAAGCAAACTCTTCTAGTGTGTTGTGTGTGGCTGGAATTCTAAGGCAGCTTTTTTCAGAGGTGCCAACATTGAATCTCACTTTGATGTTGATTTTGTGTGTACCATTTTGGTCGGAGGGTTCTTTTCATCCTTTTGAATTGGGAACTTTTATTTTTCCTAGCATTTTATTTGGGGAGGGCAGAAGTAAATTTTTCTTCCCCTGTTATTTATTTCATTTTTTTCGAGGTAAGAGGGGAGAAAAAGGTTATTTTACTTTCCTTGAGTTATGTTATACTTCCATGTGTTCTTATGTTTCAGATGTGTGAAAAGAGAAAATTGTTTGAAAATCTTAGAGGGTCTTGAAACATTGGAATACAGCAATATGGTAGTGATCAAAGCAGGAGAAATGCTTTAAGTAGCATAAAATGATCAAGAAGAGAAGTCCAAAACCACCCTTAGATTTTGTACCTGGATGGTTAAGGATTCAGGTGCTACAGAAGTCTCCTGGCTTTCGTCCCTCCCTGGGACAGGTGCTGCAGGCAGAGGCAGTGACTGGGTGGGCTCCCCATCCCGGGACCCTTTTCCCCATGCTGGCTGTGTGCAGGGGCAGGCAGCTGGTCCGCAGGCTTGGCTCCTGCTGGGGTAGCACAGCCACAGCTGGGCCGCAGGCTCAGTTTGTAAACGCAGCACAAGGAGTGGGCAGGGGTTCTGGGGGGTTGCGCTTGAGTTGCCCTTGCCCTCTGGGCTCTTCTGGAACTAGCCTGTGTTGCTCCCTCCATTTTCTTATTGGCCCTGTTTTGTTGACCTCTTGGTTCTCAATTTTTGTTTTTGTTTTTTCAAATTCTGAGGTGCTTATGTATGTGGAGAACAATAGTCCATGGTGATGTGAATCCCAGGTGCTCAGGCGTCCTCTTGGACCTGATTCCCACTTGAGCTGTATAGACAGTGTGTTCCTGTATCTCTGTGGTGTGACTGTCCCTACTCCAGGCAGGGAAGCTGAGAGCTCTGCTGAGGCAGGGCACACGTGTAAGCGAGCTATGGCCTTGTCAAGGCCACCACCTGGGGCCTCTGTCTCACAGCACTCCTGCCTTCTGTTAGATTAGAAGCGGCTGTAACCCTGGCTATACATTGGAACCACTTGTGAAGCTTTTTAAATATTTACAACACAGGTTCTGCCCCCTCCGCTCCTTGTTCTAATTTAATTGGTCTTCTCCCTGCATCCTTTCCAAAGTGCTTCCTCCCTTTTAAGATAAATAAGGCAAAGAAACATCTGTTGGTTTTATCATCTACAAACCTCATTTGAAAGTTGGGGAAGAACCTTGTTAGAATATGGCTCATTTTTAGAGAAATTCAGATATGCCATATGTAGAAAATGTCATGGTTTCCTTCAGCCTTCATCTGGATCTTGGTTTGTCCCCCGAGACCAGTGTTAGGAAGTCAAGTTGTGGTCTAGACTGTGGATGTTTCCATCAGTAGAGATGGGAGTTTGTGTGCCCTCCCTCTGTGGGTAACAAGCTGGGGTGGGGGCAGCCGGGGAAAGCCCTGGCAAGTAGGTGTGGCCCGGCAGGTCTAAGGGCTGCCTGGATTGGTTGGGAATTCACAACAGTAGGGAACATGCCTCTTGTTCCATGGTCTCTGAAACCGTGTCAACCCCAATCTCCACCCCCACTAGATTCAAAAGACCACTGGAACTTGCCAGGGAGAGGCCTTTCTGAGCTGGTAATTCCCATTTGCTGGGGGTGTGGGGAGGATTCCCATTAGCTCACTAAAGATGGCACGACACTGCCCGTGGCTGCTTGGCTAATAAGAGGCACATGGACACGATGCAAGGATTTTAGTGGGCTGCTGTCCCCTCCAGGTCCCAGTCTCAGCTCATTTGCTTGTTATTACAGCAAAAGCCTGGCAATCTAGGGCAGAGGCAGCGAGGCCTACAGCCCGGGGGAGAGGGGGATCAGACTCCGCCGAGTGCCAAGCTGCAGTTACCCATTGTGTGTTTGGCCCGCAGGGGCTTCCTGTGATCCCTGCATCCAGGTGTCCTCGAAGGCCCACTGTCATCTGGAGCCTCCTATGGGGAGGCAAAGCCCAAGGAAAACCTGGCCAGTCTGGCTGGCCCGGAGCTTGTCCTTGCCCTGTGAGTGGATGTGACCCCTTGGATGCAGAGGGCCCAGGAAATGTGGCCTCATTCTTGGGACCACCCATTCTCTCACCAGGATAGAAGAAATGGGATCCTGTATGAGCAGGAGATTTGGGATTACCTGCCCTCCCTCCGCTTTCCCCTTTGTACTCCTCAGCTCCACCCGACCCTGGAAAACAACGGCAGCGTGCAGAGGAGCTGGGAGCAGGTGGGGGGGGGGCAGGGAGCGGCAGGGAGAGGCGCAGTCCCCGGCCCTTCCTTCCCCAGACTCGCTCTGAGCTGGTGCCGCAGGAACAGCAGCGAGGGGCACTCCTTACCCACCAGCCTCCCAGTGAAGCCCCTCCTTCCCTTTCCTGTCAGAGCAAAGCCTCCCTCGAATAACCATCGTCTGGACGGCAGAGGGTGAGAGACTCAGGAATACAGACAAACATTCTCTTTATTGAGCTACACATGAATTTTCCATTAGAGAAGTAGACTGGCAGTGTGTAAGATATCACAGAAACCTCACCGATTGGGAATAGAAAGGCTTAGAAAGACCCGTGGGCTTTTTTTTTGTTTTTTCTTTTTTTTTTCGTTTTTTTTTTTTTTAATTTTTTTGTGTTTTGTCTTTTTGCCTCCTCTTTATTTGAAATGGCTGTGACTGGTCTTCAGCAGATATTAAGTCTGAAAAGTGGAACTGTGCAGAGGTTTGGGGTTTGGATACTGGTCAAAGTAGAAATGACATAGGACTGATCATGAAAACTGTGGCTTTAATGTAAACACCACATTCCATCTGTTTTTAAAATTTTTTATGTTTTTTTCCTCCATCTTGTGGTATTTAAAAATTGGTTTTTTTTTTTGTTCTTTTTATCTGCAGCACAAACATCCCCACATGAGAGAGAGCGAACACAGGTCACTGAAACGAAGGAAAAGGTGGGGAGGGAGCACACACACGAGAGGGGAGACGGGAAACCTAAGATGCCAAAGGAAAAAAACCACAGCCCCACTTCCCAAAGACTATGAGAGCTGATCTGGTGTGTAATACACAGTACTCATCAGGACAGAAATAAAAACAAAACTACAAAAAAACCAAGAAAAAAAAAAACCCAGGAAATCTGCAGAAGGGGGGTTGGTGGGAAAGTTGTTTTCTAGAGGGCTACATTTCCATTTATGATAGGTATTCTTGTATTCTTTTTGGCAGCTACTGGCCAGTGAGAGCTGTGCTTTTTCTATACAAACCTGGAGCGAGTGTGTGGTTGGAGTGGCTTAGGGCTGGGGAGAGCCAGCGGGAGCTGCCGCCGCTCAGTGGTGTCCATGGTGTCTGGGTGGGCGACAGGCAGCAGGGTTTGCAGTGGCCTGTGGCATTCTGGAAAGCCCTGCCTGAGCGCGCTCCCGCTGACCAATGCACCGCACAGGAGGCCCTGGCAGCAGATGGGCCCAAGGCCTCAGCAGGTGCGCTGGGGCCGCACCGCGAGGTGGGATGGGGGGCTGTGGGTGCAGATGTGTATGTTTATTTTGAAAGAAAAAGAAAGAAAGAAATACGGATGAAATGGTGAGTTTTCCTTTTCTTTTTTTAAGCTACAAAGCACATGAGAAATGTTTTTTCCTTTCAAATTCTAAATGTAAAGACTCAACTAAAACCGGATTCTACAGCATTCTACAGAAATACACAGCCGTCAGTCACTCTGGGGTCGTAGGTTAGACAGGGGCTTGATACAGAAAGGCTGTGTGTCTTACAAAGGCCAAAAGGTCATGCTACCAGGAGATCAACGTCAACAGCAAAGAGTCCGTGAAGCAGTCTGTAGAGAAAGAGATAAGGGGTCCAGTCGGACCATTTTCTTTCATTTTAAAAACCAACCAACCAACCAACAAAACCCTAGAGCGTTTTTACTAATGCTGGTGCAGGGCGAGGCAGGGCAGCAGCAGTGTAAGAGACCCAGTGAAGCCCGGCCCGGGTGCCCTGGGAAGCCTCACCCCTGGGACCCTGACCCTGGTCAGATCTCTAAGTCCAGCCCTCCCCTTGGCCACGCCGGTCCCCTCTCTCCCCTCCTTCCCACATGCCCTCCTGGAGGGGGCTGGCTTCAATTCTGCAGGTGAACTTGACTCTCCTCCCCTCAGCTGCTTTTAGAGAGCAGACCAAGTCTACCTTTTCTCTGATTCTTGCCTTGTTAACATGAATAAAGAAAACTCAGGAGACAGTGGATTGGTCGGAACAATGATTCTTCTAAATTCCTGACATGAACAACCCCCACACCCAAAAGAGAAACGTCCATTTTTCTGTTGTTGGGAGTATAGGGTAGGGAGGCGCTTAGGGCGTTGGCCGTTTCTGAAAGGGTTTGGACTTCACACGAGAGCAGGACAGAACTGAGAGCACACAGCCTCAGCGGGGGGAACGCAGAGAACCAGCTGGACCAAAGCCAGGCCTTGCTCCGCCCTCCCCCTGCACACAGAAATGGGGCTCAGAGAGTGAAACCCCGGGGCTGTCCTTAAAGGGAGGGACTCCCAAACCAGGCTCCCATCATGACGTGCGTGTGAGCGTGAGTGTGTGCATGCACACATGTGCGTGCTCACGTGCCGTCCCAGGAAAACCTTGATGAGCTATGGGATGGTGGTCAGTTCTGTCCGTGGCTCTTTCTAGTACAAACTAAAAAGATTTCTTAAATATATATCTGTGTATATATAAGGTTTTGTTATGCCTCTTTAAAGTTTATTTACCAACTTGCATTTGTTAGTGGGGTGTGTGTGTGAGTGTGTGTGCACGCAAGCTTTTCTGTGAGTGCTGGAATCATTACCAAATAGGTTGCTATACAGGACAAGAGGTCAGTACAAGCCGCAGCCCCGGAGGTTGTTGGCAATGATGATGTCGGTGACAGCGTCGAATACCACCTGGATATTATTCGTGTCTGTGGCACAAGTCATGTGACAATAAATTTCTTTGTTGGGTGAACGGTTTTTGCTTTCAAATTGTGCTTGGATGTACGCGGCTGCATCTTCATAGGTATTGGGGCCTGTAACAAGACACAGAAGAACAGGGGAGAGGCCCTGGTGAGAGCTGCGGGTAGACAGGGTAGGGGACACGGAGGCAGAGAAGTGGGTTGTGGCATGTTCCCACCAGTGGGACGAGACAGAGGAAGGGAACAGTGGGAGGTGCTGGGCATTCCTTCTCCAAGGTGTAGTAGCATTTTAAATTAAAAACTACATAAGGTTTGGTATTTCCCTGGCTTTTGACTTTTCAAGATCTTTTGCTGTGTTTTCAAACCAGATCTACCGAGGAGCCCTGGGAGCACAATGGCCGCAGATTATCCCTTTTGCTGTCGAGATGAGTAAATTGAGACACCTCCCCAAGGTTTAAACCAATACTGCTGATTCTAATAAACTGAGAAAATAAAGTCTGATGCGGGAGTTGCTTGACAGGGTGGTGACCCAGTATGCGTGGGGGGTGCCAAGAGGGACTTCTGCTCCTTCCTCTGTGGGTTCCTCTAACGAGAAGTCACTCAGTAGGGCTGGGAGCATCTCTGAGTAGTCCTGGTTCTTGGTGAGTGGCCAGGATGTGGTGTGCCCAAGGCAGAGGTTTAAGGGGGTATCAGCGTTGTGTGACACCAACAGGGCCCCCATTCTCCCCACTAGTTCCACGGGTGTCCCCTTGATCCTGTCTGGGGCTGGGTGGGGATAATGGAGCACATCTGTGGATGATGTAAGGACAGTTTTCCTACCAGCTGCAACCAAAACCCTTGTGGCTCTGCCACAATTAAGTACCGTAAAATACAGGCCAACACAGAAGCACAAAAAAGCCCATTACAAGGAAGATGTCCCATTTTCCTCAGTGCCGCTAGGATCTGGTCCAGCATGGAAACAGTATGTTATTTTGGGTGTGGGATGATCCCTCTCCCGTGCCCCACCTGGCCCTGCCTCATTCTCCAACTGTAGGCCAAGGGTGTGAGCTACAGGCTGGGGTGGCTGGGGCTTGGGTCGCTGGAAGGCTTCTGCAGTGAGGATTTCCTTTCCTTCGAAGATGATCAGAAGACCTGACTCCAGGCCAGTGATAAGCAAATATGGGGGTTAAGGGGTGGGGGCATCCCTGGGGTGGGTCTGGGCAGCCCAGTGGGAGTACCAAGACCCACGGGCCAAGCCTCGTCCTTGATCCACTGTTGCAGAGATGCCAAGAGCAGAAAGCACACAGAGCGCCGAGCCCACGGCAAAGCTATCAAAGACCAGACAAGCGGCTGATGTGGACCCTGCTGAGGAGCTTCCTGTCCACAGAGAGCCAAGGCAGGGCACAGACCATGGTAAAAAATGCCCACAGGCATCCCACCCAGATGGTCGGAACGCCCCATCTGCCTTCTCTGTGTTTGCTGAGTCCAGTATCCTTACACGGCCCCACTGCTGCCTGGCCCATGCTGGCCCACACGTTCCCTTAAACAGTCAGCCACCACCCACCCCCACCCCTCTAATTTTTTTGTGTCCCACAGGCCTGCACCCCAGGGGGCCACTGCATTGGTGACCAGTTGTCATCCATTGTATTGTCTGAACTCAAACTGGCCTCTCCAAGGCCCTCTGAAGGCCTTGGAGAACTCAGATGTTTCCCAAATTCCGACTACGGGCATCTTCCGGAGGTGTCCAGCACTCAAACTACACAGTAGCGAGACTGGCCACTCCTCAGGCCACATCTCAAATTGGGCTCCAGTGGGACACTAAATAAGGAAGAGCCTTAGTGTTGGGCCTGCCCCTGAGGGTGGCATTGGCCTGAGAGGGCCTGCCGGGCCCCACCTTGTCACCACAGCTTTATGAAGACTGGAATTGGTCCAGGAAGGCCTTTGCTGAGGCTGGAAGAGATCAGGTCAGCAGTGGCTGCTGAGGGGGTGGGCTGCAGCTGGCTTTGCCCACAGGCAGGGCCCTCCCTGGCCCCATGGCAGCCTGGGGTGGGGCCTTTCGAGGCCTTCCCTGTACCCTCCTGCACTCGTGCCACCCTGCAGCAGGCACCTCCTCCTTGGCCAGTTCCCCGACCTTGGTTTCCATCCTCTGAATAACAGCCAGCGGTTGTGTAGATCTGGCGCAGAGCACCCATCACCCCAGTTATCCTTATGGCCACCCTATGGGGAAGGCATTATTATCAGCTCTGGTGCCCAGACAGAAATGAAGCACAGGTGATTGAGTAACTTGCTCAGAGTTGCAATTGCTCTGGCTCCAGAGGCTACTTTGGCCACCTGCCCTATTGGAGACTTTGTGCACCTGACATCTGTCAGGCCAGAGAGCCCCAAGTGCAGGGCACGGTCCCTGGCCCCACCTCCCTCTCTGCACCCTGGGATGGGCAGGAACCTTGCAGGTTCACAGGCAGCATGGAGCATCCATGAGAATACAGGTGCACACAGAACAAGCTGGTGGGCCCTTCTTCACACTGCTATTCCCAGTAGTGGAGAAGGGTGGAGAGACCTGCGTCCATGTCTACTGGAATTTGGGAGCCTTGTGACTGGGTCTGGGGAGCTGTGTGGCCCTTGGACTCAGCCCACGGCTGTGGTCTCATTCCAGGGCTGTGTCAGTCAGTGGGTTCCTGGCTGAGCCGGCCCGTGCCCTTAGCTGGAGGGAGGATAGGACACATCTTCCTCCATTGCAGGCTGCCGGCCCCCTGTTCTCAGCATGCAAAGGTGACTTCACCCCAGGGACCCCTAGAATCTTCTCCCCAGAGGGACAAGGGCTGGACTCTGGTATCCCATCAGCACTGCTTCTAGCCTTTAGCAGCAGCCTAGAGCTGGTCCGCCCTACAGAAGCCAACCTCCCTCATCCAGCCATTTGGAAAGAGCTTCATTTGGGGGGTGGATCTATGATGCACTCCCCTGAGAGCAAGAGAAGAGTCCCATGGAAGGCAAAAGCAGGGGAGGCAGGGAAGAAGGAGGCTGGCAGATAGTGGAGGTTGATTTGAGGGAAAGACCAGGGGTAGAGGAAGGGGGGTGGGCAGGGGGAATGGCTGCTGCGCTGCCGCACACAGAGGCGCATGCGCCGTGCACCAAGGCGGATGGCAGAGGAGGCAGGTGGGGGGCTGAATGCAGCCCAGGCCCCACTCACAGGCTGTGTCCCCCTTTTCTATTTCCCACAAAGGTACCATGTGGCCTGGCAGCGGTCCTGGGCAGGCGTGAAGGGAGGCTCTTCTGCCAGTCCTGAGACCTCTTCTAGAGGATGACCAGGAGAGAGGGGAAGGGGAAGCCTGTGGTTCTGTCCTGCTGCTGCTCCCTACCCTGTCATTCCCAAGTCACTTGGTCACAACACATATGGCTCAGGAGGTGCCATTTCCCACCACACTGAGGGCTGTGTCCTGGGAAGGGCCAAACCTGGTGGCGCCGTCCCCCCACCCTCTGTTTTTCTCTGCACCCCCCTCCTACAGTGGGTCCCTCTCGCCAGCGGGCCCAAGCGGTGCTGGCTGAGCACCTGCCCCCGAGCCCATGGGTCCCTGCCAGGGGCGGGGCCTCCTGCTGCACAGGGCCACGTGGTACCCACCTGTGTATTCAGGAAAGCAGATGGTCAAAGGTGACTTCTTGATCTTCTCACCAAAGAGATCTTTCTTGTTGAGGAAGAGGATGATGGAGGTATCGATGAAGAACTTGTTGTTACAGATGGAGTCGAAGAGCATGAGAGACTCGTGCATGCGGTTCTGCAGCCCCAGGCGGGGGGAAGACAGAGCAGGACAGACAGCAAGAGGGGGCGACACAGAGACAGGGAGAGAGAAGAGGAGAATTAGGCTTGAGAGAGAGGGACTGGGCCACTCAGCAGCTCCTGAGCCCCCAGCTCCTCCGGGAGGCTGACAGAGAGAACCTGCAATTGGTAACACATCACAGCGCGCCTCGTTCCCGACTTCCAGAGCACCCATCATCTCGGGGCCAGTGGCAGAGACTAGACTGGGAGCCAACCATGGCTCTCTGGGGAGGCTGAGGACAGGGTGACCCGGGCTCTCCCCACCACAGAGTCCCCAGCCACGGGAGGGTCTCCTGACATGTGTGTGTGTGCATGTGTGTGCAAATGTGCTGGGGGTGGTGGTGGAGCTGGATTGGGCCCAGTTTGTGGGTGGCGGATGTCCTCTGGTGAGGGATTTTTAGGCCCCTCCCAAGCTCGGCGGGAAGTCAGGCCAGGTCCTCCAGCCTCCTGGGGGCCACCACTCAGGGGAGATGCCCCCGCCCAGGGCTGCCTCCAGGAGTGCCCGAGGGACTGGCCACGCCTCCTCTGCCTGGATCCAGCTCAGCCACGTCTCACCCTGCAAGGTGTATTATGCAAGGCAGAGAAGTGCTGCCTGGCACCCAGAAGCCTGTGTAGCACATGGATGGATGTGATCGGCACTCCAAAAACAGCCGAAACTGAGGCGGCCAGCCTTTTGCCCTGGGCAAGGCTTAACTTATTCTACTTGGGGATGCCAAGGCCTTTGGGTAATCTGCGTGTTGGCGATACAGAAGAGCGTGTTTGTCTGTGAACTAACCCACCTCTGCATGGGAAGGTGGGGGAAGGGACAGCCACCCTTATTTTCCCTGAGAACTCCGTCCTAGCCGTGGAGGCTTGACCCCTGCACACCCAGCTCTGTGGGTCTAGAGCCCGAGCCCAGAGGTAATCCAGGCTAAACTCCATCCTGAAGTGAGGAGACTGAAACAACTAACAGGAAAGAGAAGAGGACTGGTGTCGATGCCACTGGGCATTATTCACTGAGAGATGAACTCGTTGCCCAGGGATGAGCACACAGTGGGAGCTGAGCAGACGGTGGCTTCAGCCGCCATGGCCATCCTCCCTGTCTGAGCAGCAGGGTGAGGGAGCTGAAGTGACCACCACCAGCCAGCACTTCACCTGCCTGGTGTCCTTCAGCCTCATCAACCCTCAGGGGACACTGAGGTGGCACAGCTGGGACCCTAAAGAGCAGAGACTTGCACCAGCCCTGGGCCCGATCCAGAACTTATTAATGAGTTTCTCCGGGTCAATGTCAGAGTCTCGAGTAGGAGTTTCAGGACTAAAGAGTAAGAGCACGATGGCGGCCTCCACGCACCTCATGGCTCGTCCTCCCTTCAGTAATCCCCCCTGCGCTCTGACACCAGGGCTGTTAAGGGTATCAGCCCCAAGCCCTTGTCCTTATTGGCTACACTTGGCAGTGGAGGGGGCAGTCTGAGTTCTCAGTCTCCCCTCAGGAGCGCCTAGACAGCTGGCATGGCTTTATGCCCCCTCTAGGACCTGTAGTAAACGGCACTGTCCTTTTATCCTGCTGAACAAATTCAGTGAGCTCACACGATCTCAGCACGTTCTCACCCTCGACCAGTACGTTTCACTCTCAGCTACTCAAGAAAGTCTCCTGTCACCTGCACGAGTCCACCGAGGGAGGAGCAAGACTCATTTGCCCCGTGCCGTCTCGATGGAGTCTGTTCAGGAAAGGGCAGCTGGAGGTTTCCTGGCAGACCCAGTGAACCTGTGTGTGGGCCTTGAGCTGTGAGCACTCAGGCTCATTGGGCCACCTATGGGAGCAGAGTGGTGAGGCCCTGGCACCCCAAGGACTCCGTGGGAAAAGGCCTCCCTGTGCCACAGAGGCACCTCACCCTGCCACTGCTCAACAAACAGCTGAAAACCCACAGCCAGAGGCAAGTTTCCAACTCTACTGCACATCTGTCTCAGGCACTGCTTTGGTCTACAGATGCTGGGGGATGCACTGGGGACATACGGCCGGGGCACCCCCAGGACCAGATGGGAATCACAGAGGGGCTGCCAGGGTGACCCGAGCTGAGAGTGGGGACTGTGCCCCTTTGGCACGTTGGTGGTGCTAAAGGTCTCTTCCTTAAGAGGCCGTGGGGCTTAGGTTTGGAGGAAAAAACCGGGCCAGCTCATTCAGGCTCCTGGGGTCCACCTGTTCAGGCTTGGCCCTCCACAGCCTCCGGCTCCTCAGGGCTGCAGAGCACACAAGCACTCACACGTTCTTCCCACCAACGCCACTGGCATTTGTGTGCAAGGCCCTCTGCTGGGCTGCTACAGGGATGTAGGAATGACCAGCTCAGGCCCCTGCTCGCTGAGAGCTCCCAGTCTAGTTGGGGAGAGACAATGCATACATGTTAAAAAGGTCCGCGGTCCCAGGAGTGGCACAGAGCAGAGGAGGGGTCCAGGGAGCAGAGAACATGCACAGCCAGACCTGGTTTTGAGGGTAGAGGGCCTTGGAGGGGGCCCCCGAAAGAAGGGCTGATTGCGGGGACTTGGGGAGGGCAGCGAGGAGGGAGATGCGGCAGGGAGGGAAGCGCCGGCACCGAGACCCCTCTGTGCGCCCAGGCCTGACTGCCCCCGCCCCCCTGGCCAGAACCCATTGCCAAGGAGTCAAGAGAACAGCTCATCCCTACAAGCTTCCCAGGAGGAAGACGCCGCCAAAGGAGAAATCATCATTTGAGGAAAGAGAAAGAAGCCAGGGGTTGCAGACAGCCAGCAGCCATCTGCCCCTGCCTGTGTCACCGTCCCGCGGAGCCACTGGGGACCCTCCCCAGGCTGTCTCCCCCAAGTCCACCTGCCCCAGACTTCAGCGGAGCCCAGGAATAGCAGGAAGCGGTGCTGGTGCTGCTGTGGCCGGACAGCAGTGTGGAGGCCGGCACCAAGCACACTAGGACAGGAAGGTGGCTTGGCACAGCACAGAGCACCCCCTGTCCAGCGGCAGTCCTGACAAATGGGCAGGGCAGCCAGTCGCCCTGATCCTTCTGCCCGCAGCACAACTGTGCCCACTCTGCCAGGCTGCCTGCCGTCCCCGGACCAGGACCAGGGCAGGGCACGAGGACACACGTTGTGCTCCTTGGGCACTGACACAACACATCACACTCACACTAGAAAAAGCTGGCACTTTTTATTAACGGTAGGTGACTAATAAATACATTACGGCAGCCAATAAATTATTACAATAACTAGAGATTTATTAAACCAACAAGTCACTTTTCTTACAAAATGACAGTTAATATGGGGTGGGTGGTGACGGCGGGGTTGGGAGGTGGGACCACTGCACCTAAGAGAGAAGGCTCTGCTAAGGAGGGTGTGGGGCAGGGAGGGAGCAGACAGGCTGCAGCAGCACGGGAGTGGGCATGGGGAGGCAGAGGGTGACAGTGGGGGTTGGGGGCTGAGCCAGTACAGGTAGAGACCAGGGGGTGAAGGGCTCGCTGCCAGGAGCTGGGAGGGTAGACACGGGGGCGTGTGGAGGGGAGGGGAGGAGAGACCGACCCAGGAGCAGTTGCTGTGGAGCTGCTGGCTCTGCTGGGAGGGGCTGTGGGTTTGTGCTAGTGGTCTTGGTGCACTGGGCCTGGGGATGACAGCTTCCCTTCCAGAGGGAGCCTCTCTCAACGAGGGGTCCAGGACTTTGCACTGCAACTGCCCCTTTCTTGACAGGGGCCTTCACCTGGCTGGAGTGGGGTCTGTCTGGAGGCTCCAGTCCACTCTCTGGGCAGGTGGGATCAGGGTTCTTCGCACAGAGCAGGTGGGGGATGGGGAGCCCTATCACAGACCCTGCCGCAGCAGCTTATGCCTTGGCCCTGTTCCCTGGGCTGCTGGGACCCTTCACTCTGTAGGCTTGTGGCCTGATGGGGGAACTGGATAGAAGGGTGATTGCTTTTAGCATCCCAGACTGGACCTCCGGTGGCCATGAAGCCAGAGCCTTAGGTCTGGAGCCTGAGAACTGCCTGAAGGCTTCCAGAAGACTCAGAAGAGAGCAGAGATGGCCAGAAGAGGCTTTGTGCCCCAGACTTTTCAAAAAGAGGGCAGGCAGGCCACTGAGTGGTCTCAAGGAAAGAGACAGAGGGTTCATTAATAACCATCCTGGATTGTGGTGGATTTACTTGCCAAGAGTGTTGAAGAGTGCACTAGGTCAGACCAAGAAAGAAAGGGGATGGTCAGGAAGGATGCAGGCTAGAGATAAGGAAGGACTTTCAGAGTCAGCCCCGGGTGCTAACTGTAATGTGTGTTAGGTGGGAGCTGGGGCTGATGTCCACCGCAGGACTCACACTGGCTGAGAGAAGGGCTTGGGTGCAATTGGCTTGCAAACAGCCTGTTTATGGGGCTGAAGGCTGGGGACTTGGGGCTGCTGCTGTCCCTGGGAACACTCAGTGAAGCCCAGTGCAGTACATGGAGGGCAGGGGCTTCCAGTTCCCACCAGTGGGGTGTGGAGCTGGGCTGGGGGAGGGGCCAGGAGCAGAGGCACCTTCTGGCACCAGATATGGTGGTAGCCTCCTGCCTGGGCTCTACCTCCTACCCCATGGTAGGAGTGCACAGCCACAGACCCCCAGCCTCTGTTGGGCCCAGAGGGGACAGGAAGGGACAGGGCACTGGGCATCTAGGATCTGCATGGAACCCAGAATGCCAAAGCTGTTGGGGCGCCCAGGCTGTGTTCTCTGCTCAGGGCTGGACAGACCCCATGCCCTCCTCAGGCCAGAGTCTAACACAGCCCCTCCTTGGGCCTTGGGCACCACCCCTCCTCCAGTCAGGCCAGAGAGCCTTGGGGACCTCTATCAGCACTCAGAGGAAAAGCCAAGACCTGGCTCTTATGACGGCCATCGGTGCAGGGCACAGAACGTGCCCACAGGCATACAAGTTTGGCAAAGGCACCCTTCCTAGAAATCAGTTTCCCCCTGGCCTGCTAAATTAGAGCCATTCCCGGAGTTGGCCATGGCCCCTCTGGCAGTACACACAGGGCCACCGTGGATAAGAGACCCCCACGTCTGTTCACTTACAACATTTCCCCACATCCACACCCACGACGGAGCCAAAACCCACCCATCACTCTCAGTTGCCCCTCCCCCTGGTGGAGCCGCCAGTGATGACATGGACAGGAGATGTACACGGGGAGACAACTTCTCCCTGGGTACCCTTGAGGGCCAAGGACCCCTGGCAGGCTGGCGGGAGGGTGGCAGGTGGAGAGCAACACAGGAGACTCAGGACAGGGCGTCTGATGGGGAGAGAGGCAGCATGGGGATGAGGGTGGGAAGGCCCAAGCACCCTCCTCCTCCACCCCCCCAATACTATGGATGGGCCTGGGGTCCTGAGCCCAGCCCGGGGCTCTGGCCACTGTGCCACTGTGGTTTGAGGGAGCCAGCTAGGGGAGATGGAGAGCCCTGGGGCTGGAGGGCAAGTGGCTTCCACTGGCAGGGTGATGGCCTTAGAGGTGGGGCTTAGCCAGCACCCCACCTCTTGCCAGCTGCTCTGAGTCTGGGGTCACATCTGGAGCCGTGTCGGGGGCACAGCTGGCCTCAGCCAGGGTGGTGCTGCTGGGAAATGACTGCTATCTTCAATGTTGGGCAAACAGCTTAACTGGCCCTGGCTGCCCATGGCAGGACATTTAGACTTTCTGCCACATCCCAGCACCTGGTACAAGGTCCAAAATACAACAGGTGAACAAACAAAAGTGGACTTGGGCTGACGGGGCAGCTCCTGCCGCCTGGCTGCTACAGGCAGCAGGACGGCCAGACTAGGGAGGGGCTCCTGTAGGCACCCATCCCTACAGGCATTTGGCACCAGGGAAGGTCCCCTGGATCTCCCATGCACCACCCAGAGCTCTGTACCTGTTGGAACCAACAAGTCCCAAGCTGTTGGCTCAGGGCTCTTCCTGGCTCTGGGGCAGTCCAGGGGACTACACATGTGAGCCCAGGGGTCCTGCCTGGCCTGGAACTGACCAGGGCCCGGAGTGGAGGCAGGGGGAATGGGGACCTTGAGGAGGGAGGCAGAGGCCTCTCAAGGGGCAGTCCCCCGCCTCCTGTGGGCACATCTGGGTCTCCAGGCACAGCCTGCCACACAAGCACACAAGCACACAGGCCTAGGAGTGAGAGGGGTATGTCTATTACCTAAGGCCTGTCAGGACCGGGGTCACAGAAGAAGACACTCCACTGCTTTCTGCTCAGGGGTCTCTGTAGTGAAGCCCCCTCTAAGGGGTCTTAGGACTTTTCCCTAGGGTGGGGGGCAGGGGGGCATGTTTGAGTCAGACTAGGCCCTTCACAGTTCACACTCCAGGGTGTTGGTTTCATCCACCTGCCCCGCTCTGGCCCTGGGAGCTGGGAGGACACCAAGGGCTGCGGACAAACTCCCTGATTTCTTCACCAAGATGGAGCAAAGTGGGTCACTGGCTGCAGGAGCCTGGTTCACAGGCCCCTACCTCAGGCCTCCCCAACTGCAGAACCCCCAGCCCAAAAGCCTCTGCCTGCCCCTGCTGGCTTGAGTTGAATTCACTGTGGATTAGAGAAGGAAAAGCACATCCACGCACACCTTGGAGCGGCTGCCTGAGCCCTGGGCAACTAGAGAAAGTAGACGGGTCACCTTCGGATCTGCAAGGCCCAGGCGGGAGGCCCCAGCCCAGTCAACACAGAGCTGCTCCCCCCAGCCTCCCTCCCCTGCACTCCCAAACCTCTGTCCCAGCCGTGGACTCAGCCCCTCCTGCCATCTACCTTTGGGATAAGTCGGTTTCAGAAGAATCTCCAGGCCTAGCAGGAGTCAGGGCAGGGTTCTCCAGGACAGCAATGGCCAAGGAAGGAGGACATAGAGAAGGAAGGGCTGAGATCCAAGGGGAGGGAGCGGGGAGGTACTTGCTGAGGCCTTTGCCCTCAGACCCACAAGAAGTTGGCTTGGTCCCCCCTCCCCTCTAGCCCCGGCTTTTGTTGATGGAGCTGCCCTCAACCAGAGACCCCAGGCAAAGCTGTGAGATGGCTCCTACTGCCTCCAACCTGCCAGCACCCTGCTACAGGGCTGTCCTGCCACCTGTACCACCCCAGATGACAGGAGAATATGCCAAGACTTCAAGAGAGTCATCAAGTGCCGGGCGTGCCCATTCTGGGCCAAGTGGCAGCCTTGTCCCCTCCCCCCAGCCTCTAGATGACACACGTGGAGATGATGCAGAGGCCACGAGTCTCCTGGCCTTGTTGTGGCGCTGTGCTCAGCACCCCAGCCCCGTCCCCGCGTTACCACATGTTCTGATGTCGCAGGAGTAGGGGTGGGGGCGGGTGGAGGATGCTCCCTCCTCCCCCTTGGTGCCAGCCTCTGGGGTCTTCTTCCTCAAGTGCAAAGAGTGGTCTGAGGGTGGCGGAGCTCTGGTTCCAGGGGAGGGCAGCAGGCTGGGCAGGGCAGTGGGTGCCAGGCAGGGTGGCCAGGGCTCTTAGTAGAGGCCACAGCCCCGCAGGTTTTTGGCGATGATGACGTCCGTCACGGCGTCAAAGACAAACTGGATGTTGTTGGTGTCCGTGGCGCAGGTGACATGGGTGTAGATCTCCTTGTGGGCTGACTTGTTCTTGCTCTCGTACTGGGCCTGAATGTAAGCCACGGCTTCCGTGAAGGCACTGGGGCCTGCAGGGGCAAACGGACAGGGAGCAGGTGAGGTGAGGCCCACGGGGCCGCCTAGTGTGGACAGCCCCAGCCCTGGCCTGCATGTCCACCCGGCCATGGGCCTCTCAGAGACAACCATAAAGGAAAAACCTGATGGTGTGTGGGGCAGTCTGAGGGCTCAGCTATAAATCATTGGTGGGTCAGGAATCCAGTCACTGGGTCCAGTCCAGTGTAAAAATCTTGATAGGAATGAATAAGATATCAATTCTCCCCATGGATCACCTGTATTAAGGGTAAGTGCTGTTTCATGAAACTTCTGTTTTCCTTTCATATGTGCACCTAACTCCTGATGCAAACTTTACATCTTACCATGGGTCATGTGCAAAGAGATTTGAAAGCACTGGTCTCCTACAGGTGGCCCCTGGCTGATGCACGCCTTGGGTGGGCCCTCTCCTACTTGTGAACCTGCAGAGCAGGCTGTGCAGTGGGCCAGGAGGGAGGAAGAGTCTGTGAGCCGCCTCCTGCTTCAGGCGTTCACCCTCGGGGGATTCAGAACTGCCCGGCTGGCTCACTTGCTGCCTTCCTCCGCATGCACCATACTGATCTGGTTCCCAGGTAGGCTCAGGGAGAGGGGAGTCCAGGAGAGAAGCTGCTGGTTGGGGAGGAGCAGAAGAACAGGACCCAGGGTTTGCACTGAAGCCCCACAGCCTCCAGGAATCTGGCCGGGTACAGGCAGGGCTGCCACAGCCTGTGGAGGGAATGGCGGGGCAGGAAGGCGCTAAGCTGGGGTGGGACGCTGTGCAGAAAGCTGGAGTGGCATGGCTGGAGGGGCCCAGACATCTGAGGCACATGCGTGCAGGTCACCAGGCCTGGCCTCAAGGGTCTACCGGACCACAGCTCTTTGTTAAATCTGGGCTGGAGGTGAGGGGAGTGTCCTGGGACTGAAGCTAACTACTCAGGCCCCCTTGGTTAGTGGTCCCCTCCTTCCCTGCCCCAGCCCCAAACTGGCCTTGGTGACTGACCCACCCTGCCTGTTCCACTGCCCCACAGGCCACAAGCCCAGGTCACTAGGGCAGGATCTACAGGCCCCCACTATGGCTAGGGAGAAAGCTGGCTGCAGGTGTGAGGGAGGCCGAGCCCTGCCTACCTCTGGCTGGACACTGGGACCCGGGCTGCGGGGCAGTCGGCCTGATCCTGAGAGGGGAGGTGGGGAAGGGGAGGGGCTGGAGAGAGCTGTGATGCCTACCTGGCCCCAAGCCCACTCTCAGGGAAGCAGAGTTCAGCCTGGGCCTTCCTTGGTGACCACAGGCCCTCCCTGCTGGGACTCTATCTGCCCCTGCTTCACGCTCTCCAAGCCTGAGGGCAGGTCAGGCTGAGGATGGCCCTGTCTACTCCCACTCACCTCTGGCCAGGGCCTGATCATCTCCAGAGAGCTGGTGGGCACTGGGCTGTGACCCTGCAACTCCTTGGGGGCCCTGCTCAGGCTGCCTTCCTGGCTGCCTGCCCACCCCATGGTCAGAGTCAGGTAAACCCATGGCAACACTGACAGAGCTGGCCTCTTGTCCTTGGCAGCTCTGCAGGGCAGCCAGGGCTCTGCTGCTTGCAAAGCTCTGACATTTGAATCTTGCAGCAACCCTGTGTGGGAGGTGTTGTTGGGATGCTTGTGAATTAGTCATACTCCCAACAGCAAGAGCAAACACAGAGTGAGCACGTACTCTGCGCCAGGCACCACGCTAAGCTCTGCGTGTGCATCAGCTCGTTTCATCCTCACCGCAACTCTGTGAGGGAGGCCAGGCAGTCACGGCGACCACCCCCATCTCACAGCCATGGCAAATGAGGCTCAAGAGGTCACGTGATCTGCCCGGGCTGCTGGGGCGTGAACCTTAGGCTGCCTGACTCATGCCCCTGCTTGTCACCCCTCAGCACCTTGGTGTCCCCGCTCACGGACAGCCTCTGTTTACAGACAGCCTGAGCTCACGCAGCCAGCAAGGGGAAGAGCCAGGGCTCCCGCCCTGCTTTCCCTGGTGAAAGCTAGCTGCCCCCAGGCCCCTCACTGGCCACAGTCCGGGGCGTGGTGGGGGCCTATTTTGTGCTGGATTCTGTGTGGTGGAATCCAGGCATCTGAGGAGCACCGCAAGGGTGGGCTGTGGAGAGGGGTGGGCGCCTCAGGGATTCCCGCTGTCCTGGGGAGGGGTCTCTACCTGTGTATTCAGGAAAGCAGATGGTCAGCGGGGACTTCTTGATCTTCTCCTCAAATATGTCCTTCTTGTTAAGAAACAGGATGATGGATGTGTCTGTGAACCATTTGTTGTTGCAGATGCTGTCGAAGAGCTTCAGGGATTCATGCATGCGGTTCTGCAACAGAGTGGAGGGGCGAGTGAGGGGTGGCAGTGTCTAGGGCCCTGACCCACCACGGCCAATGACATAGCGGGACAAGCCAAGGGAAGGTCCACCAGTGCAGCTGAATGCACCACCGGGATGGAGACGGAAGGATCCACAGGACAAACAGGACATGGTCCCTGCTTCATTCCACACGCAGGCAGGGTGGGGCAGAGCAGGATCGGGGGGATGGGGGTAATGCTGCCCCCTTCCAGAGCTGGCCCAGGTGGGGTTTGTGAGGTCACCGGAGAGGCTC
Source organism: Daubentonia madagascariensis (assembly GCA_023783475.1). Lineage (NCBI taxonomy): Eukaryota > Metazoa > Chordata > Mammalia > Primates > Daubentoniidae > Daubentonia > Daubentonia madagascariensis. The sequence continues at coordinate 8,711,594 of JAKFHU010002202.1, forward strand.
CAGTGCATGGAGAAGACATGCACCATGCATGTAGAGGGCAGGGGCCGCAACCACTACCGAACACATCTACGTGGAACCGCGGGTCATGCAGATTTCTCTATTGGGGTGTCATTCAGTTTCAACAGCGAGGTTGGGAGGGTGCGCGCATTCAGTTGGGAAACATTAACCGAGGACTAAGAGATCCTCGAATTAATCCTGAGTTGGAAGCAGATACCAGGGGGACGGCGTCTCGGGGGTGATCTTGCTGTGGCCTTGGTGTGGCTGGGTGGTTTGGTTGGTTGGCTGAGCCATGGCTGGGGCCGGGGAGGCTCTGGGAGAACTGGTTGATGGGGCTGGTTTCTCAGTAGAGGGGCCAGAAGAACCCCAAGATGAAACACAGCAAAACAGATTAAAACAGAGAGGAAGATAACATGAGAGAAAGTGAGAGGAAAAAATTGAAAAATTGGTTCAATCAGTCTCAGGGCCAGGACATTCAGGCCAGTCCATGCAGAGGCCCCTGTGCAGGCTCTCGGGGCCTGAGGCTGTTCTGGGCCTGTGGCCTACGTGGCTGGAGATGAAGGCCAGGGTGGCGAGGATGAGCCTGAGCTGAGTGCAGGCGCAGGGGCGGGCTGGGCAGGCGTCACAGCAAAGTCACCCAGCGGCGCCCTGAGAACCTGCTGCTTTCAACTCTTAGCTGATGGACTCGATTGGAGGGAGGTGCTTCATACCTGCCCGGCTTGGAGGGTCTCTCAGAATCTGCTCATGGTTTTGGCCTTGGTTTTTCAAGATAAGGCCCTGCAGGCGGTGGTGGCGGCAGTGATGGTGAGAAGTTGTGGCAGCCTGAGGCCCGGCTGGGTGGTGCTGAGAGCAGGAACGAGGCCAGGACTGGGCCCTCAGGGTCCCGTGGTGCGGCAGACAGGGTGGCCAGATGGCAGGTGGCAGCCCTAGCTTCAGGAGCTGCCTCCAGACACCCTGGTCTCGGGCAGCCCCAGCTCTCACCCCACGCCAGGGAGGAATGCACAGGGCTGACCAGAAAGGCCAGCTGAGGACCAAAGCCTAGGCCTCCGGGGCCTCACTCTTGCCTCTCTGGGGCAGAGTGCCCGTATCCTACAACCTGACCTCTAGCTGCGGTGTCTGGATGCAGTAGTAGCAGCTGCCATTTACCAAGTGACGACTCCCACATGCAGCCACTTCTAAAGCTCTCAGCCCTGAGGTCCTCACACCGCCCCCGAGGGCTGTCTACCATCATCGCCACTTACAGAGGAGAAGGTGGAGGCCTGGGCAGGGTGGGGTGATGGCCCACGATCACACACAGCTGGCAAGGGCGGCGCTAGACCCTGGACCAGATCCGTCCGATTCCCCAGCCGTCCACCTCGCACGCACACCCGACACACGGCGACCACTTAATCCTACAGCAGTGATATTGTTCGTGCTGCCACCAGGCTGCTGTTAGGTTGCAAGCTGATCCCCGTTCCCTGCAGGGGCTGCTGCTCATCCCTGGCTGCGAAGGCTGCCAGCTTTGGGGAGGGAAGGACCCTAGGAAGAACCCATCCTGACCTCGGCCCCATGTGCTTTGGCTTCCCCCAGGCCCTCCGCTCCAGCCCTTGTGAAGAAGGGTGGGGGAAATGGGGAAGAAGGAGGCAGGTAAGCGAAGGCAGGAGACTGGAGGGCAAGTGCTCTAGGAGGAGGACCCTCCTGGGCAGCCAGGGCTGGCCAGCCTGGAGACGAAGGGCAGACTGGAAGGCTACCCAGCACAAGGCCAGCACCAGGCTCAGCCCCTACACTCACTGGAACCCTTGCCCCTGCTCAGGGTCAGGACTAGGCCTACTCTTTGACCTGATGGCCTGCTGGGGCTACTGAGAATGATGACAGCCGAAACCCAACTCAAGGCATAGCTGGGCCTGCAAGAGGAAGAGCAAGGTGGCATGCCAGCGCCGGGCATGGGTGTGGATCAACAGCCCACCCATCCGCCAAAAGCCCCACCACTCTGCAGAAGCCCCTCATGGCGGCGGTTCCTCCTCCCCATAGCAGTGCGCCCTACAGCCCACACCCCAGAGCTCACCCCGTCCTCACAGCAGCCCTGATGGTCCAGGGCAGGACTGATGAGGAAACTGAGACCCAGAGAGAAGACAGGCCTTGCTCAAGGCCCAGCAGTACGACAAGCACACCTCAAACCCTCGGCGCTGACACTGAGAGGCTCGGGGCAAAGGTCTGTGTGTTCCAGATGGAAGGTGATGACAGACACCAGGGTGTGACCCCATGGCCCACAAGCCCTATTCCCAGGAGTGTTGGGGCTTGTCTCCGGTGACCCTGTGGGCCATGCTCAGGGCCTGGCTTCCCCTGCAGCCTCTGAGGACAGGGTCACAGCCTGGCAGGCTGCAGCCCAGATAGGGACTGCTCAGGGGACCCATCAACCACCATACAACCCCCAGCTCGGCGCTGCTGTGCCAGAAACGGTTCCAAAGTGCTGCACGTGGATCATCTCATTCCACTGCCAATAACCCCCACAAGGCAGGTACTATTATTATCTCCTTTTCACGGAAAATAGTAACCGAGGCAGAAAGGGTGCCGCCTAAATTTGGCAGCAAACCAGTGAGTAGCAGAGCCAGGACTAGGCCCAGAGGAAGGCTGCACCTCTCGCAGTTGAGTGTCCCCCTCTGAAGCCAGTCTGGCAGTTCTCAATGGCTAAAGTTAGAAGCCCCAGGCTTCAGGCTGAATGCAATGCATAGACAGAAGGCGGGAGCCTGATCTGGTGTCCTGCAAAGAAGGAACTCAGAGCCACGACTGTCACTCACCAGCATGCTTCACCCCCACTGCCCTTCTGGCCCTCCAGTCCCACACGCGGCTCCTGCAGCATCTGAGGCTAATGCTCCAGGGCGGGCTGTCAAGCCTAAGGCTGCTATTTCTGTTGCACGTACATTCTTGGTTGGTTGCACCCTGGTTTTTTGAGGATTTGCTTAATTTTTGCTCTGGCCTCACAGCCTCTGTGACTTTGCTGAGTTTACTGAAGATGTACTTACTGCCCAAGACCCAAATTCTGCATAGCTGTTTGTGATCAGTTTGCATACAGGCTCTGAGCCGGGAGGCCACGGCCTCCTTTGCTGCGCTGGCATCACGAGGTGTTTGCCTCAGCAATGCACAGTCAGAGGAGCGAGCCAGCGTGGCCTGCCATAGTGGAATTCCCAGGCGCTGCAGCTGGTTGGACCCCAGAGCTGCCATGGGCAACCGAGGCACGGGTGCTGGCTGGCCTGTTCTTTGGCCAACCCCTCTGCACTGCCCCCTGTCCAGGGGGCCCAGGGCCACTCACCGTGGTTTCGTCTTCGTGGAGCACCTGGTCATAGCCGCTGAGCGCGACACAGAAAATGATGGCCGTGACGTCCTCGAAGCAGTGGATCCACTTCTTGCGTTCAGATCGCTGGCCCCCGACGTCGAACAGCCTGGCGGGGGGACAGGGAAGCTGGTGGGCGCGGGGTCCAGGCGGGTTGGGGGGATGCCTGGTGGTCAGGCTGTGCGTGTGCCCTGTGGGGCAGGAGGATGGAGGTGCACGGTGCTTGGAGCCTTGCGAGGAGGCCTCGCCCCAGGTGCTGACAGATGGACAGCTGGGCCACTGCCATCCCCAGGGTGGGGGCAGCCATCACTGTCCCGGGAGTCTGACCCAGGACCTTGCTGTGCTCACATGTAGTGACTCAAAAGAGCTGCCCTCGCAGCTGAAGTGTTTTATCAAGAGGGTGCACCTGAGCTGGCCCCCAAGCAACGCCTCTGAGAGGTTCTCCTCTCATGGCACACTCACATTCTGTTTCTTTCTGGGTACGTTCTCTGGGCAAACTCCAAGCCAGCCTGGGAGGGAGGCTACAGGAACAGTCACCTGTTATGTGGGTGGTCGAAATGAGCCACCAAGGGGCTGAGGACATGCCCAAGCTCCTGGGAAGAGCCTAGCCGTGGCAGAGCTGGGATGTGATCCAGGTCTGGCCGCAGACAAATCTCTACATCACCAGGTGAGAGGTGTTCTCACCCCGGCCCTATCTGCCCCTCCCCGTATCGGAGCCTGGCCTTTCCTCCCTTCATACTCCATCCACCAGGGGGCACGAGGGCTGTGGGCGAGACTGTGGGAAGGTGGGACTTACGTCCCGGAAGTAAGAGGTCAGCCTCCCACCCCAATCCCCTGAGCGGGGAGCCCTGCAGCCTCCTAGACCCGGGAAACCTGTTGGCAGGCACCCGCCGGGGGGCTGGGCCCTGACCCTGTGTGGACGGGACCCCTGTCCCTCCAGACAGAAGAGAACAACGGCAGGCAGAGATCAGAGTGGGCTTGGAGCAAAGAAATGGTTCTGGTTCTTGTCCTATCACTGCCTCCTGTGGATCCTGTCACCCCATCTGAATTGCAGGGGTGGTGGCCCACGGCCTCTGGGCCACTCCAGAACGCCTATTCTCTGCTTTGCCTGCTGGGCAGGGCCGAGCTGAGGCCCCCATCCTGTACTCCTGACACATGAGCAGGAGAGACTGAGGAGCCTGGGAAGGCAAGGGAGGACTCGAAGTTCTTGGGCCCAGTGTGGCTCCCAGAGCCCTGCAGAGAAGCTGCCTGCTGGGCCTGGGAACCTGGATACAGAGCCTCAGCCCCCTTAGTCTGTACAGGAGTGGACAGGGGCTGGGGGGCATGGGAGGCAAGGAGTATTAGAATCCAGCCCCCCGGGCAGGGGAGGGGGCTGGGAAACAGGGCCTCACTCTGTCCACTAGCCTGAGGTCCCTGCCCTCCCCCTCCCTCCTGGCCTTTCTTCCTGCTCCACCTGACACCCAGAAGCCACATCTGGAAGGCAGGGCAGGAGCTCCCAGGCTTCAGAGCATGGAGGTTGCTTCAGGTGGGGACACAGCCCTCCAGCAGGGCCCGAGAAACCGGCCTCACACCTCAGGCCCTGTTCTGAGGCACTCCCAGCCCCTGGGTTCCAGCTGTGTTCTGTGCCTGGGGAAAGCCCCGCTTCTCTCAGGCCTCAGCTTCCCCATGTGCACCAGAAGACAGTGGGTCAGCTGCTCTCTCAGCCCTTCCTGCTCTGAGATTCCATGGGTCCTTGGGGTCTTGCAGATATTGCCTGGGCTTACCCAGCCCCACTCCTTACCCCTCCCCACAGCTGGCCTTGGAGGGGCAGCTTGGGTGATCCTTCTCCTCCGCCTCCTCAGAAGGCACCTCAGGGATAAGCTGCCCCTCCTTTGTCCATCCAATTCTCCTGTTCCTTACAGCCCCACACCAGGACCCTTCTCCCAGGAAACCTCCCTGCTTACCCCAGTCCCTGAACTTGGCAGAAATACACAGAGACGGTTCCTTTGCTATCTAACTGCCTGCCCCAACGCCAGGGTCTTGGTGCCCCCCCGGGCCTCACCTGAAGTGGAGGTTCTTGAATGTGAAGTGGGTTTCTACGATGCCAGTGGTTTTGACCCTGGTTCGGAGGATATCCTGCTCGGTGGGCTGGTAGTCGGCGGCCCCAATCCGATCCAGGCTGTCCAGGTAGCTGGGGATGGCAACACACAAGGGTCCATGGACCAAGCACCCAGGCATTGCTCACGGCTTGCTGGGCTACCCCCCTGCAGAGTCCCATCTCGGCCAGGGTCCCTCTGGCTGACTATGGAAATGACCGTGGCTGTCTAGGGCCAGTTGGGGGTGGGGTCGACTGAGGAAGAGGAGCTTATGGTCCTGGACTCACATCCTCAGAGAGCCTCTAACTCAGACCGAAAGGGGCTATGTTTGCAGCTCCAAGTATACTCAGACAAGAACAAATTTTTAAATGAGACAACCATATTTACAATACTGTTTTGTATTTCTTCATTTTAAAAATAATAATGGCCAAAAGGTAGGTTCTATTCTTTACACGCATAATAGTGTTTCATCCTTAACCTCCCTGAGTTAAATGTACTATTTTATAGATTAGAAAACTGGGGCTCAGAGAAGGTAGGCACCTTGCCCAAGGGCACACAGCTTAACCTGGACACCTGGCTCCAGTGTCCACACTTTTAGTACTCTTTCGTGCTTTGAGAGGCCCCCAAGCATCTGCCCACATTTTCCATATTCCATACTTCCTTCTTGTTTACAAAGGGGTGTAGTCCATCTTCCCATTTGCTGCTCTTGGAGGGGAGGCTCAGGGGCTACACAGCCACACAGTGGCCAGGCCTCCCCAGGACCCAGGTCTTTGGAATCAGGGCTCTCTCCCCTTGCCACCACTTGCTCTTGGGTCAGACTGGGCCTTTGCACTTCACCGGCCCAGGTCATGGGCCAAGCACTCAGAAGATGCTTTCTGCAAGGCCTATGGGTCTCTTTATGGGTTAGGTTTGAACCTAAAGCCAATGTGGGATGTGGGAAACCAGGAAGGGGGGAGCTGGGCCAGGCCTGGAGGAAGAGTCAGTGATCCACGGGGCCAGCCAGGCCACCCATCTCTGGTGCCAGGGTAAACCATACACAGCCCACAGGGGAGGAGCCCTGAGTGTTTGAGCCATGGGACGATGTAGGGTCCCAGGTTGCATTTGCTACAGGACCTGGCCGGAATGCATTCACCATGGCATGAGAGATGGGCCTGCTGACCAGCTTGTGGACATACACAGGGCTGGGAAGGGTGGACACTTTTGCCAAGGGTGTTTACTGATAAGCCAATAACCCAGGCCTGCCTCTAATCCTTGTGAGAATGTCCCCTAAGAAAAAAGAGAAGGGTCGATTCTAAGGCTCAAGGGGGTAAGCTTGAAGTCACACTGCTAGAAATGGACTTTGCTGGGATTCCAGGCCCCCTCTCTTGAGCCTGACTGTGTCCTCTGTGGAAAGGTGCGGTGCGGGTGGTAGGGTGAGGGAGCCAAGGCTGCAGGGCGGCCTCTATGCTCCAGCCATCACATGGCCTCCTTTTTGGGCCACTGGGTCTGGGCAGACTCCCATGGCCTCTGTTCACAAGCTGTGCTGGATGCCCTCTGCTGTCATCTCCTGCTGGACACCAGGCCTGGGCACCTCTGGTCTTGCCCCTCCTGTGCTAGCTGGGGCAAACTTCCTTTAGACGAACAACCAGGCCCTCTGGTCTCTCTCTGTGCTGGCTGAGCCCCATGCAAGGAGATGGCCATGGGAGGGTGGGTGAGGTGTGGGGAGAGCTGTTTAAAGTACTCCAGATAGCAAAGTTGAGTGTGCACCTACTATCCATCCTACTTACCCACTGCTCAGGGTGCTGGGCAAGGGGCGATGAACAAGACCGACACAGTCCCCACCTTCCCAGGGCCCGCGTCCCACCATGTGTGTGAGACAATAAACAGATGGGTAAGATACGTGACATGTCGGCAGGTAGTGTCAGAGGAGAGAATCGGGTGATTGGTGATGGGGACCCACTGCGGGCGGCTATTGGATCAAGGGTGATTGGGGAAGGCATCTGGGATCGTGGAGAACAAGGGGAGTAAGCCTTGAGTGGCCCAGCAGAGAAACCAGCAGGCGTGGAAGCCCATCCTGGAGTGGGCAAGGCTGGGGTGGGTGGTGGAGGGGAGAGAGGCAGGCGTCGGAGTGGGGCACGGCACGTGGGCCCTGGAAGTCACTGTCGGGACTTAGGCTTTCCCACTAGTGAGACGGGAACCCTGGAAGATTCTGGCCAGAAGTGTTGATACACAGCTCTGCAGCCATAGTGACAGCCAACCACGTGGTGGGCAGGTGCAAGGGGCAAGAAGGGGTCAGGATGCTGGCTGTAATGCGCAAAGGGAGCCACCTTGTTGGGGTTTGGGTGTGGGGTATGAGAGGAAGAGCTGTTAAGATGCCCCACTGGGTAGAATGAGATGCACTTGGCAGGAGGGCAGAGTACAGCAGAGAGGGACCCAGGAGTCCCACTGGCACGTATTGACTTAAGGCAGAAGAAATCAGGAGGGAAGGTTGAGCTGGCAATAGGAGTTTGAGAGTTGTCCATGTGTAGGAAGAATTTAAAATGACCACCCTGGGTAGGATCACCCAGGCACCGGGCCTTGACAGGAAGAGGTTCGTGCATGGAGCCCAGGAACGCCAGGGGGCTGGGCAGGAGGCAGTGAGGGCATCTGAGAAGGTGGCCAGAGAGGAGGCAGCGGCTGGGAGCTGAGCGAAAGGGGCTGTGAGGAGGGGTCACAGATGCCAAGCAGGAGGCGGTGGAGCGGAACAGCCACTGTTAACCAGAGGATCAAAAGCCCGAAGGGAGTGGCTTCAAGAAAGAAGGCCACAGGAGAGGAAGGCTGACAGCCAGCAGGGACAGTTCACTGGGCCACTGGGTTCGGGAAAAGCCAAAGCTAACCAAGCCACGGGACTCTCTTTCACAGCCCCCGGCGGGATGAGCTTCTGGGAGCTGTCTCAGAGTGACCGTCCAGAGGGGAGAGGTAGCCAAGTTCACAGAGACTGCCCGCTCAGGAGCCTGGCCACACGGACCTCTGCCCTCTACCCCTGTTCCTCCCCTGGGAAGGGCTGGGAGCCTGGGGACTTGGGGCTTGAGGGAATCACTCAAAGTGATACCCTATTGGCCTGCCTCTCCCTTCTGTCACAACAAATCTACTTTTATCTGTTTTACATACTGGGCCCATGATTTTGTCACAGGACGAGCTCTAACTGCTAAAACACCATGACCACCACAATTCTGGACCAGAAAACACGTAAGGTCCTCCTGCCCCAACCGTCTACTCGTCCCCTGTCTTTCCTGCCGTGGAGCCTTCTCCCAGAGGTGGGACACAGAAGGCCTAACCTAACCCCGGATAACAGGAGGGAACAGCAATATTATAAACCCTGGAAGTGGAAAATTTGAAAGGAGGCAGAGACGACAGAGAGAGATAGAGAGAGAGAGGAGAGAGAGAGAGAGAGAGAGAGAAGGAAGGTGAATTTCCTCAGCTCACTTGGGGGGCAGTTGACAAATACTGACTCAAGTTTCTTATTTAAAGTTATTATTTCTTATTTAAAGGTAACCACCGGAAGAACTAAAAATAATCCTGTAACTAGCAAAAAACTGGGGGTGGAGGTGGAGGGAGCTGGAAGGTGGGAAGGTAAGCTGAGTCCCCAGATTTCACAGTGGGGGTCAGTAAATACCATCCTAAGTTAGAAGATCAAGTTTTTCTGGATGTCACTGGGACAAGTTAACGGAAATGGGTAAAAGTGGGAGGGGCGGGCCTGGGGGTGGAAGAGAGGATTGCTTTTCCTGTTACACTCCTCTGTGTTGTTTAACATTATTTCTCCAATGGACTCGTGGTATAATTAGTGAACTGGGTAAAAATTTAAGTGAAGGATTTGATGAGCTGCCAGAAGACAGACCTGGGTGGGGGTGGGCAGGGAGAGAAGGGAGGAGGGCCTCTCTGGCCTGCAGGTTCTTTTGCTGGCGCAGGCTCTGGGTCTGTGATCTCAGCATGCACAGGGAGCTGTGGACCTGAGCCTCTGGGTCACAGCCCTGCCCACCAAGGAGCCCGTGGGGGTTGTCAGGCCTGGGGCCTAGGTAGCCATCACCCGGGACTTGCAGAATTTAGGTCTGTGCCCTGGGGACAATCTAGGTGTTCAGAAATGGCCTTACTCAGGTCCCTAGTTTGTTAGCCACCATCACGGCCAAAGGAAACATCCATTAGTGAGTGCTGTGTGTTGGCCCTAGCCTCTGTTAAGATTAGGGTTTCTTAACTTGGCACTATTGATGTTTTGGGCCAGATAATCCTTTGTTTCAGAGACTGTCCTGTGCACTGTAGGATGTTTAGCAGCATCTCTGGCCTCTACCCACTAGATGCCAGGAGCACTGCCTTCCTTGTGACAATCAAAAATGTCTCCAGGGCTTCTCAGACTTGGGGCAAAATGGCCCCAGCGGAGAAGCCCTGGTAAGGATGGCTGAATCAGATCAGGTCAGAGCCCTGCATCCTCAGCTAGCAGGATGAAGCCCAGGGCCTTCTTGCTGGAAGCTCCCACTGAATGTGTGGGTGTCACACATTCGTGTGACATTCGCACACAAAAGTGGGGTGCGTTTCCTGAGAGTCAAGGCGCAATCCCAGTATCTCCATGACAGAAGACACGACCCTGACCAATACCAACCGTCCCAGGGCTCTGGAGTCTCCGGTCTACGGGCCAAAGGCACGTAACCAGGGAGGATGTCCTTAGAGATGCCGGGAGTGACAAAGCTGCAGAGGGCAGGCCTCTGGACCCTGCCACTGGTGGCACTTTCTCTGCCTTTCTCCTTCCTGCCCCTTCTAACCAGCTCTGGCTTCTCCCACTTCCTTCTTCCCCAACCTCTCCTCTCTTCCCTTCCTTCCCTTACTCCCCCTTATTTAGTTATAACACAGTATTAAAGTATATGCTTGATTACTTAACATATTTATTGAATGCAGTTACATATTCCTTATTCTTAATTTTAAATATAGAGAATGGAAATTTTATTATTTTCTCTAAAATAAAATGGCACCATTTAAGTTATTTTCTGCCTATATGGCTCTTGGTTTATATTTATGGGGTCATGGGTTTTTTGAGCCATGAAAAAAAAAAGGCTGCTACACCGAAAGCCTTCATTTTGGAGTGCCATGCACTCTTCAGGACAAGCGGGGGACAGGGTCCTGCCCTCGGGGAATTTCTGCTCTTTGGTTGTCTCTTGTGCCCTCTGCCTTCCCTGGCCTCTTTCTCCTCTGCTCATCCCTCCTTGACACCCACCACCTGCAGCACAGTATCTCCCAACAGGTGTGGCCTGAGCCACCAAGCCCTCCTTGCCCCACCAGTGCCTGTGCCCTTCCGGCGCCATGTCACTACCCTGCTCCAGGCTTCCCTCCCCCTGGGATACTCACTATTTGGCAGAATCGTTGAGCTGATACTCCCGAGACCGGTTGAAGCACTCTTGGATTCCTGAGTCACCCCAGAGCCGCATCATGGCGGAAAGCAGCTCTGCAGAGAAGGGCTCGGTGTCTTCCATCCGGCTCACCACATCACACACCATCTTGGCGTCAGCCTGTGAGGAGAGATGGGTGGGCTGTGAGGCTTCAGTGGGACAGAAGACCCTTGGCCCGCTAAGGGCTTGACCTCTGGCTGAGACTGTGATGAGGGCACTGCCAGGGCAGCAGGACAACAGCTGCACCCATGGCCTGCTCGGGAGAAGGGGCCACTATCTTGAGCACCCCTGTGCCTTGGGACATGTGCACAGCTGGGCTTCCTAGGGCCTCTGGGGCCTTCTATCACATGGGAGTCCTAGAGCAGGAGTTTCAAGCCATGGCCCATGGAGCCCTGGACTATCCTGTGGGCAGGAAGGGAGAGTGGGCCAGGCTCTGTTCTCCACTTTCCAACTCAACCAGCAGCTCTGCTTTCATCTATTTTGAAAACGGGGTTTTGTACAGTATTTTGTTTGGGAAAAAAAATTTTAATAATCAGTGTTCTTGGCTAGAGTTGTAATTTTCTGTACTTCTTACCCAAGGTGGAGCATGGTCACTGGAACTGGGCTGTATCAGGGAGCGGCCGTTTTGGCTGAGAATCCCAGTTAGCTGAGGTACAGTGGAGCTGTACCTTAGGGGTGGGCAGCTGAGGGGCTGGTTGTCAAGTTAGTGCAGATGGTGAAAATTCCTTGTGCCAACATTAAATCTCAACAATGAGGCTCTTGGATCTCCCATAGCTAAAACTTAATTTTATTGATTTTTATTTATTTGTTTATGGCCCGTGGCCTACCTTTCTTTGGGTGTGGGTGAAACCCAGGTCAGGTCAAACAAGGGAAGGGTAAAGGGAAAACAATGACATTGGACGCTCTCTCCTTCTCTACCTCCTTCCCCTCCTCGTCTGAGTGGGTGTAGCTGAATGTGCTCAAGGCACACATGTGTAGGCTGAGACTCAGTTGGAACCACAGAAAAAGTACTGCATAATTAACAGATTTCTCCCCCTCCCCTATCTTGGATACAAAACAGGGGTCCCCCGTTTTCAAAGACTACAATCAAATACACATAACATCACAACCAGGACTGTGGTGGTCTTTGAAGACTCAGAAAGTTCTTGGAGAAATCCCAGGACTGCATCACCACCACCTTGCCCTCACAAGTGGCACTTTACAGTTTACAAAGGACTCTCATACACACACACACACACACACACACACACACACACACTGCCTCCTCAGAGCTCCACAACCACCTCATGGGGACCTGAGGGAGATGTGCCCGTGGGTGTGACTCTTCACCCCTCCTCATACATAACCCCTTGCCCTGCATTCACCTTTATAATGCAAAAAAATGTATAAAATTAACATACGATATATTTTTAAAATAAAATTAATTTTGACCAAAAAAGGTACAGTTGGCCTTTGAACAATACAGGTTTAAATTGTGCAGGTCTACTTATACACACATTTTTTTCAGTAAATACAGTTGGCCCTTCACATCTGTGGGTTCTGCATGCGCAACCAAAGGTAGATGGAAAATATGGTATTCTCGGGACTTGAAAACCACTGATACAGAGGGCCAGCTTTTCATATACTCCCTGTGGGACTTGAGTATGCTTGGATTTTGGTACCAGCACCCCCCACCCCCCACCACCACAGGCAGAACATATTTCCTGTCTCCTTGGCTTTGAGTATGGCCACAGGACCTGCTGTGGCCCACAGCGTGCTGGTTCCTCAAGAGGCCTGTCTGTCCCTGCCAATATCCCAGGAGGCCCTGAGAACACCTCTCCTGGGTGACCACTGCCCACCCTGGGTGCTGTGCCTCAGTGCGTGCTCCAGCTGCTTGGCACGCAGGGTGTCCTAGCAACAGGGTGAGGGGTGTACTGGACCCTCGTGCCCAGAAGCTCACAGTCCTGCAGACACCTGTGGTCTTTCCCTGGGATTTTCCAAGTGGGACCAGCTTAAGAGGCTGTGTCCGCAAAGTCATTGGTATCACCAAGACCTGTGTCCCCCAACCCATGAAGAAGCCTCTCGGAATAAAGCTACCAGAAAGAAGCAGGGAACTGTCCAGGTGTTTGAGTCCCTGAGGCTGGGTCCCCTCACTCTCTCTGAGGTTGGTTTCTGTCACTCGCACACACCAAGGCCCCGACTAACACCGGGTCCCAGATGAGATGTGCAGCTGGAAGAGGCAGATGTACGGAGCTGGAGAGGGCACAGGGCCAGAGTGGGCCCTACCTCCAGCTGCCCTCCCCCTGGTTTCAGCCCGTACAAGTCCTGGAGCCCATAGTGACACTGAGATCTTCCTGGGGGCTGTGAGTGGAATGCACCAGGCCTACCATCTCCCTGACCTCATGGGATCTCCAGAATCAGAGTATTTTATTCATGGGTACAATTACTATTACTAGACATTACTCTGCTGCAAGCCCTTTCAACCCCCAACCCTCCAATTATGCCAGAGGAGAGACAAACGACCCAGCCCAGGCATGTGGCTCATGAAGTGAGTGGGAGGTACTGAAAATTTGCAGGTGTCCTTTGGGGTGGGAGAGACACAAAGGAAATGAGGTTAGTACCTAGAAGGTTTGTGGCCAACTAAATCTTCTGTACAAAAGGTATGTGGGGCCAAAGCCTTTACTGGAGACTTTTCCAGTAAAAAGAATTGAGCTGTCTGGCTAAGTAGCTATTTACATGTCAGAGCCTGTCCACTGCACAAAGTTGATGGGAAAGGTCTAGCAGCTGTGCCCCCTACCCACTGCCTGCCCTGGGAAGGAGGCTACAACTGGCGTGGAGGATGGAAGGCTAAGCCTACCTGCTAACCCCAATCCAACTCCCCAGGGGCAGTGTCCCAAACACCCTCATCTGACATGGGGGCTGCCCACCAAGGGAGCCTGGCCTCTGGGGTTCAGGGCTGGGCTTGGTGCACCACCGGCAGCAGTGACCTGGAAAGCTGGGCCTGGGGCCTGGGCTTCTGGTGCCCCAGGCAGGCAGTGATGACTCAGGGAGGCGGGTGGGTGGGCAGGGGTGGCACTTCCACCTGAGGCTAAAAACAGCATGAGGCCTGTGAGTCAGGGGCCTACAGGTGATCCTGCCTGGCTGACCTTGGGGAGTGTCAGTGTGTTTTCCCATCTGAGTAACGTGGGTGTGGACCTGGCCAGATTTTTCCAAACTTCTTCCTTTGGGCCCCACCTTCATGGTTTCTGCCAGATCTGTGGAGCAACCGAGTCAGAACAAGTCAGGACCTGAGGGGCGACAGGCAGGGCTGGAAAGACTTCCCCCAATCTGAGCATGGGTCCCCACAAACCCACTTTGTCTTCCTATCTTTGTTCTTCAATGATTGACCTGGAATTTTATGAATCCCATCCCAGGGGGATGTATCCCACAATTTGGAGAACGCCGGACTAGATGATTTCCTGGGACTCTCCAGTAGACAGCCCAGGGGTCTGGGGCCTTTCCCCCAGCTTTTCATCCTTGGGGTGTTGGGAGTGGGGATGGGGTCCTGAGCTGACAGCACCCCCACCCCCATCCTTCCTACTTTCTCCTGACTTCCCCACTGGCCCAACTTCTCAAAGCCAAAGACCAGGAGTCCTGCCTGATTTCGCCACTTCCCTCCCATGCCCAGCGTCCTGTCGCTTCTCCTCATCTCCTCTCTCACCCCGAGTCCAAGCCACCGCCGTCTATCTCCAAGCTGTCCACAGTCCCCTCTCAAGGGCTCCCTGCCTTGGTCTTGCTTCTCTCCATCCTGTTCCCTACACAGCAGGAGACTGTTAGTTTTCTCTTAACATCAATTCTCCCCTTCTCCTTTAGAAAAAGAACCCCCAAATTTTTAGCTGGGCACACTGACATCAACAAAAAGACTGCATTTCTTAATTTTGCTTGCAGTTAGGTATGACCACGTGACAAATTCTGCACAATAAGAGGTAAGCTGAAGTGCTGTGAGTTCTTTGGAAAAGTCATTTTAATGGGAAAGGGTACCCTTTTTCTCTCATTCCCTCCTTCCTAATGCCTAGAACTTGGATGTGATGGCTGGAGCTCTGACAGCCAAGTTGACTCATGAAGGCAAGGTCCACACCCTAGGGACAGTGGAACAGTGATCTAAAAACAGGCCAGGTCCTTGACAAGACAAGACTCCATGCTATCCAGAGTCATACTAACACTATTTTAAGTGCTTTTTTTTTTTTTTTTACACTTAAAATAAATTTCTATCTTATTTGAGCCACTATTTTCAAGGTCTCTGGTATAAATCAACCTTTTCTACTGTGCTACAGTAAACAGCCCTGGACTTGCATCTCAGACAAGGCTGGGCAACCTGAGGCCAGAGCTGAGGACTCACTGGTGCCCAGCCCAGCTCCCTGAGCAAAGTAGAGGGAAATGGGTAAAAAGGAAGGGCCGGGCTTGGAGGGGAAGGAGGGGCTTTGCCAATATGCCCTTCCCTGACCCAGTCTGAGTGGTTTGGGTGGGGCTGACTCTGTCTCCAATTCTAGGGGTGGACATGTGCTCTAGGCCTAGCCAATCCATCTTGCTGACCTGTGAACAGTTTGGGGTGGATAAAGAATACATATTTGTCAAATTAGACCAACAACTGGTCCCCTGCCCCAATCAGCCCCAGGACATTTGTAGGAACTATTGGGAAAGAGAGACTTTCAAAGAGAGGGTCCACCTGAGTGTGAAGCCATCACAGAGGAAAGCAGAGCTGAGAGAGGGAGACACCTGAGTCATGGTAACACGTCAACACCTGGATCCAGCTATGCCTGCAGCCACACATACCTCTGGGCTTTCTAGTTACTTGAGTCAATCGATTCCTTGATTTTTAAAATCCAGTTGAGGATATGTCGTTGGTTTGTTTGGTTTATTTTTGCACTTGTACCCCAAGTCCTATTATACCCCCTGGTCTGCCAAAGCTAACATGGGGTCTATCTCCTCCAGGAATACCCCTCCCATTACTGCACCCTGAGTGGCTCTGCTGGCATCTGAATCCACTACTCTCTGACTACAGGACCATGACCTGGGCATAGTGCCCATATGCTGTGCTGTGTTTCCTGTGTGAGTGGCTCCTCTCTCTCCCACAGGACTGGCATGGCACTAGCTGTGTTGTGGGCATTGGCCACGTGCTGGACACTAGAGGCAGTTTGGTGGGATTCAGTAGACAGTCCTGTAAGGAGTTCATGGACATGCGTGTCTGCCCAAGGAGTGAAGGAGTGGGCCCCCCTTTTGACCACTGCCCCCAGTGTTTGAGGCCCAGCTGCAGAGGAAGGGAGGGGTGCTCTCTTGTGTGTGAAAGAGAACGTGACTGTATTTGCTCAGATGAGCAGGCCTGGGTGGGGTGGGTTTGGCACTCACTAAGTGCCTGGCATGCCCCTGCCCCATCATCCTCTGCCTGCTGGGATCACCCGTGCTTTAATGCCTGGTTCTCCTGCTACCCCATGCCCTCCGAGGAGCCTCCTTCACCAGCCTCCTTTGGTCACTCCCTCCTTGGCCTTCCTAGTCCTGCACCATGCAGCCTTCTGGGGGCTTCAGACCACAGACTTGGGAGCCACCCAGACCTGGGCTTCAGTCTGGGCTCCCAGCTCGAGCAAGGGCCTTAACCTCTCTGAGGCTCGATGTCCTCACATGTGAAATGGAGGTGGCAGCAGCAGTATTTTCTTTGCAGGGCTTCCGTGTGAGCAAACAGCACTTAGCACAGGGACGGCGCCGAGGGGTGGCTGTACCAGTGCCCACCCAGTGGATGAGTATACACTGCCCCACCTCTAGGGCTGTCCAGGGGCCATAGAGAAGAAAAGACCAACCTGACTGCCTTTACGATGATCGATGATCGGGGCATGGGAGGAGGATGGGACTCTTCTCTGGGGCATGGCTGGGACTATGCATTTCTGAATGTCAACAGCAGGTGCAATGCCATTCTTATGGGTTTAGGATCAGGAGGGTGGGAGAGGCTGTGACTTCTCAAGGCCACCTGCAGGGTTCTTTTTACCACATCAATGATTTAAAAACAGCATTAACATTTTTTTTTTCACTGTAGCCAGTGTAACCTTTCTGGTTAAATGATATCTTACTCATAATGTTGACACAGAAATAGCTGAGCCTGCTTGAGGTGGCAGTAAGGCACTGTGGAGGGCCCTGGGACTCTGGAGAACCGTCTCTGTAAACCTCTGCACTGCATCCACGAGCAGCTGGAGACAGGGCCCAGGCTGCTGCCCACAACTGGGCTGCCTTGGGCTGTCGCTGGTGAGCAGGGTGCCCTGGGCGGGGGTGGGAGCAGTGAAGCCCTGGAACTGGCAGTACACAGGGGGTCCCTTGCCATGGTACACAGGCTGGGAGCATTCTGCCTTGAAAACATGCTGCTGGGGACTGGGCATTATCGTGCTTGGGAAACAGCACCAATACCTGGGTGATGATCAGAGGGACAGCCCATTGGTGCCCAGCAGTGAGGGGTGCCGCTTCCTGAAAGCTGTCCCCAGTCAGCCAGCGGGTCCCTGAAGCTATGAGGAGAGGCACAAGCTCCCAGGGCCCAGTCAGGGCCTTGCCCACCCACCTCCCACCTGCTGGGCCACAGACAGCCCCCCTGTACCTTCTCCTGCCCTGGCACCTCCTTCCTACCTGCTCAGAGATGTAGCTGATGCCTGTCTGTCCTGTGCTACACCCCAGGGGTTGGGGGTGGGGTGGTAACCTAGAGAACCTGAGCAATTGGGAAAGAAAACCACGTTTTCCACTCACACGCCAGATACTGCAGGGACTTGGAAGTGCCCAGGTATATTCACCGTCTGAAATAAGGACAGCAATCTACACTTTTAACATGTGGGTCTTCAAAACCCTTCCCTTCTCTTCAGGGCAATATGGGCTTTTCAATAAACATTAGTGGCAAAGGGGCTTGGAACTGAAGTATAATAAGAAGCCTCTTCCCTCTTGAGGGGTGAAATGCAAAGGATGTGGTGGGGAAGTGAACATGGATTTTTAGTTGAGTGACCCAGATTCAAATCCTAGCTCTGCACCTTTTTAGCTGTGTGACCTCAAACAGAACACTTAACCTCTCTGAGCCTCTGTTCTCTCATTAGTTCCCTCCACACAGGGCTGTCTGAGCAGATGAAATGGGCTGAGGATGTGACACAGCTCTGCCACATGAAAGAGCCCTGCAAATGTTAGTTATTATAAGCAAAGATGAAGTGCCTCAGACACAAACAACAAGCTGACAAAATAAGCCTGCTTTGTACAAGACTTTCCAGGCAAGCATGATAATCTTGATAACAATAATCATAGTAATTATAATAATAACCCCTTCCACTTGAGGAGCTGCTTTGGATTGTTCAAAATTTTCCTCCATCTCTAATCTTTTAGGTCAAGTGAAGTGTGAGTGTGCACACACACACACACACCCAGTCCTCCCTCCAGTTGCAGGGAGAAGCCTCCATCTGGCCCCACCCGGCCCCATGTGCTGTAGTTGTCCCTGCACCCACCAGGGGGCAGGAACGCACAGGCCAACGGGAGAGGCAGCAGGAGCCGGAGCTGCTGAGCCAGACACCAGGCAGGCAGGGCCAGGCCCAGTGGCCATCGCTGCCTTCCCTGGGCTGCTGACCTGCTCCTACTCCAATTCCAGCAGGTGGAGAATGGTGCTGCGGGCGGCGTTCTGGGCACTTAGTAACTGCCAGACCCATCCCACCCAGGCCTGCACATGCATCCGAGGAAACACAGCCCTGTTCTCTCTCACACAGGAGAGCACCCCTCCCTTTCTCTCTGCAGCGGGGCCTCAGAACAGTGGGGGCTCTCCCTCCCACCCAGGCAGGGGTCTGTTTTCCCAGCCCTGCGCTGGTAGATTGCTCCCTAACTGACTCTCACAGAAGCGCTACCAACCCACCACTCCAACGGCATGTTAGACATCTGTGACGCGTCTTTGGGAATGGCAATAATTGGAGCTCTGCAGGCATTTGGTGTCTGGGGGTGAGGCATGCTTGGGCTTAGGAGTCCAAACCAGGCCCATGCCTGCAGCATGCTGTCAGTTCATGGGGTCTCTCAAGGGAGTTGGGGGCCTCGTGGGTCCACCATTGCTTTAGGGAAGAGAAACTTCCAGGCTTCCCAAAAAGACCCATCGGCAGAACCAAATATTCAGCGCCGCTTCTAATCTTGCTTTCCTTCTCCAGTTAGAATGATGATCCTTCTTTCCCTCCTATCAAATCCACCCATTCCTTCTCCAGCCAACCATCTGCACAGCCTGTGCCACCTCCCCAGGCTACCTCCCTGTTGGACCTCGTGCCTCTGCCCACTTGGCCGTCAGCCCCTATGTGTGTTCATCTGCTTACTCCCCAAACCCCTACCCTTCCCAGCATCTGGCCACCCCTGGTTACTCTCCTCTGACCCATCTCGCCCCCACCCATTCCTCCTCTCCTTGACCCACTCATCCATTCACCTGTCTGCTCACTCATCTGCTGTATACCTGCTAGGTGGCAGACACTGAGTAGGGTCTTGGCCTTAAGGACTTTCACATGTGGCACAAAGGGAACAGACTGCCCACATTGCCCCAGCCCAGCAGCTGGTGCCTTGAACACAACAGGGGAGAAGAACTGCCTTTGACTTCCTCTCCCTCCACTCCACAGTCCCATCTTCGTCAGGGACTGTGACCTTGTTAAGGAAGGCTTTCCTAAGGCCTCCGTCTGGGTTCAGAAAGCAGTCCCAACTTTCTGGCTTCCTCCGGGATTTGTCCTAAGCCCTTCTGAAAAACCTTCCCTGCTTTGGGCCCAGGCTGCCTCCAGTAGAGGTACAGGCGGCTTGGGTTTTCAATCCTAACTTTCTGCAGGGTCACATCCTTTTCAGCCTCCTAACCCTCAGATCTTCCAATTGTTCAGAAGCAGCTTTTTCCTAGAGAGAAGCTGGTTCACTATGTATTACATCTTCAACAATCAGGGGCTGGGGGGTGGGGGTGACCATGGCCTGAGTCCTCTGGTTCCTGCACTAAACACCTAAAAGTGTTCATTCAGAAACCACCTATCAGCCCCTGCAGTTGGTGTGGCTTGGCTGGAGTTAGGCGAGAGGAGCCAGGGCTAGACCAGTGAACATTCCTTCACCAAAGGGGGCTGACATCTCCCATGTGAAGCCCAGGGCTGGGTGCTGGGGACAGATCTGCCAGCACCTTGACCCTTCCCTGGCCAGGCAGGCAGGCCAGTGGGGGCATCGAGTGCAAGTGGCATCAGGGCAGGCTGCTTCTTGGCGGCAGAACAAGGAGGAGTGGACACATGGGTGGGGATGCAAGAGGGGTGTGTCTGGGAGATGGCAGGGCACAGCCAAGATGCTGGTTTCCTCTGGGGACACTTGAGGAGGGAATTAAAGGGAGACAGGCAGAGACCCAGGCAAAGCTGAGGGCCCTGCTGGACAGCAGTAGGTCCTGGAGGCACTGGATGCCCTTCCAGCCATCAGCAGGGTCTGAGGACATTGGTGGGCCTGGGAGGTCCACGTAGCCCTTAGACATTCAACTAAGGCCACCCTGCCTGCACACAGATGGCACAGGGGTGCACACAGATGGCCTCTCAGCCAGGCTGCTGGGCATGAGTGTGAACTCGTGCTCTGACCCTGGTGGGGCGGCTCTGACGTGTGAAAACCCTTCCCCATGGGGCCTTGAGGAGCAAATGCTAAACCTTCTGCGTGTGGAGCCCGGGAAGTGGGCTCTCTCCCGTGCTGCCTTGGCTCCTGTCCTCCTCCTGTGGGTTTAGGGGAGCTGTCAGTCCCGTGTACAGTGGGCCTGAGATGTGGGGAGGCCTGCTGGAGTGTGACGGGCGTGGAGCTGCAGGATGGAGGCCCTAACCAATTTTGTCAGTGGCAGAAGAGTGTCCTGGGCCCCGGGGGGAAGCAATGTGTGTGTATCACCAAGGCTTCTGACCACTTCAGGTTCCCAGAGGATGGAGTGGGGATTCCGCTAGTCTAAGCTCCAATCATCACCCCTCTGGAGCAGCTTTATGTGGCGCCACTTTCTCTTGGTGCCTTCTCCCCTTGTGACGGTTCCAGACCTGCCAGTCTACACCTCCTGGGCGTCTCTCCTAGATGGGGGCTCAGCGTCCACCACTGTCTGACTGAACCACCAAGCAGGCACTGTCAGTCACAAATAAACTGTGAGGTGAATGGGATGGGAACTTCCAAATTCTCGATGCTCTCACCCCCCGCTGCCTTTCTCCTGAGCTCAATGTTCTAAGATAGGAGAAAAGAACTAAAATGGGATAGACTAAATTTCTAAGAAACGAACACGGGCAGTGTGAAATTACCCACACACAGCTCAGTCAAAGAGAAGGAAAAATGATAATGGCCAGCCTCATCTCTTCAGAACACGAAGTGACGATGGTGAATAGTTTAATTAGAGCAGCCTCGGCCGGGAGCTATTGGCAACACAATTATAGAGAGAGAAGAGGGGTGCTGGAACACTCCACAGGGTGGGGGTGCGGACAGGCAGGTTCTGATGCTGACGCTGGGCCGATGGGTGCCTCTCCCTAGGCTCATCCACTGACAGCTCTCCCTACCTGCTCGCCCCTTCACTGGGGACATCAGCTCCCGCACTGTTCACTGGAGTGGTCAGATGCTGTTTTTGTTCAGAAAGGAGCATGTCACCTTGCTTCCAGGATCTTGCCACCCTCTACCTCTGACTGGCTCTGGGACCCTGGGCAGCCTCTTCCCTGCTTGGAGTCTTGGTGTCCCCAACTGCACAAGGAAGGGGCTGGCTAGATCAGCGGTTCTCAAAGTGGGGTCTGAGGACCACACTTTCAGTGGGGTCCATGAGATCAAAGTCATTTCATAACAATACTAAGATGTTATTCGTCTCTCTAACAGTGTTAACATTTTGTACTGATGGTGCAAAAGCAGTGGTAGATAACACTGCAGCCCCATAGCAGGAAGCAAGGCAAAGGCACCGAATCGTACCAGTTGCCATTGCGTTCTTTACCACCACGCATTCACGAAGAAACATCACTTTCACAGTTTTACTGAACAATGTCCTTGATGAAGTAGTAAAGACTATGAGTTTTTAAAAATCTCCACCCTTGAGCACATCTTAGTACTCTGTGTGATGAAATGGGAAGTACACATTGAACACTTGTGCTGCAAACGAAGGACGATGGCCAGCTTGAGGAAGGGCTGAGCTGCCAGCCAAACCAGTCCCTGTGCTCGTAGGACACCTCTTTTGTCTGACAGAATATCTGACAGATAAGCAGTGGGATTTCAGCCTTGGGTCTCTGGCAGACATTTTCTCAAAAGTGAACCAAGTGAGTCTGATACATCACTTCAAGGAAAAGAACTGACATATTTGTTACCCAAATGATAAAATTCCAGCTTTCAAGTGAAAACCAAGGATTGTGGAAGACTTGTATTTACTACTATAAGCTTGATAACTTAAAACCTAAATACATGAAAACTTTTCTGGTAAGATCTGTGTTGATAGTAACAAATGTGAGTTTTTGATATTATATGCTGAAATGTGTCAACTTTCGGGAGACCTGTGTAACTCGGAGAACCAGTATTTTCCAAATGACAAAAATGGTATTCCAAAATCATGCATGGGTAAGAGACCCATTCAAAGTGCCAGGCAGACCAATGGATCTTAATGTAACAGAACAGGTAAGGGTCATCGGTACAGGTTCAGATTCCACACTGCAACTATCCTTTAAGAAACTACCACTTGCCCAGTTTTGGTGAACTGCAAAGAATAATTATCTGAAAAGGCTAGTAAAATACTCCTTCCCTTTTCAACTACATATTTGCATGGGGCCAAATTTTTCTTCAACCAAAACAACACATCACAACAGATAGAATGCAGAAACACCTTCTGAGAATTGAGCATCTTCTATTAGGCCAGACATTAAGGAGATTTGCAAAAATGTAAAACAACGACATTCTTCGTACTAAAATATTTTTGGTAAATATATTAATTTTTCATAAAGGTTTTATTTATACTAATGTGTGATGGGTTTATTATAGTTATTTTCAAATAAGTGAATATTTAAAATTTTTCTTGGTTTTAATTTCTAATACCATAAAAATTGACAGATATAACCTTTATAAATGCTTACTGGGGTCCTCAATAACTTTTAGAGTATAAACCAAAACGTCTGAGAACTGCTAGACCAGGTCATTCTTTCCCAGACGTCTTCCCTAGCATCTTCATCATCTCTACCAAAGTCCTGCATTAACTAATGACTAACACTTATTCTTTTTCTTAGACACACCGCTGGACTTTATAAATGTCATATCCCTATGGTAAATGAAAAACCTGTATAAAGTATTTTAAATAGAAGATACCCATAAGAATAACTACAATGAAAGTAGAACACTATTTTTAAATTCTAGTGGGATCCTGTTGCCTGTTGAAGGCTCTCGGCCTCAGTCCCTGCTCTCTTTGTTAACAAGGGAGACAAATTCATAGGTGTTAAGGATGTTCTACACCAGCCTGAGACTTTCTCCTTGAGGTTCTCAGACTGGCTGAAAAAGAGGAAGGAATCACTTTCTGACTTGGTGAATCCATGTTATTAAATGCTACGATCCTGTTCCACTGAAGCCATCTCATCTCCCAGAGTGGTGGCATGTGCCCCCATCTGGAAGGGCCCTGGGCACACGGCAGAGCCAGTTGTCGAGGCCTCCACCTGCTGAGGTGTGACTGATTCACAGTAGACCTTCTCATGGGCTGAGAGTAGGGCTTTAGGCCATAGCTAATACCTCTTAGTTAGAAAATCAAGAATTATAAGTTTTTGCCAAGGTTAGTGGTGGTGGAAAGGCTGTCAGGGTTAGGGAGGGACCCCTGAGTTCAGGGGTCAGGGCAGGCTGGGCCAACCAGCCAAGAGGGACAGCAAGCTTAGGCTGCAGCCTCCTCAGGGTCTACTGTGAGACTTGGAGCTCATGGAGAGACACACAAACACCCCCCCCATGTGCGCAGGCGCGCGCTCAGAAGCCTGTGATCAAGGAGGAGCCCTAAGAGATAATACAGCAGCTAGCACTTAGTGAGCACTTACCATGAACTTTATTTCACTTAATGTTCACAATTGTAGCCCTTTTCCCATTTTATAATTAGAGAAACCAAAGCTCAGATGGGTTACTGGTCACTCGGCCAGTCGGTGGTAGAGCTGGAATTTGAACTCCAGCCACCTGGCTCTAGAGCCCATGCTGCTATCTCCATGCAGCACTGCTTCCCTCTATGCTTTACCTGCCTCATCTTCCGAAGGGAAAAGTGAGGCCTGGAGGTAGGAGTGGGGACCTTGTCCAAGGACATCAAGCAAACCAGGGGCAGAGCTAGACCGGGGCCCACCAGCCCTGTCTCCTGGAAAGAATGGTGTGGGGAGGCTGGCCCCTGGGATGTTCTCTGGCTGCCACCACCTGCTTTCCTCAGCTCCCAGAGGGCAGGGATGGTGGCCACCCTGGGGACCCAGCATTAGCGTGTTGATGCTGGTAGTGTTTACATGAGGCAGGTGGGATAGAGACAGGTGTAAAAACAAGGGTGACAAATGTTCCTATAAACCATAATACAGGCGAGGCAGAGTGACACCCGTGGCTGGGCACCAGCTGGGCCAGGCAGAGAGGGCCCAGCAAGCCGTCCTGGGCAGGGCAGGAGGTGGAAGGCACAGTGGGGCCAGGGTAGGATGCCAGCTCCCCGGACTCCCAGAGCCTGGCCCTCAGGGTAGAGGGGAGGTTTGGGGGCTGAGCAAAGCCCCTGGGGGCTTGTCTGCCATGTTATGTTGGCAGGGAGGGGAAAGGGTCATCCCGCAGGTTCTGAGTCCAACTCAGGGTCAGGTGGATGGGAGCTGTTCCAGCCTGGGTGCTACCACCCTGACAGCTTCCTCCTCCGAGGCCTGGGATCAGGGGGCATGGCCTTCCCTCCCCACTTAGCCCCTGCCATCCTCATCATCCCTGACACTGGGTGACCATGGGCATGGGGCCAGAGCTGCATGGGGCTCACTGGGTGGGAGGGTCAGCAATGGTGCTCCCTACCCATTGGCTCAGGTTGGCACTTACTCTCTGAAACTGCAGGGCCACCAAGAAGGCCACCAGGTGCCACCTGGCTCAGGTTCCACTCCCCTCCAAAGCACTTCTTGCTTTCCTTTGTCCCTCTCTCTCCTCTTACTCCCCTTCCATGCCTCTCTCCCCCATCTCCACCACCCCCTTCCCACTCTGGCCAGGGTAGAAGCTAGCCCATACAGCACCTTTGCTGGAGTTAGAAAAAAGGTGTTCCTCCAGGTTTCATGGCTTACCAAGGGAAGTTGGGCTGGATTTCAGCCCTCTTGTGGCCCCCTGGCTGGGAACTCTTCTGCAAGCCATGACTTGTAACGTAACTAAGTTGAAATCAATGGAACATGAATGTGAAGTGTGCCACCTCTGGGCCAAGGCTCTTCAGATGTAAGTATGTCTCCAGAATGCAGATGATGACAAAGTCCTACGGGTAGTGGTGCCACAGATGGAAGGAGCTGGTCCATGAGTCACTGCATGGAGGAGAGTTACACACCCACCAACAGCACCTGCCCTGGACTATTAGATGAGCAACAAATAACCTTCTATTGCACTGGAACCATGAAACACTTTGGGTGTATTTGTTATAGCAGCTAGTGGAACCCTTATTAACACATCCTGCTAGTGTCCTTCCTTTCTTGGGTTTTCTTTCCTAATTGAAGTCTGACCTCTGGTTAGTCCTAGATTATGGATTATTGGGTACTGTCCCTCTTCTATTGCTTCAGTGAGCAATAGATTGCTCTCTCAATAAGATTGTAAGTTGGTGAAGGGCAGTGATAAGTTTGCTGGAGTCTTAAAGAATCTGTGTCATGCTAATCTGCTCTCCTGTACTATAATTTACTTAATGTTTTTCTTTAGACTTATTTCTATTTAAACTTATTTCAAGCAAAAGGAAATTTAGTATCACCAACAATATCTGCAAAAGGATGTGTTTAATATGCTAGTTTTTAATCTTTTTCTAACATCCATGAAAATAAATTAATAAACATCGAGAAAAAATCAACATGTTCATCCATTATGCCAGCTAAAATTGAGGCCCTCACCCCCCTTTGGGTAGCACCACCCCAGAACCCAGCACCACCAGGCACCGCTGAACATGTCCTAAGTACTTAAGGAACAGAGAAACATGCACAGAAGCAATGAGTCTGGGTCTGGCCCCTGGGCAGTAGGACTGGGGACAACTCACTTCACCTCCCTCTTCTTCATGGCCTGACCCTCCTCCTGGCAGCAGGCCCTCTGCCTCTGGTTCTGTGAAGCCTGAGAACCACCTGGACTAACTGGAGGGTACGGTGCTCACTGGGGGCAGCACAGGATTTGAGGCACGCTGACTCTGGGCTTCCATGCCTGCAGACCTCCTGTCCCCTTCTCTGTCCTCACCCCCGTCCTTGGTTCCTTGGTCTTGGTTTCAGGATGGAATGAGCTCACTGGTGGTTCCCATCCTTATGGGAAGGGAAGGGGCATGTAGCCTTCCTTGGCTGGGGTGGAGGACCAGCAACAGAGAATCTGTCCCCAACGCTCCACACCATCTCCCCACCTCCAGCAGCCAACTTGAGTCCTCATCTTTTTTGAGAGAAGATCACCCCAAGTTGCCTGGACACAGATGCAGGGGACCCAGGGGCCCTGGCCTGTGAAGGAACTTGGTTGTCATGGTGACTTCCTGTCCCATCCTAGAAGGGAGCTGGGAAGGAGCAAAGAGGATGGAAGGCCAGAGGGACCCCTGCCTGCCTGCATGTCCCAGCAGCCTATGGCTGAGAGGGCACTTGAGCTTGAGCCAGGTGGGGGGCTATCTCCCATGTGTGAGACAGGGTGTCTGTGGGGAGCCTCAGACACCAAATCCAGGACTGCCCCATCCCAAGCCTCCAAGGCCCCATCTAGCCACCAAGTGAACTTCACCGAGACCCCCAAACAGAAGCTCTCTGTGCCCTTTACCCCACTTCAGACTTGGCTTGCTGGAAAGGTGGGAGCAACGGCTCTGGCCCCCTCATCCTAACCTGCCCCTGGGCTTGCTTCCCCCTCAAGCCACCATCCTCTCCCTTCTCCTCCTCCTGCCAGGGCTCTCAGTGCCCTCTGCATTGCAGCCCCTTCTCCTCTTCTCTCTGGGTGCCCGGCCCATGGGCACTGCTTCCTGGGTCACCTTGGGCCCCATGAGCCCTCCCGTCTCCCTGTGGTCTCCCATCCACCCACCTAACACTTAGGTGCCAATGTGCCCAAGGGCTTGGTCCTCAAACCCCTTCTTGCTTTCTCGAGCCACCTTCTCCCTGGGCCACATCTCACTAATTCCTCCTCTGGCGGGGGGGGGGGTCTCAGTGGCCCCCACCTGACCTCTGGGTCACTGTCTCCTCACATTCAACTTAATGTGCCCCAGTGAGACGTCCCCTCCCGCTGTCTCCCATCCTAGCCTCCAGCGATGCGACTCGTCCTATCTCCTTCTCCTGTGTTCTGCCGTGTCAGAATGCCACTGCTACTGTTGACTTAACATTTAAAAAAATGACATTAAATTGATTCATTAAAAAAAAAGTCAACTTATCCCAAGCTGTAATATCCACAAAATCAGATGTTTGTGCACTAATTTTTCTAATACACACTAAAATACATAAAACTATTAAAACAAAGATTTTGATCTGTATGAACCACCAGGTCATTTGTGCGCCCCAGGAATGCCCATGCTGCTCTTTGGAGACACACAGCCTCTTTGCGACGGCATTTCTATGCCTCCATCATCCGGGTGAGGCACCCCAAGGTTGGCTCCACTCCCTTCCCTTCCTCCCTTCCTGCAGTCAACTGATTGCCAAGAACTGTCACCTGCCCCCGAAAAGGTCTGAACTCTGTCCCATCTTCTTGCCCTCCAAGGCTACCCCCACCTCTCCTGCATGGATGGCAGCTGTGATGCCAGACCAGTCTCCTGGTCTCTGGGCTCTCTCCTCTTTCAATCACACCACGGCGGAACCCTCTATGTTCCCACTGCCCTCCATGGAACCCAGGCCACCCTGCCCAGCACCACTGTAGCTCCTCTGCGTGTCTGCCCACGCTCACTCGGCACCCCATTGTCCTGCCTCCTGTCCTAGGTGGGAGTTGGGGAAGGACCTCTGCAGAGAGTGACATGGTTGACAGAGGGAAGGGATGGGACAGAGGCTGCGGTGGCTCTGCCAGGAACCACAGGGGCAAGGAAAGTCAAGGGGAAGCAAGTGAGAAGTAGTGACATGAGCAAGATCACAGGACTGCTAGAAAATGGCAGGATGTGGCCTCAAAAGGTCTGGGCAAGTCATCTCAACTCTCTGTGACTCAGTTTCCTCAACTGTAAATGGTGTTCTCTGTACTGTGCTCTTTTCTCAGGGCATCTATGAGAAGCCAGGGTCTGGGATAAGGGGCTCTCTGGACTGTGAAAAACTTCAATCATGGGGTGTCTGTGTGCGCACCGCACGTGTGCGGATCGATGTTAGCAGTATGAGTAATAATAACAATAATGGTAAAATCTGCTTAGTTAAGCCGTCTCTGAGATAAGTTAGGGGTGGACAAAAGGAGGGACATGCCGGAGCCTTTGAGGGCAGATGACTCCGTCCTGCTGGGCCAGCCAGTCACGAACCTCCATACCAACTCGGAGGCCCATCCACCTGCCTTCCAAGTTGACAGGGACTGGGGCTGCCTCTCCCCAGACTCTGGGAAGGAGGGAACAGGTCTTGTCTACCTGGTGAGTCTAAGAGGCTGGCAGGGAAAAGTCTCCTGGTAGGAGCAGCCCCTCTCAGCGAGAGCTGTGGGTGTTACCCATGAGAACCAGGCCAGTTTCTGTAGCACCTGGGGAAGACTGGGGTGTGAGGGGTGCCTGGGACCAGGCCAGGCCAGAGCTCTGCCCAGTGAGTGCCTCCACGACAGGCCAGGCTAGAACAAAGCTCACTGTCCAAGGACAAGCCACTACCTCAATCAGCTCTCCTTCCAGGAGTGGCTCCACTTGTCCCCTCAGAGGCACAGCAGGCTCCCAAGGGCTGCCGGGGGGGGTCCCCCGTGGCCCCCAGCCTTTGCCAGCTCTCCCAGTTGCATTGTGCCCAAGGCCCCATGTGGCCCTTTTCACTCCCTTTGCCTGGCCAGCAATAGGCGGTGCCTTTGAAGTCCTGTTTTCTGTTCCAATTGGAAACTTTGCTCGGAACCAAAATTAGAGAGGCTGCACAATCAGCTTGCAATTTAAAATACCACCCAGGCCTCCTCCGGCCCCCCCCCCACCCCGTTTTAAAATGTCATCTTAATTAGATGGAGCCTGGCTTCATGTTTCTGAATTCCAAGGTAGTTTCTCCAGGACACTTCCCTCCTTGTAGTTACTTTTATCTCCAGCATAAGGTGGAGACACTGACTGGGGGCTGGTCTGCAGGTCTGCAGGCAGCATGGTCCTCAACAGGGTGGAGCCAGCTGGCCCTGGCCCTTCGAGGCTGAGGAAACTCTGATCTGAGGGGTCTCGGGAAAGGCTGGCCATAGGCCCACTCCATTTAATTCAGCACAACACTTTCTGGGCCTCTGCCCCGGGCAAGGGGCTATGCCAGGATTGGGAGGGAATCCAGAAGGAGCCAGGTGGCCTGGCTAGCTCTTCTGTCTCCTCACCTGTCCACTTACCTTCTTCACTCAGCTTGTCACTCACTTCCTGCCCAAACTCTGGGGATTCTTCTTCAATGAGTGTTTCCCAGAGAGTGGGATGAGGAGGAATTCAGTTGTTCTGGGATCCTGTACTGACCCCACCCACTGAATCACACCAAGAAGGTTTCTGACTAATTGGGGGTAAGAACATCTGTTTGGTGCCCTGATATCTTTGACACCACTAAACACTTGCAAATCATCCCTTTTGACAACAGGGGAGCAGGTAGCATTGGACTGGTCATCTCTGGCCTCCTGTGGCATTTTGAATATGCTGACCCATGATCCCCACCTGGTCCTCAAAGAGTATGTCAGGGAAGGCAGACCCATGTTAGGGGCTGAACTGTGTCCCCCTGAAATTCATATGTTGAAGTCCTAACCCCCAGTACTTCCAGATGTGACTGTATTTGGAGACAGGGTCTTTAAAGAGGTGATTTAATTAAAATGAGGACATTAGGGTGGGCCCTAATCCAATGACTGGTGTCCTTATAAGAAGAGAATAGGACACAGACTTGCACAGAGGGATGACCATGTGAAGACACACAGAGAAGATAGCCATCTGCAAGCCAAGGAGAGAGGCCTCAGAAGAAACCAACCCTGCCAATACCTCCATCTCAGACTTCTACCCTCCAGAACTGTAAGAAAATAAATTTCTGTTGTTTAAACCCCCCAGTCTGTGATACTTTGTTATAGCAGCCTAGGACCTAATATAGCCCCTGAGGTGGAGCTCTCCTTGGGGTTGGGAGCAAGGCTTCTCTCTTCATCATTCCAAACTCTATCTACAAGGATGCGCAGGATCTGGGTCCTGCCTGCCCTGAGGCTCATGCAGAGGCACGCTTGCTCTCACTTAGCACCTGCCTCCCTCCCCTTTCTAGGCTTTGCACACATGCCAACCTCATTTCCACCTTAGGGCCTTTGCACTGGCTCCTCCTGGACCTCAAGTATTTGTGAGATTGGCTCCTCATTATTTTTTCAGTCTCAGTTTAAATATAACCCCCAAGAGAAGGCTTTCTCTGACTACCCCCACCTCCCAATCTAAAGCAGGCATTTCCAGTTGTTCTCACCCCATTATGCTTTTCTTTTCCTTAACAGCACTTATCACAGTGTGTAATCACACAGGTTTGTGTCCTTGTTAACTATTTCCTTTCTGAGGGAGATCAGGAGCTCTGTGAGGGCAGGGCCAGCACATCTGCTTTGTTATTTCATCCAGTTGTGAGGTCCTGCTTGTGGAGTGAATGAATTCCAGGCTATAAGCTGAGATGGGTACCAGGTGCTATCTCCCTGTCCTTGGAAGGTTTGGCAGCACCAGGGAGAGTTGAAGGTGTGGTCAGGAAGCAGAAGAGGGACTTCCCAGAGCTTGCTTTCAAGGTCTCTGCTCATCTCAACAGGAAATGCAAGAGAACCAGGTTATGGGGCAGACCAGCCACGGGAGGAGCTGAAATGTCACAGGTGAAGCAGAATATGATGCCGGTTAACCCCACCTGTCCTGGATGCCTGCAGAGCAACTGGAGAAACATGTGCTGGTATGTTGCAGCAGAGGTGGACAGCGTCCTCTCTTGGCACTCACCTACATCAGCTGAATACTGACACAACCACCTATGTGCACAATACATGTGTACGCACAGGCCAGGCCCCCAGCTCTCAGCCAGCTGGAGGGGGGTGGTCAGTGAAACTATGGAATTGACTCATGGATGGTACAGGGCTGTCTGCAGGGGTGGAGGCATTTGTTTTATTATCTACATTTCAAATCTTTTAATAATCCTCCTAAGGAGTTGTCTGGTTTGGAATGTTGCAAATGGAAACTGGAAAAAAAAACCCATGAACTATACAGAAAAGTGGAGAATGTTTACCTACGTTAAAAAACAAAAAAGAACCTGTAAACTGATGTTTGAGCCTAATTGTGTAATTATGTCCACATGGGCCCCTTCTCCCCATGGGGACTGTGAGGAACCTGTCCTCTCTTGTTAGGGACGATGGACAGGAAAGCCAGCTCCCAACAGTGTTAAAGCGTGACATTAAGTTCAGTGCATCTAATATATACCTTATTTTGAACAACAAGGAAACAATTTTCATTAATAGACAATGTCTTCCTGGACGCACTGAATAAATGATGTACAACATTTCCAGAGTACCAGCTTATAGAGGGACCTGTGATCTGGGGATGGCCACAGGCCTTGATCAGCCCTGCAGACAAGACTAGAATTTGGGGCAAGCACTTCTGTAAGAAGTAAAGAGAACACAGGGATGTAGCTCCACAGACAACGCCCCTGAGAATCAGAAAAAGCAGAGACCAGGGTGTCTCTGAAGTCTGGGGTCACAGGGTCCTGAACGAGGGTGCACTGAGTGTAGCTCTCACCCTCTTCTGTGTTATGTGTTTACAGGTGTCACCCCGGACCCTGGGCTCCTGTGCCATGCTCCCTCTTGTATGTGGGATCTATCAATGAGGGCACACAGTAGGTGCTCAGTAAACATTTGCTGAATGAATGAACTTGGTAGGGAAAGATCCAAAAAGCATTGACTTAGATGGTTAGAAAACTTGGGGTGTAATATAGGTGTTCTATCTTCTTGACTTTTGAAGTCCCTTCTCCTTGCCAGATCCTATAAAATGAGGGAGCTACATGGGATAGATCAGAGATGGTAACTGACTTCCGCATGAGGGCCAGCTCCCATCAACTGGTGGTGGCTGCCTGGGGCAATGGTTATCCTGAGAGGACTCTGAGGCCAGCCAGGTTCAGTGCTGTGATTGATAAACAGTGACTGCCAGGGATGAGACGAGAGTTGGTGGTCAATGGTAGCACACAGGCCACATCTGTGCCACCCTTCAAATGTGATCATCTCTGAGGTCCCTGTCTTCCATCACACTTTGTGATGCTTCAACAAGCATGCACATACTTAAATGGTGTGATAGTCACAAGGGGCTCCACTGCTCCAGAGGGTGAAATGGCTACCCAAGGCCCCTCACCACCTACAATGCCAACTTAAGTTCTGCCTCCTCCAGTGCGGTGCTCCACAACCTCTTCCATGTTGGGGTCTATCCATGTAGAAAATGCTGGCCCCTGTAGACCATCTGGCAGTAAACACAGGGAGCTGACTCCTTGGGCATACCTGTCACCCATTCTGTGTGCTAGGATGCACTGGTGGGGTCTCCGCTTGGACATCTGGCTTTTCTGTGAAGTCCACAGTAGGCTCTGAATCACACCAGTTGGTTGCTGAATGGGCTTCCATATGTCTGTCTTGAAAACAAGACTGAGTCCTCTGAGGGTAGGAGCTGTCTTCCCCTGGTATGCCCCATGCCAGCCATGGGATGGGGCATAGAGCTGAGCACACAAAAGGCAGTGGTGAAATCCTGAGAAATTGTCCACAAGAGGGAAGAAGAGTTAGCAGCCAAAGGTGCTTATGACTCCTGTGGCCCTTCCCCATGGATCCCAACTTGACTGACCTCGGAGGTCCCGATTCAGGCCAGGGGGAGTTGCAGAGATAGCTCAGATGTGCATGAGTCCAGGCTGAGGAGAAAGATGGCATGTGTCGGGTGTGTGCTGATTGCTTGTCACAGCATTTTATCCTCCCAGAAAAATTTAGGTGGAATTATTTATAGACAGAAAAAAAGTGTTTTTCTATGATTCATTCAATTAATTATAAAGCAGCTGTTTTGAATAATTTGGAACACATAAGAAAAGAGAAATGTCAGGGCAAGCCATAAATATAAATTGAGGATGCAAGGTTGGGTGAGGAACCAATACACAAAGTGATGGCATCAGTGACACAGGTGGCGGGTCCTAACAGCCGGTGGGCTGGTGGCTGGTGGTGTTCAAAGCGCCTTCTGAGCAGCATCCAGTGTGTGACTCCAATTGTGTAGGGCACCACTGGCCATGGAGAGGAGTTTCACTTTCATTCTAAGTGTGGAGGGAAGTCATGGAAGGTTTTAAAAGTGGAGGGAGAAATGATATTCCTTACGCTGGCTGCTGTAGGCAGCCAGACTGGGGCTGGGGAGCTGGAACAGTAGCCCTAGGAGAATGCCAAGGAGGCTACTGCAGTTGTCTGAAGAGAGATGGTGGAGGTTTGGAGAACCAAACCAGGTCTGAGGTGGAAGGGCCTGCAGAAGTGGTGCTGTCTATGCTCCCTCATCATACAAGTTGGGAAACTGAGGCACGGAGAGGCGGGGGCCTAGCTCAAGGTTCTAGGGTCATTGGTGGCTTAGCTGGTGGCTCCCAGCAAGGAGGTAGAGCAAGCTCAGGCTGGCCAGAAAGCGGGGCTGGGAAGGAGAATGGGAGGTGGTGGCCTCCAGGGAGAGGCCAGCAGTTTGAGCCACCAAGTTTCTGGGGCCCAGGGGACTTCAGTTTGCCTGGGCTGGCACTGGGGTCCCTGAGAACTGAGTACCACATGCAAGTGGGGAGGGGTGTCAGTGGGGCTAGAAGCAGCAGATTCTGAGCTGCAGATCAGAGAAGACTGTTCAAGCAGTGTGACAGTGGATGCAGGTGTCGCTGGCAGGACCCACAGGCGAGGGCACTCAGGGCCCCAGGACTTTCTGCCACACTTCCACGTCAAGACAGCAATGCTGTGAGCAGCAATTGGACTTTGGAACCAGGCCTATTAGCCTCTCTGAGGCTCAGCATCTTCATCTGTAAAGTGGGGATGGTAACAGGACATACCTCATAAGATGGCTATAACTTTTAACTGGGTTAGTGCAGTTGGGTGCTCAGCACACTAAGTGACACATAGCAAGAATTCAACATAATGGCCGCTACAGCTTTATTTACACACATCTACAACTCTATGACGGAGCCACTCAACCAAGCAGAATGGTTTAGCTGTATTCCACTTGGAAGAAAAGCACAATAAAATGAGTAAAAGTCAGGGGTTTGGTTACAAAGAACTCACCAAATCAAAACAGAAAAATTGCAACCTCCCAAAAAACCTCATCTCCCTTCACACACATGCACACATGTAAAATTAATGAAAATAATTATCGGCTTCTGTGATAAGTGCTCAGAGCGTCGACAGAGAAAGCCCTGCCTCCCACAGCCTTCCCATGCCCTGAGTAATAACTGAGAGTAAGGCAGAGGAAAACACGGGCCGGAGGGCACAGAGCCGGAAGCTAGAGCGGGGATTTGAGTCTAGATCTTTCTGGCCCCCAAAGCCTCTGCTTCTGGCTCCCCCATACCCCATCTGCAAGAGCTTTGATCCTCAAAAGCAAATCTGAGTCACTTCGATGTACTTACTGAGGTGTGTTACACAGTCCACTAACATTCAGGGGGGAGGGGAGTTTGAAACAAAAAAGAGTCAAAACCCTCCATCAACTGTATTGCTAAAGTGAGCCCAAGCTCTGGTTTCTTACCACTGTGACTATCTATTTCTATCGTTCATCAGTGTGCACTGTCTACACCAGCTGGCCTGTATTCATGCTGACCACACGGGCTGATATCAGACCCCTCAGGAGTCTGGGGGAACGTGGCCTTGCACTGCGGCCTGTGGCCACTTGGCAGGGAGCGGGCTGGTGAGAGCTACCATGTCAAGTGCTAGTGTCTGGCTTCTGGAACTAAAGCTGGTGTTGGTCGGAACTTTGACAAGTTGTGGGAGACAGGGCAAACTCTACTGATTGGTAAAATGAAGTTTAACTAAAATTCCTCACAATGGTGGTTCAACTGGCAGCCCTGAAGGAGTTCAGGAAAACCCAGGAACCGGCTCTGCCAAGGGCTCCAGAGCCTAGTGGGAGCAGGAGTTTGATTTTCAGATCTATTTCTGTAAAAGTTTATATTTTAAAAAATATTCTTTCTTGCTTACTGGGGATAGGCCAAATAGGAATCAACCCATTTTGCAGATGAGGAAAATGAAGTCTGGAGATGCAAGTACTTTATTACCCAGTGAGGCATTTAGAGGTGGGTAACCCTAGATTTTAGTCCTGACTCTGCCACTAACTAGTTGTCTGTGCGACCTTGCCAAACTTTAGCATTCCAAACAGTCCCAACTTCTCAGGGTGTTATGGGGATTAAGGGAGTGAATGTGAGCATTTCGGGACAGTGCCTGGAGCATGGTGAGCAGTCAATGGAAGTCACCTGTTACCAGGTCACACAGTTGGCCACAGGTGAGCTGTGGCCAAAGGCCAGCTGGTTATCACCTTGACTGGGAGAGCCGCCCACTGATTTAAGTTCTCTGCACTGCATGGCCACTACCTGGTGCTTTTCTTGTTTATCCTCTTCTCTAAACTCTAAGTTCCATGAGAATCATTCTTTTCAGAGGCCTCAGTTAGCAGCTTACAAGCCTGGTACCTAGTAGGTTTTTAGTGCAAACTTTTTAGGATTACAGGAGGCCCCTCTGAGATTGGACGAAAGCTAGAGCCTCTCTTGTTAGAGAAGGCACACAGTGCACGCACACTAAACCATGCACAAGAACTGCACATCCAACTACACGTGGGTACACACATACATCGATCTGCCTTTTATTTCTGGGGTGGGAGCCCCAGAATCCCAGGTTAGGAACCTGCCAATTATAAAATCCAGGCACCTAAATGGTTTCTAAGCCACAGCATTTGGTTTGATTGGGTCACTGCTGACTTCTCCCTGTAGAGTAACAGACCTGGCAAAGTTGCTTGTGCAACTATTTCCATCCTGCTGGAGATGCCACTTCCTCATCATCTATATTATGTGCGAGTGGCTATGCTGCTAGCTCCCCATGCAAGTTTAATAATGTTCTGAAATCTTGGTCCCACATAAATATAAATGTGTTTCCAATGCTGAGGCTTCAGCTATCAGAAGGAGGCTTTCAGAAACCATTCAGAGTTATTAGATCTATGGAGTCGACAGCTTATTGGAAAAAGTGACTCAGAGACAAAGAAAAAAAGGGAGGGCTAGGAAAAACCAGGGGAGAAAGGAAGGGAGAAGAGAAGGCCCTTTGGGCTGGGTGGAGCTGGGGCAGGGGCAGGCGGCACAGTGAATCCTTGGCAATTGCAGCTCTGCCAGTCACATGCAGCATCACGCCAGGCCCTTTCTGAAAAGGCTTTCATTTGAGAGAATTAGACATGGCAGATTGGAGACAGCAGGCTCCAGGGCTCTACCACCCCAGAGTAGGGTTTGCCTCCATTAATGCTTCTATAAGGAGTGAGGAAAGCCTTCTCTCTCCAGTGAACAGTCCTGGGAAGGCTAGCTAACCCGACGCCAGGGTTGGGGACTTCACCTGGAGAGTGAAGCTGGGAATGTTTGCCTGGACTGCAGCCCAAGCCTTGCCTTTGGAGTCAGGCAGGCCTGGGTCTTGGTGCTGGCTCTGCCGTTCATCAGCTGTGTGACCCTAGGCAAGTAACTCAACCTTTCTGAGCCTCAGTTTCCTTATCTGTAAAAATGAGGTTAATCACATCATCTTGCTCATATTGATAGCGCAAGCTTTCCCAAACATCGGTCCTTTCTGTCCCGTTTTCATAATTGCTGCCCAATCCATGTGATAACCTTGCCCTTATGTTCATGATATGTTTCATTTACTTAACTCACTTTTAACAAAGTTAAACCCCTACTTTGGTCTTCTTCTACTATCTGGGCAATCATTAGCTAGATGGGATACATATTTATTTTTTTGGATTCATATTAAAATAAGCATCACTATAAAAATGAAGACTATCAGTTAGGGTAATACCAGAAACAACAGAATGTCTGGCGCAGAGCCTGGCATATATGTGCTCCATGTGGGGGCGGTTGTTACTGCCCTTGCTGTCATCACCAACACTGGTAAGTAAGCACAAGCTGGAGGGGAGGTGACAGTGGGGTCTATGCATGTACCTGGTCCAAGAACCTTTGCCTTATCTGGAGCTCCAATCCCCTTCCTGCTAAAGCCTGGGCCCCAACCTGGGCTCTTCCTTCACCTGATTCCTCCCCCCCTTCCCCATAATACTTCATGTCTGCACATGTAGAAAAGCATCCTACAGAAAGATAACAATTTTTTTATTGCCTAGTTCTACATAAAGAAGGGAATACAGCCTCCCTGACCCAGCCCAGCTACATACATTCTTCCCATCTTCACAACTCCCTCCCCACCAATTTGACAAACCTCAATTTGCAAGCAGGGGGAAAAGTACTCCATCCAGCACTGCCTGGTTATTTTTTAATTCTGCCTGGCTGACTAACCCAGAATTTCCTAATTACAACTCCACCAGGAAGCTGTAACAGTTTCATTGAAAAAAGAAAAGAAAAAAAAAACCACTCAAATTCAAACCTTACAAAAACTTCTCACCTTGTAAACACACCACACACACACACACACACACACACACACACGCTGATCAAACAAAGCAGGTACATTGTGTCCATGGCATCCAGGCAGCTGGAGGCTGTGTGTGCACAGGAAACAGGCTTGGGTTTGGATTCAGAAATCCAAGGTCCAAGTCCATACTCTGCACTCACCAGCTGTGTGATGCTGGACAAGGCACTTGACCTCTCTGAGCCTTGGTTTCCTTGTCTGCAACTGAAGGTCAAGGTGACGCTGGCTCCTGAGGTTATTGTGTGGATGAGGGGACAGGGTAGGTGACAAGTGCTTTGTGAGCTGTGGTGTACCACACAGATATTAGAAATGCAAATTCTTTGTGGTGTGAGAGGTCACATTTGGGCCTGGTCTTGAAAGAGCTGGAAGGCCAGCCAGTATAGTTTATGTGACTCCATCCTGGGTACAGAGAATCCCATGTCCTACTCCCAAAGGGCTGTTTTCTTGTTAGCTGATGGCTAATCCCTACTGGTAGATGCCTCTCCTTGTAGGGGTATTAGTACTTTAACCAGTGTTCCTAGAGACCTAAAAGCCTTTAAAACCCAAAGGGCTTATCTCTAACTGGGGAATTTTTGGCACGGGGAGACACTTTTGAGTGGGGCCCCATCACCACTCTTAGATAATGTGTACTTTGTAGGAAGAGTTTTGGAATGGCTACAGCAGTCAGAGAACTGGGAGCCTCTCATTTTATTGCTAGGGAAGGAAGTTGGGTCCCTAGAACCAACTCCAACTCCGACCTGGAGCCCCAGCCTGCCACCATCATGTCCCTGTTTGGTTTCCCAGAAGTAGCTGAAAAAGCAAGGTGCTTTGGCTAGAGACAAAGTGTTGCTTTTCAATCTCCACCCTAGTTGGGGCTCAGCAGGTTGTCACTGGTTGAAGGCCAGCCCTGCATGTCCTGGGCAGAGATACCAGCAAGAGCCTTGACCCTTGGCCTCAGCATCTGTGTGTCCCACTGGGGAGGGGCTAGAAGCAGTGGGGTCTGGACAAACTGCTGAAGACACTCCTGAGTGATCACTGAACCACCTCTGCACTCCTGTTCACAGAGGCGTCCTTGAATGCAGCCTTGTCAAGGGCCACTATAACTCGACTCCACGTGGGAAACAAACACTTCTCCCTTCAAAGCTGAAGGACTTTGTTTAGCTGAGCTCAATTCCGGAGCCCGTCACCCTGGCAACGGGTCTTTTGGGGATTTACATCTCATGCATCACAACAGGGGAACAGCCATTCAGCAAGTGAGGGTGGTGAAAACCCACAGCACAAAACCAGTGTGCCTCCTGCTGCCCCAAGAGTGCCGCCACAGAACAAAACAGAATCAACAACAAAAATCTCCCACCAGCCCATTTGGCCTTGGCTGGCAACCAGCCAAACAGGAATTCAAACTTAATCAAACTTTCATGTCTTCCTTGTAAAGCTCAGGAAATCAGTAATGGGTTTTATAATTGAATTTTCTGATCACGTATCAAAGGAATGGGTCCTGCCAAAGGCCAAGGAATGGCCTGTCTCCAGTAAGGACAGCCAAGGTCCATAATGGAGGCTCTGGAAGGCACAGGAGGAGAATTAACTGCTGGTTGCCTAAGAATAGAGCCTGTTATTTATAATCAGAAAAGAAGCCAGTGACAGCTGAGCCTTGCCCTTGCAAAGTGGTCACCCCCAAACACCCATCCCAGGAGCCCCAGGTTTCTGATTCAGAAAGGAAGCCCTTGGCAATTATGGCAGTAGCACGTGGCAGTGTGGGAGATGGGGAGGCAGAGGCAGGGAAACCACCTTGGTAGGGAGATATTCCACCAGCACTGGGGAGAGGTACCTGAGATCAGCATCTCTAATTTTCACAACAGCCCAAGGAGGTAGGTGGTTTATTATCCCCATTTTATATACCAGAAAAGCAAGGCTCAGAGAGCAGAGGTGAAGGACCTGCCCACTTGTGAGCCATGAAGCTGGGACTTGGACCCCAGAGTCACAAGTTCAACCTCTAATGCCATACTACGTCTTTACCTGCAGATGAAGGTATCTCACAGCCAAACAGAAATAATTAGAAAAGGGTTGCCAACACTCAAAAGGAGGTGTACACTAGAGGTGGAAGCTTGAGAGCTGACAAATCAACATTCATTAATTAATCCATTTTAAAATGTTCATTGTAAAGGCGAGCCGCAGACTGGGAGAAAATATTTATAGTACATATATCTGACAGAACTTGTATCCAGGATATGAAAAACAAATTCTTACAACTCATTAGTAAGAGGACAAACAACCCAATAAAAAAGGGAAAAATAAAAGATTTGAACAGATACTTTACAAAAGAAGATATACAAATGGCCAAAAAATACACTAAAATGTGTTAAATATCAGTCATTAGGGAAATGCAAATTACAATCACAGTGAAATACCACTGTGTACAAACTAGAATAGCTAAAATGAAAAGGACAGTATGTCAGTAAGAGTGTAGGACAACGGGAGCTCTTACACATTGCTGGTGGAGTTTTAAACAGTACCACCACTTTGGAAAGTAGTTTGGAAGTTTCTTACCCTCACTATATGACCCAGCAATTCTATTCCTAGGTGGTTACCAAAAGAAATGAAAACATATGTCCACGCAAAAACTTGTACATGAATATTATTCCAGCAGCATTATTTATAATAGCCCCAGAATGGAAAAAACTGAAATGTACAGCAACAGATGACAGATAAACAAATGATGGTCTACATTTGAGGTAAGTTTGCAGCTTGGTCATAATGAAGTGTTACAGAGAGAGAGAGTGGCAAGAATCCAGAACCAGGCAGATCATCTGGGAGGGGCAATGCTTGTAGACACCTAGATCACATCCAGTCCACTAATTTTTTTTTTTTTTAAGCAAAGGCTTCTGTGGTTGGAACAAGGATAGCAGTCCCAAGTTCTGGAAGATCTGTCCCACACAAAGCACTAAGCTGGTCCCCCATCCCATACATGGGAAGCTTGAGGCTCAGAGCGGGATGGTATCTGCCCACAGTAATCTCCTAAGTTAGTGCCAGAGCCAGGATTGTAACTGGACTCCCCTTACAGAGTCAGGTACACTGGGGTCAGAGCATGGCTC
Source organism: Daubentonia madagascariensis (assembly GCA_023783475.1). Classification (NCBI taxonomy): domain Eukaryota; kingdom Metazoa; phylum Chordata; class Mammalia; order Primates; family Daubentoniidae; genus Daubentonia; species Daubentonia madagascariensis. The sequence goes on from JAKFHU010002202.1 coordinate 8,752,278, forward strand.
TGCTACTAGTTGGGCAGGTGACTTAGCCTTTGTTTGCTCATCTGTAAAATGACAGTAATAACAGCTATCCCAGGATGGTTGGCACAGTTAAATGATATGATGTGGTGTTTCCTAACAGCATTAGTATCTAATACCTACTAAGCACATAATATGTGCCAGGTACTGTTGTTAATCACTGATACACCAACCATCCCATACCCTATATACATTATGGGAACATGCTACAGAGGAAGAAAGTAGGTACAGAGAGGTCACACAGCTAGCAAGCACTAGAACCACAGTTTAACAAGGCAGTTGGGCATCTGCGCCTTTTTACCTCATTCAGTGCTCCCAAACTCAGTTATTCATGTATCACTTTTACCCCCCATATGAGTATGGCCCTGAAATTAGACTCATCTTAAATAATATATGTAAAATTATAGGTTTGATATGTTAGGATTTTTTCAAATACACATTACAAGACATACAACTATAAAAGTAGAAATAAAAGGGTTACCCATGTACAATTTAATCTCATATTCCACCAAAGTATGTGTGCCATACCAGCGGTCCCCAACTTTTTTGGCACCAGGGACCAGTTTCACGGCAGACAATTTTTCCACGGACTGGGGGTGCAGGTGGCGTTGGGGGGGAAGGGGGCAGAGCTCAGGCAGTGATACGAGTGATGGGGAGTGGCTGTATAGATGAAGCTTTGCTCACACACCTGCCACTCACTGTTGTGCGTCCCAGTTCCTAAGTTTCATGGAAGACAATTTTTCCACAGATGGGGGTCGGGGGGAGGTGGAGCTCTGCAGCCTGGTTCCTAACAGGCCACGGACTGGTAGCGGTCCACAGCCTGAGGATTGGGGACCACAGCCATACACCGACACAACACAGGAGAAGTTCCTAGAACACTGTCTGGCACACAGCACGTGGTATCAAAGTTCCAGAGCTGTCGTGCATGTCTGCATCTGAAGGAAAATACATTGTTACAGAACTGGGATACAGGGTAAGTAGGGGAAGGTTTCACCACAACAGTCAAGTTGTGACAAGTGAATTTCCAGGTTGCCTCCATCATGTCACAGAGGAGTGACGCTCTGTTAACTGCTCAGCCCTCATAACTCAGCTGGGCCCAAGTGAGGGGCAGGAAATGGCCAAAGGGGCCAAGAGAATGGACCTGTCCCCACAGCAGAGGCGGTGCTATGAGTTGGCAGTAATTCAGCTAAAATTCACACCTGAGCACTATGCCAGAGACTGGCTCCCTGTTGACGAAAGTTTTTAGTCTTTTTTACCTTAGCTCACAGCTAGGCATTTGCCAGACCTCCCTGCAGTTAGGTGTGACCACAGGGCCAAGTTCTGGCCCCAAAAACCTCCCTTGTAACCTTCCATGTATTCTCCTTTCCCTGTCCACTGGCCTGATGTCAGGAGTCCAGCAGAAGACCCTGAGCTGAGAGGTTTAGGGGGTTGTCAAAGCCACTGACCACAAAGAAGGAGTTGTTTCCTGCCTGCCTGGGACAGAGCAACCCCCACCACTTTCACATTAGACTGTGGTGGGAGCTAGAAATAATCCTTTACTGTGTTGAGTCATTGAGATTTTGGGACTTTTTGTTTCAGCAGATGAAGTTAGGTATTTTCCAGAGTGTCAAGGAACTTCTGTTTTTACTATACTGGGGCTTACACCTAGGGAGGCAGCAACACTTTCCCTAGTATTGTTGAACACTGGGCCCCTCCCAGAGTAGACAGTTAACATATAGGACAGCAGAGGTGAACGTGCAGTGCTTAAGCCACATACATGCTATGTAGTCAGACACACTGGATGGCTCCTTTTTAAATTCCAAACTTAAATTCTGTCTCCATTTTATCCACAGGGTAGAAAAACACTAGTATTTTTTGAGATTGTTCTGGGGATGCAATGGACAGTGTGTGCAAAGCACCCAGCATCCAGTGGATGCTCAGTGAATGGTGGATCCCTCTCCCTCTGCCACACTTGTCTCACGGGGTTGTGAACACAGCTCATCACAAAGCCTCAGAACCCCCAAACTCAGGGACAACTGTAGCCTGGGTGCAGTTTGGATCATTTGCTGGGCAAGAACCTGCCAGGGCAACATTGGTTGAGAACATTATCCACAGAGCAAGAGAGAGCCAGTTCCCGAAGCCCCAAGAGAGTGCAAGTACCAAAGGCAGAGCAGTGATGATGCTATGGTCTGAATATTTGTGTTTCTCCAAGATTTATCCTAACCCCCAATGTGATGGTATTAAGAAGTCAGGCCTTTGAGAGGTGACCAGGGCACATGGGCTCCACCATCATGAATGGGATTAATGCCCTTATAAAAGGGCTTGCGGGAGTCTGCTTGCCCCTTCCGCCACGTGAGGATGCAGCAACAAGGTGCCATCCATGGAGCAGACACCAAACCTGCTGGCGCCTTGACCTCAGACTTCCCATCCTCCAGAAATGTGAGCAATAAATATCTGTTGTTTATAAATTACCTAGTCTAAGGTATTTTGTTATAGCAGCCTGCAAGAACAGAGACAGATGAGTAGGCCCAAAGAGGCAGGCCCAGGCAAAGGGGCAGGGGCTGGGGCAGAACGGGGTGAGACTTCAAAGGGCATCATCATGAAAGTGGAAAGATAACCTGCAGAATGGGAGAAAACATTTGAAAATCATATATCTGATAAGGGACATGTATCCAGAATATATAAAGAACTCTTACAACTCAACAATAAGACAAATAACCCAATTAAAAAATGAGTAAAGGTTTTGAGTAGACATTTCTCCAAAGAAGATATACAAGTGGCCAAAAGCACATAAAAAGATGTTCAACATCATTAGTCATTAGGAAAATGCAAATTAAAACCACAGTGAGTTACAATTTCATACCCACTAGGGGGGTTATGATAAAAATGAGGGACAGTAACAAGTGCTGGTGAGAATGTGCAAAAACTGGAACCCTCATACATTGAATATGGGAATATAAAATGGTGCAGCCACTTTGGAAAACAGTTCGACAGTTCCTTAGAAAGTTAAACACAGAATTACTATGTGACCCATCAGTTCCACTCCTAGTTATATACCCAAGAGAAATGAAAACATGACTCCACACAAAAACTTGTACATGAATGTTCATAGCGGCACTATTCACAATAACCAAAGAGTGAAAACAATCCAAATGTCCATCATATGGATGAACAAAATTTGGTATATCCTTATAATGGAATATTATTTAGCTATAACATGGATAAACCTTGAAAATATTATGCTAAGTGAAAGAAGCCAGACACAAGGGTACACATTGTATCATTCCATTTATATGCAATGTTCAGAATAGACAAATCCACAGAGATAGAAAGGAGACTGGTGGTTGCCAGGGGCTGAGGGAAGGGTAATAGGGAGTGATTGCTAATAGGAGTGGGTTTTCTTTTTGGGGCACCTGCCCTCTGTGCCCTGCCTGAAGAGGGGTCAGGTTCCAGGGGAAGATGCACAGAGCCATCTTTCAGGAGGCATCACCTCTCATACATCATGTGTACAATCCTGTTCACCCCACTTCCTGCATAGTGCTTGGGCAGGGGGTAGTGTTTGCATTCAGCAGCTAAAAAAACTGAGGCCTGTGAGAGGGCCTATGAGCAACCCGGCTCTGGGATTCAGGTTCCAAACTCATTCTGGCTCTCCACAACCTGATTTTTACTACCTGCTCTGATTTCACAGGGGGCCATACAGGTAGCAGAAAGCAATGGGCCAGGTGTTCAAACATCTGGGCTCAAGAACAGCTCTGCCACTGATTAGCTGCTTGACTATGGGCAAGTCACTTGAATTCTCTGAGTCTCAGTTTCCTCATTTGTAAACACCTGTTACATCTTCCCCAAGATGGGAGGCCCAGAGCTCAAAAAAGATAGTGGAAGTGAAAGGGATTTACTTTTGTGCCAAGTCCAGGGCTTGGATCTAGAAAGCAAAGGGTTCTCACCCTCAGAGGGCTCACTGCAGAGCTGTGTCATTGGTAAAGGCCTATATACATGCCAGGTAACTTATTACCAAGGGCCAAATTAGGGTAGCAGATCATAAAGGCTACATCTGTTTAATAAGAGTGTTATGAACTGAATGTATATGTCCCCCGCCCCCCAAATTCATATGTTGAATCCTTAACCCCCAGTGTGGCTGTGTTTGGAGTAATTAAAGTTAACTGAGGTCATAAGAGTGGGGACCTGATCTGATAGAGTTAACGTCTTTATCAGAAGAGACACCAGAGAGCACTGGCACCCTGACACGCTTGAGCCAGGAAGGGAGGCCTCACCAGAAACCTTGATCTCAGACATTGAGACTCCAAAACTGAGAAATGGATGTGTTGTTTAAGCCACTCAGTCTGTGGTATTTTGTTATAGCAGCCTGAGCAGACTAGCACAAGGAGCCGTGTACACTGATGTGCTGGGTACTCTCCAAGCGCTTTACACTGTCCCAAGCTCCAGGCAGCCACCACTCTCATCCCCATTGTACAGGGAAGAAAAGGAAGCACAGGGCAGATCTGTGATTTTCCCCAGGCCATACCCTTAGCAAGCAGCAGCATGGGGCCCTAGGAGGAGGCAGGCTGGATACAGAGTCTGTGATCCCAAATGCTCTGCTCAGCCCTAGGATGAAGGAGATACGTCTCATCTGAACTCCCCATGTGTAAGGACTGCGAGGGTTTTGTCTGCTGCTGGGCCCAGCACTTACCAGGGGCTACATAAATGTGGGAGGAAGGATGAAGAGAGTGTCTGGGCCCAGCACAAGGACAGTCAGAGTTCCAGGGCCACTAAGTCCTCCTGGCTCCCACACACAGAGAACACAATCTCCACCCTCTTGCCCCATGCCCCCTCCCAGGTCAGTAGGCTGCACTTTTCAAAGTTATTCCAGCTGGTTCTTTCACTGACTCTTTCTGCTACACCCACAGGGCCAACTCTCTGAACATCCAAGGATGCTGTGGGCCCTTGGACCTCAGGACCTGCGCAGTCAGGTGGTTCAGAGACCCAGTGAGGACATGCGTTACAGGGCTTTCAAAGGACCCCACAGCTAGCTATGAGCAAAGCTGGATCTGAAACCCAGAACTGTTGTCCCGACTTTCCTCATGCCATCACCAGACTCTTCGCAGGCCGAAGCTTGGGGAGGAGGAATGGGCCTGGCTGGATGTCTGACACCCTGACTTCACCAAGCCTGCAGGCCTCACATGCAGAGGTGTCCACAGGAATGCTCGATTCTATGATACTGCTTCTGGAGGCTGCAGCATCTGAGACACAGATGGATCTGGAGGGCAAGAGGCCTGGGTAGGGCAGAGCCTGTCAATAGCTGTTTCCTACAACATTGGTGGGAGAGACCTCTCAGTTTTGGAAGGTAGGCAAGAGAAACATGCACTCTGAACCCAGGAGACAACTGAGCACACCATGGGCAGTGACTTCATCTGTGGAGCAGACTTTAATAGAGCACACACTAACTCTGGGCCAGGCACTGTGCTGGGTGCTGGAGACTGACTCCAATTGGAATCACATAGGCCCTGTGTCCCTGTCCCTTCCAGCCTAGTGGGGGGTGTAGACATTGATCAAATATTCACAAGCATGCACACACACATTTACAAACAGTGACAAGGCCCTGAAGTAGCTCCTAGGGCTCTCTCTAAGAGTTAGGACAAGAGGCCCAGCTTGTCTGGGGAGCCAGGAAAGGCTTCCAGAGGAGGTGAGGTGAAAGTAGAGCCCAGGCCTGGGGTGGGGGACTGCTGGAGAATGTCCCCTGCAGAGGAGATAGCACACACAAAAGCCCTGAGGCTTGGAGGTTGTGGCATTTAAGGAATCAGCTGTAGAGCCTGTGGGAGAAGCTGCAGGAGATAAGGCTGGGCTTTATCCTGAGAGCAAAGGATGCCACTAAGCGCTTTTAACCAGGGGATTAGATATGCATTTCTAAAAGCTCAATTTGGCTGTTGTGTAGAGCACAGATTATGGGGTGGGTAGCAGGAGAGGTTGTGGGGAACTGGGGAGGAAACCAGTGCAACTGTTTGGGGGACCAGGGCAGGGACATTCCCACTGCTCTGGGCTCCAGGTGCCCTGATGGTGCCGTGGGACACTTGCCTATGTGCTCTAGGTTTGGGGCATGGGCCAAACAATGAAATGTGTGCAAAATGTTTGTGAAGTTCCCTCACCCAGCTGCCCAAAGGCCTCCCTGGCTTTCATACCCCCTCCCTGAGCCTGTACCGTACGCTCTGCCATCTCATCCTTGTCAAGCAAACCGTTACTGAAATCCATCTTCCCTCTCCCCCACCACCCTGGGAGCCTTCCAGATTGATCAGACTAAAACTGACAGCTGTGTGAGGCCCTTCACCTCCTCCTGTATCCCCAAGACGTGGTTACCCTTGACACAGATGCAGAGATGGTAACACTTGACAGTGTTTTTCTACCTGATTTAGTGGCTTCATCCCAATGGCTCAGTGGCCGACGTGTGCCAGTCCACACCGGTGCTCCCACTCGGCAGGGACCACGTCTATATATACATCCCCCATCCCAGGCCAAAGTCCCAAGCTGCATGCACTGGGTGCTCATGATGGGCTCCCTCTCCTGCTGGGCTGCCTTTGCTGCTAACAGTCTGGCGGCTGCTGGAATACCAACTCCCTCCTTGAGAGAAAGTCAGTCTTCAACTGAACACACGTGTCCTGCCTTTGAAACTCGGGGTTTTTTTTTTTTCTTTTTTGGATACAAAGGAAGAGCCTTGTACTTGGCAATCACCTAAACTTAGCAATTAAGTTCTGCCAGGAGAATTTATAGAACTTTTTAGAATTTATAGAACTGAAAAGGAGGTAGGGTCGGGAGGGGCAGATCTTAGATGTCATTCCTCAGATTTAATGGATAAAAAAATTGAGACGCTGCAAGGCAAGGGATGTGCCTGAGGTCACACTGCCAGCAGGGTGGGGCTGGGCCTGGAGCCTGGCTTTTCTTCGAGGGTCAGTGTTATTCCCACTGGCCCCTAAGCTAAAGCCTGGCACACCTCTTTGTTCAAGATGAATTCCTGACAAAGCCCCTCCCACACCCCCAAGTCCCTGGGGGCCCCATGCTGCCTGGGCTCCTGTGTTTTCAGACTCCAGAAGATCACCGGCCCCCACGCCCCCACCGTCGGAGCTGGGTGGCTTATGAGATGAGGACCCTGAAGCTGTGTTTTCCCACCTTCCCCAAGAGGAGGCAGCCTCCTTGCAGGGGCCAGGCCTGAGTCTCCTCTCCCCATACAGCTTGGAAACATCCAGGATGTTTCTGGCTGCTCTGGCTTGCTCCCTGGCATGCCCCACAGGGGGACATATGCAGTAGTCTTTCCCCCTCTCACCCCAGTGGCTGGTGAGGCCACCAGGGCAGGAGAATCAGCCGCCCTGGGGCAGATGAGGCCTTCATTGCTCTACTGGCACCTTGGCCTCAGCTGCCAGTGGGCTGGATGTGACTATGGCGTGGCCGGCCAGCTGCGGGCACGGCTGACGTCACTGTTGCTGACAGCTGGCTGAGGCGAGCCTTTTCCAGGTTTCTGCATACTCACTGGTTATTGCCTACGTGCACGCTTGGTGCCTGGTGCAGGACTGTGGCTCCCAGTGATTTTCCTGGTAGGAACACCAAGACAGATGATATGAGCCTGCATCCTCATTAGACCGGTTAAAAACACACATTCTGGAGCCAGACTGCCTGGGTTGGAACCCAGCTCCACCACTTACTAGCGGTGTGACCTTGGGCTAGTACTCTCTCTGAACTCCACCTTTCTCATGTGTACAGTGAGGATAACAACAGAACCTACATATCAATCAGAGTGCTGTCCAGAAACATGGTGCCCTCAAAGGGGCAAGAGAAGAGGATCAAATGAGTCAATCTAAGGAAAGTGCTTGGAACAGTGCAGGGCACAAGAGGTGCCCAGGGCTGCCCTTTTCTGCCATTTCTGGAGGCAAGCAGAGTACACGTGAGGGTGAAAGTCTTAGAGCGATAACCCTGAACCACTCTAATTGACGGACAGCAAAAAAGAGATCACTGGCCCAAACCTGGGTGCTTATTCATAGTCACAGGCTGATCTGCCCCACCAGGAGGCTGAATGCTGTGGGGGCAAACGTGGCAGCAAGAGAAGCAGAAGGCAGCAGCCCTGCCTTCCAACTGCCTGGGGAGACCAGATGCTGATAGGGTGCATGGGACAGGGACCCTAGAGTAGGGAAGGCAGACCCAGAATGGTGACAAGAAACTGGGAGTGTGGTTCTTGCCACCAGTGGGGATAGGAGAGAGGCACACACATGGAAAAAGCCCTGGCCTCGAACACAGGAGCCCTGGTTCTCATCCCAGCTCTGCTCTTACTGGTGGGATGATCTTGGGCAAGGCTCCTCACGCTGTGCCTCAGTGTCCGCCCTCTGTGAAGGGAAGGACCTGGGGGAGAGCAGCATATCCCAGAGAATGGTTACATAACTTAACAGGATTACTCAAAAATATAAAAAAATAAAAAAAGACAGGTTTGGGAAACACTGGGTGAGACACGTGTGAGCAGTCAACCTCACTGCAGGGCTCGAGACTGAGTGCCTTCGACACTATAATATGCACTGTGTGTCCCCAAGAGGAGAGGCAGTCCCTGTGCCCAGACTTATTCGACAAGAAAAGAGAGTGTTGCTGGATCATATGCTAGGAGGAATGTTTGAGGAACCCAGGGCCAGAAGAGTGGCAAAGTGCTTACACAGGCGGCTATCTGTGACAGCTAAGCTCCGACAGGGCTGCCCTAGACTACAAGGGACGTGGATGCCCAGTGGGAGGAGGGAGCGCTGGGCCCCACAGAAGGTGCTCTGATGAAGTTGCGCAGCCCTGGTGCAGGTTCACCAGCAGGTGCCGAGCAAGCCAGGAGTGTGGTCCTGCAAAGGGAGGCTTGCCCTTTAGTGGCAGTGGCAGGAGGTCTGAGATTCTGATGTCCTGGGCCAGGGGAGTACCACTGGGCCTTGGATAAATAGTAAATCTGAAGCAAACTGATATGACACAACCAGTTCTGGTGAGGGGACTTTCGACTAAGAGCACTGCTTGGCACTGGCTCTTCCCTAACTCGGACACTTATTGGTGCCCACCATGGAGAATCTAGGCTCCTTAGCCTGACACACAAGGCCTCCTACAATCCAATCCCCTTTCTGCAAAAGACAGCCCTCCATTTCCCTCTCTCCCTTTGCTGCTGGCTAGACAGGGCAGCCTTAGACCTGCAATGGAGCTGAGACCCTGAGTGTGAAAGAACAATAGGCAAAGGGCCCAATCCTGTGTCCAATCTGGGCTGCTCCATCTTAGTTATGTCACTGAGATTTTGGGGTTCTTCCATGACAGCAGATGAGCCTGTGTCCTGACTGATATACACTGGTGTTATTTCCATTTTACAGATGAAGAAACTGAGGTTCAGAGTCATTAAGGGTCCTGCCTGAGGTCACAAAGCTAAGAAAGGGGGAGCCAGCTTTTGCCCTTGGGCCTGTCTGACTCCAGAGCCTGTGCTCTTTGTCCCACCATACACAGAGCGTCACACCAAGGATATACACTGCAGTTTTCCATGAGAAGATGCGACAGTCTGTGACCTTATCACTGGGCTTCTTGCTGCAGAGTGGAACTCCTGGACTTGGTCCCGGGAAAGGAAATATCTGGCAATCAAGGACTTCATCATTCAGGTCCACAACCACAGACTCCAAAAACAGTGATGAAGGCCCCAGCCTGGCCCAGGCCCCCGGCAAGTGCTCCGGCCTGCAGGACTGTGCCCAGAGAGCCACCCTTCCTCTCCTTGCCAGTTGTCACCAGGGGAACCAGCTGCTCTAGGCACCAGGCAGGGAGTAGGGCTGCTGTGGGAAGTGCGGCAGGAAGGAGAAAGGAAGACTGAGGGCTGGGAAAGAGGGGGGAGGGCCCCCACAGAGCTGGAAAAGCTGGCCCTGATTTGGCAGTGAGCTATTTCAGGACTCTGCCCTGGGACCTCAGACCAGAGATACTGGGGGAGGGGAGTCTGGTTGTGCAAATGCTCCCAATCCACATCTCCTGAAGAAGCAGCTCCTGGGTGGGCTCAGGAGGGAGGAGGGAGAGCTGCGGCCTGCTAGCCCTTGTGCCTGGTGACACGAGCTTGCTGTCTGGGCCAGGAAGGGTCTGGGGGCACCAGTGGTAGTGACATGCTCACGTTGTATGTGGTAGAGCACGTTGCATTGCAAGGGCTCTGTATCCATGGTATATGATCATTGTAAGTACATACTTTATCTGTATTTTACAGATGAGGAAACTGAGGCCAGGCATGGAGCTGAGGGAGCAGAGGTCAGAATACCAGAAGGGGCTGTGGGCTGCAGTCAGGGGCTGAGGGAAGGGGCAGCTCTCTGGATGAATGGAGACTAGAGGTTGTTTCCTTGAGGACTCCCAGTGCAATGAGGCCAGGGCTGTCACTGTGCCCAGGGCTTGGGGACCCATCTGTGCTGTTGGTTAAGGGCGGAGGACCTCCATGCACTCACTGACAGACGTTTGCAAGGCTCAGCACTCACTGTGCTAGGTGGTGTGCCCAAGGAGCTCATGGCCCAGCAAGCTGACATGGCATGGGGGCTCCATGTCGGGTGGACAACTGGCAGACCCAGAGCGAGGCCCAGATCTCTCTCTGGACTGCCCAGGACACCTGCAGGAGCCTCGCAGCTCCTCTCCCTGCTGTCACTCCTGCTGCCCATCTCTCCATTCTCCACATGGTCAGTGCGAGCCTCTCCTAAGGCAAGCCATGTCTTGGCCTGGCCTAAAACCTCTGGCAGCTTCCTGCTGAGCTGGGAACAAAGCCAAGATCCCCTCCATGGCCTGGAGGCTCTTCTCACAGGGCTGGCCCCTGTCTCCTTTTCCCACCTCATCTCTTGCCACTGTCCCTGACCTCAGGCTCTAGCCACACGAGCCTTCTTTCAGACCCTACACTCCATCGGGACTCCCTACCTCAGAGCCTTTGCACATGCTGTTCCCTGTCCCTCCTGTCCTGTCAGCTGTCCCATCCTCAGCACAGGCCAGGCTCTCTGGCATTGCTGAGGGCTGTCTGCCTGCTCCCCTGCTGAGCTCCGGGCAGCAGCACCCCTGCTCACTCTAGCTCACCACGGTGCATCCAGTGCTCCCCATGCTGCTGGTGCAGAGAAGGCCACATACATGTTTCTCAAATGAATAAACAAGTGCATGAACGGAAGAGAGAGCCAGATGCCAGAGGCGTCCAGGATAGGGAGAAGACACTTCCAACGGGAGGGGCTGGGGGATGACATTCACAGGGCAGCTGCCATTTCAGGAACGTTTGCTCTGTACCAGGCACTGTGCTGAGTGCCCCACCGACACTGAGACACTGGTGGGGTGACCCTGCCCATCCATGCAGCATGGTCTCCAGAATTTCCCAGGTCACACAGTCTTGTCTGCTGCTCCCCTCCTTTCTTTCTGTGATCTCTCCTGCTTTCTCCTTGTCTCTATTTCTTTGGGTTTCTCTCTCAGGCCTTGTTGGGCCCTGATTCAGAAGCAGCCCTCCTCAGCTCCACTCCTGCACAGCCAGCAAGCAGGCAGGCACTGAGGCACACTGCCTTCCAGCCTGGAATCAGAACCAACGGGTAATTTTTGGGAGGGGATGACACCACCTCTTTGATCTGCAGCAGCTCAGAGGCCTTGACACTGAGCCCTCACCCTGGTTCTGAAACAACTGTCACACCCAGGCTTGCGGTCCTGACCCTCCACTACACAGGCAGTGGGGTGCGGCTAAGAGGAGGCTGACAGCAAGAGCTGCTTATCAAACACTTACTGGCTGCCAGGCACTTTGCTTAGCTCTGAACATGCACTATTTCTTTTAACCACAACAACCATGTGAGTAGGTATGATTACTATTATTGTTATCTCCATTTTTCAGACAAGGAATCTGAGGATTGGTGAGCCAAGTGATTAGTTGTAAGTCCACTGGCTGGTGGATGGCAGGGCCACGATTCAATGCCATGTCTCTGACCCCATAGCCTCGCCTGCCCCACATACTGCCTCACCTCCCCAGGCAGCCCTCAGGGACCCGGCTCTCCCCGGGAGGCCCCGCCTGCCACAGGCTCACCTCCCCTCTTTATCTCCTGCTCTTCCCTCACCCCTGCCACAGCCCCAGTGCAACAGTAAGCTCTCCAGGTGAGTGGTGGGTGGGGGCTGCGTGTCCACGTGCCCTGCTGCCTGGGGTCGGGGGAGAGGCCGCCCTGGGAATAGCAGCACTGGCTCCAGGCCAAGCTTGGTTATCCCGTGATCCTTCTGTGCTGGATTCAGCCTGGCCAGCCCTCCACCATTACGGTATGAGTCATCTCCCGCACAGGTCCGGCACAGCCGGCAGGGTTAGAGCCAAGGGGAGATTTGCGGATGGCTGGTGACCTCTCCAGCATCCATTTCTTCCAATTCCATTTCCTTTTTCATGAGTTCCTGGTTTTCCACTGGGGAATTCACTCTTGTGCCAGGAATCCCGCAGCCCCCGTGGTCCTGGTGATCGGTTCAGGGAGGGGCAACGAGAGAGACTCGCAGGGCCCGAGCGGCTGCTCAGGGAGAGCCTACCCTGCTGCACCTGTGCTCTGTGATGTCCCAGGATGCACACAAGGTCACGAGTGATGACTTAACTGCTGCAGCCATTTTCCTACAGGGTGGGGGAGCGATTCTGTGGAGTCTGAGAGTAGAGGCCACACAGTGAGACAGCATGGAGAGGCGGTGGGAAGCCAGGGCTATCACCTGAGCTGCTGAGTCAAGCCTCACCTACAGTTGTGCCTCTGGACTTCCTAATCACTGGGCCATCTGACTGTTTTGTGTTTTGTTTTGTTTTGTAAGCCAGTTTGACAGTTTGATTGTGTCTTCTATCACTTGCAACCAAAGTGTCCTGACTTATCCAGATGGGGGTCTTTGGAAGTGATGCAAGACCACTGCTGGTTGCCTGGCAAACAGAGAAGGGGATGGAGTCGAGGAAAGCAAAAGCAGGTGGACACGCGTACAGCTGTGTGTCGGGGGAGGACTGACAACGGTTCTGGCTTTCCTAGGGAAGCTGCCCCCCACCCCCACCCCATATGTGGCACTGTGAACTGCCCCCCCAACACATACACAGCAGGGCCTCTAAGCAGGCAAGGGACACAGATACCACCTTGGCTATCCCCACCCAGACTGTGACTCACAGCCTTCCCCACATGCTGTCTCAATAAACCTAACTCCTTTCTCGGTTCCTGGTACCCCTTCAGCGAACTAAAATTTACCTTACTGGTCCCTCAGGCTCCTCCATCGTGTATCTGGTGGCCAGGAGGGGACTGCACATTCACAAAAGGCTCAAATACAGGGCTTAGGCCAAATGAGGTACTAGGTGTAGTCAGGGAGAGACCACTGGGGTGAAAAGCCATAGTGCTTGTCACAGAACTCTGACCTCTGTCCCATGACAGGACCACATGGCTGGGACTGCTTTGTAAGTTAATGTTTTTATAAATCCTGAAATTATTTTTTAGGGAGCACAATTATATTCCATTGCATTTATGGTGGGCCCAAAGTATTAATTTATTAAGTGTATGCATTTAAAATATACCACAATTTTGTGATCTTGTCTTGGGAGTTCTTCATGTTTCAATATTCCAGAAGTCTCAACATATAGCGCTGGCCAGGCCCTCTCAGCTGCTCTCTACAACTTCCAGTGCTGTGAGGTCTGCGTGGCAGCTGTTTGCCACCTGAAAACAGCTACTATGTGCCCAAGGAGTGCACCCACAATGTCCCCTCTCCAAAGGGGAAGCTCTCAGTTCTCCCTGTGGAGCAGCCAGGTGGGGGGCAGTGGGGGGGAGAGAGGGGAAGGGCAGTAATGGCAGGGGGCTCCTAGACACCTGAGGAAGGGCCATCGGTGGGAACCCACCTCAGTCCTGATAATGGGGAGTATTTATTTGCATAGGTGGAACATTTTTCCACCATCACAGCAGAGTAATTAGGGCTTACAAGGAGGAGGGAGGGGAGCGTAAGCTAGTGAGTGAGAGAGAGTGGGCACAAGTGCAAGGCATGCCACTTACGGTTTTCATTTATTGTTCGTTGAAGTCTTGCATTTAAATTTCCTTTTACTTTTCTTTCTTTTTAGAATTCTATGCCCCTTTCTACAGGCAATGAACATGCAGATATTGATGGTGGCCCAGCCCTGAACACTCCCACTCCACTTCACAGCCCGTGGAGCAGACGCCAGGCAAGACCAGAGGGAGGCCAGGTGCTGGCTGGGGCCCCCGCAGTGGCCAATGAGCCCAACTGCTGGGGAACGGTGAGGCTGAATGTCAGCCCCCTGGCCTGCGCCCCTTGAGGGCAGGGACTGGGTCTCACCCACCACCATGTGAATGCATGAGTGGAAGAATGCATGGGTGAATGCAGGACACCCTTGCTCCGGCTGTGGAGGGGTCATGAAGGCATGGAAAAGAAGCGTATTCTGTATCTTTCATTCTTTCCTTCCTGGACACATCTGTTCAGGGCAGGGACTGTGTCTGTGTCCTGATCATAGGCATATCCCTAGCACCTAGCCCGCTCGGCCAGGAAGAGGCACACACGTGTTGGATGAATGGAATCACTCCTGAACGCATGGATTCCCTGACCCCTGCTAGGCACTGAGCTGAGGATGCGGGCAGCACACAGATGAACAAGATCAACCTGTCCTTCCAGACTTACTGTCTGGCCACAGATGTAAGATAACTATGAAGTAGAGTACCAGGGGGTGGGGGGCAGCTGGGAAGGGGCCTCTAAAACAACAAGGGTTCAGAAGAGGGAGCAACTATTTTCAATTGAGGAAACACAGGACTCTAAGGAGGAGAGGCATCTGAGAGACATCTCAAAAGCCTGAGACTGTAGTCCCTCCTCTTCCTTTCCCATATTGAGAACTGTTGCTCCTTTGAGTTGGTTCTTCCTTTTAGAGGAAGGCCAGGAGGAGCCACTGGTGCTGCCACCATGGGCCAAGGTACCAGCAGCCAGGTCTGGGGCTCCTCGTGGCAGGGCTGAGACAATTGATTCCCCCACCCCCACCCCAAACCAGGAGCTTGTGGCCTGATCCAGTCTTAGACCACAGGAGCTGCCCCAAGTCCTGAAGGCTGGAATGTCAGAGCTGGGAGAAGCCTTGGAAATCAAGGAGACCTTCTCATCTTAGGGTTGTCCTCTCTGTACAAGATTGGGAGCCCCTTGATCTTTGCATCTTTGTACCCATCCCTGCCATCTGGTGCACTGTTCCCCAGGAAGTATTTGTAAGTAGTAATTAATTAAGTAATAAGTATTTGTGGAATGATTAACTGGCTGAGCAACTGAATGAAAGAAAACGAGGCCCCAAGTTGGCTGGGTGTTGGAGGCAGCCTGGTGAGATGGAAAGAGAACAGAACAGTGATTCAGGAAACTGAAAGTTCTAGTCCTGGGTCTGCCACATATTCCCTTGAGTAAGTGTCTTCCCTGTTTGGGCCAGATTGCCCCATCTGCAAAATGGAGCAGCAGAATTAGATGTCTTGAATGGAGGAGTTTCAAGCTCTATTAATCTGGGCAGGCAAAGGGCCAGAACAGGGCCAGGCTCTGGGGCTGGTGTAGGGGAAAAGCCTCAGTACCCAGCATGCAGCAGGCATATGTGCTTCTTCCTGGGCTCAGGTTTGGGCTATGGGAGTATGAAGCCTTCATGTGTCACCTCCCCTAGCCCTTATCAGATCTGACAACCACCACTGAAGTATCTCCAGGCCCCAGGGAACTAAGGCAGACACAGGCCAGATAGCATCCTTGTTTTTGTCTGTTTCAGAATTCATGCAAACCACAAGGTGAACAGCACTGCACTATGGAGATGGTACCACAATATTTCCATGATTAAAAAAAAAGATAGTGTTCAGAGCTCCACTGTGTGACTTAAATGTCAAGATTTCTTTTACCAGAGGAGATCCAATGATATTCTGGAAACTTAGTGTGAAATTTGATTCTGCCTCCCCAAAGAGCTGCCATTATCTCTAGGGGGGACAGTTCTAATGAAGCCCCTTGGTGGAACAGAAGAGCACAGGGCAGCAATTTGGGCCAGCACTGATTTTCCCTCCTGCTTAGATCAGTGACCTGGGGTGGCAAATTAAGTGCCTTGTGCCTCCATTTCTAACCTGAAGAATGCAAATAAAACCTTGCCCATTCCTCACTAGACTGCTGTGAGGACAATTTGTCAATCCTTTATCAATAATAATAATAATCTTAAATAATGAGAAGAACAATAGCTAACACGTGCTAAGAACTTTGTGTCAGGCACTATCCTACGCACATCACAGCAGGTGAACGAGGAAGGTGTAAGGATCATGACTATGTTACAGCAAAACACTAAGGCTTGGTGAGGTCACATAATTTACCTAGGGCCATATAGCTGGTGGTAGAGCTGGGATTTGAATCCCGTATCCAATATGTCTTGCTTTGGGCATTGTGCTAGATGAACGGGATCTATGTGCTGTCCTCGAGGAGTTTATAATTGAGAGACAGGCATACACACACATAGTGAAAACATGAAAACAAAAGTATTTCCTACTGAACAAAGCCACACACAAGTTCAAAGCATTACTTCACTATCGGTCCATTAGTTTACAATATATTCTAAATATGCAAGGATACACACATGTGTACACTTTCGTTTACATATGTTTATGTATACACATATGTGTGTGTGATGAAATTCATTAACGTGGGATTGTTCAAAGACTTTCCTCATGCCCCACACTGTCAAAGTGAGCCTTCTAATCCTGCAATTGTCCAGTTTCCCCAGTCCTTTCTGCCAGTGTCAGAGCTTAGGCCAGTTCTTCCAGACAAGTTGGTCTGCTTTTGTGATGCAGATGCAGGCTCTGGGCTAAGGGTAGAGGAAGGAGGATCAGAAAAACTTCGCTCCAAAGGTTAAGACACTTTACATAACAATGAGCTGGGGGAAGGAGGGAGGGAGAGGGAGAGGAAAGGGGGGCAAAGGAGATTGAGAAGGAGTGGGGGGGGCGGGGAGAGAGAGAAAAGGAGAGAAAGAGCAGCAGCTGGGGAACGGGGGAGAGAGCGGGAGGGGAGAAGGAGAGAAAGTGAGAAAGAGACGCAGAAAGGGGGAGGGGGAGGGGGAGGGGGAGGGGCAGGGGAACGAATGGTGGGAGAACAGGGGAGAGGGGTGAGAGCGGGCAAGCCCCGCAGGCTGGGCCTCGGGAAAGGATGTGTGAGAAAAGCAGGGGGAGTTGTCTTTTGAGTCTCTTTGCACATCCTTATAGAGGTTTAAGATAAGTGTGGGAGTCTTTAATTTGTTTTGCCTGATTGTACTGTGCCTGTTTAAATGGGACTCTGCTCTGGACCCGAACCACACGGATTACAGTTTTATGAGGGTTACATACCTACATTATATACATACAGATTTCGTACTGCCTCACCCTGGGCAAGTCGCTTAGCCTCTCTGTGCCTCATTTTTTTCACTTATAAAAAGGGGAGAACAATAGCACAAACTGCACAGGTAGTTGTTAGGATTAAATAACAATGTAAATTGTTTGAAACAGGCCCTGGAACATAAAAAGTGAAAGCCACTATTATCCTGAGCCAGTGATTCCTGGAGCTTCAGTTCTCTGAATCCATCTATTTGCTGACCACTCCCACCTGGAAACCCGTTAGGTTTGAAAGCAGACTTACCATACTTGGCTTGGCCCAGCACCTCCTGCTGACTTTCTGCCTGAGGTTGCACCTTGTTCCTACTCATCCAGGCTGGTAACACTACAGTCTCAGTTTCTTGGTCCTCATCCTTTTGGCTCCCAAAGCCTATTAATCACCAGGCCCCTTTCCAGCCCCTCACTGAGACCCTCACAACTCATGCATGGCCTATTGCAGTAGCTTCCTAACCTGCCTCCCCACCCTTAGTCTCTCCCCACCAGTTTATTCTGCACATGTCACCAAAACAATTTCCTAAAATCTCACTTACATCCCATCCCTCCCCAGCTCAAAATCTATCCATGGTTGCCTACTGCCATCAGGATAGAACCCAAACTCCTTGGCATACCTTCCAAGGCCCACCAAATCTGGACCTAACTGGACCCTCCAACTTCCCCACACCTTGCTTATACCCTAATCCTCTGTTTTGGCCACTGGCCTCCTCCAACAACCAAGTCTCCTTTGGTCATTACCAACCACTGCCCTTACTCATGTTCTTTCCTGGTGTCAAGTGCCATCCTCAACCTCACCTGTACCTATCAATCCCTATCTATGCTTTTAGGACACTTCCAGCCTCATTTCTTCTAAGAAGCTTTCCCTAACCACTTTCAGGAAAGGTTGTGCTCATTCAGCCTGTGAGATCTATCTTCCCAAGAAGATGACCAGCTCCTTAAAGGCCCCAACTCACATGCCTTTGAATCTTCACACAGGGCTAAGCACAAAGCCTACACGTAGTAGGTATTCAATCAATAGCTGTTTATGTAGTGATGAAGTTATAGGTACTTTTCTTTTTTTTCTCTGAGAACTGGGAAAGTTAGAAATGTCATTCCAGGCTGGGCATGTTGGCTCATGCCTGTAATCCTAGCACTTTGGGAGGCCGAGGCAGGAGCATTGCTTGAGGCCAGGAGTTCGGGACCAGCCTGAGCAACATAGCGAGACCCAGCCTCTACAAAAAATAGAAAAATTAGCTGGGCGTGTGTGGTGGTGCATGCTTATAGTCCCAGCTACTTGGGACTGCCACTGCACTCTAGCCCGGGCAAGAGAGCAAGACTCTGTCTGGGGGCAGGGGAAGAACAAAGGTCATTCCATTAAAGGGATGGGTTCTGAAGACCTACCAAGTGCTGAGCATTGTGCTGGTTGCTAGGGTAAGGAGGTGAGCCAAAGATAAATGACACAGGCCTTAGTCAGAAGACCTTAAATTATGAAGGGGTTTGTGGTGTTGTGATATATATACTGGTTTTCATCCACAGTTCCTATAGGGTTCCTATGGACTATAATCCCATAGTCCTTGTTATAATGTTGGGGCGCTTTAGGCCTCAGGCGATATTAATAGAATCTCCCTCTCTGACCTTCTCCTGTCCTTTCACAGGACTCTAATTCTGATTGTGGGTCAAAAGACCCTCATTCCGGAGACAGTCCTGCCCCATACCCTGGAGGAAGGAATGCTGCACGGAAAGGCGAGGAAGAGTCTGAACAGACAGGCCTTGCTGGGTTTAGATCATGAGCTTTTTGTCCAATCACATTTCTACATGGTTGTCATTCATGCCTATGTCATGAAGCCTCCATAAAAACCCAAGAGGACTGGGTTCAGGAGCTTCCGGCTAGCTGCACACGAGGAGGATCCTGGAGGGTGGCACTCCCAGGGAGGGCATGGAGGTTCCTTGACCGTTCCTCCCCCACACCTCACCCTACGCATCTCTCCATCTGTATCTTTTGTAATGTCTGTTATAATAAATTGGTAAACGTGTTTCCCTGAGTTCTGTGAGCTGCTCCAGCAAATTAATCAAACCCAAAGAGGGAGAGGGATGTCATGGGACCCTCAACTTGAAGCTGTAGGTCAGAAGCTTTGGAGTCCCAGATTTGCAACTGAGGTGGGGGAACATGGTGGCCTCTCTTGGGGACTGAGTCCTCACCCTGTGAGATCTGACACCATCTCAGGGTAGATAGTGTCAGAATTGAGTTAGAGGACAGCCAGCTGGTGTCTGCTGCTTGGAAAACTGTGGGGAAAACCCCACATTTGGTCACAGAAGTCCTCTTCTGTGTTGACTGTTGTAGAGTTTAAAGGAAAGCACAGTTTTGGGAATGTTTTTCCCAAAGCAGGGTTCTTAGCCTAGGGTCCACTGGTGGGCTTTCAGGGGGCTCTGGCCCCCTGCCATGCAGAATTTCCTAAAGGTGTGCATGTGTAGCTTGTTCCGGAGAGAAGGCTCACACTTTCACTAGCTGCTCAAATGGGTTCTGACCACCCTAAAGCACAAGGCTCACTGTTCTAAGGAAAGAGGCATAAACAATCTTCATACCAGTGCATGAGGGGATTCATCGTGAAGCACTGAGCTGAGTTTTCCTGTCGGGGAAGGGGCAGGGAAGCTTCATGGACGAGATGGAGCTTAGCTGGACCTTACTGCGTGGGAAAGAGGAGAAGAGAAGGTCCTAAAGGTGGAGAGCATGGCTTGAGCAAAGGCTGAGGGCACGAGAGTGTGTGGCGTCTTTTGGGAGGGGTCTATAGTCTGGTGAGGCAGGGGCATGGGGTGTGGAAGCAGACTGATGTAAGGGAGTCCCTGCCTGTTTGCTCCATTTGGAGGTTCTCTTAGGCTTGGGCTCAAGCACAATCATGTGGCCTCAAGTGAGTCCACACCACAGAGAGGCTGAGGAAGAAGCCAGGGACACCTACCTATTCTGGTGGCTGAGACCGAGGTATAGCAAGGAAGCTTTTAGGTGCTTTTCTGTATGGACAGTGCAAAGATGGCTGGCCAAAGCAGGCTGTCTTCCTCCAGACACCCCCTGGTGAGTGGGGAGGGTGACAGGGGTGGGGAAGGCAAGAGAGGGAGGAAAGTCTTTTCTTTAGAAACCAAAATACCTCAACACCCAAATGGCAGATCCCCTAGGTGGGCAGCCTCTGGGCACCTGAGAAATGGAGGGATTTGGAGACCCAGCCCTGGGGTCAGGGTGTCTGGGTATCAGCAATAGACTACCTACGGGAGCTCAGGCTGAACAGAGCCTTATCTTCTCCCATAGGCCAGGCCCACTCCGCCCTCAGGGCCTTGGTGCTTATTTGGAACTTTCTGTCCCCTCATCCTCCCACGCTACCCACTTTGAAGTAGCTCTCCTCCCTCCCCTCAAATCAGCCTCTCCCACATCACCCTATTTTATTTCTTCACAGCCCTTACCATTACCTGGGACTATGCAGTCACCTATTTGAAGACTTGTTTGCAGCCTGCACCTCTAGACAGGAAGCTCCCCACAGAACAAGGAAAGGGAAGGATCTTGGCTCCGAGCTGCCTCCCCACACCAGCAGGTACTGCAGCTCTTTCAGGCCTTGTGTGTCCACCCATTGGGAGGGGAGAATCGACTGCTACTCTCTTCTGCCCAGCCCCGCAGACTGCAAATCCACGCCAGTCTGCTCCCAGGAAATACCTTCTCCAGCTTCCCGCCCACCCTGGCCTGAGTCTTGGGTCCATTTTCCTTTCCTGCTTCTCACAGGTATAAGAACACAGGGAAGGGGTGCCCGGGCTGCCTCTGCCAGCCAGGAAGATCAAGCCTGATAAGCCTGTGCTGCCTGGGGATGGGCCAGGCGCCTGCCATGGTGCCACCTGCCATAACAGGACTGGCCTTGGACCCTGCTGTGTCCAGTGTACCCTCCAAGGAGTCCCTACTTGCTCTCAGTCTCCCCTTCCCCCTCCCCTCTCTCCTACCCGAGGGTTGACTAGACTGGGAAATCCTGTAGGAGAGAAACAGCCAGAGAAGGTCCCCTGATTCCCAGGGGCCTGAAGTATATTCCTTAACATATCATTGTCCTAGCAATTCCCAAGTAATCATCTCTCTATTCAGGATAATAAAATGGAAAAAAAAAATCCCACAGGAACAATGAACATTTTCCAAAACAGAAGGAGAAAAACATTCCAAAGTCACACTGACTTTTCTTGATTATAATCAGGATGGGAGATTTTTGGGAAGGAAGAGTTGGTTGGAAGGTGGGCATTGTCGTGAACACATATGCTCTTGGAAGATCTGTGTGCCATGTGTGTGGGGGGTAGTGTGCCTTTTGCACTGTGTCTGCTATCTGGTTAACTGAGATTCAGGCACTCTGCTCCCTCCTTGGCCAAAGGGAGACAAAGAGACCAAAGGCCTTTGGCTTGTGCCATGCCTGAAGATCAGACCAGGCATTACCTCCTCTGGGCTTTAATGCATAAGTTAATTAAAATGAGTTAATCCACGTAAAATGCTTAGCACAGTGCCTGGCAGCGAGTAGGTGCTCAGCGCAAGGTAGCTATGTTTATTCTCACTGTTGCTATTATTGTTAAGATGAATGAAGCACTGTGCACATCTGGGCTAATTCTGATGATCTGAGTAGGTGTTTTCTGGGTGTCTGGTGTCTCTGGACACCATTCCCCACTGTGCTCATTCCTGTATCCCAGCACCTGGCACACTGCCTGGCACATTATAAGCCTACAGTGAATGCTTAATGAAAGAAAGACTGGAGAACTAACGCACCCCTCCATTCCCTTTTCCTCTTTCTACAGGCCCTGGCTCTATGACCGAATCCAAAGCCAGTCTCCTGAGGGAGAAGTGCTTCCTCTGTAGAACCAGCTTACTGATTTGGCTTCCTGGAGGGGCAACAGACAGGCCCAGGACCCCTGCCCTTGCCCGACTTCCCCACCCCAGGCTGTCACCGAGTTCCCTGGTAGCTAGAAGAGCCAATGCCCGAGCCAGGATGACTCTGCCCCATGGAATTAGGATTTTGTGCATAAAATATTAAATTTTACATTTAAAACTATGTGTCACAGATGATTTATCAGACCCAGAAGCAACCAGGATAGTTTTCCTCCGTAAGGGAAATGATTAGCAAAGACAGGATATGTGTATAAAGTACAATCGAATCACACAGTAATCAGAGATTAATGTTCTCTACCCAGAGGCTCCAATGAGGGGCCCAGGTGCTTGGAGGCTCCACCTGCTCCCCTTCTTCATGCTCCAGGTCCTCCAGACAGAGGATCACTGGGGTTCATGATCCCAACAGGGAGCAAGGAGCTGCTTCTGGGTAGAATTCTCTGAGGCTGTTTTCTCGTCTCCTTCCCTCCTTTTGTTTAGCTTTGCCAGTGGAGCTGCATATAGTTCAGTCTTACCGTTAATGCAAATGTTTGCAGATAAGAAACTTTTGTATAGTATTTTTTCCATTCACTACTTATCAGACGCCTGGAAACTCAACTGAAAAACGGTCCCTGTTCTAGGACATCGGCTTCCCACAGGAGAGAGAGCCCCTTAGGTCCTTAGACTTACCCAGAGAGGCAGAAAACACATGCCTTGGTGGAAAGGAGGAAAGACAGTCAACTCAAATGGCTGCTGCCCACCCCCAACAAGGCAAGGAAAGTTCTAAGGAGGGGACAGGGTGGGCAGGTAAGGCCTGTTTTGTTTAATACATATTTTTTCTGTTCAAGTTAACTGCTCAAGGATAGGTACTTATGCAGTGTTGTGGCAGCCCCAATTTGGAACAGTCACCAACACTTTCTCAGCAGCAAAATAAACCCTGGCATTCTGCAGCTATTGCCTTTGTTGGTGACTGTGCTGTGGAGGTTTTCCAGGTGGATGGGTACAATGGTTTATGTCAGCAATTATGCCACCATATATCTCATGTATATAGCACAGTCTCTTCTTGTTCCTTTAAGGCAGCTGGCATTACAAAGAGGACGCAGTGTGGTAACAGAGACAGGCCCTCTTTTTGCTGTGCGCATGGGCTCAGGGGCCTACCTTTCTCTCCTTGTCACCATATTCAATGCCCAAAGTGTCCATGGCCCGGACAATGGCTGCCAGGGACTGGATGGTGTTGCTGTAGACCACAGGCTTGTACTGTTTCACGTCTTCTCCAGAGAAGCCATCTTCATGGATAATCCTAGAGAAAAACCACACACACCACACCTGATGAGTGCACTGTCCCCACTCAAAATAGCACCTGCATGTGAAGTGCCAGGGCCAACCCCCTGGCTGAGCTGGCTGCGGGCTAGGTCCCACTGGCATGCTAAATTACTGAGTTGTTGCGTCAATGCCATAAAATCTGAAGGAAAAATCTATCTGAATTACTGAAAAATAATCTGAAAAATAGAATACTAAAAAAAAAGAAATGCAGTCTTGTCACATTCCCTATATACAGTGAAAGAAATACTAGTCAATGTTGATGAAATTGACCTCCCTTCCACCATACCACTGCCCCTTCCCATTCTGTCATTACCTTCATACAGGAGAAAATTGCTAAAAATTTTTCTTTTTT
This sequence comes from Daubentonia madagascariensis, assembly GCA_023783475.1. Lineage (NCBI taxonomy): Eukaryota > Metazoa > Chordata > Mammalia > Primates > Daubentoniidae > Daubentonia > Daubentonia madagascariensis. The sequence continues at coordinate 8,776,144 of JAKFHU010002202.1, forward strand.
ACAAACAGCTTTATTGAGATATAATTCACATACCATACAATCTACTCATTTAAAGTATACAGTTCAATGTTTTTTAGTATATTCACAAAGTTGGGCAACCATTACTACAATCTAATTTAGAACATTTTTTCTCCCCCAAAGGAAACCCCGTACCCATTAGCAGTTACTCCCCATCCCCCACTGCAACTCTAAGCAACCACTAGTCTACATTCTGTTTCTATAAACTTGTCTATTCTGGAGAGTTCATATAAATGGAATCATACAATACATGAGCTTTTGTGACTGGTTTCTTTCACTTAGCATAATGTTTTCTAAACTCATCCATGTTGTAGCATGTGTCAGTAGCTCATTCCTTTTTGTTACTCAACAATATTCCATTGTATGGACATGCCACATTTTATTTATCCAGTCATCAGCTGATGGAACTAACAATTCCTGTTGCAGAATTTGACATGGTGCTGGGTTGTGGGTCTTCATCCTGAGCTTCTCTAAGAAGCAGATGAGAATAACCCTATCAACTTTTTGTTGACTTTTATTAGCCTTAAGTCCATTTATATAAAAGTCTCTTGAGGGAATATATAACCAGTATAGACCACAGGTGCACTATGCCAGAGAAATCTCAAAGGGAATTGCTAGCCAGCTCCCACTGTAAACAATGAGAAAACTGGACAAAATATACACAACAAATGTTTTCAGACATTGGAGAATAGGCAGTGCAGGACTGTGAGCCCTGAGAGAAGGGAGACTTATGATTGCCTGGGATTTCGCCTGGGTGTTCACCAGACCATGGTGCAGGGAGGGAGAACCCAAGCAGAACACAGCCATTGCACTGAGCTGAAGGGATAAAGATCAGAGTTCAGGAAGGCTGAGGAGGCTGGAATTCAAAGGGCAGTGTACCAGAAAGGAGAAAACTGCAGAAAGAAAGAGCTCCAGACATCTGCATAGGGGCTCCCTTGAGCCTGTGGCTGCATAGGGTGAGATTCCACAATCTGGGCAAGGAAGAGCTACTAAAGAAATAACAAGTTTCAGGGAGCTTATAAACTGAACATCTCCCAGAGCTCATTCAAGGCTGGGGGATATTCAAGCCCCAAAGAACCATAGTGGAGAGTCCTTGTTGAACACCTGGGGCATTCAGCAGAGAACCCAGAAGGCTCATGCCATAGTAAAAGGGCTAAAGTAGCCCTAGAATAAAGGCTACTTTAGACCTGCCCTCACAAAGCTTAGAAACAAGCTTTAAAAAAAAGTCAAGCTAACCCACAAGTAACTTTAACTACCTCATAGAATAAAGTCCAACAGTCTTTAAATGAGAACAACAAAATCTCTAGACATTCAACAATATAATATTCATAATATCAGCTTCCAATAAAAAATTCCTGAATATGCAAAGAAGCAGGAAAGTGTGACCCATAAGTAGAAGAAAAATCAGTCAGTAGTAGCAGACTCAGAAGTGACAGAAATGGAATTTACAAATAAGGATTTAAAAACATCTGTTTTAAATATTTTCAAGAAATTAAAGAAAACCATGAACACAGTGAAGAGAGAAATGGAAGATGTGAAAAAAAAAGAACAAAATCGAATATCTAGCGATGAAAATACACTATCTAAAATAAAAATTTCACTGGATTGGATTAACAGCAGATTAGACACACAGAAGACTAGTGAACTTGAAGACACAGCAATAGAAACTATCCAAATCAAAACAAAGAGAGGAAAAGGGCTGAAAAATTTATTATGGTGTTTGTAACATATGTGAAAGCAAAACTTATACAACAATAGCACAAAGGATGAGAGGGATAAAATGGTAGTATACCACAGAAAGATTCTTACATGTGAAAAAAGTAGTAGTACTTAAAAGTGAAATGCAGTAAGTCAAGACACACATTGTAAACACTAGCACAATCACTAAAACCATGAAGGAAAGGCAACAGTCACCCAGACTCTCCTAAGAGGGGGGGGCCCTCTGTGTGACCTGAGAGGTGCAGGTGGGAATTGCTGGTCCCCGTGATATAATATGCTTCCCCAGAAGCCAGGGCAGTTTCTCGTGCTTCATTTTGGCCCAGCATGCCCTGCCACTATCCTGGGAATGCTCTCTAGACCCTTGGCTGCCTGTGGGATTTCCCTCTACTTGGGGATGGGACTATCACTTTTCACACCTATTAGTATCATTAGTCTTTACACCTACCTAATCAGGTAGGAAGGGTAGGTTTTTATTGTACCCATTTGACAGAAGAGGAAACTGAGGCTGAGGGAGATTAAGTAACTGACCCAATGTCTCTCAGCCAGGAATAGAACCTAGCTCTCCGAGTTCACAGTCCTTTCTACCACACCTCAGTCCACGGGCTGGACTAGGCAGACTATCGGCTAGCAAGTCTTAGCCTGGTGCCAGGGGTGTCCCAAGATGAAGAGGCTTCATTTGAGGTTTGAGAAATGTTGCCATTGGGGGAAAACTGCTCAAGTCATGATTATTAGCCCTATGACTTGTTCAAACTGGCTTCTATTAGCTTAAAAACAGGCTTCCTGTTTCAGGGTAGAATCTGATGTCTCCCCCAGCCCCGCCACTACAAAGACAGAAGTACTCAAGACTGGAATGCCTGGACCGTACAGACAAGGAAACAGCACTGGCTTTTTGATGTGAGTCGTCCCCAGCACTTTCTTCATGCCACATTCCTCCTCATTTTCCTCCCAAAGCGTTGATTTGAGGCAAATGTCCTTAAAAGTAACAAATAAGGCCCCTCTTATTTTGTCTCCCGATACCACTCTGGAGGGGTGAGCACAAAGCAGAGCAGTGGTTAGTGCTTAGGCGTCAGGCAGACCTGTGCCAACCCCAGCACCATCACTGAGGAGCTGAGTCACTGGTAAACAATTTAACCTCTCAAGCCTTGGTTTCATCATTTACAAGGAGTTGTTGTAAGGAATAAATGTAAAGTGCCTATCATATAGTAACTATGTAACAATCGTAGCTATTAGCAATAGTGTTCTCATTCTAAAGGCAAAATCCTGCAAATATAATTTCCTGTATTTGTAGTATAAAAGCAGCAGAATAATAATTGTAGCTCATATTGAGGGTCTACCCTCTGTGCTAAGTGCTTTATATGTATCACTTCATTTAATCTTCAAAACAATCCCAGGAGATAAAAATTATCTCCTCTTTACAGATGAGGAAACCGAGGCTTAGTGAGGTAGGCCATTACCCAAGGTCACACAGCCGGTAATCGGCAGATGCTGAGAGGCAGGGCTGCTCCTTCTGCCCTGGATCCCTATATTCAGGAGGACCCACAGATTTTACACACAAAACAAGCATCAGAACTGCCCCTGCAGTATCTGCCCAACGTTCTGGAGGGTAGGGCAAGGAAAGGAGGCCTCTGGGTTGGGGTTGGAGATGTAGCCCTGGGGAGTTCAGTTTCATGTGATGGCCCAGGTGTGAGTCCTGGAGGTGACAAGGGTAAGATATGGAAATCAGGAGTGAGGCTCCATGAGACACCTTAGCAACAGTCAGTGGCATCTCACACCACAGCAGCCCCAGATGGACTGTTATTCATCATACAGCTGAGTGCAGAATCAAGTTCCAGAAACATCATTGAGCCCCTGGATCCAACCATGCCTGAAGCTAGCCCTATCTCTACACTTTTGAGTGATGTGAGCCAAATAATTCCCTCTTATTTCTGCGTAAGCTAATTTTATTTGGGTTTCTGCCATTTATAACCAATAGAGACAGGACTAAAACATGTTTTATACCTTGATAACAACATTAAGCAGAGATCATCTCCCAGTAGAATTAATCTTTTTATCTTTACCACCAGCCTGTCAGCCCTTGGCACATCTCACCCATCTCTGCTCCCCCTTCCCATATTACCCAGCACAGGGCTGGGCTCTGGACAGTGCTTGGAGAATATGGGACACAACTACATGGGCCAGGAGTACACAGCTGGACAAGACCTGTCCCTCTGCAAGGTGCGCAGACAGGTACAAGTCCGTGCATGTGCGTGTCTCTGTGTGCGAGTGTGTGTGTCAGGGTGAGGAGCCGCCAGATTTCTCAGGACTGCAGAGCCCAGGGTATCAAAGGGAGGCCAAGCTAGATTCTGCATTCGTGCCAACCCAAAATGCAGGGACTCTGAGGGGTGTTCCAGGCCACCAAACTGGAAGCACCAAGAGCAGCAGGAGGTCTGAACAGGCAAGGACTGACTCTGCAGCCCTGAGTGTTCGACTTTGGACAGAAGCCGCTAGTTGGACTCTGGAAACCTGGCAACGCTGCTGGGAGGGGAGATCTCAAGTGGACATGGGGAGAGAGGGAGGGGTGGCAGCCAAGCTTGCCTGAGCAGGTCTAAGCTTCCTGGGAAGAGGCAACCAAGGAAGTACCCCGGCCCTCCCCCACACTCCATTTCTCTCTTTGCTGCCTCAGGGAGACTGGAGGAGGCCCAGACTTGGGCCCACTTGGCTCTCCGCTTCCCCTCACAGTGCAGGACTGCACTTAGCTGCAGTGAAACTCCCCAGGCAGTGGCCTTATATGGTCACAGAACCACAGGCTTGGGAGCTGGAAGGGACCTTGGAGACCCATCTGGCCCAGGAGCCATTCTCCTCCTCTGAATCACAGACCCCTCTGAGATTGTGACAAATGCACCAACACACACAGTTTTCCCCCCAATTTCTGGAAGTTCATGAACTCGAAGGCCCTAAGCTGTTGGGATACATGATTTTTCACTCCATCTCCAGGCTGGATTAAATGCCCCTCCCTTCTCTTTATCAGCACTCTTTCCCCTGCACTGGGACTGTCTCTCCATCCTTCACCATAATCCTTTCAATGATCCAGATTAAAGGGGCCTTCTGGAGCCAGACTCTAGCTGTGTGACTAGGTAATTTCCTTAACTGCTTGGTGCTTCAGTTTCCTCAACTGTTCCCTGGAGATGGGCATGGTGATAGTAGCTATCCTCACTGTTTTTTGGTTAGGATGAAAAGAATGAATACATGTAAAGAAAACTGCCTGGCATGGTAAGTACTCAATCAACGTTGGCTACTATTATTATCATATTTGGTGTGTGAGACAGGGGGAGAAAGTGCAGCTGGTCGGGTATTCTGTGGCTGTCCTCTTGAGGAAGAGGACAAGAAGTGGGTCCACAGGGAGGGAAGGCTGGGAAGCCCCAGGAGGAGGAGGAGGAGGAGAAGCAAGAGTTAACAAGCCACAGTGAAAAAAGGAAAATGGGGTGGCAGACAGCGCATTCTCTGCACTGGAGCAGAGAATCTGCTCATTTACCAAATGAACACCACGGGAGTGGTCATGGGTTGACAAGCTGAATTTCCCGATCTGGGGCTGTCTTAATGTGTTATAAAATGTGTTTCTGAACACGAATTGAGATTCACACCATGGCTGCCTGGGTTAGGGGCAGGGCTTGGTGCTTTGCTCCTGTGACCACTGACAACGTTTTCCTGATCAGTGATGGGGATGTGGTCCTGGAGCCATCTACCTCCCCAGAGGAGGTGGTGCGGACCAGCCTGGCCCCACGGAACACATTTTAAATCAAGCAGCGAGCAGTCAGATGCCCATAAGTGAATGCGCCGCATGCCAGGAATCAGGGGCTCCAGACCCCGTGAGAACACTGGACCTGGACAGGACTGTAAAGTGGAAACACTGGTTGCAGTGTGTGTCCTGGGCAGCTGTTTTCATAACACTATGCTTGCGTGTGATTGTGTCGGTGTGGGGGTGGAGGCTGTGTGGAGGGAGAAGGAGGGACAGAGATGATATGTGTAACAAGATAGATCAATAATCACTTTTGGGTGGTAGCATTCAGCGATTTTTTTTTTACTTTCTTCTTTATTTTTCTTCTCCTCCCTTCTCTTCTTTTCTTTTGAGACAGGGTCTTGCTCTGTTGCCCAGACTCGAGTGCAGTGATGTCATATGACTCACTGCAGCCTCGAGCAGCCTCAAACTCCTGGGCTCAAGCAATCTCCCCACCTCAGCCTCCAGAGTAGCTGGGACTACAGGTGCACCCACTACGCCTGGCTAATTTTTCTATTTTTTGTAGAGACAGGAGTCTTGTTAGGTTTCCCAGGCTGGTCTAGAACTCCTGGCCTCAAGCGATCCTCCCTCCTCAGCCTCCCAAAGTGCAGGGATTACATGTGTGAGCCACTGCGCCTGGCCTGTTTCATTTTTTAAAATGTTCATTTGTTATCTGAAAAACAACAAATCATTTTCAACGGGAGACAGACACTTCACGTTTAACATGGGAACCATTTTGACCAGGAGAGAAGACTTGAGTGAAAAGGGGTACAGTCATTCATCAGTAGGAATCTCCAGACATGCCTCATGTGGTTCCGCCTGGTATAACGTCTTTTCAGAATTCAAAGGCTATGAGGCCTGGTCCCTGCCTTCCAGGGCCTCTCCACCTAGATGCTAAGATAAGGCTAGTGCTGAGAACATGAAAGTTAAAACATAAAGTGGCATCTGTCAAGGACCAATTGAAGGGTACATGTGTTAGATGTGTTGGCTGTCACTCAACAGCCATTCCCTTCTCACCACGAAGAGCTACTTTCCCTGCCTTCCTTATAGCTACAAGTGGCCACGTGATGTAGTTCAAGCCAGTAAGACTGAAGGGGAGATGACTAGAAATGCCTCTGGGACATGGTTTTCCTACTGGTCCAAAGAGAAAGGCCTTTGAGAACAGCTTTCCTGTCTTCCTTCTTCCCCTTCTCCCAAAATGGCTGTCCCCCCACCAGCCATTCCCTGGCTTCCTGCCTTTACATGTGGTTGTGTGAGGAAGTAAATGCTGGAGCCATGGCAGCCATCTTGTGACTGTGAGGTTAGATGTCACCACCCCGAGGATGATAGATCAAGGGGGCATAGGGAGTTCCTGGTGACACTGTTGAGCTGCCAAATCAATCTTAGGGCTGAGTGATAACAAAGATCATGTTCTGACCATAATGACCCCAACCTGAGCCAGAGAAAGGGTCCTACTGAGAACCCACCCAGAAATAGTCATTTTCCAGGTGGGAAACTGAGACTTAGAGAGAAGAGACTTGCCTATGGGTACATGGTTAGTTCGTGGCAAAGCAGGGGCAGAATCCCCAGAGGCCCTTCCATTGTGCCACAGGCTTCTTACCTCCCTTGGTGCTCCCCTGGGAGAGGGGAGGTGACGGGTGATACTAGGTGAGAAAAACATCTAATTAACTGCAAGACAAAATATTTTTTACCTTCTGTCTTAAAAGCTCTAGTTCCCAATAATTTGGAGGCTTTTGGAGGGGGGGATATTATGTAAGTACTTCATTCATTCATTCCCTAGTTCATTTTATTTGGGTACCTACTATGTGCCAGGTACTGTATGAAGTGCTGGGGATATAAGAGTGAACTGATAGACACACTCCCCGCCCTCGTGGAGCTTGAATTCTAATAGGGAAGATAGATATTGAATAAGTAATTTCACAAATGGTTATATAAATTATAATATGGATAAGAGAAAAATATAACTGAAAGAGCATACAAGAGTGGGACCTATAGTACAGGTGCAGGGTGGAGGGCAGGGCTGGCATTGAGAGTTGAGCAGAAATTGTCCGGACAGACAAGGAAGGGAGAGCACCCCAGACCTGGGGACAGCATAAACGACGGATGGCACCCCTGGAGAGCCACTCTGTGTGGTCTCTTCATGTCTTCCAGAGCCCCCAGCTGGCACACAGAGAGCTCAGGAAATGTGTACTAAATGAATGAAGGCAGTTCATGTGCTGGCAGGTGGGATCGGAAGCCAGAGATCTGAGTCAAGAAGGCTGCTCTGGAACGGGCGCTAGCATAGGTCTGACATTCCCTCCTAAGGAAGGCGTGAACAGCAAGCCAACTCAATGGGGGAAATGTAACAAACATCAGCCAGGTTAAGGAGGCACTGGCAGGAAACAGCAGACCAGCGTGGAGGTGGGCACAACAGAGGGAAGGCACCCAAGGAGAAGGCGCAGAGAGGGCCCTGCCTGAAACCCCCTCCCTCTCCTCCCTGCCGGAGCTCTGACTCTGTTCTTGTATTCCTTTCACTCTAATGAAGTCTTGTGAACAGTGGCACTGATCTGCAGCAGGGAGGGACCTGGCTCCCTGACTCAGGGGATGTCATCGAGAGTGAGGACTAAGCAGAGTGGTCTACAGTGGTCCAGAGGGCACAAGGTATAGGCAGAGTGAGGGGATAGGTGAGTGGTAGGAGTTTCTATTTGGAACTGCAGCAGCCCAAATCCCCCAGAGAACACCATTCATTCATTTGTTCACTCATCCATTCATTCCACAAATACATACTGAGCACTTGTTAAGAGTTGGACACACCCTGACTCTCCTATTCACTGACAGTGTGGACTATGGGTAGTTCCCAACCTTCCTGGGTCTAGGTCTGTCCTCTGTAAAATGGGGATGATGATTCCGTCCCTCCAGGGCTGCTGGCAGTATTAATGTGTGAAGAGGGTCTGGCACACAGTTGGGCCCAATAAATGTCAGCTGCTAGTATTATTTAAGAGTCACAGACAAATCAGTGCCAAAGCAGGGCTAGACCACTAGTCTTGTTTCCCAAGCCACAGGTCCCTCTCCTACCCGGTGTGGCAATGCCTTGACTCAATTGAATGGGGTGCTGGGAGACCAGAGAGTATCCATGTTTTGAATGACTGGCTCAGAGACCACTAGCTGGGCAGAGGTAGAATGTGTGCATTTTGCAAGGCAATTACATTGGGGCCTTCATTTCTGATTTCCTAGAATTCCAAGAGTGCAGAGGCACTGAAACCTGGAGGCTTCTGATGGGAGGTAAGAAGCTTCACTCTTCTCCAGGCATAAAGGCTGTTTCCTCAACTGACAGAGCCAGAGCCATTCCCAAGATCTGTGGTCCCCAACCCCCAGGCCTCGGACTGGTACCGGTCCATGGCCTGTTAGGAACAATGCTGTACAGACTCTGCCTCCCTGGCCCCCCTCTCACCCCGTCTGTGGAAAAATTGTCTTCCTTGAAACTTAGGAACTGGGCCGCACAGCAGGAGGTGAGCGGTGGGTGAGCAAGTGAAGCCACCCTGATTGCTGGCATCACTGCCTGAGCTCCACACCCCCCACCCCGGTCCCCTGTCCGTGGAAAAATTGCCTTCCGTGAAACTGGTCCCTGGTGCCAAAAAAATTGAGGACCACTGCCCAAGATTACTGCCTCCTTCAATCCCCCACCAATAGCTTCCTCCTGTCATCCAACAGAACTGACTACTGTGCGCCAGGAGCAGTTCACATGGCACCCAGGAGACTGTGGTGAACAGGACAGACACAGCCCCTGCTTTCAGAGGACTCACAGTTTAACATGGGTAGACAGAAAATAAAGAAGTAAACAACTACTATAGAGTAATAAACACAAACCAGGTAGACTGATGGGGAGGTAGAGTTAGGAGGTGACACGTGAACCTGACATGTAAGGCCTGAGTGATGAGGAGTGGGCCTTGCATATATGTGAGGAAGAACATTTCAGGCAGAGAGAGCAGCAAGTGCAAAGGTCCTGGGGCATCTTGCATGTTGGAGAAATGGCAAGGAGCCAGGAGGAGGGCTGGAACAGAGTGAGAGACAGGGAGAGTGGGGGACAAGGTCAGTAAGGGCAGTGGTTTGGAGAGATCATGTACGGTTAATGTACTGTTTACATCTTTTCTTAACTATACATTCAAACAAATGCTCACCTATTAAAATAAAAAATGTTCATCTGTGTACCTCCCCAAACCATCTTGACTCCCACCAGTGGTTCTGCTCTAGTCATGGATCACTTTTAAGTGACAGCTTTCCCTCCTCTTTCCCTGACTTCTCCAGCCCTGACTGAAAGGCCTGTTCTTGGAACACTTATGAATTCCAACCCACACAGCTAAGGAAAAAGAAGAGAAAAAATCAGCCATCATCCCACCAGTTGGAGGGAACCACCATCCACATGTTGGTGTATATTTCAGTCCTTTTACCTGGGAGTCCATATGTGTATTGTTTTCCTTAAATGGAATCACACTGTAGATTTTTTTTATGCTGAACTCGATGTTCATTTTAACAATTGTTTTTTAAATGCCTTCTTCATGCCAGGCACTGGGTACAGAGTAGTGGACTTGAACCACATGGCTGAGCCTGCCTTCTGGAGCCGCTGTTTCGTACAGGAGCTGTGGGAGCACAGTGGAGGGGCACCAAACTCAATCCAGCCTGGCCGGAGAAGACTTTAGGAAGAAGAAGTCATCGATGTGGCTCCATGTCACCCTGGGTTTTCACTGGTTGCTTGGTGTCCCATCATCTGAATGGGCCATGAGTTATTCACCCAGACCCCTAGCAGTGGACATTTGTGTTGCTCACAGATGCGAGCCTTCCCAGTTTCAGATTCAGCTGCTGGGGGAGGGAGGGTGGGGGGGTGCTGTCTGATCACGAGGCTACTTCTCCCAAGGGAGGGAGAAAGTTACAAAACCTAGACAGGACAAGACAGAGGCTGGGTGACCCGTGGACCTTATGGGCTGGGCTCATGTGAAGCCTGTGAGCACAAATGGGATTTGAAAAGAAGAGAAAGACCCAATTAAAAAAAACCCAGCTGTTTAATTGTGGGGTAAAGTTGTATGGCACGAGAAAAATTATTTAAAAAATAAATAAGATCCCTTAGTAATTAATACTATATTTAAAACTTAATTTTCTAATATTAGAGTAATATATTAATAGAATAAAAGGGTATTCTAAAGAGTTCTAAAATAATGGTAACAGGCAAATCAATCCCCCAGAGGAATGACTGGTACAAAACAAGGGGTATATCCTGCTCACAGTGACTTGCAGAAATCTATTATAAAGATGTCATTTTTAATAAGGGGTAGCTCTGGCCAGAAGCAAAGATGTCAGCTGCCAGTTGTCACCAGACAGAGCTGGGGGCAAAGCCAGGACTTGTGATTCCAGCACAGAGCCTCTGCAGCCATTATCTGCAAAACAACAAGGACCCTGCCCTTTCCCAAGGCTCACAGTGCTGGGGAGGTGGCAGGTGTGCACACACCAGCTCTCATTCTACGGCAGTGTGATGCTTGGGGCACTGCCTTCTGAAACTCTGTTCCTTTTCCTCTTCTTGGTGGTGTGGCTGGTTTGAATCCTGGGACTCCTGGCTTTGGATTAGAGACATTGTGCCTTGGACTTTGGAGGCAGAAGAACCAGGTTCTTGTGCCGATTGGCCATTAACTAGCATTGCAACCCCAGGCAAAGGGCGAAGGAAGCCCTCCTTAGGCCAGCATCATTGGCCTTGGCCTGGGGTTCCACCTTGGTGGCAGAGGAAATCCTTCAAGGCAGCTCTGCCAGCCTCCTGTCAGGACACCTCCGGCTTCCTGAGCCACCCTCAGAGTCCAGCCACTGCCCTTTCCATGCCTGTGTTTTTGGGAAAATACTACCATTTACTTTGGCAGCATATACCTGAATTTTGTCACTCAGGAGACCTGAGTGGCTCTGCCACTGACCAGCTGGCTTAAGCGTGGACAAGTCACTGGGACTCTGGACTCATTTACTACATGTATTGCCTAGCCCCTTCCCTCCATTATTCTGTGTCTTTATCCTTCCTTATTTTCCTTCATAACATGTATAAACATCTGATATATATACTCACACATACTTTTGTATACTCTCTGTTTCCCCACATATCAGTGTGAGCTCCACGGGGGCAGGGACCTTGTCTGTCTTGTTCACTGACCACAATGTCCTGAGCAGTGCCCGGCACATAGTGAATGATCAATACATGTTGGCTGAATGGTAAACTGCGGTCTCAAGGCCACATGTCGCTCTCCAGATCCCCAAGTGTGGCCCCTTGACCAAATCCAAACTTTACAGAAAAATCCCTTTATTAAAAGGATTTGTTCTGTAAAATTTGGATTAAGTCAAAAGGTTGCACTCAAGGATCCAGAAGGCCACATGTGGCCCCAAGGCCGCAGGTTCCCCACCCCTGGAGGACCTCTTCGGCTCTAAAATGATGATTCTACACACAACTTCCTTCTGTAAAGGTAGGTAGCCTTTAGATTGTGGCCCAGGATGAACACGTATCCCTTCCCACCATCCCCGACCTTGTAGCCTTGGCTGCCAACCCTGGCTCCACCCTGGGTACCGAATAGTCTTCTCCCTTAGTTCCCTGAATCTGTGGCCCTCTTCTTAGTGACAGTAACCAGAATCACTCCCTTGCTCACTGGCATGGGTTCACCTGCCCCCCTTAACCCTGACATCTTGGTTCTCATAGGATTTTCAAGGGCCAGAACACACAGCTGCCTCATGCTGTCTTCTCTATGCTTACTTCTGGGAAAATCCAGAATTGTTCTTTGAAACCCAACTGTTACATTCACTGGTTACGTTGCAAAGACAAGACAGAGAGCTTTATGGCTCCTGAGCCCTTTCTACAATGCCTATGTACAGCCATGAGCTTTCGTTAAACATAGTAAAAGCCCATGTGAGTAAGGCAAATTGGTTCAATGTCGATTTTACTGCCTAGATCTAAGTAACATTTCTGGTTTCCCATCTGTCTGATTACAGCAGCTGCTAGATCACCTGCTGCTGATATAATGAAGTATTCTTATTAGTACATTATCTCTAATACATGAAAAATATTATACATTGGGGGACAGTTTGCACAGCTTTTTTTATTATATTTTGTGGAGAATGCACAAGTGAGGCCACAGAGCTTTGCTCATCTTGTTCAGTCTCTGGGGAAAAAAAAAAAACAAACTTCCTGCCTTCCTGTCTACAGTATGTTTGTTCATTATTTATGTTCCCTACTCATTAGCCTCTGGATGTGTTCTCATGAACCACAGGAAAGAGAGGAAAGACCACTAGAGCCTGCTGTCTTGGCTGACAGCTCACAGACGAGGCTTTTACAAACCCTAATCACCTAAAACATCTCCCTTTCTGAAACCATACCAACAAGTCCAAAAGGCTCTGCCATCTAAGCAGACCAGGTGGGGCTCTGACAATCTGTGGGAGGGCTCCTATCTGTGTTCCTTCTGGCCCCCTCCCTACTCACGGTGGTGCGTGGTGATGACTCACTGTAGAATATGCCTATAAGCGAGGATGAGCTCTGTAAGTGACAAATGGGGACTGTAGTGGACATCTGCTGATTTTGCTTGCCCAGCTTCTATTCTCCCTTTTCTGGGAGACAGAATTCCAACTTTCCTTTGGGGAACCATCCTTCTTTGCACTTTGGGGACTCTCCCCACTCCTAGCCTAAGTTCCAGGGGTGAGTCCCTGACCCACACTTGGTCAGTCAGGCTAGCACACACCTGGATCCAGCCATGCCTGAAGCTAGCCTACCCCTAGGCGACTCAGTTACATGAGCCAATGTGTTTCAGTCACTCTAGGGCAGATTTCTGTTCTTAGCAACCAGGAGTCTTGATGACTGCAGTGAAGCTACATAGCCCTTGGAAGTTTGTTTAGAAGGATGGCAGCAGGGCACTGGACAGCCATATGGACATGCTGATCTGAAAGGGGAGGGTTGGGTTGCTGCATACCTTCTGAGGGATCTGAGGGCTACAACACTGTAGGACAGTATCTTCTCCCACCCCACTTTACAGCAGCGAAGCCAGGCTGGAACAACTTTCTCTTACAGGCATTTCAGTGATCGGCTGCTCCTAAAGCACTGTCTGTTCCTCCCTCCACTCCACTAAACCCCCCAAAACATTAGGAACTTCACTCCCCTCTCTCTCACTAGATTACAGACCTAGGCAGCCTGGAAAATGCTTTTCATAGGCTCTTGGTTTTTCCCTTCCTGTTCTTTTTGAATGAGGACTTGTTTTTCTTCTCCTTCTTACCACATGATTGGGTAGTGGAGGACACCAAAACACCACCGCCAACCTGCAGAGACAAAGAGATATGAAAAGAATCCCTCGTTCTCCAGTTCAGTCTGCTTGGTATGCACGCAGGGGATAGCTTTGAGATTTGCCACAGAGCCTCCTAAGCATTGCCTCAGATGGTGGACCATTTTAGGTGAGTGTTTGTTGTGAAACAAAGGGACAAACAAAGAGCACCCTTCTCAGCTCCCTGCCAAGGAGAGTTCAAGGCAAAAGGTACAGATCACCCCAAATGGGGCTCCTCAGGGAAATCATGATTTCTCACGCTCTCTGGGGGAAATGCTTGTGGTATAGTCTGCCAAAAGCAAGTCTGAATGCACATTCCTCTCCAGGGTAACTCATGTCTCCCCCAAACAAAACAGCAGTGGTCAGTTGCCACGCCAACTTTCGCTGGGCAAAGAGGGCCAAGTCTGCACTCAGCCAGGCCCCCGAATGTCTCTGAATGCATGACATGAGCCACATGCTTCTGGTTCCCTCTGCGTCACCCCTTTTTTGGGCCTTTAAAAGAGAATAAAGGGAGAATTCCAGGTGAGGGCATGTCTTGCCAGACCCAGAGAAATACAGTCATAGAGAGAGACAGCAAAACCCAGCCCGGCCAGTCTTCCTTCCCCAGTGGTGGATGTGGCCCAGGAAGGATACCAGTCTCTGTGTGGCTCCCGGGTCTCCCACCCCAATCTTTCTGAAGCAGATGGAAGCTCCTCATTAATAACCACGATGGTGTGGTCGTGCCCCCAAAAAAGAGAGTCCACAAGAATCATTTTGTGGGCTTCCGCATCAATTCCCCTCTCTAAGGATGTTTGGTGGGGCAGTGTGTTCTGGCTCTCAAGGCCAAAGGCTTGCACTCAGCTGTCTGTGCAGCAGACCCTGTGGAGAGTCCAGCTGTGCCCTCTCAGAATCAGGGCTCAGCTGCCAGTCTGTGAGGCCAACGGGAGGGCAGGTAGTGCCTCCTGCCTCATCACAGTCTCTGGGCCCCTGCCGAGAGGCAGGCCTGCTTCTGGGCTGGCAGCCGGCAGCGGAGGGATTCTGAATGTGAATTGAGCCTGAAATTGGCTCACATTGAAAACAAGCAGTGAGGACAGGCCTCTTGAGCTGCCATCCTGAGAATATGTCTACTCTGTCAGACTCTCCTCATTTGGGTATCAGGTGGAGACAAAAGAAAAAAATACACACCGCGTACACTGCCTATTTGTCCAAGCCCTCTCTAATCCACACCACTCAGCTACACTGGAGTGGTGAGAGCTAGGCCCCAGGATATAGCAACGGTATCATCTGTTGAACCCTTTCAGGTGCAAGTCTGTGCTAAGGGCTTCATGGCCATTCCTGCCTTTAATCCTCCCAACAATCCTCTGAGGGAGGCTTGTTCAGACCTCACCTCCCAGCATCAGCCTTAGTAAAAGCCATACAAGTGTTAGTGCTAGCTCCATTGTAAAGATGAGGAAATTGGTTAATAAAGAAGTGAAGGAAGTCTCCCACAGTTATAGGGCTAGTAAACGTGGGTGCTCTCAGGAGGTCATGCTCCTAACCACTGTATGGATGGCCTACAGAGGAGCAGCCTCCAAGGAATACTGATGACCTCATGCACATTCAGAGGAAGGAGACCAGGCTGGTGAGAGGCAAGGTTTCTGACCACTTTCAAAAGAGGGAGAGAGGCATTTAAAATTTTCCACATTAAGAAGGGCTCTCAACAATCAGGAGATTTCTGTTGCCACACTGGCCCTGAATCATAAACTCTTACCCCTCTTTAAACATCTTTCCAGTTTCATAGCTTAATCCTTGTCAAATGGGCCCCTTGTCCTGTCCCTTCTGCTACACTCACAGCACTGTCTGCCCCCCTCTGGCACAGTGCCAGATACATGGCTGCCAAAGGAGTGAACAGTGAATGAATGGGTGAAGGCTGTCCAGGGAGAGCCCCAACACTGTTGCAGATCACTGTCACATTCACGTCTGCTTGGTGTCACCACGGCCAGCTTTGCTGAAACAACTGTCCTGAGACACTTCTAATACCCAAAGAGTTTCAAGCTCCAACATGCACGTGGATCAGGATGGTACAGAGCCAGGGCAGTTAGGGGCAGAGAACATACACAATTTTCCAGCATCAGATGTGGCACAAATGGGACTCCGAAGAATGGAATTCAATTTAGTGAACATTGACCCAGCACCTCCTCAGTGCAAGGCATGGCACTGGCCTCTCTGACTGCTGCAGATCTCACTCCTTGATGAGGAGGTGGCATTCACGCAGCATGTGAGGCTGACTGTGCGCTCGGTCCTGTCTCAGGTGTGTTGCTCTAGTTCCTGACGGGCCTTCCCATAGTGGTGCTGCACGTGCCCTCCGAAACCAGGCATTCCTCCTGCACTGGCTCCTGTGTGTCCCCCGCTCTAGTGAGGACTTTCTGACTCCCTCTGATGACAAAACATCCCTGGGGCTCCTCAGCTGATCGTGGAAGAATGCGTAAGCCATCTAAAGCCAGGTGTATGTGTGCCTGGTGGCACTTTCCACTGAGAACAAAGGGCTATGTACAGCAGTGGCCTTGATGGTGACGTCCATGTCAAAATGAGAAGCACCAACAGGGCTCTGGAGGCCAGAGCTGCACAGGACTCCCCTGCCTAATCTCTCCCAAGAGCCACAGCCTGCGCCACTCCCTTGTCTCTCCCAGGGGAGATGCAGGAAACTCTCCCTCTGTCCTCTCAGCACCCTCAATCCTGGGACGGGCTCTGTGACAGGCAAGGGCTGCCCAGAGGCTGCAGGTCTGCCAGGGCCGACACATGGGACAGCAGCTAGGCCTGCCCCTGACACCAGCCCAAAGGAAGCTGCTGGGGGACACGGTGCCGGCTCTTCCTGAACAGTGAGTTCCAGTACTCCAGGAATACAATCACTATCACCACACCCTGCTGCCTCCACTGTGGCAGAAACATGGTGAGGGCTTCCTGACCTAGCGGGTGTGCCACTGCCCATAACAGTGACAAATAACCAACGCTCCCTTTTAGGCTTTCCAAGCATTTTCACATGTTATTTATTGAACAAAAACAATAGTTCCTACTGATTAAACACCAACTTTGTGCTAGGCATTTATGTATACATTCTCATTTAGTCCTCACAAATCTCGGGAATAAGTAACACAGTTATCTCCATTTTACAGATAGGGAAACTGAGTCTTAAGGAGGTTAACTGGCTACTTGCCCAAATCTCAGAGCTGGTAAGCAGCAGGGCTGGGGTTTGGAGCAGAGCCCCTCATAATCTCCACCTCAGTAAGCCCGGTGGTGGCTCCATTTTACAATAATGGAGGAAGGTGTAAGAACCAGAGTGACTGGCTGGCCCCATTGTCACAGAGCAGAAGCCTCAAATTGGCCATCTGTAGCCTGGATGTGGGCCAGAGAGATGTATTTTGTTTGGCCTGCAATAGTTTTGAGTTTTAACTTTTTTTTCCTTTAAGCAAACATTTATAAATCAGGAAAATTTTCACAAAAGGATACTGATTTCTGGCTTCTCCTGAAAATTTAGACATGTTGACCTGCCCTCTGGGGTGGGACCTGACTTTGGCTGCCTGCTATGGGCAAGGCCAGTGCTCTCCAGTGACCCAAAGGCCCCACCAGGCCACAGCCCTCAGGCCACTGGCCTGCTGACCCTGTCTGCATTGTGACCTCCTTCACAGAGGCCAGTTAACGGCATTAGCCACACATTCCTGGTAGAATAAACGTTCCCAGCATGCCGGTAGGAAGGAAAAGAACTAAATAATGGCAGATTTTTTTGTCATCCTAATAAATATGGGCAGTAGTCAGAAATTTGACAGGTCCAATGAATCTGGAACATTTAGTGTGAACCATGTTCAAACTTGTGAAACAGGTTCAGCTTGCTTCCATCTTTTTATGTAGCCTCGCTGGAAGATACCACACGCCCCAAGGATCCAACAAGACACACAGCCAACCAGAAGGCTCTGCACAGCTGGAAGTCTGGCTGTGGTCCATGTTTGCACTTAAGTGCTGCTTGGTCAGATACATGGAACACTAATGACAATCACAGGGCCTTGGCTGCCGAGAAGTGGCCCAGAGTAATGGGAAGCAAATCTCTGAGCTAGCCAATGCAAAGGCGTTTAGCCAACAAGTGGGAAAAGCACTTTCTGCATTAGTTGGCAATGAGGAAGGAATCCAACCTCTAAAGGCTGGAGTGCCCCAGGGCTAAGACCTCGGACTGCCGACTCAACATCTTCACTTAGATATGCACTAGGCATTGCAGAAAAAATGTTCCTCACTGAACGACTGATTTTCTCTCCCAACCGTCAGCCTTCCCCACCACAGCAAATACTAAATGCCTACTGAAGACTTTGAGCACAACACTTGTTCTCTTTTTTGTTAAAAGGGAGTTTAGTAAGTGTTAAAGAGGTGTCAAAGACATAGTAACACCAAACTCAAGACTTGATATTTGTCATAATCAGAACTGAATTGAAAAAACACCTTTCCCAGCATGGGATTCAATGTTATTGAAGACTGTCTTTGTAGCATCACAAATCATCTTAGGGGTCACCAGCAGTGCCCAGCCCACAATTTAAGGAATTTAAGTATATGATTCTGGAATCTAGTCCAGTATCTAATATAATTCAAGTGGACAAAAAGTAGCTAAGGTTGGGGGCGGGCAGTGGTGCTAGTGGCTCCTGACTGCCAGCCATAGAGACAGCCTGCCCAGAGAAAGAGAGAGAGAGAGAGAGAGAGAGAGGGAGTTCTCCAGTCTCAGCTGATCCATTAGCACTGAGAGGAGATGGCAGGGATTCTGTGAACATGGCACCCTGAAAGAGATTATCATCTGTGCATCTTAAGTCAGAGAACTGTTGAGGTCTTTGGGCAGATGGGGCACATGTGTGAAATAAGGCTGAAAAATTGGTGTGGGGATCTCTCCCTTTTACTTGGAGCCAGCTTCAGAGAGCTTTGGAGCAAGGATCAACAGCTATAGATACTGGGAAGAGCTTGGCCAAGAGAGACCTGTGGACCCCCCGGATAAAGTGGGGGCAGGCAGAAACTTGCTTTGCCTGATGGGCCCAGGTCTCCCTGGATGCCAGTAGGCCAAGAAGTTGCTGAACAGGTGGGCTACAACCCCTGCCCCTGAGGCTGAAGGACAATCGGGAGGCAAGGGAGAAAGGATTCCTCCAGGTGTCCCAGGAGCAGACTGGTGGCTGGCCTACCTTGACAGCACTGGCCTGGAGGATAAGGGCAGCTCCACTGCCACCAGGTGTGGAGTGCTGCCACTCTGGACTCCACTCCAGTGGTTACAAACAAAGAACAAAGAACACTCACAATATATTTCAAAGTCCTAGAAGAAGAAGATCAGTCAGAACAAACAGTGCACAAGCCTGGTGAAGTACAGCTGCTTAGGAGAGAAATGACAACTCAAACAGGAAATCACACGAGGCCTAGAGCAATTAAGGGCAAACTTAAAAGACTTTCTACACATTAAAACAATGTCTTCCCACCTATAGTAGGTGAGCCCCTGTTGAGATGTGAATTAGTGGCCTGGAAGACAAAATGGAAAAGCTACCTCCAAATATACAGCAAAAATGTAAAGAGATAGAATTTATAAGGGAAAAGATAACAGACCTGGAGGACAGATTCAGGGAGATCTAACTTGAGAATATTGGGAGTTGTAGAAGAAGAAAAAGGAACTGATGGAGGACAGCCAATAATTAAACAAAAAACAGAAGACAATTCCCCTGAACTGAAAAAAGATCTTATTCTGCAGATTGAAAAGGCTCACATAGTTCCAGGAAGAATGACAAGAAAAGACATACACATAGGTTATCTTGGTACAATTGCTCAACTTGAGGATGAACACAAAACCTTAAAAGCTTCCATACAAAAAGAATATATTACCTATAAGGGCGAAAAAAATCAGATTGACATTGGACTTCTCAAACACTACAAGTTAAAAGAGAGTAGAATACAATGTACACAATACTCAGAAAAGATATCCAAAGCCCCTCAGATGGTTTGCCCATCATTTTTCAGGGCAAAAGATCTTTGCAGCCATGCAAGAATTCACAGAATGTGTCACCTACACATCCAATCTGTGGAAAATACTTAAAGCAACAAATAACAAATACACCACGTTGAGAGGCCTCAAACTGGGGGAACATGAACAGGTCAGGAAACCATGATGAGTAAGGAAGCTTGCTCACAGCTGCTCCCTCCCCTCTCTCCCAAATCTAAATGAAGATTGGTGGATGCTCTGGAATGGAAGTGCTAAATAAGGAGTCTGAAAATAGAAGGGACATACTAAACAACGCAAATTCCAACAACCACCCAAAGCTAAAAATATTAAATGATCCTAAGAAAATCAAGGAGTTGAAGAGGAGGGGAGCAAAAGTATTCCAAGGTCTCATCTTAAGCGGGGACAGGGAATTTTAAGTTTTCATCCCATTGAAGTAGGGAAAAGCAGGGAGAGAATGAAGCATCTTGGAAGGAAAAATAGTTATTTCCAGTTATCTTGTTTTCAAATAATAGTAGAGCAATATGCATTTGATTATAAATTAAGGGAAACAGACTGTAACCTTTAATGAAATGGAGAAGTAGAGAACTTTCAAGTTAACATGGGGAAAAAATAAAATGCAAAACAACTACATTAAACCAGAACAAACAAGGGAAACAAAATAGTGACAGAAGGAAATTACAAACATACCGAGATGGAAGGACTAAGATCACGTAAATCAGTTACTGGATTCAATTTCTCATTAAAAACAGAAGATGTTAGATTGGGTTAAAAAATTAAAACAAAAACCAAGCTCCAGGTACATGATGTTTATAAGAAAATTGATTATAAAGATATATAGAAATGTTGAAAATAAATGGATAGGCAAACAGACACCAGGCAAACACAAACAGAATAAAAGCAGGAGTGTCAAAATTAATTAGATAAAGGGGAATTTAGTAAAAAATAACACTGTAGACAATAAAGATATTTGTAATGATAAAAGGAACACTTTATGAAGAAGTTACAACCATCAGAAACCTGAATGCATTAAACATAGAAGCTAACTATATAAAGCATGATTAGAAATGCAATAAATACAATTGTAGTGCGAAATCGCAAAGATGTCTATAGCAAAAGTGGATGTAACTTGTAGGCAACAATTAAGATAACAGAAAATGAATAATAGTCTGAATTATTAGAACTATGTAGGGCCTTACATTCCTTGAACACAGAATGGACTATTTTTAGGGACCTGGATCATTTACAAAAATTGATCATGTACTAGGTTACAGAGATAAACCTTAACAAATTTTACAATATGTTTTTTTTGTTTTTTTGTTTTTTTTTTTTTGAGACAGGGTCTCCCTGTGTTGCTCAGGTTGGTCTTGAACTGAGCTAAAGTGATCCTCCTGCCTTAGCCTTCCAAGTAGCTGGGATTACAGGCATGCACCAACACGCCTGGCAACAATACATGTTTTTATATTTTATTTTGTTTTATTTTATTTTATTTTATATTATTTTATTTTATTATTTTATTTTTTGAGACAGAGTCTCTCTCTCTCACCCTGTGTAGAGTGCAGGGGCATCATCATAGCTCACTGCAACCTTATGCTCCTGGGCTCAAGTGATCCTCCTGCCTCAGTCTCCCGAGTAGCTGGGACTACAGGCGCCTGCCATTATGCCCAGCTAATTTTTCTATTTTAAGTAGAGATGGGGTCCTGCTGTTGCTCAGGCTGGTCTTGAAATCCTGAGCTCAAGCAATCCTCCCACCTCGGCCTCCCAGAGTGCTAGGATTAGAGGCATAAGCCACTGCGCCCAGCCAATGTATGTTTTTAACAAAGAAATTTTACTGAAGGGTATAAAACTAGATTTGAAGAAAAGATATATGTTCTTAAATGGGAACATTTAACATTATTAAAAAATGCCCACCAATGTACACTGGAATTTAATACAAATTATTATCAGAATTTCAACAAGTTTTTTTTTTGTTTGTTTTGTTTTTTAATCCCAGGGAGAGCTGGCATCTCCCACCTACCGCCAGCCCAGGGAAGAGGGAGGGGTTCAGGCCTGGTTCCTCGATCTCACAGAGCCACCACACATTCCCAACTCTGCTTCCATAAGTTACAAAGCATGTGGCCCATTGGGTCAGAGCCTGACCTTCCATGCCTGTGCACCCCTCCTAGTCGGAACTGGACCTGAGAGCATCTGCATAGCTCAGTGTTGAAACCAGAAGGGTGGTCCAGTGAAAGAGCCTGCTTTTACCTGCCAACCCCACATGGATGAAAAGAGTAGCCAACACCTGCCCCATTGGGCTGTAAGGAATATTTTCATTTCTCAAATTCACCTCTGGCTTGCTTTAAAAGCATTGCGTTATAGTTACCAACCTTCACATATACCCTATTAGAGAGAAAGGATAACTCTTCTCTTCTTCCATCTTCCAGGCAAAAAAGCAGAAGTTTGGAAATGATGTTACTTGCTCAAGGTCATAAGCCAGCAAGCAGCCGCGCTGGGGCTCCAACCCAGGTCTTCTGACTCCACATCCCAGGCCTCCTCCCTGCTAATCTCTGTGATAAGATCAAGTGGCAGGACGAGTCAGTCACACGCTGCCACTGCCGGTGACATGGAGGAATGATGGGGGTGATGGCTCCTGGCACCAGATCCAGGGTCCTCTAGGGAGATTTTTTGGGAGACTGGTTGGAACCTGGGCCAGGCTAGAGGGTGCCCCAGAAGAGGGTGGGGATGTTCTCTGCTCAAACGCTTGGCTCCAGAGATGGCTGCTGCTGCTGGTTATCTAGTCAGACACTCAGAGGTCAGCCTAGAGCAACTCCCTAGCAGAATTCCTGGCAGGAGGCAAGCATATGAGCCCATCAGATCCAAGTCCCACTGCAGCCCCGGAATCTGGCTCCAGCACGGCACCTCCACACCTCCTCAGGAAGATGGGACTCCACCTGCCAGAAGGGCCCTGTGAGCTGTGGGAGGGGGGGCCAGCACACACCAAGGCAGTAGGGCTTCTGTTCCTTGAGGACAGGGCCCACCTGACTGCCTGTGAGAAGGTACAGCTGGACTGGGCTGGGGCCAGGAGGAAGGATGTGGAGAGGATGGTGAGCCGACGCGAGTGTTCCCAACAAGGGTATGAGGAGAAGTTGCTCCTTGCCTGACAACTCAGTGAGGCCGCGGGTCCTCAGAGAGGGCCGGTAGCCAGAGCAACACTCCTGAGACGCGGGGAAGACTGGGGCCTGTGACGCAGGATGGGAATGGTGAACAGTCTCACTGTGGGAACACGCTGAGGAATTGCTCTTTGCCAGATGTGCTTCGTGGTTTATATGCACCATCTCCTGTCATCGTCACAACTCTTTGAGGAAGGTACTATTACAGAGGAGGAAATGGAGGCTAAGGGAGATTAACTCACTTGTTCACACAGGTAGTAGGTGGCAGAACTGAGCTTCTCTTTGACTCGGAAGCTTGTGCTGTTAGCAAGGCACCAGAGTGCCCACCTCTCTCCAGTCCTCCTAGACTGACTCTGCTCTCCCTGCTGCCTCACATCCTGTGGAGCTGGCCTGGGCAGCACAAGACTCACTGTTTTCCCTAGCCCTGGTCTGAGAGGGTCCTGCCCAGCAGCCTGGCATCTAGGGGGCTAGCCTTGGGGACTTGGAGTCAGAAGACCTGGGTTCACAGAGGCTGTCCCAGGCCATATTATGACTGCTCTGTCATCCAGAGACTAATAACCAAGGGGGACATAGCACCTATAGTTATAGGTGAATTATAGGTACTATAATTCACCTTGCACCTGCATATATTATATGGTCTCAGTGTGTTATAAACGTAAGCTTCTGGCCTGATCAGCTCATTTGATGCAGCATTCCCTCTACCCTCCTTGGTGTGGCCCTACTTTGAGGGCAGGAGGATGATTTCTTACACTTCCTATAATTTCTGCTCATTGCTCCTTCTCCTGTAGGGAACAAGTCTGTTTTGTTGTCCATAAGACAGGGCCTCAGAGGATTGGTGCCTCTGGCTGGAAGCCTCTGGTTCTGTCTGAGCCCCAGAAGAGGTCCTTATAAACACCCAGAAATTTAACAGGGGTGCCGTAGAGCCCACTTTGGAGCCACCTGTTCATCAGATTAAGTTCTGTCCTAGGATCTGCCTTGAGTGTAGGCAAGGGGAGGGAAGGCTGGGGAGTGTGAGGAGACTTAGCCATAGGCAAGCTCTTCTTTATAAAGGAGGCTGTTAGGAAACTCCAGCTTGCACTTGACGACCCAGGGGTTCCATATCACAATCCTTCTTCCTAGGGCCCATCTCAGCAGAATGGGAAAATATCTGTTGACTATTTTGTAAAAGTTAATTAACTATTATTAAAACATGCCCTTGAGCTTAATGATGTTCTTTATTTTACCATTTACACATTACAAGCCTTCAAGTGATGGTAATTCCTTGATCTGACTCTTCAACTTGATTTCACTTGTGCAGTTTTAAGAACTTCACTCCTCAAATATGTATGCAGACTCAAAGCTAGTCATAAATGTAATAGGAACTATCATTGGCAAAGTAGGCAAGGACACTGGACTTGAGGGCAGAAGTCCTAGGTTCAAAGGCCAGACTTGCCAATTTCTATCTAGATGACCCTGGAAAAATAATTTAATTTCTCTGACCCTCAGTTTCTTCATCCATAAATAGGATAATTCTCACCCAGCCTCCTTTATAGGGATATTATTAGGATTGAGTGAGATGTCTACGATAGTCCATTGTAGACTGTAAAACACATAAAGGGGATGCTGAAGCAAAACATGTTAGAGCTTTCTTAGACTTGGAGGTAGAATCTGAGATTGGACATTTGTGGCTTGGGACCACCTAGTAGCCATTCTTTCACCTTTTTGCCAGCATCAGGGGTTTGGAGAGCCACTCCTCCCCAACCCTTAGCCAATGTCATCAAGGTGGGGTCTAAGACAGCACATTACGTTCCTAAAAGCTAGAAGGGTTGGTTCACGGATGGAAATGTAAGCAAATCAGAATTGCTGAGAAGCAATAAGACTCTCCTTGGGATGTCCGGTAAAGAAACTCACACTTTGCATGGGGCTTTGAAGTGGGGGCCATCTGCAGTGGAGGCAGCCATCCTGTGGCCCTGAGGGGAGAGCCCACCTGAGAGTGAAGTTAACATGAAGGGAAGCAGAGCCCAGGGAGGACAGACACTAGGTACTGAGGACATCTTTGCAGACTTTTCAGTGACAGGTGTTGCTAAGCTTTTTTATT
The DNA here is from genome assembly GCA_023783475.1 of Daubentonia madagascariensis. Taxonomy (NCBI): domain Eukaryota; kingdom Metazoa; phylum Chordata; class Mammalia; order Primates; family Daubentoniidae; genus Daubentonia; species Daubentonia madagascariensis. The sequence goes on from JAKFHU010002202.1 coordinate 8,801,129, forward strand.
TAAGCCAGTGTGGGCAGGATTTCTATCACTTGCAACTGAAAGGGTCTGATACACAATCTGAATGAAAGCAGGGATGACGAACAATCAGTATCAGTTTCTGGCTATGTTTTCCAAAGGAAAGCTTTGTCATGCATGCTCTGCTTTCTGTGTGAGAGCCCCCCAACTAAACCTGGCATCAGCACAGGGCCTATGCTGAGGACAGTCCATCTTTCCCACAAGTGGAACTGCTTAGGACAATATTGACAGTGGCCTTTCTTAGTATTATATAATTGGCCAGGCCTCACAGTTCCTTAAGAATTCCTTCCTTGAGATGGATTAGCCTTTTAGATCTGTCTTTTCCAAGGATTGGTCTGAAGACCCCTGATTATCTAAGAGGATCCTCAACAACGTATGTGGTTATGGTTTCTTTCTGGCCTTCATTCCCTGCCACATTGTACACAACTTATCAACCCAGCCAACTTGTCTGATGGGCATACCTTATATCTTCATGCTTCTGTACCTCTGCCCAAGTTTTCACCCCACCTAGAACACCCTCCCCCTCCCAACTTTCAGTATCAATTCCTCCTGAGGGTTTGAGGCTGGGGCAGATACTGTTGGTGGCCAAGCCATCCACCACGTTCTCTCTCCTCCTTCCTGGCCAAGTCCCAGCTGTGTCCTGGTATCCAAACTCCTCCTGGTTGGTCTAAGCTCATCATGTAACTCCACTGCCCTGACCAGTGACTGGCTTATGAAGAGACATGTGACCCAAATCTGTCCAGTGAGACACAAGGGCAGGTCTAACAGTGGAGCTTCAAAAACAAGGAGTGGTTAGACCCTTTAATGCCCCGGATTTAGGTGTGTGAAACCATGATGCCCGGAGCTGAAGTGAGGAGCTAGCTGATGTGCTGAGGCTGGCAGAGGGAAAAGTCAGAAAGACTTGAGTCCCTGACAGCTTCACTGGGCAATCTTGGGACTGCTTAATTTCCAGACTTCTTCTTTTTTTTTTTTTTTTCTTTAGACAGAGTCTCGCTCTGTTGCCCAGGCTAGAGTGCCATTTCGTCAGCCTAGTTCACAGCAACCTCAAATTCCTGCCTCCTCAAACTCTTGCCCCAGCCTCCCAAGTAGCTAGGACTACAGGCATGTGTCACCACGCCCTGCTAATTGTTTCTATTTTTAGTAGAGATAGGGTCTTGCTTTTGCTCAGGCTGGTCTCAAACTCCTAAGCTCAAGCGGTCCTCGTGCCTCAGCCTCCCAGAGTGCTAGGATTATGGGTGTGAACCACTGCACCCGGCCATTTCCAGACTACCTGATACATGTGTTAATAATTTCCTGTATGGTATAAGCCATTCTGAATTGGGTTTTCTGTTACATGCAGCTGATGGCTCCCTACCTGACACAAAAGCTCTGTTCGAGCTCCTGTCCTCCATGGAGCTTTCCCTGATCATGCCAGGTGTCCATCGGGATATCCTCCTCCCCAACATTGCCCGCCCTAACGCTCATGCACTGGATTTCCTGTCCATGCCAGGAAGGTGAAACAGTTTTTATTCTTGGAGTGGGTTCCGAAGCACGGTGTTGAGATGTTGAGGCCACATTTGGGCTCAGCAGGAAAGGGTATTGTGGCAATGTCTGCCATGAACTTAGAGGAGGCACATCCAGCTTCAAGAATCCAAACAACACTCCTGACTTTGCTGCCCAAATCTTTTGCTTCCCTATTCTCCATATCTCAGAGAGCACTGTCTCCATTTTGTCAGTTACTCAGGCCAAAAACCTTGGATTCACCCTTGACTCCTCTCTGCCTCTCACACTCACATTCAATATGAAAGGGAATCTGTTGGCTTTATCTTCAAAACATAGCCAGAACCTGACTGCTCTACCACCTCCCTAAATCACTACCACTCTGGTCCAGGCGACCGTAGCCTCTCTCCTGAGTAACTTCAACGGCCCCTTAATGACCTCTCTGCTTCTATTCCTTGTCCCTGGGCTGTTCTCAATCAATAATTTCCATTGACTCCCATTGTACTCAGAATAAAAGCCCAAGACCTACAGCCACCTCAAATGTGGCCCAATCCTGGCCTCCGGCTACTTCTCTTGACTTCAGGTTTCCCCACCACACCCCTACCACACTCTAGATTGGATGTTTATAATAGAATAACATTAGCACTTTGATTTAATTTCTGGCAGAAACAAAAACGTTTCTTTCATACATATGAACAAGGACTGGAAGGTAGCACAGAAAAATAGAAATGACAGTTAAGGGTGGTGGAAGGTTTTATATATTAATTTCTCTAAATGTTGTTATGACAGTTAGTACAATTAAAAGGCATATGTTTTACTGTTAAAAATTGTTTCAAAGAATTGTACATGTTTTTCTAGTGTCATTTAAAGCAAAGCAGTTTGTGTTTTGTTAAAGGCACTGACAGTTGAGACTAGACAGACAAAATCTCCCTCAGAACCCCTTGTCCCCAAAAAGACCTCCAGAGAGACTTCACTCCTTGACAAATGACCTTCTGAGAGCTGCAGTCCTCAACCAGTGTGTATGAAAATGCACATTCAGTATCATAACTGTTTTGCCTTTACATGAGATCTAATTTTCAATTCCAAATATCATAATGTGGGGATTATTTACCAAGGAGTGATACAAGTTAAACAACTTTTTACCTTGGAAAGCATCGAGTCTGGCTGGGCGCGGTGGCTCACACCGATAATCCTAGCGCTCTGGGAGGCCAAGGCAGGAGGATTGCTTGAGCTCAGGGTTCTAGAGCAGCCTGAGCAAGAGCGAGACCCTGCCTCTACTAAAAATAGAAAAATTAGACAGGCATCATGGCGCGCCTTTAGTCCCAGCTGCTTGGGAGGCTGAGGCAGGAGGATCACTTGAGCCCAGGAGTTTGAGGTTGTAGTGAGCTACAATGACACCACCACACTCTAGCCCAGGTGACAGAGCAAGACTCTGTCTAAAAAAAAAAAAAAAAGCAAGCATTGAATCCAGCCCTCTATCTTTGGCAGACTGCTTGCAAATATTCCTTCATCCAGCCAGTCTTTATTGAGCATCAACCACATTCCTGCCCAAGGAGCCCCTGTCTCCCTAGGGAGACATATGGGTGCCTATTTTTACAGGATTTCAGGGAAGAAGATGTGAGTTGGCCTTTGGAGGAGGACTGATCAATCCATTCCAATCCAATTATTTATTGAGCATCTATTATGTACAAGGTGCTCTACTAGGCCCTACAAATTCAAAGACATGGGTCTTTCCACAAGAAGCTTATAATCCAGTATGTGAGATAAGACCTGAAAAAAACCAACCCTAATAAAAGATAGCAAAATGTCAGATATGCTGCAAGAGAAAAGGAAAACCACCAATGTTATAAAGGAGCTCCGAGGAGGAGGAAGCACACCTGACTAGAGAAGTCAGATGCAGCTTCAGGAAAACCATGACACTTTGCGGCCTAGCAGGAAAGGTAGGCGTGACAGGCAGAGATGTGGGACGTGTGGGTGGGGTTATTCCAGGTAAAGGAAACCGTGTGCCCCAAGGCAGAGAGACGGCAGGGTGCAGGGTGGGGGCCAGTGCAGCAGGCAGTTCTGTTCTGCCTGCATGGCCAAAGCCAGCCCATGCAGATGGGCCACACCAGGTGGGGGAGGTGGTGACAGCAAGTGAGGGGAGCTCTGTTGGGTAAAGACTGCTCCAGCAGGCATGAGGATGGGGGATTTCACTGGGAGGGAGAAGTGGAAAAATGGCCAGTTGAAGAGGCTGTTACTCTGGGGGAGGGCCACATATGGGATTTAACTTGGCAAAGTGGGCATTTTATTTATTCTTAATACCTTATATTGATGTCATATGTATTTTTTTCATGTACAAACCATTACGTAATAAAAAGGCCGACTTGATTAATTCATTTAGTCAACAAACATAAATTAAACATTTGCTCTCATAAAAACCTTTTTGAAGAGAATGACGCCCAGGGAAGAGGGATGAGAGGTCTGCACCCAGGGAACGGGCTATGGGAAAGAAAGGGAGGAATGGGCAGGAGGGAAATGACAGCAGGAGACTGGCAATGATCGATCCTCGGGGTGGGGAGGGCGAGTGACAGAGAACACAGAAGCAAAGAGAACAAGGTCCACAGCAAGGTCCGCGCTGGGGTAATAGTGGAAAATCCGGGGCAGAGGAAAGAGACCTTTGGTTCATGAACACACTGGCTCCTGTCCTTCTCAGCCCCCAGCCAGCAAGTGTGCTTGAGCTGCATTTAGCTGCAAGACACTGAACTTGATCATCCAGCATCCAGAAGCACCTTCCAGGCTTGGGCGATGGCAGGGCCAGGAGTGCCTGCAACAGGATCCTTATTTCTGTGGACAGAGCTCTGATGTTCCCAGTGCGACCTGGGTATGTTACCAAGAACAGACATTCTAGGAAAGAGGTTTTCCCACACGCCCTTTGTGATTGCAGCTGGCAGATTTAAGTAGGGGTTTTCCATAACATGACCTTTGCAGAAAGGTTAAGGACTGTTTCAGAACGGCCTGAGCCTTGCATGCCCTGAGCAGTCGGATGGGAGGGAGGATCTGGGTGTTCGGGCATCTCTGACATCACCTCAAGGAGCGCACAGCGGAGTCAGCCATATTTTCCCATCAGAGAAGCAGATAGGTCTGTGCCCTGAGCCAACGACCCAAGCCAGAGATAGGCTATGAGGAAGGAAGGCTGACCGGCGGGGTTGGGAGACCTGATTTCTGTCCCTGACTCACCCAGGGACCCTGCAGAGATCCCAGCTGGGAGGAGGCAAGGCAGTCATTAAGGGAATGGGCTCTGGACTCGTTAAGATCTGAGTTTGAATCCTGGTGCCCTGGTACCCTCAACACGCCGAATCTAAATTATAAACCTCCCACTGGTCTCTCCTAAAATGCCTGCACTTTTCTTTGCCAACACTTTTCACAGTTTAGAATAAGATTATTATAAGTCTACCCTCTAGATTTGGTACTGTGAGTGTCTAAACTGCTATGTTTTTTGTTCTCAGTGGGCCATGTTTTGACAGAGAAAGTACACCGTATCAGTTCCCAAATCTTACTGATTCCTTAGGGACCAGCTCAAATGCCATCTCCTCCAGAAAACCTCCTTGGGTCTCCTTCACACAATAATCGCTTTTTCTATTCATGTGCCCCAGCCCTCCATCTCTCCATCTGGCTCAAGCACTTTCTGCCTTTGCATTAGGATAATTGGTGCTCGTACCTACATTTGTTTACCTTCGTAGGAGCCGTCAGCTCCTTCTGGGTCAGGAACACATCCTCATCAACTTCTTTCATACTCCCCAAATACCCAGGGCAATGCCTGCTATGCCTGTGAATTAATGAATGAGTCAGTGAACAAGATTTTCTGACTGCCCCAGGGCATACCACCCTTTAACTGGCCAGGGCCATTTAACTCTTCTAGAAAAGACCTGAGCCTTATCCCAGCCAAGCTGAATCAAATAGAATATCAAGGCTGTGATTCTAAGACAAATCCATACAAACTGAATTTAGCAGTTGCATAGAGCTGAAGCAGCACTTGCCCAATTTCTAAGAATGGATACATTACCCTAATCATCGGCTCAGCCACAACAGCCTACAGGAGGCCACATCTCCCTGGACCAATAATGGTAGATGAGGCGTCTTTTAAACAAACCAACAGAGTTCTCTCGACTATAAAATAAATAAACATTGGGGCTTTTTCCTGCCTCACTTGTCCTGAGACTCTAGGCTGATCCTAAAGGCACAATTTTACTCATGGAAAATATTTTAGTAAAACATTATTTGAAAATTAGTGCCAGGGAAAACTAGCACTGGAGTAGACCTGAGGGGCCATGAGTGCAGCCTGTACCCTGATCATGCCCAATCTGGCTAATTTTCAGAGCTCTCCAGGCACGATGGGGATGGTGCCACTGCGTGGGGCCCAGGCCTTGCTAGCTGGCTCTGAGCACTAAGGGCCCTGTCCATCTTCCTGGCAGCATGGGCGCTTGCCCAGCCCATCTACCCACTGCCCACCTTGGCTTGGGCCTGCCACAGGTAACTCCTGGGTGCTGAAGAAAGGCCTCCTTAGTGGGGACTTCAGTGACCAGAGGAAGCCACGGAGTCCAAAGGAGGGCAGGTCCCATGGGGTTTAAATGACCTGGGAGAATCACAGCCTGACAAAGCACTGGAAGCCCCCAGCCCTGAGGTTGGCCTTCCCCACCAAGCAGCCCTAGAACACAGGCTGTGAAGGACTGCGCCACCACATAGCACTTCTCAAGCAATGAGGGATACAATTTCTTATTCTTGTCAAACAGAGTCAGATATGTGACTGCTAATCAGAGCTTCTCATCAGCCTGAGGTAACCAGGGTTACTGCCCTGGTTAGATGTAATTTCAGCCAAGAGCAAGGATGCTCCGTGGTCTCATTAGTCTGCGAGGCCGGATCACAAATAGAGTCCCTGCTAGATTCTTTTTTTTTAAATGCTAAGCGTTGTCCACAGACCAGCATTACCACTTTCAAGAATCCCAGGGTGGACAGGGCCCTCTTTCATCTTGCCTAAGACATTCGGTTTAAAAGATGAGGAAACTGAGGCCCAGGAATGCTGTACCTTAACTCAAGTCTCAGAGTGAATTAGTGTAGATGGTCATCCAGACGGTGTTTCTCAGATTTCTTTCCCTTTTATGTACATACATTCAAGTAGGTTATAACTCCCATGACAGGGACCCTTTCCTTTACCTGTAGTGTAACACGGTAAGTGGTATCAGACTACAATTCTGCCTCCGTGAGTACTAGCTGTGGACCACAGGCAGAACACAAACTCTGCCTCATTACCCTGGTGTGCTACCAGGGGATGTTAACAGTCCTTGGGCAACTGTGCCTTAGTTTCCTTGGCTGCAAAATGGGGATATTCATATAATAGGGCCTACCTCATTGGGTGATTGTAAATGAGTTAATATAGGTAAAATGCTTACAATGTGCCTGGTACTCAATAAAGGTTTTAATAGCTTTATTGAAATATAATTCACATATCATACAATGACCTATTTAGAGTATACAATTCAATGGTTTTGGGTATATTCACAGATATGTACAACTGTTACCACAGTCAATTCTGGAACATGTATGTCCTCAAAAAGAAACCCTATAGCCTTAGCCTTTAGCTATCACCCCCATCCTATCATGTTCCCTCCCAGTCCTAAGCAATAAGTAATCAACTTTCTTCCTCTATTGAGCATCTTTTCATGTGCTTATTGGTCATTTGTATATTGCCTTTGGAGAAGTATCTGTTCAGATCCTTTGCCCATTTTTTAATAGGGTTATTTGTCTTTTTATTACTGAGTTGTAAGAATTCTTTATACATTCTGGATACAAATCCTTTATCAGATATACGAGTTGCAAATATTATTTCCCATCCTGTGGGTTTTCTTTGTATTTTATTGCACAAAAAAGTTCTTTAAAACACAAAAGTTTTTAATTTTGATAAAGTCCAACTTATCTATTTTTTCTTTTGTTGCTTGTGGTGTCCTAAAATGCTTTACCAAAAGCATGAAGATTCACTCCTATGTCTTACAGTTTCTGTTCTTGCATTTAAGTCTTTAATCCATTTGAATTAATTTTTGTATATGGTATGAGGTAAAGGTCCAACTTCCTTCTTTTACCAGTGTCATTTGTCGAAAAGACCATTCTTTTCACATTGAATGATCTTGGCACCCCTGTCAAAAGTCACTTGACCATAGATATATAAGTTTATTTTTGGACTCTCAAGTCTATTTCATTGATCTAGATGCCCATCCTTGTGCCAGTACCGCAATGTCTTGATCACCATTGCCTTGCAGTAAGTTTTTAAATCGGGAGGTATGAGTTCTACTTTATTCTACTTTATCCTTTTTTGTGATTGTTTTGGCTATTCTGGGTCCCTTAAATTTCCACGTGAATTTTAGAATCAACTTGTCAATTTCTACAAAGAAGGTATCTGGGATTCTGATAGGGATTATATTCAATCTGTAGATGATTTTGGTAGGAGTATTAACCATTTCTCTCATGTTCTTCTCTTCCCCCTCCTCCTCTTATTACTACCACTACTACTTAGCATTATGAGAAGTAAATAAGATAACCCATGTGAAGTGCCAGAATGTAGCAAGAGTTTGATGCATGTTTGCTATTAGTGTTTTTGCTACTACTACTGTGCCCCAAAGGCTGTCCTGGGCTGAGTGACCAACACAACACACTCTAACTCTGGCGGTGACCACCCTGCTTCCAGGCATGGTACAGGCTCCCAAGGCCACGGCTTTTCATCTTCCCAATTGTGGCTTCCCACTGAGGCTCAGGCCAGCTTCTGCTGGTGGACAGCACAACCTCTACTCATGCCCAGCTCCCATGGGCCTGTAACTGGGAGTTCCTCATGAGTGATACGAACATGCTCAATCAAAACAGATCTCAGATGCCTTGGTAAGAAGGGACGTTGGACTGCAGGGTAAGGAAAGGAGCAGGTCTGGTTCGGCATTTCTCAAACCTGAATCACTCAAGGACCACCCTCATGATTGTTGGCCATAGTCTATACTGTTATACTTGATTTGCTTAGTAGTTTAATTAAATTCTACATAGTGGAAACAAATATATCTTAATACTTAAAAAGGAAATTTTATATCACTTTCTTAAATGGAAAACCAGTATCACATGCTTTAAATAGGAGATAACCACGAAAGCAAATACAATGGAAACAAAACCATCTAATAAAAGGCTCTTTGTTTAAAAAGATTGGCAAGACTTAGAGGAATGTTAAGACATCCTGGTGCCCAACTGAGACTCTCTCCTCAACTTGATCAGAAGGACTGGAAGAAAACTAAAAGGGGCTCGCTTCCCCCCACTTAGTGACTGAGTAGTATACTATGTACAGTCAGACCTGCACCACCAGTGCTGCACACGAGCCTGAGGAAGAGGCTTGAGAAGTGATGCTTCACCCCATGGCTGGTCTCCCCTGGATAGTGGTGGGAATTACAACACAGGCTCCTGGCATTGCCACCCACCCAAAGTGCTCTGAACTCATTGAGAAAAGTTCCACAGGAGCAGCATTAGGGCACTAAAGGGTCTGTAGAAGAGTCCTGCATAGACCTCCCTGGGCTACAGCAGCAGGACTGCTTGGTTCTCCAGGTCTCCCTCCACAAAGCAGTAAGCAGAGCCTGGGCCACCAAGTATACAGAGGTCCAGAGAGCACAGGGCCCTTGAGAGAGAGGGATGGAGCTGATGCCACCTCCTGGAAGGGTTACTCTCCTCCCTGGAGGCACCCTGGCCTTGGCTGTCATTCCCTTGGCTTCCACCTGTCTTCTCCCTTTGCACAGGGATGGGCTTCCTGAGCTGAGGCAAATCAAACCCTAACCCACAGAGAACTCATCCTGTTACAGCAGTCTAAACACCCTTCCCACTCTGAGGGATGACCCTGCACCGGAGGAACACCCTGGCCTTTACAGCTTATAACCTCATCACCCTCAGCACTTGGCCATGAGCGGCCCTGAGCCTGGAGAGGGAGAGGAAATCACAATCTAAGGCCAATCAATGAAACCCAAATCAAATCATGGAGCTCCTCTTAGGCTCCTATGTAGGCATTACATGGGGCAATCGGTAAAAGTCTACAGAAATGGGAAAAATTAGATTCTGATATGAGATTCAGATAAAAGTTCAAGGCAACAGAAGAAATGCCATCAAACTGGTGGCTCAAATTTATATATATGTGGGACCCACCACTCAATAAAAGCATTAAACAGGGCCATGACAGATTGATGGTACAAAAAAAACAAGCCATTTTAGGGAAGTGGTTGAAAACTGATACCATCCTGGGGCATAAAGTTCCTGGTGTTCAGAACTGCCCCCACCCCCAAGACACCAGAGGCAAGGCCCCAGCAGGAGTGTCCAATGGCAGTTTGCTAAACTGAATTTGGATATGGGGAGGCAGCAAGATGCTTCCATGACCAGACAGATGGGCATAGTCCAGGGAATGGTGTCCACGCGAGCCCGCCTCTTACCACCTCTGAACCCTGCACACACTGAGCTGAAACCAACGAGAGGGCTCTGCCCTGGAGGCTGCTGAGATGGCCTTCAGATGCACTTGAGGAAGAGTTCCCATCTCCATTATAAAATTACATCAGGGGCTGGCAGTGCCCCTGCTCTGAATCCCGGGCATGTTGTATGAAGCCTCCTGCTTCTTCTTTCTAGACCACCCACCCATTCATCTCCTGTGGCCCCAGAGGACAACTGCAAGTTGTTCTTCTGATTCAAAACTTGACCCATGAGTATCTTTGTGGAGACAGGACTCCTTTTTAAATGGCTGTGGACAGTTGCTGAGATTTGCACGCCCCCCACCCCCCCAAATCCCAAGGCACTGCCATAGCTATATCTGTTTCTATCTTTTAGTGAATAACGGGCAATCCTATCCATCCACTTTGGGAAAGAGATCCATGGCTGAAGGCTCCCGTGATAACAATGACATCTGCAAGGTTCCAACACCTGGATTATATGCAGTGGTTGCCACATTTGCCTATCTGCTCTAAATACAGAAATTTTTAATATTTTTTCCAGAATAATAAACATCTAACAATTATCTATAGAACTCATCACTGAAACAATTCTTCATTAAAACCTAAAGGATGTGATGCCTTAGCACCTAGGGATGGAGGCTGCAAAAGGGAACATATATTCTTATCAACTGGTGCCTTGTCAGTCCCTGTGGGCTCAGCAGCTGGGGACAGGGCCTGTCCAGTACGTCCCTAGAAACCTCTCTGTCCCTGGAGGGTTTTTCCCAGCTGTAGGAAGTCTAGGCTAGGGAGGGGACTGCTGATATGGCTGCTTTTCATTAGTATTAAGGCACATAATTATCAAAGGGAGTTCTATTAAAACATAATTCCTTTTTCTCTGTTGAGACAACCTACTCAGTGCCTGTGAATGGCACTGAGGCAACTTCCCACAGTTCCCACGGTGCCATAGCCGGTGGTGTATTTTGCAGAGTTGTCCTCCACCTCAGCAATGTATTGGCTGGTGATCGGGGCCTATTCACAGTTACAGCCCAAAGCAGGGAGGGTCTCAGGCAGTGTCTGTGATGGGCCAGTGCAAAACTTTCAAGAAGGCCCAAGATATGAGTCTATGATGCAGTAGTAAAGTGTATTTTCTATTGTCTCCATCTCTGATGGCAGGGAGAGGGAAACAAAAGGACAGCTCTTCTAAGAGATCTGCAGAGATGTCTGCAGGGCATAAAAAGTGACATGCAACTATATTTGTTGATGTGGGAAAGTGTTCAGAGTGTACACTGAGTGTAAAGAGGGGCAACAAAATTACATGTTCAGTTTGATACTAATTTTTGTTTAAAAATGCACATACATGCATTGGAAGAAATCTGGAAATATATACACCAAAATGCTAACTATAGTTTCCTTTGAGTACTAGGAACACAGGTCATATTTATTTTTTTTCATTTTAAAGTCTGTATATCCCGGGTAGCCGAAATAGCTCAGTTGGGAGAGTGTCAGACTTGAAGATCTAAAGTCTGTATGTCCTAAATTATCTATGATAAATAAGTATTAATTGTGTAACAAAAATATTATTTTAAAAAAGTGTGTGTGGACAAAGCATGCTATGCCAATGGGTTTGAGTCTATTGCTATCTGTCTTGTAGACCCAGTGTGGGAACAGACCAGGAGTGAAAGCAGACTTGGGGGGAACAATTGCTCCCCTGAGCCTGTTTTCTAAAATAAGTACCTTTTAAAGAAGTTTTTATAGTTATGTTGACATTACTAACATGGAAAAAAATGTCAATAGGATGGGAAAGCGAGACTCTGCCACTGTGGCACTGTGGTTATGTGCTTGCCCCTGCCTCCCTGGTCTGATCTCAGGTCCCAGGTGTTAGAACCCACTGTGCCTCTACCTGCACACACAGGCAAGCTGGGACTACAATCAAGGATATGTGTGTGTCTACAGCCTTCAGGGAAGGATGCAGCTTTCCAGATTAAGGGGGAAGACACAGAGCTGCCAACCTGTATCTCAGCCGTGCTCCAATGCCAGGCCCTGTTGGTACCTCACAGGCTGTCACAGATCAGGGCAAGCCTGATCCTCTCAGTCCCACCTTTTGAAAACCTCATCTTGATGCCAGGCAACAGGTATGCCGAACAAAGTGGTCCCACAGAAGGGTGTGTCTGTGTGTGTGGGGGTCTCTGTGATGGGATCCACGGTGGAGACTTTTGCCACATGAGCCTCAGCCCAAGCATCTCCTTTCACCCTCACTTCCTCAGAACAGAGCAAAACATATGAAATGATGCTGCTGGCCCAAAGCTCTGAGAAAGACGGGGAGAGAAGTTTATATAGTGGCCAGTTATGGATTCTACAGATGAGACTGTACAAGTGGTACCCCAAGTACCTAGATACTAACTTGGCTTTTTTATCCATTGCCAGCCGGCCTTGCAATGTGCAGCTGCTAAACAAACAAAAAAGGATTCACATTTTAATTTAGAGGACGTCGTGCTTCATAATGTGTCCATTTTTTTTCCTGGAGCCAGAGTGTTTGTTATTTCTTTGCAATTTCAGAAGTTATGAAATGATTCATGGTTTTGTTGGAGCTGAAGTCAACCAAAACCATTCATAATTGTGAACAATCTCTGTTATTGTTAGAGGGAAAACGCCAAGGCATCTGTGCCTCCCAAAAACACATGGGGGGAGAATTCCAGTTTGGAAATGGAACGGCTGTGTTTTTCCCCCTAGAGTTAAGTTTAAACAGACTGATTTCCAGGGAGATGGCTGTCTTCCTCTGGCTGGAGCAGTGGGGTGGCCACCATAATGGTTTCTACTCTCTTCTTCCTCTCTTAGATGCAGGGTATCCATGTAGCAATGCTCTGCACACTGGTAATCACCCACTAAGTGCGTGTCTCCCCTGCAAGAGGGAGGGTTCATGAAGGTAGGACCATATCTGTCTTATTCACCCCAATACGTGGTTTCATGTCTGGTACACAGTAGGTGGTTAATAAATATCTGTTGAATGACTGCATAAACCCCACCCGCTAATGTCATTCCTCTTTAGTCCTTTGAGTCTTCATATTCTTTGTATCATATTAATTTGCATGACCATATTAATTTGATAACATGTATAACTGTGGGACACTGACCCAAAAACAAAAGAAAAAAATAATAAAATAATGATAGCCAATATTTTTTAAGTGCTTATTACGTGCAACGTGCTGAGCTCTTTATGGATAGCATTCTACTTCATCCTCCCCTCTTATAGGTGAGGTACTGAGGCCCAGATAAATTAAGTAAACTTATCCAAGATTACCCAGCAGTAGGTGGTGAAACTAGACACAGATGCCCAAATACACAACCCACATGCTCCTGCAACACTGCCACTGGTTAAATCACTTCTGACTGCCATTTTCAGAATGTATTCAGAATCCAAAAATATCTAATGGTGGTAAAACTTCATTCTCTATTGGTGAATCTGACTTTGTGAAACAATCAAAAGTCATTCAAAGCCATAAGGTATTTGATGATTACAGAAGATCACTGAGTTTGGGAACAAAGCGGCTGGTGTGACTATAATGCCACGAGACCAATTTGCTCTGGTGAGTCAGCTTGGAAAGGTCAGTCCAGGCGAGAAGTAATGTGGAACAGTGAAACCGAGCACTGGACTGGGAGTCAGGAGGCTTGTTTACAGAGTGCTTTGTCTCTCTGACCTTGGCCAATATAAACTGACTGAGCTGACCTGGAACAGTGTGGTTCAGACCTATTTGGAAATAATACCTGTAAATTTCTAAGGCCCCTAAGAAGGGTACTTCCACTTTCCCTTCCTCTCTTCCAATCTGCCTCTGATGGTATGGTTCATTCTATGGATTCAAGCTGAATGATCAGTCTCTCTCTCTATCTCTCCTCTGTGTGTGTGTGTGTGTGTGTGTGTGTGTGTGTGTGTGTGTGTGTTTGGGGCAGGGAATACAAAAGATACAATTTAACCCAAGCTCTCTTTTCTCCAACACATCCTATTTTGAAAGTCAAGCCTAAGGTATGATTCTGCAAGCTAAACTACAGCCAGAATTGCCTATACCACTCATTTCTTCTCCCCAAAGTAGACCAATGTGGATTTGCCAGCAAAGGCCAAAGCTTCAGGAAAGATCTGGGAAGCAATGATGGGGGAACGTTATTTCCTCTTTACCTAAGAAGTAATACCAAGAATGACTGCCTGAACTCAACAGGAGACCTGGGATGACAGAAACCTTACCTTGAGACTGATGCCTAGATTCATGTCAAAAAGGGCTATGACTGACAGAGTCACCATCTCGGTGAAAATAGGGTAGCCTTGATTCCCCTTATGATAATTTCAAACGATAAAAGACCAAAGTCACATACATAAAATGCCTGTATTTTACCAACTTCCTCCACTCCATTTCCCTTCCTATTTTACACAGAGCCATGAGATCCACACATGTCAAATGAATAAGATAAATATCTTATCTCCTGCCAAAATCACTGCACACATCTTAATCCAACAGGCAAGTGGCTAGCTACAAGGCTGGGTCACTCTCTTAGCTCCAGGATAGGGCTGGGTGATACTGGCAGAAGCAGTGAAGGAGGCAGAGGCTGTGGCCCACACAGCAGGGCAGCAGTGGAAGACTGTCCAGAGATGCCCAGGAGCAAGGCATACTCCACAGTTCCACCAAAGTCCCATGGAAAACAGAAGGCTCTCTCTCAGCAGGCATCCCACTGTGAGCACTGCCTGTGGAGACAAGTGTCAGACTGGTGTGTGCTCTAAGGGGACGCTGAGGAGAGCTGAGGTGCCAGGAGCCAAAGGGAAACAGTGGATGGGCAGAGATTGCCACAGTGCGGGATGCTCACTTGGACTGCCTGGTGTCTAGCCAGCCTTCACCTCTACCTGCATCCTGTAGTCTCTGTGGGCACCAGCTTCCTCATCTGTCAACAGGCTGGGCCACATACTCTCTCTAAGCTCCTGTCTGCTCTAAGATTCTAAATCTATATCACGTTTCTGGATGATCTAGGTGGACCAGCCACCTGCAATCAGAGGAAAGTCCTGGAATCTCTTGAGGGAGCCAAATGCTAGAAGAAATAACTTGTCTCAATCATCAGCCCTCAAGGGGGCGTGAACTCTATATCCCACACCCCTTCCAACTGCGCCTGGAGAGTTGCATTGTGGCTAAGCATCTGTGCCTGGTCAGAGAATGGGTGTCTTTTACGGAATTCAAATGCCTGGCACCATATTTAAACTCCCTAAGGAGCTGTGGGCTGAGGAGAGATACGAATAACCTTCTCACAGGAACCTGGTGGCTGAACATTAACTAGCCAGCTATGGTGCAGCTGCTGATGGCCATGCACTGTCCACACCCACATGAAACAGGTTCTCTGACCCAGACAGATGACCAGGAAGAGAGCGGCAGCCTGGTTTCCTCAATTCCTAGGGCTAGAATGTATTCTCTTGGAGGATCTTTGAGTTGGAAAGGGCTCCCTGCATGCCCTTTGTGGAACAGGAGTGCAGGGCCAGGGTTGGGGTGGGGGACTGGCCCTATTCTGAACCATACTCCCTCAAGAACTCCTATACCCTCATAGAGGACTCCCTGGATTTGAGAAGCAAACCACCCAGGGACTGGGGAAAGTGGAAGCTGTGGAATTACAAAGCTGGATCAGCTTTGAAATGGTTCACAGGCTCTTGCAGGCTGTCAATGAGATCTCCCCAAACCAGCTATAAGAACCTCACTGGTGAGCCCGAGGAACCACAGGCCTGCCTGAATCACAGCTAACCCCTTTCCAGCTGCACTTCCTGAAAGACAGTGTTCAGCTGCAGGCCTTGAGTATGTCTTTTACCCTCTCTCCAGAGAGCAGTCTGATATGCTCTACCCCACTGACCAGAAGAATCACCAGCCTGAGGACATTCTGGGCCAGAGGCCAAGGCCAGGAGCCTGGCTGGCTACACAAGTGTTTGCTCAGGCCTTTGCCACTCCCTAGACCTGATGCAACTAGGTTTTCTAGCCAGAAAGGGTGAGACAGGCAGACTATCCTTGGAGTGTCCCCTCCCACCTCCAACCAGACCAGGAGGGCTGGGCAGCTAAGGCCGCTCTCAGTCCTTAAAAATACCTAACTCTGGGTAAACTCTGGCTCCTTTAGGAATATAAACAATGTAGGTGTGGGTGTAGGTGTTTGGGTGAACGCACTGCCATGAAATGGAGTGGAATTAACCTCCCAGCTTAGGAGCCCCAGGCAGAGTTTAGGTTACCAATGACAAAGAGAGGCTAGGGGCAAATCAATACCACACTTCTCAGCAAAGCTGGGCCAGCACAGCATCTGGGCTGCTTATTTTGGTCCAGTGCCTCCGTTATGTTTCTTCAGAAGAGGGTAAAATCAACACCAGCAGGCCAAGGGTTCGCATGCCATTCCATGGTGCCTATCCACAGAAGAGGGGTCACAGAGCCTTTGGTGAACTAGAGTGTCAAGGTGGCCAAGGGGCTCTTGGCCCCCCTTTGACAGCTAGGGCTGTTTCTGCTTCAAAGGCAGTTCCTCAAGCAGCATCTTCCCTGGGAGAATCCAAGGGTAGACGGTGCTTACGCTGGCAACTCTCCGGCTGGGCAGACACAGACCTGTGTGTAGTAACCAGGAATAGAAATCCACAAGGCTTGGAACCTCGAGGCCTGAAACATTCAGATGACACTGTCACCTTCCAGGAAACCACCTCACGCTCTGCTTCTGAGTTCCACACCATGACTTACATCTCCTGGGTGCTGGCTTCTCATTCATACACAGAGCAGAAAGGGAGGAGGAAGCAAAGTCCTTGCCCTGCAGCAAGCCACTCACTTTTAACCTGCTGCCCACTCTGCTGCAATCTGACTCTCAGAAATGTGTGGTGTTCTCTAAACAGAGAAGACCCTCCACTCATTTTCTTGCTCACTCATTCATTCAACCTATCTTTACTAAGCATCTACTATGTGCCAGTCCCTGACTAGACACGACAAGCACAGCAGTGAACAAAACAAGGTTGCTGCCAACATAAAGCTCTCATTCTATGACAATAATAGCAATAGGTAAGTGTTCATAAGCATTGGCTTTGCACTGGCATGGATCCCATGTAATGCCCAAAACAACCTTAGGCAGGTACCATGAGCACTTCATTTTATAGGTGAGGAAACAGACACAGCTAGATGAAGTAATGTTCCTGGGTGATGGCAGGATTCAAATCCACTCAGCACATCAGTACTCTCCCTCTCAAGCTATGTGAGTATCACTAATGCATTTTCCTAATGGTGAATTCTTTTTGGCCTGTTTTGACAGTCATTTGTATAGAGGATGTGTTTTGCTGTACTCACAAAATGGAAAGAGCCTGTAGGCTCTTGGGACAACAAAAACAGAATCATAAGGATATAAATAAGGGGAGATGTCTTTGTGAAGCTGTCTTTATTTTGTCCTTCTGGTTAGAAGTAGTAAAAAGTTCGTTGGAGGGCACATGACCCCTACCCCTTTTGAGAAGGCCTATATGTCATATTTTTTCAGTATATTTTACTATTAAAGAAAAATCAGGATTGTATGAAATGAAAAGTAAAAGTTGAATACTCCCTTGAGTGATATGGTTGGTCTGTGGCTGGAGGAAGACTAGCTCTGTGAGAGGCTAATAGTTTTTCATGCAAAAAGAGTTCTGAGGTCAGACAAGTGTGGGAAACTCTGAATTATACAAAAAGAGCTGTTGGATTTTTCTCAACTACAGAACTTCTCAGAGCCTTTAATATGTTAAAGTTCATTGTGTCTCTCCAAGACTTTTTATGGCAGGGAGCATTTTCTATACTACTTGACCTTACAACTCTTTTGAGGGGAGATATAGAACACACATTAAAAGCTCAAAGAACCAGAATTCCAAGGAATATAAACCTGGGAAATGCCTGACTCTTTTGAGCCACTCTCTCTGGCCAGAAACACCCTTTGTCTTACTGGGCATATTTCTGAAGATGCATGAACTTCTCGGGGCTACAAGGCTCAAGAGGGTCAATCTGCTGGAGCAAGCCCTAGGGTGTCCTTGCTAAGCTTTGGGGCATTTTTCCTTTTTTTGTAGGGTAGGCTGTAGGAGGGAGGGAGCATCAAGACATCAGCAATAGTAAAGAAAGAACTTTTTTTTTTTTAAAGCAGGCATCTGTCAATGCCTTGCTATGTGTCCTTAGGTGGGAACGGACCAGATGGCCCGGGGCCCTTCCAGCTCCCACATTCTCTTTCTCTCTCTGATCTGCCAACCACATGGGAAAGTGCTGGCAGGCAGCCATGGGGATGGCTCTGTAACTGAGGCATACCTTCTCCTGGGACTGGGCTCCATCCTGCCAAGGACCCTGTCCTGCCAGGTGGGAAGGATAATGAGCCTCAAAGGAGCAGAGCCCCTTGGGATATATGGGTTGTACAATCAGGGAATCAAAAACCCTTGACTTCAGGTGCCAGTGCCTAGTACCAAGCCTGGTGATTTTTGAAAGAATCACAGACAAACCCTTTGAAGAATCTCTATTCACACACAGTCTGCATTCAGATTTATTTCAGCTGGTTCGGAAAAGGGTGTTCACACGCTCCCTGGACCCAGTCCCTCCCAGTTGTTCCCCAGGTTTTACTATGTCTCTAATCCCCGCTCACAAAGAACACGCCAGGTACTTCTCTAGGTGCTGGGGATACAGCAGTGAACAAAATAAACCTGGACCTGGCTCTCAGAGAACATACATTCTAGAAAGGGAAAACAGAAAATGAACAAATAAATACATGAGAGGTGGTTATAAATGAAAAAGAATTAAGCAGACAGTGTGAGGAGAGCAAGTGATGAGAACTATGTGAGACAGAGTGTCGTGGAAGGCCTCTTGGGAGAGGTGACATTTGGGCGGAGACCTGAATGAAGGAGGTCCTTTCCTTGGGTAAGAATGAGTCTGATCTGAACCTACCTAATGGCTCTCAAAGGCTCCCACCCTAGATTTCAGACAATTGGGAGGTGAGTTGTCAGCCAAAGACCAAAGGAGAGGGCTGGGCTAAGTCTGAACATGGACTGACCATGTCTTTCACATAAGGAGTAAGCTAAACTGTCCAGGTAATGGTGCCATCCTATTTTTGGACTTGTACATCCTCATTCTCCCCACCTCTTCCTGTGTCTTTGGGTCCTAGCTTATATGATGTATCCATGGGATGGGGATTAACCAGATAAGAATGGATGAATAAAGCCTCAGCTGTTTCCTGACTGGGACAGACATCCCAGGCACCAACTACACAGCTCCAGGCTGTGAGGGTGCAGAATGACAGATTACAATAGCGTGGGGCTTCCCTTTCTGTCTCTGGGCCTCAGTTCATCATCTGGGAAATCCAAGGGCTGGATGGTCTCTAAGAGGCCTTCCAGTTTTTAAAATTTTATTATAATTATTGTTATTATTTTTAAAGCAATCTTTGAAAAAGGCCTTCCAGTTATAAACCACTGTATACCTCTGCGCATACCTGGACTCAGTTTCCAGGAAAAGACAAACACAGACACAAAGAGTGAAGAAGCCTTACCTAAAAGTCACTGGAAATCCTGGAGCTTTTATTTCTACATTAAAGAAGATGCTCAGAAATTCAGTCACTGAAGCATTAACCCAGAAAGAGACCCTTCGATATCCAACATCAAATTCTTGTGGGCTGAGTCTCAGTGGTTCATTTCACATACCACACCGGACCTCTGGTTTATATAAAACAAACCATAAAGGTTATTCCAACAGCTTCAGGATATTTCGTACTCTCTGCATCTCTCCCCGCCCACTCTCTGATTGTGGATGAAGGGCAGAGCTATAAAATCTGCTTGAGAGGTGACCCCTTATCTGAGGACTGGGCAAGGCACTGTTTGCTGAAGGCCCCATTCGCCCAGGTGCAGCCATCATCCTGGTCTGAAACAACAGATGGTTGGGGCTTGGGAGTGAATGCCCCGCCTCCTCTGGACAAGCTGTGTTTGCACAGGGGACGAGTGGCACAAGATCCCACTATGGGGCACGGAAGAGACCAGGCCCCACACCAGCCTCCACTGCGGCCTTTGTGGACTGGGCTGGATGGCTCCTGGGTGCACAAAACTTATACCAGGAACACACCACCCCTGAGGAGAACAAAGAGCAGCAGCTTTCACTGAAGTTTTTTAAAAAAAAGTTACGTAATATAAGTGGCTAAATAATCAAAAGCATCATTTTTATAGTAAAACAAACAGGAAGAGTTTATTTCACTATATGAAGGAGTATGCAAAAATTCACATGGATTTTTAAAATAAAAAGCCAGATGTCAAAGAAACTCTGGGCTTGAGGTGGGCTGCTTCAGGCAATGCCCTTCGACATCCCCAGGGACACACTCACCAACCTCTGCCATGAGGGCTACTTATGGAAAAGGTTGAGAAGTTCTAGGAATGTAATGAGCTAGGATTTCTTTCATTGCACAGACATTCTCTGGGCACCTGCCATCTGTCAGTCATGGTTGTAGGCACTTTGGGGCCTCAAGTATTTTTTTTTTTTAAATCTGTAAAATGGAGACAATGAAACTTAATCTCATGTAGTTATTGTGAAGATCAAATTCTTTCTATCTACTCATCCATCCATCCTAGAACAGTATCTGGTAGTCAGCAGAGATTCAATTACTTATAGCTCCTGGCCCTCAACCATGGGGTGGAAGACAACAATAGTGTCTTCCAACAAAGTGGATATTCCTCAAAATGATCCACCTCCACCCTCCAAATCCTTCTTTCAAGTGTTAAGGTCATTTTTCATTTCTCCTCCATTACAAAAGTTTACTAAGTAGCATTAGGTTATATAAAAAGAAAGTTAATTCATTCAATCAACAAATATTTATTGAGCTTCTACTATGCTCCGGGCATACAGCAGAGAACAGCAGACAATCCTTGCTCTCATGGAGCATACACAGGGGAAGATAGCTAACAAACAAAATATATATATAAATATGTCAGAGAACACAAAACACTTTTAAGAAATACAAAGCAGAGTTAAGTGAAGGGCTGATAACAGTAGGGTGCTAATTTAACAGGGCAGTCTGAAAAGACCTAAGAAGGTGACATTTACACAGAACTGAAGGAAGTGAAGCGAGGAGATGTGGCCACCCCATGCTGCAAATTATTAAATAGTTAGCAGAACTGAGACCTGGAACCTAGTTTTCTGACCACCAAGTGCTCTTCCCACTGTGCTGGTACCCTAGGCCAGCAGGCTCAAGTTGGGGGTGGGAGGAACAGGAGGGATACACCATCACGATCCACAGGGGCATGGAAGAAAACATTTCATTTCTATATTTCTGGTTACAATAATTTTTAGTTAACTTTTATATTTTTCTATTTGTCCTTATGCATTTAAATATACATAGTCTCTCTCTATATTTCTATAAATATATACATTTTAGGGTATATATTATATATACATATATATAATACACACACACACACACACACACACACACACACAAGCTCAAACATCTTTTACTAAAGAAGTACACAAACGAAAACATCTGGAGCATTCTGCCACTCCATAGTGTGTCTCTACCTATGCTAGTCCAGCCTGGCCGTGGCCCTGACTGAGCCTGGGGAAACCTTCCTCTCTGCTTGCCCTTGGAACATAAGAACTGTCCAGACAGAAGCAGGGTGGCCTCACTCCCTGGCTCTGGAAAGTACTGTCAGCCCTGGAGCAGTGCTCAGGAGTACCTGGTCATGTCAAATTTGGGGTGAGACCTTCCTGTCAATCTTGCGATGCCTCTTCAGGTAACTAGGCCCAGCACCACCCAGGTAGGGAATGGAGGCCTCTCATTCCAGGGAGCCAGGCAGACGCAGCTACCATGCTGGCTGTGTGCTCTTGTCAGACTACCTGACGGCAGCATTTCACTCAGTTTCAGCCATGCCTGGTGATGGTGAAGTGCGCCATTAAATTGATTATATCACCAGAAAGAAGGCCAAAAGGCTGCAGACAGAGAAAAACAACACCTCCAAGCTTCATTATGTTAGCAAAACAATAACAATAATACAGCCAGGGACAGAGGTGGGATAGTTTCAGTATGCACTGAGTCAGAAAGACCCCAGTTCTTACCACTGAAGTACAGTGACGCCTTTGGTAGCTGGCACTGGTCGGGAAGGGAGCAGCAGAGTGCACATCAAAGGCAGCCCAGGACCCAGTGGCAGGCGCAGGCCTGGGATGGGGTGGGAGCCATGTGCTCACTCCCTGAAGCCAATGACCAAGCCACGAACCAGCCTGCAGAGGCCACTCTGCCTGGGTTCCTCTAGAGCAAGGGACAAGCAATGCCTCCCAGGCCAAGCGAGCATCCTGTGTGCAAAGCGGGCAGGTGGTGAGACAGCAGGGAATGGAGGAGCCTGAGAGCAGCGGCGGGAGGGCAGACTTGCCTAAAGCAATTACATTTCTTTCTTGCTTGCTGCTGCTGCTTCTTTTTTTAAAAAACACTGTACAGGCCAATAAAACAAAATGAAACAAACAAAGTTTCTCTTCCCTACCTCCCCTGCTCCACCCCCTAAAAACAAAACCACACAACACATCTGAGGGTGGGACACAGTTTTTGGGCAACCATTCTGTAATTTCTGCTGTGGTCTGAAGGCTGTTCCAAAACTTTTAAAATCCCCAAAAGGTAACTTCGAGCTGAGGATGGGGTTGTTTCTGTGGGGCAGTGTATGCAAAGGTTAGGCTCTTGGGGGACAGTCAAACCCAACTATGTTCCAACTCAGCTCTGTCATTTACTGGCTGTACAGCCCTGGTTAGATTTCTCAGCCCCTTTCATCCTCAGTTTATTGTTCTGTGAACAAAGAAGAAACCACCAAACTCATAGTTATTGAAAGGATTAACATTTAAATGAGATAAAGTATGCAAGTGCCCAGAACTTATAAAACAGATGTCTAATGTGCATCTTCAAATTAACATGGCCAGAGCAGACCCATGTTTTCCCACCATCGCCCATGTGCTTTCTCTCTACCTCTGTGGACGGCCTCACCCTCCATCCAGGGGCTCAGACCAAAGACCTCGGAATGCTCTTCCATTCTTGCTTCCTCAGCCTCCACAGCCTAACCCAGTGTGTGCCAGGGCTGGCTCATACTGGCTCAGGAGAGCTGACCACGTGCATTGTTCACTGCTCAGATTGGTAGCTTGAAACCAGCCACGGTGGGAACACTACACCACAGAAACCAGCAAACTACAAACAAGGGCTTCTGTCCCACCCTTGGTGGTTTGCCAGCACACCACCATCCTAATCATAAGTAGGTCCTATTGACTCTAACTCCAAAATATTGTCTGAGTCCACTAATTTCTCACCATCTCCTGCCACAACCGTGGTCCCAGGCCCCATCTCCTCTCCCCTGACTCAAAGACTGCCGTGGCTCCCTCCCTGTCTCCCCTTCTTCTCTTGCCCCTCCACAGCCCCTGCTCCACACAGTGGCCAGAGCAAAGTGTAACTCAGATCATACCTTTGTCCTAATTAACTTCCTCCAATGGCTTCCCAACACACTCAGAAAAAATTCTTGAAGGCCCCTCCTAGAGCTCCAGCCACCCAGGTAATCTCCCTGTCTCTCTAGGTCACTACAAGCTCACCACTGTCTCTGTCTCTGTACCTCTGTTCCTTCTGTTTGGGAAGTTCTTCCCCCAGATCTCTGTACGGCTGCACTGCTCTCATCATTTGAGTCTTGGCTAAGATTTCATTCCCTCAGGAACTCTCTGACCACCTCAGCTAAAGTACCTACCCAGCTATCCTCCATCACAACCCCATTTAGTTAACTGTTCCTGTGTTTGTCTTCATGAAACTAGAATGGCAGCTTCCCAAGGGAGGTGTATCCCCAGTGACTAGAACAGTACACACAGCAGACACTCAATAAATGCTTACTGTCTTACTGATGAGTGGGGCTATCATTATTATGCCACTGTTCTATTCATTCCCTATCTGCTAGAGTGAACTCCACCCTTTCACCAGAAGGCAGAAGATGGCTCCAGCCCCATCAGATCTAGACAGAGTACACACAACCAGATGTTGACCTGGCAACCAAAGGAAGCCCAGATTCAACTAGCTAGAGCCCACATAATTCCTGCTAGTACCCTCTGTGTGACCAGAGAGAGTCATTACCTCCCAACCTCCATTTCGTCATCTGTAAAACTCAGGTAAGTCATACCTGCCTCAAGGGATTAGTGTAAATCAAAGTAAGCAATGCACAAATGTGTCAAACCCTGGGGCTGGTATATAGTAGGAATGCACATTAGGTCCTCTTTCCAGGTACCAACCATATATTCTATTCCTCCAATGAGTTACCTGGTAGCCCTGACATCATGACACTGGGAATTTTTTGCCTAGGAAAGCCAGTTCAAATTTTGCTCAACCCTCCTCAAACACACAACAAAGCCCTAATTCCAATGAAACAGCATAAATGCCATATCCTGCTCTATAGAGATATAAAGGCTTTTCCTGTGGCTGCCCCATGTCAGAGGCGGCCTGGCACAGCCTCAGGGTCCAGAGACACTGGTCACCACCTGTCCTGCCTTAGCTGGCTCCCATGGAGATGCAGGTCACTATCAGCTGCCCAGGAAGACCTCACTGGCTGCATGTTGTATTTGGCCTCAGCACAGCCGGGAGCCCTTGGGTAAATAGTAGATTTCCATGCCTGAGGTCAATGTGAATGTTCTTGAAATATCCCTCTGAAAGGGACCTGGAACCCGGGGTTGAGAGCCTGAAGGTGTCCAGATGGGGAAACTGAGTCCCAAGGAACCAATGGTAAAGCATGGACAGCCTAAAATCCAAGTCCCCTGACTATGCCCTGCAGTCTTACATCAGAGCAGAGGGGGATTAATGCAGGCATGAGTGGGCCTTGGGCATCTGGTTGCTGTCCTGTCGGGGAACTGTCTCAGGAGATCTAGAGAAGCCTGAGAACAAGCTATAGACAGGCCTTGCCAGAGGCCACCTCTAGGAAGAAAGGGTGGGGCTCTCACTCTTCGTGTCTCTCTGAGGCTATGCCAGGGGCCAGGATCAGGATCAACACCTCTATCCCACTGGACTGGCCTCTGGCTTGGCTTAGACCACAAGGTCTAGAGATCTCCACCGAAACGAATACAGCCTGTACAGAGGAAGATGTAATGGCCAGACAGGCACTGGCTACATTGTGGGGCTCTGTGCTGTCACTTGGGGCTGGCCTTTTCCCCACTGGGCCTCAGATTCCCAGGGGTAAGATGAGAGGCTTGACCTTGACCTCTTCTAAGAGTCCGTCCATTTCTGACATTCTCTGAGTCTATCTGCACTCATACAAGTCACTTACTCTCCCTGGTTCTTGGTCATTCATTCAACACATTTACTGAGCATCTCTTCTGGGCCAGGCACTGTGGGAGATGAGAGACAAACACAATGCCATCCTCCTCACAAGGAGCATTGTTCCTTGGGCATGTTACTTAACTTCTCCAAATCTCAGTTTCCACAACTGTAAAACAGGTCTGATGACAACTCCCACAGCTAACACCAACTAAGTATTTACCCATGTGCCTGGTTCTCTGCTGAGGGGCTTCATGTTCAATCCTCACAACCCAAAGATGGGTACCATCGTCTTCCCCACTTAACAAACCAATAAGTCAGGCAAATTTCCCTAGGTCACTGTGATGAGCAAAATAACAGCCCCCCAAAGATATCCACACCCTAATCCCAGGAACTTGACATGGCAAAAGGGACTTTGCAGATGCCATTAAGGTTATGAGATGTGGAGATTATCCTGGATTATCTGGTCAGGCCCAATCTAATCACATGAGTCCTTAAAAGCAGAGAACCTTTCCTGGCTGGATCAGAGAAAGCAAGAGACACAACAATAGAAGGATCAGAGAGATGTTTCTGAGAAGGATTTGACTCGCTTTTGCTGGCTTTGAAGATGGAGGAAAGAGGCTGTGAGCCAAGAAGAGCAGCAGCCGCCTCCAGAGGCTGGATGAAAAGGGCGCTCCTATCCAGCAAGGAGCTGGGTTCTGCCAACAATCTCAAAGAGCAGGAAATGGATTCTCCCTCTAGGAACCCCAAAAAGGAATGCACCTTGATTTTAATTCTGTGAATGGGACTTCTGATCAAGAGAATTGTAAAATAATAAATTTGTATTGTTTTATACCACAAAATCTATGGTAATTTGGAATAGCCACAATATGAAACGCATACAGTTACATACCCAGAAGGTCCTGGAGCTGGGTGCTGGGGCTCCAGCTCCCATGCTCTATGCAGGGCCTTCATGCATAACACGGATCCTCAACCACGCCATGAAGCTCATCTCGCAGAGTGCACGAATAATACCAGTTCACCATGCACGGAACACTCAAATAGCTCTCCAAACTTGCTACTATTATCACTCTCGCCATCAGTTCTCATAATCTAGCAGGAAAGCTCTGTCACATTGTTTCCCCGTGTGTCAAATGTAGGGACTGGACTAAATGCTCTCTGTGGATCTGTCTCGTCTAGGTTTGTCCTTGGCCCACTCCATTTCTACATTTCCTTTCTCACACACACCTAAAATGGAAGTGCAAGCTGCTGGGCTCCAGGGTCAGCCTGAAGCCTTCAGTGGGGCTGAAGGAATTTCCTGTACCTGATGAGCACACGTGAATGGGATATGATCTCACAGGGGGACAGCTTGTGTGTTTTTTTTTATTTTTGTTTTTGAGGAGGCCACCAATACAGGGGATCACAGGACTCCAGAGTTTTGGGATGGAGGAGGCATTCTAATCTAGATGATCACATAACCCTGGCTGTAGAGGGGCAAACCCCAGGTCCATCCAGGTTTTTAAGGATACCTTTAGATGGATAGCCCATTACCTCCTCCTGTAACAACCCTAGTGTTCTACAATTTGTGGGTTGGTCTTCTACCAATTTCATGGGTCTGTTGCAGAACTAACAAAAAAGGACTGCAAAGCACTTTGCAAATGGAGGAGGCTGCCTCACTTGCCCTCCTGAGCTGTGAACACGCTGCTGCTCCCTCCCTCCCTCCCACTGACATGCTCTGTTCTTAATAAGGCTCCCATAAAGATCTCTCCTGCAAGATAATCATAGACTCTCAGGGGCATGCCACTCTTAGCTGTCAGCATCATTCAGGAAGACCTTATAAAGGCTTTCTAAATCTCCTGTTCATCTCAAGTTGAGCTCTCTTAAAAACCCTGATAAATCCCATAGCAAAACTTCTGTGCTTGACTTCCAGCTCTTTTCCTAAGTTTCCCAACATCCCACCTGGCCTCTTACCATCCCCCCACAGAAGCAGAGCACTTAGGTCAGATGGCTACATTCTCTCTAAACACCACCACTGGCTCTGGTGCTGGCCACTCCTCTCTCTGTCTTGGTTTCCCCTCCAACCCTGGAATGAAAAATGAAAGACCACAGGACACTGGCACATGTACAACTCTGACTGCCAAAACAATGATGACAACGACCACAAAAATCACACCCGTGGCTCTCATCCTCTGTTCACTGTGACAAGCTGCTTTTAGAGAATTAATAGCTGTTCTCAAAGAACAAGACTATAATCTCATCATCTGGTCCAGGGTTTCTTAATCTGCAGTCCAAGAAAACCCAAGGCAGGGTGTGGTGGGTCCCCAGACTGCCTCTGGGCAACTGTTAATCCCTGTCTTAGTTCGTTTGTGTTGGTATAACAAAATACCTGGGACTGGGTAATTTATAAAGAACAGAGATTTATTTTCTCCCAGTTCTGGAGGTTGGGAAGTCCAACATCAAGGTACCGACATTCCACGTCTGATGAGGGCCTTCTTGCTACATCCTCACATGGTAGAAGCTGGAGGGGCAAAAAGAGAGGAAGGCGTGAACTTGCCCCTCAGGCCCTTTTATTAAAGTGCCAATCCCATCCATAAGGGTGGAGGCCTCCTGACCAAATCACCTCCTAAAGGCCCCACCTCTTAATACTGTTACGTTAGGGATTAAGTTTCAATGTGAATTTTGTAGGGCACACAAACACTCAAACCATAGCAACCCCCAAACGCAAACATTTGTTTTTTAAATTCAAAAATGCAGGAGCATTTTTCTAAAGAGATTCTTCACAGCTTCCATCAGTTTCTCAAAGGAGTTTGTGACCCCAAAGACATTAAGAACCTCAGTTTTAGGCCCTAAACTTCTCCAGGAGGCTGTAAACGCTTGCAGGAGAAAGTCCAAGTGCCATCCTGCTCTGAAAGCCTGGAACTTAGCATGGAACCTGGCCATCACAGGCTCTTAGTAAATTATTTTTGAAAGAATGATTTCTGAAAGCAGCTTCCAAGGTGATTTTTTTCATGGGAGGAGGGAAGAACACATGGAGGAGGTGGTGGTGATTTTTTACAAGCAGATGGGGCTAGGACTCAGGAGGCTTGGGACCTTATCCAGGTCTGCCTCCAATCTCATCTTCTTTACCTGAAAAAAGAGGCCAAAGATATCTGTCCTGCATGGCTGTCCAAGGAGCTGTGTGGAGATTTCACAAAAATAATAGGTATGGAGAGCTCTGTCAGTGACTGTCTCCATCTTCTGCCCTTTCTCTTGTGCCATCTGGGGCTACCATTCCACTCCTTTTGTTCCTCAGCATCAGGCTGATATGATCTAATTTTCCTATGCTTTATTAGACTTTTGGACTGACAAGGGCCTTCTCTAGTTCCAAGAATTCAGATGTTCAGACCTTGGGGAACCCAAGATACCAGGATCTTACCCTACTGACAGAAGCCAGGTAGCAGGATCTCCCACTGCTCTGGGAGCTTTAGCACACACTTTCAGATGATTCTCTCTCAAGGGCTATTTTGTGGACTGTTTCAAGATTCTTTCAGAGCACGGGGGAGGTCAGAACCATGAAGGAGTCACACAAAAAGCAAAACGTGGCAGTGGGTAAGAGCCTGCATCAAGGGTCAAGAGATGTGGGTTCAAGTCTTGACCTCTGGTTTGCTGTGTGACCTGAGAAAAGTTAAATTTCCTCTTTGTGCATTAGTGTCTTTTTCTGGTGGAAGGAGCATAGGGTAGGAGAAGGATAGATCTCCTAGTATCTGATACAAAAGAAAATCACCTCCAAAGAACCCTGGTTTTCTGGAAGACACACAGTCATGATGATATGACAAACTGAAGGGCTCTACAAGAAGGATTGCTGTGAGAAAGCATAAGCAAGAGCAGAGATGCAATGGGGTGCCTTAACCTTCCAAGCCTGGCAGACTTTTCAACCACACAGGGAGTCCTCCCTGAGCTGGGGTCTTGCCAGAGAGGGGAGGGCTAGGTGACAACTCACTGCTAGGTCACTGGTGCTCCAGGAAGGCAGGGGAATAGGAAAGATCAGCAATAGCAGACCTAAACTGAATGTAATGGTTTCAACCCAAGACCAATGGAATGGAAAAGGTATGGTAATCGGGCACCAGTACACTCCCCAAGTGTACCAACATCTCCATCAGCAACTGAGTCCTTGATATTAGGTGGTCATGCCCCATCGTGTTCCTAGGGTACAGTGGCCTCTCTTTGCAATGAGTCCACTTAGAGGTGTACCAGGGGGCAGGGAGTGGTGGAGGCAGAAACAGTTCCAACTGAGCACATTCACTCAAAGTGGTGTCTTTCACATTTTAAAAAATGTGTGGGCTCATGCCCACAATGGAAAGATAGAAGGAGCAGTGTTCAACATGCAATTGAAACACCAGCAGCCTGTGGGTTCAGAGAGGGCTTCCGTAAAGTAGCAGCTATGCTGAGGCCTGGGCTGTGAGTGGGATTTGGCCAGGCAAAGCAGGGCTAAGGTGGCTCCAGGAACAGGGCACAGCATGGACAAAGGCCTGGAGACCAACAAGAGAGCACACACAGTATGCTACAAAAACTGAAGGAAGATCAGTGTGGTTCAAGCACAGAAGGAGGCAAGGTGACTGGCAAGGGAAGGGGCTGGAGAGGTGGGCAGGGGCCAGACCACGTGGGGCCTTGAGGCCATCCTAGGGAATCAGACAGCGGGGAGTAAGCTGTCATGGGAGCTGAGCAAATGCCCTTCTCAAGAGCTGGTCCATGGAGCCAGGTATCACAATGGATGGTGTAGTTGAGCCCTAAGTCCACCAGGTCTCATTATCTCTCATTTTACGGGAAAATTATTTGCTGAAAATCTCTTGCCAAGCCTACTGCAGCAGGGCATTGATGCTCCACTTTTGTTTTCTCCACTGATATTGTCACCCCATCTCCTACTTCCTCCCTGTAACTCACACCCCTGCAAGAACCGAAAGTCTGGTGGGTGATGGTCTGTCCCTGCCTACCAGGAAAGGCAGCTGAGGCCCAGATGCAAATCACCTCTTTGTTCAGGAAGGTGTGAGCCAGAGGGTATCAAGCTTAGGGACAGAGCAGCTCTACTCAGTACAGTGGGACATTTTTCATGTCCAGCAAAGGGCAGAGAGGAAATAAAGAGGGATGCTATAGTGGGACATTTGAGAGAATTTCCTGGCCCACCAGGGGCTAGGCACAGCTTTATAATTATTTTGGCAATTCCTAGAATACCAGAAATGCATACTTGGACATTTGGATCAAAATGCAAAGCTCAACAGAACTGATTTCAGATTATGAGTTCTTTAGGCACCTCCCTTACCTCCATCTACTCAAATGCCTCTTTCCTCCTAGGAACATACATAGAATGTTCTCTGCCCCTTATGGGACTTTACCATGTGTAGTTGTTAATTTACTTATGTGTTTTATCTTTCCTATTTGATTTTAAGCTAATCAGGAATAAGATCCTGGGGGCACCATTCATACATAACACACTAGGAATGATAACCCTGAAACAGCACAACATAGGGTCCTAGGAAAGCTCTCAGAGTCTCATCCTGGCTCAACCCTAGAAGAATGAACTTGGATAACTGACTCTACCTCTCTATCTTTAGTTTTCTCATCTGTAAAAAGGAAGTAATAATACCTAACTCATGGTGTAATGTCTGATGATTAAATAATCTTACGTCTAAAACACCTGTCACTTACTTGGCAGACCTTCAACAAATGTATCCCCCTTACCCCTTTCTCTGCATTCCCCTACAGTGCCCAGCCCAGGGCTTCACAAACACTTATTCAAAAACCTAGATGAATAGTTAACACTTGACTCTAGTGATAAGGGTTTCTTGCCCCCTTAGGCAGCACAGAAGCCACTATGTCATTGTATTTGACTTTTTTTTTTTTTCTGAGACGGGGTCTCATTATGTTGCCCAGGCTGGTCTCAAACTCCTGGGCTCAAGTGATCCTACCATCTCAGCCTCCCGAGTAGCTGGGACTACAGGCATGTGCCACCATGCCCAACTTGTATTTGACTTTTAGAATCACAAGTCATAATAGAAAGATGCAGAGGCTCAAACCCATATAACCAGTGTCCTGAATTTAATACGCACACAAGCTCACTGCAAGCGTTTAGCTAAATCTGGTGTCCTGTTAAAAATGACTATGCAGCAATCACCTTGGATTGAACAAGAATACCCAGTTTGTCACTTTTTTGCTCAATTGTAAATCAGAGAGCTCACAATTGATGCTGCAGCAAAACTCTGAAGACAAGTCACAGGGGGCCTTTATTTATTAAGTAAACTTGAAAGAGTAAAGGTTTCGAAAAAACTTACCAAAAACAACAAATAATCAATCTCAAATCCCAAATCATGGAAAATATAGCTAGCACATGAAGTAGTTACATTCAAATGAAACCTGGGTTTTTTTTTTTTCTGTTTCTACCCAATAAAGATGTCCTCAAGGTTTAGCAGAGAACCTTGCCCATGGCAATATTAGCTGCATAACTGAGCCCTGAGCCAAGTGTTTTACCTGGATTAATTCATTTAATCCTTAGTACAATCCTGTGGGGAAAGTACAGTCATTATTCCCATTTGACAGCTGAGGAAACTGAGGCACCACGGGGATAAGCACCTGGCCAAGGTCACTCAGCTAGTAAGTGGCAGGGCCAGGACCAATGAACCCAGGCAGTCTGCCTCCAGAGCCTACATGCTGAACCACTAGACTTTACTGTCCCTCCAAACCCTGTGGCTCTAGATATCATGGAATTAACCTGGGCTTGGAGGTGCACTTTGTTGATGGCTTATATTTTACGGCCTTGTAAAACTTTCACATCCATTATCTCATTTAATACTCCTAGCAACCACATAAGATTGATAAGGCAGGTCTTATCACCATTTTACAGGGGGTAAAAAACCCTGAGGTGGCAGAGACAGGACTTGAACCCATGTTTCACAATGGTAGGTAGGTTTGTACTGACGAACAGGCAGTGGCCATGAACTCATGTGTTGGGCAGTTCAGGGCATCTAAAATGGGTGCTGGGCCATCTCCTCCCAGGTCTTCACTCCCAGGTGCAAATGTGAAAAATGAAGAGGGTTCAAAAATGCCAATGCCTAGGAGTTGAGTAGGAAAAACTAGGCTGTCTGGGGCATAGCCTTCTCTTTTAAGGGTTCAAACACCTCCCCCCCATAGTGCACCCCTCCCTGCTACCCACAGAATTGGACTCTCCAGAGGCTGGTGGACTCAGAGAGGCATTGCTTAATTTCCTGGGCCTTATTTTGCTTAACAAAAAGCACTTTTATCACCTTTTTAAAAACTGAGATATAATTTACATATAGTAAAACATACAAATCTTAAGTGTACAGCTTAATGGACACTTTTTAATCTGAGTAACCACTGCCCAGATCAAGATGATATTTCTTTTAGATGTTTTGCTCCTAGCAGTAGAAGTAAGTGTAAGAAAGGGTAGGCTTAGCATTGTAACCCTGCCACAAACTCCTCTGTTGCTCATACCTAGCCCTAGCACCTGCTGGAAAGAGCTGAAAACTCCAAAATCTGTAAGAAAAGGGAGCAGAGCTATAGGTCTAGGCTGTGGAGAAAGAAGATGGGGTAGTCAGAGATGGAAGTCTCCTCAACAGGAAGAGAGGGAGTAGGCCCTTCCCTCTCCCCAACAGACATTAAGTCCTCAATAAAGGGCTGTGGTTTGATAGGCTCAACAACTCTGAATCCACTGGGGACTCAAATACACAAACAATATATATTGTATAGGTATACTGAAGTTTCACATAAGCTTGCAAAAACTTCTACACGTAACAGCCAATTTATGAGAAAACCCACAATAGCGTAAATGGACTACTCTACTTATTACATAAATTTACCCTGAATATTCACTGTGCACCATGGATCCATGGGAGGTTTATAGCCTACATGAGGAAATAAATCTACACATATCAAATGTTTGCCAACTGGTGAACAATAACAACCATAATTATTTTATATGTTCCTAGTACTGGGCTAAATGCTTTCTATACTGTTTCATACTGTCCTCAAACCTACTTGCCCAAGATCACAAAGCTAGAAAGTAGCATGGCCAGGAATCAAACCAGGCAGGGCTGACACCAAAGCTGTCACACTTCATTATGCTGAAGCTGCTTCTCGTCAGATGGTTTCTGCGCAGGGCTCTCTGCGAGGCTCACAGTGAGCAAGGCTATTCTGTTCTGGAAATAGTGCATGCGTGCATGCTGGTGTGTCTACGACATCCAGATAGACAAAGGGATCATCTCTATGGGACCATGATGGCATATAAAAAACTCTAATGGTGTGGTGCAGACATCATATAGAGAATGGAGAAAGCAGTGTGGGTTAGCGTCCAGAGGAACACTCCACAGAGCAGATGAGACTTGAGCTGGCCCTTGGAGGCCAGATCTGCAGAGGAGGAGGAGAGAAGAGGCATGCCAGCAGTTGTGGAGGCAGATATGGAGGCAGGGATGTGGGCAGATGCCAGAGGGAAGGTGTTCTATAGAGTGGGAGACAGCTCAGGATCAATGTGGTGGCTAGACAGTGGCATGTCCAGACCCAATGCCGAGGGTGAAAGGAAACCATTTGAAGTGACTGAGCAGGGCAGTGAAGGCCAGAAATAGCATTTCTAGAAGACAGCTGAGGAGACTCTGTGCACCCAAATCAGAGGAAGGCTGAGCAGGAGATGGCAGTGAGGGGCCCAGGACAGGCACAGGCAAATGGAGAGACAGACCCAGTAGGCAAATGACAGGAAGAAGTGGGAAGTATGGAGCAGCTCATGGATCAGGGGCTGGGACAGAGAGACAGCTACTATGTCCCCAAGATAGTAGCTTGGAGGCACCTCTTCCAAGGTACGCTCTCATCCCTAAGAGATGAGAGGCTCTGGTGAGAAACCAGCACTCCCATGCTGAGGGTAGGCTTGAGGTTAGCACTGCCCAAATATTATTTTTGTGCACCTGCACAATTTTTATTGTCTTTTTTAAAATGTCCTGTTTACCTTAACTTCACCTTAAGGAATAATTAGGATTATTATGAATATGTTAGGGACCTTTTGTCCTAAATGGTTTTGATATAGTTAGGACATTTTGTCCTAAAATACATTAAAATAAAGTGTTTACTTGTATACCACTAAACTTCCAGGCTACTCTTGGGAAAACCTGCCCTGTGGTTCTGACTCCCAGGGATCTGCACCTGGACTCCAGGCTGGCTTGCTGAGCATGTCTAGGGAGGGGGCCACAGCTTGGCCAGCAACCCTGAATGAGGTCTGGAGGCCAGTCTCCTTGTCGTTGTGTTAGCCTCAGCACTCATGGTCTGGTCATGGTGACATGGAAGAGCCTGGCAGAGCCAGGGCCAGTGCAAAGCCCCCGCAAGAACAGCCTCCTCCACTAGAAGACCAGCGGGACAAGGCAGCCCAGTCCTTCCTAGGTTATGCCAATATCAACCCACTTCATCCATGGAAGGGATTCTTCCCTTCAGTGCCCCTCCCTTGTCAGGACACACACACACACACACACACACACACACACAGAGGATTACCACCCCCACGCAGCAGTTGCAGGGGAATAACACAGTCTCAACACCCACAAGACATAGGTCCACGCAAGTCTGTGGTGGAGCTTTATTTCCAACCCCTGTTTTTAGGTGAGACCACACCCGAAATAACTACTGACCCCACGAGGGCACCTGTTTTTCCAGTTTATTTGTGACTCTAACCACACAAACCTCCTTGTAGTTCCTCACACACACCAGGCACACTCCTGACTCAAAGATTTTGTGCTTTCTATTCCGCTGCCCAGAACACTCTATTCTGGGCGTGGTGGCATATAATCCCAGCTACTCGGGAGGCCAAGGTGGGAAGATCACTTGAACCCCGCCTGGGCAACATAGCAAGACCCTGTCTCAAAAAAAAACCAAACCAAACCAACACACCTGTAACATCCCCTCCCCACTCCCTATCACCCTTTCCTGCTTTGTTTTTCTCCAGGGCATTCATCACCAGGTGACATACATACTACCATGTATTTTACTTGTTTGTTTATTGCCTGACTCCCGCCCCCCCCCAAAGAATGTAAGAACACTCTGTGAGGGCTGAGAATTTGTGTGTTTTGCTCAATACAACACCTAAAACAGTGATTGGTACAGAGTAGGAAGTCAGTAAATACCTGCAGAGTGAAAGAATGAACGAACAATAATGTTGGTGGGAGGCATTTTAACCAAATGGTTCCAAAGACTTTTGTATGAAGGCTACAAACATCTGAAAACAGGCAAATTCACATTCCCTCTTCCCTTAAAGAATGGCTAGCGTGGCACTTGACCAAAAAGCAGCAACTGGGTCTGGCCTGGCTTAGCTGTGTGACTTTAAGTTCTCCTGCAGGTGAGCAGATGCCTGTGGTGCTGGCCACTGGGCAGGGTCCTGCCTGTCAGGCAGCCTGATCCTGTGTGCCCATGGCACCTTACAGAAAGGGCCCAGCAGAGCACCCACGCTCTAGAGGCTCTTCATACCAGCCTCCTTGCTGCGAGAGCCAGTCCAACATCTTTTTATCAAATGATGGCACATCACTCTCATCTGGAAGCTACTTGTCCAGTGATTTCTGTGAATTGAAACCCTCCCAGGACCAGGAGGGACACTGAAGAGCTCTGAGCACCCATACAGCACAACAGCAGCAATCCTGTCCCTATCACATTTGTATAGCATCTCACAGTTGCCAATTCAGTTTTGCACATACTTAATCCCATGTCATGTACAGCAGAAAGGCAGAAAAGTCTGGGCACTAAAGCATAAGCACTCTACTTGTAGGAGAGTTCCTCAGGTCCTCACTTATATCTTTTTTATTCTTGCCCCACACACTATTGTGACAAACCCAGTCCTTTAGTTGTCTGGGCCATTGCAGATTCAGAGTAGAGCAAGAGAGGGGGAATACCGCTTGAGGTAGGAACACAGAAGGCAACAAGACAGGACAGATGAAGAGACAGGAAAATAATACAAAGCTTATGGAAGCAGAGTTCATTGCATCCCAGGACCATTGTGGGGGCGGGGTAGAGGGCAGTCTGCACATCAACTGCCCTTAGGGGTACCGATTTTTAGTACGAAGCAATAATAAAAAAATGATGACTTGGGGACTTCAGTACAAAGGTTAAATACTGTGTCTAACATTCAATTACTTTCAGTATACCATATGACTACTTTCTTTTGTAAATGTCCCTCCAAGTTTCTGAAACTCTCCCTGAATGGATAAACAGAGTGTGAAAAGAACATTTACATTTTTTAAACAGTAAAGCCCACTCTCACAAGTAGAACTGTGACAGGACTTCCTGACCTTCCTCCCATCAATTGCCAAGTAGCCTAAAGTTTGCACACGCAGATTTCAGATCCAGGCTGAAATCCACAGTTTGTCCCTTCCTTTTCCCCTTTACTCCTCATTGTTTTACTGTAGAGTTGCATAATTTACAGTCACCCCGTGAAGAGCAGTGTGTTCCAGAGTAGGAAGCTGTCATGCTGAATAGAGCACTGCTGGGCTGTGTTCACAAACAGAGCGGTTCACCATTCTTTTGCACAGCCAGCAGCAGCAAACCTCCTCCTTGCATGCAGGCAGCTCCCAGATATCAACAAGATGGGGGAGGGGAGCTGGGAAAGACTGCAACCATAAATTCTCTCTAGTCCACTGCATAACAAAGCAGGGTCGTAAAATCCCAACCATATTTTCAAGTCGGAACTGAAACAAGATGCCCAGGGCAACTCCTAATTTGGTTCCTAGAACCCAACAAGTTGTGAACTAATTTCCCTGGTTAGGAGGGAACTAGGTGGGAGGGGAAAAGGGTAGGGGTAGAGACTGACCTCAGAATCTTGTATAGGAACTCAACACCAAGAGCTGACAGTAACCAGGCCTGCATGAGTCTGGAGATGCTAGTACAGCTTTATTAGAGGCAGCCCCAGATCTGCACAGTCCTGAGTCCCTGGGAGACAGCTTGGTTGAGAGTAGGAGGCCCAGGGAGTTCTATGGGTGTCTAAACTTGAATGCTGAAGGCATGCAGTCTGGTGTATGTATGACAGGACTCCTCCAACCCTGAAAAGTTCTTTCAGTGATGCACCAAGGTATGACCCTGAACAAGTAGTTTTGATAACCTTTCTGTATCTTATTTTCCTCATCTATAAAAGGGAATATCAATAACCTGCCTTCAATGAGAGTTAAGCTGATCATGTATATTAAGCATCTTAAATAACAGGGGTTCAATAAATATTATTTCCTTCTCCCCAACTGGCTTCCCCCAATCCTTTGTGAATATTCTCCCTTTGGAAGTCAGGAGAAACCGGACCACATTCATTCTTGCTCTGTTACTACCATGTAACAGAGGTCTGGGAACCTAGGCAGATCACTCCCCTCTCTGGGCCTCAGAATCTACAAATTAACTGTTAGAATTTATATAAAAATTAAGGTTGATGAATATAAAAATCAATACACAAAAATCTATTATATTTCTATATACCAGTAACAGATACAAAATGCAATTCAAAAAAATAAGCAATTATCAAGAGAATGATAGGCCAGGGAAATATTTGCAAAAGACACATCTGTTAAAAGGCCGTTATCCAAAATATACAAAAACTCTTAAAACTCAAAAATAAGAACACCAACAACCCAATTAAAAATTGGGCCAAAGCTCTTAAAAGACACCTCACCAAAGAAAATATACAGATGGCAAATAAGCATATGAAAAGATGTTCCACATCGTCTGTCATTAGAGAAACGCAAATTTCTCTAACAACAATGAGATACTACTGTATACCTATTAGGATGTCCAAAATCCAGAACACTGACAACATAAAATGCTGGCAAGGATGTAGAAAACAGGAACTCTCATTCATTGCTGGTAGAATACGAAATGGTACAGCTATTTTGGAAGACAATTTGGTGGTTTCTCAAAAAACTGTTAAACGTGCTCTTACCATACAATCTAGCAATTACGCTCCTTCGTATTTACCCAAAGGAGTTGAAAACTTATGTCCACACAAAAACCTGCATATGGATGTTTATAGCAGCTTATTCATCATTGCCAAAACTTGGAAGCAACCAAGATGTCCTTCAGCAGGTGAATGTATAAAAAACTATGGTACACCCAGACAATGGAATATTATTCGGCACTAAAAAGAAATAAGTTGTCAAGCCATGAAAAGACATGGAAGAATCTTAAATGTATATTACTATGTGAAAGAAACCAATCTGAAAAGGTTACACACTGTATGATTCCAACTGTATGACGTTCTAGAAAAGGCAAAGCTATGGAGACAGTAAAAAGATTGGGGGTTGCCAGGGACTGGGGGAAGGAGGTGAATAGGTGAATTTTTAGGGCAGTGAAAATACTCTGTATGATACTATAGTGATGAATACATGTCCTTATACATTTATCCAAACACATAAAATGTACAACACTGGTAGTAAACCCTAAGGGTTGTAATAAATGTACCCTCCAGTGAGGGATGTTGGTGATGGGGGAGGCTGTGCATATGTGGGGCAAGGGTATACAGGAAATCTCTGTACAGCTCTCAATGCTCCTGTGAACCTAAAATTCTAAAAAAAGAAGCAGCAGTTACAAGACCATTATAAATACCAAGTATCTAGCTATAAATCTAACAAAAAGTGTGTAAGACCTCTATGGGAAAAATTTTAAATATTTCTTATGAGAAATTATGATAACCTAAATAATGGTGAAACATAACATGCTCATGGATCAGGAAGACTCAAGATTTAAAGATGTCAATTCTACTCAAACAGATTAGTGGATTCAAAGAAATACTAATCAAAATCCAAATGGGTGTGTGTGTGTGTGAGAGAGAGAAACTGATTCTAACATTTACATGCAAGCACGAAGGGCTGAGAATGGCCAAGATGCTCATGAAGATGACCAATGTGAGGGGGATTTGCTAAAGCAAACATCAAGACATGTTATAAAGCTCTAACATGTAATCAAGATGGTGTGGCACTGACATAAGAAGAAAGAGTCTAGTAGAATGCAATAGAGAACCAAAAAACAGGTGCCTGCACATATAAACACTGCACTTGTGACAGAGGGGGCCCCACAGAGCCCACTGAAGAATGGTCTGTTCAACGAGTGGTGACAGGACCAAGGAGTATCTGTTAGGAGGGAAAATGAAACTGGATCCTATCATACTCCATATACAAGAATCAATTACAGGTAAAGTAAACACCTGAATAGGAAAGAAAAAAAGCTTCAAAGCTTTTTGAAGAGGGGTGAAAAGGAGGATAGTTTTTACCACTGAAAATAAAGAAAGACTTCTTAAATAGGACACAAAAAACACTAAAGGGAAGACTGAAAGACATGTCTACATTAAAAATAAGAATATCTCTTTATCACAATATACCATTAACAAAGTGAAAAGTCAAGCCAGAGAATGGGAAGTAATATTTGAAATGAAAAAAAAAAGACAAAAAAAAAACCCAAAAACAAACCAGAAAAGGACTAATATTTAGAATACATAAAGAACTCCTACAAATTAATGAGAAAATTATGACCTAATTTAAAAAGTAGCAAAAGAATAGGCGCTTCACAAAACAGGAAATCCAACTGACCAATAAATATATGAAAAGCTGTTCAACTTCCTTAGGAATCTAGAATATGTAAAGTAATACCACAGTGAGATACTCCTACTCACTTATCAGTTTGGTAAAAATGAAAAAGCCTGACAATACGAAATATCGACAAGGATTTGGAACAACAGGAATTCTCTCTGCTAGTGTTGAGTGTAAAATGGAATTACCACTTTGGAAAACATTGTGCATTATGTAATGCAGTCAAAGATTCCCAGCCATTCTACTTCAAAGAATCCTTCACAAATGCATGTGCACCAGAATACACACACATACACACACACACATTCAGAGCAGCATCTTTCATAACTGCCCCAAACTCAAAATGACTCAAAGCCACATCAACAGTAGAACGGATAAAGTGCAGTATAGTCACAGCTGGTATATCACAATGAATACTATATAGCATTGAAATGAATAATATATAGCATATTCATGAATATTAACAAACATTTAAGAATGCTATATAGAAAAATTTAAAACATTCATAAAAATGAATGTCATAGAATACTACATAGCAATGAAAATGAATAAACTACACCTACATACAACAACCTGGATGAATATTATAAATATAATGTTGAAGGAAAGAAACAAGATATAATTGGTATGACTCCAATTATATCAAAACCAGGCAAAACTAGACTATATGATTAGAAGATGCATACATAGGTGGTAAACTCTAAAAAAAGGCAAGGAAACATCATGAAAGTTAAGGTAGTAGGGAGTGAGGCAGGAAGCTGCAATCAAGAAGGGATATTTAGGGACCTTCTTGGGTGCTCGCAAATGTCCTACTTTTTTTTTTTTTTTACCTACCAATGGTTACCTGAGTTCTGGCTTTTTTAAACATTTGTAAAACATGTAATGTTTTAACGAACATTTTGTATGTATATTGACCTACGTCACAACAAAAAAAATTTTTTTAAGACCGTTTCAATGTTACCTCCTCCAGGAAGTCTTCCCAGACCCCACACACAAAGGTAGGTGCTCAATGATACAAATAACTGCCATTTAGTGAATTTCAACTATGTGCTAAGTGCTTTTAGCTGTGCTACCTCATTTAATCCTTGTAGTGTATCTGCAGTGTGTTTATTTTTTGTTCCTTGTTAACAATTAGGAAACAGGTTCAGAAAGAATAATTTTCCCTTAAATCACACTGATAGCCAACAAATGGCAAAGCCAAGATCTCCAAAGTTCATTCCTCTTTGACACTGCTATACTGACTTCTTTTCACCTCAGTTTCTTCATCTATAAAATGGGGATACAGTAATGTCTGTGCAGCCTGACAAGATTATTATAAGGCTCAAAGGAGATAATGAATGTGCTTGTAAACTTTAAAGCACCATTCAAATGTGAGGGAAATAATATGTAATAAGCATCCATGAGCCCCCACAAAAGAATCAGATGGTTTCTATCCACACTGAGGTTTCAAACCAGTTGTGAAGGAAAGCTATGTGAACAGAAAAACTAGGAACACACTTCAATAAACTGATTTAAGGAAGCCACCAGGAGCAGCACCTAAGAACAGCACTGAGTGGACGATGTACAGCTGGGACTATGCAATGATCCCTTGCCTCCAGGCTTGCCCCCTGCCATCCATCCACCTTCCACATGGCAGCTAGAGGGATTTTGTTAAGGCAAGGCTTACTGCAATTCTTTTTGTGATTAAAAAATGTGTATTTTATAAGTCAGTTGTATTGAAGTATAATTTACTTAGAGTAAAATTTTTCCCTTTTAGGTATACAGCTGATGAGTTTTGATAAACATACACAGTGGTATAACCACCATCACAATGAAGAGAGAGAATATTTCCATCACCCACAAAAGTTCCCTTGTGCCCTTTTGTAAGTCAATCCATCCCTCCCTCAACTCCCCACACCCCCAAATCAGAATTACTGATGTAATTTCTGTCCCTATAATTTTGCCTTTTCCAGGATGCAGAGGGATCTTTTTAATGTGTAAGTCAGGTCAAGTTATCAACCCCTCATGGCATTCAGAATGAAACCCAAATGTCTCTCCATGGCTACCAGGTCCTGCATGTTGATTCCTATCAGCCTCTTTCACTTCATTTTGTGCCACTTTTCCTTCCCTATGGTCCAGCCCCACTGGCCTTCTTTTTGCTCATTTCTGCCTCAGGGCCTTTGCATCTGCTGTTCCCTCTTCCTCAGATCTTCCCTGATCTGCTTTCTTACCCCTCATCTCCAACCACTCTCCATTATTTAATCCTGATCTCCTCCTTTAGAACACTTACCACTATATGAAACGACCTTGCTTTCATTTATTTGTTTACTATCTCCCTTCTCTAAAACTGTAAGGTCCTTGAGGGTAGGAAGCTTGTCTATTTTATTAAGGGCTCTATTCCTAGAAACTCAGAAAGTGCCCAAATATGGCTGGCTGGTCTTCCCATGGTATTTACAGAATGAACAAACGTATGCCAAAGAAGTTAGGGAATAGTGAGGTCCATGTGGTTGAAATTCTAAGGAAAGAAGAAACAGGCCTTATGTAGCACACATGGGGGAAAAAAAAGAGCAAGAAGGCCACAACTCAGACTACGTTCTCCCCACTGCCATTCTATCATCCTTTCCCCAAAGTCCCCTACCAATGGGGCCACAGAGTACCTGGGAGACAGAGCGGGTGCCGTTCCTACCTTTGCCCACTGGTGCCCTCAGGCCTGTCCATCTCCCAAGGTATGGGTACCTCCAGCTCTTCTTTGCCTG
This sequence comes from Daubentonia madagascariensis, assembly GCA_023783475.1. Classification (NCBI taxonomy): domain Eukaryota; kingdom Metazoa; phylum Chordata; class Mammalia; order Primates; family Daubentoniidae; genus Daubentonia; species Daubentonia madagascariensis. The sequence continues at coordinate 8,843,636 of JAKFHU010002202.1, forward strand.
CCCTGGCTGAAGCTCCCCCCATGCCCCAGCCAGCTCAGGCTCACAAGTTTTTCTGCTCCTTTCTATGTAAATTCAGAAAGAGGGAGACCGAGGGATTGTTTTGTCTTTGTACTCTGGAACCATCTTCAGCACTCCTCCCTGTGGAAGAGCAGCACACCATCCTGAGCTTATAACCCTAACAGCATTATAAGACAAATCCTACCTCGCAGGGCTCCACATTCTCAGTGGAGAGTACACGTGGACGCAACATGCACTGGTGTCCACAATTCCCTGAGCTGATGCCCCAGTTTTCTTTCTCAATTAGCACTAGAGTTCTGAAAGCTTAATTTTGTTATAATTTATTATGTCAGTTGGGGGTGGCCAAGGGAGAAGGAAGGGAATTCCTTTGCCACAGAACATCTGTTTTGCTGGACAGCAAGATATAAATTATGACCTCAAGACTTGAGGAGAAGCTTATAGGTCATACAGTCCAGTTTCCTAATTTTATAAGTAGGATACTAAGTCTTAGAGAAGTTAAAGAACTTGCCTGGGACCACCAAACTACACAGGGACAGAGCTGGGATGAGAACTTGGGTTTCTTGACTCCTAGTCCAGACTTATTTCTACCATAACGTTTTCTAGAGTTTGGCTATTAACTCTTTGCCCCCACTGAAACTGCTCTTTCAAGGGCCCACAATAGCTTCAATCACCAAATACAACGGTCTTTTCTCCGTCCTTACCTAACTTGTCAATGCCATGGAACAGAACCCTTGCCCATCACCCAGAACTTCCTGAAGCACATTCCCTCCCTGGGGTTCCACTGTGGCAGGGTGCTCTGGGATTTTCTCCTGCTCCTCTGACCCCCGGCCCCTTTTGCCAGTTGGAGCTACCTGTGGGTCTACTGATGGTAGGTTCCCTCCCTCACTTCCACAATGGTGGGCCCCTTCCCTGGGCTCTCACTCTCCTGTCCATCTGCATACTCACCCAGGGGCATCACATGCACTCTCACAGCACTACCCTGAAGGGGAGCTGAGCCCAATTCTCCTTCTACCCCAGACCTCTCTTCTAAATGCCAGAACTACCTCCCAAGCAACCTGCTGAATATTTCCAGAGAGTTATCCTGTAAGGACCTGAAAGTCACGCTTGTGGTTTGACTTGCCATCTTCCTCCTGCTATCTCTTTCCCTGCTCCTATGCTTCCTGACTTGATGGCACAACTAAATTCCATCACACATGGTGAAAACTGGGAGGATTTCTCTGATCTACTCTCTTCTCCCCATGTTCAATCAGACACCAGGTGTCATCTGTCCTGCCTCCAAACTCTCTCCCCCATCCGATTCCTCATTGCCTTTCCTACCAATTCCCTAGTTCAACTACAAAAATCTCTCTCTGCTCTTAAGCCTCATCTCTTGTCTCCCACGGTCAGGCTCTCCTGACTTGACACCCTCCTGTATTCAAAGCATATACCCCTTTGAAAAATGATCAGGGTCCCTACAATCTGGCCCCACTCTTCCTTTCCAGTCACTTCTGCTCATATTCCCACAAATCACAACTCTTCCGTCACATGAGACTGCCCACTACTCCCTGAGGGTGTCCTGCATAGTTGAGTCCTGCTTTCGTGTTTTAGTTCACACTAGTTGTTCTTCCTGGAAGGCCTTAACCTTCTCATCAGCATGATTTTGGTGGTAAAGGACAGAATCCCAGCTCAAATTAGTCTGTGTAAAAGAAGAGATTATTGGTTCACATAACTGTCAGGTCCATAGAGTCAGCTTCAGAGATTCCATTAGTATCATCAGATGTCTTTCTGGCTTCTTTTCTCTCTTTTCCCCATTCCCTCCCCTGTTCCCCAATCTCTCAAAGCCTCAGTCTCTTCCATGATAAGTAAGCTTCCTCCTTGCAGAGGATAATGGAGATGTGGAAACATGGCTACAGACAGCTCCATGCTTTCATCATTCCAGCCCAGTGAGGACATTGCTGGGATCCCAGATCAAGAGCTTCTTTCTCATGGTGACTATTAAATTCCAGAGAAGGACTATGATTGGCCTATCTTGAGTCACCTGTCCATCCCTGGGCCAATCACTGCAGCCAGGAGAATGAGGTTTTGTGAATAGGAAGGTCTAAGTCATGCGCCCACTTCTATCTTCAAGCAGCAGGGGGCAGTGACAGGCAGCCCCACTGGAATAGCCTGGGATGAGTGAAGTTGGGCACAGTAAAACAATGGCATCGACTGAACGATATTCTTATTAAAAGGATTTGTTCTGTAAAATTTGGATTCAGTCAAAAGGCTGCACTCAAAGATCCAGAAGGCCACATGTGGCCCCAAGGCTGCAGGTTCCACACCCCATACTATGCCCAATTGTTTGTTTATGAAGTTATTGCCTGATTCTCTCAGGACTTGACTTGTTCATCACTGAATCTCTAAGCACCTAGAACAGTGCCTAACACATAATAGGTGTTAGATAAATATTAGATAAATGAATAAATGAGTGGTTTGAATAGGATAAATGTTACCAGTTTTTGGTGTTCCAGTAAATGAGCACAGCTGCTTTGTAATTCTTCTCACTCCAGAGAGAAAAATAAGTGCTAAGGCAGGAGCTCCCTCAGTTTCCTGTCCCTACCATTCCACCCCTGAATTTCTCTAAAGAGTCTGCATCGTTACTGCTCTCCTGTCTGTGTTAAGGAAGGAGATACACATTCATGTCAAGACCAAGCTGCCCATCCTCTCAGGAGCTCTGGTCCTTCTACCACTTCTTCTTCCCTATACCTTCAACTTTTCCCTCTTTCTTTACAGCTTCTCAATGAATCCAAGTCCCCCCATATTAGCCAAATGAACAATAAAAAAAAAGCCCTCCCTGGACCCCACACCTCCTTTCCTGCCCTACTTCTCTTCCCCCCTTCTATAGTCCACATTTCTTTTCAGGGTGGTGGTGGGAGGGTCTCCATTCATAGCCTTGATTAGCTTCCTCAATCCCATGCACTTCTTAATTCCCACTGCAATTTGGCTTTTCTTCCACCACTCCACTAAAACCGCTCTTGCCAAGGTCACCAACAACTTGCCAGACCCAAAGGGATACTTGCTAGTCTTCACCTTATCAGACTACTGCAATATCTGACTCAACTAACCACTTCTTTGCCTTTTTTTTTTTTTTGAGACAGAGTCTCTCTCTTTCACCCAGCCTAGAGTGTGGTGGCATCATCGTAGCTCACTGCAACTTCAAACTCCTGGGCTCAAGCGATCCTCCTGCCTTAGCCTCCCAAGTAGCTGGGACTACAGAAGTGCGCCACCATGCCCGCTTAATTTTTTCTATTTTTAGTAGAGACGGGGTCTCACTCTTGTTCAGGCTGGTCTCGAACTCCTGAGCCCAAGGAATCCTCCTGCCTCGGTCCCTCAGAGTGTTAGGATTACAGGTGTGAGCCACCGCACAGAGCCAACCTTCTTGAAATCCTTTCCTTCCTTGGCTTTCATGATGCTGCTCTGCCTTGGGTTTTCTTTTCCATCTCTCAGATCACCCCGTCTCAGTTTCCTGGAGCTAGGGGTAGGGTGGCTGTGGTACAGGGTGCATCCTCTGCCTTCTCTCCCCTTCTCGCTCAGCATGGTGAGGTTACCAACTTCCACGGCTCTCACTGCCCACGAACACCACAGAATCCCACTTCTCCCCAGATGTGTCCTATCTCCTAATTCACTACCATGGATATCCACTCAGATGATCCATAAGAATCATCAACATGACCAAATGAAGTCGTCATTTATCTCCCCAAGTCTTCCCTCTTCCTCTGGCATTTTTGCCCAAACCCAGACTCCTGAATTCATCCTTGCCTATGCTCTTTAAAATTTATCTCCTCCTCAAGGCCCTTGCAACTGATCATCAAGTAAGTTCAATTATTCCACTGCCCAAACATCTCTTAAATCTGTCTCCTTTTCCCACCCACACTACCACTGCTTTAATTTAGCTCTTAGTTTTTTCCCACCTGGATCACAGAGTAACTTTCCATCTGGTCTCCCAATCTCAACCTGACTCCCTCTACTCCATGTAGGTGATCTTTCTAAAGAGCAAATTGATCCTGCCACCCATTTCTTTAGAATCCTCGGGTGCATGTTGTTATCTTCAGAATTAGCACGATAGATAAGACCCTTCACAATCTGGTTTCTGTCTCATCTTTCATCCCTCATTTTTTAACACTCCTCTTACATATTTTGCTCTAGTTAAACCAAATTATTTTACATTCCTGCATGTTCTATGCAGTAACATATCTTACTGCCTTTGCATATGCTGGTTCCTCTGCTTGGCATTCCTTTTTTCTACCTGGCTAACTACCACCTGCTTTTAAGACTCAGCCCACATGCCACTTTCTCTCAACTGACTTCTCTAAACTACCTGCTTAGAGAAGGTGCCGTCAGTTCTCCCACAGCATACTGTGCATAAAGATATCGCGGCACTTCCTGCCCTCAAGTGCAAGAGTCTTTTGCATGTAGCTCCCTCTAAACTATGAGTTCCTCAAGAGCAGGGACTGAGACCTTCCTCTCTACCTCCATGGCACCATGTGTATGCCTAGCACAAAGTAGCCACTCATCAATCCTCATGGACAGATGAATGGATGGATGGGTGCACCTCCTACTATCCTGTCTTTCTCTCGTCTTCTTCAAGACACCTGCCTCCACCAAAGCCAGAGCCTTCAGCAGCAACTTCTCTCTGTTGCAACTGAAAATGGCCCCCATTTCTGAGGTACGAATGGAAAATGATTTCAGGGACCGTCCAGATGGTTGCTAGGGAATACTCTGGTATCCAAATCAATGTGATACATGGTGACCATCACCGCCAGCTCCAGAAGGAACCCAGCACCAATCAGGCGCTTGCTATTCTTTCAGCCACCAACTTTAACCAAGGCTGGGACCATCCCATTACTGAAGGGTACAGAGTCCCAGACTGCCAGCTCTCTGTTGACCACACTGGTTGTGGTCCAGTAAGAATGGTATGGGCTTACAATGGAAAGAACATAGGTTTTGGAATTAGACAAATCATTGTCTGAATACAGCCCTGTCACTCACTAAGCTGTGTGGCCTTGAGCAAGCCACTTAACTTCTCTAAGCCTTACTTCCTCATCTTTAAGATAAAACTGATGACTATATTTCCTTATAGGTTGATGTGAAAAAAAAAAACAGATGAGGATAATGTATTGAAAATGATGAACACAGCCCATGGCGATCGAAAATTTTCAATATTATTATTCTAGCTTAGGTAGGATAATAAGGTACATTACGTGTGCACCTCATTTCTTTCTCTGTTTTCTTCAATTAGTACATATTAAGCACCTCCTTTGGGCCAGGCAGGAGGCTCAGTGCTGCACCATGAGCAAAATTAAGTCACCATCCTTACTTTGGGAAGCCTTGGTGGAGAAGGGGAACCTAGACTAGCAAAGGATACGGACACAGAAACACCTAATTAATTTACAATGTGTAATATGCATTAGTGCTCTGAGACCCTAGGGGCAGGTGACCCAGGGTCAATTTTAAAGCATGGAGAAGCCAGTCCCATAAGTAACAATTTTCCCCAGAAAACCTATCTGTTTGGCTCACAGGCAGAGAATCCAGGGCAAATCCTTGGCCACAGAATCCTGTTCTCATGTATTACACTCTCTTTCTCGTTGCTCCGTTCTGCTTGCTTCTACGATGGTTGACTGATCCAGGGAGCAGGGGGACGAATTCAGGGCGCTGACTGTTAGCCTTGCAGGATTTTATTTTACTTTAATTTTTTGGTGCTATGAAAAGCATAATGTTTTTCCTCTTCTCTGTAAAGAAAATTAGAACTAAAGATGGCTCAGCAGATAAAAGGTGTGGGTGGTAAATACTCCCACTAGTCCCCACTGCATTTCAGGCTTCTAGGTTTCTCTTTGCATTTACCATATCTTAGAACTGGAAACCTGAAAGAGGCCTGAGAAATTCTATGGTGAAAGCCCACATCTGAATTAAGAGATGAACAAACTGAGGCCCAGAGGGACCAAATGATTTGCCCAAAGTCAAATCAGAAAGTGAGTCAAAAGTAAAGCACAATTCTCCTGATCCTCCCCTTTTACTAGTCGACATGCAAATCTCCCCACTCCCCACGTCTTAGGCACCTCGACCCAGGCAAGTTCCTTCACACGCAGCCATCCCCAGTGGATGCCAGGGCTGTCTCCACTTCTGAGCATCCTAGAAGCCACAGAGAAACCACTTCTCTCTCCAACATCACTGGCTCTCTCCTCCCAGACACATCCTGTTTCTTACTAACAGGATACTTTCAGATCCTCCTCTTTGGTTTGAGAACCACGTCTACATGAAAAGTTTGGTTAGAGGTGGTTTTCCCAAAATGCCCCTCAGAACTACAAATTTCCTGGCTGACAAAATTTTGTGGTGAAGGTTGCTATTCTGCAATTATCATAGCCTTAAAATTAACTTTCATGGGCACCCTATACCCCCATGGGATAGAACTATAATTGATGCTTTTATATTAATATTTAGAACCTCAAGACCCTGAAAACGAAGGGAGTTCCCAATTTCAGACTGTTTAGAACAGGAAAGGAGCTTGGGGCACCCCGATCCAACTCTTTCAGGAAACTAAGCCCTCAAAGGCAGAGGCAGAGCTACTGGTCTGGACTCCTGGTTCAGTGCTCTTTCCCACTCTTTGTAATATCACTCCAGCCTCTTGGGCTGAAGCAGCTGTGACATCAAAAATGTCACATCAGTTATGACAACACAGTTTGTTATATAACTGGTGCTGCAGAGCAGGCAAGGGGAAGAAGCCATGAGCATGAGCCACAGTGCCCCCCTTCTGGTTCTCAGGGTGGCTAAGTCCCACATACTTGACAAAAAAACTCCATATGGGAAGGAAACAACCACTAATCAATCAAAGGAATAAAAACTAGAGCTAACATTTGTATAATGACTCCCATGTTCTAGACATTGCCATAAGCACATTTCATATGTTAACTCATTTCATGCTCACAACAACCCTGTTAGGTAGTTATTCTCATTTATCAGTCCCATTTTACAGGCAAGGAAACTGAGGCACCAAAAGTTACATAACTTATATAAGGTCACACCTCTAGCTAGTGGAAAAGCCAAGATTTGAAGCCAGGCAGCCTGTTTGCAGAGTCTATGCTCTTAAACACATCTCAGTTTTAGAGAAGCATGCTAAACTACTCCTCTAAATAACAAACTACCCATTTCTCTGAACCAGTTAACAGGCTCTTTCTTCTCCTTTCCCCCCATGCTAACCATTGATTTGCTGGATAGTTTCCTTTCTACCAGTACTGTGTGTGAATGAGAGGGATGGAATAAAATAAGACACAAATTTGAACAAATTCTTAGAATGGAGTTAATTCGAGCACCTTCAAGCTTTTTATCATGATGCAATCAATAAGAAAGTACGGTGAAGTGCCCTTCTTATAGCATCTGCTATTTTTAAATCCATGTAGTCTGTTTGTACAAACATATACACACTTTTTTTTTCTTTTTTCAAAATTAAAAATTGTTCTTTGCTAGTGTCAATTTTTGGGGTAACCCTTTCCAAAATGTTCTTTTCCGTTTGAATCATCCTCTTCACCTGCTGTCTGCTGTCTTTCAGATAAGATGTATTCTTGTGATGATGGTCTATTTGGCTTCATAAGAAATGAGAACGAAAACACTTTGGGAGACACGGTATCAACTCCCAGCATCCAGATGGGTTGAGAACATATCAGAAAAATAGGACCTCATTCTAGTCACATTAAATCCCCAATGTTAACAGAGATAGGGTACCATGAGCAGCTGAAAACCATGAGTGATCTTGTCCTATCTTTAGCAGATGTGGCATGATAAGAAGCACGCTATAATCTGGGAGTTCCACATGTTAAAAGAAACAAGACAGTGCTCTGACTCTGGGCATGGTAAGTCTAATCCAGCACCACACATATAGAACAGAAACTCTGCATTCCTTTCCAGCCATGTCAATCTGCATGAAGCGTCATTAATTTACCCTAATTGGCAACAACTCTTTTCAGCAAGTATACAGGTCCCATTTCAGAGTCCAGTTGAGATTCAAGAATTCCACAGCTGATTCCTGAGGATATCAGGTGGACTATTTGCTACTCTTCTGGCAGGAAGGTCTGCTGGTATTTACAGCTCAGTGAACAGTAAGGAGGGAGAGCGCAACATCCATCAGCAAAGAAGACCTCATCTGCTACTTGATCTGACATTCTGTTCACACTCTCACTGTCTCCAGAAAGCAAGGTGCATCCATTTGAATAAACATAGAGATAGGAGGAAGGGAGGGGGCAAAGCAGCCAACGAAATGATCGCAGAAATAATTAAGTCCACAAATCTAGAAGAGCAGCTCTCAGTGGAATGCTACTCCAAGAGGGGACCCTTTGGGCACATGTGGGAAACACCCTTTTAGGTGGCTGCACTTCCATGGAGTAATGGCTGCAAATTGCTATTCACCTCCACTAAATGCCTGCCAGTTAGTAGGTGCTGAACAGCAGTGCGCTGAAAGAATGTAGCTTGCCCTGAACCCAAACCAAACAGTAGACACCCTAATTACAAAGTCAGGGTTAGCTTGGAGGAGGAAACCACTAGCTTTTTGGCACCAGGTGACCTTTTAGGACTGCCTTCACTGACAGGATGGGGTCGAACCTTAGAATCACATCCCACTTACAAGGGCTGGAATATTTATATGAGCAATGACATCTTCATCAGGCAAATCCTTAAATTTTGTTTTAAAATAGCACTGAATAGGTACCGTGGGAATGAACACACCTCCAACATGCTCCATCTTACTGTGCTAATTAGGTAAAGACTACCAGCTAGCAAACAATCCTTCATTGCCACCTTCAAACTATCTTCCTAAAAAAATCCGCTCAATGCTCCAGAGACAGATAGCCTGAACTTGACATCACAGAAAACTCACCACCTCGAACAGGGACAAACTGTGGTTCCCAGAGCAACTCCTTAGTTCATTTTATATTTTCACCAGGTACACAGTCCAAGCAGACATCACTATTTGTTCAAAACTGGGAAGTCACTTAAAGTGACATTCTATTGATTCTATACCTCATAAAATTATAACTCTTTAAGAGATATTTTTGGTAAGGGTTTGGTAATTAAATAAAATTGACACTTCCATTAACATTTTTGATCAATCTGAATAACTAAGAGTTCTACTGATTGACTACAAAATGATGATGCTGTATCACAGTTGAGGTCATGACCCCCAACCAAGCAAAATTATTTAAAATCCATGCACAAAAAAGAGAGTCATTGATTACTCATAATATGCATAAAATTATGTTTGTGCTGTCTTAATTATCACTGTTTATTTCTCACTACTACAATGTTTTGGATTGTCTGACCCAGAGCTCCCAAACACTAATTCACAATCACATACACATGCGCACACACACACACACACAAACCCAAAAAGCTATGCTCAAATGAAATTTTTAATAAAAGTATTGAGAATCAGGCTTTTAAAATGACAATCTAATCTGTGGCATCTCTTAAACAGATGCAAGTTTCCCCTTACAACATGTATCAAGAAGAAGAACTTCAAGTCAGTCTGTCTGCAATGTTCCCACGCTGCTGAGGTGGTGAGGGTGCTAACACTTTGTCCTAAGCAGCAGCTGCTAGTCCTTTATCATTTAACTTCAATTACTATGGGCATACACGGAAGCCTATCTCTTCTTCCAATCATCACACCACGGCATGGATGAGAATACAGGTTGAATGGGAAGGCTCTTTGCTCTTCTGAAAATGCTGAATAAAAGGGGTCTGGTGGTGTCAAAATACCAATATTCTTCCTCTTAATCCATCAGGCTGAGCTACTAAATCCCAGACCCCACTAGGAAATCAATGGGTTATCACAGGGTTTCACCTACAGAGGACTCTCTAATTTCATCTGCCCAGGCGAAATAACACAGTATCCTAATTAACTCATACATGTGGCCTGATAGGTTGGTCAATAACTATATTGCACAGGGAAGTTGGAAACTGCTTTCTGTAAATGCCACCTAGATTTTCGGGCCTGGCCCCACCCAAGGTACTATTCTCCTGACTCAAAGTGACTCTCAGTTAAGTGGTGATCTTGAAAACCACCTCTGCAAGGGAGGACTCAAAAAAATTTGTCACTAGGATACAGTAACACCAATCCCACATTTTGTGGTTAATAAAACAAGTCCTGCATCCAGCTTGGCACAAGGCCCTGATCTGATTTATTTCAAGCCAAGCTGGAGGGCTCACAGGAGAAGCTGCCATTCACGAGTGCTTCAGGAGAACAGGATGCCAGTGGGTCCCTTGCAGCAAAATTTACATGGGCCAGAAACCTTTTTGACTGATCTTCTGAGCAAACCTAGCCTACTTCCTAAAGAAAGTTGGTGTATTGTGCTTTCATAAAAGATTGTTTTACCTACAAAATCTCAGTTTTGCCTGACATTCTTCTCCCAAAAGGTGTCCAGTGGGGGTGAGGAAATGGAGAAGAGGGGGGAGGGGGCAGAGAATGATCTAATTTCTGAATTAACCATCACAAACACCAAAGATTTCATTTTCCCCCTCCTCAGTGTAACCAAATACAAGACACATAGGACTTTCCCGGGAAAGTCTACATATAGCCTTAATTTAAGATTTCCTGCCCCAGTACATAATTAGGAATTTTCATTCTAAAGTGGCACACCAATTTCCTCAGAGAGCTCAGCTCTCTTTGAATAAAAAAGGTGAGGTACCCTTTGGGGGATTCAGTATGTATTTTTAAACTTCTTATTAAATCAACCTAATTTATGGGGCATATTCAGGAAAAGCAGTTGCTTTGGTAGATGCAAAGTTAATTTGTAGACTCTAGCCAGTCCCCCCTTTCCTTCCCCTCCAGTGCGCTCCCCTCCCCCACCCAGCGTTTCCGAATGCCTTCGGCCCCTTCCGAAGCGGCTCGGCTCTCGCCGCCAGGGCCCCGACTCCGTTCCGAACACTGACGAATCCCTCCGAGCCCCGCGCCCAGGCCGCACCGAGCCTTGCCGAGTGCCGCCGAACAGAGCCCCATCGACTTTTCCGGCCTCGGCTGGGCGCTGTCCACCACTTGCAACGCCTGAAACCTCACCCAGCTCCCGGTGGCTGGGGCTTCTACCCGGCTCCGAGTACGACACTGCAGATTACAGACTTCCGAAGTTTTAAAACGTCCTCCCTCGGGAGAAAGGGGTGGCGCGGCTTGCATTTACCGACCTGCAAGGGCTCCAGGCAGATGCAACATGCATCTAGTTGCAAAGAGCAATCCCCAGGCCCTGCCTCCCCATCCATTTGGGTTGCACAAGCTCCAGAGAAGCCCCAAGCCAAATTATCTGTGGCTCAGATGGGTGCGGCAAGCCGAGGGGGCCTCTGCGAAGAAAGCCCCAGGGAGCTCTCGAACAAAAATAAGAACATGTCAAACAGATGGGGAAATTGTCTCCAAGTCGCTACTCCCTACCATCATGGCGCCGCCTAGAACCCGCTTGTCATGCCTGTTACACATGCAAGATTTTTCGCATCTTGGTTCTGAAACCGCAAGCATGCTTCGTCTCCCACCCACCTTCCCACGAAAGGGGTTTTTATTTTCCATTGTTTTCCTACGGGATGCAATTACTTCAGCTATTCTGTCAAGTTGAAAAATAATCATTTTTGTTTACTGCACAGCAACTCCTAATTAGGATCTGTGTATGCACGAAGGTGTCACAGCAAAGCGACGTGGAATCTTCGCTAAACGGTCTTAACGAACTCCTCCGTCCGGAACTGACAGGCCAACGGAAGCTGCAGGGCCAGGAGGCCCCGAGGGCGTGCACCCTTTCCCTGCCGCCCACCCCCTCCCCAAGCAAAGCTGCCTGTGGGCTCACCAGGAACTGCCGAGTGGATGGGGCAAGAAGCGAGCCTGAGAGTGGGAAGGAGGGGCGAGGCTCCTTATTGAGGAAGTGTAGAAGGGAAGAAATATCCCATTTTGTTTTAATTTTCAACCATCACTCAAATCCACCCCCAGTTAATTAGGAGGGGAAACTGATAGCTAAGGCAGAAGGGGGCGGCGTCAAGTGGGCCTGAAATCCGCATTGTGGGTATATTACATGGAACTCGGCCTATGCAGAGTGTAAATAAATACATTAATAAAGGCCACATAGTGAACGAAAACTGCCGGTGTCAGGAGAGCAAAGGCTGGGAAGGTGGGGGTGGAGAGGGGCCGGGGGCAGTAAGGGGCGGGCATTCAGCCTCACAGCCAACGTCCCCCTTCTACCTGTGCCTTGGATATAGCTGTGCCGGTCACATCGCTTAGAAACCCACCTCGTTCCCCTTACACACGCCCCCTCCCCTAACCCTCGCCTTCTTTTGGTGGTAGTGCGGGGGGGGGGGGAGTAGAAACCACAGACTCCAATTCAGCACCAAATCTATGAACAGCAGACACTTGATCCTCCACCCCAATCGAGGGCTGGGTCCCCTCCATGTTTTAGCCCAGTTCAAAATCACTGCCCCAGGAGAAGAGCAGGGGGAAGTGGGATTACAGATGTTGGGGGGGGCATGGAGGGAGGAGGAGAGAGAACTGGAGACAGAATGAAACAGAAATACAGAGAGTGACAGAAATGGAGGCAGTGAGACACACGAAATACTCCACGAGCAAGAGTAATGATCATAATCATGCCAATAGTGTGATGTTCTGATCAATATGGCGGACACTGTCATTCATACAACTACAGGCACTCCCCTTACCCCCCCAAAAAAACCTACCCACCCTGGGAGTTGGGGTGGAGGACCCAAAACCAACGTAGGGAGTGGGGGAGGGGAGTCCAGTCCGTGTGTGTGTGTGTGTGTGTGTGTGTTTCTGCACGAATTAAAAAGCAGGCCTGGAGAGAACTGTGGAGTAAGCAAGGTAATAAAAATGATTTTTAAAATTCTTAATAAAAGTACAAATCCCAATGCCACAGGGACTTACTTCATTTGCTTCACAATGGTGCTTTTTCCTGATTCTCCAGCCCCTGTTGGGACACAGACAGGGGAAAAACTGGTGAGTGTCAGCTTAGGGGAACGGGGGGGGGGGGGGGGGAGAATTAAGGCATGCGAAGGGGTGGGCGATCCTGGGCACATGGTGGTGGCAACTACGGGGACCAGGTCTCCCCGGGCGCAGGTGGGGTGGGGGAGCTGGCGGCAGGAGGTGAGGAGTGGCCGGGGTCGTGGCATGGGGGTGGCATCCGCGGTCCTTACCCAGCAGGAGTAATTTCACGTCTTTGGCGGCGCTGATGCCATCCTCTTTGAGGTTTTTCTCAATCGCCTTGCTCCGCTCGAGGGCGGCTCTCTCCTCTGCGCTCAGAGTACATCCCATGGTGGCCCCTTCCCTGCCACAGCCCGCACGACTCGGCTGGCACGGCTCCCCGGGTCGGCGCGCCCCCCACCCCCCCAGAGAGCAGAGCCTGGGCTCAAAGGGGGAAAAATCACGATATCCTCTCCTTGGCTGGAAACAAAAATGTCGGGAAACCAGAACCCCCCAAAAAGACAGCCGCTAATAAGATTTCAGCAGCGGAGACTCGCGGCAGCTGGCGGGGGTCTGGGGGTGTCGAGACGAGGGCGGCCCGGGTCTGAGGCTCCGGAGCCGAGGGAGGAGGCGCCCGCGGGCCGAGGAGGCGCGGGCTGCAGGCACTGAGGCTTGTGCACGACCCAAAATAAATAAAATAATAGTCGCGGCTGGAGCCGCAGCCGGAGCCGGCGGAGGGTGGGGTGGGGGGCAGGGTGGGTCCTTCTGCCGCGGCTGCCGGAGGCGGAGGAGGAGGAGGCGGAGGCGGAGGAGGAGGTGGAGGCGGCGGCGGCGGCGGCGCGGGGTGTGGAGGGAGTGAGTTAGGGGGTGCTGCTAGTGCGTGTGCATCGCCGGTCCTCAGCCGTCGGTGCGTCCGCGGCGCCTTCGCCGACCCCCGCGCGCTGGGCAGGGCTGGGCAGGGGGCCGGGCCGGGGGGCAGGTCTCTAGCGGGAGGCGGCGTCGCTGTCTCCCAGAACTCGCATCGCTCGGTGGAGCCTACCGGAGAGAGAGGGAGAGCGCGAGGGAGCCGAGGCCAGCTGGGAGCTCGAGGGAGAGGGAGAGAGAGAGAGGCAGGGAGGGAGGGGAAAAAAATGAAGGGAGAACGAGCGAGCGAGCGAGCGCGCGCGCGCGCGCCTGGGCCCGGGCGGGGAGAGGGGGCGAGCGCAGCGCGCGAGTGCGCCGGCGGCTCTGCGCACCCGGCTCCGCTAGCCGCCCACTGACGTCAGCAGGGCCGCGCGCCGGGCCCCCGGGACCGCGAGGCTGGGGGCGGGGGAGGCGCGCGCGCCGGGGCGCCCCACCCCGCTGCTGCTCCGCGCGCAGCCTGCGCCGGCCTCCTTGGCAATGGGAGCGCGGGGCTGGGCGGCCGGCGCGGCCGTCAGGTGGGCCCCCCAGCTCGCGCCCCGCGCGGCCTCTCTTGCTCTCCGGCCTGCTGTCCATCTTGTCTCCAGCAGCTCGCCTTCTCGGTTGCTCTCCAGCTGCTGGGGCCGTAGCAGCCGAGGCCGGGTTACCTCAGCAAACGTGAGGAGGCAGCGGGTCGGAATAAACCTGCGCACCCCATAATTCGTCCCTGGGGCACAAGGGCAGATTCGGATATTTCGCTTCCTGCATCCGCATTTATTGAGCACCTAGTATGTGAAAGACGAGGCCATGAGGAGGGGAACGCAGCGGGCTGAGACCAAGCCAAAGCCTGTACTCGGGGAGCTTCTGCCCTCCTTGGCCCTCGTCGACCCTGCTCCGCGGTCCCAGCCACCGCTCTCAGTGCGGGAGACGGTTCCCACCCTGGGGAGGCTGTACCAAAGGGTGGGGGACAGGTTTTCTTGCCATTGGAGCTTCTAGCAAGTGCTTGCTCCCCGAACACAATTTATTTAAAAAGCTTTTGCAAATGTTGGACGGTTTAACTTGGTTGAGGTCGTCTTTGCACCAAATTCTATCGTCCCTGCCCCTTCCAAAAAGACAAACACACAAAATGAATTTTGAATAGATTTTTGATGAGGGAAGAGGTTTTCTTCCTTTTTTCATCTTTGAGAAGTTTCCCCCATCTCCTCTCAAAGACCAAAAAAAAAAAAAAAAAAAAACCCGGCCAGTTACTCAGTGTACAGCTAATCAAATACTGAGAAAACTAGTAGACGTTTGCCAAAGATTGGGCATGTTCTGGGTGGTCTCAGATTTTGAAGAAACTAATTCTTACTGCACAAAATAGTTTTACAATCAGTTCCATCAGACAGCTCCAGGGGCTCTCCTAAGGAAAACGGCCAATAAGCAAGGTTGCATGGGGATAAGAAAGGCAAGCGGCCAGTGGAAAACGTTTTTTCTAACAGTTGGGCATTTCTGTGGCTCTGAAAGCAAACTTGTTTGTTTCATTTCAGCGATAGAAAAAAACACTCCTGTTTTGGAAATGTTACCCAGCATAAAAATACATTTGCAATGGAGGGGGAAAAAGGCAGTTTAGGGCCACCCAGAAGAAAATATTTTTCCCCAGAATTTTTTTATTTGGTATTTCCCAGTATGGGTTTGTCTCATTTTACAAAGAGCTGTCTAAGTCAAGTTGTATGTAATTTAAATATTTAAGTTTGAATCACATTTTAGTATTCTAGGAAACTGACAAAGGAATCTTACAGAGAATTGTTTTATAAATAACTGCTTCCCTGTCTCTCCTCCTCATTCTTCTTTTGTGTGTGTGTTTTTTGGAGGGGCATGTTAGGGGATAAATCTAGTTTGGCTTAAAGTACAGGTGCAATAAAACTCAGCCCTTCAAATCCAAAACAGAGAGCTTAGGTACCCAACATTCTATAGATTTATTTCCTCTAGAGGTTGCTAGGACAATCATGCAGACCTACCAGATACAGGGAAAAAATTCAGCAACCTCACCCAGGTTCTGCTATCCCTACAAGACTGCATTGGAAAGACTGAAGAGGTAAGCATATAACCATTTCATTGCAGATGGTGGGTCACATTTTACACTTTAGTGCTCTTTCATATCAAGTAATTTAAAATTTAAGATCTTAGGCTCTTAGGGCATTCTGGTTTGCTTGGTTGAATGAAACTATCCTTGACTTTGGGTATACTTACTCCTTTGTGGTATCAGACCTAGTATGGTGGAGGCACAAACCAGTGTTTTTCTTTACTCACTCAGTACTTATTTAGCACCTACGCACCATGTACGGGGTAATGTTCTAGGGGCTATAGATGTTATATTTCAGGTTTGTCTACTCTGTTTTCTTTTTCTGGGTCACTTTGCATCTTTATAGCTGGGCTTCTAATATTAATAATAATGATCCGCTTCATCTGTATAGTGCTTTACAGCTTACAGAGCACTTTTGCAAAAATTATCTCATGTGATCCTCTCACACAAACATCGGTTAAGCACTATAGTGTGGTAAGCATCATAGCTGAGTGGAAAGAGCCCGGACCATGAATACAGATCGACCTGGTTACCCATTTTACAGTTGAGGAAGCTGAGCCTCTGAGGGGTTGAATAACTGTTCAAAGTCACAAAGTCATTAAGTAGTAAACTAGTGCTCCTTTTACAGGTTTGTGCACTATCTGAGAAATACCATGTTATATACATATATAAAGTACACTTCTCAGACTCACAGAAAGTTTACAACCCCAGAACCAAATTATTAAATATATTCTGGTTCCCCCAAAGGAAGTGAGGATGAGAATCTCTCAGTTCACTGTGAATTATTAGTATTAATAATTAGCTAATAGCACAAGTGTTTAACTTGTTCACAATTAATTCCTATGGGAATGAGGAAATTACCATCCTAACATGAAGAGTGGGGGGATGCTTAGACCAAGGACAGATTCCATTTTGTTTTATTTTATATGATCCTCAGAATTATAGTTATTTGATTATTGCTGTTGTCCAGAGAATAACTCTTACCCCACCCTCATTCTACCATCCCCTTTGCTACACACATACTGTTCAGCATATTTTTAATTTTAAAAGTAGGTAATTAGAATGTTTTAAATACTCTCTAAAAGGAACAACAGCAAAGCCTACATTGTTTTTTTACTACGTGTGGCTCCTAGTTCTGGAAGACAGTAATTCATGGTTTATATAAGATTCCCCAGTTCTGACTTACAGAATGTGGGCTCTGATTAGGGAAACTGAATTTCCCTATTTGTTCCCTTTTATACTTTAATTAACTATGAAATTACTTTAATTAAATATGCATGTATTGACAGTCTACTATGTTTAATATATTGATTTAGATGTGAGGGGAGGTTCAGATATAAGAGCTTAGAATCTTGAAATCTTGAAACCCCTGGAATGTTTTCTGAAAACCATTCACATTAGAATCAGCTGGGGTGCTTATTAAAAATTCAGTTATCCATCTTGCTTCTACCAAGTCACACAGTTCTGCAATTTGCATTGATAGCCACTCCCCAGGTGATTTTCCATGTACAAAGTGTTGGTCTTATGTGGAATCTGGTTGTGCCAATTAATTCCACTAGAAGCTTACTTTCTTGAAGACCAGATATCTCGTCTGTTTCTGAATTCAACTTTTCTTTGTTTACTAGTTTTTTGTATTTCTGTCAAAGGAAAAAATTATGAAAATTACTCTTCTTATGAACACTACTTTCATGGGAAGAAAATAGGCTAAAATGTGTGGTTCATGAGCTAAATGAAGCTAAATTAGATGTCAAGTGAATTAGGCATTTTAGAGAGAATGGTAGATCACTAGAAATTTTGGATTTTTACACTAAATGTTTCTATTATAAAATTGATAGCTCATAATCCGACTTAGTGGTGAATATAACTTAGAAGAATATTTGGGTTAGAATAAGAGATGACTTGTTTTCTGATAAATATCTGTCATTAATGAGGGAAGGTACTGATCAATTTTTTTTATGATCCTAAAAGACAAGCCCCCATTCATCATTTTCCTGACTGATATTTTGTGCACATCTCTCAGACCTACCAGAGCAGTAGTTCTCAAACATTATTGTGCGTAGTAATTACCTGAGATGCTTTTTTAAATGGAGATTTCTGGGTCCTATCCCTAGAATTTCTGAATCAGTAAGTCTGAAGTGGAGCCCAGGAATCTTCATTTTTACAATCATACCCCCAAGTGATTACGGATATACTTTGGGAAACACACTACTGGTCTATAAACTCCTTTGAGGTGAGAGAATTGTGGAAAATTGGAGGTGGCCAGGACTAGTGCTTTCATGTTGCTAAGATAGACCAAAAGCTAAAATTGAAGATGGAAGCTTAGTTTAATATGACTCAACAGTCATAGTTTCCTATTGGAATTTTTTTGGAAAATCTTTCATCAGAAACTAAGATTCTCATTTGTTTTGATGGGAATAAGAGTACTTTTCAACCTATCTGGATTGGAGTTGACAGATAAGATCAGCAGGTACATATTTGTAAAGTATTTATTTAATACTTACTATGTCCTCCAGAAGACAGGAGATTTCCTGGTACAAAGGTTTTCTGCATTATTTATCATATTTTCTATCTCTATAGAGCCTTTCACATATGCCACTCAAATACATTTTAGACATTATCTCATAAGTTTTCTGTAAGCTTCAAGGTCCAAAGTCTTATTACCACATTGCTCTTTGCAGATAGAACTGTTTTGTTTATTCCTGTCAGTTTTATTTGTGAAAGCAAAGAGTAGGTGACATTTATTTGAATCTAGTTAAAACCAATTTGAATTGGCTGTAACAAGTGTGAGTGGGGCAAAGGGGAGGCTATCAATTAGTTCAAACTTAGAAGTGGGTTGAGGGTGTTTGGCCAGACTAGACTGATTTAACTTTGTGACCCATCTGCATCCTCTAAAGTACATGTGTTTTGGGGTGTTCTAAAGTCCACCAGGTATCAAGAATGAGGCATTCCAGTGGGATGATGTGGTTCTTCAGTTGAACTGACATTTAGGCATGTTATCTATTCCCCAAAGGCCTGTAAAACCCTGACCTCAGTGGCAGAGAAAAACATTTTTATGAAATTCCTATGTGTGTGATGGAGCAGATCTATAAAACTGAAAAAGGACAATTCAGAGAGAGACACACATTTTCAACCAGACGCCTACCCCATAGGACTCTTAGCTAGAATCACTCAGAGCTTGAAGCAAAAAGGAAAGAACAGCACTGATTTTCCTTTTAAGCAGTCCCTGAAGTCTACTATCTTTCGCCTGGCCATTGTAGCCTTTGGAGAGGGCCAAGAGAAAAGGAAAAAGAACTCTGAATTAGTTACATCCAATATGAATGAAAAAACATGCTGTTCCTAATGACCAAAGAGAGGACGTGCACAGATCTCAATTAAAAAACTGTATGTAGTGGCTTAATGATGACTCTGAAATTAATGAGGTAGAGGCCAAAAGACAATCTTTAAAAAAATTGATAGTGGGATTAAGAAGTGGAGTGAATGGGGCAGTGAAAGAAAAAGGACAGACTTGGGGATTGGTCAGTTTGATCACTTTCTTTGATTCTACTTTTTTTGTACAATCAGGATGGACACCTTAATTTTCTGAATTCCAGGACAGTGGTTGTTATAGTTTGGATATTTGTCTCCTCCAAATTTCATGTTGAAATTTGATCCCCAGTGTTGGAGGTGGGGCCTAGTGGGTGGTGTTTTTGTCATGGGGACAGATCCCTCATGAATGGCTTGGTGCCTTTCCCCGAGTTAATGAGTGAGTTCTTACTCTATTAGTTCTCCTGAGATCTGATTATTAAAAAGAGGCTGGCGCCTTCTCTCTCTCTCTCTCTCTCTTCCTCCCTCTATTGCCATGTGACGTGGCTCCCCTTCCCCTTCTGCCGTGATTAGAAGGTTCCTGAGGTCCTAACCAGAAGGTGATGCTAGTACCATGCTTCTTGTACAGCCTGCAGAACCATGAGCCAAATAAACCTATTAACATTTGCTTTATAAATTACTCAGTCTCAGGTATTCCTTTATAGCCATGCAAAATGGACTGAGACAGTGATCTTTCCTCCACATCATGCTACTTCCCTAAGATCCAGGGTTCAAAGATTATATCTAAGTTGCTTTTTTAAATAGCATAGAGACCAATTATGTTATTCATATTTTAGTGAGTTTTTACTTTACTTAGTAATCCTTCCTCCCCTTTGTCAGATATTGATTATCATAAATGAAATTTATCCAAGAAATTTATGATCCCATGATATCCATTCTGATAAATTATTCCTAGCTCTTAAAGGAGAATAGATTATCTTTGTAGTGTATATTTATCAGAATATTCTCCATATTTTGCAGCTCCCCCCTATAAAAGGTGACAACCATAAATTGGGAGTAGATGCTATAAAACTATTGAAGGAAGATTATTGTTAAGTTTCAGCCCCAATAGGTTTGGGCAAATAATAAATGATAGTAATTTTCAAAACTAAATAGAAGTAACAGCAAGAAAGGCAAGCAGAGTGAAAAGAACACTGGGCGTAATGAAGAGACAGGACTTTTGGTCTTCGTTCAACCAACCTTGGGAGATTTAATTCACCGTCCAGGCATCAATTTCCTCAATCAAGGAACTGAATTTTAGGTACTTTCTGTATTCTACATCCATAATTCTAAATCTGAATTGTGTGGGCAAAGAACCTGGAGAGTGACATCAGAGAGACTACAGAAGGCAGGGCTGTAGTGGGTAGAAGCCCCTCCAGAGGGCAAAGTGAGAACATGTTACAAATCTATTATTCAATCCTTGAAACTGGGTACATCTGTTCCACTGTCAAAATGGTTCTCTTTACTTTTTTCCTCCCTTTAAGTCAATAATGAATCTTTCATATTTCTTATGGTGTTTGCTTTAGAAATATAACACCTTGTAAACATAACAAGCCAATATTATGAAAAGACAGTGGCTTGACTTTGATTTTCCAACTTAGAAGTGACACCACTCCTAGAAATACTGGAATATTTTTTAAGCCATGGTGAAAGGTTTTCTCCAGATTGCTTTGTATCCCTTTCAGCACAGCAGGCAGATAATGGCTCCTAATCACCACCCAATTGATTTTGACAGTATCTCTTTGTGAGTGACTAGGATGAGTGGGGAACATCCCAGGGGCCTGGGAAAGAATAGCCCAGGGAGCCACATAGATCCAGGAGTGAAACAGCCAGTGGTAACTAAGTGAAGGAGCAGTTAGCTTGACAAGGTGTTTGCCTTTTCTTGCAGCCTCCACCAGATCTCTTCCATTTTGTCTTTCTTGTGATTTTCTCTGGCATGGGTCTAACAGTTCTCCTGATTCTTCACTTGCTTCCTAGTAATCACTCAATTAATGAATACTAGTTGCTATCACTTGCTGAGATGGTGTCATTGAGAGAATGGAGGAATTCAAGCATGATGCTTCCACAACTTTAGAGATACCAGTGCTCTAAGCATGAAGAAACCAAGAATTTATTAGTTTATCCAATTAAACTCATAAATTCTGGGAGTACAGAATTTATACATTTAACCAAAATGATCAAACTGTTTGAATGATCAAATGCCTGGGAGACAGAGCGAGACCCTGCCTCAAAAAACAGACAAACACACAACCTTCCCCCGCCAAAAAAAAACCCCCAAACAGCCTGAATAAAAAATGGGCAAAAGACCTGAATACATATTTCTCCAAAGAAGATATACAAATGGCCAATAAGCATGTGAAGCAATGCTCAACATCACTATTCATGGGAGTAATACAAATAAAAACTACAATGAAATATCACCTCACATCCATAAGGATGGCTACTATTAAAAACAGCACTTCTTATTTTCAAGTGTTAACAAAGATGTGGAATAATTGAAACCCTGTGCACTGTTGATGGGAATGTAAAATGGTACAGCTGCTGTGGAAAACAGTATGACAGTTTCTCAAAAAATTAAAAATGGAATTAACATACAATCCAAAAATTCCACTTCTTATTATATACCCAAAAGAATTGAAAGGGTCTTAAAGAGATGCCATTGTTCACAATAGCTAAAACATGGAAGCACCCCACATATCCACTGATGGATGAATGGATAAGCAAAATGTAGTGTATACATTTAATGGGATATTATTCAGCCTTAAATAGGGATAAAATTCTGACATACGCTACAACATGGATGAACCTTGAGGACATATGGTAAGTAAAATAAGCCAGTCACAAAAACATAAATTCTATATGATTCCACTTATATGAGGTACTTAAAGAGTAGTCAAAATCATAGAGACAGAAAGGAGAGAGTGATGCTTCCCAGGGGCTAGGGAGAGTCGGGGATAGGTAGTTATTGTTTAATTGGTATAGAGTTACAGTTTTACAAGATGAAAAGAGTTCTGGAGATGGATGGTGATGATGGTAGCTGAACATGAATGCATTTAATACCACTGAACTGTACACTTAAAAAGGTTATGATAAGTTTTATGTTATGTGTCTTTTTCCAAATTAAAAAAATTGGGGAAAAAATCAATTGCAATCTTTCTCAAATTCTTTCAAAAAATGGAAGAGGAAGAAACACTTCTCAACTTCATCTATGGCACCAGTATTACCCTGATATCAAAACCAGACAATGACATTATAAGAAAAGAAAACCTCAAACCAATATCCCTTATGATTATAGATGCAAAAGTCCTCAACAAAATACTAGAAAACCAAATCCAGCCATGTATATAAGGAATATACCATGATCAAGTGGGAATTGTTCAACTGATGCAGAAAAGACATTTGATAAAATCCAACAATGCTTTTTCTGCATCAGTTGAGATGATCATGTGTTTTTTGTCATTTATTCTGTTAAGATAGCATGTTACATTGATTTTCAGATATGAAACCAACCTTACATTCCTGCGATAAAACCCATAGATCATGGTGTTTGCCTTTTATATAAGAGAGCTAGTGTACAACAAAGTGACTATAGTGAATAACAATGTATTGTATACTTGAAAATTGTTAAGAGGGTAGATTTAAGGTGTTCTCACCACACCAAAAAATGACAAGTATATGAGGAAAGGTATATGTTAATTTAGCCAGTCCGTAATGTATACATATTTCAAAACATCATGTTGTACACCATAAATATATAACTTTTATTTGTCTATTTATAAAAGAAATTTTAAAAACAAGCACAGGACTTGTACATTAAAAACCTCAAAATATTGTTGAAAGAAATTAAAGAGAATGCATATAACTGGAAAGACATCCCATGTTCATAGATTAGAAGATTTAATATTGTTAAGAAGGCAATATTCCCCAAATTGATCTACAGATTAAATTCAATTCCTATCAAATCTCAGCTGGCTTTTTTAAAAAAAAAGTCAAGCTGATCCTAAAATTCATGTGGAAATACAAGGAACCCAGAATAGCCAATACAAGACTGAAAAAGAAGAACAAAGTTGGAGAACTCATACTTCCTGATTTTAAAATCTACTACAAAGTTACAGTAATAAACACAGTGTAATACTGGCACAAGGAAAGACATATGGAGACATATAGATAGATCAATGGAATAGACTTAAGAGCTCAGGAATAAACTGTTACGTTTATGGTCAACCAATTTTTGACAAGGGTGACAAGACAATCAAATAGAGAAAAAAATAGTCTAGATGACCACATTTAAAAGAATCAACTGGACCTCTACCTCACACCAAATGCTGGAATTATCTCAAAGTTGGTCATAGACAAAAATGTAAGACCTAAAATCATAAACCTCTTTTTTGTTATTTCAAAATATTATGGGGGTATGTTGGTTATATGTATTGATTTTGTTATGTTTGAGTCAGGGTTATAAGTGTGCCCATCACCAAAGGCAGTGTTCATTGTACCTGTTAGGTAGGTTTTTGTCCACCCCCTCCTCCCCTCCCTCTCCTGCTTGATTTCTGCTGAGTTTTACTTCCCTCTGTGCATATGTGTGCTCATTGGTTAGTTCCACTTCAATAGTGAGTACATGTGGTGTTTGTTTTTCCATTCTTTAGATACTTCACTTAGGATAATGGTTTCTAGTTCCGTCCAAATTGTTGCAAAAGGCCTTAATTCGTCCTTCCTCGCAGCTGCATAGTATTCCATAGTGTACATATACCACATTTTGTTAATCCACTCATGAATTGATGGGCATTTGGGTTCATTCCACATCTTTGCAATTGTGAATTGTGCTGCAATAAACATTCATGTGCAGGTGTCTTTTTGATAAAATGACTTCTTTTCCTTTGGGTAAATATCCAGTAGTGAGATTGCTGGATCAAATGGTAGGTCTACTTTTAGTTCTTTGAGGAATCTCCATGCAGTTTTCCATAGAGGTTGTACTAATTTGCAGTCCCACCAACAGGGTATAAGCATTCCTTTCTGCATCCATGCCAGCATCTATTGTTTTTGGACTTTTAATAAAAGCCATTCTAACTGGGGTAAGGTGATATCTCATTGTAGTTTTAATTCACATTTCCCTGATGATTAGTGATGTTGAGTGTTTATCATGTTTGTTGGCCATTTGCCTGTCTTCTTTTGATAAGCTTCTGTTCATGTTTTTTACCCACTATTTAATGAGCTAGTTGGTTTTTTTTCTTACTGATTTGTTTGAGTTCTTTGTAGATTCTTGTTATTAGCCCTTTATCAGATGTATAGCTTGTGAATATTTTCTCCTATTCTGTCAGTTGTCTATTTATTCTGTTGATTATTTCCTTAGCTATCCAGAAGCGTTTTAATTTAGTCAAGTCCCATTTATTTATTTTTGTTGTTGCTATGATTGCCATTGGAGTCTTCTTCATAAATTCTTTGCCTGGGCCAATATCGAGAAGAGTTTTTCCAACATTTTCTTCTAGAGTTATTATGGTTTCATGTCTTACATTTAAATCTTTTATCCATCTTGAATTAATTTTTGTGAGTGGTGAGAGATATGGAACCTGTTTCATCCATCTGCATGTGGCTATCCAGTTTTCCCAGCACCACTTATTGAATAGGGCTTCTTTTCCCCAGTGTACATTGTTGTCTACTTTGTCAAAGATCAGTTGGCTGTATGTGGATGGTTTATATCTGGGTTCTCTGTTATGTTCCATTGGCCCATGTCTCTATTTTTGTGCCAATACCATGCTGTTTTGGTTACTGTAGCCTTGTAGTATAGTTTGAAGTCTGGTAATGTGATGCCTCCAGATATGTTCTTTTTGCTTAATATTACTTTGGCTATTCAGGCTCTTTTCTAGTTCCAAACAAGGCATAGAATTATTTTTTCTAGGTCTGTGAAGTATGATGTTGGTATTTTAATGGGTATTGCATTGAATCTGTAAATCACTTTGGGTAGTATGTTTTAACAATGTTGATTCTACTGATCCATGAGCATGATATGTTTTTCCATTCATTTGTGTAATCTGTGATTTCTTTCCTCAGTGTTCCGTAGTTCTCTTTGTAGAGATCTTTCACCTCCTTAGTTAAGTATATTCCTAGGTATTTTATATTCTTTGTGGCTATTGTGAATGGTAGTGAGTCTATAATTTGACTCTCAGATTGACTGTTTTTGATGTATAGGAATGCTACTGATTTGTGTACATGATTTGGTAACCTGAGACTTTGCTGAAATTGTTTGTCAATTCCAGGAGTCTCTTGGTGGAGTCTTTGGGGTTTTCTAGACATAAGATCGTATCATCAGCAAAAAGCAATAGTATGACCTCCTCTTTATTGATTTGGATACCATTTATTTCTTTCTTTTGCCTGATGGCTTGGCTAGGACTTCCAGCACTACGTTAAATAGAAGCGGTGACAGTGGGCACCCTTGTCTTGTTCCAGTCCTTAGTGGGAATGCTTTCAACTTTTCCCCATTCAGTATGATGTTGGCTGTGGGTTTGTCACGTATGGCTTTCATAATATTGAGATATGTTCCTTCTATGCCTAATTTGTTGAGGGTTTTTTAATCAATAAAGGGTGGTGGATTTTGTTGAATGCTTTTTCTGCATCTATTGAGGTGATCATATGGTCTTTGTTTTTGCTTCTGTTTATGTGGTGAATCACATTTATTGATTTACATGTGTTGAACCATCCTTGCATCCCTGGGATGAAGCCCTTGGTCATAGTGGATTATTTTTTTGATGTACTGTTGAATTCAGTTTGCTGGTATTTTATTGAGGATTTTTGCATCTATATTCATAAGGGATATTGGTTTGTAGTTTCCTTTTTTTGTTGTGTCCTTTTTGGCTGTGGTGTGAAGGTGATACTGTCTTCATAGAATGAGTTGGGGAGGATTCCCTCCTTCTCAGTGTTATGGAATACTTTCTGCAGTATAGGTACTAGCTCTTCCTTGTAGGTTTGGTAAAATTTGACTGCAAATCCGTCTGGTCCAGGGCTTTTTTTTGTTGGAAGATTTTTTATTACTGCTTCAATTTCATTGCTTGTTATTGGTCTGGTCAGGAATAATATTTCTTCCTGACTGAGTCTTGGGAGGTTGTGTGTTTCCAGGAATTTGTCCATTTCCTCTGTTTTTGAATTTATGTGCATAGAGATTTTCATAGTATTCACAGATGATATTTTGTATTTCTGTGATATCATTTGTAATATCTCCTTTTTCATTTCTGGTTGAGCTTATTTGGGTCCTTTCTCTTCTATTTTTCATTAATCTAGCAAGAAGTCTATCAGTTCTTTTATCTTTTCAAAGAACCAACTTTTTGTTTCATTGATCCTTTGTATTTTGTTTGTTTGTTTGTTTTCCATTTCATTTAGTTCTGCTTTGACCTTAGTTATTTCTTTTCTTCTGCTGGGTTTGGGTTTGGTTTGTGCTTCCTTTTCTAGTTTCTTGAGACATGTCATTAGATTGTTAATTTGTGATCATTCTATCTCTTTGATGTAGGCATTTAAGGCTATGGATTTTCCCCTGAGGAATGCTTTTGCTGAATCCCATAGATTTTGGTCGCTTGTGTCCTCTTTGTTGTTCAGTTGAAGGAATCTTTTGATTTCCATCTTAATTTCATTGTTGACCCAATCATTCAGCAGTGTGTTGTTTAATTTCCATGACTTTGTGTAGAATTGAGTGTTTCCCTTGGAGTTGATTTCTAGTTTTATTCCACTGTGGTCTGAGAAGATACATGGTATGATTTCTATTTTTTTTAAAATTGTTGAGACATGTTTTGTGGCCCAAGATGTGATCAGTCTTGGAGAATGTTCTATGTGCTGATGAGAAGAATGTATATTCAGTTTTTGGGTAAAATGCTCTGTAAATGTCTGTTAGGCCCATTTGTTCTAGATT
The DNA here is from genome assembly GCA_023783475.1 of Daubentonia madagascariensis. Taxonomy (NCBI): domain Eukaryota; kingdom Metazoa; phylum Chordata; class Mammalia; order Primates; family Daubentoniidae; genus Daubentonia; species Daubentonia madagascariensis. The sequence goes on from JAKFHU010002202.1 coordinate 8,870,771, forward strand.
TGTTCTTAAATGTTCCCATTTAAGTCCAGTGCTTCTTTATTTATTTTCTCCTTGGATGATCTGTCCAGTTCTGTCAGTGGGATGTTGAATTATGATTCTGCTGTTTATCTCTTTGCTTAGATCTCATAGGGTTTGCTTTATGAATCTTGGTGTGTCTGTGTTAGGTGCATAAATGTTTAAGATTGTTATACCTTCTTGTTGAATTTCTCCCTTTGCCATTATATAATGACCATCTTTGTCTTTCTTTACTATTGTTAATTTAAAGTGAATTTTATCGGATATGAGAATGGCTACACCTGCTTTCTTTTGGTTTCCATTTGCATGGAATATTTTTTCCATCCCTTCAATATGAGTCCTTGTAGGTTAGATGTGTTTTCTGGAGACAGCAGATACTTAGGTTGTATTTTTTCATCCATTCAGCCAGCCTATGTCTCTTGAATGGGGCATCCAGATGGTTCATGTTGATTGATAGAATTGATATGTGGGATGCTGTTCTGTTCATCTGCTTGTGTATACCTTATTGCTTTGTTTTTACCTCATATGCTATTGTTTTATATGTGCTCTGAGCTTTAGCTTTTTGGTGGTTTTACACTGGTGGGTGTCTATGGTGCTGATCCATGTATAATACAGTTCTTAGTATTTCCTGTAGGGCAAGTCTGGTCTTGACAAATTCCCTCAGTGTTTGCTTATCTGGAAAAGTCTTTATTTCTCTTTCATATATGAGACTTAGTTTTGCAGGATACAAAATTCTAGGCTGGCAGCATTCTGTTTAAGAAGACTGAAGATAGAGCCCCAATCCCTTCTGGCTTGTAAGGTCTCAGTTGAGAAGTCTGCAGTTAGCCTGATGGGTTTTCCTTTGTAAATTACTTGATGTTTTTGCCACATGGCTCGCAGGAGGTCCTCCTTCATGTTGACTTTGGCCAGTCTGATAACTATGAATCTTTGTGATTTTTGCCTCTTTGCAATGAATCTCCCAGGTGTTCATTGAGCTTCTTGTACCTGGATGTTTAAATCTATAGCAAGACCAGGGAAGTTTTCCTCAATTATTCCCTCAAATAGGTTTTCCAGCCTTTGTGCATTTTCTTCTTCACCCTCAGGGATGCCTATGATTCTTATATTTGGCTGTTTTAGATAATCTTATATTTCCTGTAGGCTTTGTTCCTTCCTCTTAATTCTCTGTTCTTTATTTTTGACTGACTAAGTTAATTTGATACAGTTGTCTTCAAGCTCTGAGATTCTTTCTTCTGTTTGGTCTAGTCTATTCTTAAAACTTTCCACTGTGTTTTATATTTCCTTAAATGAATTTTTCATTTCCAAAAGTTCTATTTTTTTTTAATATGTCAATCTTTTTAGTGAATTTTTCATTCATTTCCTGAATTGTTTTTCTGGTTTCTTTGAGTTGGTTTTCCATTTTCCCTTGGATTTCATTGAGCTTCCTTACAATCCATATTTGGAATTCTTTATCTGTCATTTCAATATTTTAATTTTGGTTGGTATCCATTGCTAGTGAGCTGGTGTTCCCTTTTAGGGGTGTCCTTTCACTCTGATTTTTCATACTCTTGGAGTTCTTTCACTGATTTCTTTGCATCTGGAGTAGCTGTTGCTTCTTATGTTTGGATTTTCTTTTGTTTAGATGGAGCTTCTCCGGCCCCACCACTCATAAGGGTGTGACTGTTATATATGTTGTGTAAGAACCTTTGGCTTTGTTTGTGGGTGCTTTGATGGTGATCTAGGTTCTGGATGGATACCTTGGTTGTAGATATCCTTAGCATGGTGATTTTCTCAGTCACTAGTTTTTTTTAGGCTGTAGTAGTGGTCATACAACTCTTATAAGAAACCATAGGAATACATCTTCCTGATATTGGCTCGATGGTTTTTTAGATACAACACTGTAAGAACTAGTGACAAGAGAAAAATAAGTAAGTTAATTTCATCAAAATTAAAACCTTTCATGCTTTAAAGGGCATCATCAAGAATGTAAAAAGGTAGATGGGAGAAAATATTTGTAAATCACATATCTGTTAAAGTACTTCTATCCAGAATATATAAAGTATACTTACGACTCAATAATAAAAAGAGAAATAACCCAATTTAAAAATGGGCAGAGGATCTGAATAGACATTTCCCCAAAGAATATATATAAATAGCCAATAATGACATGAACAGATGCTCAACATCCTTAGTTAATAGGAATATGCAAATCAACACCACAATAAAATACCAGTTTACATTTACTAGAATGGCTATAATAAAAAGGACAGGCAATAATAAGTTCTGTTGAGGATGTGGAGAGAGTGGGACCTTCATCAGTTGGTGGTGCAAATGTAAAATGATGCTGCCACTTTGAAAAATAGTTTGGTAGTCCCTCGAAAATTAAATGTACCTTACAATCCAACAATTCCACTCGTAGTTGTATACCCAAGAAAAATGAAGACATATGTCCACACAAAAACTTGATCCTCATAGCAGCATTATTCATAAACTGAAAAGTGGAAAAAACCTAAATGTCTATCAACTGATGAATTGATGAACAAAATGTAGTATATTCATACAATGAAATGTTATTCAGTCATAAAAAGAAATGAAGTACTGATACATACTACAACATGGATGAACCTTGAAAACATTATGCTAAGTGAAAGCAGCTAATCACAAAAGACCAGATATTATATAATTTCATTTATATGAACTGTCCAGAATAGGCATATTTATAAAAACACAAAGTAGATTAATGGTTGGCTATACCGGGGGAAAAGGAGGAATGGGGTCATCAGCCTAGGACTGTGGATGCCTGCTAGAAGCTGGAAAAGGAAAGGAAATAGATCTTTCCCTAGGGCCTCCAGAAAGGAATGCAGCCCTGCCCACACTTTGATTTAAGCCCAGTGAAACTGTTTCAGACTTCTGACTCCAGAAGTCTGAGATGATACATTTATATTGCTGTAGCCTTTAAGTTTGTGGTAATTTCTTGTGGCATCCATAGAAAACTAATACAATGAGTATGAGATTTCTCTTTGTGATGATGAAAACGGTCTAAAATTATATGGTGGTGATGGTCGCACAATTTCCTGAATGTGCTAAAACCCACTGATGTGTACACTTTAAGTGGATGAATTTTATGGCATGTGAATTGTATCTCAATAAGGCTGCTAAAAAAAAGAGCATTAATGAAGTGAGGTACAATTTCAAGCCAGTGTGTATATATGTGTATGTGTGTGTGTGTGTGTATATGTATATGTGTGTGTGTATATATATGTGTGTGTGTGTGTGTGTTTCCCAAAGAGAAAGCAGAAAAAATATATGAATAAAAATTAACAAAAATGTTTGAATTTTTATGAAAACTACGAATACATAAATCCAAGGATCACAGTGAACCCCAATCACATGAACCTTGAAGAAAACCACACTAAACCTCATCATAATAAAACTTCTCAAAACCAGTGATACAGAGAAAATCTTAAAAGCAGCTGGGAAATAAAGACGCATTATGTGCAGAGGAATGAAGATAAAGATTAAAGTTGGTTTCTCTTTGGAAATGCTACAAACGATAAGACAGCAGAGCAATATCTTAAAAACACCAGAAAAAAAATACTACCAGCCTAGAATTCTATACCCAGAGAAAATATCTCTCAAAAATGGAGGCAAAACCAACACTTTTTTAGAAATAGAAAGGCTGGAAGTATTTATCATCAGGAGACCTACACTATTAGAAATTCTGAAGGAAATCCTTCAGGCAGAAGGAAAATGGCATCAGTTGGAAATATGTATTAGTATCTACAGAAAGGAATAAAGAACAGCAGAAATGACAACTATGTGGGGAAATGTATATGATCTTTTTATTATTATTTAAATCTCTTTAAAAGACAACAAATAATGTGTTGTGGAGTTTATAGGATATGTATAAGTAAAATATATGATAAGAAAGGGTAGGAAGGGAGAAATGGAATTACACAATTTAAAGCTCTTCTGTGTAAACTAGTCACTTGATGTTACACTGTGATAAGTTACAGATATATACTATAGACCCTAAAGCAACTACTAAAATAGCAAAACAATAGTTATAGCTAATAAACAAACAAAGGAGATAAACTGGAATAATAAAAATTACCCAATGCAAAAGTAGGCTGAAAAAGAGGAAAGGGAATAAAGAATATTTGGGACAAATAGAAAATAAATAGCAAGATGATAGACTTAAACTTAACTATATCAATGGTTAACCTAAATGTACATGGGCTAACCATTGCAGTTAAAAGGCAGACATTATTATACTAGATAAAAATACAACCAAACTATGTGTTGTTTACAAGAAACACAGTTGAACTATAAAGACACAAAGGTAAGGATGGAAAAAGATATACCATACTAACACTTACCAAAAGAAAGCTAGAGGGGCTAACTAATATCAGACAAAGTAAATTTCAGAGCAAAGAATATCACTAGGGATGAAAAATACCATTTCATAATGATAGAGGGATAAATTCATCAAGAAGAAATAACAATTCAAAACTTTTATGCACCTAATAACACAGCCTCAAAATACATGAAACAAAAACTGACAGAAATTAAAGGAGAAATCCACAATTACATTTGGAGTTTTCAACACTCCTTTCCCAGTGATTCATAAGACAAGTAAATAGAAAAATCAATAAAAATAGATTTGAAAACCACTATCAACCAGTTAAATGACATTTATAAAGCACTTCACTCACCAGGTACAGAATATGTATTCTTTTCAAGCACATATTCTAGGCTATAAAACACATTTTCATACATTTAAAAAGATTCAAACTATACAAAGTATGTTCTGTAACCACAATGGTACTAAATTAGAAATTAGTAACAAAAAGATGTCTGGAAAATCCCCAAATATTTGGAAACTAAATAGCACACTTCTAAGTCACCATGGGTCAAAGAAGAAATCAAAAGGGAATTTAAAAATATTTTGAACTAAAGGAAAGTGAAAACATAACATACCAAAATTTGTGGAATGCTGATAAAGCAGTACTTACAGGGAAATTTGTAGCTCTTAGTAGTTAAATTAGAAAAGAAGAAAAATCTTAAATCAATAATCTAACTTTCCACTTTAAGAAACTAGAAGAGTAAGTTAAATCCAAAAGGTGCAGAAGAGAGGAAATAGCAACATATCAGAACATATCAGAATAGATATCAATGAAATATAAAATGGAAAAACAATAGAGAAAAATCAATGAAACAAAAAGCTGATTTTTAAGAAGATAAATAAAATTGATGAATCTCTAGCCAGACTGCTAAGGAAAAAAGATATAGTATACAAATTATGAACATCAATAATGAGAGAAGTGATATCACTACAGATTATACTGATATTAATAAGGGTATTGAGGGAATATTATGAACAAGTTATTCCAATAAATCCAACAACCTAGATGAAATGGACAAATCCATTTTGAAATACCCAGACTATCAAGCTTACTTAAGAAGAAATAGTCTAAATAATCCTATTATCTCTTAAAGAAATTGGATTTGTAGTTAAAAATCTTCCCATAAAGAGAATGACAAGCCCATATTGTTTCATTGAGAATTCTGCCAAACTTTTTAAGGAAGAAATAATACCATGTCTCATAAATTCTTCTAGAAGATTGAAGAGAACAGAATATGTCCCAACTCATTCTATGAGGCCAGCATTACCCTGATACCAGAACCAGAGAAAGACATTACAAAAAAAGAAAATTACAGATCAATATCCCTCATGAACACAGATGCAAAAATTCCAAAGAAAAAGGAGCTCACAATTCTTTACTAAAAGCAAAACCCCAATGTCTTTCTTAATTCAGCTGAGGTTTTTGGTAGAAAGCCACATGCTTTTATATTTTTATTAAAGTATCTACTATAGACATATATTTTGGTGTTTGGTATTCTTCCTAAGAAACTGATTCAATGTGAGGAAGCACTGGAACATAAAAAAAGCCACAAACAGAAATGGCTTTGCCCCCGGGAAGTTTTATAGCTGCCTTCACTATGTAAAGATGGGAGTCTGGCCACCTCTGTTTATGTATCATTTAATTTATTTGACAGTCTCAATAAGATTTAACTTTAAGGTGAGCTCAATTCATTGTTTCCTTTGGCACTCACTTTTACATTTTTTAAAATCAGAAATTATTACCTTAGTTCCAGAATTTAAAAATTCCTTCTAGAATATGTTTTATTTATGACATTTATACTATATTTCACCTACCTTTGTCTTATTTCTCCTGAACTTTGTTAAGGTTTGCACTAATGAAGGTAAAAGAAATATACTATATCTACATTTTAAAAGTTGATTTGATTTATATTTTATATTTTGTTGAGGGACCAATCTATTGAAGAAATGTGTTCAATTTCAGTATTTGTTATATGTATTTTTTCATGATAATCTTAATATGATAATCTTTACTCATAAAATTATGAATCAAATATATTTTATTCATACATTGTTTTACTGGAAATATTTTAGTTAACTTTTGAATTTATGCCAGTTTATCATGTCTTTAATTAATTGTACTATTTTTATTTTTATTTATTTATTATTATTTTTTAAATGGTGGGTTTTTTTTCTTTTTGAGACAGGGTGTCACTCCATTGCTTGGGCTGGAGTGCAGTGGTGTCATAGCTCACTGGAACCTCGAACTCCTGGGCTCAAGCAGCCATCCTGCCTCAACCTCCCAAGTAGCCCTCTTGACTAGCTGGGACTACAGGCACATGCCACCATGCCCAGCTAATTTTTTTTTTTGTAGGGATGGGATCTTGCTATGTTGCACAGGCTGGTCGTGAACTCCTGGCCTCAAGTGATCCTCCTGCTTCAGCCTCCCAAAATGCTGGGATTATAGGCGTGAGCCACCACTAGTTAATTGTATTATTTAAGGGATGCATACAGTTCTATTCTTGATCCATAGAGAGATAACTGATTTTATTTTGTTTGTTTGTTTGTTTGGTTTTTTAGTTTTGCTGCTTGTTTTAACTCTTCTCCCTGACCATATACTGTACTTTTTAAAAGTAAAGATTCTAGCAACATTACTAAGTTCCTGCTGATATTATTGTTTTATTATTACTTTTAATTTTGAAACACATATGAATTTTATACTAAATTAACTCACAAAATCATATGGATTCTATGAAAAATATGTTGTAATTTATTGTTGCAAATATAACATTATTAACACTATTGTTATAGTAATCATTTAGATAAGATTATGCCATGATAAAATTATATGTCACTTAAGAGTGAAGCAAAAAGCTGTTTGGTGAGATACTGAAAGTTTTTGTGGTAATTCAGAGTACCTTGATTATGCATGGAGATGATAAACAAACTAAGGATTTAATTGGAGGAAGTGCCACCTTTACTTAATGACTCTGCAAAGGTTGTATTCAAATAATTACCCTTCGTCTGCAGGTTGATAAAATAATTAAGATAACAAATGTGACTCTAAAACTGTTTTAGAAAACCTCTACTATAACAACAAAAATCATCATATTAACAAATAGTAATAAGAAATATTACCACTACTATTACCACCATTTGTTGAGCATCTATTTTGGGCCATTCATTGGGTCCATCAGGCAATGTAGATGCTTTATTTCATTTAATCCTTACCATAGTATTCTCATCTAAGAGTTACTATCTTCATTATACAAATGAAGAACAGTTCCTCAGTTTTCTTTTGTGGAACCATATCTCCACTATTGCTTATCCACATGGTTCAGGTAGGGTTGCCCCCATCCCCAGGTTCCAGAGGGGGCAACCAAGCTTAGGTCTGGCCAATTTAAGAACTTCATCCCACTGGCCACAATGTTTGTTTTTATTGGGCAAATGACACAAACTGAGCAGTGAGTCCTTCCCCAGGACTATTTCTGGAAATATTGTTATTTCCAGTAACAATGGTATGGCCTATATCAGCAAGATTGCAGCAATACACATGGAACAAGATTTGAGATTCAATTGCTAGTATACTTGTACTAATAGCACTTATACTTTCTGTGTCTCTAAAGTTACGATGGAACATTGAGACAATTCATGAGCATGCCTGAGCCCTGTTCCTGTGATTCATATGGGATACATAAAGTAAACTATTACAGTGCTACCTGCTTCAGCTTCATATTAAGCCCAAATATCAGTGAAGTTATGGTTTTGATGTGCCAGGTATATTTTATTTCTGACATACATTAAAATAAATACATAACCATTAAGACACTTTTATCTATGTACCACCTAGAATAATTTTTTCCTAATATATTGGGAAATACCAGACTATAGAAGATGCCACATTTGTCCTGTGTTGTTTAGAATGCTGCTTTTTGTTTGTGCATTTGTGTTTAAAGTTGTATCTTTACATTTATAGTATAACACCTCCCTTCAAAAAAAAAAAGCTACTATGAGCAATTATAGGGGGAATAAAACATACCTAGAGGAAGGAAGAGACCTCTTGGATTGTATTTTTAGCTCGTATTTTAAGCCAACATGGATATGAAGCAGTTATGAGGTGGTCCCTTTTGACATATTTGATAAAGTTTTTCTCTTGTAATCTATATCATTTCTCTGGAGTCTCACCTGTAGCTCTGGACAAAAGGAGGCTACAGCCTAAAGCAGGGGTGGGGAACCTGCAGCTTTAAGGCCACATATGGCCTTGTAGGTCCTTAAGCCTTTTGACTGAATCCAAATTTACAAAACAAATCCTTTTATTTTTATTAATACATTTTGTTCATCTTTTATATTTTTATTTTATTTTTAAAATGAATGTATTTAAAATACCAAAGAATAAAATACATTTCAATGAAATAATCCTCCCAAATTGACTGGCACAATTAGAACATTAGTAAGCCAAAAGGGCTAAATTGATGGCTGCTATGCTCGTCATTTAGTTCTAACTTCCCCTGCCTGACTGGCGCCACTACCACACAAGGATGGTTGGTGAGAGTTTATGAGGGTCGAGTATGCCAGTCTGTTATCAGCTTTTGACAACGGTGCACTGTGTTTCTGTTTGAAGTGGAATTTGTGAATAGTTACACAGCTCGACAGTATTTTTAAATTTTGTCTGCTTAACAGCCCATCATGTCAAGAGAATGCTGAAGGAAGAAAATATATTTTTTCAAGAGGATTGGGAATTGCAATATTATCTTGTTTCTGCTAAAGATAAGATGACTTGCTTGCTTTGTGATACTGCATATCAACATTAAAGAAGTTCAGTGCTCATCAGCGTTATAACACTCATAAGGACCACAGATATTTTAAATTAGAGGGAGGAATACAAAAGGTTGTATTGCAGAAATTAAAAGATGAAAAGCAAAAGCAAAGACAATTCTTTCAAGGAGCAATAAGACCTGGAAATAATGCCACTGAAGCAACTTATAAAGTAGCTTATAGACTCGGGAAAAAAGGGAAGTCATTCAAAGATGTAGAAATTGTGAAAGAATGCATTATTGAAGTTATAGGATGCTTAGACCTTGATAACATTTCAAGGTACAAACAACTGCCTCTTTGAAGGAGAACCATAACTGATCCTTTATTTCAATTAGCCTTCAACTTAACAGAACAACTTTCAATATTTCAAAAGGAAAATATATATTATTCAATCACTTTGAATTAATCAATTGATACTACTGACTTGGCACAGGTTTTTATACCTCATTCGGGTCATAACAAGATTTTCTTTGCTACAAGGAGTTACTCACTTTGGGCACTTTCATGAACAGAACATGGGGAATAGATATCTTCAATAACTTTCAAGATAAGTGTCATGAAGTTGGACTGAATTTGGTAAATTTAGTGAGTGTATGTACAGACAGTGCACCTTCCATGACAGGAAAACATGAAGGGTTTATTGCACAGATTAAAAAAAAGTATTTACAGATCCAGATGTTCTCATTTCTTTTCATTGTATCTTGCATTGGCAAAATCTCTGTGCTAAAGCTACTATTTTAAGTGACACTTGGCAACAAGTTATAAATATTGTTAACTATATTCGTGCAAATGCAACACAGCATCCTCCATTTTGTAACATGCTAAAGTTGAAGGGTGAGGTATTCAGTGTGGATTTGCCCTTGGCTATCGCAGGGACAGGTATTAGCCAAAATTTTATCTCTGCGAGAACAGATAGTTAAATTTTATGAAGAACAGAATCAGCAATGTGAGTTATTGAAAGAAGATTTCTATAGGAATGTAGCATTTCTGTGTGATATCATGTCAAATCAAAGCAATTTGAATATTTCTTTGTAGGGTAAAATTAAGTCTATATATGATATGTGGCAAAAAACCCAAGCATTTCAAAAAAAAGCTATCTTTTTTCAAAATGCTTCTTCTTCAAAAGGAAATTTCAGATGAACATTTTCCCCGGTTAGCAAAGGTTATTGATGAGCAGGATGCTATATGCAAATCATTTGAGGAATACACAGCTGTTATAGACCTATTAATTGGAGAATACAATGAAAGTTTCACTGACTTTGAGATTCATGACATCACACTCAAATTAGCATTTCAGCCTCACCTAGTTGATATCACCAAGGCACCTAAATAACTACAGATGGAATTGATTGAGCTCTCAGTAGATGACATTTTAAAGTCATTGTCTGATGCTAAGAAAGATCCAGTTGAAATATGGAAAAGTGTAGTAGAATACTCACACCTTTGGCAACATGCCCGAAAAATGCTTTCATGCTTCCTAATCACTTATGGCTGCAATGTATATTTTCCTACCTAACCCAAATCAAGACACCCTTAAGGTCACAAATGACTGATAGGCATCTAGAGGATCAGCTGAAACTATTTCTAGACCGTATTGTTACATGTGATGAAAAATGGATTCTTTTTGACAATTGTAAGTATTTGGCACGATGGTTGGATAAAGATGTGTTCAGACAATGGCTGAACCACAGTCCAAAACCGAATATTCATCAAAAAGAGCTAATAGTGTCTGTTTGGTGGTCAGTGCTGGTATTATCCACTATAGCTTCATGAAACCTGGTCAATCGATTATAGCAGATGTCTACTGCAACCAGTTGGATGAAATGATGAGAATACTTGTGATTAAGCAGCTGAGATTGGTCAATAGAGACAGGCCAGTCCTCTTGCAAGACAATGCTGAACCACATGTCACACAAACAATGCTGCTGAAATTACAGAGGCTGGACTTGGAAACCCGGTCATCCACCATATTCACCAGACCTTGCACCAACTGACTACCACTTCTTCCAGGCTTTGGACCACTTCTTGCAAGGAAAAATATTCTATTCTCAACAAGCTGTGGAAAACACCTGTCACGATTTCATTGCCACTTGCTCTCCAGGCTTCTTTGCTGCTGGCATAAAGAAGCTACCATTAAGATGGCAAAACTCTGTTGATAGTTTAGGTGCATACTTTGATTACTTGTACTGCTTCTTGTTTGAGATATAATGAACTAAACTTTTGATTCAAAATTAGACATTTCATATTTAATGACCTAATAATAGTGAGTACATGTGGTGTTTGTTTTTCCATTCTTGAAATACTTCACTTAGAAGAATGGTCTCCAGTTCTGTCCAGGTTGTTACAAAAGGTATTAATTAATTATTTTTTCTTATTGCTGAGTAGTACTCCATGGTATACATGTACCACATTTTATTAATCCACTCGAGTTGTCTTTAATGTCATAGTATCAGTGACAGAATTGGGACGTGTAAGTCTTTTTCCTTACACAGTGTTGATCCCTGAAATATGTTTGTTGAATAAATCAGTTAATGAAAGAACAATATATAGTGTTCTCTTAAACACACTCATGTTTTTTTATTGGCTATTAAAGGAACTTTTTAAAGAGAGACAAACTATCTTTGTGGTTTAATGTTGTTGGGAACTAATTGGGGGTGGGAGAGGGAATGAGGAGATAGAATGGACAGATTTAAAATGAAATGTCTTTAAATATCTTAGATGTAACTATATACATTGTTTATTAAGAGTAATTTAATGATAGAATGACTGTGAATGTCTTAAACTAGCTCACAAACTAGTGTTTGTCTTTGTCATAAAAATGTGATTAATAAGAAACTTGTCTCATGCTGGAAAATGCTTCTTGTGAGATCTATATTTTCATACACAATGCACCAAAACATTTGTTTCTATTTACCTTGAAAAAAAATCCCCTTCAGAGATAGCATGTAGAGAGCAGCCATCTGTTCAGGATTACACTTTTGAATTGTTGTTTCTCTGAACTTGCCTGACTCTGTACTCGTTAACTAAAAAAATAAGGACTGTTTTCCTCCTTTATCAAGTTCATTTATCAACTCTGTTGTAAGGATGTATTTATATTCTAGTATACATTAATAACTGTTAATTGGATATTGGATAACAAATTAAACTGGGAACCCTGGAGTCTCTGAATTGAGTTGCTGGGTTTTTTTTTTTTCCTGGCTTTGGAACAAGTAATGAAATGTGTCTTACCTTTCCCCCAAATACCTTTGAATGTTCATGAAATTAGGGGCAACACAGATTCTGTTTAGCTGACTGGGATCTGGTAGCACTGGGCTGAAGTACAGTAGAAGTAAAAGAAAAGTATGTATGCAATTACTTTAACTCCTACACCCACTACTCCAGTTTGACTCCTAAGGCTCTGACACTACACAAGTGGAAGTAGACCCACTATCACCAGGTAAGCATCTCTTTTGGGTCAAACTATATTGCATCAACACTGATACAGAATTTTAAAAGGCTGTCTTCATGTGCATAGTCTCATATGAACTTCATTTCAACCATGGAAGGCAATGGGGCAAGTTTTATTACCCTACCAGTTTTCTTTTACTGGTAGCAAAATTGAGGCTCAGATTGGCTCGGTGATTTGATCAAGGTCCCACAATTATTGGGTGGTAGAGCTGGTACCCGAACTCATACATTCTGATACCTCCTTATATTACATTAATTTTTTGATTTATCTGGGAAAAGACATTATAAGGGGTTAAAAGGAGCTATATATCACATTTATATTTAGTTGGAGTGTTAACTTCTTTGACCTTCTTGCAAGATTTTGTTTGTCTTCAAGTAAAATCCTTTTACTTAAGCAAAAACTACACCAAATAAAACCATTTTTACAGTACATAACATACATATAAAGAATGAAAGAGCAACAATCCCTGCTGGAAAAAAAACATTTTGTATTTCATTACAGGGCAATTTTACAGAGCAGATAGAAATGATTATGAAGTGGCTAAGAGATTTTTCCTGTTACTTTTCTTGATGATGTTTCCTTATAGAACGTCCAAGGTCTCCCTCATATAAAGAAAACAGGGTAATATCTGAATTTCCAAGAAAATTAATCACTTCTTCTTAAAGCTGTCCAATTACTCTGTTAGAAGTTATCATTATTAAAACATTAAAATAGAAGTACCAGTGCTTCTTTTCTAAGATGTGATTGGAGTAGAGAACCTTCTGGATTCTATTCCATAGTTTGGTTTGTGTGACCTTGGACACATTTTTTTTAACCTTTCTTAACTCATCTAAAACATGTCTCATGGAGTTTTATTTTGGGTTTAGAAATGCTTTGACATTTTTGGATTAAGTGAGGTGGATGGAAATGCTATTCCTAAAGAAGCTTGGAGGTATGGAATAATTTTATTTTTCTTTTCAACTTTCTTCTCAGGAGGGTCAGGGAGCATTTTATTCTTAGATCATTTACTTATTCACCAAATATTTATTGAGTACCATGTACCAGACCATGACCAGCACCTTCTTATACTCCCTGGTACTGTGCCATGAGATGACGCTTCTAAGAACACAACAAAAGACCTAATTCTTGTTGTGGAATGTGAGGGTACAGTGGCCATTTGCAAGGACTTTTATCCTGCTATGTAGTCAAAAGTAGAATTTTCTTTCTCCCAGTATGTGACTAGTACTTAACCATATACTGCCTTATTACTATTAACTGTTTCAGCTAGGTGCAATGGCTCATGCCTGTAATCCCAGCACTTTGGAAGGCCGAGGTGGGAGGATCACTTGAGGCCAGGAGTTCAAGACCAGCCTAGGCAACATAGTGAGATCCTGTCTCTACAAAAATTAGTTGGGCACGGTGGTGCATGCCTGTAGTTCCAGCTACTTGGGAGGCTGAGGTGGGAGGATCGCTTGAGCCCGGGAGTTCAAGGCTGCAGTGAGCTATGATTGTGACGCTGTACTCCAGCCTGGGCAACAGAGCAAGATCCCATCTCTTAAAAACAAAACAAAACTGTTTCACAAGCATTTGCTATTAGAGAGTAAGCTCCTTGAAGGAGAAAACCATGGCTTATTTTTCCTCCCTTTCTCTACTCAGTACAAAACAGTAGTGAGGGATTCTTTATCAGGGAGTCGATGGATGGCGGGACTTCACAGAACTTGTGAGGTCTCTGAAATTGTAAGAAAAATTATTTTTGCATGTGCAGTTTTCTATGAAGAGGGTCCATCATTTTCATTAGCTTTTCCAAGGAGTCAGTGGCTCAATAGTTAGCCACCATATCTTAGCCACTCTAATGGGCTTATGATAAACATTTGAATGGTAGAAACTACAGGAAGACAGATATGACCTTGATGTATGGCAAAGCATTGTCATGATTGGAAGGCATGCTTGGGGATGGCTCTCAGTTCCCCAACACTGGAGATATTAAGCTAATAGCTGGATAACCCATAAGTGATAATATTGTTGGGATGTTGATGTATTCTTTCTGCTCTGTGATTCTATGATAATATCAATCTGCACTAGAGAATACTTCTAATTCTTCATCCAACCCCTCCATATCCATTTTTGTGTGACTCACTCTTTGAACCATTTATACACCTAAAGAATCTTTTTAACAGATAACCAGAGGCCTAGAAATTAGGTTTTGAGAACCATAGCCCTAAGGATATGTGTGAAATACTGAATAGCAAGTAGGGAACTAGGTATGAACTCTAGAGAATAAAGAGAGGGTAGAATGATTTTTGAGTTGAAGTTAGAAGAATCAGAAGATAGTAGTTGACAGGCAGGTTGACACAGTTGCCAATACATTAAACAGAATAGCATTTAATTATTAAATTGGGCTAGTTACCTTTAAATTTAGGCCTCTAAGCAATTTTAGTTTGTGCTGCAATTTTGCTACTTTGATTCAAAGAAATTAGGACAATGCAACTCCAAAGATGAGTTTTAGAAGTGCAAATTGGTAAAACCACATTCATTTTCAAGTATGTACATATACAAATTTGTGCATGAATATATATACATGTATGCAGCATATTCATATCTGGATACCCATGAAGATATGGATCCAGCCACATGAATGTATTTATTCACACATGTACCAATTATAAGGAGGGTTAATTATTGTATTTAATAGAAAATTTTCACTTGCAGGGAAATAGAGTATCTCAAAGCAGTTGAATATCCAATGGATGAAAAGAATATTTTAGGTAATATACCAATGCTTCTTTCCAGGTTAATGTCACAAAGCCTCACAGGATATATAAGGAACTGAATACAGGCAGAACCCAAGCTGACAGTATCACATTAAGAGATAGTATAGGTAAGAGAAGTCTGAAAGAGATTCATGATAGTGTAAAGGAAATTGGCCATATTATATGCTTCAGTTTTCCTTGGAAAAGTGTGTTTGTTAAGTAGTCATCACCAACAACTTCAGTTTATTGGGTTGGGCCTGGGGCCCTTTAATTAAATGCTTCCTCAAAATGTTTCCTGTTGATCTTCTGAGCTGGCTGTTTCATTTACTCTTTAGTGTTCTGCGAAGTCTCACTTAGCATCCTTTAGCTTGTGCATTTTTGATGAGTGTGGCATTGCTATTTTTACACAGGTTTTGTAAACTCCTTTGAGGAATGCAGGAGTACATGGAGAGAAGGAGATGGTGGTGAGCTTCTTCCTTTATTTAATTCATCCATTCCCCAATCTCACAGAGACCAGTATAAAGCTGTACCTATAAAAGCTAACTGATTTGCCAAGTGTTTTTGCTCCGAAGGGACATCAGCTATTTTTAGCAACAAAGAAGTGCTAGGAAGGGGAGGGAGGCATACCTCAGAAGGACAGATCTGAAATGAAGCCCAGAATACTGATGAGGTTGGAGTGGAGAAGAAAAGAGTATCTGGTGAAAGGCTGCCGAAGGGGAGAGTGCAGATCTAAGGTTCTGGATGGTCGTCGAAAAGCCTCCATTAAGAGTTCTGTTAATAGAGAACTTGGGAGATGTTATTCAAAAATTCTTTTAGATAATCTAATAAAGGAAATCAAGACATGGCAAAGTGAGCTGATTGATTTGTTCAGGAATATGAATTTTTTTTTAGATCGAGGTAAACTGTCAACACATTTGTTGAGCAGCTATACGTGTACAAAACATTGTGCTAGGAAATGTGTGTGAAGGGTCGGGGGGATGATATTAAAAAATATAAGGTGAGGTACATGTTGTCCCAAAATATACAAGACACTGTATCTTAGGAATTGTCTTGGGTGCTTTCATTATATTATCCTATTTAATCTTTAAAATAACTACTAGGAAGTAAAATTATCCCTATTTTACAGATGAACAGCCTGAGAGAGAGGTTTTTCCTCCTTTTCTTTCCTTCCTTCCTTCCATCCTTCCTTCCTTTTTCCTTCTCCCTCTGTTTCAACAAAGTTGGACTCACATGCTAATAGAACATGGTACCTTTCTTCCAAAACTTCACTTTTTCTAAATGTAGCAGAATTATAGCTATGTAATAAGTGCTATAGTAGAGGTATGAACCCAGTGATACGGAGGCTCAGAGGAAGAATCATTCAATTCTGCTTGGTGATATCAAAGAGGGCTTCCTGGAAGAGGTAATATTTGAGTTGAGTCTTAAAGGATGAGGAGTCTGCCTAGCAGACAAGGAGGATAGGGCAACAACAACAGAGTGGTAGACACTGCTGGCTGCCCACCCAATACACATTACCTTCCTTCTTTCTGACAGATCTGAGCTTTTGCTCAAGCATTCCCTCCCCTACTTCAACCCAAGGGAGAGTGACTCTATCCCTACTTTTAGGAGTAAGTGCTGATTGGTTTAATCCAATTATGGTAGGCCCATTCCTCTTATTTGATTAGCTCATGGGTGGGCATATGAACCGGTTCTGGCTGATGAGATATAAGAAAAAGTCTGCTGTGGGGGCTTCAGGAAATGTTTCTTAGCCTTAAGAGGGAAATGTTGGAAGAGCTAGTCCTTTTTTAATTTTTTGTCTCTAGGCATTGCTGTGCACTTGGAAGGGATGCTTAGAACTACCACAGCCATCTTGTGACTATGAAGGGAGTCAACATGAAGGCAAATAAAATTTTCTGAAGATGGCAAAGCAAACAAAGAGAGAAAAAGACCCAGAGTCTTTGATGACATTGTTGAGTTGTTGGGCGACCCTCCCTACTTTTCAAATGCCTGTTATGTGATTTCATAATTGTCCTTGTTGTATCAGCCAGGGCAAATTGGAGTCTTTTGTCATGGTATCTTCACTGATAACAGAGCATGTGCAGAGGCCCAGTGCTCAGAAAGATCACAGGGCACTTAGAAATTGCCAGTTCATGATGACTGAAGCGCAGGGCGATGTGGAGTGTGAGGTGATGGCTGAAGATAAAATGAAATGGCAACAAGGCTCAGATCATGAGGGCCTTCTAAATTATGATTAGACATTTGGTCTTTGTTTTGTAAATAATGGGAATCATAGAAAAGTTTAAGCAAGGTACTGGTATAATTAGATTTGCAATTTAGAAGCATTCCTCTGAGTATAGTGTGAAGTGTGGAAGAGAGATGATACCAGATGGTGAGACACCACGGTCACTCAGCTCAGGAGCAAACGGATTGACATGCAGGCTGGTCTCTCACCATTATTTTTCCATGATAGCTTGGAAAGACAGAGGTTAAGACAATATGTGCAAAGTGGAAAATTAGAGGGCCCAACAGTAAGTGCTTTAGAATTTCATGAAAGAATAGTGTGCTCAGAATCATCAAGGATTTCAAAGAGCAGATTGGAGTTGAGCTGATCACTGAAGGGCTTGGAAAACTTGGGAGTTGAATGGAGCAAAAAGCAACATAGGGGAATTGCAGGATTTTATGGTGGAAAGATAAAACTAGAATGGTCGCTTGCAACCAAAATGGCAGAGGAAAGAAGTTAAACTTTACACTCTTTCTGTCACTTAGCAGTTATGGAACGTAGGCTTGATAAACTTCTGTTTCCTATTTGGTTGAATTGGGATTACAAACATGTATTTTATTAACATCACCAAGTGATATCATATGGATATCATGTACCCCCTGATATTATGTGATGAGAAAGACACTTTCCCTTTGTTTTATTCTTTTCCAAAACCCATAATTCCAGTCTAATCATGAGAAAAACATTAGACAAACCCAAAATGAGGAATATTCTACAAAATATTTGACCAGTACTCCTCAAAACTGTCATGATCATGAAAAACAAGGAAAGACTGAGAAACTGTCACAGACAAGAGGAGGCTAAGGAGACATGACAACTAAATGCAATGTGGTATCCTGGACTAGATTCTGGAACATAGAAAAGACATTAATGAAAAATATGGTGAAGTCTGAATAAAATTTAGAGTTTAATTAACAGTAATGTACCAATGTTGGTTTCTTAATTTTGACAAACTAAGGTAATATAAGATAATAACATTAGGGGCAATAGAACTGGGTGAGGGGTTTGTTATTAATGTTATTTCTGTAACTTTTCCAGAAATCTAAAATTACACCAAAATAAAAAGTTTATTTACAAACAATATGTACTTCACATAGTTGTTATGAATATTGAATGAAACAGCATATATAAAGCAGCTAGTATAGTACCTGATGCATAATAGGGCCTCAAATGTTAGTTGCCTTTATTCTTCCTCTGTAAACTAGTGCTTTTCAAATTTAGCGTATATAAAAATCACATGGAGGTATTTTGTCAAAAATGCAAACAAATCCCAGGGCCTCAACCTCAGAGATTCTGATTTAGTAGGTCTGGAAAAGGGCCCAGGAAGAAGAATTTGCAGTAGGTGTCCTCCAGACACTTGACGCAGGTGGTCCATGCTGTAAGAATTGCTGCTATAGACTATGGGCATCCTAGAGTGAGAACCATGTTACCCTGAGGAACAGAATAATGGAGATAATAATGCCTGCCCTCCTTACCTCAAATAGGTTGAAGGGAGAAAAAGGGGAAAATGTAGGAGCAAGCACTTTGTAAACTGTAAGTTACAATTTAAATCATTTCAGATTAATTTGGAATGAAAGAGAGGTCTGATTAGGTAGCCATTTAATAATAACAGCAATGTGGTTGAAATCTAATTTTTATCCATTTCAGCCACCTAAAAACGTTCAACTGCTTTTCCTGCTTAAGCACTCAGATGACCCATAGGACAAAGGCACGGTTCAACCCCTTCAATTACAGATGAGCTAACTGAAGCTGAGAAAAGAGATGTTACTGGTTCAAGGTCCCAGAGCTAGTTATTGAGAGAATGGGATTAAAACCCACTCTTGCAAGCTTCGGTCCAAGTGTTCTTTCTGCTACCGGATGATCACTGATGCCACGCTCAAACTCTCAGACCTTTCATATGGGCTCTGGAAAAAGGGAAAGGATGTCTGACTTATTGAGGAAGATGCCAGAGTTTGTTTACCTACGTCCTGCTGACAGGTTTGCTCTTGGCCCATTGTGTCCAAGAATAACTTAGTTTTCATTTCAGTTAGATAGAGTAAAAAGGGATCGTCTGAACAGGAAAATGGCCCTTTGTGGGCAGTATTCTATTATGCTCAGCTTCTACATCCTCAGCCATATCAACAATGTGTCGTCAACCTGAAAAAGCTCACAAGGCCTTCAAAACACTGACTGACAAATCAGACACACCTCCCTGCTGTGGCTCAGCCTCACTGTACTACCATAAAATACATTGCTTGTAACTATGCTATTCCAAGGTGGTGTGTAACCCAAGGCTACTTCTGGGAGGAATAGAAACCAATGTGTTTTCTCTACCTCTTTAATGTTATATAAGTGATCAGATTTAAATTAAGGGCAACCTTGAAGAGGCAAGTCATAACAGGGCAGTGGGGCAGATGCTGTTAGCTGACTCAACCTCTGTCTGTAACCCTCAGAGACTTAGTTCTTAAACACAGCAGCATACCATTGGCAGAGCAGATATTTAGCAGGAACCTGTGGCATTCATGATCTCCTCAAGAAACTCCTTGCATTGCTTACTGTCAGATAACTCCTTATCTGCGTTTGCCTGTAGAAGTAGGGTTTTCTGCTATTTGCAGCTGAATGCATTCCTAACTGCTACAGGCAGTTTATTGGTCAGAGAATGGGAGAAGGGAAGGATGCACTGCATTCACTCGGCCTTGGGAGTCTGATGGAATCAGTGGGGGAGATTTTGGCTTGAGCCTCAAGTGTATTTTAAAAGCAATGATTCTCAAAGTGTGGTCCCCAGACAAGCAGCATCAGTATTACCTGGGAAAACTTGTTAGAAATGCAAGCTCTTATGCCCCACCCCAGACCTATTGAATCAGAAATTCTGGGTGTGTGGTCCAATAATCTGTTTTAATAAGCCCACCAGGTGATTCTCAGGCACACTAAGGCTTGAGAACCATAGTTTTAAAACTTTCACTATGTAGGTACCTTCTTCATAGCCCTCTACTCCCCTAAAATATTGGCCAGCCACCAGCCTCTCCCCTTGCCTTTTTGCCAATAACCCCAAGTCTTGGGTAATCATGTCAGTTTAGGAGGGCTCTGTAAGAAATACAGCCATTTTCCAGTGATTATGGATATCGCTAAGATGCAAAGTTTGTACAGAAGTAGACAGGATGAGAGAATGTGTTCCCATCACTGCATTCCATCTTTCTGTGTATGATATGAAAGTCCCATGCTCAAAGTCAGAGAACTGCTACAAGGAAAACACGGCCCATGACCATCTACCAGAGACACAAATTGAGACAAAGCACACTATTTTCTAAATCTTAAACCAAGCCACTAATGCTAATTAGCAGTTTGCAATTTACACATTGCAAGATGGATGTGCAGAAATGTTACCCCCTCCCTTTTTTTCCATAGCTGAACTCAGTTTGTGCACTAACCTGCATTTTTGTGTTTATAACTCTCCATTCATGATAATAGTCACTTCTGGATTAAAACTGTTTCTTCCCAATTAACTCAGACTCCTTGGAGGAAGAGCTCTCCCCATCTTCCCTCTCCTTCTGTCTCCCCAAGTCCCTGCAGGATGATCTAAGATCCTTGGTGGTTTCCGATGGTCTTGGCTCCTGGGGAGGAGGAGTGTCTGGTTCTTGTGCTCTGATCCCCAATTGCAGTGAAGCAGTCCAGCTGGATCCCTTTCTGCCTTGGGGCATTGTGCATCGGCATCTGCTTGTTGTAAATGGGAACCCTAGTCATAAGTATCATGCAGTGACATCCCTGCCATGGCACAATGTGCCCTTCTCATCCTGATTAACAGTTCTCTTCAGACCCACTGTCCTCTCAGCACTTTCTGCCCTGCCACTCTGCTGTATCATGGCTTCCTGGGCTATGCTCTGAGAAGTGGATCATAAGCACGCCCACTCATGTTTCCAAAGGCCTGTGAGTCTCTATCATCCCCTGGAGTTTTTATTCCAAGATGGCAGGGCAGAATGTAGGCTCTTACTGAGTCTCTACTCTTGCTGTTTTTTTTTTTTTCTAGATGTCCTCCTTAAAATTTTCTGAGACTTTTTTGTCCAGCAAGGGCTTTTCCTTTCACTCTGTGTACTGGGAAATGCCCTCACATCATAAATTATACCCTTCCTACTTTATGACTTACAGTAAAGACCCTTTACTCTGACTACTCCAAGCTTTGGACCTACAAATTCCTTTTTCCTACAACAAATCCTAACTCTTGCAAATGAAATAAAACTTTAGCTTTTATGGTTACTTTCTCTGAAATAATTTTTATTTAAGAACCTTTGATGAAGAATTTAAAAACTGAGAAAGAGGGGCAGGAAGTGAGACGCTGGACTGAAAACAGGAGGGTTAAATTAAAATGTGCATTTTGAATGTGAGCAGGATGCACTCCACCACAATGAAGAACTAAACAACAAGAATAGGCATGGGACTCAGGAAGCAAAAGAGATGTGTAAGGAAGTCTCAGGATGATGCTGAAGGAAAAACCCCTAGAGAGCAACCTATCTTGGCTGGAAGGGGAGGATGGAGGGATCCAGACTGATTGGTTTTATTATATGGAAAGCTGAATTGAATTGCTATGAAAGGGTATGGTAGGGTCTAGCCATTGGAACAACGTAACAACAACAAAAAAGTCTCAGCAGATTTTAAGGAGGAACAAAAAAACAGTTGCACAAAAAAGAAGAGGTAATCATAGTCAACCACTTAACTCAGTAAATGATATTTTAATGTCCAATAAATATGAACTCTGAATATTGCTTTAATTAAAAAAGGAAATATGAGATGTATTTATGTTGGAAAAACGGGGAAAGGAAGATGGACGTGAGCTAAATTCTCATGTACCAAAATAGTATGGTAAGTCAATAGTTAACGTCTAGAATCAATGAATCAAGATACAGCACTTTAAGCACATTATTTAGAAATATGACGATAACCACAAAGAGAAACAGCTAAAATACTTGAAAGCGTTTGCCTCTGGGGAGTGGAATGTAACCTCAATTTTTGTGTGTGGTTTTTTCAAATAACACTCTTTCTCCAACAAAAACAAAAACTAAAATTAACCTAATAAATCTGTGTGTTTAGAAACCAATATATGTGTGTGTGTGTTTAGAAACCTGTGTGTGTGTGTGTTTAAAGGTTTAAACTAGCAAAAACCAAAAACAAACCAAAACACTTAAAACTGTACGTGAATCTACCTAATGTTTCACTTGGTTCAAGACCTCTCACATTTGCTTCCCATCTAATTTTGGAAGAAACTCAGGGAGATGAGGTTTTTGCATACTAAAACCTATGAGGTTATGCCATAGTCAATATCCTCAGTGAAGCTGACATACTAATCTGTTTAGGGCTAAAAAGCAACTACTGATAGACATTGATTGTAAGCTTGTGATAATACTTTCTTCTGTCTACTTTAAAGTTTTGGAAAGTTTTTCTGTTTTGCCTCAAACCTGTGATACTTTGTGGAAGTTTACATTATGATTTTTGATATCTCAAGAGATTAATGGTATGAACTACTGAACATATGTAGTTCTAGCAGGTCTTGTTATTCATGAAATAGGAACACATTTTATTAATTCACATTTATTTATATTTCATGGTAAACACAATTAACTCTCAGATGCAATACTTAATTGGTACAGTTGTTGAACTCAAGAAAAGCACATGATTATGTTGTTCTATACAGACAGTAATTCCATCTCAGTGCCCTGTTGTATACAAATTGTCTAGATTTTTTTTTTTTTTGCTTCTCGTGTATGCAATGAAAACAGTTCTCATAACTGGGTAGATGTTTCAATGAAATATCTCACTACAACCACATTTAATATATTTATTTGATGCATTTAACTTTTGTTCCCAGTATCATGAAATGCAATCTGCAGAGTGGTATTCTTATCTTAGACGTTAAACTTGTCCTTGTTGTATTCAGCTAGTTAAGTATTTGTATGTGGTACTTTTCTTTCTTTGACGAACACTTCGGTGCCGTATTCTTCTCATTTTCAGAAGTTCCCTTTTTTCTTCCTTTCCTGACTTCTTTTTTCCTAGAGCTCCATTTCAATCTCCTAGTCTTTGTGAGCTCTTCTCTGTTGTCTCATTAGCATTTTTCCTACAATTTCTCAGAGTTCTTAACACTTTGGTAGTTTATGCATTTCTTCAATATTTTAAATATTTGACCACGTGGCTAAATATTAACAATACCTAAATTTTTAATACACATACAATTAGTAAAATTACTTTTGTGCTCTCTATTAAGTTCACATGGGTAATTCATTTTAATGTTACCTAGTAGAAATTTGAAGTTGATTTTTTAAGATTAAATAAATAAAATCCTAGAGATATATGCAATTCTTATAGTTACTACTTACCTGTCACTTGTCAATGTAGTATTTATAAATTAACAGTCATGGATTTTTCATTTGAGTACCAAATGCTGGTATACTCTGGAATGAGCATGTGAAAGTCATCTCAGATCATTAACTGAGCATCAGGTGGATGGATGGATGAGTGGAAAAAAGAATAGTAGATATATAAGCAAATAGATGGATAGATGGATTAGTCTTAGGTTTCAACTCTCTTCCCCCAAAGCATTATTGAGTTCCCCTTTCAGTGATGAGGAAGGTTAACAATGATGAAAACTGATTTCTTCTCTACTTTATAAATTTTATAGGTGTGTAATATTTCTGTTGTATACAAATTAAAATAAAACATTTGAAAATGGGAACTAACAAATACGTTCAAAAATAATTATTTATTTTACAAAAACATTTACCCAGACTCCTTATTTAATAACATTACATGGCGTGTCTCTGATTCATAGTCCTGTAGATGTGTCACTCCTGTTGTTTTCATTTGGGATTAATATATTCTGTCATCCCTAAGATAATGACTGCCAGCAATTCCAGGAATCAAGTTAAATACAAACTGAACCTAAAACTGTATAATTACTGAGATGTTCAATATGGTATTTTACCTTTGATTATGGACTGAGTTTCTATCTGGCAATAGGTTTCTGGAAATGAAACAGTGCAACATCACTGGGTATATTATAAAACCGTTTTATCCACCAAGTTTAGCAATTGAAAGTGAACTTAAAAAACAAACATATATTTTACTATTTAACTATGATTTTTGAAATAGGAAGAAAAGTACATAGAATATAACAAAAATCAATGTACCCATTATCCATATTTAGTAAATATTAAAATGCTACCATATTTGTCCTCTAAAATATTAAAGGATGCCCCCCCAAGCCATTTTCTTCCCTTCCTCTTGAGAAGTAACTATTGTCCTGAAATTGGTAGGTGTGATTCCCTCAATGTTTTTTTAAACATATAAATATCACAAATAATATGTTCTATGCTTTTGTGTGTTTCAAAATTTTAAATAAATGGTATCATACCATGTATATCCTTTTGCAACTTACTTTTCTCATTCAGCATTAGGTTTTTGAGATTTATCTATGGAGATCTAGTTCATTCATTTGAACTGATACATAGAATCTACTGTATGACTAAGCCAGTTATTTAATTTCCTTCCCTTACTGAGGATGCTAAGGTTATTTTCACTAATTTTAGTATTACAAATAGTGCTGTAGTGAACACCTTATATATTTCTCCTTGTGCACATGGGCAAGAATTTCTCTAGAGCAGTGGCTCTCAAACTTGGGCTTGCATTAGAATCACCTTGAATGCTTGTTAAAATGTAGATTGCTGACTCTGAAACTATATTCCCTCTGCCACAATACAGAAGCTGCTAAATCCATGCCACTTCCATCATGATTTGTATTAGTCAAATATATCTCTACACATTGCCATTTCGCCCATGTAATTGAGCAAATGTATGATTTATCATTCAAATCAAGACTTGTTTGAGTCTGAAAGGGAGAATTATTAGTAATTATAACATGACACCCTACTTATAATCCAGTTCTGGATCAAAGCCTGTAGTGGGTGTCTCTGATGGGAAAATCTAAATGACAAATCTGTATATACCTAACAGTAGAGGAATCTGAGTCTGGGAAATGTAGTTTTTGGGATTCTGGTTTGGGAAGGTAGACTTATCTGTGCAGAAATGTCAAAATCAGCCAAAGGCCTTAAAATTTTTTTGGACATGGCTACAAAGCAATGAGTACTTTGTAATCATTTTCAGATTTTTTTCTTTTTTTTTTTTTCCTGTCTTATTCCACTGGCTGGGACCACCAGAACAATATTGAATAGTTGTGCTGGTAGCAAACATTTTTCTCTTCTTCCTTGTCTTATAGGAAATGCTAATAAAATTTCATTATTCATTATGATGTTTTTCTGTAGGGTTTAAAAATATACTTTTGTCAGGTTTAGGGAATTTCCTCCTATTCTTGATTTTCTGAGAGTTTTAAAAAATTATAAATATGTGTTACATTTAATAATACTTTTTGTACATGCAATAAGAGAATTAATGGTTTTTCTTGTTTAGTCTGTAGTGTTAAATTACATTAAAATATTTTCCAATATTAAATCAGCCTTGAATTCTTGGAATAAATTCTACTTGGTAGTGATATATATGTATATTTAAAGTACAAATTTTTGGTTTTGGTATGCTAATATCTTATTTAGCACTTTTGCAAATATGTTTATAAATGAGCTGAGTTATAAATTTCCTTTCTAATACTGTACTTTTTCAGTTGAAATGCCAAGTTATGTCAGCCACGTTAAAATGGATTAAGGAGGTTTCCATGTTTTTGTACTCTCTAAAAAAGTTTAAAATAATGATCATTGGAGGTTTGACTGTGTTCCATAAAACCATCTGGCTTGGTGTGATTTTTATTTTGGGGGGATGATGTAGATTTTTAATGATCCATTCCAATTCTTTAATGGATATAGATCTGTTCAACTTTTCAAGTTTTCATGAGTCTGTTTTGGTAAGTTATATTTTTCTAGAGAATAGTTCAAATTTTTTTGTTTCCAAATTTATTGGCAAGTTGCTCAGCCTCTTATGATTTTTAAAAGTGCCTACTCTATAAGTGGTTATGTTCCCCTTTATATTCAGATCTGTTTTATTTACACTTTTGTATTTTTTCCCCATGATCAGTCTTTAGTCTTGATCACAAAATAGTTTATTTCTTTTCAAAAAACAACTTTAAGATTTGTTTCTATTGTTTCTTTGTTTCACATTTCATTTCTGCTCTGGTATTTGTTTTTCATTCCACCAACTTCCTCCTAGTATCTTGAATTGGATGCCTACGTCAATTTTCAATTTTTTTTCTTTTATAATTAGTTCATTTAACTATACATATTTTGAAATATAGTGTTTTCTTTGTGAATCCATTCTAAATGTTTTATAATTTTCATTGTGATTTCTTCCTTGTCTCAGATTATTTAGAAATACATTAAAATTTCCAAATATACAAAAAAATTTTAGATAATTTTTTGTTATTGATTTCTAAATTTATTATATTTTGAGTAGATATCATAGTTTGTGTGATATTTTCTTTGGTGGTTTTGGAGATTTGCCTTTGTCATAATATGTGGACAGTTCTATTTTGGCTTGAAAAAAGAATGTGAGTTCTCTAATTGTTGGATGCGGTATTCTATATAATTATTGTCAATGCATTAAGTTTGTTAATTGTGTTATCAAATCATTTAGAGTTTCACTTATTTTTTGGTCTTTTGATCTAACCAACACACAGAGAGGCACGTTGGAAAATCTGTCATGGTTGTGGATCTTTACCTTTATCTTTTTAATTCTGTTTTCCCTGTGTGTATTTTGAGGCTATGTTGTTAGGTCTATATGAATTCAGAACTGTTATGTCTTTTGGTGAATTATTCTTTTACCATTATGTATTCCTAATAATACTGTTTTTTGCCCTTAAGGTATTTTTTGCTTGATATTAATATAAATTTCCATTTGTCAGATACGTATTTTGCCATCATTTATTCTTAAACTTTCTGTGTCATTATGGTTTAATTGTGGCTCTTAGAATCAGCATATAGCTGGATTTCATATAATTCAAATGATTAGATTTCATTTTGACGTCAAACCCAAGAATCTCACATGTCCAATATTGAAGTTCTTCCTCATCCATGAAATGAGAAATTATCACTAGTATTGTTGGTACTGATCTTTTACCAGTTTCTTACCTCCTCATTTTTTCTTATACTTCATTCTTTCCCCTGGGTTCAATTACCTTTTTTTCTGAAGTACACCTCTTTCGGCCAGAGTATCTGAATGGCTTGCTGTCTTACAGAAGAATTTTCTCTATTCAGTGTTTCAGGCAGATAACAATTGCCTTACTACTTTGCTGAGCTGGTGGGTACAGTTTTCATAGTTGATGGTAAACAGTTGCCACAGTATAAGCAGTCCTTCAAGGCCCTTGCTTTATGTGGAAGCCTCAGTTCCAGCTCCTTTCCCCCTTCTAGCCCAAAGCAACATTTCCTGCCTTGTGTGGGTGGGATAGGACCCCAGTTCCTAGTCTCTAAGACCTGTTCCTAGGTTTGATATCACCTCCCCATACACTCCCCTACTGTTCTGGCTTTATGTTCCCATTATATTCCTGTCATCTGTGGAATCCTCACTTTCTTTAAGCTTAGATATTTGTTAATATTTTTGGGGGTAATATTTTACCCAGAAGTTGTGTGTGTTTGGAGTAAGAAACAGTTTCATAGCTATTTAGAGCACCATATCTGTAGAATTGGAACCCTATACTTCTTTCTAAACACATTTCTTTTTATCCCTAATGTGATTTCCAGTTGCACGATACCTTTTGCCATATTTAGGAAATTAAGTAGTTGGATGCTGTTATTTTGTAGCTCTATTCTCTGTTTTGCAAGTGAAACAACTTTTGGATATGTAGGTACTGATCCATTTTTTGCTGATGGTGTAGAGTTCTCCTCCCTCCTCTACCCACCCCAATGGGCCTCCCAACCATACCTTTCTACTAGCTCCTTATTTCCTATCTTGTGTTTAAGTCCTTCTTAGCTTCTCACACTGGAAAGTGATATGATGGACATAGAATTTAATGACGAAGATGGCCTCAAAAGATCACCCTTTCTAAAATGTTTGTGTTTTAATCGAGGATTGGGAAATATTGAGCCATGAATAGACTGTGGCATTGAAGAAAGATATTTTGGGTGCCAATAATCCAATATTCTCTTCTGGTATCCATAGATCACATTATCTTGGAAACCACCGTCTTTGCTATTTCTATTTAAATGTATCTACATTCTCCAAAGAGCTCAATGTTCAACTCTTGTGGACTTTGATGGGAAGAAAAACTCAAAAGGGAAATAATCATTTTCCTAAAAGGAAAGCTTCTGTCTTCTTCTGATCTTTTCCTACATTCTTTCTCAAACACACAGAAAAAATAAAAACAAACAAAAAATCCATACGCACAAAGCAACCAATTATCACAAAAATATCTTAAATAACTTATGCCTTAACATTACAATATGGTGAAGATTATAGTCCAAATGTAGAATAATATCTGGGCCAGCTTTCATCATAACACTACTATGAAGCCTATTTCACAGAGAATAAAGGAAGTTGCAATTTAGTATGTGAAAAGCTAGGTAAAATTACATGGACCCTGTCATATTTGCACATCTAAATATAATGGGAAATTAGGTAAGCTGTGCACTGTCATCTCCAGAAGTTCATCATGTGAAGGAATGAAGATGTTCAAAGCAAAACCTTTAGGCTCATGCCAGAAGATGTTCCCAGCTGTATAAATGCCTAACTCAGCTTCTAGTCCTTAGAAATTAAGCAGCTAATTGAAAATTCAAGCTTCAGCCAGAAACTACAGCGGGGCTTAGATGTTGAAATCAGTCTCACCTGCTGATCAAACTATAACACAGCCACAGCAATAGGCCTGGCTTCTCACTGAATTCTCAGTGAGCCCTTCCTTCTCCTCTGCAGTGGTATGGCATTTAAAATGTAACTCTTTTATGTACACTGTAAACCATTCTTTCTCAGGGCAGATGGAAATAAGAAATCTACCTATTTATGTCTATAAAATTATATTTAGATCATTAGGTAATGAGTGTCCTAGTCAAGTCAGCAGAGGACAGCCAGGTTAGTTAGAATAACAATTGACAGGTAAGGAATGACAGACAGGTAGTGGATGGTAAGAGCTGCAGAACAGTTTGGGGAGAAGGACTTTATTTTCAAATGGCTCCAGTAACACTGCTAATAATAATATAGCAATAAGGAGTTGATATTAATAAATGGGTAAAAAATAATTTTAAGTTAGCATATTTCTCATTTAGAAGCAATGTTTGTATAATAATAGCTCAGTCCGGTTCCCTAGAGGAAAATACATTAGCAGTTAATTGTGTATCTTTTCAGAAGCTTTTAATGAATGTACAAGCACATATAGTCATATTTTGTATTTTTTACATAAAGAAGTTGTGAAACTTACACCATGAACATCTTTCCATATCAGGACATATGGAATTTTTTCATTCTTTTTAACAATTGCAGAATTTTATGGGAAGTACTTTAATTTACTCAACTAGTCTCCTATTAATGGACATTTAGGTTGCTTACAATTTCCAATCTTTTGCAAAGCCTGCTGCAACAAATAATATTATTTATATGGCATTTTGTATAATTGTGAGTATATACGTAGTATAAATTCCTAGAATGTAGAATTTCTGGATTAAAAGTTAAGCACATTTAAAATTTTGATAGATATTGCCAAATTTCCATGCAAAGGATAAATTCCTAGGAGTAGAATTGCTTGGTTGAGTGACATATGCACTTCATCTTTCAGTAATGTTGTATCAATTTATATTCCTTGGCAATACAAAAAACTAGATAATCTGAAAATCCTCCCATAAAGACATCTAAAATATTAAATAATATATAACAAATATCTCATATGTAGAGCTAGGTTTGCAAAAATGTGAGGCAAATTTCCAGGGATCAAAAATGAAGCAGCAGCTGAAAACCAAGGGAGGAAGCGACACTGAAGCTGCAGATGCCCAGGGGCATTTGTGATTACAGGTAACCAATATGTTTGGTGTTTAACAGCCACATGAATGCAAGACCTTGGGCCCAGCAAGGTGCAGAGTGGAACCGAGACTCTCACATGAAACTGGAATCCTCAAGCACTACATCTGCCATGAAAAGAAGGGCTAGAAAAAAATAACCAGCATATGGAGATAATAAGGCAAATTGTCTTATTAATGGATGTCTCATTTATGGATTAATGGGTTAATGGATTAATGGGTTATCACAGGAGTGGTGCTGGTGGCTTTATAAGAAAAAGAAGAGAGACCTGAGCTATCATACTCAGCTCCCTGGCCATATGATGCCCTGAGCTGCTTCAGGACACTGCAGAGAGTCCTCACCAGCAAGAAGACCCTCACCAGCTGTGGCCATTTGACCTTGGACTTCTCAGCCTCCATGACTATAAGAAATAAAGTTCTATTCTTTATAAATTACCCAGTTTCAGGTATTCTGTTATGAGCAACAGAAAATGGACTAAGATAATTCCCATAGATATAAGGTTCGATTGAACATAAACTCACAATCCAAAATTGCATCTTACAGGAAGAAACACAGTTCTGTGCATGAATGCAAGCAGAAAAAACAGCAGTATTAGACCTCCAGGATCTTCAGATAATTGAGCAATCAGAGAGTATAAAATGAGTTTTATATTTTTAAAAGCTTTAAGGAAATGGTATCAGGAGTAAGGTATAACTGAGAACACACATATAAACAAGACATGACAGATTTTAAAAAAAAAAGTAGAATTTCTAAAACTAAAAAATGTGATAACCACATTTTAGAATGCAATAGAAGAGTTAAATAAGCAGATTAGATTCAGTTATAAAAAGAATTAGGAAACTGGAAAGATCTGAGGAAAGTACCCAAAGTACAGCATAAAGTTATAAGGGTGGAAAATATGAATGACATTGTATATGTGAGCATGAGAAGGACATACTTCATTGTACTGGCATTTTAGATGGAGGAAAGAGAATGGGGGAATGTGGGAAATATTTAAAGAGATAATTGGTGAGAATTTTCCAGAATAGATAAAAGACATGAATCCTTAGATTCAGGAAGCACAATAAATCTCAAATTTCCCCATTGCATTTTAGCATACATAATATGTTTTACATGAAGTATAACTATGTATCCAAAACAAACTATTAGTGAGAACTGTGGTACTGTTTTACAATTCCTGCAAGTATTTTTAAAATCCAGTTTAATAGAATATAGTTGTATTCTTATGTCTGCTTCTGCATTCGGTCTGTTCCAATATCAGGTCATGTAGCCTCTGGAAAACTCCAATTTGCGAGAGAAAGAGAATGAAACAGACAAATTATGTCTTAGTATTATTGTAAATATAGTTTTGACCTTGTGGAACTCCTGAAAAATTCTCCAGATTCCTCAAGGGGCTTTAGACCACACTTGGAGGAGCACGGATTTAGAGTAAGTTTCCTATTATGGGTCAGGGTTGGTGGACTGAGTGTTACAAACAAATATCCTACACACATACACACATGTCATGCTCTACATGAATCACGATTTTTCAGGGAACTAGAATACAATGACGCACACTTGGATTTGAAGCAAGACTCAAGGGATTAATTTCATTTCTCCTCTGTGATTGAGAGGGTACTTCAGGGCCGTGCAATATCATCTTTGTGAACATCAAGTACATTACGTTGTACATGCAGAAGTCTTGAGTCATGCCTGACATTTGTGGTTAATAGGTGGTAGATAAACTACTTGTTACCATAGTATGATTGAGATAGATATGTCAAAGATGAATGTGATTTTTTACTATGTAATTGCAAAACTGCCCCAGAAGTGGAAGACAAAAATCATCTACCAGGAGACTAACATACTGAGTTTTATTTTCTGGTTTGCATTTATCACCCACATGTTTCAGAATCATTAGGAAATCGATGCAACAGTTGATGTAGAAACATTGACTCTGGAGACTAATTGAAGAGAATTGGACGATTTTTAAAAATTCCCATGGAGAAGTCTCATTTATATATTATTAATAACTTGAGTTAAATTTTGCCATCAAATTTTCTTTAACTAAAATTTTCCTTCTGCATCTGATGTTTCTTATTTTCAATTTTATATCACTAAAGAGATGGCCTCCATCTGCATCTGTTAAGTGATCAGATTCTGGTACTCTATTGATCTCATTCACAAATATGACCCACGTGTTTTCCCTATCTTATCTTGTTATATAAAATGTAAGATGCAAGACATTATTTCAGCAGTGCCCAGAAGGACAGTTACAGTAACCCATTGGATCTCACACATCTACATCTCCATTTCAATTAAAAAGACTCACATTATCTCTAAATACTTACGTGAATGCACAGGTTTAACCCCAACTGATTTCTGCTGAAACATAGTAGTAGATGATTAACGGACCAATTTTTAACATGAGACACCCTGTGACATGCAAAATGACATTACAAAAAGAATATGAGGTAAAAGAATGATTCATTCCAGTAGAATTGTATTTATTACACAAATGAATATTGAGTACCTCCTCGGTACTAGGTACTTTGCTAAGCCCTGGCTTACAAGGACAAATGAGAAAGAATCCTTACTTTATAGCCCAGTAGAAGAAATAACCCTGTAAACAAAAATTGATATAGAGTGTAATAAGGCTTATAATAAAGATATGTACAAAGTATATTTATGGCCCTGAGGGAGTGATGCATTCTGCTTATGGAATTGGAAAGGCTTTGAGCAGGTCTTGAGGAATAAGGTGGAGTTATCTAGGCTTTCAAGGAGGGCAAGAGTATTCTAGGTAGAAAGAACTACACGTGCAAAGCTCTGGCACATCCAGGCATGGCAAGTAGTTCAGTCTGGCAAGGCTGGAGTGAAGGGTAAAGATGGAGATGAGTCAGAAATAATGTTGGAGAGCGGGTAGAAATCAGTTTGTCAAGGATCTGTAGCCCATGCTAAGAAGCTTGAACTTTGTCACATAGGTCTCTGGTTTTCCAGATATGCCCTAGAGCACCAGGGGATTCACAGAGGTGCCTAGAATGGTGGTGGGGTGTGATCAGAGCAAGCAGGTAGGACCCTACTCCTACCCCTGCTTCAATAGGAGCCGCTCAGCTTTACACGTGTGCAAAGTTGGACTGTGGTGTAAGGTTTCATTTTACTCAACAATTGTCTTTTGAGCACATACTAGATGCCAGGCATTGTACTAGCATACACAATTCATAGCCTGTGCAGAACTTAACTCCCCATGCAGACAATATTCCTTTTTAAAAAGTTGGAAATCCACAGGTAAAAGTTATGGGGAACCACTGTAGAGTGGTAAGCAGGAGATGATATGATCAGATTTGCTTCTTAGAAACCTCACTCTGGTTGTAGTTTGGACTATAGGTTAGAGAGCAGAGAGGCTGGGCAGAAAATGAAAGTATAAAACCAGTAAGACTTGAGGTGCTTTGAATGTGGAGATGAAGAGGGATGAAGAAGAACCTCTGGGGTTTTCAACAATTAGGCAGATACTGGAAGAGGAAGAGGTAGTGATGGAGGCTGAGAAGAGGGAGAGAGGAAGGCAGTGAGAGCGAGCAAGAGAGAGCAGGAAAGAGTGCTATCTCAAGGGCAGAGTTTCAAGAAGGTAGAGATCAGTAGTGTTCACGGTTCAGGAAGACCTCATAAGACAGACCGGGAAGTCTTCACTTGATTTGGCAAATGGAGAGCTTCAGTGACTTCAGCAGCATCAGTTTCAGTGGAAGCAGATTGCAGTGGGCTGAGAAGTGAGTAAGTGGTGAGGAAGTGGGGAGATGGTGAGAATAGACATCTCCTTCAGGGGAATGGCTGTGAAGGCAGAAGGAGAGAGAGCATGATTGCTGGAGAAAATGCTGGAGTGGGAGGTATGAGTTTATCAATATGCACAGGAGAAGGATTCAGAAGAATGGGAAATTGAAGATAATGTGTGTGTGTGTGTGTGTGTGTGTGTGTAATTGCTAAAGGAGGTCTCCAGCATAGGTCTTTATTGAGAAACTCTAAATATACGAGAATTTAATAGGAATGTATTCAGCATATCTGTGTACATGTATGCACATATACACATATCTGGGATATTTTGAGGGGAAAATTTATTGACAAAAATTTGAAAATTAATTTCCATTTTATCAGGGTACTGTAGGATTTGGGGTATCAAGGAACTGTAGAATCTAAATCATATCTTTTTAATTTTTAAATTTCTCTATTTAGGACATTCAAATTTCTGCATAGCAAAACTGCCTTTTTTGAGCCTGATTGATCCTTAATAATTTGTTCTGGAGTGCTTAGAAAATGCGTACATTTTTGTCGATGGAGACTCTTTAAGAAACTTTCCTCTTTCACCTTTTTTATTCCTTTATCCTTGTTGCCTCTAAGTTTTCCATAAATCCCTAAGCTCTAAATTTTCCATGTGTGTAAAAATGTACTTTATAGCATTTAACAGTGATTTTTCTTTTTTTTAAAATTTCAGAATATTATGGGGGTACAACACTTTGGCTATATATATTGCCCATGCACTGCCTGTGTCAGAGCTACAATCATGGTCATCCCCCAAACTGTGCTCCCCGCATCCATTCAGTGAGAGTTGTCCCATCCCCTTCACCCCCCTCCCGCCTGCCCGCCCCCTGATAAATATTATTGCCATGTGTGATGTAAGTGTTGATCAGTTAGTACCAATTTGACGGTGAGTACCAGTGGTGCCTGTTTTTCCATTCCTGTGACACTTCGCTTCGAAGAATGGGCTCCAGCTCCAACCAGGATAATACCAGATGTGTTAATTCACCATTGTTTTTTATTGCTGAGTAATACTCCATGGTATACATATACCACATTTTATTAATCCACTCATGTATTGATGGGCACCTGGGTTGTTTCCACATCTTTGCAATTGTGAATTGTGCTACTATAAACATTCGTGTGCAGATGTCTTTATTACAGAATGTCTTTTTTTCCTTTGGGTAAATACCCAGTAGTGGGATTTCTGGGTCAAATGGTAATTCTAGTTTTAATTCTTTGAGGTATCTCCATATTACTTTCCATAGAGGTTGTACTAATTTGCAGTCCCACCAGCAGTGTATGAGTGTTCCTATCTGTCCGCATCCCTGCCAACATTTGTTGTTTTGGGAATTTTTGATATGAGCCAATCTCACTGGAGTTAAGTGATATCTCATTGTGGTTTTGATTTGCATTTCCCTGATGATTGGAGAAGTTGAGCAATTTTTCATATGTTTGCTGGCCATTATTCTGTCTTCTTTTGAAAAGTTTCTGTTCATGTCCTTTGCCCATTTTTTAATAGGGTTGTTTGATTTTTTCTTGTTGATTTTCCTAAGTTCTCTATAGATTCTGGTTATCAGTCCTTTATCAGAGGTGTAGCATGCAAATATTTTCTCCCATTCTGTAGGTTGCCTGTTCACTCTAGTGATAGTTTCCTTGGCTGTGCAGTAGCTTTTTAATTTGATCAGGTCCCATGTATTTATTTTTGTTGCTGCTGTGATTGCTTTGGGGGTCTTCTTCATAAATTCTTTGCCTAGGCCAATCTCCATAAGAGTTTTTCCAATGTTTTCTTTGAGAATTCTTATGGTTTCACGTCTTAGGTTTAAATCTGTTACCCATTGTGAGTTGATTTTTGTGAGAGGTGAGAGGTATGGGTCCAGTTTCAGTCTTCTACATATGGCCATCCAGTTTTCCCAGCACCATTTATTGAATAGGGAATCTTTTCCCCAGTGTACGTTTTTCTGGAATTTGTCAAAGATCAGGTGACTGTATGAGGTTGGTTTTATATTTGGGTTCTCAGTCCTGTTCCATTGGTCTACGTGTCTGTTCTTGTGCCAATACCATACAGTTTTGGTTACTATAGCCTTGTAGTATAGTTCGAAATCTGGTAGATAGATGCCTCCCAATTTGTTCTTTTTGCTTAAGATTGCTTTGGCTAGATGGGGTCTTCTCTGGTTCCACATGAAGCATAGAATTATTTTTTCTAGATCAGCAAAAAATGATGTTGGTATTTTGATAGGGACTGCATTGATTCTGTAAATCACTTTAGGTAGCAAAGCCATTTTTACAATGTTGATTCTGCCTATCCAAGAGCATGGTAGGGTTTTCCATCTGTTTACATCCTCTGCAATTTCTTTTCTCAGTGTTTTGTAATTCTCTCTATATAGGTCTTTGACCTCCTTAGTTAGATATGTTCCTAAATATTTAATTTTCTTTGGTGCTATTGTGAAAGGTATTGCATCTTTAAGTTGTTTCTCGGCTTGATTGTTATTAGCATATATGAAGGCTATGGATTTGTGTGTATTAATTTTGTATCCTGAGACTTTGCTGAATTCATTTATCAATTTCAGTAGTCTCTTGGTTGAATCTTTGGGGTTTTCTATGTATAATATCATATCGTCTGCGAATAGTGAAAGTTTGACCTCTTCTGCCTCCATCTGGACGCCCCTGATTCCTCTGTCTTGTCTAATTGCTCTGGCCAGGACTTCCAGCACTATGTTGAATAGAAGTGGAGATAGTGAGCACCCTTGTCTGGTGCCAGTTTTAAGTGGGAATGCTTTCAATTTTTCCCCATTCAGTATGATATTGGCTATGGGTGTATCGTTATGGCTTTAATAGTTTCGAGGTATGAGCCACCTATGCCTATATTGTTAAGAGTTCTTATCATAAAAGGATGCTGGATTTTGTCAAAAGCCTTTTCTGCATCTATTGAAAGGATCATATAATCTTTGTTCTTGCTTTTATTTACATGGTGAATTACATTTATAGATTTGCATATGTTGAACCATCCCTGCATCTCGGGAATGAAGCCCACCTGATCGTGATGAATTATTTTTTGATGTACATCTGAATTCAGTTTGCAAGGATTTTATTGAGAATTTTTGCATCTATATTCATAAGGGATATTGGTCTGTAATTTTCTTTTCTTGTTGTGTCCTTTCCTGGCTTTGGTATCAAGGTGATATTGGCTTTGTAGAATGAGTTTGGGAGGATTCCATCCTTCTGGATATTTTCAAATAATTTCTGCAGTATAGGCACCAGTTCTTCTTTGTAGGCTTGGTAGAATTCAGGTGTGAACCCATCTGGTCCAGGACTTTTTTTGTGGGAAGATTTTTTATTACTGCTTCAATTTTGGTGCTTGATATTGGTCTGTTTAGAAATTCTGTTTCTTCCTGGTTGAGCCTAGGGAGGTAGTATGTTTCTAAGAATTTGTCCATTTCCTCCACGTTTTCGTGTTTGTGGGCATAGAGATTTTTGTAGTATTCGAAGATGATGTTTTGTATTTCCATGATATCAGTTGTGACCTCTCCTTTTTCATTTCTAATTGAGCTTATTAGAGTCCTTTCCTTTCTGCTTCTGGTCAACCTGGCAAGTGGCCTGTCTATTTTGTTTATCTTTTCAAAAAACCTTTTCATTTTATTAATCTTCTGTATTGTTCTTTTGTTCTCAATTTCATTTAATTCTGCTCTGAATTTGGTTATTTCTTTTCTTCTGCTGGCTTTAGGATTGCTTTGCTCTTCCTTTTCCATTTCCTTAAGATGATTCGTTAGTTTACTGATTTGTGACCTTTCTTACTTTTGGATGTGGGCATTTAAGGTGATAAGTTTTACTCTCAGGACTGCTTTTGCTGTATCCCACAGATTTTGATAACTTGTGTCCCCATTATCATTTAGTTCGAAGAATCTTTTGATTTCCATTTGAATCTCCTCCTTGACCCAATAGTCATTCAGTAACAGATTGTTTAATTTCCATGTTTTTGGATAGAGATGTGAGTTTCTGTTGGAATTGATTTCTAATTTTATTCCGCTGTGGTCTGAAAAGATACATGGTATGATTTCTATTTTTTTGCATTTCAACAGTGATTTTTCATTTGCCAACTAGGATCCACTTCTTAGATGAAATATCATTTTCTATTCCACAGCTGGATTCTATCAGAGATGTTGGTGACCCTCTGAGACAAACCAGATGTGTAAAGTTATTAGCCTTAGGGATGACTATTTTATTTTTTTAGAAACAGGATCTTGCTCTGTCACCCAGACTAGAATGCAGTGGCATAATCATAGCTCACTGTAGCCTCGAAGTCCTGGGCTCAAGTGATCCTCCTACCACAGCCTCCCAAGTAGCTAGGAAGGGATGACTTTAAAATGAGAAATGGCATCATATTCTCTGAATAGTTGCTGTTTGCTTTGTATTTTAAAAACATCATGGATGTGTAATAACGTATTAGCTATTGCTTGCTATCATCCTGGCTGTAGGGCTGGTGGTGAGAAGGGATGGTAAGATTTGGTTGACACATAGCTCCAAATAGGGGGCTAAAAGCCTATATTTGTTCTTAAATTTGCTTCTAATTTTCAGTTTGGGGTGGGATAAATATATTAAATCCCACTGTGTATCAGTTTGCAGAAAGGAAAGTGCTACAGTATCCACAGGTGGTTCATAGGGGAATGCAACACCTATTTAGCAATTAAGAGGACGTTCAACCTAATATCATACAATGTCCCTGGCACTTGGGTTTGTTAAAGTATGAAATGGCCGTGAGGACAGCATGACTTGGCACAAGCCCCCTTGCTGCAGTATTTATTTGTGATTATGAGAGTCAGGCTAGGTCTCCCAGACAGGGACAAGCTTAGTCCCTATGGTGTTTTATAGGTTTTGACATTGATTTGGGCCAAAGACATAAATCTCTGACCATTTTCTTCTCCCCACCTTAATTTACCAAAAGAAACATGTCCCTGGTTTATTCAGCACTCTGATTCTCTCCATGCCTGGGAACTCCTCCTGAACATGTGCTATTACAATTTCCAGTCTGTATTCATTGATTTTATGGTGCCAATAGTTGTTGACATCTCTGCTAGGCCATTTTTCTTGTTACCTGCCTTGGTTTTTATTTTTCCCCGAACATATAGGATATATTTTCTCTAAACAGTACCCAAATACTAGATTGTCAAAAGGAAGTTGACAAGAGTATGCTGTGCTACATACTGTGAAGGGAGCTAATCAAAGCAGCTTTTTAATTACTATAGTAATGATTTAGATGTGCAGAAAAATACTCAAGTTAAATTTGCATGACTAATTAATTAAGCAGAGCTCACAATTGACAAACATAATTAACGCATGCAAAACTGAAACCACATCCTGGTCCTTTCAACTTGGTGCCAAAAGAGACAACGTGACGTGCTCAAAACCCCCTTCTTCACACTATCTCTGGGTCTTGTTGCCAATTCTCATATTGAGGTTTGTTATACATGGAGCACACAGTTCATTGGAAAACATTCCTGAGGATCTTACTTTTTGTTAACAGAGAATTCACATGAATTTTGGCATATTTGTTCAGTCCTTTAGCAGCTAAACTTTATCTAACTGAGTAGGAATCTCAAACAGGTAAAAAGGAATCTATCATCTGTTTATTATTCATCTTTCTAGAAATTGTCTAGATCAGCTTCAGTGGTACATAAATATTTTACGTGGGAAAGCTGTTTGATCTGGAGACACGGAAAACTATATAATGGTAGGTCAAGTTACCATGGAGCTCTATCTGTAGAGGTACCACATACAGCTTTCTGTGGCAAATCTTTGAGGTACCAAAGTAATTCAGAGTCTCCTTGAGTCTTTGCTGAGCCACAGGCATACTGGGCCTGAGGAAGCAGGGAAAAACTCTCTCCCGCTCACGACAGCTTGTAATACACTTTGTCACGTGGCTACCAAAGTAGAATTGCTGTAACATGGGGAAAAGTCACTTCCCCTGTAACCTAGATACCCTTTCTCCTTCCATAAAGCCAAGACCTCAGTTGCACCAAAGATCAATATCTGGGTTGGGTATGGTATTCTGCTTCCCATGGTCAGTTTCACCCCTTGAATGTACATGCAAAACTACGTGTTCATTCTTAAGCAATCACAGCACAAGAGTGGCAAACCTCCCTTCATGCAAACTGACTCTTGAAGGTCCCACCCACCAGTGCAACACACTTCATGCATTCATTGAATCAGTGCTGATCAAGCGCTTGTTATGTGCCAGACACTCTTCTAGACACAGGCCATGTGTCTAGATACTAGACTAGACCTCTGTCACTCACACTTGTATAATACATCCATGTGTACGTGTACACACAAATCATTCATGTGTAGGATTTCATTTCCTTTAAGTTTCCTTTTAATGGCAAATATTCTGATTCTATATAGCTACTAAGAATTTTTCACCCATGATACATAGATAGCAAGAAGTATTATAAAATTAATATAATGATGAAAATGTTAAAAAATACAGAAAAGTGCTAGGGCCAATATTGTGTAATACCTATGTAGTAGCCATCAAGTGGAATTTCCAGATGGCGTTTGTTATATTTGCTTCATTTCTTTTACATCAAAGAAGTAACGCTTTACTGATAAGTCTTTGATCTCTTCCTTGCTTATTCTTGTTTCTCTCTCTCTGCTCCTTCCCAGAGGCACCACTATTTTGATTCTGCTGGGCAACCGTCCACTTTATCTTTTATATTTTTACTAGGTGTAGAATATGCCTAAAATATACATAGTATTGTTTTTATACATTTAAAAAATTCTATATAAATGCTATCATACTATACACACAGTTCTATTATTGTTTTGGGGCTTGATCTATTTTGGTGCATATACATTTGGTCCATTTTAACTTCTGTGTATTATTCCCTTGTGTGAGTATACCTCCATTTGTCTTTCCTTCTTCTACCTATGAACATTTAGAATGTTTCCAATTGTTTATCCTATTACAAACAAATGTTTCCAATTGTTTTTCCTATTACAAACAAAGCTTAAGAGGATGTCCGTGAAAAATATTTTTTATATACTTGGGGGAGAATTTTCCTAAAGTATATAACTAAAAGTGGAAATACCGGGCTGAATATTTCCACATTTTCAAATTTATTAGATATTGTTCTCCAAATGGTAGGCTGCTCCTACGAGCAACATGTAAGAGTCTTCCTATCCTTATCAATACTTGGCATTCTCAGACTTTTAAATTTTTGCCAATCTGATGAGTTTCCCTGATTACATATGAAGTTCAGCACTTTTAACATGTGCCTATTTAGCACCTGAAATATAGCTAATCTGAGTTGTGCTGTAAGTATAAAATACACAATAGATTTTGAAGATGTAATATGAAAAAAGAACGTAAAATATTTCAATAATTTTTGTATTGATTACATGTTGAAATGATAATATTTGAATACTAGGTTAAATAAAATATATTATTAAGATTAATTTCTCCTAGTAATTTCTACTTTTTAAAATGTGCTTACTAGAAAATTTAAAAATGCCTTTGTAACTCTCAATACATTTCTATTGAACAGCACTGGGATAGACACTCCAGTATAATGTTGAATAATCATGGTCAAAGTAGACTTCCGTGTTTTGTGACTTCAGTAGAGATCCTTTTAAAGATTCACCTTTGTTTCTGATGTTTGCTTTTGGTGGTTTGTAGTTACTCTATTCGATTAAGGAGGTTCTCCTCTATTCCTACTTTGCTGAGAGTAATTGTAATGAATGAAGATTAAATTCTATCACTTTGCATCTATTAGGATGACCATGTAGTTTCTTTCTTTAATCTTTTAGTATGGTCAACTATATATATATATATATATGTTTGTTTTTTTTTTTTTAATGTGGACCTACCTTGATATCCGGGAATAAACTTACCTGGCCATCTTGCACTCTTTTATACCTTGCTGGGTTTCATTTACTTAACTTTTCTTAGGAATTTCTCATTTATATTCACAGGTAAGATTGCTATATAATATTGATTTTTTTGTACTCTCCTTGTTGGCATCAAATTCACACTACAACTGCTGCTTCTAATAGTCAGCATTTATTAAGTACTTACTAGTGTCGGGGGCTTTGCATGAAGTCCTTCATTGACTCCTCACAACAAACTTACAAGGTAGATTCTATTCTTATCTCTATTTTATAGAGGAGGAAACTAAGACACAGAGGGGATAGGAAACTTGCCTAATGGTGGTGCTTGATTTTGGGCAAAATGGTAGACTAGATATCCCAAAAAATCCTCCCAATTCAAAACATCTAAAATGCTGAATAAAACATTTATAAAATCCTAAAATGAATTGTGGACCTGGAAAGAAAGTAGGGAAAAGCCTCAGATCCTCTTGTTGTTTCCATTCTTTGAGCTTCAGTTTTAATGTGGGGAGCAGGAGATAGAGCTGAGGTCCCAAGCAAGGTGGGAAAGTGGATCAAAGACCTCAAGGTTATGTCCAGAACACTGAAAAGTGACCCATACAGTGATTAAATTGGAAAAAAATCTACCCCTCCCATATTCTCAAGTTATGCAGAAAGGAAATTTGCCTGTCTTAGCTTTGGCTCCAGGTGAGTGGGTTGGGTGATAGGTTGGGGGAAGGTCCAGGGTTAGTATTGCTGCATTCTACAGGTTTTGGAAAAAACACTTTCAGAAATAAGTATTTTTACTATTATTCAGCTCTAAATCTTTTATAATTCCTGTGTAATTTCCTGTTTAACTCTTGATTATATAAAAGTGCAATTTTCATTTCCAAATATAAGGGTGTTTTTATTTTTACTCTTTTCTTGTTGATCTTAATTTAATTGCATTGTGATGATCAGAGTATGCATGAACTTTTGAATTGTGTTGAGACTTCCTTTGTGACTTAATGATTAATTTTTGTAAATATGCCACAGATACATGAAAAATGTATATTCTCTATTTTTTGAGGTATAGTGTTATCTTAATGTATATGTCCAATAGATCATGTTTGTTCATTGTGTTGTCTGATTTTGTCTGATTTATTTATCAGTGTCTTAGAGAGTTGTGTTAAAAATCTCCCACTAGGAATGTGGATTTATCTAATTTTCTTTGTAGTTCTATCAATTTTTTTGTTTAATATGCCTAAGCTGTATTAGTAGATACATACAAGTTCATGATAGTTATATTTTCTTATAGACTTTAAAAAAATCATTTAAAAGTGAAGGTCTTTTTCTCTGTTAATGCTTTTAGCCTTAAATTCAATTTTATCTGCTATTGGTATTGCTCATTAGAATTCTTTTGGTTACTATTTGCCTGGTCTATGTTTTTTCACCTTTCTATAATATTTTCATCTTTTCTGTATTTGTTTTAGGTGTGTCTCTTGAAAGTAGCGCATTGCTGATGTTTGCTTCTTTATCCACAGTTACAGTAATTGTTTCTTGATTAAGTGAGTTTAATCTGTTTCCGTTGATTATGATTAATGACAGACTTATTTCTCTCATCTTATGTTATTTTCTATTTACCATGCTTTTTACCTACTTTTTTTTCCCTTTCTTGCTTTATGTTGGATTTAGACATTTTTATTATTCTTTTCCCCGCCTCCACCTCAGTGGTTTGAAAAGTTTAGATTCTATTTTTTTTCATAATTTCTTTACATTTTTAACATATACACTAAGCTTTCTACTTAAAGTCTATAGTTTTTTAGTTTCTCTATTCTCCTTCTGAACAAGACAAGAAATTTACCAGGCTTTAATTACCTACAAAATCCCTTCTTCAATCTGCCATTTTATTACTATATAGACTTTTAGTTTTACCCATTTTAGAAGGCACAAAATCAGCTAT
Source organism: Daubentonia madagascariensis (assembly GCA_023783475.1). Taxonomy (NCBI): domain Eukaryota; kingdom Metazoa; phylum Chordata; class Mammalia; order Primates; family Daubentoniidae; genus Daubentonia; species Daubentonia madagascariensis. The sequence goes on from JAKFHU010002202.1 coordinate 8,914,922, forward strand.
TAACAGCTGGTGTGTAAATAGATTTACCAATACATTTTGTTAATTTCTTTGCTACCTGTGCTCCTTACATCCCACTTCTTTCTTTTGGGTTCATTTTTCTTCTCGCCGAAATACATCCTTTCATGACCCACTACTAGTCGGAGGAACACTGGTTCTGCTCCACATACAATTGTCATGATTTTCCCCTGTTGCTTGGAAGCTATTTCGCTACTTTCTGCTGGTGTCAATTCACCGATGAGAAGCCTGCTTTCAGTCTAACGGCTGCTTCTTTGGGGTAATCTGTCTTCTCTCCTGGTAGCGTTTGAGATTTTCTCTTTATCCCTGCCGTTCTGAATTTTCACTATGAAAAGCTTAGATGTGGATTTATTTTTGTTTTTCTGTCTCAGCAATCGATGTAAACATCCAGGCTGAGGGCTTGTGTCTTTCCTCACTCTTCAGCCTGGAAAATTCTTAGTCATTCTCAGCTGTTACTTCTCCCAGTGGTGCCTCTCTTCCCTTTCCTCTGTTCTCCGCTTCTGGAATTACATGAGATACGTTTGGAGCTCCTCCCACTCTTTACATTTTCCAGTCCTTTATCTTTTTATTATAATTATTATCTTTTAATTTTGAAACAATCTCAAATTTATGTGTGCAAGCTATGTACATGTGACTTCCTTTTCCTGGACAATTTGAGAATAAGCTGCTGATCTGATGCCCTGTTACCTCAGAATACTTTAGTGTATATTTCCTACACACAGGACATTCTCCGACATAATTGCAATACGTCCATCAAAATCAGGAAATTATATTGTGTATTTATCAGCATATTGATATATTACTACCGTCTTTTTCTTAAAAGTCATTCTTTATATATTGTTTTGGACAATATAATTATTTCACAAAAATATGTTACTTATGTTAACATGTAATGGGTTTAACTTTTTTTTTGGTAAATATATCTTTTTTTTTTAAATTTCAGAATATTATAGGGGTACAAACACTTTGGTTATATATATTGCCTATGCATTGCCCAAGTCAGAGCTACAATTGCGCCCATCCCCCAGACAGTGCACCCTGCACCCAATAGGTGTGAGTTTGTCCATTCCCTCCACTCTCCTCCCACCTGCCCAACCCCTGATGAATATTATTTCCATGTGTGTGTATAAGTACTGATCAGTTAGTACCAATTTGATGGTGCGTACCAGTGGTGCTTGTTTTTCCATTCTTGTGATACTTTGCTTCGAAGAATGGGCTCTAGCTCCATCCAGGATAATACCAGAGGTATTAATTCACCATTGTTTTTTATGGCTAAGTAGTACTCCATGGTATACATATACCACATGTTATTAATCTACTCATGTATTGATGGGCACTTGGGTTGATTCCACATATTTGCAATTGTGAATTGTGCTGCTATAAATATTTGAGTGCAGATGTCTTTATCATAGAATGTCTTTTTTTTTGCCGTTGGGTAAATACCCAGTAGTGGGATTGCTGGATCAAATGGTAGTTCTACTTTTAGTTCTTTGAGGTATCTCCATATTACTTTCCATAGAGGTTGTACTAATTTGCAGTCCCATCAGCAGTGTATGAGTGTTCCTATCTCTCCGCATCCACATCAACATTTGTTGTTTTGGGAATTTTTGATATAAGCCAAACTCACTGGAGTTAAATGATATCTCATTGTGGTTTTGATTTACATTTCCCTGATGATTAGAGAAGTTGAGCCAAAGCAATCTTAAGCAAAAAGAACAAATTGGGAGGCATCAATCTACCAGATTTCAAACTATACTACAAGACTATAGTAACCAAAACACCATGGTACTGGCACAAGAACAGAGACATAGACCAATGGAACAGGACTGAGAACCCAGATATAAAACCATCCTCATATTGTCATCTGATCTTTGACAAAGTAGACAAAACCCTACACTGGGGAGAATAATCCCTATTCAATAAATGGTGCTGGGAAAATTGGATAGCCACATGTAGAAGAATGAAATTAGATCCACACCTCTCACCTCTCACAAAAATCAACTCACCATGGATAACAGATTTAAACCTAAGATATGAAACCATAAGAATTCTAGAAGAAAACATTGGAAAAACTCTTATAGACATTGGCCTAAGCAAAGAATTTATGAAGAAGACCCCCAAAGCAATCACAGCAGCAATAAAAATGATATATTACTACCGTCTAATCCTCAGAACCTATTAAAGTTTTGCCAATTGTGCCAATAATGTCCGTTATAGAAAATGGATCCAGTTCAGAAACATGTATTGCATTTTGTTGTAAGGTATCTTTAATTCCCTTCAGTATGAAACATTTCCCCAGTCTTTCCTTGACTTTAATGATCTTGACACTTCTGAAGATTTGTAGACCAGTTATTTTGTAGAATGTCCATTGTAACATCAGAGAATGTTATTTAAAAACCAGGATCGGGGCACTGGGTGTTCTTATTACTACTGGTGTCATTTTTTTCTAGGCTCTCTCAACTGGACAGAACTAGGAAATATACATATGCATACAAACCCATGTGTATACATACAGATGTATGTCTTGTCTGTATATGTGTATATATATATTTAAAAATCCATAAGTTTATATGATGCCTCTGATTCCAATTTACCACAGGGTTTGTTCTAGCCTTTCTCCTGTACTAATATGTAATTGCTTTTTCTCACAGCAGAAAACCTGGCTGTCATCATCTACAACTGGATATTACCGTGAAAGTTTATCATGCTTCTAAGAGTCAGAGCTATACAAAAAGATGTATTTAGAGAAATATTGCTCCCCCTTTCTTACTACTCTTTCTCATGTCCCCCTTTGTCCTCCCCATTCCCACCCACAACTATAAAGTAACCATGCTTAATTACTAGATTTTCCTTCCTGTATTTCTTTTGCACAAATGAACAGATATATATTTTCTTGTATCCCTTTCTTTCCTACATGAAGGGTAGCATACTATAGATACCCTTTTTGCATTTTGTCATTGTTGTTTGAAATTACTCCGTATCAGTTCCATATTACATCCTTATTCTTTTTTTGCAGCTACATATAATGCAGTATTCCATGGTGTGGATGTACAATAGTTTTTTTCTAACTACTGTCCTATGTGTGGGCTTTTAGAGGGTCTCCAATATTTTGCAATTACAATGTTGCAATGAATAATCTTGCAAATATGCATTTTTGTCTTGTTGGAGGTGTATTTTCAGGTTCAATTCCTAAAAGTGGGATCGCTGAATCAAAAGTAGGTGCATGTATAGCTTTGTTAGATATGGCCAAATGCCCCTCCAAAAGGGTTTTGCTTTCCCCACCAGCAGTGTGAGAGTGCTCATTTCCCCACAGGTTTGTCAAAAGAATATATTGCCATACTTTTAAATTTTCACCAATCTAATAAATGTGAAGTGGTATTTCAGTGTTGTTTTAATTTACCTGTCTCTAATTATGAGTGAGTTTGATTACTTTTCATATGTGTAAGGGCCATTTTAGGTAGCATGCACGTGTGTGTGTGTGTGTATCATTACCTGTTCGTGTCTTTCTTCCATTTTTCTATTGAGCTTTGGTCTTTGGTCTCTCAATTTTTAAGGGTCATTTATATATTGGGATGATATTCTGTGGTTATTATTACAAATATTTTCTCCTGGTTTGTCAAAGTCTTTTGACTTTGTTTAGGCTGTTTTTTTCTTTTGCCATACAAACAATTTTTACTGTTTTGTAGTCAAATTTATTAGTATTTTCTTTTATTGACTTTCTTTGAATCACGGTTACAAACCCTTCTCTAACCTGTAGATTAAATAGGAACTTAGAGGCTTTATAGTATGTTTGAATATCTGACAGGGCTCCTCCCCCTCCCCCCTCTCCTGTCATGTTTCTCTTTTCCGTATTTTTTTGGCTATGCTTACATGTTCGTTTTTCCATATGAACTTTAGTTTCAACTTGTCTAACTCCATAGAAAGGCTTTTTGGTATCTTTATTGGGATTAAGTTCAATTTAGAAATTAATTTAGGAAGAGCCAACATATACACGATCCTATCCAAGAATAGAAGATATCTTTCAAGTGTTCCAGTCTACCTGTGTCTTTCAGGAATGTATACAGAATTTTATTTTACCTATTTTTATTGCTGTATCAATTGTTGCCATATGTTATTACTCACTGGCCTCTTGTTATTGGTGTCGACTTTCTGGATATCTTAATCCTTACTTATATTTCTCAGTCATCTATGCTCCCATATTCCATTTGCATTTCTGTAGTTAATACCATTGTATTTTCTTACCCCTTGCTCTTCATGGTAGACTTTGTAAAAAGGCCACCTGTAAAAGAGTCTTATTAATCGGGACACTGACCTGGGTTGGGGAATCTTGGCAGGAGCTATAATCTCCGTGGCAGAACCTATCTGGAGTTAGAATAGTCTTAAGTGGAAGGCCTGGTCCGTTATATGGGAATGAGGGCTTGCTAAGAACACAGATAAGCCTTCTTTACAGACTAGCGCATAACAAGATTCAATTTGTGGCAGCTTGAGATATAAGAAAAGTGGGGGGAATAAGACTAGATAAATAGGCTTTGAATCCAGCTCTGCTATTTCCTGGCAAGTTGATCCTTAGTTTCTCATGTGTGATAGAAATTAATAGTACCTGACTCAGGGTTGCTGTGATGATTAGAGATGGTGCACATAAAACACTTAGTGTATGTTGGATATGGATAAAGATATAGATATGTAGATGTGTGAGTCATAATATAACATCAAACATCACATCACATAGATCAGACTAGAAAAGACTAACAGCGGTCCCCAACCTTTTTGGCACCAGGAACCGGTTTCATGGAAGACAATTTTTCCGCGGATGGGGGTGCAGGGGCTTGGGGGCGGAGGCAGAGCTCAGGCAGTGATGCAAGCGATGGGGAGCAGCGTAAATACAGATGAAGCTTGTTTGCTTGCCTGCCGCCGCTCACCTTCTGCTGTGTGATCTGGTTCCTAATAGGCCACAGACTGGTACTGGTCCACAGCCTGGGGGTTGGGGACCACAGATATAGAATATATGCCTGTGACCTGTAATTGGAATTCTTCTGTTCTTCCCTCATTATCCTAGAACCATGATGAACCTTTTAGGCTTTGGTGGGAGGTTGGGGTAATAGCTGTTTATTACCATTCAGGTTTAGGGCTGTGTTTGGGGGCCTGTGGTTTCTAATGTTGGACACAAGATTACAGGCTTAACAGAGTTTTGGTGCCCCCACCGAGCTAATGGAAGTTGAATCCTATGAGTTTTTGGAATCTTATTCATAGGCATATTGTTTCCTTGGGAGCCTTCCTTCCTGTGGCCTGAGCTTTTGATTGAATTTTTGATGGTTTGAGCTACAGATATCTGTTGTGGTTTGGCTGGTGAACAACCGATGGAGGACTGAAAAACAGTAACACTTTGATTTATATCCTATTGGATAAGGATTTTGTTATTCACAAAGGAACATAGTGGAAGTGGGGTTGGAGGAGAGCTGTGTGGCTGGGTAGTGGGTCATCTTAAATATCTATGTGAGTAGCTAGAGTGACAGGATTTCAGATGGGGATTAAAGACATAAAACTTGCTGCCCAAAGAGTGTTAGGTAGGGATGAGAGTATACAGGTAACAGGACAGGCGGTTAGACATACAGGAGACAGGACAGACGATAGGAGGATATGGTCAAGGGCTGAGGGTCAGGACCAATAAAAACAGAGAAAAGAAATCACAACAAGAAGAACTTGAGGTTAGGGACTTTGCCCGATTGGGAACATACACAGAAACTAGGAACTCATGACCACAGATAACCTTTCCCTCATTAACGTAATAAAACTCACACCCCTTAACGCCATGACAGTTCCAGAGCCAGCCATACAAGGACAGAAAATGGGAGGATACGTGATTCCAAAAATCTCCACTCCTACCCACACCTGACAGGAGGGGTCACAGGGCTGCACCCTATTCTCTGCTAGGGGTAGCCTATCTGCATGTAGAGCTGGAGTCTAGCTTAGCAAAGCTAGTAGAGTTAAAAGCATGATAGAAAAGGACTAGAAATCCCAGGGATTCCTCTTCAAAGGCAGAAATAAAATGACTGACACTTAGTGAATAAATGTAACTCCTGCTAACAGCAAGAAAGAGAGGGGGGAAGGAAGGACAAAGGGAGGAAGAATTGAGGGACATAAATAATCAATAAAGTGAAACAATAGGAAGGTCAAAATCAAGTTTTATTTTACCTGTACTTAATTCAAGACATTTATTTGGTCAGCTTATCACTGGAGAGAGAGAGCACTATGAATAAATCAAATACCTACAGAACTTTGATTTTCATGTTAACTATTCATTTCATCTGCCTTCCCCATCCCATAATTTTTAGTAGATCATGTAGGAAATTAAACTTTGCTGATTTGAGTTTCATCTTCTTTTATTTCCTCTGCCCTGAGTGTGAAGAGACCAGTGAACCTTAAAGTAACCAAATGGCAGAAAACCAAGGGAATAGGGGCAAGCTTAAGTGCCTGGCCTAGATAATTAGTCTTTGAATAATCAAGAGTGGGGTGCATTATAATCCTCATGTGGGCACAGTAATTAGACATAGAAGCTTTAAGCTATGATGTTATAATTTGTGTGTGTAAGTGTGAAGTTGAGTAGTTTGGGGACAATTTAGTTTTTAATTTAGCAACAAAAGATTTGATCCTGCATTTTCTAAACATAAGAACATCTTAGTCCCTGTTTCTGGGAACTCCAGAAGAAGAAACAAAAACTTGGAAACACTGCTGAAATGACCACAGGGGCTCTGTTGCTTTACTTGGGAAGTCCTTCACCCATATCATTTTGAATGCATGTAGTGTGTCATCCCCAGAGTGGCTTTCAGATTCACTGTTTTGCGACACAGCTGACTCCCAATTATAAAACTAAAAACAATTATCTGGATTCTCACCATGCATTTATGATTATAGTTTTATGTTTTTTTTAATATATATATATATAAAACACAAACCAGGCAAACAACTTACTTAAAATGCAGTGTGTGCTCAAACTGATTTAAAGCAATAACAACAGATATATCCCTTGTGATTTTCTAAAATATTCCCTTTCTTCCTCTGCAATTTGAATCCAAATGTTCAGCTTTGATTTTGATGTCTCTTGTAAGAGTTTCACCTTTCTGGGCTCTTTGTATATTAGAGATGAAGGGAGAAAGAGAACTAAGAATCCCAAACTATGACATTTTAAAACTCAAATTTGAGTTAATTTTGGTTAGCAATTAAGATTTCTATTTTGTTTGAACAGAAGTTATAAGTTCAATTGTTAATTAAAGCACCCACAAATGGAATCTCTACTTCTTCAAAACAACATCCTTATCCATTTATGAGGCACAGAATGTGTTTGTGATTCTGTAGCTCCTACTATAGATTTTAGAGAACCCAGAGAAGGTAATACTTACTTCAAGTATCCTTAAAATAAAAGAAACCAGATGAAATATGATTTGAACAATACAGGTATTCCTTAATTAATTGAAGCCCTCTTTTAAAATAATCATCTTTGGGGCTTGGATGAGGGAGAATATTTATAATATTAAAAATGTCTTGCTATATTTAGGATAAAGCATAAAATTAAAAATACCAAAAATATAACACAATAACTGAAACTCTTGCCAGTAGTGCCATTGGTTTTACTCTGTCTCATGGTGATTCTAGCTGAAAGGCAGAAATTCCTAAAGCCTTGGTGATTTTCCAACAACTCCAAGCTCTTTTGAAATAAAGTCTAATATTTACACTCATTCTTTTCCATCCCTTAAACTCTTTGGACTTGGTAGACATCTTGGTACTGTTCTAATATTTAATTCCTATATTTAATTTGTGTATATTTTTAAACTTGTCTTCCCAACTAAGATTATAATATTCTTAAAAATAGGAGCTATATCTTCAACTTTTTTTTAACATACACAGCATCTAACAACATATCTTGGTACATTAGAAATCCAACAGATAGATACTTCTTCATTGATTTCATTGCTAACATTTTTAATAATGTCATATTCTTGAAAATCTTTGTTTTATTTACATATATGATCTTGAGAAGTTTGCACCATTCTGAAATGTGATTTCATTACGTTTAGGAACTCTTCCCATTTAAATGCATTCTATTAACTGAGAGAGAGCTGTTTAAATACATCCCTCCCTCCACTAACACACACAGAGGCAAAAGTAAAAGCAATGGTGGAAATGATGGAGAGTGGGGCAAGCCTATTTCTTGTTTGCATGAATTAAAGAGATTTCATGGAGAGGTAGGCATTGATAACTGCAAAGGTAGCTAGCAATATAAGCTTGTTTTCTGTGTCAGAGCATACATGGAGGAGTATGAGGGTTTAGCATTTTAAGTAGCAAAATTAAAACTCCTTTTTCTATGCCTGGTTTCCTTGGAATAGCTTGCTTAGAGGGTACAGAAATTCTGTAGTCCCAAAGACATTATCTCTCAAGCCCTACTACAGTACTATTGATTTCCCCCTTGAACTCTGATTATTAGGGTTGGGAGAGCCGGCATTTCTACAAGCAGAATTAATCTTCTAAATAAACCCAATGTGTATCTTTTGGAATGGGATAAGGAAGGGGAGGACAGTGTTGTTGGTATTAATGTAGTAAATGATTTCTCTAAGCTGACTTGGGAGGAGACAGGATGTCAGCTACTTCATCCTAATATTGAGACTGGTTTTTATTTCCCTCTTTTAAAGAGCATTTTAGGGTATGGCTCTTGTACCTTGCAGCAGTTGCGGGATAAACCAAGCATCCTGTGGGCAAAGGCAACAGAAATGATGGTGGATCTCACTCAGAAGCTGAGTGAACTCTCCCTTCTACCTTCCTCCATCAGAAAAAAGTCTATCATCTTAATATTCACTACTGATAGCAGCCCCAGAGTTCAGCCCCACTCAGAAACTTCCCATCTTCCTATTGACACCATGACCTGCTAATCAATATCAGCTGCTGGCTCTAAGCATTAATGGAATTGTCAGTTAGTAAAATCATAATGATCATCACTATCCAGGTTAAGCTTTAAAATGAATGGGGTTAATAAAAATAGATCTTTTTTATATACATGATTTACTGACATCATAATATCCTTTAAATATGTGTATGATGGTCCTGTAACACTTTATCTGCTCCTCTATTGTGGTTTTTATTACTTTGTGCCTTGCATTATAACGTTCAAGTCTCATTGCATTTACTAGACTGTAAGCCACTTGAGGTGAGTGTACATGTCTCATCCTTCTGATACTGCTCCCAGTTGTTAGGATCGTGCCTTGCATTTATGTGGTTTGCAATAAATACTCATTAAATGCATGGACAAACTAGTATTTTTTTACTGATATGTAAGTCTCATTGCTGTGTGCAAAATACTATAGCAAGTCTGGTGGACAGACAGGGGATGTGTGAAAATGCCAGCAGGTTCTGCTTTCTATTTCTTCATGCACGGCTGTAAAGCCACAAAGCATTTCAGGAGTGGATGTGCCTCTCTTTTGTTTGAAAGGGCTGAAGAATGGTGGCTTGCTTCCTCTTTTGCTTTCAGTGCCCTTTGTGAAGATACCCCAACTTTTCTGGCTTCAATAGCCTAACAGACCATACCAGCATTCCAGTTGTTTTGGAGTTCTAACTGGTAGTTCATCCTTTTACAAGGAAGATTTGGATTGTTCTCTTCCATATATACTACATCACATCTGCCATTCTCCTGCCCACTCCTCCTATGAATGGTTCATGCTGCCTTGGCATTAAACTACCCAGAAGCACTTAGGGTTGACTGCATCAGAGATTTATTGCTCACTTGTTCTTCCAGACCACTTATAAGTGTTGAATCATATCAGTGCTCACATCCATCCCTTATGGATTGCACTCTAATACTTATTCATCCCAAGAAGCCTTGGTTTGCTCTTACTAAAGTTTCCCTTAGAAGTCAAGTTTAAAGAAATGGAAAGTGCAGAAGTGTGTATCTTGCATCCCATATAACACAAGACTCTGTTCCTATGGTTTACACTTGCTTTTCCTCTGCTAGAAAAAAAAGAGATCTGCATTCTACAAAAATCCGGCCAGTGCAGGGCTAGTTGTCTGGGATTTTCTGTAATCTAATAGAGCAAGTTTAATGACTCAAGAGAGGCCTGTTGTATATTGCAGCTCATGGCTCATGAAAAGATGTACTATGTTAATATTCAGAGCTGGGTCTCTTAGGCTGAATTACATTATTGTGGTAATGCCTCTACTGAATTAACTGCAGTTATTCAGGCGTCCAGCATCTCAAACTCACCAAGGGAAGGGAATCCTTGGATATTAGTGAGTTATTGAATTCTAACAGGACCTTATCCTCTATAGAGGAAATTGGCTAGTGGACGAAAAGCCTTCATGATTTGGGGTAAAATAAATATTTTTTAGGCAGGCAGCACACTTCTCCCCAACTAATAAATGTGGGTAGTGAACACTGTGAGCCTCTCCTTTTAGAAGAGTCCAGTGCTCCTCATGCCTGCAGGATGAACTCCAAACCCCTTCACACAGTATAGAGGGCCTTTTGCCTTCTGGTGCCTGCCTTCTGCTCCAACCTCATCTCACCGCTGCCTCCCATTCTTCTCTCCAGCTGGACTGGACTACTTTCAGGGCACCAAATGGCCACATTCACTGTCCCCTCTACTATCTATGCACAGGCTTTCTGCCTGGAATATTACCTGTCTTCTCCCCACATCTGTCTCACTATTAACAATGACAGTAATAGTAGTTAGGTTCTGTGCTAAGCAGGGCTTGCATGGATTCTCTTGTTTAATTTTTACAACAATCCATGAGCACTATAATTATTCCCGTTTCACAAATAAGGAAACTGAGGCTTAGTGAGCTTAAGAACCCTACCCAGGCTCACACAGCTATTAAGTGGCAGCACAGGGAGTGGAAGCTAAGTGGTCTGACTCCAGGGCCTGCTCTAGGCTGTACTGCCTCCCAGCATGTAAGCTAAACAGAGTTATGTGGCTAACTCCTCCCAATTATTTGGACATCACTTGTTCCAGAAAACCTTCCTGGTGGATTGTGGACCCCTCCTGGGGGCTTGCTCATACTGTACCTTCCATTTTTCCCTTTATAGCACTTATCATATAACCCCCCTATAACTGCTTGCTTACTTGTCTGTATCCCCCACAAGCTTCAGAGGCCCACAGGGCAGGGTCTTGTTTGCCCCTCTTGCCATTTCGTCCCCAGTGGCTACTGGGAAGCTTGGCATTCATCAGGAGCTCAGTAAATGTTTGTGGAATGAGTGTTCCTTTGACTAAACTTAGCTCCATCGAAAACCCTGCACATTTCTTTTTACAGGAAAAGGTTAATCCTGGTCTTAACTGATTTGAGACTTTAATGGAGGAAATAGCAGCTTCTCCTTTTTGTGGGGGGACTCCAGAATTATGTGACTAGACTGAGACTTTCTTGTGGTTAACAGGGCCAAGTCATATGGGCCAAGGCTATCACTCAAGCGGCTTTTGCTCACTCTGGCTACCCCTTTTCTCCCATTAAATTCTCATTTACAAAAGAGATAAACCAGGAAGTGGCTTGTTGCTTTACAGAAAGATTCACCAAAGGATTCTCATTTCTTGTTTGGCCTGTTACCTAATGTCATATAATATTGAAACTGGAAGAGACATTGGACTGTAGTTCACCTAACCCTTTTTAATTGAGAGAGGAAATTGAGGACCATAGAGAGGCTCAAATTCATCCACTAGTTAGTGGCCAAGCCAGAGCTATAATCCACATCTTTCATTTAAATAACAAAATTATTTGATGCACTTAAAATATGATTACTTTACAAAATGTTTTTTAACCTTCACACAGATAGGAATAAATGTGTTGTCTCTAAAGCAACACATAACTATTTGTATAATTCATCTGAGATCAGCAGTGCAGAAACAAGAGACGGTTTTAAAAGAACTTTTTGTTGAAGTCTAACATACCTTCAGAAAATTGTGTAGTGCTTGATGAATTTTTATAAAGTGAATACACTCGTGTGACCAGCACCCAGGTTAAGAAATAGGACATTAACAATGAAGGATTTTTAGTATAAATGATGTATAATTATTTTTATAATATATTATCACCTAAATATGTTCTATAATACTTATTATAGGCTTATAATAATAGGAGGTGGTCCTTATGGGGGCGGTGAGTGGGGAGGAAGTTTTGAGATGACAATTTTCTTCTCACATGCAACCCTCACAACTTCATAATATAGTATTTAAAGCATATGTCCCTTTGCTTTTGTGTAATAAAGATGCAGCTTACTATTTGTCTATTTGTTTGCAAAATTAATGTGTCATCAGGCTGATGTTGTAAAGTTATAAGGAGCAATACTGGTGTGACTATAACTCTTATTCTATGGTGCTCATAAATCTACTTAGAGCATTTTTTGATGGTATGTGTAATCGTAGGTGTGTACTTTATTCTTTTTAAAGGAAGGTGAAATATCAAATCTGTAATCAGTTTTGTGCATACTCTGAGCCATCATGGGTTTATGTGGAGCTCCTTATGTGTTTTCGCTTACTCTTTTGGGCAAACTTGAATGTACTTCTGGGAGGATGTCTGACCCTGGAGCTGACCTGACTCTGTTCTAAGCCAGTTACCCCATGCATTTGACCCTGCTTATTAGCACCAGGCTTTAAATGTCCAAGTCAACATTACCTGACAAAGATCTCCATTCCTGATGTGGGCGTTGCCCAGAACTTGGGACAAATTATTTAACCTGGAATATTTCCTTCATTCCAATTCTGTCACATAGTAATAATAAACATTTGGGGAATGAAACTTCTGCCTAAAATTGGATCAGAATATTACACTTATTTGAAAGGCAGGAATGTTTTTTACAGTTCAATTAATAGAACAGTAACTGGGCAATTTCTTGAAAAGTTCCCATGATCTAAAAGTTTCATAGCCCAACAGATTTTTAATAACATCTAACATCCTAAGAAAGCTTTTTTCCTCCCTATTCCCTATCGCTACTTAAGGATAAAATTCATCTAATTATTCACAGCAATGGCTCAACTAACCTCAGTGCAGGAAAAAAAAAAGTTCTTACCTGTTTTAAACTTTGTTCCTGCTGTCTAGAATAGCCCCTTCATCCAGCAACGTATTAATCTACTTAATTAACATGTATTGTGCCTTCCTCAAGGCCAAGCAGGGTCCAATTATGGGCTTTAGTTAATTTTACCTTTTTCCTCTTTGTATCTCATTCAGCTTCCCTTCAGCTGCCCTTTAGCCTTATCTCTCACAACAAAAGCTCGATAGGAGACTAGCAGTAGCATGTTAAAATTAAATAGAATGCCACAAAAAGGCCTGGGAATTTGAAAGGTGCCTCTTAATTTGCAGGAAGGCAGAATAACATGGCCCCCGCCTTTGGCTAAGAGAAGTTTGTGTGATTAGTACATGATGGTTATTCTGTTTGTTTGCTATTTTTGAACACTATTTTTCTTTACATGAGAACTGTATCTAAGTGGGGTCACTATTGAGGGTACACATTCCCCAGTAAAGGGAAGTGTTGTCATCCTGCTGACGCCACCAAAGCCTGTTAGGACTATTAATTTTGTTGTTCACTTAGGCATGCATGGTTGCCACAGCAACAATCTCATAGTTCCTTCAAGCCCTCTGTGCAGTGAGCATCTGTTGATAGTCCTATGAAGGTGTCATAGTTTCTTTCCTTCCTGTCATAGATTGAACTCCTTGCTTACTCTCCTTATGAGCTACATATTTATCAAGAATCCCTAGAGAGAGAGAAAGAGGAGAGAGAGAGAGAGAGAGAGAGAGAGATTCTTTGCTGGAGCCAGTCCAAGGAGAGATCTAAATGAAAACGAAAGCTTTTGTTTCCTGTGGGCTGCTGAAGAACAGAGAATGAGTGGTTTGGAAGTCAGATGATTGTTAAAAATCTTGGTCAGCTGAAATGTGAATAAGTCCTTGGCAAAATTCACAGCCAATTTTTTATGCAGGGTGGCCAGGACACTGAGTATCCCATGTAAAGCCAAAATTGTAAATTCTAGCCCAAACTCCCAGTGGTATGCAGTAATAGGATGCAATCTCTTGCCAACTATTTTTCATAATCCAAGACCTTCTCCTTAAGAACCAGATAGGTTTCAGAAAATATGTTTCTTAAAGGGATGCATTTCCTCTCTCTCTCTCTTTTTTTTCCTAACCAGGGCCTGGTAGAGAAAGCTTATATTTTCAAAATCTTTTGTGGGCACTGATAGATAATTTCAAAGACACTACTCAATATGAGTCCTTGTCTTTGATCCTGTCCTAATTTATCTCATCTGCAATTTATTAAGTCAGAACTGGAGGAAAGTTACAATTTATCTATAAATTACACACTAGCCAAGTGGAAGGGGTTAAGACTGGGTGGGCTGTCTTTACAGCTATTGAGAGGTGATATCCTAAGTCCTCATAGAATCCTTATTACTTACACGTAAATATTAGGGCACCTGACTGCGTAAGTTTATCAAAACATTATTACAGTTTCCTCCTCCTTCTGTCATTACTCTGATCAAGATGATCAAGAACAGATTTCTGTATTCATTTCTACAGAGAAGCTTACTCATTTGTCTTCAAAATTCTCTTATCTAATGATACCTATTGTTCAATCAGAAGTAATATTTAACAGTAAAATCTTTTACTTGGAGTAAATTATCTTTGAGAAGGATTCAACTTGGGATTCTCTGCTGATCAAGTAATTTCTCTCAGCTTTGGTTTGGAGAAGAAACTTCTAGGCTGAAAACTGCTCTTAGGGGAGAAGGTCAAGCCGGGATTCCTCTGGCTTTCACAAGACAATGAGTATGTCCTGATGGCTTCTTTTTTGCAAATCTTTGTGGGGATTCCTGGGACCAATTTTTGTAGGACTCTCCCATCTCAACCACCCTTTCTGGTATCTTTTGCTTTTTATTTCCATTTTTTCAGCATAGAGCTCTTCTCTTCATTTTATTTATTTTTAACTTCTCTAGGATGATAAGAACATTTAAGCTGGAAAATACCTCCCATCTTTTTTTGTACACTTCTGTCCTCAAAACTTACAATGCTTAACCATGGTCATGTTATCTACTTTTACAAACTTGTATATATGCATATGTTAGCAGCTCAGCACAAATCATTTTATTATATCCAATTTATTATACCAGTGTGGTTTTAATGAAACAGTCTTAATACAAATGAGAAATTTTTTTTTCTAGTTTTTAGCTTTGATTTTAATTCATGGATTGACCCTGGAAAAATCTCTTAATTTTGCTAGGTCTCAGTTTCCTTATTTGTCAAATGAGAATAGCATTCTCTAGTAACTTATTATAAAGATTAAATGAGATAATGTGTATAGAGGCTCCTTGGAAAGTGTGAGGTACTGTATATAAGAAATGGGGTGCTCATCCATAATGCCTGTTTCTGCAGTCCACATCAGCCTAGTGGCTTTAACTATGCCCTTGGCCAAGGTGGCAGAATCCTATCGGAAATCTACTATAAAAATAAGCATTTCCCTTGACCAAACAATTTCACTACTAGAAATCTGTACTGCAGAAATATTTATGCATGGACATACAAAAACAAATGTTAACTGAAGCATTGAAATTGAAAAGCTGGAAACAACCTTAATTTTTCATCAGTAGGAAGAAAGTTAAATAAATATCCATATAGTAGAATATACTGCCGCTATAAACCAATAATGTTGCATGGAAATATCTTCAAGACATATGTTGTATGAAAAAGCAATTCATAAAACAGTACGTAGTGTATGATCCCATTTATACTAAAAAAAAAAAACCCAGAACTGAAATAAAGCCACACCTATATATGTGATTGTATTTGTATGTAAATTTGGAATGTCCCTATGTCACTGAGCTACCCTCTATTATTGTACTGTGTAGTGTGGAGAGTAGAGATTAAGAATGAGTTCTGGAGTCATGCAGACTGGCTTCAAATCCTGGCACAACACCTACAGATTGGCTGGGCATGGTGGCTCATGCCTGTAACAACAGGGACATATTCTGAGAAATGTGTGTTGGGAGATTTTATCATTGTGTGAACATCATAGAGCATACTTACACAAACCTAGACGGTATAGCTGACTACATACCTAGGCCATATGATATAGCCTGTTGTTCCTAGGCTACAAACCTGTACATAAGGTTATGTACTGAGTAATGTAAGCAGTTGTAACACAATGTTAAGTATTTGTGTACCTAAACATGGAAAAGGTACAGTAAAAATGAAGTATTATAATCTTATGGGATCACCATCATATATGTGGTCCATCATTGAAACATCATTATATGGCACATAATTGTGTACATATTTTAAGACATCATGCTGTACATGATAAATATATACAATTTTTATCTGTCAATTAAAAAATTACAAAATAAAATTTATCTTGTCAAGAAATAAAGCAGCTAAGCCAGGTGTGATGGCTCACACCTATAATCCTAGCACTTTGGGAGCCCGAGGCAGGAGGATCCCTTGAGGCCAGGAGTTCGACACCAGCCTGAGCAACATAACAAGACCCCATCTCTACAAAAATAGAACAAATTAGCCAGGCATAGTGGCATGTTCTTGTAGTCCCAGCTACTCAGGAGGCTGAGGCAGGAGAATCTCTTGAGCCCAGGAGTTTGAGGTTGCAGTGAGCTATGATGATGCCACTGTACTCTAGCCCAGGTGACAGAGACCCTGCCTCCAAAAAGAAAGAAACCAACCAGTCCACCAATATGGAGGTCCATAGGACCAAATAAAGGTACAGTAAAAATGAGGTATGACAGCAGAAGATTTTAGGAGACAGTGAATGATGAGAGTCAGGGTGCAACTGACACAGGCCAAAGAATCAGAGAGTCCTAGAATTTCAGAACCAGAATTCATTCATTCATTCATTCATCTGGCCAACCATTCCATAAATATTTATTGAGCACCTACTATGTGCTAAGAACTGTTCTAGTTTCTGGTTCTGTGCAGTGACTATAATATCTGTGTCCTCATAAGCTTTGTATTTTAGTGGCAGGAGCTTGGCTACCTGGTCCCCCTCTTCTCACATGAAGGAATCCCTGCTGCAGTGTGCCAAATGCTGAACCTCCACCCTCTGTTTTTATATGCCCAGTGGAAGTGCATTAGTAAACAGGAGCAGCCTCTTTCACTCTTGGGCAGCTGGAAATGTGAAGTTCCTTTTAAAGTACCCAAGTACAACTCTGCACAATGGAAATATAACACTAAAGAGTAAAACTAATCTGCTTCTACAGGACAGCATGAGAAGGATCCTAGAGGTTCAGAAAACTACAGATTTTGGTAAATACAACCTAGAACTGGAAGGGTAGGGAGAAACAGCCATCATCCAGGTGTGTGAGTGTCTAGAAAGTAATAAGGTTTTTCTTGCAGAACTGTGGGAAAACACACAGTCTGACAAGGCAGGATCACGAAGCGTGATGAGGAGGCTTGTGTCCCCACCCCAGAAAGGTCCAGTGGTTTCCTATCTGGCTTTCCTCTCAGCCCTGTCTATCCAATCCAGCTCATTACCTCCTATACTCTACTATCTGTACTGCTGAAGCTGTCCCCGAGAAAGAGGTAAACCTTCCCTCTAGGGAGGTCATGTAGGATTGTAATGCTTTGCTTCATGCGAACAGCTTCCCAGAGAAGGAGCCTTCACCCTCCCTGCTGTGTGGATAGATTGAGGAGCCCCCAAGGCTTGGCAGCAGGTCAGTGCCAAGCCAAGCTTCCAGAACCAGAGAGAGGCATGGCTTTTTATCTGAACCTATTATAATTCCTCTTTCAGAAGAGCATTCACTGCCTGTTATTTCTTATTTGAATTTAATCTCCATGGATCACAATTTTGTTCAGTGGATCCACCTAGCAAAATTCATGATTCAAGGGCTCTTGGTCCTTGGGTGACGCAGAGAGAAGATCAGCCCCTTCTCCACAGATGAGGAACCAGGACTTGGGAGAGTCCAATGACCAGCCAAGGTCAAGTGGCCACTCAGTGAAACTGCTGGGCTAGAAACAAAGTCACCAGTCTTCATCCAGGGCTCTTTCCATCATACTAACTCATTTTTATTAGCAGTAGGAAAATCTGCTGAAAATTAACTAAAAAATCTCCTAGAATAGAGATCTTGGGTATTATAGGTAAAAGAAAGTATAGAGATCATGTCGTGCAGGCCTCTGAAAGAAGTTTTAGCATTTTTAAGTCCTTCCTCCCCGTATTTTATTTAAAATAATATCTGTCTTGGCACAGTTGTGAATCCAAATTGTGTTCTACTGGGTAAGCCTGTGTGTGTGCTTAGGAATGATGTCAGTGTGGGTCCCTGAAGATTTCGAGAGGATGACTCCTCTTGGGTTTTATTCTGTAGTAAAAATAATCTGTGGTGGTTTTGGTTTTCCTTGTCTTACAGGCTAGGGGAGTCAGCCAGGAGGCCACTGCCTCCTGATTTTCTATGTGGTCATTATCCATACTCCATTCAGACCACATTTAAGACCACTGGATCTTAAATGATCCCCCAGGGGCTGTTCATGTGGTCATCTGTGGAGAGGGAATTGGGGAAGTGTGCAGGCAAGCAACATCAACCAAAACATTTCTTCTGAAAGCTCACATACTTCCAATGTGAATTCACCACTGGAAGATTGCCATATTTTCTATTTTTAGGTTCCATGTCCCTTACGTCACTGAGCTACTCCTTCTTATTCTACTGTGTGGTAGGAGGGTGCAGATGAAGATAATGGGTTCTGGAATTGGACTGTCTGACTTCAAATCCTGGCTCTGCATGTACTAATTGTGTGATTATGGGTAGGTGACTTAATCTTTCTGTGTTTGTTTCCTATCTGTAAAATGATTTGAAAATTTTATCAAATTCAAATGACTGATGTGATGACTAACTAGATATAGTATAGATGCACTAGAGATAGCCCTTGGTGTGTGGTAGCCACTCAATGAATGTTATCTGTTACTGTTAACATCTCCTGCTCCTGTAGCCCAGCATTGTGGAGAGAACACCAGACTGATGGGTCAGGAGACAAAGGATCTGGTTCCAGGGTCTCATTTTACATAGCTGCATGAACTTGGGACAGTCACTTGATCCCAACTCGTAGAATACAAGACATGAGAACAAGTATTTGGTCCCACCTCCTCATTCATCAAGTGAAATTGGGCCACAGAGAGAGGAAGAGACTCATCCAAAGTCCCCAGGGAGTCAATGCCCAGGCCAGGATCAGCCAGTACCACTCTCTTGACTTCTAGCCCAGAGCTCTTCCCATCATTACTTTGGAGACAGGAGACCTTGCCAAGTGTCCCAAGCTCTGCTGGCAGTCTGAGGATTTTGGGGTTAATAGGTGAATGGTTCCCAACCTGCTGTCTTAGGATGGTGGCCATCCCAGAAGCAGCAGCCAGTGTGTTCTAATATGTCATGGTGGTTGTAAATATTAGAAGCAGAGTGGTGCCTTTAAGATGCTACTGGGTGAAAGCCATTGTACCTATGGAGGGCCCAGGAAACTCATTCCAGGGCAACAGGACAAAGTTGGGCAGGTTTGTAGAGCCCAACAGCTTAATAATTGACTGTTTCTTCTTTCTCTTTCTTGGCTCCTGCCAGAGAAACTTAGAGTGACATTATCTCTATCTTAGGCTGTGGCGGTCTCCTTTTGAACTCTTACTACAGGCCGTTGTCACCCTTTTCCGTCTCTTCTCTGACTCTCACACAAATCCTGAGATCATAGGTTGACTATATTATCCACTCTTGGGTACATGGCATTAACCTGCAAGATTCCCTTTCTGTTCCACACCCTGGGCACAACCAGACACTCAACAAAACCAGTTCTCTACTCATTATTCTAAATATATCCCAGGCTCCGGGCTCTGGGTCATTGCATATATTATGCGTCTCCATTGATTCTCGCTCAATCCTCACAGATTGACTATTTCCATTTCTATAGAGCCCACAATGGTCCCCCTACTCTCCTGTTCCTTAGAACTTTTAGAGCCCACATTGACTATAACAGATGGTTGCCACAGGTCTGTAGAGGTCTTACTTCCCTTAACAAACTCCTTAAGAACCATGCACTCAACATCTTTTTATTTTCTGAAGCAGTTAGTAGAGTTCCTTGCCCAGTGCGGGAGCTCAGTTAGACTTGCTTGAACAACTGTTGGCTGGTTGGTGGGGTTGGATTTAGGTGCTCAAGTCTTAATAAAAAGATTATTTCTTCATAATCAAAAAGTGCTTTATCCCTAGGTATCATCATGGGTCCTTGGTAAATCAGTTGGCCAAGCATCTTTCTCTAGTTACAGTCATTCTAAGGCTTCTTGAAGTTTTGGCAATGCCTAGTTGTTTTGAAACTTCTACTTTTTAGAAATCTGGTCTGACACATTTTTGAAATTAAAGTCAATTAAAATTAATTTTGCTCTTCTTTTTCTGTTGGCAGAAACTAACAATCCAAGATGGACAAGCAAAGCAAGCAATTAGCATACTTTAAAAAATGCAAATAAAAGTTTAAGGACATCAAAGGTGGGAAGAGTGAAAGAGCTCTGGAGTTTTCACTCACTCACTCAATCAGCAATCATATTCATGCAGTTTGATTTCCTGCATTTCAGGAGGAAACACAGTTGTGTTATTTTGTTTATGCAAAATTCTATATAGCCCTTTGCTAGAGCCTTATGCTTCTGAAATTCTGTTTGCTAAAATACTGGTCAGAAGTAGTTTGTATTCACGAATCAAACTCAGTGTTTCCCTACGATCAAATTCTCTGTGACAAATTTTATCCTCAAATTCGGGGAAAAAAATGAGAAGAATGCAAAGATTAATCCTTGGAGGCCCTTAAATAAGCCTTTCTTCTCCCATTTTCTGTTTGCTTTTTAAATTTTGTATTCAGAGAATAATAGGTGAGCCCTTCTGTGGCTAATTAAAACGCATGTAAATTGAAACCAATGTTCAGACCAGTCATTAAAGCGAGGTACTCGCTGGGTAATGTTCACTCTCTAGTTCCCAGATCGTGAGTTCAGTTCCTCTTCAAGCTGCACTTTTCCTTCCTTCCTTCCTTCCTTTCTTTCTTTCTTTTTTTTTTCAATCACAGATTAAAGCAGCCTGAGTTTACAATAGCATCTTGTGAAAGGAGATGGGGGGTGGGTGGGAAAGCCACAGTGGTTTTAGTAAATAATGCACTTTGATGTCTCCATCTTGAAATCCATATTTTGCGAGCCCTGATGGGTATGAATAGTATTTGGAATAAAATTTAAGTCCCAAATCTGGTGCAATGTGCAGAAAAAAACATGCGTGAAAAGTGGATATTGACATTCGCCTCACATCTCACCACTCTGTCTCACGGTGAAGCGCTTCCATTCTTCTCTGTGACGCTTGTATGGTGTACGTGCCACGTGATCGTGGTGTGTCCGTTCTTCTCTTGGCTGCTGTCCACGAAGTTATTTATAGCTGTTAACCTTGGCTTGAGGCTTTGGACAATTCATTTATTTTGGGTAAGAAAAGGTAGGAGAAAAAGGCTTTTCAGGAACACATTGTTTTCTATAAGACTATGCAACTATTTCAAGGGGATGGAAAGAAGCTTTCAAAAGAGGATAGACTAATGGCCAAATAAACATATGGAAAAATGCTCAACATCACTAATCACCAGAGAAATGCAAATCAAAACCACAATGAGATCTCACCTAATCCCAGTGAGAATGGCTTTTATCAAAAAGTCCCCAAACAATAGATGCTGGAGTGGATGCGGAGAGACTGCAAACTAGTACAACCTTTATGGAAAGTAGTATGGAGATTCCTCAAAGAACTAAAAGTAGACCTACCATTTGACCCAGCAATCCCACTACTGGGTATTTATCCAAAGGAAAAAAGTCATTTTATCAAAAAGGCACTTGCACTAGAATGTTTATTGTAGCACAATTCACAATTACAAAGATGTGGAATCAACCCAAGTGCCCATCAACTCATGAATGGATTAATAAACTGTGGTATATGTACACCATGGAGTACTACTCAACCATAAAAAATGAGTTATCATTTTGCATCAATCTGGTTGGAACTGGACACCATCCTCCTAAGTGAAGTATCACAAGAATGGAAAAACAAACACTACATGTACTCACTATTAAATTGGAACTAACTGATCAGCACCGATAGAAGTGCACTAACCGATGTGCACAGATAGAAGTGAAACTCAACAGAAATCATGCAGGTGGGAGGGCAGAGGAGGGGATGGGTGAGATCATACCTAACGGGTACAAGGTACAGTATCTGGGTGATGGGCACACTCATAACTTTGATTCAAGCAGTACAAAAGCAATCCATGTAACCAAAACATTTGTACCCCGATAATATTCTGAAATAAAAAAAAAGAAATACCTGTGAGATCTAACTATAGTTAAGGATTTTTGTCTTTAGCTTGAAACCTGTTGGTCCCACTAGTTTGCTTTCAGGTACAGCTGCTGTGGTGCCATTTTGGAAATTTCATGGACCTTTGACCGTATTCCCAGGCTCCTAGGCAGGAAGAAACTTTGAAATCCAATAAGTACCAAAATCAAAGAATAGATTTCAAGAATTACTTTTCTGCTAAAATCTCAAGATAAAATTCCCTTTGTTCCTGCTTTGGAGCTCCTTAGGTCATACAGGGCATTTGTATTAAACAGGATCTTGGGAGCCTCGTTTCTTCTGCTATCACATTGTGTTTGTGATGTCATGAGTGGTTGCCATGGAGGTAATTATCATGATGTGGGAGATGTGTGAATTCAGGTGTGGAGAAGAAAACTCAGCAGCGAGAGATGGGTTTTTGAGAAAGAGACAAATCCCTTTTCATTCCAACTTCCTTAGTAACGAGAGGGTGAAGCAGAAGAAAAAAAGGGGAATGTAAATATCATAACTGAAATTTAGCTTTTAAACAGCATGCTTTTTAACCTTTTCATGACATATTGGAAAGTCTCCCATTTATTTGTTTTTTTTAAATTATATTTTGATCACATATCTTATAGTATGGTGTTAAAAATAAATTTTATGTTCTTCCTTGGAGGAAAAAAATGGCTTGTGATTACAGAAGAGAGCACTATATTATGAAGTCCAAGGAGAATGGGAAAATCTTTTGAGTGATATACCAGGAAGCTCAAAGGTGATATGTTTTTGCCCAGTTGGGGGGGAAAAAAAAAAGGCTGCTGCAATCTGCAAAACACTAGAAAAATAAGATACAGCTGAGCTAACAATGCAGCCAGACTGGCTTACTGCTGGCATTTGATAAGCTAAGGAAATGAGACTGCAAAAATCTACAGGGAATTCTTTTCACCTTCTTGTTAATGAAGTACTGTACATTTCTTCCTTGGGACTAGGGGTGGTGGGGGTGAGGGCTTGGGTGCCGCGGAGCAAGTATTTTAAGGAAATGGTCCAGAATGCTCTGCTCTGGTTTGGAATAATCAATGTCGTTACTGCTTGTTTGGATGCTTTGTCTTTTCTTGGAAAGGACCCAGGGCTGGCAGACTCCCGGAGTTAGTGTGGTGGCTGGTGAAAGAGGGACCCTGCTGAGGCAAGTGCAGGGAGGCTCGGCAACCTTGAGCATTAGATTCTGAGTGAGAGACATGGGTTCAAGTCATAGCTTTGCCACTGTGGCTTTTCTCTTTGACCTTCACCATGGTCCTTAATTGCCCTGCTTTCTTATCCTATTCATCAAATGAGACTATTATAACAATAAATATATTGGACATAAAATATATATTTTTAGGCAGGCTACAAATGCAAGGGGTTAGACCTTAGTATTTAATATTTGGGCCTCTATGTCAGCACAAAGATATTCAGTTGTTTTCTTGTCCCATAGTATTCTTCATGGACCTTCAGGGTGCAAGTGGGTACTTACTTTGGTAAGCATTGATATTGCAGCCAACTCTCCATGGTACTACTTTTGTGAAAAGAGGGTAATGATCCTAGGCAATGCAGGGTCAAGGGTAGACTCCTTAGCCTGGTATTGGAGGGCTTCCCTGATTACTCCCTAGCTAAGCCTCCCAATTTCCCTTCCTTACTCCATCAAGTGCATCCTTCCCCTTGGTCAAACCTGATTTGTCACAGGATATACCTCTGGCCTTCCTTGCAGTTGTTTCTTCTTTTCTTACCCAGCCAATGCTATCTATTCCCTGGCTCACCCATCCTATATTGATCTCTCCCTGTGAATAGCACTTGTTGCCGGTGTCACATATGTTTTGTGCACTGAATGAGGACGTCTGGTCAGGGGGACGTGGGCTTAAATGCAGCCAAGTCATATGTCCTGCTGAGGGGCTGTATCTGCTTGGAGGAAAGACACATTTCCCTAATTAGAAAAAAGACACTGGAGAGGGTAGGGGTGGTTCTGCATGTATTGATAAAGCTAACTTTTCATCTATGTTTGTTCTATATTTTCTTGAGATCATAAGATCCTTGGGGATTTAGTCTTTGATTTTTTTGTAGCTATTGCACATGAAATAATGCACAACTTTTTTTTGAATTATAATGAGCACACTGGGTTTTGAGTAAGAGATTGTACTAGAAGCTCTTTGAGGGCCAAACTTACCCATTTCTCTATCTGTCAGTGCCTTGTACTTAAGAAGTCTTTAACAGATGAGAAATATATCCCCAGTAAATATCTCATTGCTCACTTATCTGTAGTAACAGTGGGAAAACATCAACACCATTCTCCTTTTAAAATTCTTCAGTGCTTACTTTGGTTTTCTGGATGTAGAGGTAAGAAATGAGATGGAACAGTTTCTCCTCTGAGGACTCAGACTGTATTTTAGATGAGGCTCTTGGGTCTGGGCCAGCGTTCTCACCTACTTCCAGAGCAACATTGTACTGGGGCTTTGTTGTGGGTCAGAAAAGCAGGCCTGTATCTTACTGCTCACCTAAGGGTCAGGCTTTGCTCTGTGTGCTGAGGACATCAGGAGGTGAGCCATGTGTCTCTGTCCCAAAGTGTTTCTGGATTGTAAGTGGGGAAGATAGACATGTGAGTGAGTATCCATAAAACCATACAAGAGGTACTATAGCAGCAAGAGTGGGTTCAGAGACCTACGGGATCAGTATAAGACAGCAGAGCCCTATCTCCCTGTGCGGGGGCAGGTACAGGTGGAGCAATTGGAGAGAGAAGGTGACTTTACGTGGACATAAGGCAATCTTGTTCATGTCCACATCTTTCATTGCAGTCTGTGTGCAGATGACTCTCAAAATACATGTCTCTATCCCAGACCCATCCATCACTGTTGTTTCCATGTAGAAGCTTCAAAGGCTCCCCAAACCCATTCTGTCCCAAAATGATCTCAGGATCTTTTTACCCAAATCTGATCATCTTCTGGTGTTCCAACTTTCCAGATGGCACCGCCCATCCATCTGGTTCCATAAACTCTGGCTTGGTAAATTCATTTGCTTGGCTTACTCTTCCACTGTCAGCTCCTAGGCCAAGTTTACATCCACATGTCTTGCCTGGAATGGATACTATTTCCATTTCAATGGGCCCCCACATCCACCCTGGACCCCCCAGCCCCTTCTCCTTACTGCAGCTGGAATGATTTCAAAATGCAAATCTGATCACTTCTCGAACTCCCCAAACTAGCCTCCTCCCCCACTTAAAACCTCTTAATGCCTTCCCATTTCTCTTAGGATAAAGACTCAAATCCTCAGCAGGGCCTCTAAGGCCCCTCGCGCTCTGGCCTCTGGCAACTTCCCCAGCTTCATCGTGGACCAGCACCCCCAGTTCTGTCCAGAGTGGCACTGGCCTGCTCACAGGCCCCAGGCCCAGGAAGTTCCTTCAGCCTGGAACACTCTCTGCTGTTACCGCCACCCTCCCTTCCCACCCCCTCCACCTAATTCATTCCTTCTCATTTTTCAGATAACAGCTCAAATATCACTTCCCTGATCCCCCAGACTGCTTCTACCCTCCTGCCTTGTACATCTCAGAGCACATTTCCTTATCAAATATCATGGTTTGTAATCACACATTTATTTTTGTGGCTGTTTGATTGATATCTGTTTTTCCCAAAAGGTTGTGAGCTCCAGGATTGGGCTGGGTTTGCATCTACTACATTTCCAATGCCCAGCACTGTGCTCGGTACACTTTACACTCTCAACAAAACATGTGTTGAATGAACAGGTGCACGGAGGTTGTTCAGGGATGGAGAGCCCCGTGGGGCTGCCATGTAGGCTATACGGGGAGGGGGGTGGGGGAGCAGTAGCTAGCGGTGAGGTTGGGAACAAGCCTGTGGCTGAGATGGTGCCCTCTAGGCACATGGGCCTATGCAGCCTGTAACACAAGGACGGAACTGGCCAAGAGCTATGTTTTAGAGCAGAAGCTCCAAGAGGGCTATGGTGTCAAGGTGTGGAGAGTAAAGGGTCTTGGGACCAAGGGGGCATGTTAGGAAGCATCTGATGCGGACCACCTGAATCAGGGCAGTGAAAGGAGAAATGGAGAGGTGGCAACAAATGCTTTTAGTATTTTCCATTTTTTCATTCCACCCCCTCCCCCATAACCCCAGAAAGGCAGTAAGGGATCGAGAGGCTTTACATGATTTCATCATTTTTAACCTGCCTGATCTGAACCTCACCAATGCACATGGGAAGAGGAGGAGGGGCTTTGTAGTCGGGGGTAGTTGACAGTGTAGCAGAGTCATGAATCTGTAGGTCTTCCTCCTTCCCTAGGCAAATGGGGCCCGTGGAAGGTTGGGAGGTGTCTTAATCTGTTCAGGCTGCCATAACAAAGTACCATAGACCGAGTGGCTTATGAACAATAGACATTTATTTCTCAGTTCTGGACGCTGGGAAGTCTGAGACCCGGACTCCTCTGGGTTGCAGACTGTTGACTCTCATTGTATCCTCACAAGGCAGAAAGAAAGCAAGCTAGCTGTCTGGCCTCTTCCTTTAAGGGCACTAATTTCATTCATGACCTAATTAGCTCCTGAAGAGGCCCTACTTCCAAACACCATCACGTAGGGGATTAGATTTCAGCATATGAATTTTGAGGGGTCACAAACATTCAGTCCATACCAGGAGGAGAGGGAGCCCTTAGGACCTGCTACCCTGAGGTGAGTTGGTATGTGAAGGGGTGTGACATCCAAGGAAACTCCTTTTGGACTGAACATTTCTAGTCCCCATCTTCTGGTCCTGATCTGAAATGTCCATCATGGCAGCCTGTCTTCACTGAGATCCTTTGAGTGTCTTGGTAATTTTGAGAGATTGATAGTGCAAATTTTGAGAGGGAGAGGGCAAAGTAGTCTTGGGATCAGGGAGGCACGTAATACATAATGAAGGGTATTTGACTTACCCTGGGTTTGGGGCCGCACCTTCTATTTTGCTATTCTTTTCTGTGGTTCCTGTAGTCTGAATCACAAAGGGTGACATGATCGTTGAAGTGGATAGAATGCAAAACTTGATCTACTAAATTTAGCTTTTTGTAAATGTCTTTTATTGATCTAGCATCCTCTTCTAGAATGTGAGCAATATAATTATAATACTGTGTTGATAGTGTTTATGGCTAAGGTAGCTTATGTCATTTGACATTTTTTAACTATTAAGTGGGGCTGCTACATTTGGGTAGTTGTGGCAAGTGTGAGTTGTACATTGCCCATTTCTGGCCAGCACTGTTCATGTAGACACTCATGGGGATGGCAGCCCCTGGAGTTGTGCAATGTGGCAACCCTGCCCATGAAGTGTGCAAGGCAGGCATTAGCCTTATTTTGCTGGCTTATAATGGTAAATGCCTTATTCAATGTCATGTGACAAGTAAATACTGGCACTGCTGCTAGAGCCTGGCTTCTGAATCTAAATCCAGTCTTAATTTTGCAGCACCTCTCTGCCTCCTGGCTGATCAGTGAGTGAGTATAACAATGAATGGAGTAAGGGTGCAGCTACATTTCAGAAGCCAAATGGACATACATGAGAGTGATTTGTTTAGAAGGTCCCTGAGTTCCATTAGCAGAATTAGCTGCTCTAATCTGCAGTCCATTTGCCTGGAACTCATCCATTCCCAGTGCGGACTGTGGCCCATGGGGTGGGCCCCAGATGATGTGGCCTTGGGTGTTTTCCTACCTCCCTTCCTCAACCCCTTGCATCTTCCTGGCTACACCTTCCCTGCCTGACTTATTCCCTTGGGGCCTCACTTCCAGCTACTACCACATCATCATCTCCCATAAAATGTTCATTAAAGCCAGGCACGGTGGCTCACGCCTCTAATCTTAGCACTTTGGGAGCCCGAGGTGGGAGGATTGTTTGAGGCCAGGAGTTCAAGACCAGCCTGAGCAAGAGCGAGACCCCATCTCTACAAAAAATAGAAAAATTACCCAGGCATGGTGGCATGCACCTGTAGTCCCAGCTACTCAGGAGGCTGAGGCAGGAGGATTGAGTCCTGGAATTTGAAGTTGCAGTGAGCTATGATGACACCACTGCACTCTAGCTTGGGTGATAGAGCAAGAATTGTCTCAAGAAAAGATGTGCATTAATAAAGTAGAAGATTATAATTTCAACAAGGGAAGTATATAAGATACAAGTATACAGCCTTTACAACACAAAGGAATTAGACTATAAGGGTGGAATTCCTGCTGGGTTGGAGAGTCATGAATCTGTGGGTCTTTACGTGGGAGAGCAGGAAAGACCTTATAAATCACATAATGCAGATTCAGAAACAAAGGCCCCAAGAGTTAGTGGGATTGCTAGGGGCTGGAACCCATGGTTTTTCCACTATATCATGTTTCTTCAATCCATTTTAAGTTGGGGGTCTTCCCTAACATCTTCACCTTTCCTGGCTGAGAGAGGCCCTGCATTTGGACCATGGATGCCCCATCAGTGTTTAGGGGAGCAGGAGGGCAGTGTTAAGGGGAGAAGGAGTTTGGTCAGCAGTGTCCTGGCCCCTCGCATGACCCAGGATCTGTGCTTTTAAATGCCATTATGAAATGCAGTTTGTCTAGAGCTCAGCCTCTTCCCATCAGACTAATGCAGCTGTGGTGGAGGGGCGGAGTGGCGGCTGACTGCCTGGCAATCTCCCTGAGCCTGGTCGAGGGATTACGCTCGCTCAGGCGGCCTCGTCACCGTAATAAAATGGGAGTTATGCTTATCGACTCATCAGGACTGCCCATTTAGACGATTACCCCATTTCCAATCCCATATCAAGAGAAAAGAGGATTGCTGGACACTTCCTCCTGCCCCTAACCCCTGGGAGGGCTCTGTTTGTCGATGGCTTCAGGAGGGGATGTGTTGGAGATAGGCACACAGCAGACTGAGAGCTTTGCCCTCTTTGTCTTCCAGAGCTGGCAAGCCACAGCGGGATGGCCGTCCCCTGAGAAATAGGAGAGGAGGAGAAACGGCCCAGCAGGGGCCTGGAGCAGCTGGCTGGCGTCAATAATTTCCTGCAGGAGACTTTGCCGGCCGAGTACACGTCACCCTCTGTTGCCCCTCTGTGTTCTCCCATGTGCTACTAAAATAAGCTAATGCACTCCTTGGGCTGTGCTAGGCTAAATGTAGTTATTTAACCTCATCTTTGCAGAACCCAGGTATAAAGCAACATCACTTATTTGGAACAAGACAGGGAGGGAGTAAGCCCCAAAGACCCCTGAGCAGTCAGAATATATATTACAAAGTTTCTCTTTCCTCACTGAAGAGCTTTTTGGACCCTTGCTCAGAGACTACTGACTCTTACTTAGCACATAGGTCTAATAAGCTTGGTAAGCTGCTTTCTGACACCTGAACAGATTGGAAGCAAGGACTTAAAGGTGAGGAAAGACTGCCACAAGCTGGAGCCAAGGGTTAAAGGCCAGATCAAGGAGGTGACATTCATGGGGACAACTGTGATGAGAATCATGCTCAAAGTGGGGGGTGGTACATGAATGGCCCCTAAAGTCCCTTCAAGTGTTGCAGTTCATAGCTCTGAGTGTCTCTGGTTTGACTGTGATGGTGAAGGCCAGAGACGTCTGGCTGAGAGTGGCCCTGCATTTGGACCATGGATGCCCCATCAGTGTTTAGGGGAGCAGGAGGGCAGTGTCAAGGAGACAGGATGACCTTCACCATCACAGTCAAACCAGAGATAAGGGGCAGGGAGACCTCAGTCAGGAGGTGGTGGCCAGTAGGAAGCATAGCCCTGTGTTTTAAGGAAGGCCTGAGTTTTGTTGCTCAGGAGTACTTGCCTGCTTTTGCCAGAGTCCTGCAGGCTCAGCATCTCCTCAATGATCCTCCTTCATTCTTTGCCAGCAAGAGTGAATCCTTGTGGATGTTTCTAGAAAGAGTTCTGTGAGGCATAGGAGTGTAAGGAATGCACATGGGCTTGGGGTGAGGCAGGCCTGTGTTCAGATCCTTGCTCCCCACTAAATGAGCAAGGAAACTGGTAAGATCATCAAGCCTCGGTTTCCTCACCTGCACATCTACCATAGAAGTTGTACAGTATGCACCTTCCTGGCTATGATCTTCAGTAGCTCCTCACTGCCCTCCTTACTATTCCCAGGGTAAACTCCTTTCCAGGCAGAGTTGCCAGGATGCCCAGTAAAATTTGAATTTCAGATAAACACTGAATAATATTTTAGTATGATTATGCTCCAAATATTGCATGGGATATACACACACTAAAAAAAGTCATTGTTTATCTGAAATTCAGATTTAACAGGGCATCCTGTATTTTTAAATACACTTTTTATTTTAAAATCAGTTTAGATTTACAGAAAACTTGTAAAGAGAGTACAGAGTTACCATATACCCAGCACCCAGTTTCTCCTATTATTAATATCTTATATCAGTATGACACATTTATCACGATTAATAAACTAATACTGATATACTATTATAAACTAAAGTCCAAACTTTATTAGATTTCCCTAGTCTTTCCCTAATGTCCTTTTCTGTTGCAGGATCCCGTCCAGGACACAATACATTAGGTCGTCCTGTCTCCTTAGGCTCCTCTTGGCTGTGACAGCATCTCAGACTTTCCTTGTTTTTGATGAACTTGACAGTTTTGAGGAGTACTGGTCAGGAGTTTTATAGAATGTCCCTCAATTTGGGTCTGTCTGATGTTTTTCTCCTAATTAGGCTGGGGTAATGGGTTTTTGGGAGGAAGACCACAGAGGTAAAGAGCCATTCTCCTCACATCTTATTAAGGATATGTACTATCCACATGACTTATCACTGTTGATGGTGACCTTGATCACCTGGCTGAGGGAGTGTTCATCAGGCTTAGCAACCTGTATTTTTATTTGCTAAATCTGGTAACTCTCTTTCAGGCACATCAATCCTTTATGACCAGGCTTGTGCTCACTGCTGCAGACTTTTTCTGCTCCAACCATAGTGAACCGCTGGCAATTCCCCTAATGAATTACTCTGTTTCTCTTACTGCCAGGCCGTAGGGCTTGCTCTTTCCTTTGCCTGGAATGTTCTACTGTCTCCAACGCTTTACCCACAGCTCCCCTTTACCTGGTTAACCTGCTTGTCATTTGGTTAAGTGAGACTTGTTCCACCTGGGTCTCACTCCTTCTGGGAAGATTTCTTGCACCCTACCCTGCCAAGACCAGGTTAGGTGCTGGTTCTCTGCTTTGGTCCCACTCTATTGTGGTACTTATCACTCTGTGGTTATGATCTGTTTGCTTGTCTCCCTGATTCCAGTGCATCCCTGACACCTTATATAGTGCCTGTTGGAACTCAATCACCGAATAAGTGAATGGTTATACCAGACAATCCAGGTAAAGCCTCTAACACAGTATCAGCCTTTTAAACAGTAGATGCTCAGTAAATGCTTGTCTCTTTCAATGTAGGAAAAATAATCTTCCCCAGATCTGAGCAACTATATTAAGTTTGTGCTTGCCTGACACCCCCAACACATGCTGCTCCCTGGAGACGAGATTCTGGAGCAGTGGTCTCCTAGGATTCCCTGAGAGCAGCAGTCACCTGCATCAAAGTATCAAGGAGGCCACTTAATGACAGAGATGTTGGGCTAAGTAGGCTACTCTTGGTCAATTTGCGAATTAAAAAGGCATTCTTCTCCCAATGGAGAAACTTCAAATTATGAACCCCTTGGCCCAAATTTCCATAATCAGGACCCCTGACCCATTGTTATTTGGTGAAAGGGACCCCCTTCCTCTTTGTTGCCCACATGCCACACACATGTAAATATTTATACATATTTTTGCTTGCCCTTCATGACTAGTGTACCTGTACACTAACGTATATGTTAATTTTTGTCTTTTCACTCGAGTGTGGTTGTGACCCCACCCTTGTGACCTAAAGGGAGGAGACACCTCTTATAGTGGCCCCAGGAATCTCTGATGAACCTTAGGACTAATTGTAATGTCTCTCATTTGTTATCTACTTTGTTGTGCCAGGTGCTTTACCTACCTCACCTCTAATCCTCTCAATAACCCTGCATGTTAGGAATTATAATTCCCATATTACAAATGAGGAGACTAAGGTTTAGGGTGCTTAAGAAATTTGCTTAAGGACTTTTTGTGGTGGAGCCAGGCTTGGAACTAGGGCTATCGACTTCAGAGTCTCAGCTCCATCCACTGGGGTCGGCCACCTCTCTGTGGTTCAAAAAGCTCTGTAAGAGGGAGCCAGCATCTCCCAATAGCTTGTGCTCACCAGGACGGTTTTGGGGTCTGCTCCTCTCCTTGCATTTTTCATTTTTCATTTTTCCTGGATAACATACCTAGGAGTGAAATTTCTAGGTCATGTAGTAAGTATATGTTTAACTTTATTTGAAACTGTCAAATGCTTTGTTTTCCAAGGCAATTATTACATTTTACACCCCGACCAGCAATGTATGAAAGTTCTAATTGCTCCACATCTTCACCAGCTCTTGGTACTGTCTGTCTTTTAAATTTTAGTGGGTATGTAGTAGAATCTCATTATGGTTTTAATTGGAATTTCCATGATGATTAAAGATGTTGAAAATCTTTTCATGTGCTTATTGACCATGCATATATTTTCTTTTCTGAAGTGTCTGCTGAAAAATTTACCTGTTTAAAATAGTCTTTTTAATTATTGAGTTATCAGTTCTTTTTATATTTTTAAATAAGTTCTATTGTGAATATTTTCTCCCAGTCTGTGGCTTGCCTTTTCACTCTTTTGATAATGTCTTTTGAAGACAAGAAGTTTTTAATTTTGATGAAATTAAAGTTATCAATTTTAATCAGTTTTTTTCTTTTCTGGTTAGTGTGTTTTCTGTCCTGTCTATGAAAATCTTTATCTGCCCCAAGATTTTGACGATTTTCTCCTAGGATTTTCTCTAGAATTTTTATAGTTTTTTTTTTTTACATTTTTTTCAGCATATAGCCTATCTTGTTGAATGTTCCATGTGCACTTGAAAAGAATGATAATCTATTGCACATTTCAAATAGGTAGAAGAGGATAATTTTAATGTTCCTAGCATAAAGAAAAGATAAATATTTAAGGTGATGGATATCCCAATTACCCTGCTTTGATCTTTACACATTATATTGAATGTATCAAGTTATCACATGTACCCTGAAAATATGTACATCTGTTATGTAACAACTTAAACAAAGAATATGTATTTTGTGTCTGGTAAGTGAGTGTCATTTAGGTCAGGTTGGTTGACAGTGATGTTCAAGCTATCTACATTTTTATTGATTTTCTGTCTACTTGTCATAGGAATTATTGCTAAAAGAGTGTTGGAAACTTCAACTATAATTTGAATTTGTCTGCTTCTTCTTCCATTTATGTCAGTTTTTGTTTCATGTATTTTAAAGCTCTGTTATTAGGCGAATACCTATTTAGGTTTGTTATATCTTCTTGCCTTGTTGAATTGACCTATTTATCATTATGAAGTGTCTCCCTTTATCTCTGGTAATATTCCTTGCCTTGAAGTCTGCTTTGTCTGATATGAATATAGCTCTTCCAGCTATAGTGTGTGTGTAGTGTATCATTTCCCCATACTTTTAAACTATGTGTGTTTTTATATATAGCATTAATTTCTTGAAGAATATAGCTGGCTCTTACTTTTCTGTCCAGTTTGACAATTTCTGCATTACAATTTCTATGTTTAGCCTATTTACATGTAATGCAATATTGAAATGGTTGGGTTTTAGTCTATCATCTTGCTATTTGTCTCATTCATTTTATTCTTCTTTTCCCCCTTTTCCTGTATCTTCTTGAATTAATTGAATATCTTTTGTATTCCATTTTATGTTACTACTTTTCATTTTTATTATTAATATTTTATTATTTATATTATCATTATTTCATTTTATTTCTTCTTTTTCTCTGTGTGTGCTTATTCTAGAGATTGCAATATGTATCTTTAATTACCAAAGTCTATCTTCAAAAAATACACTACTTCTCATATAAGACCCTTAAAATGGTATACTTCCATTTCCCCTTCCTGCTCTGTGCTATGGTTATACATTTCATTTCTACATATGTTATAAATCCCACAATACATTGTTATTATTTTTGCTTTAGATAATTATTATTTAAGGGAATTTTAAAAATAAGAACAAATATTTTATATTTACCCACATATCTATCATTTTCTACATTCTTCATTGTTTTGTATAGACCTGAGTTTTTATTTGGAATCATTTTCCTTCAGTCAGAGGACATCCATTTAACATTTGTTAAATGCAGTGCTGGACTGCTAGCAATGGATTTTCTCAGAATTTTTTTCTTCATTTTTGAAAGATATTCTCACTGACCATAGAAATTTATGTTGATTCTTTCAGCATTAAAAAAATATTCCATTGTCTTCTCACTTTCATTATTCATGATAAAAAGTCAATGATATGTCTCACCTTTCCCCTTGTATGTATCTTCTCTGCTGCTTTGAAGATTTCCCCTTTGTTATTAGTTTCCAGCAATTCAGTTATGATGTGCATTGGTATAGTTTTCTTTATACTTATTCTGCTGTTCATTGAGCTAATGTCTATGGGTCTAGAGTTTTCATTGAGTTTATAAAATTTTCATCCATTATTTCTTCAAATATTTATTTCTTCCCTCCTCTGCTTCTAGCACTCCAATTACACATATGTTAGACTGTTTGGTATTCTTCCCCATGTTATTCAAGCTCACTTTTTTCAGCCCTTTTTTACCCTCTGTGTGTCAGCTTGAATAGTTTTTATTGCCCTGTCTTCAAGTTCACTGTTCTTTCCTTCTGCAATGTCTAATTTGATCTTAGGACTATCCAGGTAATTTTTCATTGCAGATATTATATTTTGAGCTCTGGAAGTTCTACTTGGATTTTAAAAAATAGTTTCCATTTCTCTTCTCATTTGGTTCATGTTTTCCTTTAGCTCCTTGAAACTGTTATACCTATTTTCAATTCCTTGTTTGCTAATTCCAACATCTCTGTCATTTCTGATCTGTTTCCAAAGACTGATTTTTTTGCAGTTATGGCTCATATTTTCCTGGTTCTTTTCATGTCTGATGATTTTGTGATTGAATGCAGAACATTGTGAATGTGAAGTTATTGATTGAATTTGTTGTGTTCCTTTAGATAGTGTTGAGTTTTGTTCTGGCTGGCAGTTAATTTACTATTATTAGGTGAATATCCATTTAGATTTGTTAGTAGTTTTAGTTTAGCACTACTTCTAAGGCTTAGGTTTTCTAGGGTCTGTACTGAATTCCCTGGGTGTTCAATGACTTTTCTTCATTCTGATTAGTTGGAACTTGAATGCTTTGCAACCACATATAAGTTCTGATAGTTGTTCAGCTTGTAGCTTCCGGGTAATTGTTCTTTCTCTGGTATTTGTTCTCTGTGTGGTCTTATGGAGTCATGCCCTACAAATATGCAACTTAATATTTAGGCAAAGACTTTAGGGCACCCAGTGAAGATGTCTGGAGGTCTTTCTCATTGAGCTACTTCTTCTTTGGTACTCTGTCCCTCAAATTACAGCCACCTCAACCTCCTTAACTTTAATTCCTGTCTCTTCATCTAAGGGAGGATCCCATCCTCTGCTTGAGTTCCTCCTCCCTGTCCTGGGGTCCAGTAAAAACCTATAGGCAGAAATCAAGGGACTCACCTCAATCGATTATCTTCTCCCAGGCATCACAAGTTTGTGTCCAGTATCTGATAGACCAGTATCTGATGTCCAGTATCTGAAAATAGTTGTTTCATACATTTTATTTAGCATTGTAAAAGTTTATAATGGAAGGGCCAGTTGGTACCAGTGATTCCATCATAGCCAAAAGCAGAGTTCTAGCAACCACTTTATAAACTTCTTTAGTTGTCACTTTTGTTAACCACATGCTGAGCACAAAACAGGATTAGAGAAATCCCATGGGTCTGCCCACCTCTGATGTTTTGCTGATATTCTAGGACAGAACAAGACATTGGGATATGATTTTCTTGAAGAACCAAAGCCCTGGAGATATTGGACCTCATCCTTTAGGAACGGACTGTCATCCCTATAAGGTTTTGGAGAGTATTGTTCCTTTTCTCTGTGAGCTTCTAGAGTCTGAGCCACAGACTCGGTCATTGCATCTAGGAACCATTGTAACAGGTTCACACAAGGCCAAGTTTATAGGGAATCCAGTCATTGCCATATGGTTGTCTGTTCTCAGGAGTGAGTGGTGATTGTGTGGCCTCTGAATTTATTCTATCTACAGGTCACAAATGGCTCAGTAGTCCAACAGAAAGGTTGGCCAAGGGAGTGCCATAGAGTCAGCTGAGCCAATATGTTAATAGGAGTAAAGTAATACTGGATTTGGAAAGATAGGGGCAAAGGAGGTGGGAGGTGATTGCCAAACCCAGGAAAACTTCAGAGCTGAAAAGTCAAAGAAAAGAGGATGAAACAGGGCAGTACTATCATGATTTCCCTCATGTGTGGGAAAACAAGGACAACCTCTCAGGTTTAGAGGGCATGAGAGGGAGAAAGAAGGGAGGATGAGCACATTGATTCATCCATTAAACATTTTGAATTCCTGTAGTGTATGAGGCACTGGCACTGGAAATTTCTAGTGTCTCCAGTGAAAGATAATGTTGAGACACATACATTTCTGTGTGATTAGGAAATGAACCAAATGGGTCATACCTCCCCTTGTGGTTTCCATGGCTGCATCCTATTCTCTTTCTGCACCTTGGTGAGTTTCATTTTCCCATCCTCACCCAGATTTCATCTCCCTGTGGTCTGAATGATCTGAACATCTGGGGTTTCCAGTTGCCTTTCTAGAAACAGTGAGAGTATGTTCTGAGTTGAGGTAGAGAGAAGTTGGGTTGAATCAAGGAAGAAATTACAAGAGCTAGGTTAGACTCTTTCTATTCAACTGGTAGAGAAAATTCATATGTTCTGAACATACTGGTTGTTGCCTTCTGGGAAGGACCTCTGGGGTCCAGTAACATTTTATGACATCACAGGAGAGGATTTTCCAGACCCAAGAGCTGAGTGTGGTATAATAGAAAGCCCATGGGCTTGGAAGCCACATAGACATTCCTGTTTTCAAATCCCCACTCTACTACTTGTTAGCTGTATGATCTTGGACAAGTTACTTCATCTCTTCAGACCCCAGATTCCTCACATAAAGTGAGGATGTTTTACTTCTTAGCGTTATTAGGAGAGTCAAAAGAAGAATGTAAAAATGGCCAATTGCTAGATGCAGAATATGTAGACATCTACCAGCTCTTTCCTTTTATGATTTTGTTCCCCTCATCCTTTAACCCACATAAGAAAGAAGATTCTTGGTAGGTGGAAGGGTAGCAGTGATACCTGTGCAGTCTCTACTTTCTCAGTGCCTCTCAGGTAAGGTAGGTGAATAGGGGAAAGCAGCATTCGCAAGCAACTTGGATTCACTCAGTAGCAGGCTTTGGGGAAACTGAACCCAAGGATGCTCCCCCTCTATGCCTCTAGAACACTGTCCTTAAAAAGCACCATCTCTTCTGCTCTCTTGGACCCTCTGAGGTAAGCAGATAGCTAATTACCTCCTTTTGGCCAAATAAGGAAGCTGACTGTGAGGTGGCTTGTTCATGATTACCAGGTTCTTCATCTTAGAGCTGTCTCACACCTTCATCAGTGCTTGGTCAGCTGCCAGCCTACTTCCAGGAGCTGCTTCCCTGCAGGGCACAGGCATGGGAGGTCACGTGACTGCGGTCCAAATGATGACCCAAGTGATGTTGCATCTGTACCTTGTTTTGAGGACCTGCAGTTCAGATGTTTAGGAGTCCCTTTGACTACTTTAACATAGTTTTCACCCTCCTGTGATCTTGCATTCTGGCTGCTGTGTGGTGATCATGGGCCCAACAGCCTCACATATGACACAATTCCTTGGCAAGAACATGGCTTGCAGATCATCCAGCTGAGGGCTGAGAGCGCTGGCTATTTATTCACCAGCTGCCATCCCTTAGTGGTTGAGATTTGCTCCTTCTGGGTGTGTTCACTGCACAGCACTTCCACCCTGCCCCATGCCAACCTGCTCCTGTCACCAGAGAATTCCCTCGGGCAGCAAGAGACAGGTGTTTGAAGGAGAAAGTGTCATCATGTATGGGACTTCTGGTGATGGTCCAGGGAGGGCCACAACACTGGCAGTACCCTTCAGCTTGGTTATCAAGTTAATACATAGTGTCTCTCTCCTTTCCTTATGTTTTTAATAAATATTTAACAAGCATCTACTATTTGCTAGGTGCTGTGCCAGGAGTACTGGGGATCTAGTAGTTAACAAGACAAGCTAGTCACAGTCCTCAAGGAACATGCAATAATAATAGCTCATGTTTATTAAGGTGTAGATAGATAATCACACAGCATCAATGACAAATGCCAGAACATTTTTACCTACTCCAAAAACACAGCCCAGCAATCTTATGTTTTCCCCTCGGCTATTTCTCCCAGCTATTTCAAGCCTTCTCCACACTCCTCCAATCCCCACCCCACCCACCAACCCTCTGAGCTCCACTCCCACCTGTCCACCTTGCATCGCCACTTGGCTGTCCCCAGGCACCTTGGACGTGTCAAGTCCCCCAAACTACTCCCCTTCTTGTGTTCCCTGTCTCAGAAAATGGCATCACCATCTGCCAGCTGCCCTGAAATTCAGGGTTCATTGTTGTTTCCTCCCACTGCTTTCACATGCTCCGCCCATCCAAGTAGCCACTAATGGTGACATACTTACTGGGCACTTAGTATATTGCAGGCACCTCTCTGAGAACTTTGTGTGTCTTGTCTCATTTCATCCTCACAACCCCAAAAGGTACAGACTCTCCCTGTCTGCGTTTTACTGATGGGGAAGCTGAGACTGGGAGAGGGTAAGTGAGCCACAGTTACATCCCAGTGCGTGGTAGTGCCAGGATTGAGCCACGCAGCCCATCTCTAGAGCTTGATCCCTTAAGTTGTTACCACAGCACCTCCCGGTCCAGTGGGCGAGACAGGCATTAAACCAAGAGTTCCACAAATAATTATTTAATTACCATGGTGACAAGTGCTATAAGGAGAAGGGAAAGAAGCTTTGTTTAAGGCAGCAGAGGACTCACTTGGGGAAGGGAAATGTTTCCTTGAAGATACGCCCTTTACAACGAGGCTTGTGGGGGGCCTGCTCATAGCATCAGCAAGAGGGGGACAGCAAATGTCTCTCACAGACCCAGAGGGATCAGGCTGTTGCCATCTCCTCCATACCCCACAAAGGGCCATCCGCTGCTTTCCTTAATGCAGTGTGGCCCCACCCCCTTTAACTTAATTGTTTTCCCTAATGTTGGCAGACAGGAAGTTGCTCTGATTGCTCTCCTATGCCCTAGACCAAGGATTGGTAAACTTTTTCTATGCAGGACCAGATTGCAAATATTTTAGGCTGTGCAGGCCAGTGGTCTCTGTCTCAACTCTTCAACTGCTGTAGTAGCACAAAAGCAGCCACAGACAATATGTAAATGAATGAGCGAGCGTGGCTGTGTTCCAATAAAACTTTATTTATGGACACTGCTATTCAAATTTCATAGACATTTTGCATGTCACAAAGTATTATTCTTCTCTTGATTTTTTCGACCATTTAAAAATGTAAAAGCCATTCTTAGCTGGTGGGCCAGCCATACAAAAACAGGTGGCAGAATGGATTTGGCCCATGGCTGTAGTTTGCAGGTGTCACCCTAGACCCATATTTCCAGCTCTCCTACAGACATCTCTCTCCCCTTGCCTGCTCCTCAAGCCCCATGCAAAGTGAACATCTCCAAAAATCAAGCTCATCACCCCAATGAAATCAGCTTCTCCTCCTGATAATCTGATTTCTGTTAATAACCTGGGTTGTCTGTTCATCAGGGGATGTTGGGGCAGAAAAAACTGCGTGAGAACTTCTGTTCTAGCCACGTTAGTCTGTTGCTACTTCTCAAATATGCCCAGCACATCCCTGCCTTTGCTCAGTACCTGCCCAACTCTCTTCCTTTTCACTGCCAAACTACTCCTAAGACTTGCATCTACTCCCTGCCATTGTTTTATCA
Source organism: Daubentonia madagascariensis (assembly GCA_023783475.1). NCBI lineage: Eukaryota > Metazoa > Chordata > Mammalia > Primates > Daubentoniidae > Daubentonia > Daubentonia madagascariensis. The sequence continues at coordinate 8,955,227 of JAKFHU010002202.1, forward strand.
CCTCCCACTCCTCACCGCCTCCAATCTGGCTTCTACACCAACACTCCACAAAAACAGCTCCCACAAAGGTCACCGATGACCTCAGTGTTGCTAAACCCAAAGGTCATTCTTCAGTTCTCATCTTACTTGTAATTGATACTGTTGACCATTCTTTCCTTCTTGAAACACTCCCCCTGGCTTTGGCTGCTCTTTCTCTTTCTTTGTGCACGTCCCTCCACCCTCTAGCCCTGACTTGCTGGAATTCCTAAAGGCCAAATCCAGGGCAGGTTTATCTTCTCTCTCGAGCTCCTTTCCTTGGGCTTTGATGCATCTATAGCTCCCACCCAGACCTCTCCCCTGTGCTGCAGCCCATATATCTAGCTTTTTACCTGACATCTCATCTTGGATGTTTTAAAACACCTCAAACTTTACATGTCCAGAATCATTTAGTCATCCAACTTTCCATTCAATTAACAAGCAGTTACTGAGCACTGGCTGTCTGTCACACATCGTATTAGTTGTTCAGCACACAATGTTGAGCAAAAAGAAACAGAGTCCCTGCCCTCATGGAACTTGTAGTCTACTGGGGGAGAAACAATATTACCCCAAATTTCATACCTCTGACTCTCCACAGTGCATCATGGCCCTTTTTCCTTACCTGGGGGATTGGCACTGACATCCGTCCAGTCCTGAAAGCCAGGGGTATCCTAAACACCTCCCTTGCCCCTACCAAACCTTCTAGTCTGGCTGACTGACCCCACCTATCTCTTGACATCAGTTCTCCCCATCCCCACGGCTGCCTTCCCAGTCCTGGCCACCACACTGTCTCTTGCTGGACCACTGGTTTGTCCACTCTGGTCCTCATCCGGTCTCCACATCTCAGCCAGATCATCCTTCCAAATAAAACTCTCACCTTGCCACCTCCTACCTCCTCTCCATACAACGACAGCAATCCAAATGTTTCCAAGACTTTCCATTGTTCTTAGACTAAAGGGGAGAGGCTTCTCACCAAGACCCCCTTGCAGCCCTGTCTATCATGCATTATTCCCTCTCGCCACACGCCAGCCTCCTGGCCTGCTTCAACTCCTCCTTCTCATCGTGCTTCTTTCTCACCTTGAAGCACGACACTCCCTCAGTCAGGAACGCTGCAGTCTCCTCTTTCTGCCTGGGTGTCTCCGACTCACCCTTTGGGTCTCAGTTCTGCCATCACTTCCTCAGCGCGGCCCTCCTTGACATCTCCACTGGGTCAGATGTCTCTTTCAGAGCCTAGGACAGAACCTTGGAGCACCCCTCATGGTATTGGCTACACTGCAATTTACATGTGTAGGTTTGATGCTTTGGTTAACATCTGCCTTCCCAGTAACTCCCCAAGGACAAGGACTCTGTCTCTTTTTACTGGAAATTCTGTTGTTAGCTACTAGCATGGTGCCTAACAGAATGTAAGTGCCCAGTAACTATTTGTTAATTGGGTGGATACTTGCATGGATGGATGGATGGATGGATGGATGAATGCCATTTCCCTGCCCGAACACTTTTCCTATCCCTTCAAGTTCAGCTCAAATGCTGCCTCCTACAGGAAGCCTTCCATAATATTCTTGGTGGAAATTCTGTCCCAGCACTAATAGCCTTTTACCTGAGGTTACTGTGTTTTCAGCTGCTGTGCCTGTGGTCCAGATGTTTCCTGAGATCCAGGACCAGTTTTGTCCATCTTTTTATCTCCCACTTGGCTTATTGCCTTGGACATGGGAAGGAGCTCTATGAGTACTTGCAGAATTGATTTCTTTAAATAGTCTAGGTCATCCTAATCCTGACCACAATCCATCCTCTAAACATGACGTCCAACCACTGAGGGGTGCCGAGCAAGGGACACTCCCTGTCACTGATACCTTTGTCACCTCACTGTGCCTCTTTCCCTGGAAGTGACTCAGCCGCCCAAACAACTTCCCTCTCCCAAGTTCACTGTAGGACCTGATGTAAAATTTCCTTGTCCTTATGCACTGTTACTTTTCTGAGTTGTTGGTGGTTCAGCAACTTTTTACACAAGTTTCTCTACTGCCTAGGGATCCATTTCGTTCCACCTACTGATTTATTACACTTAATTTTTCTAAGAATTCCATTATCTGTGTTTTTATCAATAGCTGTGTTTACAGTACCTTATTAATTGTATATATTCTAATTATATATTTTCACAATTATATATATTTTCCCCTCCCCCTTCATTTTTCTTGCTGAAATCTGATGACTAAAATAATAACATAGCAACTCAGCTTCCTTTCCTCTCCATTGTGATGAAAAGGACTTTTAAAAATTTGGAATAGCTCATATGGTATACCTGTCCCCAAGGTAATAATTTCATTTAAAAATTTTATGACATAATTTTATTTTAGCACTGCTGGTGTTTTGTGATCCTGATTAAATTCATTCATTACAAATTTCAACTTTGTTTCTACTCCCTTCAACGCTTTCACCTGTACTGTAAGCTCCAATCTATTGGGAGTTAGGGTGTTCTGATTAATTGAATGTTCTGGTTAGCTGAGTTACCATAATTGGTATACATAGACTCCCAATCTTCATAAATTAAAAGTACAGTAAGACTTCCTTCACTGGATTGCTAAGCTAATTGTTTGAAACACTAGTGATGCTTTCTACATGCCAGGTACTGTCTCAAGGGCTTAACACATGTTTCCTCATTTAATCTGACAGAAATCCCATGAATTAGTTTAGGTGAGGAAACCATGGCACAAAGACACTAAGTAACCTGAATAAAGCCACAAGGCTACCGTGTGGTTGAATCAGAATTCTTGACTCCAGAGCCTTCCAACCATCATGATGGAATTCATGTTTGCTTTTCTTTTGTGATCCAGAGGGCTCCTCAGGCTCCCTTAGTTCCTCCAGTCAGCTAAGAGGATGCCACTTACCATTGTGCCATGCTAGGGGCTTTCACTAGGTTTTGCTGCCTTTCTTCTTGCCTCTGGTCCCCATAAGGGCTTTGCAACTCATGCATTATAAATAGGTTCTAAGATTCTGGGCTCAAGGGACTGTGGGAATTGAGAGGTTAGAAGTTGGTGAATGAAGAGTTGGTTTTGAATCTTAGGTCAAATCCCTTTAAAAAAAAAATCTAAGAAGCTCAGGCTACACCTGATATGGACGACCTGGATCAATCAGTCCATCAACAAATCTTTATTAACTGCCACTAAATGCAAGGCACCATGCTTAGTGCTGTGGGCAGCTATCTGAGTAGCTCTGGTTTTTACAGTAGAATTGTGATTTGCAGTTTCTGATGAAAAGGACTATTTATGGCATGCCAGAGCTTATGAAGCTTATGGCTGTGAAGTCTGTTTAAGCCTGAAACTGAGATTGAGGGTTTTTCTTGGGGGAAGAAGAAAACAAAACTGAGCACCCATCCCTCTGTTTGGAAGTGTGTAAGTTGAGCTCTTGTGTTATGAAACAGTGGGAACTGAACTGAAATTGGTTTCCGTGGGAAAAACAATAAATAGGAGGCCACTTGAGCGCATTACATCTGCAGGGAGGGTAAGGATGAGATTTAAAAAAAAGAAAGAAAAATAAAAAGCCCAACATTTTCATGGTATGCCTCAAGTACATGTGTTTTTCCTTTAAATGACTCTGAACTTATCTTGCCATTTGGAAATGTTAACTCTGGAAAGGGCAGTTTGCATGGGGACATGTGCACTGATGGAGACCGTGAGGCTTGTGGGGTAGAGTGGAGAGAGAGGTAATGGGTTGTCAGAACTCACAGGGCTGCCTGGAAATGTGCTATCCATGGGGCAGACCATGCTGCAAAGATCAATGGGTGGGAGTGAGGGTGTGGGGGAGCATAACACATTAGAGAGAACTGGGGCAGCCCAGAGGGACATTTCATTTGAGAGCCATCTGAAGGTGGCTTGGCTAGCAGCAGAGTACCAGCATGGGGGAGAACCTGGTGAGGTTCAGGACTTTTTCTTCTGAGATCCTATGCTATAGATTGAACATTTGTGTCCCTCCAAAATTCATATGTTAAATCCTAATGCCTAATGTGATGGTATTTGGAGGTGGGGCCTTTGGGAGGTGATTAGGTCGTGAGGGCAGAGCCCTCATGAATGGAATTAGTGCCCTTACAAAAGAGGCCTGGGAGAGCTCCCTTGTTCCTTCCACCAAGTAAGCATGCAGTGAGAAGATGCTGTCTATGAACGAGGAAGAGGGCCCTCACCAGTTACCGAATCTCCTGGCCCCTTGATCTTGAACTTTATAGCCTTCGGAACTGTAAGAAATACATTTCTGTTGTTTGCAAGCCACCCAGTTTATGGTATTTTGTTATAGCAGCCCAAACATACCACAATAGAAGTTGGTACTGGGAGTGGGATGCTTCAACAAATACCTAAAAATGTGGAAGTGGATTTCGAACTGGGTAATGAGTAGAGGCTGGATTTTTTTTTTTAAGAGACAAGGTCTTGCTCTGTCACCCAGGCTGGTATGCAGTGGCAGGATCATAGCTCACTGCAGCCTCAAACTCTTGGGCTTGAGCAATCCTCCTGAGGCTGGAAGAATTTTGCGATGCAGGCTGCAAAATCCTACATTGCCATTAATGGACCATTAAGGGCAATTTTGGTGAGGGCTCAGAAAGAAAAGAGTAGAGCTTTAGAGAAAACCTCAGTCTTTTTAGGGAATACCTAAGTAATCCTGAACAGAATACTCGTAGAAATACGGACAATAAAGGCCATTCTCATGAGGTCTCAGATGGAAATGAGCAACATGTTATTGGACAATGGAGGAAAAACCATCCTTGCTATAAAGTGGCAAAGAACTTGACTGAATTGTGTTTCTGACCTAGTGTTTTGTGGAAGGCAGACTTGTGAACAATTAAATTGGATATTTGGCTGAAGAAATTTCTAAGCAAAGTGTTGAAAGAGCAGCCTGGCTTCTCTTGACCACTTATAGTAACATGCAAGAAGAAAGAAATAATTTAAAAATGGAATTATTAATAAAAAGGAAAGCAGAACTTATAGAGTTGGAAAATTGTCAACCTATCCATATTGTACAAAATGTAAACGTGTGGTCAGAAGAGAACACTAAGGATGTGGCCAAGTGACCATTTGATAAGGAGATGAGTATGGAACAGCCATGTCAACAGAATCCATGAACTGTTATTTAAGATAATGGAAGAATGAGCCCAAAGGCAATGCAGAGACCATCAGGGCTCCTCCCACCACAGGCCCAGAGTGTAAGGACCCCAGGGGCAGAACAGTTTTGAAGGGAAAGCCACCAGTGCCTGCAGGACCTTGGCACAACCTTCCTGGCACTTCCTTATATTGCAGGCTCCACTCCCCATACTCTGGTGCCATGCTCCTTGGCCACACCAGATATGGCTCCGACAGGCCCCAGCGTGGTGTGGGTGTGCCCAGCAGATCTGTAGGGGCATGACTGCCCATCTGGATTTCAAAGGATGGAACCTTCCAGCAGAGCTGCAAGCTTGAGACTCCATCCCTCGGGAGCCATGAGGCCCAGGCAGAGAACCACTATGGGGGCAGGGGGAAGGTACAGAGCCAGCCTGGAGGTGGAGCTGCCCAGAGCCCTGGGGATGGGACAGGCCAAAGCTGTGGGAAGAGGGCTGCTCAGAGCCTTGGGGGTCTAACCCATGCCTGGCAAAGCTTTGAGGGCAGGAACCCCAATTGGTCCCAAGGATGAGACTCATGCTCCAGTGGGCTTGGAAGGCAGATCAGCAAGCCAAACAGGATTATTCTCAAGCATTAGGGTCTAGTGGAATTTGCTCCATTGTTTTGGACTTGCTCTGGACCCATTACCCCTGTCTTCTTTCCTATTTCTCCCTTTTGGAATGGAACTGTTATCCTATGCCTGTCCCACCATGGTATTTTGGAAGTACATAACTTCTTTGGTTTTACAGGTTCACAGCTGGAGAGGAATTTGCCTCTGGATGAATCATGCTTTGAGTCTCACTCATATCTGATTTAGATGATATTTAGATGAGACATTGGACTTTGGACTTTTGAGTTGATGCTGGAATGAGTTAAAACTTTTGGGGTTATTGGGATGGAATGAATATATTTTGCACACAAGAAGGACATGAATTTGGGGGGACAAGGGATGAAATGCTAAGACTGAATGTTTGTGACCTTCTAAAATTCATTATATCTTGATGCCCAGTGTAATGGTATTTGGCAGTGGGGCCTTTGGGAGGTGATTAGTACATGAGGGTGGAGCTTCATGAGTGGAATTAGTCTACTTATAAAAGAGGCCTGAGAGAGCTCCTTGGCCTCTTCCACCATGTGAGGATGTAGTGAGAAGATGCCATCTGTGAACCAGGAAGTGGGCCCTTTCTAGACACTGCATCTGCCAGCACCTTGATCCTGGGCTTCCCAGCCTCCAGAACTGTGATAAATAAATTTCTGTTCTTTGTAAGCCACCCAGTCTCTGTTTTGTTATAGCAGTCCAAACAGACTAAGACTCCCTATATCTCTAAACAGAAATCTGTGGATAAACTGTGAAGAGCTGTTCATTGCTTTTCTCCAGCTTAGCTGAGCTATGGTGGTTCATACAGTCTCATGGTGTTAGTGGAGTGTTAAAGCTCAGCCTGTATGCTCTGGAGCTAGACTGTTTAGGTCTAAGTCCTTAGGACCTGGGGAAAAGTGCCTCAATCTCTTGTGCTTCAGTTTCTCTGTCTGTAAAATGGGGATATTAATAATATCTACTGCATTAGCTGGGCATGGTGGCATGTGCCTGTAGTCCCAGCTACTCAGGAGGCTGAGGCGGGAGGATCACTTGAGCCCAGGAGTTTGAGTTTTCAGTGAGCTGCAATCATGCTACTGCACCCCAGCCTGGGCAACAGAGTGAGACCCTGTCTCGAAAAAAAGTTATCTACTGCAGAGGGATTGCAGGAGGATTAAATGAGATAATACATGGAAATTGCTTAGAGCAGTACCTGGCACGTAGCAAGTGCTTAAAGAATTGAGCTGTTAATATTATTTCAAAGTACTCCACTGTGTGGTTGTGAGGGGCAGATTGAGGGGACCAGGGCTAGGCAGGTTTTTGGGATTTTAGCTACCTAAGAGAGGTAATCAGACACAGGTAGCACTGACCAAAATGGCACAAAGGCTGACTGTGATCATGAATAGATTATTATTATTATTATTTTCATTCTCACTTGCCTTTTGGAGTAAGTATCACCATTATCTTTGATCATGAAAGACAAGTATTAAATATATATAACACTATATTTATACATAGAGAAATTTAAAAAAACCCAAAGACATTTCAACTTCCAGCAGAGTGGTCTAAATGTGGGTAACTTCAAGTACTCATTTCAAACTGCTTTTATCTTCACAAGAACAAAGATGAGGGAAAGAAAATGGAATACCACAGGTGGCATTGCTGGAGAGAGATTACCACCAAGAAGAGGAGAAGTTGGAATCTGAAAGGCTTTTATCAGAATATTCTGTCTTAGTGCATTTAAGACTTGGATCTGCTGTATAATGCACTGTTGCTGCAAATATATATTTCCATGGTCATTCATCATATCATGTCTACATGAAGCGTGTTGGGTTTGTGAGTGCTCAGTGTTCATAAAGACCCTCAGTGCTCAAGGGAAAGGTTTGAGGAGCAGTGTGGCTAGTCTGTTATGGTGTGGAGAATGGTTATACTTCTCTGAGGACAAATTTCCTGGTTTTCCTAGACAAGGTTTTTCTAGACAAGGTCTAGACAGATAACCAGGTGGAACAAGGTTAGTTGGTGTGTTAAACTATGGATCCAGAAGTGGTGGCCGACATCAGATGATGGGAAGTGTGGAGAAGAACTCTGAGGAGACTCCAGGCTCTTCTTCTGTGGTCTTCAGAGCCCAGGAGTGGTTGGCTGCACCCTTGCAGAAGTGGTACCAAGGAGACAGCCACCTTAGAGAAGCCAGAGATCTGTGTTGCACTGAGAGGAGAAAGGCAGGCCTTCCATGGGGGTTAGAATGTATCCTAGCTAAATCAGGAAAGAAGCATCCAGATTCTAGCCAAGCTGTCCCCAGAGAGGCTGGGGGAAGCTGAAGACCTTGGGGAAAAGTAGAAACAAGTCTGCTGGAAGAGACCCTGCAGTATCCACAGTACCCAGATCCCTACTTCCGGCAAAAAGAACCTGGTCTAGAATCAGAGACCCAGAGGATAGAGCCTCAGACTGTGATTAGTGCCAGCATTGATTGGTGTGGTCTGCTTGTTGTTGTAAACGTTTTATCTGGAAATGAGACCATGACCTCTGGGAATGGGAAAGCCCTGGGATGTTTCATTTATGGCCATGGCCTGTGATGTGGAGTTGTTCAGTGCACAACCTATACACATCCTTACTTGGCAGCTTTGGTCCTATGAGGGATACACCTGTATTTTGAGTGGAGGCTTAATAAATTAAACCTAAATACAGAAAAAAGAAATATAATACTTATTATTTTCTCTCCCTCTTCTGCCTTCTATTCACATCAATGAGAGGTAACCAACCCTTCATATAGAGTGGGTGTTTAGAGTGAATTTTTTGGGTGGGGGAATTTTACAATAATTTGGCCTATAATTGATATCTCAAGTTAGATACTTTACCCTCATGGGAATTTCCACTTGTGGTCACTGCTCTGTCCATGATGCTCACTGACTTCCCATGGGTTGGCAGGATTCTGGGATTCTTTCCATTTGGATTTCACTGTTGCAGGGCAAAGCAGTCTCAGAATGGTCCTGATATGGCAGCTTGTTGTCAAGTAATTCACTTGGCCATTCTCTATGGCAGTGTGGCCAGTTCTGCTGAATTTTACTCCAACTATGTAGTAGTAGGCCTGTGGCTCAGATTAGATTGGGCCAGCGCTAAACTTTCCCATTAGTAGAGTAGGAAGCTATGGCCAGGAAATTTTCTTTTCTCAGTCTTGGACCTTAGACAATTATTTATAAAAATGCCCTTAAACCAAAACCTTACCTCTGATTTTTCATCAGAAAATAGCCCTTACTACTGTCATGCCTATTATAGAAAACCCATCCAATTAGAGTCCTGGCAAATTGGAGATATTCTGTTTTCTTCTCTCATAACAGAAACCATGTCTGGGCTCAGTCCCTCTCTTGCCTTGCTTCATTCAGCCTATCTTTCATTTCTTAAACCCCAGCATCAGGCAGAGACTGAGGGGGACTATAGGAGCATAGGCGGGGGCCAGTGATTTGAAGCTGGTAGGCAATCCAGGGGTGGGGCCATCCTTCCATGGGACTTTGGAAGAAATCTTCATCTCCTCCTAGACCCAGCTTTTGAAGTATACTCAGCTACAGTCTATCTAGGGATCTGTGTTTCCATGTCTTTAAATAAGAGCTCAGCTGCCATCAGCTTGCTGCACAGGGCCAAAACATTCATATCTTGTGCTTTTGCTTTCTTTTGTGAAATTTAAAAAAAAAAAAGAGCTTTGATGCCCTGGGAAGAAAAGTGCTGTAGAAACACAAGTTTTTCTCTGACTTTCAGGAAATATGTACATTTATGCAAGATTCACTTTATTTCCAATGCTTGCATTTTTTTTTTAACAAAGAAGTCTGTTGGTTTTCTGTCCTTTTCAACTTAATTTGATCTCCTCATCAAAAAACCACTTCTTCCCATTTCTATTTTCAACCCAATGCTGTAGAAGGCATGTTGTACCAGGCCACACTGCAGGAGTTTGTGCTTGAATACAGACAATTTGGGTAGCCATTCAGAAGACACACAAATACCCTAAAGGGTACATTGCCAACAGAATGGCAACCACAGAACCTATATATAAAAAGAAGACATATTGAAGTACAGGACAATACCTTTTTGGAGCAATCATGACAGATATTGAGTGGAATGTCGGGTGTGTTATAAGGTTGGGGCAGAGAGGGGGGTTCACATCCATGTTCTTTCAGCCCAGGCTGTCTGCCTGGGGGAGGTAGACATTCCCAACTCCATCTGAAGATTGCCATTATGGATTCTGGGTTTCTCCCCTTTATCGTATTATAGTTCAGTTTCTGTAGTTTCAGGTTAATTATTGTTGGGGATGGGAGCTGACATTCTGAGTTCCTGGATGGCAGCCAAGTCTTGAGATAGCTGTTTCCTCTCTGTCAGGTCATATTGCACCAACACCAAGTTGGATACAAAAGTCCCAGCAAGCATCAATAAAAATCTGATGATGCCTTTTTATTATTCTTTGGACTAAAGTAAGAAACTGGAAGGCAAAAGACATGTGGATAAATGTGGCAGGCTAAGTATGCCCTGTAATCTCTGTTCCCTCCCCAAACCCCACTAACACGATGGCAAAGAAAAGGTAAAAACCTACAAGGACAAAGAAAAATGGAGAGAAAATGTCATCAGGCAAGAAAGATCTACAAAACTACGGGATATGAAAAGGGGGAGGGCTGAGTACTGTCTTGGCAAAGGGGAAAGCTAAGAAGAAGCAAGCCAGCTTGCATCCAAGAACCATGGAATGGCTCCGGAATTGGAGGAACCAACCAGCTCTCAAAACTGGGAGAAGGTGGGGCAGAACATATGCAGATGGTTGAGATCTGTCGCAGGAGATCTCTTTTCCCAGTCCGAACAATCGACACCTGTTCCTACCTTGTTCCAGCAGGAAATAGGAGATTTAATCCCTGGATAATTGGACCAGAGAGAATTCAGATTGAGGGAATAGCTGGAAACAGTTGAGAACAACATGGAGCTGGATGAAAAACAAGGGATAAGGTCTAAGTCTCTCCTGCTGGGTGGTTCCTAGGACGCTGACTCATATATCCCCACTCCCTCCAAGCAGAGGTTTAGAGGATTCCTCCCTGAATCCCCAAGACTTCCCCAAGAGGACAGATCCACAAATTTTGCCATGTGGGGGTCCCACGATGAAATGGCTAGTCCCTGCTTGATAACCCTGCAGTGAAGCCACCAGCCAACAGGCCCTCTACTTGGGTCCAGAACTCCCAGTCATTTTGTAGTGCCTTTTCCACATGCAAACAGACAGCCTAAGATTAGCAGCAATAAATCACACCCCAGACTTGATAGCCTAAGCGAGATTAGAAGATAGAACAGCTATGGAATAAGACCAGGATGTTATCAAAGGGAACACAGCAGAAATAAAACAGTCATAGGATGGGGTCAGAAGATCAAATTGAGGAAATTATGCAGAAAATAGAACAAAAAGAAAAAAATACAGAAAATGGAAAAAATGATTTGAAAATGAGAAGATTAAACCAGGAAGTGCAGCATCTTACATTCAACTAAAACAAGTGCTGTAAGTATTTTTTTGTGCCATTAGATCCCTCTGGCAATATGGTGACACCTACAGACCCTTTCTCAGAATAAGGTTGTTTTTAAAAAATTTAAAAAAATTTTAAGTTAATAGACTTTATTTTTAGAGCAGTTTTTGGTTTGTAGAAAATTGGGGGAAAGGAGGAAGGGAGAGATGAAGAGAGAATAATGTTTTAAAGTAATAAAATGCATAGGGATAAAAAGGAAGGAAATTACTTCCAAGAGTTGCCAAAATACTAGAAAACAAAACAGTGATATAGTAATATATGAGCTTTATTTTGAAGTAATGATGAGCATAAATGATATTTGAAGATATTTACATGACTGTGTTGTGAGATTTACATATCTGGGATTCTATAGGTGACTAGAAGGCTACTGTCTTAATCATGTATTTGTTGAACTATGTGCCTTTGAAAATTATGTATGCATATCACTTTTATAAAGGTTGACAATTAACTTTAAAAAACAATTAGAAAGCATAACTTTATTTTTATTCAGGAAGAAGAGGTTAATGAAAACACGTTTAATGAGAGTGATATAGAGCCTCAAGTGGGAAGTTAGGTGAACAAGTTCATAATAGCAAGTTCTTAAGTCTGTGTGGCACTTTACAGTTTGCAATGTGCCCTTCCACACATTTCCTTATGTGATTTTCACAACTTCTAAGAGAAGGCAGTACAAATATTATAAACATATTCAGTTTATAAATGAGAAACTGAGCCAAGACTCAAAATCAGGTCCTCTGATTCCTAATCCAGTGGGGTTTGATAGGCAAGAAAGGAATGAGCTTCCCATGCATCTCAGCAAGGCTCAGAGACCCATTGACACAAGATTGTCACAAGAGGCAGAGTTGCCATTTGAGGCTCAACTGTCAGGCCAGAGGTTGAGGTTCAAAGGAGCTGCTGGGCTGAGATCACTTTAAACAGGGTGTCCCTAGGAGACAAAGGCCCAGAGGGCCTCTCTTTTGCTGTCTGGAACAATATCCCTGGTCTTGATATCATCGCCCCTGCCTGAAGTTATTTCCAAGTCCTCCCCTTCATCCCTTCCAAGAGCCCTCTCCTAGGGTCCTTGTCTTTGCTACTGTAGTGAGCTGCTGACATTCTTTTTTCACGCCTCCGTGTGGCCCTGGTAGAGCTGTCAATCACTGTGCCTGGCCTCCTTCTTCACACAGTTGGGCCAAGAATGGTGTCACATCCCTGGACACAGTGATTCTTCCAAGGGGTGGACGCACAGAATCCAGGCCAACTGGGGGCCTCCCATGGAATCTTCTAGCTGGAGGTGGAAAGCTAGTTTTTCTTAGTTTTAAATCATTAAGGGTTTATATCTGGAGTTGCTAGGAGCTATTTTCTCTGGCATGTGGAGAGAACTTTTCTGATGTAAAAGAGAGTGTTATTAAAATAGAGACACAGTGAAAATGAGCTGGAGAGAGAGAGAAAGAAGACGAGAGGAGAGTGGAGAGGCGAGAGGGGAGAGGGAGAGGAACAGAGAGGCATTTTCTGGGTCCTTAGTGGGTTTCACTTCCTATCCTGGGTTTTGGTTCCTAGAACTCTTCCTTCCACTCTGTGAGCTACTTCAGTAACCTTTCCATCCAAGAAAGCCAACAATTCCCTTCTCGCTGAAGACAATTTGAGTTGAGTCTCTGTCACTTGTAACTCAACGGGTCCTGACTACCCATCAGGGGCCTGCAGGCATTGTTGGATGTCAGGATTTGCTTATGAAACCCCTCCTTCTCTCTGTTAAGGCCTGTGCTACCCCAGAGCATACAGCATCCTCAGGCACCCTCCAAGCTGTCCTGGGACCCTTCCTGGGCCTCCTCAGGCACACTCTCCATAGAGCTATGCCTGGACCTGAACCAGTAGAATGGAAATAAAGACATGCCTAACTCTGAATCAATGTAAAAAGTAATTCACTTCTTAAAATAAATAAAAGCTATGGCGGGTCACAGGAAGGAGTGACCACTATGGGTGGGGTCTGGAAAGGCTCCGTGGGCGCTGTAGATGGGTGGAGAGGTGGGATTCGGACAATGGAGTGGAAGGAAAATGTGTGAGCTCATTGGTGGGTGTGGTAGCTCCAGGAGGGAGAGGCTCAGACAATCACAATGAAATCCCAGACTTGCGCAGCACTGTGGGGCAGCTCAAACAAGATACTGGAGTAACCCATCCTTTCATGGCTGTGCCTTCCAGCTAGGCCGTCTGGTAGTCCACTTTCAGCTCCAGTGCTAATGCCTGGCTGGAGGACAGCTTTACACATTTGTGTCTTAATGGTAAGGAGGAGACTTCCATCCTTAACCCAAGGAACTAGCTACAGGAGTAGTTTTAGGTCTGGGGAGATGGGTGGCCTTGTTGACTTGGGAATCCAGGAGACTTATTGCCACTGCTGTGCACAGGGCTCAAGGGAGCACTCCTTCCACACCAACACGAGTGCTGCCGCTGTGGCTGTGCTTGGCTCGGTGGGGGCAGAGTGGCACTGCTTGTTGAAGGAGGTGGTTGACAGTGTGCCTGCCTTCCTGGAAGCCTTGTGTGTCACCTGCTGCAGGAACCTTCCCTTTGCCCCTCCCTCCAACTGGAATTTTCCATGGGAAGATGGGAGCATGGCTTTCTGCTGTTGGTAGCCCTTCTTGGTACCAATTCAGTGGGCTGAGATGGGTCAGCTTCCCATGAGATAAGGAAGAGAACTGTATTCTTAGCTGGTTCTGGAAAGGAAAGATTCAAGCTGTACATTTTGTGTCTCCCTAGAAAGCTTTTCTCTGTATGATAATTTGATGCAGGTGGATCACTTTACCAACATCTCTTGAAACTTAACTATCCTGAACCAACAGAGATTTGAGGTTCTTTGTTATTCTTTTTCTTCTTCTTTTCTTCCTTCTTCTTCTCCTTTTTAAAAAATCTCTGCTACTCCTAGAGTTTCAACAAGCTAATCAAATCAGTTTTAAAATAACTTGAAAAATTGAACCCTCTTCCTTCAGTCCAGACTAAAAACTGCAGCAAATATGAACCCATCACTATCCTCTGCCCTGTCTAGATTGTTGTGTCCTGGGAACTGGTTACTATATGTCCTTGCCTGAAAAGAGCTGAGACACTCACAGGTGTTAAAAGTAAAGGGAGAGCCTCGGAAACCCAGCAGAAGGCTCACCTCTTCCAGAAAACCTTTTGGCTGTGCCAGCCTTCCCTTACTTCTTGTTGAGAGTCAAGTATAGTTCTAATGATGGTAAAGGCAATCAATTGACAGCCTGTTATGTTCCAGGAGGTCTGTATACATCATCTTGTTGGAATCCCCACAAAGACCCCATGATGCAGGAGTAATAAAAATGATAATGATGATAACAGTAATAATGATGATGATGATGATAATAAAACCAGAGACAGATTTATCATGAATCTAAGAAAGCTTAAATTTTAAGTTTCAGGGTCCCTCACTTGCATAGTCCCCATTCAAGGACCTGGAAGGGGCCCTAACATTGTGTTTACATGGTCATATGTTTTGTCAAGTTTGCAAAAGAAAACTCTTTTCACTGCAATCAGTTAAGACTACTGTCTCTTTTCATGCTAGCTTCTCCTCTGTCACCATCCCCTTGTATTAAGTGGCTTTGTAGTAGCTGTGGGCATCTTTAGGGCATACCTGGGAGGAAGTTGAGGTGGGGATGCATTAGTTCAGGTTTAGTGGGGATGCTTATGTGGCATTCAGTCACTTCATAATCCAGTTAAATTGTGGTATCTAGGGACACTCTCCCACTGTCCTCTGGGCTAAGTCACCCAGTGTAAAGAACCAAGGACATCAACAAGTGATTTGTCCTTTCAAAGTGTATTGAAGATTAGTCACCTCATGAGAAAACCTGAAACGCCCTGAACTTTCAGCTCATATGTAGAAAAGACTTCTTAGAGGTTTTCCATATTTGACCACAGTCCTAAAAATGGACATATCAGTATAACTAATGAATTGTAAAACTGAAACAAATGTTTCTGAACTATCAAAAATAAAAAAGCAAAATTGGTCAACTATGCCAGAGAAAAGGCTGAATTATCTTTGTAGTCCCTTGATAGAAGATATCACAAAATTATTGCTGTATGAGGGGATGATTGAAAAGTGTGAAAAATGTAGGAAAAAGTATTATAAAGGTGTGTCAAGCAGTTAATTAACAAAAGTGTTACATTCTAAATTTTGCAATGTTTTTGGCATTTGTCAGCTTTTAAAAATTTTGTAATGTGTTGTGATCTCTTTTCTCATTTTAAATGAATGAGCATTTTTTATACCTAAGTTTGTATTCATAATTGTACATCTTTTAAAAAATTATTTATTTATTTATTTATTTATTTATTTATTTTGGAGAAAGGGTCTTGCTCTTTCACCCAGGCTGGAGTGTTGTGAGGTGATCTTAGCTCACTGCAGCCTCAAACTCCTGGGCTCAAGTGATCCTTCTGCCTCCATGTCCTGAGTAGCTGGGACTACAGGTGTGTGCCATGATGCCTGGCTAATTTTTTATTTTATTTTTTTGTGGCGATGAGGTCTCACTATGTTGCCCAGCCTGGTCTCCAACTCCTGGTCTCACGTGATCCTCCTGCCTTGACCTCCCAAAGCACTGGGATTATAGGCTTGAGCCACTGTACCCAGCCTGCATTCTTTCTATTAAAGAGGGTCCCTAGGACAGCATCAGGTCCCAAACAGCCTGGACCCAACCCTGGAGAAAACTCAGGGAAGTCACAAGATATGGGATTTCTCTCTCATCTTTAACCAAGAATCTGGCAAAATCAACAGGTACTCTTTGTTCCTCAGATATGTTTTATCTCATATCAATGGTGAGAAAGTGGATATTAAGACTTCCTGGTCATTAAATATCCATTGCTGTCAATAGCAAAGCTATTTTAAATTTCATTAGTTCTGGAAAAGTCTTTTTTGGGGGAATAGGAGGAATTATACTCTGCTTGTTTCAGTTTCCCTCCAGTTGCTTGTTTTTCTGGGATCAAGGTGAGGTGCTGGCCAGAACCGTGCCATGCCTGCAAGGAGAAGAGTATACCACCTTCTCTGGCTGGCCTCAGGGATTCAGTGGGAGAACAACATCCTCCTTCAAGGGTCGTTAACTGGGGAAGCACTTTGGACCCTTTGGGAAGGAAGATAGAGCATCCTCATGTTCTCACGGATTTGTCTACTAATGTAAACAGGGCTGGCCTTACAAATACAGAAATTCTTCCACATAGAACATGCATTTAAAGGGAAACAGAATGATCTATCCGAAATTGTTCTCCCTATTGCCAGTCACTGAAAATCCTTATATTAGAAGGTTTCTTGGTTTTCAAGTAAATGCTTTTAAAACACAAATGCTTCTACGAGAGGTCTCTGGCATTATTAGATGGAATAATTCTCTAAAGATTGGCCAAGGTGTCCCTCAGGTAAATGGTCTTCTTCCCCCAGTTCAGAGAAAAGATGAAGTTGACAGATAGAAATTTTAGCTTTCCCCTTACAGATTTCTCTAACAGGTTTTGTAGTAGCAGATAGTTTAACATGAAGAAAACTGGAACTGGGAATTTTCACCTGCTTTTCCCCATCACCTCTTTGTGATACTTTACCCAGTTGGAATCACAGTCCAGTTCTCCAGCAAATATGAGAAAGGCAAGGCTTCTTATCGGTCCTGTCTCCCTCTACTTTCAGGTCCACGTCACTAGTAAAGAAGTGGCCCTTTTCTTATTTTTATGACTAAAGGCATGCGTGACTATATGTGATCAGGCTGAATAATTTGGAATTATAAGCATACATCAGATTAATATCCAGAACCCTCCAAATGGGTGAATTTAAGATGGACAGACCCCCACAACTAAATGTTTTCATAATCAAGTGGGCCTACTTAGGTGAAGGACATGTTATGTAAGATTGCCATGTGTGTGAAGAAGTCCTTTTCCTCTCCATATCATAAAGTGGTTAAGAGTGTGGACTCTTAATCAGATAATAAGTCATTTTACTTGCTACTGTTTGTCTTAAGAAAATTATCTTTCTGTGCCTCAGTTTTCTTATCCATGAAATGGGTGTAGTAATACTTTGCTAATCAACTGTTGGTTTGCTCTCAGGGTCATTCCTGTACTTCCTCTGCTCTCCTCTGTATCATAGGGGAACTTGTTTCCCAGGAGCCTCTGACTTCTGGTCCCCATGCAGGTTTGGCCGATAGGAGGCCTTGACAGAAAATGCAAGGGTAGGAAGATGCAAGAAGGCAGGGTATTCCTCCCTCATTCTCTCTTTGCTTTCTGTGGCGTGCTGGTCATAGTCCTCTTCGTAGTTCCAGTGCCCACCAAACAGTCCCTCCCTCCATAGTCTCACTTCCTACATGTAGTCCTCATGATAGTTCTGCCTCCTGCCACTTGGTCCCAACTTTTGGGCACTGAAACAAGACCTCCTCCCATTGTCTCTCCAGCCCCAGGCTTGATAGCAGCTTCTTATTTTTGCTAGTCTCTGAGCTACCTCACAGCCCTGTTTGGCCTCTCAGCTCTTCTATCACATGTATAACTAATTCCCCATATTCAATTCCTTCTATTTGAAAGGCCTAGAGTGGTTTCCATTTTCCTGGATGGATCCTCATTGTTACAGACACCAAACCCACAGGGCTGCTGGGAGGATTAAGTGAGTTAAGATATATAACTGTCTAGTATATGTCCCAGAACACAGCTATAAATAGTAGCTATCAACATATCAACATCTCAGCAATAATTCTGAAAGTACAGTGCATAGATTAGTATTGTTTTTTCTTTTAGTCTTAATGGTTAAAAAATGGCATCACTTAAAGCATGGAAATCTGAAATGGACACATTTGCCAGGAAAGACTACTGAGTATCTCTAGCTCATGTGCACTCTCCAGTTTCCATAGAAACCAAGAAAAGAAAATTTGCTAAAGGAAGCCTAAAAAATAAGTAGATTCAGGTCTGTATGATTATGTTTCAAACCCTTTTATCACACAAGCAGACTGTTATTACTACTATCTTATTGTCTCTTTAATATCTTTTTGCTTATAAGATGCAATAGACCCAGATTCTTTTTCTATGCAGAGGATGACATAAAGTATAGACTTTCTTTGTCACAGCACATTCCCTATCACATACCCAAGAGCAGTGCTTCCAAGGCTACTTTTATTGTGTTTATCTGCCAAATTGCTGGATAAACCCAGCTCTTGTCATTCTGTGCCTATTCAGAGGTTTTTTGTTGTCTGCTGTTAAGATAGAGGAACAAAGAGCCAAAAATATTAGTTTAAGCAAAATCCTAGAGTGAGAGGGACCAACTGAAATCCCAATTAACATCCTGCAATAGGACCTCAGCTGGAATGGAAATAATTAAATTCCTTTGCATGGAGGTGGAGGTGGGTGAGGGATTCTTGGATCATTTGGTTACAGCTCAACTCCTTGGAATCCCTCGTTAGCCATCAGAATTGGTGGTAGTAACAAGTGCAACAGCTCTGAGTCAGACCTGCCAGAATTTGAATCAATAACCAGGCAATCTTGCTTCAATTTCCAAGCAATTTTAAATCTTTTTCTTTAAAATGCCTTTGAGATGGGAGGAATTGAGAGGATGGGAGGAAAATGCAAGCATCTGGCATACCAAGGTGAACTTAACTAAATTTTCTGTGCAAAAAAAGGGTTGCAGGTGTCCCTTAGAGGTATCCTTAGGATGCTGGGGAGGCTAGGCTGCCCCTAGCATAGTCAGTACAACCCCCTGCACAATGGTCTCCCTTGAATGGTTGAACATTGCTAAGTACATACTTAGCTTAGCTGGTTAGAGCACAGAGAAAACAAAAACAAGCAAGGGAGATAAGTCACCTTGAGGGCTTGTGATTGGGTTGCAGTATGGTTATGGAGAACAGGATTGCAGAGCAGAAGAAGCTCTAGGCTTGGCGTCGAAAGCTCTGGGGCCATCTTGGTTCTGCAACTTTCAAAATGCATGACCCTGAGCAAGTCACTATATTCATTCATTTATTTTTCACAAAAGGCTTGGGACAGAGTTAGTGGCTCAGTGCAAAGCATCAGCAAAATCGGAAAAGCTTGCTTGTGAATAATCATGTAAAACACACACAAACACCAGAATACCGATCAATCAGCATTTGTTAAACACCTACTCTGAAACCAGTATTACTATTATAACGATATCATGAAAAACAACCCAGAGAACCTTTCCATTTGGGCTGGCTATGGAAGTGGGTGAGAGAGAGCTAATGTTTCCCTAATGGCAGTAGAGAGAACTCCAGATCAGAACCACAAAATCAGTGCCTCTTTTTATGGCCTCTCTAGAGTCCCCACTTGACAGAGCCCCTCTTAGCCATCTCTGATTGTTCTTCTAAGCATGACTCTTCCACCCATGACTTCTGTGGCCACAGACAAGAATGTTGTATCTATCTGGAGTTGTTAAAAGCATCTAACATTTTTGCAGTGACTCTGCTTCCCACCAGGAGCCCACAAGTCAAATGCTGTCTCACTGTATTTTTGTTTTTTGAATAAAGTCAAGTCTTCACTTTTTGGTTGAGTTAAATAGCATAGAACTACACAGGGAGCATAGGGATGAAGGGTGCCATCAGGCAGGTCTTGGTTGCCATGGCATCCAGATGACCACTTAAATCACTCCAGGGAGAGGCATCCCAAAGTGGGTAAGGTAACTCTCAAATGTGCTATCATTTATCCTCCTTCATTGCAAAGTTCTTTACAATTGCCAGTGATCTAATCCTCCCAACAGGCTTGATGAGGTGGATCAATACTATTATCCCCTTTAGAGCTCAATATTATTATCCACTTTAGGGCTTATTATCTTATCAGCCAATTGCTCCATCTTTAAAGTCTCATCAGTGTCCTCTCCTAGCAATACCCCATTTTGTGACTGTGCATCTGTGTTACCTGTGAAACACTGGACCTGCTCTTGCAAGAGAGGCCAGAGCTAGGGTAGGTGGTATAAGAGACCACCTGAATATTGACTGAGTATTGACAGCTTTCAGGGTTACTCAAATGCAAGGACTCTGAGCAACAGGTGCTGGGCAGCAATCCAGAGAATAGTCCACTTACCTGCCCACGTTACCGAGTGACCTTGGGAAAGTCACTTCTTTCTGGGACTCTGTGCATCTGTAGAATGGGGATCATCCTAATTTCTGTATCTCCTTTCTTCCTTTTTCTCTTTTACAGAGTTGTTGGGATAAAATGAGAACTTAACTGTGAATGTCCTTTGGAAGGAAATGCAGTAGAGAAACGCAAGAGGTAATAATGATGGTGTGTATCAAAGCAATGATAGAAACCAGCTTTGTTCTTTGTAAATATTTGGACCCCAGAGTACAAAGAAATGGGCTCAATAGCCTGTTTAGCAGGCTGGTTTCAGTAAGATGCAAGTCTGTCCTGTCACATGTGAAGAAATTAAGATTTACTTGTAGTTACCCAATGAAGCAACTGGCAAGGTCTAAAGGGCAGAACTGAAGTTCTCTTGTAGGGTGGCCAACTTGTCCCAGTTTTCCTGGGGCTTTCCTGGAAAACGAAGATGGACTGAGTAGGTCCAGGCAAACAGTGGCTAGCTTTCTCAAGCTTGGTTCATCGAAGGGTTGACCAGAAGATTCTCGGTCAACGTCTAGTAGATGACACCTGAATGTTGGAATACTTGATGGTAACTGAGCCTGTGTTCCCATCACCGAGACTGTTCTGGGAGCTTTTCCTTTTCAGGAAGACCATGAGGAAGAGAATTTCGTAGCCTCTGTGAGGAGACTTCCTGAGGAATGAGGGTGTCAGGAAGTTAACCTTCAACAACAACCTACTTTCCTCAGCATGTCAGTCTCTGCTTTCAAATATCTACCTCTGGGCCCTGGCTCCACCCAGCAACCTTGCCACACCTTCACTGGCTCTGAAAATCCACCTTGGCCACACACATAGTTATGTGATCATGTTCTCTTGCTAGGAAAGCTCAGGTACTTTTTCAGAAGACAAATAAATATTTAGGATTAACCACATTGCCAATTTGAGCATGTGTACCATTATTAATGTCCTCTATATTTATTCTGAAGGTTTCCATATGTATATGGCTTAGTTGACAGTCATGTGACCATTTGAGGGTAGTACCATGACCTCTGCAAAATTCTCGTGTGGGAATTTTAGAGTCAATACCTGTATTGTAGATGGAGGGACCTTAGGGACAATAAATGTGCCCCCCGCAGTACAAAGTCCAATGTGGCACACTTCCTATGTGCAGCAAAACAAGCTCCCCATCTTTCTTGGGTGAGCAGGGAACATGGATTTAACTAAGTAAAGACGACATTCTTGTAGGAATGGGGAGTGGGGAAAGGGCAAAGTGGTCTTCTTGGGCTATAAGTTCCTGGGCCTTGGCATTGCCATCCCTCTCCAGGCTCCATCCTGGAAGTGAGCTTCAGGGTCTCTAGCAGAGTTCATGGGCCCTGATGTCAAAGCCCTCCTGAGGCTGGCTGGGTAGGGATGACTGGGCAGTTCAAGATGCAGGCTCTAAGAGCATGGTAAAGGCACTTGGGTAATACTGGGGGAAAGAATTGAATGCCGCTGTGGATTCCATGTCACGTGATAACAGGGGGTCAGGAAGGCAACGCGAGCTCCTTGCTTGAATGAGAGTTCTCCATTCCCAGTGAGTAGATGGGATACAGGGAGGTGGCTCCAACCCTTTGTACAAGAGAACTGACCAGAGTTCGGTGGGGAATCAGGACCCTGCCAGATGGATTCTCTTTCTTCTAGAGCTGAGACTTTTACCCTTTTTGTGCCATGAATCTTCTGGAAGTTTAGTGAGGCCTATGGGCCCCTTCTCAGAATAATGTTTTTAAATGTTTAAACCAAAATACATGGGATCACAATTATATTGAAATATAGCTATCCAAACAATTTTAAAACCACACAAATATGTGATGTAGTAATATATGTGTTTCTTTTTTAATGCTTTAAAATGACCAGATAAAATGATAGGTCTAATAATTGCTCTAATTTTGAAATAATGATGGTATAAGTGATATTTTAAGATATATGACAACTACAATATGTTATGAAAATATCTTTGAATTCTATTGGTGACAAAGTCACAAGTACTGTGGATACCACTCTGGTTTATTGCCTTCATTCATAACTGAAGAAAATGCTAACTTTCAGTTACAGCAGAGGTCAGCAAACTTTTTTCTGTAAGGGGCCAGATAGCAAATATTTTAGGCTTTGTGAGCCATATGGTCTCTGTTGGCAACTATTCAACTCAGCTGACGTAGCATGAAAGCAGCCACAGATAATATGTAAATGAATGAGCATGGCTGTGTTCCCATAAAACTTTATTTATGGACAGTGAAAGTTGAATTTCATATAAATTTTACAAGTCATGAAATATTATTCCTCTTTTGATTGTGTTTTCCTACCATTTGAAAATGTAAAAAATATTCGTATGTCACAGGCTATGAAAAAATAGGTGGTGAGCCAGATTTGGCCTGTGGGCCATAGTGTGCTGACCCATGAATTAGAGGGTAGTGAGAATAAACATGCAACCTTTGTTCACCATCCAGGTCTGCAGACCCCAGATTAAGAACTGCCATCCTAGAGAAGACTGGGGAACTTGGCAGACGCCAGAGAGGGAAGCTCAGCCGAAGTCCAGTCTCGTTTTAGTGAATTGGTCGGGGGTGAAGGGATGTGCAGTGCTGGAGGCTTCCAGAAACCCCACACCCGCCCTGTAAGGGCTGGCTCCCAGGGAAGCTTGTTGGGTAACATAGATGCAAGTTCCCACTGAACAATGGGTGAAGGCCATTGAAACACCTATTACTGTGGCCCAAACCAGTGCTTTAGGAACTGGCAGTTCTCCAGTGCCCAGCATAGAGAATGAATGAAGCCATCCAAAGGCTGTGGGTGGAATCAGCAGGAGATGTGGCTTCAGGAGCTAGGAAAGACAAAGGCCAAGAAGTTGTTGCTACTGATGACCGATAACCTTTTTCCTTGACCAGGCCTATGGCCTGCAAGTCAGGATTCTCCAATTCTAAGTTCCAGCCAGATCCCCTGTACATCTATACGGCAAAAACAATGGTATGTTTTTCACCAAACTATTTACTTTCCCCTCTGGACACATGACAAGCATTCAGGTAAGATCATATTATATGACCGAATTTTGGCCAATATGGGTGGAAGTGACATAGAATACTTCTAGGCTTGGCTCTTAAAACATCTTGCAATTTTCCATTCTCTTTTTCTCCATCCTCCACATGGCTGGAAGAAGAAGGCTGCAGGATACTAGAGCCACACACAGAAAGGGCAGGGATCCCTGAAGGGCCATCTGGAGAAGAGCTGCCTGAGAAGAGTCACCCAACCTTCACAGACTGTGAGAAATAAACTTTGTGTGAAGCCACTGAAATTATTTTTGTTACAGTGACGGAACCTAGCCTATCCTGAACGTGCACTTTGTTCTCCGGGCCAGGGAGGATGCACACTTCTTATAAAGCTTTCTTCGTTTGGGTTCCCTAGAAACAGACCCTGAGACAAGGATTTGAGAACGCTGTAGTCGTTTGGGAGGAAACACCAGCAGAAGAGTAGCAAGAATGAGATGGGAAAGGGAAGAGCCAGGACAGGGTGTGTTTAACAGGCCAGTTACCTCTGCGGGTGAGGAGCTTCATGCCCCCGGGAGCTCTGAGCCAGCCTAAGTTATGCCATGGAGGGGGGCGCGGTGCGGGGATGTGTACACCGCCTTTGATCGTCATCGTCTGAAGGCTGTTTGGAGTGGGAGGTTAATTCCCCAGCACTAGAGGCTGATGGTGCCTCGGGATAAGGCAGCTGGGGGAAGACGCAGATACTGGCAGTTGGAAGTGGGCTGGCACATACTGAAGTAATGTCGGAGGGATGTCGGCGGGAGACCAACAGCATCTGCCACATAGTGGCCTTCCTTTGTAAGCTTTTTTGTTTTTGTTTTTTGTATCAAATTTGTACATTACCTGTGACAACTCAGGCCTTCACAGTTTTGCTTTTACTCAGTTGGGTGCTCAGCGGCTGATAAGCAAACTCGCCACAGAAATAGGAGAGAAACAGCTTGAGTGCAGTTGTGGAAAGGGTACTGACGAGAACTAGAATATGTTCATGTTTTGCTTACACAGCTTTTTCTGTGCCTCTGGGCCTCTCATCCCTTCTTTTTGAGCCTCAGTTTCCCCATCTGTAAAATTCAGAGGGCGTGAGGTATGATCTCTCAGTCCTCTCGCAACTCTGAAATTGCAGCTCTAAAATCTTCCAACCCTAATGGTGTACCGGATGCACCCGTTAGCAAAGGCTCCCTCAATCACCTAGGATGGGAAGGAAGCACATGATCAGAGGAGAGAGAGAGGATGCACACATAAGAAACTCTCCAGGGACTGGCTAGGCAGTTATGATCACCTCGGCTGAGATTCATCCAGAGCATTAGCTGAATTTTCTGAGTCCACCAGACTGAGGTCATAACCTTGATGGACTCTCTAAATATGTCATGGACCCCAAGGCATAGTATTGATGGAGACTACAAATATTATCATATTGATTTTAATTCCTGTTCAAGGGACTTGATGTCTATTTAGTTTGTGGGATAAAATATTGTACTCAGGTAGCTTCAGAATGAGATGGGAAACCCTGTAATGGGAGTCCGAGATCCAAATGAGTCCTTGCTTGACCATGTGCTTGACCCTGGGCTATTTTTTAGTTCCATTGAGCCCCAGTTACCTAATCTACAAAATGATGGGCTGAGACTATATGTTCTCTAAGTTCCAGCTAAACTCTAACATTCTGTAATTTTCTGATTAAACCCTCTGAGATATGTAGTGGATGGAAGGACAAATGGAACTTCAAGTGACATGATTTAGTTCAATTCCTCTTCTGCTGACCCAACCAAGCCTGTATCCCTGGTTGTGTGATAGGAGACGTCCACAAAGAGAGTGTACCAGACATTTTTTTGGGAGGGGTTCCTTTGCCGAGCCCACAGTCTGTTTCCTGAGCACTTCCCTGCATCCCCATCACTCACAGTAGACCCTGAGCAGCCTTGTGTGACTTTGTGCCCCTGACCACAGTTGATTGGGCTAAGCTGGGCCAACCAGATACTCTCTCCTTAAGATGGTAGTTTGGGATTGAGAAACATAAATCATGCCTGGCTGGTCCCTTGAAGTGAGAACATGAACATGTGAAAGCCATGGTATAGATGTGTGTGCTCAAAAACTCAGAGAGGCAAGGAAAACCAGTTTGCAGAGAGCAAATAATGCAATTGTGTAAACAGGGACCTTGGCTTCTGGATCCTGGGAAGATGCAGAGAATAACTCAATCCCCTTGTCACTGTCCTTCATGAGCCTGCCTGGCTTTTTGCGTGCCCTTGAGTTTGGTGAGATAGATTCCCTGCAAACTTCTTATAAACTGTCAAATTTTTCTTAATCTAGACTGAGTGAATTCTCCCCCCATGAAGACAAAGAGCTCTGATTGTGGAAGAGAAACTGGAAGATTGAGACTAATGAAGGTTTAAAGAAGATAAGATTACTAGTGACCCGGGGACTCCACATTAAAAAATGATGCTCCGAACCTATCCTCAGTGGGGATGCATAGATTTTTGTTTTTGTTGGTTGGTTGTTTATCTCAGAAGCTGATTGTTGAGTTAATCATGCTCCTCAGTTTATAAGAGTAGAGATCAAAGTTCTTCTTCTCTTCTTTTATTATTTTCACCCTTTTCTTTCCAGTCTCCACTTGTGTACAGCTCAGTCCTCTCTTCTTCTTAGGCGACTGCTCTATGTGCTTTATATATGACCTGGGACGTGCTTGTGTCTTTGAAAACATACAGCATTGTTTTGTTTTGTGTGTGCTTTGATTTCCACAAATGGCCTTGTGTTGCAAATCTCATTCTGTATCGACTATGTTTCGCTCAAAGTTGTGGTTTTAAGATCCGCGTGGCTGTATATACATCCAGGTCTTTGCTTCATTCTGAAGTGTCTGATTCCTTAACATGCATCTAACATGTTACCTACTCCCCTTGTGACGGACACCTAGGTTGCCCCTAACTGCCTGTTATCACAGTGCTGCAAATGGACTCCCTCACACATCTCCACGTGTGGTATTTTGTGCAAGTTTCCAGGGTATATGCGCGAGAGTGGGATTACTGGGTCAGAATGTAAATCTACTTAATCTCATTTAGTACTGTCAGATTGTTCACTAGAAAGACTACATCGTTAAACACTTGGCAGTGGTACCCTTCTTAGCCAATATTTGGTATTACATAGCTTTCTAAATTTTGTAGACTTGATGGGTATAAAGTGGTATCCCATTGTTATTTTAATTTGCATTTATTTAATTATAGTATTACTAGTAATGTTAAGCATCTCTTCATCTCTTCTATTACCTATTACAGTTTTGCCTTCTATCCAGTGACTGTACGTCCTGGTTTGCCTGGTACAGTACAGGGTTTTGCCTGTTGCCCTGGCATAGTTAGCCAAAGTACCCCTTTTTACTCTTAAGGTGTCCTGGTTTGGTTGATAAATGATATGGCCACCCTGTCCTTTTGTGATTTGTCTATTTATATCCTCTGTTGTTTCTTCTATTGCATTTTCTATCTTTTTCTTTATTAGTAGGGCTCTTATAGTATAGCTATCCATCTCTTTGTTTAAATGATGAAAAATCTTCTTCCAACTTGCCACCCATCTATCAGCTTTGTTTGTGGGGTTGTTAGTCAAACACAGTTTCATTGCTGTAGTCAGATTCTCCAAATTTATGTATGTTTTATGATTTGGGGATCTTATTCAAGGAGTCCTTTTCCACCCTAACGTCACAAAGATATTCCCACATTTTCTTCTATTATTTTAGTAATTTTACTTTTCACATTTAGGTCCTTAACATGTTTGGAATTTACTTTTATATATAGTCTGACACAGGGACCTGACTTTTCTTCATAGGGTCGGTCAATTTTCTCAACAACACTAAATAAACATCCCATCCCCTTCTCACTGGTTTGTGATGCTTCACTATTTTATACCATTTTTTTCAGCACTCTCTCTTCTCTTCCATTGATCTCTTTCTCTGCTCCTGTATCACTACTAGTACCCTTTATAAAAAAAATTTCACTTGTAATTTATCTTAATATCATATAAAACAGATACCTACTCTTTGCTCTCAAAATTGATTTTGCTATTCATGCACCATTATTCTTTCATATAAATGTTACAGTCAAGTTGTCAAGTTCCTCAAAATATTCTGCTGGAATTTTTATTGGAATTACATTGAATTTATAGATAAATTTAGTGAGAATTGACATGTCTGCACTGAACTGTTCCATCTGATAACACGGCATATCTCTTTACTTTTTTCATGTCTTCTTTGATGCCTTTTAATTGCTTTAGCCTTTTGAATACATAAAAATTCTATGTATTGTATGTATTCTTTGTAGGATTAGTTCAGAGATATTTATAGTTTTGTTGCAATACTGGCTAATATCTTATGCTCTATTATATTCTCCAGGTGGCTGTTGCTGGTATGAATTATTTTTTTCCTAGTAGAAGCAAGGAAAGCAATCTGTCATACTCTCTTATCCTGCCCCCTTGGTGACCAAAGGCATATGGTTGCAACATAAGTGGATGGAATTCAGGGTGTGGTCTGAGCAAAACTGAAACAAAACTGCCAGCTTATGTGGGACCCTCAAACATAGACATTTAACGAAAGTCTCTGACCAAGGGAACTGTCTGTCTATGGATGTCAAGTATAATATAAATCCATCAGAAGAATATAGAACTCCAGGGCTGGAATGGCCTCAAGAGTCATCTAGTTCACCCACTGGATGCTTCTGTCCTCTCTATGGCCTATTAGTTTGGTGGCTGACCAGATGGGGCTTGAACACCTCAGGGACAGGACATCCACTGCTTTGTGAAGCAGCCCAGTCCACATCTCTATAGCTCTCTTGGTGCTTTCCCCTTCTACTTGAGCAATAGTGTTCTATCATGTCTTTTTATTATGGCTCCACTGTACCTTCTGTATCTACATAGTACTTAGTATTTTATATTGCAATAATTTGCTCAAGCATCTCCAGGGCTGTGAGTGCCTTTGAGGAAGTGGCCATTAGCGGGATGGATGGATGGATGGATTTATTTATTTATTTATTTATTTATTTATTTATTTATTATTTTCACAGTCTAGCAAGTGCCTGGTACATAGTAGGCACCAAAAGATATTGAATAGAGGAGCTTATATAAAACACGTCTATGTACTCCCTCTGATTCTTTTTGTGCCCTAATCTCCTGGGCCCACAGATGCTTGTCCACCTCAGCCACCACTGTGTCTGCCCTTCTCAGACAGGCCACTGTAGCCACAGGCTCAGCGTGGGTCCACATGGTTTCATTTCCTGGGGCCCACCAGTCACTCATCCAGGAGGTGGCCCCCTCCCCTTTTGCTGTTGCTGTGTAGCCTGACAAACCAGTTATGCATCTAGAGTTTTTGGCTATCCCTGCTACTTCCAGACTTAGATGAAATGCTACACCATAGGTGTGGGATCCAACATCCCAAATAGTGGCTGAGGGGCCAAGTGATGCAACCTGGACATGCAGAGGAGTTAATTCCCTGTGTGGTCAAATTTTGATCAGTGGAAACAAGTGATTGGAGGGTAAACATGCTTCCTTTGCTTCCTCTCACAGACTGTTCCAAGGCACAGCTTTGCTGTCATCTCTGAGAATGTCCTGTGTGACTAAGCATGTGCACCAAACAAATGACCTGCTGTGTCTCTTCATGGCTCACAATGTACATTAACATATGACATTACACGATGTACACTGATCACTCAGTGTATTAACATGTCACATGGTATTTACTTCCTTTATCTCTTATTCTCATTGCCCTGAGATTGCACCTCTTAAATAGAGTCTCAGCATTTAATCCTTACCTCAGGCTCTCTGTTTTCTAGGGAACTTGAGCTAAGACAAGGGCCTGTAGAAAATAACAACAACAACAAAACCCTTCAAGCTCATACCAATCCTTAAGAATCTGACCTTAGCTATCATTGTACCTCCATCTGCAAAGTAGTGTTCTTTATTCCTATTTTCTTCTGCTCTTTCAAAGTGTCATCTTGAACTCTCTTCTCTAAATTAGCTCTATTTGTCAATATCCCTCTCAAATGTGGTGCTCAGAATGGAAAGCCACATACAATATAAAGTTTTGCTTTTAAAGGAAGTACAACCTAAAATCATATTTTCCCTTGCTTTAGAAAAAAAAAGAAGTATGAATACACTGAAGTGAAACAAGATTGGGTTAGACATATTGAGAAGACGTCTTTGATGATCATTATGATTAAGATTTAAGGGGTAAGGAATTGGGATATAGGGAAAGGTCATGGGTTTCCTGGAAGCCTTTTATGATGTTCCTGTGCATAGTACTATTTATAAAACATTTACATCTGCTTTTTCTTATTTGTCCCTAACAACCACCAGGTAGTGAAAATTATCATTATCCCCATTCTACGCACACAACAATTGGTTCCATGATATTAAATGACTTCAATATCTCATTGTTAGTAAGTGGCCTTGTTAGGATTTGAACCTGTCTTCAAATCTGCTCTTTCTGTGATGCCAAATTTATCCCAATACATTTAGAAAGGTATAAAAACAGTTACAGGGCGTGGACTTATTAATTTTAGTTCTCTCCCCTATCACCAAACTAGAGAGTAATTCATAAATTAAATACCTGGGCTCAGAAGCACCAAGACAGCCTGACTAACACAGTATTCCCAGAGAGAATAGCAGCAGCCTATTGTTATTTCCCCAAAACATTGCACTCTGGCTACTGAATCTAATTCCCAACAGGTTCCTATAGAGGTGGGAGAAATGAATAAATAACATTTGGCCTTATGATACAGGCGGGGTAACTAGAACAAAAGACAATCAAAGCAAGAAGTCTTTGTTGTATTTATACTGTGTATCCGACAAGAGAAGCTGAAATCTGTGTGAGAAACCTAAGGTGGGTTTACCCACAGAACAATGAAAGAACAATACAGAATATAATCGGTGTCATAAGTATGGCTGAGACTGTAAGTGCTACAGGGACCGTGATGCCTGTGAGTGAACGCTATCAAGGAAAAATCGAAAGAATTGAGCACTCTGACCCCAGCAGTAACTCTGGCACGATTCTTGCTGTGTGGCCACACATGGGCCCCCATTTATCACTTGGACTTTTCTTTTCTAGCAAAGAATCATCTTTGCCTAGGATCGAAGAGAGAAGATAAATAATCATGTCTTGTAACCTGAGGAAAAAAATGTTAGGAATTGATAGCCTGACACAGCTCTATCAATATCACCAAGCGATGTCCCTTGATGGGTTTTCATCTAGTTAATTCTCAGAGTCAAAGCTCTCCAATGGAGAAGCAGTTAATGCAAAAATCCTCAACAAAATACTAGCAAGCCGAATTCAACAACATATTAAAAAGATTATTCATCACGATCAAGTGGGATTCATCCCAGGGATGCAAGGATGGTTCAACATATGCAAATCTATCGATGTGATACATCATATCAACAGAATGAAAAACAAAAACCATATGATCATTTCAATCGATGCTGAAAAAGCAATAGATAAAATTCAACATTCCTTCATGATAAAAACTCTCAAAAAACCTGGTGTAGAAGGAACATACCTCGACATAATAAAAGCCATATATGACAGGCCCACAGCAAGTATCATACTGAATGGGGAAAAACTGAAAGCCTTTCCTCTAAGATCTGGAACAAGACAAGGATGCCCACTTTCACCACTGTTATTCAACATAGTACTGGAAGTTCTAGCTAGACAATCAGACAAGAGAAAGAAATAAAGGGCATCCAAATTGGAAAGAGAAGCAGTTAAGACATCTTCAGTCTGTTCTCTCCCCCACTGTAAGTACTACTGCTTTATTTATACTCTTGTTATCTCCTGAATGATTGTAACTGTAATTCAAACTAGTTTCTTTACCTACACTTTCTTCTTCCACCCATCCACTGTTTACATTGTTGACAGAGTTATGTTTTTTTTAAAACATATCTTTTTAAAGACATATATGGAAGATTGCATTAATGTCCCCAGTTTTCATTCCTCCCTACACCTACACCCTTTGCCTCAGCCTTTGCAATTCCTACCAAAGAAGGGGAGACTATTTCCCACCCTTGATTTTGGGATTTACCATGTGACTTGTTTTAGTCAATAGAATGGGGTGAAAGTGATGATGTTCTAGATCCCAGCTTAGGTTTTAAGAAGCCTGGGACATTTCCTCTTGCTTACTTGTGCTTCTGCCATTGGTAGGAGAGGGATATGTCTTGCCTAGACCACTGGTTCTGGGAAAAAGATGAGAGACGTATGGAGCAGAACCTCCCTAAGATGCCTCAACTGAACTTGGCCTAGAGTAGAGCTCCAGCCAACCTGCAGAGGCATGAGTGAACCCAGCTGAGAGCAGGTCAGCAAACGTAGCCTAGAGTAGAGCACTAGCTGATTTATAGAGACTCAAATATATGAAATTATTTTTGCTTTAAGCTACTGAGGTTTTGTTATGCAGCACCATCTAACTGATACATTTACCACCTCATCAACTTAACTTAAAAGATCTTCTAGAACTCTGTGTTAGTCCATTTTGCATTGCTGTAAAGGAAATACCTGAGGCTGGGTAATTTATAAAGAAAAGAGGTTTATTTTGCTCACAGTTCTGCAGACTGTACAAGAAGCATCATGCCAGCATCTCCTTCTGGTGAGGGATTCAGGGAGCTTCCAATCAAGGCACAAAGTGAAGGGGGAGCAGGTGTGTTACATGGAGAGAGAGGAGCAAGGGAGAGGAGGAGGTGCCAGGGTCCTTTAAACCAGTGGTCCCCAACCTTTTTGGCACTAGGGACCAGTTTCATGGAAGCCATTTTTCCACAGACTTGGGGTCAGGGGGCAGGTGATGGTTTTAGGATGATTCAAGTGCATTACATTTATTGTGCACTTTATTTCTATTATTATTACATTGTAATATATAATGAAATAATTATACAACTCACCATAATGCAGAATCTAATGCCGCTGATCTGACAGGAGGCAGAGCTCAGGCAGCATGCGAGATGAAGCTTCACTCACTCACCTGCCGCTCACCTCCTGGGAGGCCCGGTTGCTAGCATGCCATGGACGGGTACTGGTCTGTGGCCCGGGGGTTGGGGATCGCAGCTTTAAACAACCAGCTCTCCTATGAACTAATAAAGTGAGAACTCACTCATTGTTGTGAGGACAGCACTGAGCCATTCATGAGGGATCTGCCCCCATGACCAAAACACCTCCCACTAGGCCCCACATTCAACACTGGGGGTAAAATTTCAACGTGAGATTTGGAGGGGACAAACATCCAAACCATATCAGACTCCCTGTTGTATGCAGGGCAAAGTTAAAACTCCTCAGCATGGCATTGCATACCATTCAAATTCCTCTCCATCCTCCATGCCACAACCTCCACCTCCTTTTCTCTTCCTGTATTTGCTTTTTACCAAATCTGTCAAGAACTCTCCCACCTCAGTGCCCCTGGGTCTAAATCCATGGAGCAGCCTCTTTTCTAACCTGCTGAAAGCTTGGTCATTCTTTAAGCCTGGTTCAATCATCATTTCCACTGTGAAAAAAATTTCTCTGTCAACCATATTAGGTGCCCCATTTCCACGCTCATACAACAATGAATCCCCCTTTCTTTATGCTTCATATCACTTGATTCCTATTTTTGGTATAGTACCCAAGTACTATATTAGAGTTGGTTGTTGGGGCAGACTGGCTAGTTGCCCACCCAAATACGTGTTTCCCCCATCTTCCTTCATGCCACAAATCCTGATTTTGTTCAAGGTGGCAATGTTCCCAACTAGCCCTGAATACCTCATACCTCCCCTGTTCTTCAGAGTTCTGTTGCATGCAGAAGAATGCAATTCTGCAAATCTGATGGGTGGAGTCGTTTTCATTTCTGCCTCTTCCAAAAGGCATAACTTTCACAAGGGCCAGGAAATAAATCCTAACCATTTTTATGTCTTTAACACCCAGCAGAGTGGTGGGCACACAGCAGATCCTGATACACACCTGTTGAATTCAGTTGAAATGTTTTTATGACCTGAGAGCTAAAGGTTTGAAGGTTCTATGTCTGGATTTTATGCTTTTAGCAGAGATCATAGAATACCTACTCACCTCTTTGCCCCTGAACGTATGTCCTTTTTCCTCTGCCTTGGAGACCATACCCTCACGTACCCTAGAGAGAACTGAAAAAGGTGGACACTGCTAACAAATGAGCCAGAACCCATAAAGACAGTATTTTATTATCTATAAAAACTTGAAGCCAAGGCTAACAAGCTTCTCCACCTGTTAATGAGTTGACACCTCTTTAGTACTGGAATGGTGCCGAGATGATTAGAGGGATAATTCTTACCTCCCATGCCTCTTCTACCAGCTGAAAAGTGTGTCTGAACAAACCTGCAAACTTTAGGAAAATGTCCTAGTGACCCAGCAGGATGCAGCCTACCCCCCTCACCAAGAGACCAATGAAGAGGGGAGGGGTGGTCTCAGGGCTAATCCTGGAGCTGTGTTCTCAGCCATCTCCCTAATCCTGAGGACAGTGTGCCAAACCAAAGACATTTCTGCAAGTTGCAGTCCATGAGTACCACCTTGTTCTCCAGCATTTCTGATTCTGCCCTTTCGTCTGATGTTTCCTTTTTCTCTTTCAAATATAATCAGATGTCTCTTCAACCAAACAAACTCTACCTCCTGACTTTTTCTGACCTGTCACTTTTCTTAATGGCCATTCTTTTTCATTTTTCTCCCCTTCTCTTTTGCTGTGCCTCCAATTCTTACCCATCCATGCTCTCTCAACTTGCAGAATCCTGGCTTCGTTCCCACTGTTCTACTATAACTGCTCTGGGTAAGGTTTCCAGGGACCTCGCTCTTGCCAAGCCTCCTGCACTCTCTCAGGCTTCATCTTCCTTGGCCCTTCTCCCACCCCCACTGCCTCTTTAAAGAGTAGATGACCCATGCACAGTCCACTTCTCCCAGGGAGGCTCCCCTGACCACAGCTCACACTGAGCTCCTTTTCCCAGCAGAAAGCACAGAGTGGAGTGGCATAGTCACTGCTTTATGTACATATGTTTCTTTTTCTAATTATGCTTCTTGAGATAGACACAAAGTATTGGGAAATTTGGTCTCCCTACAAATGGAAGAATTTAGAACAAATACAAGCTGATAAATGATGCTTAATATGAGCCTAATTGATTATTTTCATTCTTATTATTGATCAATATAGTGCTCTTCTTTCTCTCTTCTTGACCAAACTCTATCTACGTTTAAGGTTATTCTGAGTCTGTTATCCTCAAGGCATCTTTCCTTGCCAAAGTTGATTTATCCCCCTCCAGACCATTGGTGCTATTGAGGACTGTGATATGCTGAATTATGGCCTCTGAATATATCCATGTCCTAATTTCCCAAACCTATAACTGTTACCTCTTATAGCAAAAGGGACTTTGCAAATGTGATTAAGTATCTTTAGATGGTGAGATTATCTTGGATTGTCTGAGTGGGTCCTATATATCCCTGTAGGAGGTAGGCAGAGGGAGAGTTGACTACAGAAAAGGAGAAGGCAATGTGACCAAGGAAGCAGAGATGGGAGTAGTGTCACCATGAGCCAAGGAAGGCTGGCAGCCACCAGAACCTAGAAGAAGCAAGGAACAGATTCTCCCCTGAAGTTTATAGAAGGAACCAGCCCCACCAATTCCTTGACTTTAGCCTACTAAAACATATTTTGTATTTCTGGCCTCCATACTGTAAGATAATAAATTTGTGTTGTTTTAAGCCACCAAGCTTGTGGTAATTTGTTACAACAGCCATAGAAAACTAATACAAAGACTTTATATACCTTCTGGTGTTTGGCTTAAACATTGCCTTGAATTGTCTTTTGATTGACTCAAATATGAGAATTTTACTTCTCCAGCCAGATTGAAAGGTCCAAGATGGCAGGGCATCCACCCACAATTTCTAGCCCAAGTCTGGGCACAAAGGATTTGTTAGATTGAATTTAATTGAATCTCTTGGAGGGGGCCTGCTGGGATCTGTCTCTAAAGTAGAAAAATGGTGCTTAAGTTGATCAGAACACAAAGTTCATGGATTTGACTCTGAATTATTTGTCATGGTAGTTGTGGAGAAGATGCACGTATCAAAAAGGACTTCTACTAAGTCCCTTTTGATTTCGAGATTCTTTGATTCCAAGAGGCTATGGTTTTCTGAATACTGATGGGTCTTCCCTACATTGCAGGATGGTCTCCATATGATCACAGATATCCTCAGGCCTGAAAGTTAATGCCTTATGGCCAATACTACCATTGTTTCAAGATGGAGATTAGTTATAACAAAACTTTACATGTGAAAAGTATTTTATGGTCTTCAAAGCATTTCCCATCCATTGTTTCTCTTAATTCTCAGAACAAGCCTCAGAGGTGGCATGGTAGGAACTATTTTCCTGGTGAGAAGTTGGGCACCACCAAAGTCAAGCAACCTGCCCAAGGTCATGCAGCCAAGGTTCTATAGCACCAGTGACACCAAAGAGGCACCGCAGTCTGAAAGCAATCCTGCCATAGAATAGGGGAGCCACAATGAAGACAGAGCCTGAGAATCTTGTTTGTCTCTGGCATTGTCCATCTCAGTAGCTCTGGGAGGCAAGTTGAACAATTTGTCCCCACTTCATGGAATTATGAATAGAAGAAAAGAATCCTGAAGTTCTAGGACATTCACCCTTCTACTTGGTGGGCAAATATCTAACAATACAGGAGAGAAGATTGTCTCCTATTTTTATTGTTTTTTGGGGTGACGCTTCTATAGCCAATTATATTTACATTTTATCATATTGTGTCAAAAATTAAAAAAAATACTTCAAAATATCCAGTTTCTACCATTCTTGTTTTTGGCCAAACCATTATCCTTTTCTTGGTCCTCTGTACGTATAAAAATATTTGATTTATATCTGTTTGAGATTGAAATTTGAGGTGAAAGGCGTTAGGCAATTATTTCCCACTTTTGTGAGAATACCTCTCCACAGTAAGGAAAGGAAGGAGGTCATCGAAGCTTTCATTTCCACTTCCTCTAGGGCCATGTAAAAATGTAATCCACTTAAATACCCCATAAGCTTTATTAGATTGCATTATAAGGCACATTTAAGTAATATATTCATTTAAAAACACCTTTTTTGCGACGTGATTCAGATACCATATAATTCCTTCATTTAAAGTGTATGATTCAATGTTTTTTAGTATATTCACAAGGTTGTGAAACCACTTTCACAATCTAATTTTAGAATATTTTTGTCTCCTTTGGAACACTGTTGTCTCCTTTTGTCCCCATACCCATTAGCAGTCACTCCCTTATACCCTCAACCTAACACTAAGCAACCACTGACCTACTTTCTTTCTCTATAGATTTGCCAATTCTGGACATTTCATATATATGGAATCATACAACATGTGATCTTTTGGAATGGCTTCTTTCACTTGGCATAATGTTTTCAAGGTTCATCCATGTAGTGTGTATCAGTACTTCATTCCTTCTTATGGCTGAATACTATTCCACTGTATGGACTTACCACATTTTGTTATTCGTTCATCCGTTGATGAACATTTGGGTTGTTTCCACTCTTTGGCTATTTTAATAGGAAAATGTTGCTGTAAACATTTGTGGTCAAATTTTTATGTGGGTGTGTGTTTTCAATTTTCTTGGAATTGGAATTGGAATTGCTGGGTCATATGGTAACACATGTAGTGTTACCTTTTTGAGGAACTGCCAGACTATTTTTAATATATTCATTTAAAAGAAATTCATGGTAGCTTTATGGCAGGGGGAATAAGGGAAGAGAATGAGGTTCATGGCAGTGGTGCTGTTGGGAGCTGCAGAGTATGCTCAGACAAGAGCACTGGGTCCCAGGCTGATTGCTGTCATGGGAACAGATCCAAATTAATCTACAGAAGTGCAGCACATCACAAAAAGGGTGTTGGTTGTGCTTTGCCAAACCCAGAGAATGGCCTAGAATCAGATCTTTTGATTGGGATAAAGATGGAACAGGAGGTTCATTTTTGACCTTGGAGCAAGATAGAGAGACCAACACATTTTGTTTGTTAGCTGAGGCAATTGCTGTAAACAGGGGACTCATTGCCAAGGCCCTTCTCGTACCAGCCCACCCCACCCAATGGCAGCCCTGGCCGCCTTTGTCCTTTCATCTGCTTAAGCTAGTTACACTGTCACTTTGAGCTCTGGCTCTGCTCTTTCTCTGGCTATGATTCCTTTGGAAACACTGCTGTCCAGATGTTTAGGTATTTAGCAAATGCACTTTTCTGATGCCTTGGCAGGGTTGCTTTCAGAGGGGAATGAATATTTGATGTTGTTGGCTGTTGGGAACATGTACACTAAAATGACCAGCAAAGTCCCTGCCTCAAACCCCCTGTGTCTCTAATTCCCTTTATAGTGACAGCTGATACATCATTTAAAGGAAAACTCACTGGGGAGCAGAGAAAAAGCCATTCCTGTTTTTTTCCCTTTGCCGTCTCTCATAGGTTGTGCAAAAACTCCCCAGATTATATAGAATGATGTCTTGGGTGGGCCCCCCAGATTATAGAGCAGGACAGAATGGCTATTTCCATCTTTCTTTAGGGGTTTGCTTTTCCTCTTTAAACCACTCCCTCCCCACACATAGAGAAACTCCTACCCACTGTGTTCCATGGCCTAGTCCACTACTTTATGATTTTGGTCCTTTCTGAGCTAAGAATATCTTAGAGAACATTTAGATCACCCTCACATTTTACAAATAAGAGAACTAGCTCAGTGGGGGCTCTACCTCCCACTGCCTCCCTGGCCTCAAGCTTAACCCTTCACCGTACTGGGACTCTGCAGTGTTGTTCACTATTATATCCCAAATGTCCAGCTCAGTGCTTGGCACATGTTCCTGGAGCCAGGCTGTCTAGGTTTGAATCCTGACTCTGATCTTAAAGAAATCTTGTGAGAAGTAAATGATTTAATACATTTAAAAATGATTGGAATACTGTCTTTTACAGAATAGGGACTCAATAAACATTGGCTATCATCACATTATTGAATGAATGAACACACGGGTTCTATGCTCATCCCCTCAGGGGCCAGCTCAGTGTCTTCCAATCTGTTACTCCTTTTTTTAAACAACCACGTCTTAACTCTGGGCTTGGAGGTTGGGCTAAAAAGTGCAGACCTGCGGGGCTGATGCTTTGGATTGGAGGCCTTTGGGGTGTAGTAATTCCCTCCTGGATGTTAGTCCAACCTGGCTACTTTCATGAGGATCTTTTGGGGATTGGAGGCACAAGCACAATCTTTGTGCTGTGGATGCAGTTCTTGCTTTCATTTATCACTAGTCTGTTTTATAGTAGATCTTGTCTCAACCACTTCATTCATGCAAAAGCCTTTGGGTGCTTAATATAATTTTGTGAAGGTTTCCAACTCGTCTGGGCTTTGCTTAGGAACATAGCAAACAAAGTTCTCAGCATCTTAAAGGGAGGCTTAAGCTGATAAAGTCATGAATTGTAGACAACCAGAGATTTGCTGAACATTTCACTTCTGGATATGCAGAGCAATGGTCTAATACAAACGCTGTCATTGGGAGGTCACCTCTACCCTTGATGGCCAGTGGCCTGGCTGTGCTGTGCTTGGGGACCTGGGGGTCTGTGCATGAGGGTGTGTGGATGGTCTATGTCACGGCTACCACATACTTAAAAATCAGCTCAAGTATGTGACATATCCAGGGCCAGGCAGGGCAAAGGAGTGGGCAGAGAAACCTGTGTTTCTGGCACTTTCCTACCTCTTTCTGCATCACCTACCCAATTCCATGAATTCAGAGATGCCTGGGATGAAAGGAAGTGGATGAAGTCCTGGACAAAGACATTCCAATGAAGGATGCTATTGGGAAATGAATAACTCCTAACTGTTGACATTTCAGATGTGACCTTTGTGTCAGAAAAATGCATAGAGGAGCAGTGAGGCTTCCTGAGACCTCTCAGCTTTTAATATGTTACAGCTACCTGTGATTTCTAAATACCAGTCTGATGTCTGACTACAGAAGACTTATTTGGGAAATTTTTGCAAATATAGATTTCTTGGGCCCTAGAGTTTCTGACTTAGTAGTCTGGAGTAGAGGCTAGGAATCAGAATTTCTATAAAAGTTCCCCCAAGTTATTCTATTATCCATTCAGGCCTGTGAACATCTCAATCAGTGGTTGTCATTCCTGGTTGCACATTAGCATCACTACCTGGAGAGCTTTTAACAAAGTGCCCATGCCTGAGCTGTATTCCCAGAGACTCTGATTCCATTTATTTGGGTGAGGGGCACTGGGGATACGGTGTTCTTTTAAAGGCTGCCATGTAAATCTAGGTGCAGCCATAGTTGAGAACCACTGAAAAGGTGAAAACATTGACAATCAATTACTCCTTTTTTTAGTAAAGGGGGTGATGGACTCACTGCCAACAGGTGCAACAGACAGTGAGAATCCAAGCCAAAAGGGAGCTTAGAGACTCGCCAGTGCAGGAGCTCCCAGTCCTTTCCATTTCCTAGGCCAGTATAATTCAAAAGATATTTTGAGGACTGACAAAGAGTTGCTGGAGTTGTTTTGGCCAACATTTTATTTTGTCAAGTTAAGACATTAAAAACAAAACTCAACTATCATTTATTTGCACCATTATTTGATTTTTTAAAATGAATTTTTAACATTACCTGTAAGAAAGATCTGAGGTCAAGATAAAGGACAGTCCTTACGTCTTATTTGGCATGAGGAATGCACTACATAGTCCTTATCTTTCCTGATTTCAGGGAGAACTTTATTATGGATCAGGATTGGTTTAAGAGCAGTCTGCTTTCAAGCCAAAGTCATAATTTTACAGATGAGGAGATTGAGACATGGAGAAGGGAAGGTGCTTGGCTCTGGTCCCAGCTGAGGCAGCAGCAGTGCTGAGACTAGAACCTGCTCTCCTGATGTCTGGTCACGTCCTCTGTGTGGGGCTCTGATGAGAAGCCTGATGCCCCAGCCTCTTCCATTTAACATGCATGGAGCAGAGCCACTGGGTGTGATTGCTCAGCCTTCCCGGCCACATCCAGGCATACTTAGAGTGTCACCACAGTAACATCCAAGGACAGGAGCTCTGTTAGAAGGGCACCACCCTCAAACCTCCAGCGAGGGTAGAATATGATTATGCAGACCTTTTGTGTGACAGAGGGGGAACTTCATTTGCTTTAGTTGCAAAACAGAGGAGCATATTATTGCTTTGTCACACTAGGATACTGTGCTTTGACAGTTAAAAATCTGTGAAGAATTAATTTTCTGATTGTCTCCTGCAGAGTCCAAGCCATCTCTTCCCCTATTATGCTGTTATTTTTAATAAGTCGACAAATTGGCTAATTCTGTTGGAAATGTTTTGATTTGAGGAAATGGACATTTAAACAATTCCCTTAGAGAAGAAAGAAAACAGATTTCCAAATGCATTATCAATAAGAAGGACATTTGGACGCTGTGATCGGAAATGGAGAAGACATGGTGAACTCTTGGGTTCAGATGTTCAATTCAATATTTGTTGGAGATGATGGAGGACAGGCATTGGCAGAACACTTGCTTCCTCTGGACAACTGTAGGACTGTTGAAAGGCAGGCCTAAAGCCAACTTGGATCTCAAGTCCACCTGGAATAGTCAAGTTCCCTGCCTTGAACTGTCAGGGAACAAAGGCAGGAAGAGACGTACTTGACTGTCACCCATGGAGCTGCCCCTTGAGGGCAGGGCCATGTCCTACTTGTCGCCCAGCATAGGCGTGGCCCTCATAGATAGTAATACCTATTTTGTTGAAATGAAGTCCTTTTAGGGACCCAAAGGCATTTTCCTACATTGAAATCAGGTGACATCTAGAGATCTAGACTTAACCAGGGCAGTTTTGTGGGGGTGGGAAGAGTGAGCCTGGGAGCAGTCAGGAGGGAGTTGTGTCTGTCACGAAGCCATTGGATGGCTGCCCTGAAAATGGGTCATGAAGATGCCCTCGATGGAAGGAAGGAACACAAAACAGAAATGTCACTGACCTCATAATTTTGCTGAAATCTGGTCCTGGTTCCCCAGCCCATCCCTCTAAAACCTATTTCCTAGAGCAAAAAAACTGCAGGTTTAATACCCCAGCTCCAAATACCTCCAGAAACTCAGGTTCCTATGGGATCCCACCTACCAGAGGTAAAAGACAGAATGAATTCAATTCCCTTTAATATCATCATCTGACTTCATTTTTGACCTCTTTCCTGATTTCTAATTTAGTCAAATAAACCCATATACCTTAAAACCATGCCCTGCACCCCATCGGTGCCTCAACTCATTTTAAGTACCACTGGAAGAGAGGAAGGGAGCTCCCAAAGCTCAGGGGGCTTCCTGCACCAGAGCATCACTGTTTCTCAGGGACAGGACAGGGAGACAGCATACTTCCCTGTCTGCCATTAGGAAGATGAAGGAAGCAGGGCATCATAGTGCGATGGAAGTTAAAGTATGCATGGAATGTTGAGACCAATGTCCTTATTTCTTGTTAGAGGCAACAAGAGCACAGGGAGATAAGTAATGGGCCTTGGGTCACATTAGACAGTGACAGAGGTGGGGCTAGAACAGGGGCTGTTTGACCCCTAGACACCAGCACCCTGGTCCTAGATCACACCAATTCCTGGATGCATGGTGGAATGGACTTATCTCTTCCTTTGGTTAAAAAATATTCCAGGCTTCCTAACCTTAGGCAATCATCCTATCTTTTTTCTTTTTGGTTCAATATAGATGTTAAATGGCTTAAGCTATTGTAGTTTGTAGGATTAATCTGGAAAATCCCTGCTGTGTATATGCATGTGTTTGTGTGTATGTGCATGTATGTATGTGATTGTGCATGTGTGTAGGTATGTGTATGTGTGTGTCTGTGTGTCTCTGTGGCTGCATGTGAATGTGTATTTTGGCTGGGCCAGGGTGTCCCTGGGGTTGGGGAGGAGGAGGATCAGCAAGGCTAATCTCAGGTATCAGAGGGCCCTGCTAATGCTCCTAAACTGCTGCCCTACACACACACCCAGGAGGACCCGCCCCTCCAGACTGGGCCTGGGTGTGGACTGAGATGAAGCCACCACTGCCCTCTGCTGTACTGACAGGTGAATGCTGCTGACGTGCCAGCCTCACCTTTTCCCAGGTGGGGACAGGGACACCGAGATGAAATAAAAGTCTGTGCCCCAACCTGGGCTCAACGGATCCACCTCTCTTGGGGTCATTCCACTCTACCTTTGAAGTTCTCAGCTGCAGGTGGTGGAGCAAAAGCACCCAGTGCTTGATTGGGGGTCAGGTCAGTCATTGCCCCAAGGCCCCCCTGGGCAGGGTCTGAAGATGCTGGAATAGCTCTGG
The DNA here is from genome assembly GCA_023783475.1 of Daubentonia madagascariensis. Classification (NCBI taxonomy): domain Eukaryota; kingdom Metazoa; phylum Chordata; class Mammalia; order Primates; family Daubentoniidae; genus Daubentonia; species Daubentonia madagascariensis. The sequence goes on from JAKFHU010002202.1 coordinate 8,997,810, forward strand.
CAAAGATTGCATTGCATTTTTTAATCTTCCCGGCCTTGTTGGGAGTCAATATTCAGGATTCTTCCAGTGTCACTCAGATTGAATACTCTTTAAAGGTAAAGCCCCTGTTGGTCTTGAGCCAATCCTCTCACTTCTGCAAACACAGCACCCTGGGGGAAGAAGCCTAAATACAACTTTCAAATAAGAACACCCCACATTTGCATAGTGCACTATAATTTATCCACTATGTTCCCATTAATTGTCTCAGATGATCCTTACAAACCTGTGAGTTAAACAGAACAATTATTATTCTCATTTAACAGATGGGGAAACTGAGGCCCAGAAGGTTTGTTTGGTGCTCTATGGCTGACTTGGAGGCGATTAGCTAGGAAATAAAATGCACCTCCAGCTGGAATGAAATTCATCAGACTTTAGATGAAAATAAATAAGCTACGAGACAGGTAGTGCCAAATAAAACATTCAGTAATCAACTGGGAGCCATAAGGGCAAAATTCATAGCAGTGCTGTCCAGATGCTTTCTAACAACTCTGAGGCCTCACCTTATGGCTTAGCTCCTGAGTTCTAGAATGTGTCCATTTTTAACAGGGTCACCGGAGAGTCTCATGGTTGGCAACTATTTAACTAATATCTTTCTTTTCGATAATGATAGCTTTTTGGTCTTAAATATAAAAATAATCTATCTTGTTTTATCTTACTAGTATGTTTGTAATGCCAGGGCAGTGTTACTATTGCTCCTGTTTGGCTGTTGCAGAAACTAAGGTCTGAAGAACTTTCATGCCTGTAGCAATCAGTGTTTGCTCTGATGTTTACTCTGTGCCAGGCACTCTGCTAGTCCAGAGAATACAGCAGAAGACAAGATAGCCACGGTCCTGGCTCTTATGGCACTCACAGTCAAGTAGGGGAGAGAGACAAATTAATGATGAATGTACATTGTGATGAGTGCTATGAACTTGAACCCCGTGCCGTGAGCACAAATGGCCAGGGACCTCACCTGGTCGAGGGTCTGGGAAGTTTCCCTGAAGTCTGCTGGTTAAGTGGAGCTTGGCCTAACATGTGGGGTTGAAACTTGGGGTGCAGAGTGGTCCAGACGGAGGCATAGGCAGTGTGAAGGTCCCAAAGAAGAAAGTTGCTTGGGACATCCGAGGAACTGAGAGGAAGCCAATGTAGCTGGGACAGAGAACAGAGTGGTCCAAGGTGAGGGGGGCAAGCCTGTAGAGTAGAGGTGAATCTTTTAGCCCAGTCACACAGCTAGATGGAGGCAAAGAGAGAACTATAATTGTATTATATCTCCTTTTTGTGAGTCTCTAGTCTCTACATTGCTTTTCTCCCCCTGTTCTTCTCCCACTTTCTGTCCAAACCTAATTGCCTTAATTTTTTAGGACCACACCTTTTCCCACCTCTGTCTCATTGCTGCTGTTGTTTGCTTTAACTGGTATGCCTACCCCTGAATCTCCCCAAGTCAAAAATCCTACTTACCCTTTAAGCCAGGGATTATAAAGATAAATTTGTCAGTAGGTGAAGTAAATGAATAACATGGCCTAATATATTATCAAATGGTTGGGACTTGGCAAACTGGAGCATCCATGCCCCCATCATGCTCAGGCCCAGTGCTGTATGATACAACCTTCTGCAATGATGGAAATGTTCTATATCTGCACCGTCCAATACAGTAGTCACTTAGTCATATGTGGCTAGTGTGACTGAGGACTTAAAATTTTAATTTACTTAATTTTAATTGAAACTTATATAGCCCTATGTAGCTAGTGGGCTACCATATTGGACAATGCAGCTCTAGCTGTTTGTTTCCATTCTGGAATGTGGGTCCATTATTGCCAGATATTCAAGTTTTTCGAGAGGAGCCAGATCTCTGGATTCTCATATTTGAAATCTTCTGATTTTTGAATGTTGGCAAGAAATTTAAATTTTAAAGATACACTGTGGGTGACTCTTGCCTCAGGAAAGATGGGGTAGATATACTTTTCCCTATTCCTCCTGCTATGTACAGCTAGAATACCGAGACATTATATATGACACAAGCATAAGAAGACCCTGAAAAGCTGAGAGGAGAAGACAGACTCAGGATCTCAGGACCCAAGATGCAACACAGTGGTAAGTTCTCTTGGCTTTCTTTTTATGTCATACATCCCAGACTTGGCATTGGAGAGGTCAGCAACCCAGAAACACCAATGGGCACAGAAAAACTAAGCCCTGACAAAAGCTTACTCTCTCTGGTCAAAGTACCAGGAAAGGGGCAGACTAGCAACACAGAAAACTTTTAGACAGTAACTACTCTATCCCAGCTGAATACTATAGGAAAAACTGTGGTCCTACTCCCACCCATGCCAACAAAGGCCAAGTGGGGAGCCTCAACATCCACCTAAGCCACCCAGCATCCCTGTTGGGATGGTGTCAGATCAAGCCAAATAGAGAACTAGAACTTTCATCCCCATGAGCTTATGACCAGCTCTTCTCCTTCCTCCCCCATGCAAGCATGGTGTCAGTGGAGACCACTTGGGGAACTTGGGAGCTTGGACTTCTACTGCCACCTGGCAATAATGAGGCTCCCTTTCCCTCCCTGCTAGAGTGGTGCCAGAAGAGATCTAGTGGAGAGTTAGGACTTTCACTATTGGCCAGCAGTAATAAAGCCATGCTACTGTGGTGTCAGTGGAGACCACCTATGGGAGCCAGAGCTCCTGCCACTGCCCAGCAGTAACAAGGAGTTTCCCCCCCCCTACTTTGAGTGTCAACAAAGGCTGAGTGGGGAACCTGATCTTTTACCTCCATTTGGCAACAACAAACAAGTGCTACCCTTCACCTTGCTAGAGTGGTATTAAAGAAATCCAGTTAAAACAAAAGGTTTAAATAAGATCTAGAGTCTCCTAATTTAATTTAAAAATGTCCAAGATTCAATTGAAAATCACTTGTCATACCAAGAACCAGGAAGATCTCAAACTGAATAAAAAAAGACAAACAATAGATGCCTAACACTGAGATGACAGAGATGTTAGAATTATCTGACAAAGATTTTAAAGTGGCTGTGATAAAAGTGCTTCAATGTGCAATTATAAACATTTTTGAAACAAATGAAAAAATAGAAAATCTCAGCAAAGAAATAGAAGATACAAAGAAGAACTAAATGGAAAATGAAAAATAAAATAAACTGAAGTAAAAAACTCAGTAGATGGGCTCCACAGAATGGAGGGGACAGAGGAATAATTAGTGAACTGGAAGATAGAACAATAGAAATAACTCATCTAAACAAAGAAAATAGACTGGAAAAAAAAACCAGTCTCAGTGACTTGTGGGAGTATGATAAAACATCTAACATTCATGCCATCAGGATACCAAAAAAACAGGAGAAATAGAGTGGGGATGACAAAGCACTGAAAGAAATAATGGCTGAAAACTGCCCAAATTTGTCAAGAGACATAAACTTACAGATTCAAGAAGATGAGTAAACCACAAACAGGAGGAATCCAAAGAAATTTATGCCAAAATACATAATAATTAACCTTTAGAAAATTAAAGACAAAGAAAAAATCTTGAAAGCAGCCAGAGAATGACATTTTATCTAAAGGGGAAAAACAAACAAACAAACAAACACAGCAAACAAAATGACAGCAGGTTTTTCATCTTAAATCATGGGGGCCAGAAGAAAGTGGCATAGTATTTTTTTCTTCAGATGTTGAAAGGAAAGAACTATTTAACTCAGAATCCTATACCTGGTGAAAATATCCTTCAGGAATGAAGGGGAAAAATCAAGATATTCTCAAATGAAGGAAATTTGATAGAATTTGTCACTAACAGACTTACCCTGAAAGATTGGCTAAAAAAACTTCTCTAAACAGAAAGTAAATGATAAAAGAAAGAACCTTGGAACATCAGGAAGAAAATATAAAAGCCAAAATACAGGTAAATACAATAGACTTTCCTTTTACTCCTAAGTTTTCTAAATTATGTTTGAAAGTTAAATTAAAAATTATAGAACTGCATAATGTGATTCTAAATATATGTAGAAAAAATATATATGATAATTATATTTTAAATGGAGGAGGGGAAGGACATGTTAAGGGAGGTGTTTTCTATACTTCATTCAAGTGACAAGTTATGCACATGTAATGCCTAAAGTAACCACTAATAAGTAAAAAGCTGTACAAAAAATACACTCAAAAGCATTATAGATAAATAAAAATGGAATTCTAAAAAATGTTCAAGGAAAGCAGGAAGACAGTAAGAAAGTTAGGCAAAAGAAAAGAAGACAGGAAGAAGAAAACAGAGAACAAAGAAATAGAGAGAACAGAGAACAAAAAGCAAAATGGCAGATTTAAGCCCTACTATATGAATAATTATATTGAATGTAAATGGTCTGAAATAAAAGACAGAATTTGGCAGAGTGGATTAAAAAACATATACAACTATATGTTGTCTACAAGAAACTCACTTCAAATATAATGATGTGGGCAGATTGCAGTTAAAAGTACATGAACCCCAAGCCAGGGTAATTATGCATTGTCATGGAAGCCTCTTTATTTTCTTTTCTACCCCAAGCCTAGATTGATTTTTATTTCTTCCTTATTTTTTCTTTTTCTAATTTCAATTATTTGCAAATTTTTACAGTTATCTGAAAATTTGTTACAATTATCTTTTTAAATTTTGTTTTACTTCTGTTTTTTTAGTGTTTTTGAGTGTACATTTTATAGTTTTCTTAGTGTTTTTTATGGCTATTACAATATACATATTTCACTTATCATCATCTACTAGTATCAAAATTTTATCAATTCTAATGAAGTGTGAAAACTTTACTTCCCTTTAGTTTCCTTTATCTTCCCCAATTTTAAATATGATATTGTTTTGGGTATCAGAAGAAGTTATAATTTTTGTTTTAATCATCAAATATTATTTATAAAAGTCATGAGGAGAAGTATAGTCTATTGTATGTACCCATATTTTTGTTGTTCTTTCTTCTTTCTGAAAGCTTTAAGTTTCCTTTTATCATTTCCTCTCTGTTTGAAGAACTTCCTTTAGCTATTCTTAACAGAAGTTATTCTAGCTAAAAATTCTTTTAGTTTTCTTTTATCTGAGAATGTCTTGATTTTTGAGGGATAGTTTTGCTAGATAAAGAATTTGTGGTTGACAGTTTCTTTGTTTCAGCACTGGAAAAATGTTATGCCACTTCCTCTGGCCTTCATGGTTTCAGATGAGATCTGCTTCATTCAAATTGTTTTTCCCATATAGTTAAACTGGTGTTTTTCTCTGGCTGCTTTTAAGATTTTTTTCTTTGTCTTTAATTTCCAGAAATTTGATTATGTTATGTCTTGGCCTAGATTTCTTTGGATTTATCAAATTTGGGGTTCACTCATCCTCTTGAATATGTACACTTATGTTTTTCACCAAACTTGGGAAGCTTTTTAAATCAATTATTTCTTCAAAAAAATCCTTCACCTCCACTCTGTTTTTCTTTGCCTTCTGAGTCTCCAATGACATAAATGTTGACATTTTGTCATTGTTCCACAGGTTCCTGAGGCTCTGTTGTTCTGTTTTTCTGTATTTATTTGTTTTTGAGTTTATTTTTTAAAATTTATTTTTCTTCTGTTGTTTGGAGTGGGTGAATTTTATTCATCTATTCTCAAGGTCACTCGTTCTATTTTCTGTCATCTTTACTCTACTAGTGAACCCATCCAGCAAGTTTTTGATTTCTCTTATTGTATTTTTCAGTTATATAGTTTTCTTTGGTTCTTCTTTATAGTTTATTTTGCTTTGTAGAGATATTCTAGTTTTCCATTTGTTTCAAAAGAATTTGTAATTTCTTGTTAAAACATTTTTATGATGGCTGCTCTAAAATACTTGATAGATAATCCCAACATCTGATTTATCTTGGTGTTGGCATCAGTTGATTTTTTTTTGGTCATTTGAGTTGTGGTTTTTCTGGTTCTTAGTGTGATTGATGACTTTCAATTGTATCCTGAACATTTGGCTATTATATTAGGAGTCTTGTGTCCTATTTCAATCTTTTATTTTAACAGGCAGTCACTTTACATTTAACACAAAGTTTTGGCCTACTGTTATGGGTTGTGGTTCTGATAAAATTTAATTTTCAGAGCTTTGCAGTGTTATTTTGGTCTATTTGGCTTATTGGATGTTGCTAGCCCTCCCACTGGTTCCTGCTGGAACTGCCTGAGATGGCAGAAGAGCTTTTCCCAGACTGGGCCACCAAGTGTCCATCAGTGGGGTAGGGGAATCTCAGGCTCATGGGAATGAAAAGACTTTCTGGGCTGGGCCACTGTTTTGGCAGAATCTCCTTTGTTGGTGCCCCCTGGATACCTGGTGTCTCTTGGGGAGAGGTGGGGATGGGGAGGGAGAGGAGTCCCAAGCCCAGTGGGGAAGGAGGCCACCTCTTCTGGTTACTTACTTTCAGGGAGGCTCTTGTTTGATCCCCTTTGCTGGTGCCATCAAGCATGCCAGGTGCTGTCAGTGGGACTCCCATTCAATCCAGGGAAGAAATGCTGCTTTCTGTTGGTAGATTGGGGGTTGAGAACACCAGGCCTGGGCTGCTTTTTTCTGTTGGGTGGGAGGTCAGAAGATGCCCTGCTGCTATGCTTTTCTCCAGTTCTGGGATCCCTAACCAGTCTTCCCTTCCTCTTCACAACTCTTAGAATTCTTTGATTACCTCTTGCATCATATCTGGATTTACAGTTATATAATACTTAGAGGGAAGAGTAGGGAAAAACAAGTCTACACAATCTTGTCCATACTGGAAGTTCTCTATTCATTTTCTAATTTTGGAATTTAAAATTTCCATGATTCTGTCACCTAATCAAATCAATACTTTTATCCATTTTGCTTTTTAGAGCTTTCCCATTTACAAAGCATAGCTTCTTGTATGATACATTTTCAGTTTATATTTTATCACACATATATTATATTTTTATGTTGCTCCAATATTTTTCTTTTTAAGAAATTCATTTAATAACAAAATATTTTAAAAATGATGTGAGAAATTTGTGAACAGTTATATTTTGGGAAACTGAGACCCCTTCCTTACACTCTGATATTATTCCACAAAGATTGCCTCTCTCCATGTCTCTCTATTCAGTTCCCTTATTTGTAAAGCAAGGCAGTTAGGCCAGATAAGCTATAGGAGCCAGCTGAGCTTTGAAAATATATTGTGGCTGGAGAATAGGGACTAACCCTGGCCAGCCTGAAAGAGTAGGTGGACATTTTGGAAGGTATAAGCAGCAAGAGATAAACTGCTAATATATCTATCCCTAGGTCAAAGCTGGGGAACAAGGGCTGTGTGAGCTGGCTGAGGTGTGGGAGTGATTAGGTGCTATGTTCTAACTCTGCCAGTGAATTGAGGAGGAAATCACAAGTGGCATAAATGCTCCAAGAGCATGTTCACAGCAAAAACACCCAGAAAGGCTTTAAGCAGCTAAGATTGATTCCCTTAGAAATCATACTAAAAAGCTCACAAGAAATAAATCCATGTTGGTGAGGAGCAAGGAAAATTCTAAAAAGTTGAAAACACAGCTATATAGGGAAAAACTGAGGAACGTAGGGTTAGATCATGTTAAATAAATGGCTTAGGAGGAAGAAATGTTTAATGATCATCTTCAAAGATATTGTGAGAAAATTTCTGCTTTAAGATGTAATCATAAAAAAAAATCTTTCCCTGGTGTAAGTGTGATTTTTTTCTACATCATTTAAAAAGCAATAATTTTCTTCTGGTGAAATACTTGACGGCTAAAAGAAACACAGCTTGATGGCATGATTTGCCTCAGACACCCCTGGCAGTAGCAGAGTGAAGACTAGACTTCATCTTCTCACCTTCAACCCACTGTGCTTTTCATTACCAGTGGAGTCACCATGTTTCAGCTCCTCAGAGTACAAAATCAATAGAAACAAGCTTAACATGTAGCAAGATGGGCTTAAATTAGACGAGAAGAGTTTTGCTATAAGTGACGGTTGTGAGAGAATGACCTGGCTGGACAACTTCTCTAAATCTTTAAGATTGAGATTCTGGGCTTTCAAGACTGGATATGACATTTCACTTGGAAGCAGGAAGAGGAGATGGCCTTTGGGAGAAAGAGCTTTTGACTTTGGATATGATTGCAAGACAGTTTTTAAAAAATAAGGAGTGTTGGAGTAAGTTATGCTGAATGCCATCCACTTGCCTTACCAGATGCCTTGTCTGTCATTCTCTGACTCAGAACAGTAATCTATCTGGACTAAATTTAACAGCTTCTTTGTCTTCTGGCCAGTGGGGAACCTGGTGGGAAATGTTGAGGGAAGGAGAAAAGCAAAGTCAGGGTTTATTCCTGCATCTCTATCCCTATGATTTTTCTCCATAGACTGTCTACTGCCTTCCACTGAAAACCACAGCTCCTGTCAGGTAGTTGTCTCCCACGATTGTTCTCTGCTTCTGGGATCCATGACTGGAGGTAGGAATAACCCTGCTGTTACTGGCCCTGGAGTCCTGCACTCTCTCTTGTGGTTTCTGTACACCTTGGTTGCAACTTTATAAATAGTCCCTCCATTAAACTATCTTCAATTTCTCATAATAAGTGTGTGTGCCCTCTATTTCCCCCCAGTACTCTGACTGATATGCCTGTCCAAGCAGGTGAAAATGCCCAGCCACCATGTTGGAAAAGCTTACATTAAGCAAGGGTATCACCAAATACAAAGTAAGTGTAACGATTTTCTTTTTCTGAAGTTGAGAACTTTAGGAGAAGACACTTCAGGAAGGCAGAGTATAATGTCCCCAAACTGGCCAGTGCTTTTGGGCAGAAATTTCTGCACATAGACAAAAAATCTCTTTCTCAAAAAAAACTCAGTCATTTGACTCCGTTATTAAGATTAGAGCAATCAGACCATAAATCAATAATCAATAACTGTGTTTATCATACCCTAAACACTTAACCTTAGTCATCCATAAAGTGAATGATAAGAATCTCCTCCATATTTCAAGCATTTGGAAGAATGGAAGTAGACCGGCTCTAGAATCAGAATCCCTGAAATTTACTTTGACGTTGGTAGTCCTGAGAAAATGGGATCCTTGGTTTCTCTGAAAATCATTTCCACATTTAAAAAATATGGGGCCTGTATCCCAGCTACTCAGGAGTCTAAAGCAGGAGGATCACTTGAGGCTGGTCCAGCCTGGGCAACATAGTGAGACCCTGTCTCTAAAAAATAAATAAATAAACACTAAAAATTTAATAAATTAACGTAAATATTTGGATTGGGCAAGTGATTCTTAAATTCGCTTTTAGCACTAATAGTCTATGTGATTATGAAGGGGTGGAAGGGAGGATATAGTATGGTGTGTTGATAAGGAGTACAATATTGTGTGGATGTGAGGATGGGGGAGTGTGGTGTGTGGATGGGGAGATTGGGGGAGCGTGGTGTGTGGATGGGGAGGATGGGGGAGCGTGGTGTGTGGATGGGGAGGAGGGGGGAGCGTGGTGTGTGGATGGGGAGGAGGGGGAGCGTGGTGTGTGGATGGGGAGGAGGGGGGGAGCGTGGTGTGTGGATGGGGAGGATTATCTCATGGACTATTTCATGGACAAGGATAACTGAAGACTGTGATGCATGTGTAGAGAAGACTGTAGAGTCAATTGAGTGGATGGGGTGACAGAGGAACATGGTTTGTGCATGGGGAGGATTGGAGAGTCTGTTGTATGGATGGGGCCAACTGGGGAACATGTTGTGTCAATGCGGAAGACCGGGAAATGTGGTGTATAAAGGACTTTCCCTTTGGGTTAGCCTTAAGTCTGGACATTGAGGTAAAGATGGTGCCAAAAGGTGATGAAAGGATAGAGATATTTGGCATGCAACTTGGAATATTGCTTGATGGTGCAGAGCCAAGAAGTAATGGCATCTCAATGGTGACACGGCACCACTTCTCATTTCAACTGATCTTGGGGCCAAACCCAAGTGATGCATGTGTATGTAATGACCCATGTGAGAGATGCAAGAAGAGGGTACTGACTCAAGGTTTGGAGACCTGGCATCTGCCAGTTAGTTGTGTGAACTTGGCAAGTTCCTTTACTCTTTATGTTCTTGGGTTAGACTAAATAATACTATATGACCTTTAAGGTCACTTCCAAATCTAAAATTTTAGGAGCTCATAATCCACAGTCTGTGTTCCCAAGTAGTTTATGATCTAATGGGGAGTTAAGACTTAGGCTCTTACAAAGCAGGAGATGACAAGAGGGCTTGGGACCAAGGGAAGAAGAACCATCATTACCCTCTCCCTAAGCCTTGTTTTTGGGTCAAATGCTATCCTTCTCCTGGTTCTACATCAGCTTGGGAAAACAGAGCACCATGCCTGAAAAGCTCATTTTACTTAGGTAATCCTAATTATTCACAAATATTCCAATGCATCTTCCTGTCCAGAACAGATTCAGGTTCCGTGGGACCTAAAGTTTATATAAAAATATAAAATATACAGAAGTCTCTTACTTTACAAATTTTACAAAGCACATGACCATGTAAACACATTGCTTTGGCCTCTCCTGTGGACTTGTAAGGGGCTTGTGTAAGCAAGGGGACTGAAGCTTCAGCTTCACTAGTTTCACAGAGCACCTTGTTCCAGGCTCTTGGTAGAATTGCACTTCTTCATCTATTTTGAAGTAGGTGTGGCCATCTGACTTGATTTAGTGAATGAAACATGAGTAGAAATGATATCTGCCCCTTCTGGGTGGAAAATTCAAGAGCCCGTGCATGACTCACTACATCCTTGTCCTCCTGGCATGGGGACTGTGGAAGCAGCTGTCAGCATAAAGCCCCCATCTCCTGGGCCCCTGGGAGTCCCACTGCTATGGAGAATGTGCTATGAATGACAGACTTTGGTGGTGGGAAACCCCTGAGACGTTTGGGATTGCTTGTTACTGCAGCATACCCTAGCCAAAGCTGACTGAAATAATAGATTATGAGGTGTTTTCACAGGTGTAGTGTCATTTGTTTCTGGAAGGGACATGGGCACTTCTCGTCTCCATTTTTCAGATGAAAGTCTAAAGCTCACAGAGTTTAGGTATCTTCAGAGAAGGTTGTAAGTGAACAGGTGGCCAGCCCGGAAGGGAGCCCAGGCATTTTGCCTCTCAGGCTTTATTCTGTCCATGATAGGATGTTGTCCCTGCAGTGGTTGATGCAGTTCATTCTCATGCCTCCCCCATCCCCCATTTCCTTCCTCTCTCCCCCTATGATCCCTGATGAAGCCCAAGCTTCCACTAGTGGCAAATGCCTCAGACCTGTTTGGACAGTCTGGACAGGTCCTTGAAGGGTTCCCTTTTTATCAGAGTCAGATGAAAAATCCTAGAGATGAGCCACAAGAGAAGAGAACACGTTCTAGAGTCCAGATGGATTGGAAAAATGTGCACTTTGAATATAGAAAAGTGTAGTCACAAAGACTTTTCTCTTGTCTATTTATAGAGTATAACTTATACTTGCATATGATACTTTGTCAACATTTTCCCATTTTCCCTTTCCATGCACTCTTACATGGAAAATTGGGTTTAGATTAACTCTAGTAATTTAACTGGGCTTGAGGGAACAGGCTTTGGCTTGAATTCTTTAGTGGTGACTAAAATGTTTTGTAAGTGAATGAATGGGATGGTTTTGACTTAGGGAGAAGCAGTAACGTAGGCTAAGAATCACTTTCTCAGTGCAATACAAACCTTCAGCTGCACATCCTGTTCTAATGACAAGGTGAGGGAGAGCAAGGGGGTGAGAAGGAAAAGGACCCCCATTTGGCTGGAGGGTGCTTAATACAGGAAACTGATTGAAACATCTCAGTAAACAGCACATATAGCTAGATCATGTGGCAGGAGATCAATAGGCTTGAGCTGAAATGAGAACCATCTGAAAAGCTAGGAAATATTGCCTGGAGAATTGCATTAGACAGCGTTACACTCAGTAAAGTTTGGTCCTGTCAGCCATTTGTGTTGTTTTTGCTCCGGGAAGATTCTTTCTTGGATTGGAATTGGCATGGCAGGGGAAGGTTATTAGATATGTAAACTTTTGCTTTATGAGAACTGGAGTGAGTCCTGTAAACTCTCTGGGGGCACTTAGAAATCCTTTCACTCACAGGTGGGAAATTGAAGGTATAGGATTTACTGGAAGAAGCATTATTGTTGGCTCAGTTTCTCTCTCTCTCTCTCTTACACACACACACACACACACACACACACACATTCTTTCTCTCTTTTCTGTTCTTCTCTTTTATTCCTGGAAGGCTATCATTTGGTGAGACTTCCCATATCCCATCTCATTAAAGCACTGTTCATGGCAACCCATATAATATAAAACATAAAGCTAGACCAAAACTTAAAACTTAGGGAAAATTAAATTTTTATCCTCCCTACACCCCCTTCCTCAAAAAAGTCAATAACAAATCCAAATAATTCTTCAGTGATAAAATAAATTCTCCATTATCCAGAAAAATTAGGGGGAAAATGCAATATTCTGTTAAAAGAAGGCTGTCATACATACTACCCATAGATCACCAATGTCCAAATAATTATACCAGAGTGAAATCTGCTGTATAAAAATCTAGGTATGTGCTTCGGTGATTCAGAAGGCCCATTATGATCTGGTAGGGCCTTGTTACATCATTATGAGTAATTCTCATTATTTTGGACACCAACTGAGCAAATATAGGAGGCTGAGATGAACTTTTGCTGACATGTGGACTCCCGGGGAAAATTTATATATAATCTGTCTGATGTAAACTTGATTTCTTTGACATTTATCTCTTTCATAAAAGTAAAAAGCTGAGGAAAAGTGTCTGTTTATTTTAGCTTTACTTTTGTTTGGGTTCTGAGAAGCAGGAGGCTTATAATCCTCTGGGCTTCTCACCATCTTCCAAATGATTTTTCTCATCCATGATTTCATCTGTCATTCTAGCATCCCTATGCGGCTAGGATGAGGCAATTCACATTAGCACCATCCCCACACTGCAGGTTGGAAAGCAGAACTCCTCATCACAAGTAAAGTTTGTTCCCCAAGGCCCCCACCCTGAGCCTATGCTGTACCTTCATCCATTGCCTTGCATCAAGAACTCAGTGGGACAGAGACATCTCCCCTTTTTTATACGATGTGTGCCCAGCCTCTGCTACTTGGGCAAATGATTTGCAATCTCGGGAGCTCTTTTCTACAGTGGCAACATGGTGTAAGAGGAAGAAGCACTGATCCAGGGGTTGGGAAATTAAGCCTCAAATCCTAGTTTCACCTGAAACTTCTCAGCTTTTTGCCAAGAACAATTTATTTAGATCCCCGGAGTCTCAGTTTTCTCATCTGTAAAATGCCCTTAGTCATCCTACCCTCACAAAGTTCTGATGAGGACTGAATGAGCAGGGCCCTCTGGATGACAGATCTTGTTCTGTTGCAGCCCTCTGGTCCCTCATTGTGGAATTTCAGTGAGTGCCAGGGCTTGGGAAAGAGGTGTTTGGAGCTTCATCTGAGGTGTAGAATTTTGCAGGCACTCAGCTGCCAAAGAGTGATGAAGCATCTGTGAAGAACCTTCCAGCTGAAGTTCAAGTTCATCTCTAGATGGGAGGCTGGTAAAGTGTGGAGGGTCAGTCAGGCCCTGAGAGACTGACCTGAATCTCCTGCCACTTGCTCCCCTTGTTCACTCTGGCTCTGCAAGTGATCAGACCTCACCTAAAGGTGAGGCCCAAGAGGTGTGATTTGAGAGGCTTCTAAAGGTGCCTCTGTTCACACTTACCTGCCTCTTCTACCTGAATTCCTTCATCAGTGTCAGCGCTGTCCTAAAGAATTTTCTGTGATGATAGAAATGTCCTATAACCATGCTGTCTGATATAGCAACCATTAGTCACATGTAGCTATTGGACAGTTGAAATGTGGCTAGTACGACCAAGGAATTGAAATTTAATTTAATTTGAGTTAATTTAAATAGCTACATGTATGTATGCAGATCAACGTGTTTCTCCTTTTCATTAAGTCATTGTGTCCAGAAGACCCCTGTTAAAAATTGTTATTATTTTTAAGTGAAGCCATATGGCCAAAGATGAGGTTCTGGCATGTGCATGGGGACAGAGGAGGGGAGAGGAGAGGAAACTTACCAGAAAGGCCAGCTTGTTGGCTCCCAAGAGGCTTGCAGGGGAACATCTGGCTCTCAGTCTTGCAGGCTTAGAAACTAGATTTTTCAGTGCATGGAAAGTCAAATTGATCTTCAGAGGTGGGAGCCTCTGAACAAATGCAATGAATCAGAAAGGTAGTATACCAAAGCACAGGAAAACAGGAAACTAGTAACCCTCCACCTCTCCCTGTTCTGGGTGTGAGGTGGGGAGGCTAATCATTTTCTACGTGGAAACGGGGGTCTGAAGTGGAGGTGGTTTGGTGAGCATGGCACCAGAGCAAGTAGCATGAAATAATTCAACTGGTTGATGGGGCTATGTACTCATCGCATGGTGGACCTTATCTGTCCTGGGAATGGTCCAGCTGTGCTTCTGACTTCAGTCCTCTCTCTTCCTGGATGGTGCTTGGGTGGTTATCAGCAGTTTTTGCTTCTGACTCTACTTTATTTTCTGAGATTTCATGGTTGACTAACCCTACACCATAGTCTTAATCCACTGGGGCTCTATGCCATAGACTGGGTGGCTTATAAACAACAGAAATTTATTTCTTACAGTTCTGGAGGCTGGGTTATCCAAAGTCAAGGTCCAAGATTCACTATCTTGAGAGCTCCCTTTCTGGTTCATAACAGCTGTCTTTTCACTGTGTCCTCATTTGGTGGAAGGGGCAAGGGAGCTCTTGGGGGCCAATTTTATAAGGGCACTAATCCTATTCATGAGGGCTCCATCCTCATAACATAATCACTTCACATGCCCCACCTCCTAATAGCATTACACTGGGGATTAGGTTTCAACTTATGAATTTTTGGGGGACAAAAATGATCAGTCTATTGTACCCATTGACACATTCTCTCTTATTTATGTCACACACATTTAGGTTCCTATCCTGTACTGCATATCTAGGGGCACATTTATTTCTTTAAGGTGACTTAGCCTGAACAACTATGGATTGACATCACAGAAGACAGTCTTATTTCCCTTGTTTCCAAAGTCTTGGAGTCACTAGGTAGTGACTGCATGTTTTTCCTGTGCAGGATAGCATATTGGTTAGTTGTTGATATCCATGTGTGTTCTCTTTGAAAAAATGGCTTAGGTATGGTCAACAATTGATAATTGAAGTGCTTATTGGGGCCGGACTGTGACTACATGAGTGAAGCAGGCATGATGGTGGGCTGGTTGGTGTGGACACCTTGGATGCTGCGGGTCAGTTCAGGCTGTCTGTAGGCATGCTAGAATGTGGGCCCAGAGTTGCCAGATCTTCTGATTTTTAAAGAGAAGTTGAACATCTTGATATTGATGTGAAATCACCTGGGTTTTCAAAGTTAGAAACTAATTCAGATAAAATTCGACACTGAATACAAGCCTAACAAAATACATCAGCAAGTTGGATTTAACCAGTGATCTCTGGCTTGTAGTTTCTGGGTGTTGTGGGAGACCCTGGCCTGGAAGTCTACTGTTTTGGGTTCTGGTCTAAACCTTGCCTCTAAATCACTATAAGTACTTGGAGAAGGCACAGCCCCACTTGCAGCCCAGACGCCTCCTTTGTGAACTAAAAGTGTCAGGTGGGACGATCTCTAAGGTTTTCTCTTGCTCTGTATTAGTCTGCTGGGACTGCTTTAACAAAATACCAGACTGGAAGTCCAAGATCAAGGCATCAGCAGATTTGGTTTCTCCTGAGACCTCTCTCTTTGTTTGCAGATGGTCATCTTCATGCTATATCCTCACATGGCCTTTCCTCTGTGTGTGCACGTCCCTGGTCCCTCTTTCTCTTCTCATAAGACACTAGTCATATTGGGTTAAGGCCCCATCCTTGTGAACTATTTAACCCTAATTACCTCCCTAAAGACCCTAGCTCCAAAAACAGTCACATTGAAGATTAGGACTTCAACATATGGATTTGGGGGAGGGGCAAAATTTAGTCCACAACACACTCTGAGTCTGTACTTTGTTGACAGGGTGACTGAGGCTAGACCGTGACTCTGACTTGACTGTCTTCCCCTGTCCCCTCCAGGTTCACCCTCCCCTCTGCTCCCCCTACCCTATGCCTGGGAAGGCTGACCTCTGCAGATGATATCAGTGGGCTTCCCGGCTCTCTGCCTTTGGTTAGGTTTCGCCAATGAGGAGTCTAAGGAGGAGATGAGAGGGAGAGAGGAAAATGAGGTTGGGAGACTCTTACTCCAAAGTTGCCACAGGCTGGCCATGTCCCTTCACTGAGGGTCACTGCTCCTGTCAGACAACCCCTCTGCCTCCAGGTTCCCTGCTTCCTCCCTGACCCTGTCAAGCCTAAGGGTGGTAATGCTTTTACTATTATTCACCCTGGGACAGAGCAACCCCCCCATGGCTTCCTTCCCTCCTACCCACTCTTGGGAAGAGTTCCTTTATTACACTTTTCTCAAATCACCCCACTTGTGGGTGCTGGGACCCTGGCGGATACAGCCAGAGTGTGAAGGAACCCCCTCAGAGGGTCACCCTACTTATCCCTTCTTTTTGAAGCATCACTCTCCTTACTTCAGTTTCCAGACAGCTCTGACTCAGCCTAAGACTGGGCTAGCTCCCCTGAGGCCATACACTTGTTTCCTGAGGTGAACCACATCATGACGCTTGCTTTCTCGGTGGGTTTGCTATTATCCCATCACGGTCCCTACAGACAAGGGTGGAAGAAAGAGCTGGTTGGAAAATGTAGCCCCCTGCAGCCGGGCTCTGGCCTCTGCTTGGCTGAAGTGACGTTAGCTCCTTGACCACTTGTCTGTAGAGTGTGTTTAGAATGAAATTTACTCTGTTCCCTCCTGTGGTCACAGACCTCTGGGGGCAGATCAGGTTTCCTCCTTCATCTACAACATCCACATTGACACCCCCTCCCTCCTTATTGTTGAGGTTCCCCCCACTAAAGTTTCAGGAATTTTCTGGTTATAGGTATAGATGATTAGAGCCAAGTTAGTAATGCATTCAGATCCAGAGTAAAAGAAAGGAAGACAAATCCATAGGTGATAATTATAACACAAGATGGAGATGGAGTGAAATAAACACTGTACGGGTTAGCCAGGTGTGAGGGGCTGAATGTAGTAGTACAGGAGCAAGGTTTAAAGGTGAGGGCCCTGGACTCAGGCTGCCTGGGCTCAAATCCTGTTTCACTGCTTAATTGTTCTAACATCTTGGGCAAGAAGTCCAACTGCTTAAGCTTTGATTTCCTCGTCTGCAAAATATAGGTATAATGAGTTGTTTTTGCTAGGAATAAATGATGTATAATGCCTGTAATGTGCTTAGCCCAGTCCCTGGCATGTCCTAAGTGCTTAATAAATGTTAGGTTTTATTGTTACTTAGCAAAGATTGCACAAAAGATACAATCATTGGGGTTTGTGGTGGCCTTGAAGAACGGGAGGATTTTATGAGAAGGGGGGGATCATTCCAGAAGGAGAGAGGAGCATGGATAAAGGCACAAGGACAAACACCTTCAGGAATTATTAATCAATCCAGCTGGTACGTGGGGGCTACTTATTAGGAAAAAGAACAGGAAAAGCTGGTTAAAGCCATATGAAGAAGGACACTGAGTACCCTATAAATATATACAACTATTATGTATCCATAATAATTAAAAATAAAAAACTTTTTAAAAAGGACACTGAATACCAGGGTGAGGAGTCTGTGTGTAATTTTGTAGGCAATGAAGAGCCATTAAAAACAAGGGTTTTATATAACAAGGGCTTTGTATACTTAGATAAACTTTAGGAAAATTAATTTGGCAGGATTTTGTAAACTGGGCTGAAGTAGAGAAAAAAGGTGGAAAACAAAGGTGGACAAAGGAGGCATGAGGCTATTACCGCTGTCCATGGAAACAGTAACAAGACTGTCTTAGGGAAAGTTGATGAATAATAATAAAACCCCTGACAACTGATAGAACTAGTTTGGCAGGAGGCAGAGCAGCTGGATACTGAAGTGTTGAGAGCCACTCACAGTCAGGGGATGTTTGGAAATTAAAATAAAGCACTTAATCCTAACGTCAATCCATGACAATGTAACACTCAGTTTACAAAATTCTGATTTTAACATATGTTTTCTAGGAGCAAAACTACAGAGCCCACCTGTATTGCCAACATGTGGTGCTGGCACTGAGGAATCAAGAACCCTGTCTTGGAGATGGGGTGTGGGAACGGGGCACAGATACACGTGCTCTTACGTGGGCAGCCACATGGAGCAGCTTGTGGCAAGAACTCAAACAGCTGACGACTGTCACCAAAGAGCACATCTACATGATTGTTCAGCCCCCCTCACCACTTCTGCCCCATTCTGACAAAGAAGCCTGCTAACATTTAGTCAGAGTTTTATTTAGAAAGATTGTGCCTTGGCTGGTATTTTCACTTGTGGGAGCTGGCTGTCCTAAATGTAGCAAGAAAGTGCCCTGAATCCCACACACCAGGCCAAGGAAGGTACAGAGGAGGGCCAGATTATTCCCCCTGGGAAATGAATACTAGTCAAGGAATACAGAAAGTGAGGATGGAGCCAGAGGTACAAAGCACCCTAAGTCCCTGTCCTCAGTGCCAGGGAAGAAGGATTTTTGAAGAATGGTTGGTTGGGGAATTAGCCACAGGACACTAAAGGGAATCCCAAGCAAGACCTCTGAGAACTTAGTTCCCTTTGATGAACTCATGTGGAAGGGTTGCACTTTCAGACAGAAATGAAGAAAAGGATGATTTTTTTTAACACAGAAAGGGAAGAGGTGGCCAAGGTCCTTTTCAGAACCAGAGAGTCTTTTTCTCCTTAGAGCAGGGCAGCTTGGTAAGGCAGCTGTCAGCTAGGAGTGTAGGAAGAAAGACCACAAGGAGCTGTCCATGGTGCTGCAGCGGCCCTTGCCTGAGCCCGCTTGGAAGGCTTCTATTAGCCTCTGTATGACAGGTGCTGTGTCAGGTACTTTACACACATTGTGTCCGTTAATCCTCAAGGCAACCCCACAAGGTTAGTATTTTTATCAGCTTTGTTTCCACATATGAGAACACTAATGCTCAGAGCTTCACTTTCTACCTTATTCAACATGGATGATATGAATAACCTCTTCAGACATCAGATTTGAGGACTTCTAGCCTAACAAAGAAAACATACCTGCTTAACACCATTTCTCTGGTCTGTGTAAAGGTATTTTGTTCCTTTTGGAGGTGCAGGTGTTGGGAATTTACACCAAAGGCAATAGAGTTTAAGTCACAGGGAAGTCTTTCCCAAAAAAGAGTAAGATTGTACCCATATTTTAGACTGTTGATTATAAAAGCATGTAGAAACTTCAAATATGTTTGTCAAAAGAGAAGGAAAAATTAACCCCTCCTAAGTAAAGGAAAGCAAATCATGGGTTTTTTTTTTTTTTTTTTTGGTAAAGATCAACAAGACTTTGTTACTCTTTAGCAATTTTCTCTTTTCTTTTTCTTGGTGATAAAATAAATAGGTTCCAAGACAGAGAAGGTAGAGGGCAAATAAAGGACCATCCCTCATTAAATTGAAAGAAATCTTTGCTAGGGCAGTTGAAGCCATAATATAGGAAAAATCATGTGGGCTTTTGATGCCAAACATTGCTAAATCTCAGGATCTAATATATCATTTGGGCTGGGGAAGAGATTTTGTTCAAATCCTAATGTTGAAAAAATTTACAGGTAATTTAAGTTAGAACCAGGGTTGAGAACCCAGTCAGGGGGTCCATAGACCCTGGTGGGTAGGAGAAGGAAGAAGTTCCATGGATGGGCTCCAGAGAATATAAGCATACCTTCAAAATGTAGATAAAATGTTTATGGATGTGTTTTTACAGGGAGGTGTTGGTAGCTTTCAAGAGATTCTCAGAATGCCCAGGAACATCCATAAGGTAAAGAGCCACTGGTTTAAATAGTCACTCCAAGAATGTTAAGGCTTGGGGAGCAAAGCTTCTAATTACACCTACATATTTATATTTCTGGGTTTGGAATAAGCAGCCTATTTAAGTATGGCATTTATGATAATTCAAATTAATGCTTATGCTTGCATATTTGAGTAAAGAGTTCTAGTTTTATAGGGAAGACATCTAATTAAGTAGAAACTGTGTGTTGTTCTTTTCAATTGGATTTATTCCTCAAGGGAGCCTATAAAGTGAGAGAAAACATCAATCAGTCAGGAAAGATTTGACGACAGCCTATGATATGGAAAGGCTATCATTCACCTGCCTAAAATTCAATAAGAATCCCTATGCAAGACATTCACATTCTAGCACAAATGCTGGAGGTCACTCTGTGTCCCCATCTATCACCATGTGGCCCATTAACAATTGCTGAGACACGAGAGCAGAGGAAGCACCAAGAAGAGTCCACTCTCCTTTTTGCCCACTCAGCAAAGTTGTTTACTGAAGTCTGATTGCCAAATATTTTACTCAGTTTGGTGAAGGGAAGAACCAGGACTCAGCTGGATTTTGAAAGCCCACAGATTCAACCTGGAGGAGGAATGGGTGAGTGCATATAAAATTCTTTTCTTCCTGCACTCCAGTCTTCTGTCTTTTCCTGACTTACTATACAGCGATTTATAGAGCAATGTGTATGTGTGTGTGTGTGAGGTGTGTGGCCACACCATCCATGAAGAACATTTGATTCCTCTCAAGTGTCTTTGACAGCTCAGTGAGCTGACATAACCCAGAAAACATGTGCTGTTATTTTGGTAAGGGCAGAAAAGCAAGTATAGTTATTTCAGAGTTTTCCCTGAAAAGAGCTAACCTTACTGAATGCAAAAGGTTGTGATCAATCAGACTGTGATCCGTGGGGTCCCAATAGCTTCTGGGGATCTAGGAAGATGAGGATTCTAGAAATGTGAGGGATGTAACCTCTCTGGCCCCATCATTTTATCTCAGGACAGAGGCAGGTATGAATTAGAGGCAGCTATGACCTGGAATAATGGGCACTAGGGCTATAGATCCAGTTGCAGAGAAGTTGGGATGATGGCAAATCAGGACCTCATTTCCCAATGAAGGGGATTTGGGGAGGGGTGTTAGGCCCAGTGTGTCAGAGTCTTAGAGTGAGGAGGGACCATGGGGGCCACCCAGGACAACCCCCACAGTGTCAAATGTATAATACAGAACTGAGAATGGAACCAAGTGTTTTGACCATCCAGTCATCACTCTCGTCACTGCCCTGAATGTATAAGGTCCTACTCCCTACTCCTCTATGTTCTACTCCCTTTCCCCAACTCAGGGGGTATGAGGCCAGCAGCTGTTCCTGACTTGTGCAGCTCCCCAGTGGGCAGGACCTGGAAAGGATATTCTATTTGGCTGGCCACAGTCTACTAGGAGGCCAGCAGGTGTGGAACCAGCTAGATTTTATGGCTCTTTTGGTAGCTGCAGAATCCCCCACAGCAATAAAATAGCAAACTTAGAGCATGTGCCAGGAACTGCTTTAGTACTTCATGTGTCTGATGTCATTTAATCATCCCAACACCCCCATGTGGTAAGCACTGTTACTCTCCCTATTTTACAGATGAGGGAAGCCATGAATAGAGAGGTTAAGTAACCTACCTAACATCACACTGATAGCGAGTTGCAGAGCTGGGATTCAAACTGGACAGTCAGGCTCCTGTGTCTATGCTCTTTGCCACTATGGTATACTGTTTCTTGGCTCTTCGAACAACACATTAGGCTGTTCTTCTACATCATTGTCTTTCCCCCAAACTAAGCCTTGCCCTTGCTCACCCAAACTCTCTCTGGCTCAAAGGAGAAAGGAGGAGAATGCCTTTGGGCAGGATGTATATCAAAGGGAGGGATCCAGAGGGAACTTTACTTGGGAGTCCCATTTCACCACTACTTCCTGCAAGTCAGATGAGGAAAGGGAATCCTAGTGGAATCCTCCATTTGATTGTCTGAATCCTACCTGGTTGCTCAGCAAGAGAGAGAGGTGGTTCATGGTGCTGTCTCAGCTGACACAGGTGAGGAATGGCAACCAACAGAGGGGGTGGATGGAGCATGATTTCTGAAGCAGCATGGGCTGACCATATCCCAGTGCTAGCAAATGGTGCCCCTCTTTCTGGACCTAAATCCTTAAGGCAGGGAGCCCTTGTTGGCATATAAGAAAGTGCATCTCAGTACTCAAACCTAGGGACATGCATTCTTGTGAAGTTTCATGTGATCTTAAATAAAACTGCTACTGTCTCCTCAAGTTAAAGAACTGAGAGCACTCAACTTGTATGTCAGTGAGCTGGTTATTAATTTTATTATGAGCTTCATGGATTCTTGCTTATAGTAAAATACAAGCTCTTACTGAGCTATTTAAATATTAATGAAAAGCTGAACATTGTTTTTTCCAAGTCATTGAAGTACATTTATGGTGCAGTGAAATGAAGTTACATTACATTCTCAAGAAGGGAGAGAAGAAAATCTGATGAAGAGTATTTCCCCTTTTCTAGTGAAAGTGTTTTTATGCATGTGGCTAAATCTACGTATATTACCTTTAAGATGCAATAATGAAGTTTGACCTCAAGAATGAGATATACTGGGAGGAACTTGAGGTCATAGTTCCCAGATGCCCTGAGGAAAAGCCAATTATATGGGAATCTGAGATTTGATCTTATTCTTAGCGAAACATTAAGTTAGGCACAGTACCAGCAAAACATTAATGCCATTAGTACTTGGTCAGAATTCCATAGGTGTGTTTGAAGTTGATGGCAGTTATGTGAAAACCACTTTTCTGCACTTCACTTAACATACCTCTGTCTCATAGAATCATGAAATGTCAGAGCTTAAACATCCTTTGTGGCATTGTGGGGATGCAAAGCCTCAGTGAGGGAGAGTGACTTACCCAAGTTCACACTGCAAGTTACCAGCAGAACTAGGAACCCAGGTCAGCTAGTACTTGAGAGTAATATCTGTGACTATTCTCCAGCTTCAACTTTGGCCTTTCCCCAGAGGTTGAAATGGGATCCATCTTTCAACCATTAACTCTGAGCTATGATTGTGCTCTCCTACCTAATGGCATCTTCATGGGCCCATTAATACTGATGGGTGGTGACTGTGTGGACTTTGCTACTGTTCATAAATGCAACAGAGGCTGCACTTCATAGACAGAAGGATGTGCACTTTGAATTCCTTGGAGATTATTTAGATTGGATTCTTACATTCTTTAGTCTCTCGCAAAGCAATGAGCTTGCAGCTGGGAATAATCGGCCGGTCTAAGGCAGAGAATGTAGATCACATTAATCCTGGCCTTCAGGCACATATTGACAGTATAGCTCACAGAAAAGCTGCTAAAGGACCAGGTGCCAACCTACCCAGCCAGCCCTACTGCTCGCCATCTTTGGCTCCCTAGCCTTGGAAGCCCCAGAATGTCATTTCCACTGCCTTTTATTGGTCAAGCAGGTCACTAATGCCAGCGCAGATACAAGAAGAGGGAGAAGCACATGTGTATAGGGAGGACAGGCATTGACAGTGAACATCTTTGGAGACTCTCCAGCTACAAGCAAATAGAGGGCAACCTACCTCATGTACACCTTTCTTCACTGGGTTAGCTACTACACTGCTGAGCCCTGGGAATGGCTTCAGTACGAGGAAATATTTGGGGGAGGTAGGTGGTAGGAAGAAGGAGGGAGAGAAGTCAGTAGTTTGAGATAATAGTTAAGTAATTAGGCCTGGGAAAGATAATACAGGACATAAAATGAGTATATTAGGGGGATGACATGAGGGGGTGAGTGCTGAAGAAAAACTGCCTACTTCTCTTACAGCCTCAGTGTATGTTGGGGTGGGTTGGAGGGACAGGCAAGCACAGGTGAAAAAAGTATTGCAAAATTTTGTTTATTTATTATTGAAATCACATATAATTATTATAATGAAGATTATTCAAAGCTGAAAAAAGTACCCATCATCTCACCAAGTGGACACAATCATGTTCATTTCTCTTTTCAGTATTAATTCCTCCTTATGTGTGTTTTATGTCTCCATCATCATCCTGCATTGGGCATGGGATCTGTACTTTTCACCTGGACTCATTTTATAAATGCTGCTCTGATGTTAGCTGCTGTCTTTGCCTACATCCTTTTAAAGGCTGTGTCCCATTCCAGCTGAGGGAGATTTGTTATGGGCCAACGAGCTGAGCATGATTAATGAGGGTGACTCAGGTCTCCTATGGTCCTGTCACCCATTGGTGAATGGATGAGGCCCTAGAGAAGCTGGACCTGACCCCTCTGAAGCTTTGGGGGACTGTCCCTGCCCTGGGTGGCCTGCTGCACATGAAGCCCTTGGGGTGCTTCATGAATGTTTATAGCTGCTTGTAGGAAACACTTCCTTTAAGGGAGGAGGCAAACTGAGTTTTTTCCTCCATCTCTCTTCAACCTTTCAAGGAGCCTGTTGGTTTCTTAAAACTGTTAATCTAGGGCACAAAGGTTTAGATTTCTCATCTCTTATAATGGTTTACATTTCTTCCGGGAAGGGGGATTTAATTTTACTACTCTAGCAATTTTTCACCGCAAGAATCTGCTGACTTCTTTTCCTGATACTGAGACGTCAGGCCTGGCATATTCTGGGCAGGTGGAGGGCATCCCCCTCTATCTGCATTGTCCTCTGCTGTTTACCCATTTAAATCCTACCTGTTCCTCAAAGCCCACTTCACATCATTCTATGTCCTCCTTGAAGCCTTCCCTGGCCTTTTGCACCCATACTCAGGTTTCTGACATCTTAAAATATTTACCACTTGCTCATAGTCACATTCTCCTGGAAGGCAGCATGGTGTCATAAACAGACCCTGGGCTGGAAATCAAGATACTTCAGATCTTGTCCCATTGCTAACCATCTGTGTGACCTTGGGTAAGTCTGCACTCCCTGGGCTTCAGCTTTTCCAATTTTAAAATGAGAACTAATCTCTGTTGATCCTTCCTATTTTGAGTCTATGATCTGAGTCCTTTGACCTTTGAGGGCACCCTCGCACATCACTCTAGAGACTGCGGAAATTTGCCTTGTTGATTTATACTCATTCCCTCGAATGACCTTGAGTCTTCCTGCTCATAAGACATCATCTGGATAATGTGAACATGTGCATTGTTATTGAAAACATGGATTGAGTCTTTTTCACAACCTTCCTTCTCCCCTACCCCTGCTTATCTGCTTCTTTTCCTCCAATAAGTAGACTTCAGACTCTGTTCTTTCTTGTGGTTGACTCTCTGAGTCTCTGATTATGATAAAGTGTTGCAAATGGAAGCATATGTTCTGAAGGCTATACTTCAAACACTCTATTAATGCAACATGCCACATACCAATCCCCAGTAGAATGCCCACAAACCAATTTGGTTCTTCTTTGATGAGGCAGAGATGCAAGGCAGTAACTACTCTTCTCCAAGGGAGAAGGGATTAGCTGGAGGGTGGCTGAGTCCCTGCTATCTCCATCACCAGAGCAGGAAGGCCCGTTGCAAGGACAAGTGGTCTGCCCTTGAAGTCCGTGTTTGCTTAGCCCCACATTGCTCAAGATTTGGTTGTGCTAAAAAAGATTATAGCAACAGTATTGAGGGAGATGGACATGATTTGGCTTAAAATCAGAACAAAATTTCTACAGCTGCTTGTAAATCCTAAAATGTGATGTCCTCCGGAGCAGCCACCAATGTGCTTAGCCAGTGGCCATCAAATGATAGAAACTCCCCAATACTGTCAAAACCCCCACCTTTGCTCAAGACTAACTCCAACACATTCCCTCCTCTTCCACCTTTGGCATACACCCTACACATCCCTGCCTCTGGGCTTTCCCTCCTGTTCTTCCCTCTGCTTGGGACATACTAGCCTAAATTACCGACAACCCCACCCATCAACATTTTACTCACTTGGGGCAAAAAGGAGCTTAAATAACGCCTCTACTGTGGGCTTTGGAGTCTTCACGACGTGGGTTTAAATCCCAGCTTTTCTACCTCTAGGTCAGGTTACTTAACCTCTCTGGATAGCCTCAATTTTCTCATCTGTAAAATGGGGGCTAATAATCCTTGCCTTGCAGGGTTATAGTAAGGATTATATGAGATGGTAGAAGACTTGCGGTACCAAACACAGTGCCTGGCATACAGCAGGGGCCCAGTGAGTGGCATTCACTGTTGCTTCCCTTATGTATACCTTTTATGGGAAATAATACAATCTTATATTTAGGTAGACATATAACTTATCCCACTGCTAGATAGAAAACTTCTTTAAGGTAGTAATTACTTGATACTCCTGTTGATCACTTTCAATGCCAAGCATAGAGCTTTGTATAGAGTAAATTCTTAATACACTTTGTTCGAATGAATCGACTAAGCCATTTTATCTGTCTTTTCCTCCTGATTATACCCAACAAAGACAGGAGAAAGTCAATGTTGAAAAAACAGAGCAAGAAATAATTCCTTTCTGCATTTTGAGGCTACATTTTATTCAGAGTGCAGCTTTGGGGTCTTGCCTCTTAAACTGTAAATCCAGGGAGGAGGGAGGGGATTGGGGACCATGACCTTTTATGTGGGCTTTCAGTATTTAGCGCTCTGCGGGGCACTTGCTGAATATTTAAGTGTGTTGCTATTCAGGATAAAAGCTTGCAGAGTGACAGATCTGGGAGCAGAAAGGCAACTTGGTAATGGATTTTATCTCAGACAAATGCAGGAGAAAGCCTGCTTAAGGGTGTAATTGCCCTAACTACTCCAGCCCCATCCTGAAATCCTGATCCCCCCCCTCACCAATGCAGCTCTGGGCTTCCTTTCTGTGATAAGCCCCTGGACCTTACTCTTGACAGTGAAGGGAGAGGCCTGGTGGTCAGGCAGCCCCTCCCCTGGTGTGCCAGGTTAAGGTCCATTGTGCAAGAATTCTCTACATTACACTGAGAAGTGGCCCAGACTATGAGGAAGTTGTTACCTGAGCTGACTTTGGGTTCAGTGTTGATAACCCTGGTGAGATAAATAAAGCTTGGGTCAGCAGAGGCAGCATAGGACAAACTTGTGGTTATGAGCACAAACTTGAACCACATTGCCTGTGTTTGCATCCCAGCTCCATCCTTTGCTTGCTTGTGACCTTGGGCATGTTATTCAATTTCACTGAGCCTCAGTTTCCTCATGTGTAAGATGGGGATGATAGTAAGAGTGCCTCATAGGTTTATTATGAGGATCTGAGACATTAAGATACGTTAAATTACCTAGAACTGTGCCTGTTATATAGTAATAGTAAGCATTAACTATTATTATTTTAGATCTGTAAGGGCTGTTCTGCTAAGTTGTATGAAAAGCCGCATATCATGTGCTTGTTTTGTGCCTCGGTTTGACTGATTCTCATTCCTGTGCAGTGAGGTGAGCTCTGGGTGGAAATGGGGAACTTCTGCAGTGGTCCAGGCAGGAAACAAAGGAGGGAATAGAGGAGACAGATTTGAGAGATGTATAGGAGGAACTCATGGCAGTTTTATGTGGAGCTGAGGGAAAGGGAAGATCCAGGGATGGCTCCCAGGTGACCAAGACTCAGTATCTGTGGGTGATGATGCCATAAATGAGACAAGGGACACTATAGGAAGAGAGGGTCATATGGGGAAATGGAACTTGAGAAGCCTACAGAATATTGGGATAGCAGGTGGAGATGGCCAAAAAGTGTTGAAATTGTGATTTTGGAGCTTTGGAAAGAGGTCTAAATAGAGACAAAGTTTTTAGGAATCACCAATATTTGCAGTGGATGTCATGAGAACTAGTGGGATTCTCCAGACACCTTGCTGCAAAAGGCCCAGTGTCTAGTCGATGGCCAGATAGTAAACATATTAAGCTTTGTGGTTCATATGGTCTCTGCAAGTACCCAACTCTGTCATTTTGGTTTAAAAGCAGCCATAGACCATATATAAATGAATGGATGTGGCTGAGTTCCAATAAAACTTTATTTACAAAATAAATAAAAGGTTAGCTCATGCCTACTCCAGTGTCTTACACATAGTATGTGTATGACAAATATTTGTTGAGTTAACCTACCAGCTCCGGAAATTGTCTGAAGTCCAGCAGATTGGTTTTTTTTAACACAATTACATTGAATTTCTACATACTCAAACTTTTGTTAATGACACACAAAAATCCCCACAAAAACAAGTAGGAGAGAGGATGATGAATTTCTGCCATACATAAAATGAGCCACCATGAATTAGATATGTACTGTTGGGTCATAAAATATCTAGCCAGCAACCTTTTCTGAACCAAGTACTAGGCATTTACCCATGTATGATAAATCAGACTGGTGAACTGCAGGGCCAAGTGATGAGAGAACCATTGGATTTTAAACCTCCTGAGGGCCAGGGCTGGTGAGTAAG
Organism: Daubentonia madagascariensis; assembly: GCA_023783475.1. NCBI lineage: Eukaryota > Metazoa > Chordata > Mammalia > Primates > Daubentoniidae > Daubentonia > Daubentonia madagascariensis. Next base: position 9,026,149 of record JAKFHU010002202.1, read on the forward strand.
GTGAGAGGCCTCAGCTTCCAGAAGAGTACTCTTAGAGCCTTCTGGGACCCTGAAAGGCACTCTTGTCACTCTGGGAAATGTACTGCAAATGTGTTATACAATTAAGAAACTGCCCAAGAGTATTTGTAGCTTCCATTGCATAGAAGCGGCCTGTGGGAGGAAATGGGAGAAAATCAAACAGTAGATGAAGAATTGAAGCTACTTGAGGGGGTGGGCATTTTGCACTCAGGAAACTAGTCATAGAAAATCAAAGAGAGAGAGAGAGAATGCATGCACATGAGAGTGCCTTCCCTCCAAACAATGGGATGATATAGCAGATTATAAGTATTAATAATAGTTATCAAAATAGTCGACACAAGGCTGAAGATTTCAGCAACTAAAATTATTTCTGAACCACCCTGAGGATGGTTCCGCTTCCTTCTTGTCTTATACTTTTGGTTGGTGGATCAAATCACCAAAATCTGTCTTTTGCTTTTGAAGTCTGAAGCTGTACATGTAAATTCCTTGGCCATCTTCCTGGAGACAATTCCAGGGGTCTTGGATGTCAAGCAATGGGAGAAAATCTTGTATTTTAAGGCCTAATACGATATTTTCAAATATGAGGAGGCTCGTATTTGACCTTGACTGAAGGCTGCAAATGGCTTCTTTGTTTTCAAAAATTATGTGTGAGAGTGTAAAGAAGCCCAGGGTTTCTGGACGGTCTGTGTGATTCTGAGACACAGAGTGTTTGTGATTCAGTAAGGCAGCAGCTGTGTCATACACCACGTAATGCCATTTTGGTTAATGGTGGACCACATATACAAGATGGGGGTCCCATAAGATTATAAGATTATAACTGAGCTATAAAAATTTCTATCACCTAGTGCTTTCTTGATGATCCTGTCACTGGGTAGGCCTAGGCTAAAGTGTGTGTGTCTTAGTTTTTAACAAAAAAGTTTAAAAAGTAAAAAAAATTTTTTTTAAATAGAAAAAAGCTTATAGAATAAGGATATAAAGAAAGAAAATATTTCTGCATACCTGTATGATACGTTTGTGTTTAAGCTAAGTATTATTCCAAAAGAGTCAAAAAGTTAAAAAAATTAAAGTTTATAAAGTAAAAAAGTTACAGTAAGCTAAGGTTAATTTATTATCAAAGAGAGAAAAATTTTTAAATAAATTTAGTGTAGACTAAGTGTACAGTGTTTATAAAGTCTACTGTAGTGTACAGTCATGTCCTAGGTCCTCACATTCACTCATCCCTCACTCACTCACTGATTCACCCAGAGCAACTTCCAGTCCTGCAAGCGCCATTCATGGTAAGTGTCCTATACAGGCGTACCTTTTTTTTTATACTGTATTTTTACTGTACCTTTTCTATGTTTAGATATGTTTACATACACAATTACTTACCATTGTGTTACAATTGCCCACAGTATTCAGTACAGTAACATGGCATACAGGTTTGTAGCCTGGAGCAATAGGCTATACCATGTAGGCTAGGTGTGTAATAGGTTATACCACCTAGATGTGTGTAAGTACACTCTATGATGATTGCACGAGGATGAAATCCCCTAATGATGCATTTCTCAGAATGTATCCCAGTTAAGTGACACATGTATGTACACATACAGTCACATACAAATATGTATTTGTATGTGTATATATTTATACATATGTATCTATATTTGTATTATATATATTGACAAGTATTTTTTATTATAATGTTTGAATTGGTTGCTGACAGGTCCCATGCTGCCTGAATGTCTGAATCTGTTCGATCTCTATTTTAGGGCAATGAGAGTTCAGATACAGACTAACTACAAGACAGCAAGCGATTCTGCATTTGGTTCCTGAGTTTAGATAATATTTGGATAGCAAGAATTGAAAGGAATATCAGATTTTAAAAATCAAGATATTAAAAAACCTTAAAGATGTTGATATGGTTGGGATATTTGTCCCCTCCAGATCTCATGTTGAAATTTGATCCCCAGTGTTGAAGGTGGGGCCTGGTGGAAGGTGTTTGTGTCATGGGGGTGGACCCCTCATGAGTGGCTTGGTGCCCTCTCCAGGATAATGAGTGAGTTCTCCCTTTATGAGTTCACGTAGAGCTGGTTGCTTACAGGAGCCCGGCACCACCTCCTCCTTCTCTTGCTCTCGCTCTCACCATGGGACACCCTTGCTTCCCCTTCACCTTCCACCTCGATTGGAAGCTCCCTGAAGCTCTCACCAGAAGCAGATGCTGGCATGATGCTTGTACAGCCTTGCAGAACCATGAGCCAAATAAACCTCTTTTCTTCATAAATTACCCAGTCTTAGGTATTCCTTTATAGCAATGCAAAACAGACTAACACAGATGTTAACATCTGTATTTCTGGGCCCGTTCTCCTATATGGTAATGCCTGCTGGAACTGAACAGGGGTCATTGACACCACTTCAGACTCAGCCCGCACTCTAAAGTTTACATGGGCCCACCTGGCCTGCTTCTTGGGTTGGCAGTACCTGCTTGTCCTGAGGGCATTTGTGTTTAGTCCTTTGGCCTCTGTGATCAAGCCCATCTTCTCCATTTTGCCACCAAACTGTTCTTGCTAGAGCTCAACTTCAATCAGACCATATCTTGCTTGGGGATCCTCTGTCCCTAAAAGCAAAGCCTAAGCTCTCTCGTCTGGTAACAGGGCTTTCCATCACCTGCCACAGCCTCCTCCTTAAGGGCAATGATTTCTCATTACTTTCTGCCATATTCTTCACAACCCAATGACACTCAACCCTCTGATTCTTCTGAACAGTGCCTTTCCCTTTCATCAGGCCATTGCATTTGCATTTTCCACCAACTCAAATATCTGGTGGATTTCTACCCGTGCTTCTGGGCCCAGCCTATTTTCTACCTTCTGTGTGAAAGCTTGTGTGATTTCCATTCCTTCACCTGTGTCCTCTGCTGATGCTTCTGCAGTATGCTACTTATTACTTTATTATAATTGGGCATGGATTTTGGGATTATATCTAGACTGAATCCTAGCTCTTTTTTATTCTAGCTGTGTGGCTTTTGACAAGTGACTTTAACTTCTTTGGACCTCAGTCTTATAATCTATAAAATGTGGATGTTCAGAAAACCTACTGACAGGGCTGTTGGGAGGTCTCAATGCAATATGTGTGTCAGTGGCTTACTTAGAATAGTGCCTAGTACATAGTAAGTATTCAATAAATTATTGATTTTCTTATTTTCTTCTCCACTTGACCTTGAACTTGTAGAAGTAGCTTGTAGAAGTACCAAATATCTTGGTAGCCCAAATGCCTAGCTCTATGTCTAGTGCATGGCTGGTTCCAGTTTTATGTGGCTAGGAATGAAAACACAACCCAGTGGAAAGCAGGAAATAAGTACCTGTTTGGTTGAATGGTGTGATGGGTTGAACTTTTGGTACCAAATGTTCACTCTTTGTAGCATACATCCATGCCTTTGCCATAGCCTTATTATGGGCACAGTAAACTTCCCCATTCTTTGACTTTGGGATTGGCCACCTAACTTGAATGGAATATTAGGGGATGTGATTCAAGCAGAGGCTTAAATGTCTCATGTGACTGAGTTTACTTTCTTGTGCACCTATCATTGCCATTAGAAAGATATGCCCTGGGTGCTGGTCCCAGAAAAATAAGAACTATATAAAGCAGATCTGAATCTAACTCATGGCCTGGAGTCAAGCCTAGTGGAGTCCAGTCTAGGTCAGTCAAACTCTAGCTGATCTCTAACCCATTAATTTATGTAGTGGTCTATTACCCAGGAATAGTTGAGTTACACATGCTTATATCAAGAGGAAAAGAACTGATTACTACCATCTAATTTTGTGGTATGGCTTTAAGAACTAGGTATATATTAATATAAACATGAAACAATAGCGAACAATTCATGGTATGGAATATGTGAAGGGTGACTGCTGAAAGATGGGGGTGGGCTTCAGAATGAAAAAAATATTTATTGAAATTTAAGTCAGATGAGGGGTGTTGGCTGAGCTTCCCTTCTTGAATTTTATTTCTAGATCTGAGGGAAGAGTTTTCCAACATTTGGAGTGAAGGTGGGTCCTCTTGTGACTTCCCCTTTCAAACACGAGCTCTTAGAGTCTCTGTCCTTGGAGCGACATTCAGAGGTCATCTGGCCCAGCCTCTTGGCCCCTGCCCAGATGTATTATGTAGCATCCCTGACAGAAATTGGCCAGAGTTTAGTAACTCTGCTGTATGATCTGAGATAAGTGCAAAGTCTGGGATTTTGGAGTCAGACTTGTTTTGAGATCCCAGCATTGTGACCTTAAGAATTTACTCACCTTTGGATCTCTCACCTCTGCTAGAATATGGAGATGATGAGAATGCCTATCTCACAGAGCTATCGGGAGGGTTAATTGGACAACAAAATGGCACATCCAGTACAGTGCCTGGCACCAACTATAATGGTTTCCCTCCCGCTTTGGAGCGGCACAGAGTACATAGCCTCTCTGCTATTCAGAAGCCTGTCTGACATCTCTATAAAGAGGGGTTGGGGAGAACCAAGCCAAGCTCCAACTGGGCCCCTTCCACATCCAGTTCAGAAGCTAAGCCTGCTGGCCTGAATAAACTGTCTCCTTCCCAGCTCATTTGATGGAGCATTTCAATTTAAAATTGTCAGTGGTCAGCACATTTAAATGTCCTGGGATTGGGAAAACATCAGAGGGAATTATTGACAGCTTTATTGATTTAATCAGGTAGTTTTACACAAATTATGGTCCATAAAATTTTAGGCTTTCTGTAGTCTTCCATAAGACAGAGTTTCAGTGTAGCTTAAAATGGAAACTACCATCATTCCTCTAGGCAGGATCTGGAAGAGCTGATATGGATCAGTGTGCACTAAGCTGGATGCAGGAAAAGAAGGGGAGGGATTTGCTCTGAGAACAGAGGACAGCTTCCAAGTAAGCTGAACTATGAATGTGTAAGCAAAAGAGAAGGCGAGAAAGGGAGGTTAAGGGCAGATAAGGACGGCCTTGAATAACATTTGAGGCACTGGGACTTTGTAGGCTGGGGAGTCATTGAAAGTTTTCAAGCCAGAATGTGGCATGGTTGGAGCTTTGCTCCAGGAAGATAACTCCAGCAAGGTGAGAATGGATTGCTTTGGTAGGGGGCAGAACAACTAGAGACAGGGGAATACTTAGGGAGTCTACTGCAGTTGTCTGCACATGAGGTGATAAAGGTTGCTCTTGGGCACTCAAAAGAGAGAACAAATAGGAGACTTATTGCAGTGCAAAATCTACAGGACTTATTGACTGACTAGGAAAGGGGAAAGAGAGAGAAAAGATGACTCAGGTTTCTAGCCTGGGGAAAGTGCCTGAGTTATCTAATTTAACATGCAGGATGCAGAGCATATCTATCATCACCAGGCTTTACTCATTTATTCTTAATGCATGTATATGTGTGGGTGTAGCTCCATGTACATATGGAACAGTATACAATGAGTTAATAGCCTAATCTCTCTCTCTCTCTCTTTCTCACACACACACACACACTCACACTCTATTCCATCTCAGTCTTCATTCACCTTAAGTGTACATAATTATTGATATCGTGAAATGAGGGCAGGAGCCTTTCTAACTTCATTTGAGAAGTTGCACGCTTTATATTGGCAGTGTAGGAATTATATTTCGGATTTTGAAAATATTTAAGCTAGCCCTATTGATAATAGTAGCTGCCATTGACTGAGTGCTTATGTACAATGCTTTCACACATTACCTCGCTTGTCCTCACAACCATCCGTGAGATGGATGCTGTTAAGGCCCCCTCAAGCCATTCCCAAGTTCCTCCTCCCTTGCTTCTCACCATAAAGACTTGCAGCAGGGGTGGCCATGAAAGCCAGGTCTGCACAATGAGAACATAAATGGCACCTGTTTAGCAAGTTCTAGGAAAGACATTGGCTTCCTGATAGAAAGGAATAATGTAAGAGGAGACAACTGGTACTTCCTCTGTCCCTTCTGTCAACTGAAAAATCATGAGATTTCTTATAAAGCATTACAACCTACAGGGTGGCTATCCTGGCAGGCTGGGAAGCATAGCCTCTGGCAGAGAACAAAAGGCAGGCACTTCAAGGGAGGAGAAGGTGAAACAGGAATTTATGCCAAGCAGGTTAGCTAAGTATACATATTCAACAGTTTATAGGAGGAGTGGTGAATATTCATGAAGGGGAATGCACCCATGTGTGGTAAGCAAACATGTATGTTACATGCATCCCATGTTCACTTTGGAGTGGAGACTTAACATTTAAATGTATTACAATTAGGCCCTATATGTCAAAAGGTCTTTTCAGGACATAAGAAAAGTTTGTGCACAGCCTCTGTAAACTGTGCCAGTCCATGTTTGGTGGTCTCTTATCAGGAGAAAGTTAATGAAATCAGTCTCTTGTCCCATCAAAGCTGTAGTTATGGCTTGTGGAACAGGGGGTCAGTCAGTCAACGTCTGGCAGTGGATGAGCTATAATTGTTTTAATATTGCTTATCTTGAGGCCAGTGTTTTTTTAGCTGCTAGAGAAAAAGAAAGAACAGTTAGAACATAGTTTATTCTTTAAGTGTAGAGGTGCATGACTTAACCCTTGCCTTGCATGGCTTTTGGTCCTATTTATAATTTGGTATCTTATCGCTACAAAGAGTCTGTTCTGTCAGTCTTATGATCTCTATTTTAACATTAATGCTGGTCAGCTGTTGTGTCTAAACCACAAAAAGGAGGAGGCATAACAAGGTGTGTCTGAACTATGTCATATCATAGCTGGGAACTCAGTTTTTAAGGTTTCTTTGGTTGACCCTTGGCTAAAAGGGGGTCCATTCAGTTCATGGGGGTCTTAGGATTTTAGTTTTAGTTCTCACCTCCTTCCTGGCTTGAACATGATAGATGTGATGCTTAAAGCTCTGGCAGCCATTTGCAACCACAGCTGACAAACGTAAAGATGAAAAGCCAATGGCTCTGGGAGTCACAGCAGGAGACAGAAAAAGTGTGTAATGACAATGCTGAGCCACTACACCAGCCTTGGAACCACTACATCCAGGTTTCTTGCTAAGTGTCCAAACCACCCTTAGTTGGTTTTTCTGTTACTTGCGGACAAATGAACCCTGATGTGTAGTTACTTGCCCAGGGCCAAACCAGGAAATGGTGGAACCTGGATTTAAACCCAGGTCTTTCTGACTCCAAAGTGATGCTATTAGCTTACCTGTGATATAATAAGAATGATATTTGGTCTTTGTTCATGGTTCCTGGCACAGAGTTCCTAAAATCCTTGTAATTTCTTGAATGATAAGGGTGATAGGAGCACCTTTTGTTCTAATGAAGTGACTCTTAGTGGGCCCCTAGAAAGCTTCAGGATGGGCATTGGTCACCAGAAAGATCAAGCCTTGATTAGAAGCTTGGAACTTTCAACCCCATCCCCCAACCTCAGGGGAGGGAAGAAAGGGTGGAGACTGAATCAATCACCATGGCCAATGACTTAATCAATTGTGCCTACATAATGAAACCTCCATAAAAACCCCTAAATGATGGGCTTTGGGAGCTTCTGAGTTGGTGAATACATCCACATGCTGGGAGGGGGGCATACCCCAACTCCATGGGGACAGAAGCTCCTACACTTGGGACTCTTCCAGAGCTCACCCTCTGTACCTCTTCATCTGGTATACTATATAATAAGCTGGTAAATATAAGTAGAGTGCTTTCCTGAGCTCTGTGAGCCATTCTAGCAAATTATCAAACCTGAGGAGGGCGTTGTGGAAACTCCCAAATTATAGCTGGTTATAGCCTGGGACTTGTGTTTTGTATCTGAAGTTGGGGCAGTCTTCTGGGACTGAACACTTTAACTTGTAGGATTTGAGGCTAACTCCAGGTAGATGGTGACAGAATTGAATTGAATTCTTAGACATTCAGTTGGTGTTAGAAGGCTATAGAATTGGTGTGGAACCACCTGTGCCCCACATTTGGTGTCAGAAATGTCAGAAGAAAAAAACAACCCTACTACTACACATTCTCACTTCCAATACCCACACTGAACAATGTAAAGGGAATATCTTGTGTGTGATGGACACATTTGCTGTCCCTTCCGGGGTCTCCACATCCTGCTTCTTCCTTCACAGTTTTGAATATTTTCTAGGTGTCAGACACTGAAGCAAAGCCATAAAAGATAGTAAGATGATGATGATTTTTTTAAAAATTTCAGAATATTACAGGGGTACAAATGCTTTGGTCACATAAATTGCCTTTGTACTGCCTGAGTCAAAGCTACAAGCACGCCCATCCCCCAGACAGCATGCATCACACCTGGTGTGAATTTACCCATCCCCTCCTCCCCCCCACAACCTGCCCGATCCCTGATGAATGTTACTTCCATATGTGCACATAAGTGTTGATCGATTAGTACCAATTTAATGGTGAGTACATGTGGTGTTTGTTTTTCCATTCTTGTGATACTTCACTTAGAAGAATGGGCTCCAGCTATATCCAGGATAATATAAGAGGTATTAGTTTACCATTTTTTTTATGCTTGAATAGTAGTCCATGGTATACATATACCACATTTTATTAATCCACTCATGTACTGATGGGCACTTTGGTTGTTTCCACATCTTTGCAATTGTGAATTGTGCTGCTATAAACATTAGAGTGCAGATGTCTTTTTTATAGAATGTCTTTTTTTCCTTTGGGTAAATACCCGGTAGTGGGATGGCTGGATCAAATGGTAGGTCTACTTTTAGTTCTTTGAGGTATCTCCATACTACTTTCCATAGAGGTTGTACTAATTTGCAGTCCCACCAGCTGTGTATGAGTGTTCCTATCTCTCCTCATCCATGCCAACATTTGTTGTTTTGGGACTTTTTGATAAAAGCCATTCTCACTGGAGTTAAGTGATATCTCATGGTGGTTTTGATTTGCATTTCCCTGATGGTTAGAGATGTTGAATATTTTTTCATATGTTTATTGGCCGTTAGTCTATCTTCTTTTGAAAAGTTTCTGTTCGTGTCCTTCGCCCACTTTTTAGTGGGGTTGTTTGATTTTTTTCTTGCTGATTTTCCTGAGTTCTTTATAGATTCTAGTTATCAGCCCTTTATTGGATGTATAACATGCAAATATTTTCTCCCATTCTGTAGGTTGTCTATTTGCTCTAATGATTGTTTCCTTTGGCTGTGTAGAAGCTTTTTAATTTGATCAGGTCCCACTTATATATTTTTGTTGATGATGTGATTGCTTTTGGGGTCTTCTTCATAAATTCTTTGCCTAGGCTGATGTCTATAAGAATTTTCCCAACATTTTCTTCTAGAATTCTTATGGTTTCATGCCTTGGGTTTAAGCCTGCTATCCATCATGGGTTGATTTTTTGTGAGAGGTGAGAGGTGCGGATCCTGTTTCAGTCTTCAGTAAAATGATTATGGTTCAGCTCTGCTCTCAAGTTGTTCATGATATAGAGAGGGGTTGGTAAACTATGTTGGCCCACTGCCATTTTTGTATAATCTGTAAGCTAAGAATGATTTTTACACTTTCAAATAGTTGAAAGAAAATCCGAAGAAGAATAATATATTATGATTAGTAAAAATTATGTGAAATTCAAATTCAAATTTCTGCATTCATAAATACAATTATATTGGAATACAACCATGCCAGTTTGTTTACATGTTGTTTACGCCAACTTTTGCACGACACCTGCAGAGTTGAATAGTTGCAGCAGAGATGCATGTGGCCTGTAAAGCTTAAATATTTGCTACCTGGCCCTTTACAGAAGGAGTGTGCAGATCCCTAATCTAGAGGGGTGGAGTTTGGGGTTAGGTAAGGGAAAGAGAAAGAATGTAGTGTAACTGAGATACTTAGAAAAATTCCCCCAAATAACAGGTGACTCCACAGCTCTGATTCTTATCTCTAGACTTTTTCCCTTTAAAGACAGATTCTGTAAAAAAGGTGGGAGTGGGGCTAAGAAGGGGATATTTGTTAGGTTTAGTTACCTTTGCCTAATGAATGTCTTTTGTTACTTGTTGTTCCTTAGATGCAGAACTGTGTGCTTCAGTAAGTTTGAACTCCACCCAAACAGAGAGAACAGATCATGATTTTTTCTAATACACATTGTAAAATTCTGAGTTGAGTAAGTTTACCTTGGAAAAGATTGATTGACCTCTTTAATTAAGGCCCTCAGAACCTCCCACGTATTGGCTGTCACCTGAAACTACTGTGTGCTTGGAGATTTCTGTGAGCACATGAGACATCCCGTTCAGATCTGGTTCCTGCTGTCCTCACAGATCCCACAGACCTTGTACACATCCCTGGGATTCAGGACAAAAATAAGTAAATGAAGAAAGGGTACATTATTATGCAGGGGTGTAAATCAGTTTAAAACAACATTTATAAATATCTACACACCAAATAATATGGCATCCACATTTATAAAGCAGAAGCTACAAGAGACACAAGAAATAGGCAGATATACACTAGTAGAAGAGGACTTTAGGTCACTTTTCTCAGTCTATTTTATATGAAGAGGACAAAAATAAATAAGGATATAGAATACCTGACTAATTTATGGGATAGACCTGATTAAACCATGTGACTAAAGAATAAAGATTTTTTTTGTTTTTTCTAAAGCTGTGAGAACACTGATAGAAACTGATCATACATTAACTCATAAAGGAATCTTCAATAAATTCCAAAAAGTAGATATAGTATGGATAACATTATAGAGCTATAATTCATTAAAACTAAACACTGATAATAAAACAGAAAGCAAAAAATTCTTCCATCTGGAAATTTTAAAGCCTCTCTTAAACAACTCTCAGAGAGGAAACAAAAACCCAAACAGAAGACTGTCTTGGGTAACAATGATAATAAAAGTACTCTTTATAAGAATTTGTGGGATGCAACTTGTTGTGGGTTGAATTGTGTCCCTACTCCCAAGTTCATATGTTGAAGTTTAACCCCCAGTACCTCAGAATGTGACCTTATTTGGATATTGAGCCTTTACAGAGGTAATCAAGTTAAAATGAGGTCATTATGGTGGGCCCTAATTCAATATGTCTTATAAAAAGGGGAAATTTGGACACAGACACACGCATACAAGGAGAATGCTATGTGAAGATGAAGGCAGAGATTGGGGTGATGATTCTATAAGCCAAGAAATGCCAAAGATTTCCAGCAAACCACCGGAAGCCAGGCGAGGCATGGAACAGATTCTTCCTCACAGCCCTCAGAGGGAACCAATTCTACTGACACCTTGATATTGGACTTCTAGCCTGCAGAAACTGTGAGACAGTAAATTTCTGTTCTTTAAGCCACCCAGTTTGTGGTACATTGTTATGGTAGCCTTTGGAAACTAATACACAGCTAAAGCAATGTACAGAGGAAAAATTATAGCCTTAAATGACAAACAAAAGATTAAAAACAATTGAATTAAGCATTGTGCTCACATAGTTAGAAAAAGTATACCAAAATATATTGAGGAAGTCCATAAGGAAACCGTTAGTAATGATAAAAGTAGGAATTAATGAATTTGAAAACAGATTAATAATACTAATAAATAAATCCCAAATCTAGTTCTTTGAACCAACAAGATAGATAAATCATTAGATAACATAATCAAGAAAGAAGGTGCAAAATACAAACACACAAATGAGAATTTGAGTGGGGGAAATAACAAAGAAATAGAGGACATTAAAAAAAACTATGAGAAACTACTTGGTTCAACTTTAAGCATATTAATGTGAACAACTAGATGAAATAAGTATTTTTCTAGGAAAATGTAGTTTATCAATCTTAACTTTAGAAGAGGTAGATTATGCAAAGAAACTGATTTTCATAGAAGAATTGAAAAAAGTGATCATAGAGCTACCTTCCAAAAAAGAAGCAGGTACAGATGGTTTCTAAGTCCGTTTTCTGTTGCTATAACTGACTATCTGAGATTGGGCAATTTATTTTAAAAAATGTTTATTTCTTACAGTTCTGGAGGCTGGGAAGTCCAAGATTGGGTGGCTGCATCTGGTTGGCTTTGGTGAGAGCCTCACAATATAGCAGAAGGCATGGTGAGAGGGATGCAGTGAGAACCCAAATGGGCTTTTACAACAGACCCACTGTCATGATGACCAACCCACTCCAGTAACAACCCATTAATCCATTAACTCATTAACCCATTAATCCATGAATAGATTAATCCATTCAGGAAGGCAGAGCCGTCATGACTCAATCACCTCTTAAAGACCCCACCACCTAATATTATTACACTGGGGCTTAAGTTTCAACATGAGTTTTGAAGGGGATAAACATTCAAACCATAGCAGGTGGTATCAAGGAAAAACTCTATATAAAGCTTTTAAAGAGCAGACAGTTATGGCTGTGATGAAAACATTTAATAAAATGGAAATAGATGGCTACTTTCTTAACATGATAAAATATATCTCTCTCAGCCTAAAAGCCAAAATCATCATTACTCAGGAATTTGTTACATTCTAATTAGAGGCAAGAGCAAGACAAAAATTCCCACTATTATTGAAAATTATACTGGAGGTACTACCCAATTTAAATAGATAAGAGAAAGAAATTGACAGTAAAAAAATTAGACAGTAGGGAGTAAAACTTACTATTTGCAGATGGTATGACTGTATATACGGAAACTCAAGAGAATTAACCAAAAAAAAAATATTGCAAATAATAAGATAATTTAGTATGGTGGCAGGGTTCAAAACTATAGAAATCGATACTTTCATGTATGCAAATAATGGTCAGTTAGAAGATATAATGGAAGAACTCACAGTCCTACAGTGGCCACACATGTACAAAGATATAACATCTAGGAATAAACTTAATAAAAAATGTGCAATGCATAAATGAATAAAAACATTTAAGTCCTCAAGGAAACAAAAGATTTGAACACACGAAATAATAACTATGTACTTGGATGGAAAAACTCATCATAATAAAATGTCAATTCTTCCTAACTTAATTTATACATTGAATATGATCATAATAGTATATACAGGGTTTTGTTTTTAGTTAGATGAGCTTATTCCAAAGTTCACTTGAAAAAATAAACTGGAATCGTAAAAAAAAATACTTGCAAATAAAAGCAATGACTAGCCTTATCAGATATAAAAACATACCATAAAGCCTCAATAATTAAAGCAAGGTAGTTGTGGTAAATAAATAGACACGCCCATGAAACAAAATAGAAAATTCAGAAATAGATCCAACTATGCTAATTCCAAATATGATAAAGAAGACATCCCAAATTATAGGACAATTCAGTTAATGATGCTGGAATAATTGAGTAGACATTTGGAAAAATTTCAAAGGCATCAAAGATTTAAATACTAAATATGAAACCATAAAAGCACACAAAGAAAAAACATGGAAGAATTTCTTTATAGTATTGGAGAAAGAGAGGACTTTTTAATTCTAACTAAAAACCTAGAAGCCATACAAGAAAAGATTGATAAATTAAACTTTGTTGAAAATGCAGGAACTTCCGGTTTCTGGTTCCACAAGTAAGGAGCTTAGAGGCCAGCCACAAAAGACTGCATATGTATGGTTAATTTATAGAAAATGTCCCAAATAGGCAAATGTATAGAGAAAGATAGTAGATTGATGGCTGCCTGGGGCTGGGAGTGGGAAAGTGGGAGAAAGGGTACATGAAGGGGTGGTGCAGGGGACAAGTTAGGGGAATGCTGGGGAGTTAGAGAGAATTCGATGGCTAAAGGATACAGAGTTTCTTTTGGGGCTGAAAATGTGCTAAAGTTCATTGCGGTTATGGTTGCTCAACTCTGAATATACTAAAAACCATTGAATTGTATATTTTAAGTGGGTAAATTATATGGTAGTGAATTATATCTAAATAAAAAATAAAGCTGTTTTGTTATCAAATTAAAAAGAGAGCCTTATCCATGGTACCACCTAAAATCATCTTGGTACTACTTAAACCATACCACATATAACCAGTGATATGCACCCCAATATTTGGAAAACATTGACGACCCAAATAAAAGAAGCATGGGGTAGTCTTAGCAAAACTGTTTAAACTTAATCTAATCATGAGAAACCAGAGAAATCCAGCATGCGGGGCATTCTATGGGACAACACACCTGGATTCTTCAGAAATGTCAATGTCATCAATGACCACAAAAAGGCAAGGCTACTGCTCTAGATTAAAATAGATGTGATAACTAAATTCAATGTATGATCCTGTTCTGGATTCTAGATAAGAAGAAGAAGGGGATGGGATTGGGGAGGAAGAGCAGGAGGATGAGGAGGAGGAGGAGGAGGAAGCAGAAGAGGAAGAAACCATAAAGGTATAGTTGGGAAAATGGAGGAAATTTGAATATGGACTGAATGTTGTATAATATTAACAATGCTGGACTCCTTAGGTATGATAATGGTATTATCATTATATAGAAGAATGCCCTTGTTCTTAGTAGAAATACACTTAAATATTAGGAAACAAAATGTTATGGTGTCTGCCACTTATTTTAAAGTGGTTCAGCTACACACACACACACACACACACGCGTGTGCAAAAAACAAAAGTGGCAGAATATTAACAAAATCAGTAAATTTCTTAAAAAGTGAAAGGTATACATGTGTTATCATATTCTTTCATCTTTCTGTAGGTTTATAGTTTGACCTTCAAAATAGAAAGCAAATAGAAAAAATGAATTAATTTAAATTGAAGCGTTAGAAAAAGAAATAATTGAAGCAATGACAGCTTTTGGCTTGAATGATTTACATAATTGTCCAACTACTAGACTCACTTCTTTTTGTATGAATATTTCACATTGTATGACACAATTTTACTGTTTTTTGATTGCTTTCTGAAAAAAATTATAAGTTGATCACTAATTCTCCCAAGTTTTACTTACTATATAGAGCTATATCCTGGGATCTGAATCATGTGAGCTTTTTTCACCATGTTCTACCACTAACTTGTTGGGAGACTCTGGTCAAGTTGCCCCCCTTTTTGGGGCCTTTGATTTCTCATCTTTTAAAAAGACAAAGGATTAAGAGAGTGAAAAGTCAATACACAGACAGGAAAAAGATGTTTATAATACAATATCAAGGATTCACAAAGAACTCCCATAAATTAAAAAATAGACAAGCAACACAATACAAATATGTGGAAAGGACTTAACCAGCACATCACAAAAGAAGATAACCAAATGCCCAGTAAACATGTGACAAGGTGCTCAGTTTCATTAGTCATCAGGAAAGGGCAGTTAAAAATACAATGAGATACTATTTTGCATACATCAACATGGTCGAAATTTTAAAAAAGGCTTCCAAATCAAATGCTGGTGAGGACACAGAGCAAGTGGAATTCTCATACACTTCTGATTCAAGTATAAATTAGAACAATTACTTTGGAAAATAATTTGCTGATACCTGGTAAACTGAACATTCACTACTCTATGTATGACCTAGCATTCCTTTCTCAGATATATATCCAACAAAAATCTATGTATACATCCTTACAAACATATACAGGGGTGTTATGAGCAGCATTATTTGTATTAGCCTCCAACTGAGAACAACTCACACATCCATTCACAGTAGAATGAATAAATAAAGTATTTTCATATTGGGATACATAATGGGATACTATACAATGATAGAAATGAGTGAGCTACTGCTGTGTAGAACAGCGTGGATGAATTCCACCAACAAGATACTGAAAGAAGCCAGATACAAAGGAGTATATACTGTATGATTCTGCTTATTAAAGTTCAAGCACAGTTAAATTTAGTCTGTAATATTAGAGGTCAGGTCAATGGTTACTTTGGGGGGAGAGGAGGTGGTAGTAAGTGGTGAAAAAAGACAAATTAAATTTAACTGAGTTCAATTGAGCAAAGGATGACTCGCACTTCAGGCAGCCCTCAAAACCAGAACAAATTCAGACAACCCCGGTCTGCAATGTGGTCAAGCAGCATTTATGGACAGAAAACAAAAGTGAATTAGAGACAGTTCTATCATAGCTCGGCATTTGCCTTATTTGAGTGTGAGCGTGGTCTGATCAGTTGGTCACCTGCAACGGACTGAAGTTCATCTGCTGCGATTGGCTGAGACTCGGTTATCTGTTACAAAGGTATACTCCTGAGTTAGGCTTCCAGTTAGTTTACCTACTGAAGTAGGCTGCAGTTTGTTACATAAGGACTCAAGTGCAAAGGCATCCTCAGGCAAAACTTAGCTTAATTTAACAATTCCTTCCTTTTGGTCGGCCTCTCAATTTTGGGCATTGATGCCACTCTCTGTCACCATCGTAAATGGACTTATTTGGTCTCAGTATGGAGTTCAGAAGTCATGATGTCACATCAGTTAAATAATTCTTTAGGTTCTTGCTGATCTAGTTAAGTGAAACTATTCAATGCTCGATGAATGCTGCATACAAACATTTAAGACTTGAGAGGATACAATGCACCAGGGGGATCCTAATGATGACTACCAGGAGGATAACATCAAAAGACTGCAGTGTACTCCTTAACAGGAGTCCCTACAGTTCAATATTATTTGAGTCCAGTTGGTCATAGTTCTTATTTGGGGTGTGATGGTGATTAAGGGCCATAGTTTGCTGTAGAATGTTCTGATTTTAAAAGGTATCCAATTTTGTTGCTAGCCTGACAACACAAGTCATAGTAACCTGGAGACCCACTAGAAGAATATAAAGATTTTAAAACTTTGGAAAAGCTGAGTTTGCTCTCCACCACTTAGGATGCCCAAAACCCAACTGTTAGCTGCTCCTGTAGACACATCATGTGTTCTTTTCCCTTGAGTAATTTCCTTAATGTGTTTGGTGGCAGTGTCTAAAGAAATAGCAGTATCAACCCTCTTGTTAGTTAAGCTTTCTATAGTAGCAAATCAGGTGAGAGATAGGTACAACATTCAATTTTTTTCAATACCACACACAAGCCCCAAACTTCAGCAAAAAGATCTAAAACATGATGTTCCATTAAGTGATTTTATTGAACATGTATGTTATTACCCACCTTTGGAGAGTGACTTCTACCCATCTGAACACTTGGGAGGTCTGGAAGGCCACAAAATCCAAGATTTTCTTTTTTCAATTTCTAGATTAGTTTCAAATTCCATACTATTGATTCCTTACTACCACCAAGAGTTTGCCCCAGGAATCCTATTGGAATCTTTCCTCAGTGGAAACTAGCTTATCTTCTTAAACCCAACAGTTGCTCTGGTTTTTACTAGAGCATAAGCCTTAACTAAAGCTATCCACAAATTATAGTTCCATGGATTTTCCTGTAAGAAAAGGGAAGGGATCAGGAGAGCAGGAAATAGGGGAAAAAGGAAAAAGATAAGACTTTTATGATGGCAGAAAAATCTTGATCCACGATCTTGGGAAAGCTGTCCATGTCTACAATGCTGTCTGCCTCTGGGGAAAAACTTCTCTGATCAGCTTTACCTTAAGATCTCCAACAAGTATACAGTTCCAAGAGACTGGAGGGGCCCTTATGAGTTGAGAGACATAGATCCAGGACTTGAGGCTCTGAAGTCTGGCTGCAGAGAACTTGGCATGGTCCCTTCCAATAGAGTTCGAGGCAGTCTTTCTCTTGTGTCATTTCCAAAAGACCCAATGAAAAGCTTTCTTTACCTGGTGAAAATACACTTTGGCATAATGCATGAAAGTCTTGTAGCATTTAGTCATATCGGAGTTTAGGAGAGCAGCAGATATATGAGGTTCTATTATTAGGGCAATAGGCCTTCCAGTGACTATTTCATAAGGGGTCAACTTGCGTTTTCCACTGGGGGTGGGTCTGATTGCCGTCAAGGCCAATGGTAATACCTTTAGCCAAGGCAATGAAATCAATTCAGTTAACTTTGCCAGTTTCAGTTTTAAGTTGCCATTTGCCCTTTCAACATTTCCAGAAGATTGATGATGGGGACAAATGATAATGTCATTGTGTTCATAACACCCTATTTAATTGCTTTATAAGTTTTCCAGTAAAATAGGTACCTATATTGATGGAGATTTCTTCAGGAATATCACATAAAGGAAACATATTTTTGAATAACCTTTTAGCTACTGTTTTAGTATTGGTATCCTGCATAGAAAGCTTCTAACCAACCAGAGAACATAGACTATTACAAGAACATTTTCATATCCAACTGAAGATGGCAATTGAATGAAATCTCTCTGCAAATGTTCGAATGGTTCATCAGGTACAAGAAATACACTGCCTGAAGCTTTGGTTGTCTTCCTAGGATTAGGGTTTGACAAATCAAACACTGATTATAAACCAGCTTAGCAATTTTAGAACAGTTATCACACCAATATCTTTCCATACTTCGTATCATTTTATCTACTCTATGATGAGTTATGGAGTGCAGAACTTTTAGTAGTGGAAGCTGTAAGGACTCAGGAAGAACTGGGAAGCCAACCAGGCAGCCACCTAGGCTCTCTGTGAGTCCATATTTAACACTGGATTTACGTCCTCTTAAATCCTAATTTTGTTTCTACAGCTCAGGTGCACAGGACTGTTTATTAAATAGGTTATCATAGGTAATTGACTTGGATCAATCTTAAGGAATTCATCCAAATAGCATATCTTAACAATGTCAGTACTGGCTGACTTAGTGTGAAAATTTGCCAAAGCATTTCCTTGGTATTTAATTAATTCTTGTTCTGATTGATGTTGGATTTGCAGTTTTATGAACCAGTCAGTTTCTTCATTAGAGTTTTGGACGTTCTTTCCCAGGCCAAAGGTATAATCTTAAAGTTATCAGAAACCTGTACTTGTCAGAATCCTTTCCATAAATCTCCTTAAAGATGAAGCACTTTCAGGACTGAGAACCCAAATATAAAACCAACCTCATATGGTCATCTGATCTTTGACAAATTGCAGAAAAACATACACTGGGGGAAAGATTCCCTATTCAATAAATGGTGCTGGGAAAACTGGATGGCCATATGTAGAAGACTGAAACTAGACCCACACCTCTCACCTCTCACAAAAATCGACTCACGATGGATAACAGATTTAAACCTAAGGCGTGAAACCATAAGAATTCTTGAAGAAAACGTTGGAAAAACTCTTATGGACATTGGCCTAGGCAAAGAATTTATGAAGAAGAACCCCAAAGCAATCACAGCAGCAACAAAAATAAATAAATGGGACCTGATCAAATTAAAAAGCTTCTCCACAGCCAAGGAAACTATTACTAGAGTGAACAGACAACCTACAGAATGGGAGAAAATATTTGCATGCTGCACATCTGATAAAGGGCTGATAACCAGAATCTATACAGAACTTAGGCAAATCAACAAGAAAAAATCAAACAACCCTATTAAAAAATGGGCAAAGGACATGAACAGAAACTTTTCAAAAGAAGACAGAATAATGGCCAGCAAACGTATAAAAGATTGCTCAACTTCTGTAATCATCAGGGAAATGCAAATCAAAACCACAATGAGATATCACTTAACTCCAGTGAGATTGGCTCATATCAAAAAAGCCCAAAACAACAAATGTTGGTGGGGATACAGGCAGACAGGAACACTCATACACTGCTGGTGGGACTGCAAATTAGTACCTCTATGGAAAGTAATATGGAGATACCTCAAAGAATTAAAAGTGAACTACCATTTGATCCAGCAATCCCACTACTGGGTATTTACCCAAAGGAAAAATAGACATTCTATAATAAAGACATCTGCACACGAATGTTTATAGTAGCACAATTCACAATTGCAAAGATGTGGAAACACCCAGGTGCCTATCAGTACACGAGTGGATTAATAAAATGTGGTATATGTATACCATGGAGTATTACTCAGCAATAAAAAACAACGGTGAATTAACACATCTGGTATTATCCTGGTTGGAGCTAGAGCCCATTCTTCGAAGCAAAGTGTCACAGGAATGGAAAAACAAGCACCACTGGTACTCACCATCAAATTGGTACTAACTGATCAACACTTACATCACACATGGCAATAATATTCATCAGGGGGCGGGCAGGCAGGAGGTGGGTGGAGGGGATGGGAAAACTCTCATTGCGGGGTGCACAGTTTGGGGGATGTTCATGATTGTAGCTCTGAGATGGGCAGTGCATGGGCAATATATATAGCCAAAGTGTTGTACCCCCATAATATTCTGAAATTAAAAAAAAAAGATGAAGCACTTTAGGCTTATAGTTGCTCAGGAAAGTACCAGAATTAGCAGTTAACTGTCTGTGAATGACAAGACTTAAAATGGCCATGGTTAAAGATCTTATGAGAGTTCATTACAATGATGACACAATTGACAAGGAAATTTAGTTATTTCTGTTGCGTACAATAATTTAAGATAACAACTAGAATTATGATTGGTAGCATTATGCCAAGACTATTAGATTTCTATGAATTTCATGTAATTTCTGAAATGCATATTAATAACATATCCATACAAATGTAACTCAAAGAAGGTAAAACATCATTCCTTATTTGACAATGCTTCCCATATAATTTAACATATCAATTAAGCCTAATTAATATCTCTCTTTTATAAGATGAGACAACAATTTTTTTTTTTCTTTTTTTTTTTAAATTTGAGACAAGGTCTTGCTCTGTCACCTGGGTTGGACTGCAGTGGTATGTCATCATATCTCACTTCAACCTCAAACTCTTGGGCTCAAGTGATTCTCCTGCCTCAGCCTCCCGAATAGCTACAGGTGCACATCACTACACCTGGCTAATTTTTCTATTTTTTTGTGGAGATGGGGTCTCACTTTTGCTCAGGCTGGTCTCAAACTCCTGACCTCAAGTGATCCACCTGCCTCTGCCTCCCAAAGTGCTAAGATTACAGCCAGGAGCCACTGCACCCAGTTAACAATTTTCTTTTGAGAAATTCCAGGGGCCCATCTGAAAAACACCAAAGTTAATTAGAACTCAAAAAGACTTAATTTAGAATTTGACTTGAGAAGTTTGTCAAAAATATCAAAAGTTTAAAACACTTAATCAAAATAGAATCACAGGTCACTGTGAACAATAGTTATTCATTTAACCAAAGTGATAATTAAAAGACTTCAAAGGCAAATACAGAAAGTTATATAGTTGTAGAAAAACTTTAGCTGTTTTCTTAGAGAAAATTCAGTTTTCTTAAGCAATCAGAAACCTAATAAAGGCAACATGAAGCATAGGAAATTATCTTGCTAAAATATGAAATCCTTATTTCCTAGGCAAATTACCTAAAAGGTAAAGAAAAATCTTTCATGATTTACTAGTAAGAGCAGAGGCCAATATTCTAAAAAGCCTTGTTGTTTTAACAGAAGGGACTAAATGCTAGTTTTGTATCAGTGTAATTTTGGTGTTAATTCTCAATTTTTAGAAAAACTTATAAATAATTCCCTTCTAATATTAGCCAGCTTGATTACACATGAAATTTCTTTCACAGGATTCATCTTCCACAAACCTTCTACAACTTTCTTATCTATTCAGTTTTTGTCCTATGCTTTTCCTCTTCTCATAACAATCAGCCATTCTACTTTAGGACAAAATCAATCGCTTTGTTCCTTAACAAAACAAAACAAAACAAACAAAACATTCTCATACTTTATAGCTTTTCCTTACCAAAAGCACATCTTACTTTCCTCACATGCAGAGTTGTTTCCCTTATTACTTCCATTTTTAATTGCCATATATTGATTAGAATTTTTAACCTTAATAACCTTAATTTCTAGTGAAAACTTGAGAAGTAAAGCAATTTTGAACTGTCATATACCAACATTTTATGAATATATATTTCATAATTTCTGGAAACATGTGCTTCCTCATAGAACTTTCTTTTCATGTTTACCAACAGATACAAATGTATTTAGCTTCTCCATACCATGTAAAAACAAGATACTTAAGTACATATACTTTAAACTTATGTTAAGAAATTAATGTTTTAGTATTTTAACTTAGAAATGACTCAGACATTTCATAAATATCTATTACTTAATTTAACATAACTTTAAATTTTCAAATTACTGGAAAAGATTTTTGAAACTATGACAAGTTTGTTTATAAACTTTTATCTCATTTATATTCACTGAATTTACTCACTCTTAACAATTGTGCTTGAATTGCTCTTTGTACAAAGCTAACCATTGAAGGAGTTCAAGAAAATTGCTCTTTATACAAAGCTAGCCATTGAAGGAGTTCAAGAAATGCCACCTACTATGGTTTGGATGTGATTTGTCCCCATCCAAACTCATGTTAAATTTCATCCCCAATGTAGCAGTTTTGGGAAGTGGGGCCTAGTGGGAGGTGTTGGGTTTATGGGTGGGCAAATCCCTTATGAATAGATTAGTGCTCTCCTTAGGGGGTGAGTGAGTTCTCACTACTGTGGAAATGGATTAGTTCCTGCAAGAGCAGGTTGTTATAATGCAACGACATTGTGTTTTGCCTCTCTGCATAGGTGTGCTTCCCCTTTGAGCTTTTCTGCCGTGTTTTGACCCAGCACATGACCCTCACCAGAAGCTGAGTAGATGCTGGCACCATGTTTCTGGTACTTCCATCTTACAGAGCTGTGAGCAAATAAACCTCTTTTCCTTATAAATTACCCAGTCTCAGATATTCTGTTATAGCAACACAAAATGGATAGCAAATTGGTACCAAGGAGTGGAGTGTTGCTATACAGATACCTGAAAATGTGGAAGTGGCTTTGGAACTGTGTAACAGGCACAAGTTGGAGGAGTTTGGAGGAGCAGGCTAGAAAGAAATCGTACTATAGTGAATGGAGCATTAAGGGCAATCCAAGTGAGGGGCACGGAAGAAGACAAAAATATAGGGAAAGTTTGGAACTTCTTAGAGATTGGTTAAATGGTCATGACCCAAATGTTAATAGACATATGGATAGTAAAAGTCATTCTGATGAGATCTCAGATGAAAATGAGGAACAAGGTGTTGGGAACTGGAGAAAAGGCCATTCTTTTTACACTGTAGGAAAGAATTTGGCTGCATTGTGTTCATGTCCTAGGGCTTTGTGGAAAGCCAAACTTAAGAGCAATGGAATAGCATACCTGGCAAAAAAAGTTTCTAAGCAGTAAAGTGCTCAAGAATTGCTGTGGTTACTTTTAACAGCTTATGCCCAGTTATGGCAGCAAAAGAATGACCTAAAGGCAGAACTTATAATTAAAAGTGAAGTGAAGCATGAAAGTTTGGAAAATTTGCAGCCTGGCCATTTGGTAGAGAATGAAAGAGCATTTTCAGGAGAGGAATCCAAGGTTATGGTTAAGTGATTGTTTGATAAAGAGATTAGTATTGATAAAAGGGACCCAGTTGCTAATTGTCAAGACAATGGAAAGGAGACCCAAAAGATATTTCAGAAACCTTCCAGACTGCCCCTCTCATTGCAGGCCCAGAGGTCTGACAGGGCAGAATAGTTTTGGGGGATGGACCTGGGGCACCACTGCCCTGCACTGCCTTGGGATTCTACCTGAATTCTGGCACAGTGCTAAGCAGTTGCTCCAGATGTGGCTCAAGCAGCCCCAGGTGTGGCTAAGGCTGCTGATCTAGAAGTTACAAGCTATGAACCTTGGCAACACCTAGCCATTGCTCAAGCAGCCCCAGGTGTAGCTCATGCCACTGCTCTAGAAGGTGCAAGCAGTAAGCCTTGGTGGCTTTTGTGTGATTTTAAGTCTGCATGTGCCCAGAATGCAAGAGCCAAGGAGGCTTGGCTGCTTCCACCTAGATTTCACAAAATGTATCAGAAAGTTTGGGAGACCAGGCAGAAATCTGCCACAGGGACAGAGCTGCCACAGAGTCCCCACCAGGGCAATGCCTAGGGGAATCACAGGGGCTGGGCCACTGCCAGGACTCCAGAATTGTAGAGCTTTCAGCAACATGCAAACTTAGCTTGGAAAAGCCACGGGCATTTGACTCCAACCTGTGTGAGCAAGCAGCCATGTGGTCTGTGCCCAGCAAAGCCACGGGTGTAGGGATGCCTGAGGCCTTAGGAGCCCACTGCTTGCACCAGTATGCCCAGGATGGGAGACATGGAGTTAAAGGAGATTCTTTTCGAGCTTTAAGATTTGATGTCTGCCCTGCTAGGTTTCAAACTTGCTTGGGGCCTGTTACTCCTTTCTTCTTTTGGTCAATCTCTCCCTTTTGAAATGGAAGTGTTTTACCCAATGTCTGTACCACTGATGTATCTTGGAAGTAAATAACTTGTTTTTGATCCTACAGGCTCATAGTTGGAAGGAATTTGCCTTGAGTCTCAGATGAGACTTTGAACATTGGACTTTTGAGCTGATGCTGGAATGAGTTAAGACTTTTGGGACTACTGGGATGAAATGATTATATTTTGCATGTGAGAAGAACATGAGTTTTGGGGGGCCAGAGGTGGAATGCTATAGTTTGGATGTGGTTTGTATGCACCAAAACTCGTATTGATGTTTAATTGCCAGTGCAGCATTGGAGATGGGGCCTAATGGGAGGTGTTTAGGTCATGGGGGAAGATGTCTCATGAATAGATTAATGTCCTTCTGCAGGGGTGAGTGAGTTCTTGCTCTAGCAGGAATGGATTAATTCTTATGAGAGCAGGTTGTTGTAAGGTGAAGATGACCCTCAGGATTTCCTGCTTCACACATATCTGCTTCCCCTCTGACCTTCTCCACCATGTTTTGACCCAGCACGTGGCCCTCCCCGGAAGCTGAGCAGATGCTGGAACCATGCTTCTTGTACTTCCATCCTGCAGAACCATGGACTAAATAAACTTCTTTTCTTTATAAATTACCCAGTCTTGGGTATTCTGTTATAGCAACACAAAAAGGACTAAGGCATCTCCCCAAAATAAATCGCTTTGTTATATTGATTGCCAATAGGTAAGCAGGGCAAGGCTTTTTGAATTCCCCTTGTCTGCCTAAGGATAGATTCTCTAAAAGAAACTCGATTGTTATGAATCCTTCCCACAGGGAGTCCCAGCAACCAGGGAAGATCAACTTTTATCACAGGAGAGGGGACTTCACCACACCCAGCCAGACCTTGCCACAAACCATCATCTATTCTTATAGGAGCCCATTCATGCTTCCCTAAAGTCATTTACTCTGAGGATATCTCTCTTCTTCACCTCCTGACCATTTTACCCATTACAGCAAGCAGGTTGAGTAAAAGGACCCTTGCCCTTTTCTTGACTGACCTGCCTGATTGTAAAGCAATTGTTAGCTAGGTTGCTTATTGTAATCTCTGCCTTTTGGCTTTTTAAAATTCTTCAAACTGGGATGAAAGAGTGGACTGATTTGGGGGCCCTGTAATGTTGAGGAACCAACAGGGACTCCCTTTGCTCCATCCAAACTTTGATAGTATTGTATTAAGACCTTTGTCTTAACCCAATAACTGTCCATTTTAGTAATCTCATTTTTAATAATCATATAAACATTTTCTAACCTAAATTTATATTTCCTAATTACTCTTGAGTAAAACAAGGTAGAAAGCTTACATTTTGAAGGCACAGAACCTAGATTCTAGGCCTCAATATCATTATTTGTCCAAACTAAGAAAGAAGGTAAAGGCCCAGTTAAGAAAAGATGGTCAGGAAAAGCACCTTAAACAAAGATAAGGCATGTTATATAAATTTAAGCCAATGCTTTCTCCATTTTAAGAGTTTCTAGTGACTTAGTCCCCTTCTCTTACCAGTGCAGAGAGGGAGACACTCTTACAAATAACAGTTTCCTGTATAGATGTAAATTTTTCTTAAAAGGGTCTGAAAATAGCCAGCTGAATATAGTCCCTATGCCAGAAATGCATATTTTGGAGACTAATTCAGCTAGATTGGTGGTTTCTCAGCCCAGCTTGTGTCTTTTAACTAGAGTACTGAGTGGGAGGTGCCCACTGAAGACTCGGGGAAGCATTTTGCACGCTTGAACTCAGCATGGATACTTGTAATCTTGCTTTATAGTCAGAGGTTTGTTCATTTTGTTTGTTTGTTTGTTCTCAAGGTTGAATGACACACTAATCAGCTGTTTTATTATTTTTTTCAAGAAAGAATTTTTAGGCACACCATCATGACAACACGAAAGAGGTGAACAGAGTTGGCAGAGGATATAGCCTGCAGGGGTTTAGAAGATGGGTTTTAGTCGACTGAGAGGTTTCTATGGGAGAAGCAGGATCAAATAGAAAAAACAGAGAAGACTAATTCTTACAAATGTTTTTCTGAAAATGGTCCAAGTATCAATTAGACAGGTTTGGACATGGGGACCTTTCAGACTTGATTTGAAAACCCTACCAATGAAATATTCGTTTTTTCTTTTTGGGAGATTAGTTGATTATTGTCCTGGGAGTGAAACTTTTGGTGGCTTCCTCTGTTGGGGAAATAGTCCAGGCCAAAGGGAGTGGGCCCATCAGATGGCTGGTATAAAAATGGACAATTTCCTTTCCAATGGCCTGGCTGTTTATAGTAAAGGCAGACATCTCGAGGCACAGAGCTCATTAGTTTGGGATCCCTTGGTTTTGGTTTAAAATATATATAAGGAGGTCCCTCTTGGTCCCTGTAATTGCTGTAGCTATAAAGACATGCACCTATTTGTCTTTTGTAAGGAGTTTTAAGAGAGGCAATTTTTTGATTCATTTAGTCTTTTGGAAGTCTCTGTGTATCAATCAAAAATTGCATCCTTTTCGCTTTTGAGGCATTTTGGGTCCTTTCTTTTCTAATGTGCCTCATAAATGAAAAATTTTATCTAGGTTAAAACTTCCTCACTGTGACCACTGTAACTCTAAATTACCTTTAGTGAGGTTCACCCATTTCTCTAGAAAAGGACAGGTTTTGGGCCTATAGCTCTTATGCATGAAATTGGCTGGCATTCCAGATGAAGAAGTTCTAGACTTATTGGATACAGATAAACCCATGATTCCCTGTCTTTTAGTAACCCTATCTACCTGTGGAACCCAGCCTATTTTCTGTCTGACCTAGTCAGACACCTGAGGCCTCCCTACAGGACCCAGTCCTGTTTCTGTCATGACTTCCCAAACTAGTCTGGATCAAAAATGCTCAAATAAACTTGGAGAGTTCAAAACACAAGTTCGTGGAACTTGAATGATCCCTGTTGCTTCTAGAGATCAGTGGGCCCTGGTAGGTACCTTTGCTTCTTCACCCAGTGTTCCTGGGGGTCACTGGAGTTCTATTTTGGACCCCACTTCTGACACCAATCTGTTAAAAGAAAAACTTTAGACAAATTAAATTTAACAGAGTTTAAATGAGCCAAGAATGATTTGCAAATCAGGCAGCCCTCAAAACCAGAACAGATTCAGAGAATTCCAGCCTACAACTGTGGTCAGCTAGCATTTAAGGACAAAAACCAAAAGCGAGGTACAGAGACAGCTCGATTGGTTACAGATTGACATTTGTCTTACTTGAATATGGTCTGATCAGTTGGGCACCTGTGATTGACTGAAGCTTGGCTTATGTTTGTTAAAAAAGTATACTCCTAAGTGAGGCTGTCAGTTAGTTCCTACTAGGGTAGGTTGCAGTTCGTTACATACAGACTCAAGTACAGAGATATCCTCAGGCCAAATTTAGTTTAAATAGTGGAAGGGAACATGAAGGGGTTGCTGAGGGGCCGATAATATTCTAATTATTGATCTGACTACTGGTGGTATGAATGTGTCTACTTGGGAAAAATTCATCAAGTACTTTTCTATACAACATGCTATATACTTTAATAAAAATTCATTAAAATGAAACAAAAGAATAGAGGTTTCAACATTTCTTCCTCACTTCCATTGAATCTCACAGGATTATTATATAAACAAGTAACATCAGGAATGTGAAAGATCAATATATTGTATTTTGAATCACGCACTTACAACATGCATCCAAATTACTTAAGTACATAATTATTTTGTGTGCATATGATGTGTAGTGCATAATTAATAACATTTGTGGAACAGTTGCAATCTCCCACCCATTTTCTTATTTAATTCTCCCAAAAAAATGGTAAAGCAGGCAGGTCAGATATTATCTCAAATTTATGGATGAGAAAATTAAGGCCCAAAGAGTTTGAGGGACATATTCAAGGTTACTTAGCTAGAATTAGTATTTAATTTGAGACAAATGTGTAGGCAACTGGCTGTAAGGTATGTAATTCACTGTATGCACTTTTATCTTGCTTCACATTTCAGAAATCCCAAGGAGAAGGAATGTAGGAGACAAGCAAGATCTCAGGTGCAGACCCTCCCCTTCTCTGACATGGCCAGACTGTACAATCTTTCCATGTTGCGTTGATACCCACTAACAGACTCTGGCTGGAACACGACATTTATCTCCTTCTCATTTGTACTACACAAATGAAGTTAAAATAATGGCACTTTGTTGGCACTGAGGAAAGTCAGTTCCAAAGTGTCCCACTTTTTCTCTGCTATTCAGCATTTAGAGTTGATGCAAAATAGCAAATGCTCTGGCCCAGTTTGAGAACATAGGCTGGTCGTGTAGTAAAGGCCAGGACGTGTCCTTTCTGTAAGTGCTTAGTCATGGGGTTCCCACCCTTCCTAGGTGGACCCGCCAATTCCCAGCCCCTTGGGGAGAGTCCTGGAGTGACCGTCCCTGAGAGGGAAACAAGAAGAGGCAGATGGAGCTGGTGATCAGGTGAAAGCTCCCTTTGAGCCCCAGAGGGATGCAGTGGGAATGAGGCTGGAGCAGAAGTTAGAAGATCTTGGTTTAAAGCTTTACTCCAACACCCACGAGCCACGGGAACCTGGGCAAGCCACAAAACCACATCATCATGTGGTATTGTGGAAAGAGCCCTGGACTTTGAGCCGGGCAAACTTGGGTTCAGATTCTGACTTAGCATCTCACCAGCTGTGTGGCCTTGTTCTGATGCATCACCTTCTCTGGATCTCATTTTCCTTGACTGTAAACCAAATCTTTGGATGCCCTTGAAGGAGCCATTTCCTGCTAGTTCATATTATGATCTTCAAGGATCTGTATCCCCATCTGTAAAGTGGGAAGAGTGATTCTTGCCAGTTTATCTCCAAGGGTTGTTGGGAGAGGCGTGGGGACCAGGTAGCAGTAAGCACCTGGGAAGTTTGCTTAGTGTTAAATGTATTGGGTTTAGGAGCTGCTGCCTAGATTTTCAGCAGCATAACCATTAAACCATTAACCCCACTTTCTTTAATGGTCCCTTTCATAGGCTGCATTTTATTGGAACCATTATCTTTCATTAGCCGGCTTTTTAAGGTCTGTTCATCCCTCAGTGAAAAGGCAATTCAGATTAATCACATGGAACCAGCAGTGCAGCATTCCAGCCGCTACTGGAGGGAGGGAGAGGGCCTCTTGTGTTCTGATTCCCCCCTTTACTGCTTCACTGTCTCAGGTCTAAGCAATCCCAGGAGAGCACTGCACAAACACACACACACACACTCACACACACAAACAGACCCTGGTCCATCCTTCTGAGGTTTACTGGGTTGTCTGTGAAGACAGGTAAGAACCAAGCCACACCCCTTGGGGAGGGGCCAGGGGCCAGAACTCCCTTGCAGGGACTCACTAGAGCATCCAGGGAGGTGAGGAGCAGGGATGCTGGCTTCAGTGGTCCCCCTTTCTTGGGTTCATATGACTTCAGTCATACCTAACATCCTTGGGGTCATTCTGGGACCTGGGGGTCTTATATGGTCTCCGCCCTCTGGAGATGGCTGAAAGCATGACAGGACCCTCCCTCTGAACTTGAGAGAACCATCAGATTGTCTGCCTATCTGTAATGCTGGGGCGTGTGTGTGTGTGTGTGTGTGTGTGTGTGTATGTTTAAAGGAGGCATAGTGCCCCCCTGAAGCCAGCATGTTAGTGGCAAAAGAGGTCTGAGAGCTCCAGAAGGGCAGATGTTTCAGAGATGGAGAGCATAGGCTGTGGAGAGTGATCCACTGGAATCCTTGGAGGCTGTGCTGCGTTGATTACTGTCCCTCAAAACTTCATGTTCGCTCAGATTCTCTTATTTGGAAATAAGGTCTTTGCAGATGTAATTAATTTAGTTAAAATGAGGTCATACTGGATTAAGGTGGACCTTAATCCCATGACTGGTGTCCTTATGAGAAGAGGAAAATTTGGAGAGGAACATAGTTACACAGGGAAACAGGCCATATGAAGACAGGCAGAAACTGAAGTGATGCAGCTGCAAGCCAAGGAATGCCAAGGACTGCTGGCAACCACTAGATGCTAGGAAGAGGCAAAGAAGGATTTGTACCTAGACCTTCCAGAGGGGACATGGCACTGCTGTCACCTTGATTTTGGACTTCTAGCTTTGAGAACTGTGAGAGAATAAATTTCTGCTGTTTAAAGCCACCTAGTTTGTGGTATTTGTTAAGGCAGCCTTAGGAAACTAATATAGAGGCCAAGCTTTGATTCTTCTTAGGACACTGCCTAGAGTTTATTCCATGCCTCTCCCACCCTGGACTGAACTCTAGGGTTCATTTTACCAGCAGCTCAACTTCAGATGTAAATATGTTTCCAAAAGTCCCTTTTCCAGAAAAGAAATCACCCAGCTGAGGACCATTCAGCCAACACCATACCCCTTCACGGCTCTTTGGAACTAAATGAAAAAGAGGGACTGCCTTGTCTCCTCTCCACTCCCCATTTTCACTCATCCTTGCACATCTAGGTAGAATCTCGGTGCTCATATAGACCTAGGTTCCTGGTTTCCACTGAATGCCTGACTTCTCTAGGCAATGTCCCCAGCAAGAGGTCATTTTGCCTCCTGCATGGGCCCTCCTGGGATCTTTGTAATGTCTTATTGCTCCTTTCTTCTCCCTCCTCCCTTGCACCAATATTCGTTGACCACCAGCTGTGTGTCAGGCTCTATGCAGTCAGCAAACAGACTGAGTCCCTGCCCTCCTGGAGCTCACCTTTCAGTGGAGATCTGATGCTGGAAAGCTTTTCCTTTCTTGGCTCCATGATCTGCCACCAAAACAAGCCAAGCCTGTTCTTGGTCTAGGTCGGTGGGGATTGTGGTGGTATTGTGATTGTGGGGACTGTGGTGGTAAATCCTGCACCACTCCCTTCGAGGCTGGGCACGTCCTGCTTTCATGTCTAGACCAGCGCAGCCATCAGGAAAAGAAAAGGCTGTTGAAATGGCATCTTCCTCTCTTCTGGTCAGTCTGGGTTTCTGGAAATTGTCCCCAAATCCATTTTACAAGGCATTTGGTATTTACAACACTGTATCTATAACAGACTTGGCAACTTCCATGCTTTATTTATCTCCAGATCAAATGAAGTACTGGAGGGAATCATTGCTTTTATTATGTGGGGCACACATTGTCATATAATTTTGAGGTGCATTATCACACATGCATTTGACATAACATAATATACATAATGTAAATTATACAATATGTTCTACTAATTAAAATGTTTATAATATACTCTGTCTTTTATTTTACAAGACATAAAATCTTTGGCAAGTTTACCAAATTCATTGAACAATCTGATGACATTTTATGGACTTTTAGAGCTGGCAGGAACCTTAGTATTTATCTAGCCTTCTCATTTTTATGACAGTGGAAACCAAAATTGAAGGAGCTAAACTAACCTGTTAAACAAATAGTTTAGCACCTTCCTAGCTACCAGAGATCTGGTAAGACAGATTCCCATTTTGTAGATGAGGATATTGAAGCTCTTGAGAAGTGAAAGCTTTGATGTCTGGCCAAGGTCACATGGGTGGTATTTCCATGTAATATGTGAATTGTACCATGCCTGTAGTGTGAGTTAAGCATCTTGAGACATGGATGTAGATAGAGACTATTTAACATGTGTTTCTTTTTTACTTCAAAAATCTATTGTGGGGACTGGGCTTCTGCTCGTGAGTAATGACATAATAGACCCTAATGGAGAAGGGACAAAAGCTGACTTGGTGGCGGGGTCTTCTCCCCACTGCCTCCTGTGGTCAGGATGGATCATTCATCTGCTCTCAGTGGGATGGGACAAAGCAAGGCCATGAACATCCTATGCTCAGGGAAGCTCTCAGGGTTAGTGGGGTCTCTTAGCAGGAGCCTTTGGGGACTGAAGCCAAGTAGGAAACTGGTTCAAGGAAGCCATCCTCACAAAATGATCCCAGAGCATCAGTCTAGCCTGTAACATGCCTCTGATCCAGACTCCCGTTGCCAGGGCCTTGTCCCAAGACCTCTGCTCCAGGGACACAAGATGCTGGTCTTCCCAGCTCCTGGTTTGGCTCCCTCAAGACTCTGACCCAGGCTGCTGATTATACAGGGTTTCTGGAACATCTACCAGAAGGGCCTGAAATGGGGTTGGACATTGTTGATAGGATCTTGGGGCTCAGCTCTTCTTGAAGGTTGTACGGTAGGCAGTTCTGGCAAAGTTTGGCACCTAATGCAGGTGAGGTGGCAGGGTGGGTTGTGTCTGGAGGGAGGAAAAAACTAAAGCCAATTCACTCGTTTATTCCATTCGTTCATTCAACAGATATTTACTGAGCATTTGCCACATACCCTTCATGCTCCGGGGTGCCGCTAGATACTGCAGTGAATAAGTCGAGGTCCTTGCCCTCACAGAGCTCATTTCCAGAAGGGAGATGACAATAAACAAACATCTTCATGGAGAATGTATTGTCATAGAGTGATGGATGCTGGGAAGATAAGCCAAGTGCAGTGAAAGCAAAGAGAGTAATGAGAGGCACAATTTTAGGAGGGCCGTTCAGATACCTCTAAAGAGGCACAAATAGGCAGAGAATAGAATAAAGTGAGAAAGCAAACCGTAGGTCTATCTGGGGGAACGGCATTCTAGACAGAGGGAACTGAAGGTGATTGCAGTGCCCAAGGGAAATCATGGCGGCGGGTGTGGCTGAAGAGGAGTAAGCAGGGAGCGGAGGGAAAGGGGTTAGGACTTTTAATACCTACCTGTGAACTTGGGCACATCACTTACCATTTCTGAGCCTTCATTTTAGCCCTCTTAAAGTGGGATTTTCTTCTCTTCGTTTCTTACCTGGAAGGATGGTTGTCAGTATTAAAGGAGATAATGTGAGCAAAAACATTTTGTAAACAGTTAAGAAGTAAGCACATGGAAAAGACGATACTCTTTTGTTTATTTTATCATTATCCTGGATATGCAGAAATAACCTATTACATGTTTACTAGGTGAAATGTTAACTAGGTGAAAATACTTACAAGATACAATCTTGATGAACTAGAAGCAAACTACCCAGAGTTAATCAGTTAGAGTCTTTCAAGAACTTGGTGATAGGAGAAAATGTGTTCATGTGGGCTTGGTGGTTTTTCTTTAAGTTCTAGATGATTCAGCCCCAACTCTCATAAGCTCCCCTATCTCCAGGGATAGATGGGACCAATGGTATTCAGAGCAGTGACCTGTACCCTCATGTTCTTCATCCTCAAACCACAATTTCTTTACAATTCCTGAACTCTATTACGTGAAGGTGAAAAGGGATCTTGATTTTCATGTAGAGTTTTGGTAAAGCTTGTGAAGTAAAAGTACATTAGCTTACACTAATATTAGATTATATTATTAATATTTATATTATATAATATCATATTATTTGTCTGTAATTCTTCCTTCCTTCTCTGTTCGGGTTTTGGATTGTCTATGGCTCTAGTGTATCTCCCTGCTCCATTGATTTTTGGGCTTGGTGGCATGGCTTGCTTTGGCCAGTAAGATGAGGGTAGAAGTGACATTGTGTAAATTTTAAGTGGAGACTTTGAGTTTCGTCTAGCCCTCTTGGAACTTCTGCTCTGCATTGTGAAAATAACATGCTCCAGCTCTGAGGGAAGACATATAGAACAAATCTGAAATATACTGAAGCATAGGTCTAGTCTAGTTTATTGAGCTCAGCTAAGCCTAGCTGAGAACTGACAAACTACAGTTGACCTATGAGTATGAAATGAATGCTTAGTGTTGTAAGTCACTAAGATTTAGGAATTATTTGTGACACAGTATTATTACATCTTCTGAGATGACAGAAAACTTTGTTAACTACATCAGTCTGTTCTCTAGCTATTCCTTGGGGTTACTCTAAGCTATCTGGGGGAGCTTCTCAGGCTTCTATTTGCTCCCCCTTCTGTGGCTTTACTTTATTTTTCTACATCATTGAGTCTTTACTAGGTAGAATAGTTTTAAAAAGCAGACTCCATGCCTATACCCAGGACAGTGCCTCACCCCAAATCAGGCCCATGTTTGTATCAAAATGAAAAATTTAAAGTTAAGATGGCTAATAGAGCCCTTTGAGATGGAAGGCTAGAACTGCAAGTACATTAGGCCCTTATGGCTACAAATGAGAAATAGATCAAAGTGGCTCCATAGAGAAAAGACCACAGAAAATCATCTGCAACTGCAATGTCACCTTCATGTTTGAAAAGTGACTCATATCAAAATCTTTGAGACTTGATGAATCGGGGAATAACTTTTCTCTTGTCAATAATTGCTATCATCAAGGTTTAACAAATGAGAGTTGAATTTCTAGCCCTGTATCTCTAGCTATGCCTACTTGATGGATAGATGAATGACTTTCAGTGGATCTGCTAGCTTATTAGAATTAGGAAAGTTTCCCATAGGACCAGCAGAACAGGGAGAATATAATGTGAGAGCCCAAAAGCATCAGAGACCCCTGGACCAGGGAGTCACATTGACACCTTTTGGCCTCCAGTGTGTCTGAGTCATAAACTCCGGACATCTCAAGGCTGGAAGGGGGGTTTAAAGATCATCTCTCTGCTCCCTGTCCTAATGCTTCAGACTTCTAAAAACATCTTTGAGAAGTAAGAGTCTATCTGCAGAGACCTCCAGTGAGAGAAAATGCTCCTTTTCAAGACTATGTATATCATCTTTGGATAACTGCATGCTATGGATTGAATGTGTGCTCACAAAATTCATATGTTGAAACCCTGATCTCCAATGTGATGCTATGATGGGGGCCTTTGAAAGGTAATTAGGTTTAGATAAGGTCATGAAGGTGGAGCCCTCATGATAGGATTAGTGTTCTTGTAAGAAGAGACACCAGACAGCTCACTCTCTCTCTCTTTCTTTCTGTCTGCTCTCCACTGTGTAAGGATACAATGAGAAGAGGGCCATCTGGAAACCAAGAAGCGAGCCCTCACCAGACACTGGATCTGCTGGTTCCTTGATCTTGGACTTCCCAGCCTCCAGAACCATGAGAATATGGTTTCTGTTGTCTGAACCATCCATTCTATGGTAATCTGTTATAGCATCCTGAGCTGACAAAGACACTCTAGTTGTTAAACAGTTTTCTCTGTTACCAAGTTTCTCTCTCATTCTCTCTCTTGCTCTCTCTCTCTCCCAGCTCTTCACGTATTTTAAAGGTTTAGAACAGGAGTTGGCAAACATTCTCTGTAAAGATCCTATAATAAATATTTTAGGCTTTGTGGGCCATACAATCTCTATAGCAACTACTCAACTCTGCCATTACAATGGAATGTGCTGAAAGCAGCTATCGACAATATGTAAATGAATGGGTGTAGCTGTGTTCCAATAAAACTTTATGAACACTGAAATTTGAATTTCATATGATTTTCATGTGTCACAAAATATTATTCTTCTTTTGATTTTTTCCAACAGTTTAAAAATGTCAAAACCATTCTTAGCTTGTGAGCTGTAAAAAACAGGTGGGGGCTGATTTGGCCCACAGAGTGTAGTTTCCTGGCCCCTAGCAAACTTCTCTGTCTTCTTCAATGCAATCTTTCAATTATAAGTTGTTTCTGCACCATTTTGGACACCTATCAAACTAGCATTGAGCACCCATTATGGGCCAGGGAACAAGTTCATATCAGGTGCTGGGAAAATGAATCTGAAAATGACATGGTCCCTGCCCCAAGAAGCCTGGGTAGAGATAGAGATAATTTCAAGGGCATCTCTTTCCTTCACAAATCTCCAGTAGCCCTTAGGGTTGGAGAGATGTCTACTTCCATCCAAACCTTTCTTGAGTCCATTTATTTTGCTCCTGCCTCATGCTCAATGCACAGTGGATAGAAGACCAAGTTTGCAATTCTTTTGATTATCTACCAACCTTTGGATTTCATAGGTCTATTTTAAGTCCTATGACCTTCTGTTCTTCTAAAGGAGGAGACAAGGATGTAGAAAAAAATATCTTCTACTAAGAATCATCCAAGAGTCACACGATTCTGTTCATTTGCAACACAGTGAGCTCCCAAATCATTCCAAAAGTCATTGCATTCCAAGCCATCAATGATCCTGGCAGTGTAAGGTTTTTCTTGGTTGCTTACCCCATCTGTGTGGTGCCAGGACCATCTGAAATGGTTCTACGGAGATTATGTTACCCATTTGGGGGAATAAATGGATTGGAACTCAGCACCACTGCTGGGGTAGAGAAGGCACTACACTGAAATATTATGTTGGAGTTTAGTGGAAATGCAAGATTTCATGTGTCAGTAAAGGACTGACAAAGTCAAATGGCAGCACTCACTCTGACTCTTGAGCTCTAAGCAGGTGTTCTAGGGCCTAGAGGCTCTCAACTCAGGAAATCAGTCTAGGAAAGAGTCAACCCTTCTAGTCTTCCTCCTGACTTTCTGTCTAGGAACCCCTACTTCCAAGAGCTCTGGAGAAAGTTCTCTGGTCCAGACATGGAATGAGAGAATTTTGCCAGCAGAAACCTCTACCATGTGGGCTCCCTTCTCTTCTCAAAGTGTCCCCATCCTGGATAGGGCTGACTGTCTTGAGATGAGTGGATCTCTGCTCTTTGTCAGTGGGCTCCTGTTTTCCCTCTCCCCAGGAACCTCATGGCTCAACAAAAAAAAAGAGTAATAACATTTCTACTTGTTGATTATTAAATTCAACAAAAATTTTCCAGCATGAATTCATCAGTTCATTCATTCATTTATCTATCCAGTGAACATACAGAGAGCCTACTGTTTCTCAGGATTCAAAAGGGACGCACAGATGAAGAAGGGCTGGCCCTGGCCCCTGGAGTCTTGGTTGAAGGGTGAGACGGTGGTGCCTGAAGTGGACCCAGGCAGTCTGAGTTCAGTGTCTGCCTTGCTTGTGCCATTTCTGTATGGAAATTGAGACAGTCAACTATGTTGACTCTTCTGCACTGGGCTCTTTCCTTCCAATGTCTCCTTTAATCTGTGTGACACTCCGGGAGGTAAGTGTCAGCATCCCAATTTTACAGATGAGACTCCTGCAAGGAATTGACTTGCCCAAGGCCACACAGGGCTTTGAGCACACTCCACATCTTGACTTACCCCAAACCAAGGGGGCTCAGAACTGCCCTCAGAACACTTACAGTCTGGGCAGGAGACAGATTTACCCAATCCGCCATCCACTTACAACACTTAGGATCCCTCCCTAAGGTACAGATGAGAAAGTGAGTTCACTTCCATGACCTCATTGTGTGCGGAGACTGGAAAACTGGCAGTTGTCACCCGATGGGTGGACAGTGGGATTCTCAAGGGAGGAGGAGATAAAATAAGAGGGATCTGGATCCTTGTTTCTTCACGTGTGGTCCCCAGGTCAGCAGCACTGACATGACCTAGGTGCTAGATCCTCTGAAGGGTGACATTTATTTCCAGGGCATGGCGCTCTTCCTTGGGCACCAGTGACCATCCCGAGCTGAACTTGTTCCTTATCCAAATGTATCTTGGCACGCACAGAGAGCTCATATCACACTGGTAGGGACTTGGGTTCTATCCAGCTCCTCTTTGACTTGCTGTGTGACATGGGGGCAATTTTTAACTCCTCTCTGGGCATTAGTTTTCCTTCTGTAAGATGCCCAGATCAGCCACCTGCAATTCTGACTGGCCATTATTACCACCTGGGGAGCTTTTAAATAAATAATTCTGATGCCTGGGGCCTATAGCCAGAAATTCTGATGTAATTGGTGTGGGGCGAGGCCCAGGAATTGGTACTTTTTAAGCTTCCCGGGTCATTATGTCATACAACCAGTGTTGAGAACCTGGAAGCCAGATCACTCGTTCTCAAACTTCTGGATGCATCAGCATTACTTGGTGCTCTTAAGGATTCAGAGGCCCACCCAGACCTTCTGAGTTAGAAATGCCCGGGGTGTGTTGGGGCTGGGCACAAGTGTGTTTGATAAGCTCCCAAGGCGATGCTTACACACCAAAGCTTGAGAACTGCTGGGATCAATGGCCTCTGAAGTCTCTTTCGGCTCTGATTCTGAGGTCCTGTCAGTCAATGACTGTGTTCTTTCTCCACATGCTGGAGCTGCCCATTGGCGGTGAGCAGAGACGTCATCAGCCTGTAAGCTAAGCTGCAGTGTTCCCTGAGAATGCAGCCAGCTGGCAACGGTGCAAGAAAGTGGTAAACACATTTGACTTTTCCTTATCAGCCGTACCATGTATTTGATGTGCGAGAGGACTAGGGCTCTGTGTCAAGGCCAGTTAGGATGCTGAGGTTTTGTGTTAGGACCAAGGTCAGGCCTGGTCCCTGTTCTGTTTGCCCTGCTCCATGCCATGGCCCAAAGGTGGGTACTAACCACAGCTGCGACTGCCTGGACCCCAGCCCCAAACCCACTGGAATGAGAAAGATGAGTCTTAGAGTAGATGCAAATTTACCCACCCAGCTTT
Source organism: Daubentonia madagascariensis (assembly GCA_023783475.1). Lineage (NCBI taxonomy): Eukaryota > Metazoa > Chordata > Mammalia > Primates > Daubentoniidae > Daubentonia > Daubentonia madagascariensis. Next base: position 9,064,601 of record JAKFHU010002202.1, read on the forward strand.
GTGTCTCTGGGTCAGCCCCCATGGTAGGCTAGATGGACACCTTGACTCCCATGAGAACCCAGGGCTGAAATAAGGGACTGAGAGACAGGCTTGGAGCATGCTTGGGGCTGAGCTCTGACCCTGCCCTGACTTAGGGAGGCCGCCCTGGTGTCTCCTTTCCTCCATGCGGCACGTGGCAATTTAATGGCAGTGAAATTTATTGTGGATAATGGAGTGTCAAGCTCCTTATTGCTAGTGGATGATTTTAAATGTGGAGAAAGATTTATTAAATAAGTCAAGCATACGCCTCCAAGAGAAGATTACTGTGAGTGAAAACAATTATATAGTTAAACAAGGAGGAAAGAACATTTAAATGTATCTTCAAAGTTCTCTAAATCAGTTTAAATGTGTGATTTTACAAGATTGGGGGGATTAGTTTCAGCAAATTACTCATCAAGTTTTTTTTTTTTTTTTTTTGATTCAACAAGAAACCAGTGGCTCTATCTGGCTGCCATTTAAAGAAGTTACTGATTGGTGTTTGGAGAAGAAGAAGGAAAAAAAAAAAGCTAAGGAAATGAGTTTGGCAGCCTCTTGCAGTTCCCAGGTTCTGATTTCCTGTGGACTTTCCCTGGAGTGGAAAGAAGGAGTCAGGGAATGAGCAGCCAGAACCATCATTCAGAGAGAAGAATCAGTGATGTCCAACTGCTGTCAGACAGTGGTCCAGAGCCTTAGAGCTGGAAGCGACTCTGGAGGACATTTGGCCAATTTCCTGGTGTATGTGGAGAAGCTGAGGACCAGAGAAGGAAAGGAACTTTTACCAGGACACATAGGTGGTAGGTTGCATTGATCTCTCCATGAAATGGGAATAATATTGGTCTAGAAGGAGATAAGGACCTAGGAGGGAAAGTACTTTGGGAAGTATACATGCTTAGTTCCTGGAAGGGGGTGGTGTGGCCCCTGGAAGGGGGTACTTTGGAAAGTATTCAAGCCTAGTCCCTGGAAGGGGGTGGATTGACTGTGAACCTCCGTGGTGGGTTTGTTTTTGTGAGGTGCCCTCCCCCTGGGCTGCATCACCAGTTCTGCAGCCAGGACCACAGCTGGCTGCGGTTCCAGGCCTCTCTCCCCGCTGGTGCTGAGGCGAGGCACAGGCAGCCTCAAGCCCCTGACATTTTCCTTGAGACGGCGACAGCTGGTAAGACTTTTGACTAAAGGAATAAAGAGCAAGCAAGCAAAAAAAAAAAAAAAGTTACTGTGTTAAAAGTGGTTTAAAAATGTGCTGTGCCATCTGTTTGGCCACCGTGGTTTTTTGGGGCAAGTGCGGGTAGAGAGACCTCCACTCTCCCACTCCTGGGTCTCACTGTGAGCAGGGCCAACAATGAGACACTTTATCGAGTCTGCAAGTTTTGTTTTCCATGTCCCTCAAACTTTCTTTCTGCTCCCCTTTGCTCCTGATCCATGCCCTCATTCTGCTTCCTGAAAAGATATTTTCTTAATTGCTAATGAAATACTGAATCTGCAAAGCCTGGTACACTTGGATCAACAGGCAGGTTCTTGGTTTTGGCCTTTGCTATCTCTGAGCCTGGTCCTATTGTAAGAGAAATTTAAGCTGTACTCCACCAAGCAATATCACAAACTTTATTCAGGTTTTCCTTCATGTCTTAAAGCTTTATGTGTTTCTTCTTCTGAAATGTCTTAGGAAGTTTGTATGAAGTATTTTTCAGAGGATTTTTTTTCCCCTTTTGTGAATAGGGTTAGAAAGACCTATATTCTGATTAGTTATTGCTGTGGTATATGAAAGTTATTAATTTTGTGTGTTGATTTTATATCTGGTCAACTTGATGAACTCATATTTGATTCCTTTTGGTTTTTGTGGATTTTTCTGGTAGATGGTTATATTGACTGCAAATACTAAGAGTTTTGTCTCTTTCTATCCAGAGTCACATATTGTATTTCCTCCTCTTGTCTTTCTCCTTGGGTAAGGCCTCAGTACATTGAAAAGTAGTAGTGACTGTGGGCGTCTTTGCCTGGATCCTAATTTTCATGAAATTATTTCTGATATTTTCCCATTATGATGTGTGCTGTGGGTGTATGGTAGAAAAACATTATCAAGTTTGTTTTAATCAGAAATGGGTGTTAATTTTTATCAAATTTTAGCATCAACTGACATCATCTATTGAGATGATTTTACTGTAGTGAGAAACATGGATGATTTTTTAATGTTGACCCATTCTTATATTTCTGCTCCTAATACATTACTAGATTTGATTTTCTAATACTTTATATAGGATTTTTGTATCTCTGCTCATAAATGATACTGGCTTACTCCTGTAAGCTGTGTTTTCCTTGTCCAGTTTTGGTATTTGGTTATGCTACCCACATAAAATGAGTTGGGTAGTTTCTATCTTCTTCTATGCCTTGGCATAGTATATTGCATGGAATTATGGATTTCTTGAATGTTTGGTAGGACTAGACCATGAACTTTCTCACCTTGGTGCACTTTAGAGGGGTAGGTCTTTAATTATTATTTCAATTTCTTGTGTGATTATTGGTCTTTAATGATTGCCCTCTTCTTGAGCCAATTTTTTGTGATTTATTGTTTCCCAGAAAATTATGCAGTTCGTCTAGACTTTCAAATGTTTTAGTATAAATTTGAACATATTTTCTCTCCTTTGTCTCAGTCTTTTATTTTTTTTTTTAATTTTTTTAGAGACAGGGTCTCACTATGTTGCCTGGACCAATCTTGAACTCCTGGGTTCAAGCCATCCTCCTGCCTCAGCCTCCTGAGTAGCGGGGAGTACATGACACCACACCAGCTCTTTTCTCAGTCTGAATGTTGTTTATTTTTGTCACCCTTCCCCACTCTATTCCCACTCTCTCTGTCTTGCCATAAGCTGTTTTAGTTTATTGATATTTTCAAAGAAACAGCTTTTAGTTTTATTGATCTATACTATTGACTTTTTTGTGTTCTAGTTAATTAATTTTTGCATTTTATCTTTCTTAATATCTTCCTCTAATTTCTTTGAGTTTATTTCTTTTTCTTGTTCTAACTTCTTGAGTTGAAAAGCTTATTTACTTTGTTTTCAATTCTTTCCTCTTTTCTAAGAACTTGAAGACTGTAAATTTTCCTGTGTTAGGTATATCCCTTGGGTTTTTGATATATGGCCTCTCCTTGTCATTCATTTCTAAATAGTAATATTATATTTTTTTTCTTTGGTAATCTAAAAATTATTTAAAAGGTATTTAACATTTTCAGGTGCATAGAATTTTTTGGCCATTTCTTTGTTATTAATTTCTAATTTTATTATATTTTGTCCCAGAAGCTAACCTGTCTGATTTCTTTCTTATGAGATTTGTTGAGATTTCCTCTGTGGCCTCATACATGAGTAACTTTTTTTAACTGTTTCATGTGTCACTGAAAATAATGAATAGTCTCTTTCTCTTAACATCTGTATCTATTCTATCACACTTTTAAATTATAATGTTATTCAGATCCTCTCTATCTGTACCTGATCTACAACTACTTGATCTGGTCATTTCTGAAATCATCAGAGTAAGAAGGTCTCTTACCATGATTGTAGATGAACACTTTGTCCTTGTATATCTTTCAGTTTTTGCTTTATGTATTGAAGCTATGTTATTGGGTGCATAAAAGTTCATGGCTGAGATATCTTCTCTGTTGATGTTATGTTTTATCAATATGAACACTCCTTCCTCCTAGTTCCTTTCATTGTTCTCTGCCTTGAGTTCTATTTTATTTCATATTATTATAATTTGGCCTACTTTGTTTTTCTTAGAATGGCATGACATAGCTATTTTCATTCTTTTATTTTTAACTTCCCTGTCTTATTTTGCTTTGGGTGTATCTTACAAGCAGCTTGTATCTGGATTTTAGTTTCTAAATCTAATTTAAGAGTTTCCATCATTCAATAGGAATTTTAAACCACTCATAGTTATTGAGATTAGTGATATACTTGGACTTACTCTTGTCATTTTTTGGTGCTTTTTATTATAAACTATTGGATTTCTTTTTCCTATCTGTTTAGTCTTTGTTGGATTTATTGAATGACTTTTCACTTTTTCTTCTCTCATGGTTCAAAATTATTCATACTATTTTCATACTTCCAACCCATTGAAATAGGTTGATGTATTGATGCATTTTTAAGAGACATATTGATATCTAGAGTCAATCACTTCCTAGACTCTCTCAGTGAAAAATAGTAAAACTTTTTATTTCTTTTACTGTGAACTTTCTTCTATTACTCTCTTTCTTCTCTCCATCTGAACACTTATCCTGTTGATATGATTTAGAATTTTAGTTACAAAATATTAATGATTATGTTTTAATATCACCATGTTTTTCAATCAGTATGATTTCTTCATTTCTCTGACTTCCTTTGCTTAACATGACTTCTTGTATCTCACATCTTCCTGTTTGGTTTCTTTTTTCATTTTAAATGGTTCCAACCTGTCTAAGAATTCTTTCTTGCATGTTTGAAAAATTTTTTATTTTCCTTTCTTACTTCAAAGACAGTTTTACTGGGCATCAAATTCTAGGTTTAAAATAAATTCTCTCACAACTCTGAGATTATTATTGTTCTGTTGCCTGTTGCAGTCAATGGTGCCAGTAAGATTTCTGATACCACTTAATTCTCATTGCTTTGCAAGGTGCTATGGACTGAATTGTACCCCCCTAAAATTCATATGTTGAAGCCCTAACCTCCTAATGTGGTGACGTTTGGAGTTGGGGCCTTTGGGAGATAAGTAGATTTAGATGAGATCATGAAGGTAGGGCCCTAATGATGGAATTAGTGTCTTTATAAGAAGAAACACCAGAGAGCTTTCTCTCTCACTCTCTGCCACGTGAGGACACAGCAAGAAAGGCGGCCACCTGCAAGCCAGGACGAGAGCCCTCATGAGAACCTGACCATGCTGTCATCTTGATCTCAGTGTGCCAGCTTCCAGAACTGTGAGGATATAAATATCTGTTGTTTAAACCACCCCGTCTGTGGTATTTGATGGCAGCCCAAGTTGACTAATACATAAGAAGTCAGTTTTGTCTGTTGGAGGAATTTTCTTTTCTTCTTTGGAAATTTTTCCACATAAAATGCCTAAATGTGGGTCTTTTTATTTAACTTGCCCAGCAGTTGATGGACCCTTTCAATCTGGAGACTTTCATCTTTTTGTCAAGAATTTCTTTCCCCTGCCTCTTATGTGAGAATTTCTTCTCCTTCATTCTTGCTGTGCCCTCTCTCTGGAATTCCTACTAAATGTATTTTGGTACTGTTGGATTCATTCTCCATTTCTGTTTACGTTTTTCTTACCTTCCATCCATGTTTCCTTCTGTGCACTGTTTCTGGGACTATCCTTGGTTCAATCTTCCAGTTTAGTAATTTTCTCTTCAGCTTTTACCTATTCTGATATTCACCTTATACATCGATTTTTTAAATTTCAGTACCAAAATTTGCAATTTACAAGACCTTTGGTTGGTTGTTTTGTGTGTATACTGTATCCCCTTACATAAGAATACTAATTAGACTTTTCTAAATTCTTTTTCTTTTTGTTCTATTGACTTTTTTCCATGGGCGTTTAGTTCTTCAATGTGTTAAATTTAGTTCTCCATGTTAACTTTAGTTCTTCAGATTGTTAAATTTAGGACTTTGCTTTCATGGTGTTGATTTTTTCAGGACCCCAACCAGTCACCCTGTAGATCATCCTTGGGTCCTCCTGCTGCTCAGACTTTGGTGTCCCTGGAGCTGCTTCCTCCACTTATTGAAGCAGGTCTCTCCTTTGTGCTGTTGGGATGTGGCTTCCTTCTCTAGTCTGTCCCATGCGCCTTTTTCCTTTCAGGGATTTCTAGCACTTTTTGACCCACTGGGGGTACTTCTTCTTTTTTACCTGCACTATTATGGATTTTTTTTATTATGTCTTATTATATTCTTATTTATACACTGTATTGGTTATTTATAGTTTATTTATATTATTATGTTATCATCATTGCTTATTATTAGTATTATTTCTTTTACTGTTCTTTTTCTAGGAGTTTAGGGTAAGAAGGAGAATGTGGACATTGTGCCTGGTTCACTATTTTTACCCAACTTTCTCAACTTTTTATATAGTGAAGACTGATGTTTTAAACCAAAGGTGAGGGTGAGTTGTGTGACTGGAAGTTACTGGGGTGGGATCTCCCCTTCAGGTCTGGCCAACAGCTGCACTGAACGCCCATGGCTCCATGGTGGCATCCTTCTACCAGGAATTCCCTGTGTGTTTATTTCCATCTTTAAGATGTTCTCCTGCCTCACCTCTAGGTGGAAAGTCTGTGAACTCAGATGGGCTTGCCATTTGCTGGCCAGCCATGAATTATTAGTGCAGGAAGGGAACTGGACATAAAGAAACCAGCCTGCTTCCTTATGTCTGGCATGAGGGGATGTGGTGGACACTGTGATACACCACCAAGATCCACCTTTAGGAATGAAGGACGTATTTCCCCAGCTGCTGGCAGTATCTGAGAGGTATAGATTTCAGCTTTTATCCCCTTGTAGATTGCTTTATATGAAGGAGTGGCTTTGCCCTTAGTGGCCAGAAGCTCTCTTGCCCAGTCCTCTTGCCCCAACTCAGACAGTTCTGAAAGTTCGCTTCCTCTTCAGAACTCCCCACACTTCCCTTGACGTGGCATCATGGCTCGATGTCTCCCTCTGCCCAATCTGCTTCCTCTCCTTCATTTCAATGGTATTGATCCCAAGATCAACTCCCTAATAAGCCTCCTGGCTGCTGAACTCCTTCTCAGAGTCTGCTTCCTGGGGATCCCAGCTTATGACAAAGTATTTATTGGAAATTACTACATCTATCAGAGGAAAGCACCACCATGGCCATCTTTGGCTATAGAAACTGTTAGACCTGCCCTGAAATTGGGCGGAGGAGCTGTGTAAAGCCAGTCAGAGGCAATCAGAAAGCCAGGGAGGCATTGCCTCTTACACAAATGTTCTGATCTGCCCACCCAAATCTGCTCCTTCTGCAACTTTCCCCAACTCAGAAAATGGCAACTACATCTTTCCAGTCACTCAAGACAAAAATCTTGAAGTCATTTCTGGCCCCAATCTCTACCACCACATTAGTCTAATCCATCAGGGAGTCCTCTCAGCTTTACCTCCCACATTGATCCCAAATCTGACCCTTTCTCACCACCTGGAATGCCACCCCCTGGGTCTCAGCCACTACCCCCGTCATTGGCTTGGATAACTGCAATCACCACCTACCCAGGCTCTCAGCTTCCAAACCCTTAGCCCCTACAATCTGTTCTCAACACAGCAGTCAAGGGCATCTTTTAAAATCAAAGTCCATTCCTGTGTCTCCTTGGCTCAAAGTCCTCCAATATTTCCTATCTCATTTGGGTCAAAACCTTAAGTCCTTCCATGGCCTTCCAGGCCCTTTATGACCTGCCCCCACCCATGCTGTCTTGCTGACCTTTTCTACCTCGACTTCCCCCTTGCTCACCCCACTCCATGCCAAGTTCATTCCTGACTCATTTGAGGTTCCTTCTGCTGAAAACGTCCAGAACTCTGCATGGCTCCTTCCCTTGCGTCTTTCAACTCCCTGTTCAAATGTCATCTTATCTGAGACCTTCCTTGACCACCCAATACATGACACTGACTTCCTCTCCCTACAACCGCGACTTTGGCACCAGCAGTCCCCCTCACTGCTTATTTTTTCTCATAGCACTTGCCCATGCACAACAGACTTCTTTGTTTACTTACGGTCTCCCCCTCCCCACAGTAGAATGGAGGCTTTAAGAGAAGTGTTTTGTTCACTTCTTTATCCCCAAGGACACGGCCTACCAGTAAAAATTTCAGGTCTGTTTCAGGTTAGTGAGGTCAGTGGTTTGCAGGGACCGAGATAGGGACTGCAGCAGAAAGAAGAAAAAATGGGCAGCCGATATTGCTCAATCATGTCATTCGATGACTCTGCAAACAGGAAGAGCAAGGATTGAAAGGATTTACAGTAGGAGCTGGTAGGATGGGGCTGGCCTTGTGCCTTGGGGCTTCTTTCTCATTTTTGCCATGAGGCTTCCCACCAGGGCACAGGGGCTGGTAACCCTGCCCTTGGCCTGAAATGTGGTCCAACCTCTGGCACCTGGGCATATCAGACTGTGTAGCATGGCCCTGCTATTCTGACAGTGAAAATTATACCTTCCAAATGGACATTGTGGAAATTTAGAATTAAGTCTTGTCAAATTATCCTGATTTGCTTTTTAAGAAAGTCAAGGGAGAAGCTACTTTATCTTCCTTCTTACCCAGTGAAAAGATGATTTTTAAGGAGACTTTACTGCAACCATGTTTCTATTGCTTAAGTGAATTCCAAATGCTACTGTAAACTCCATTCATTATTTAAACAGCTTCAGCTCCCTTGAGAACCTAAGTGCCTTGCAGGAAAGAAGGAGCTATCAAATGCATGCAGGTTGGGGAGGTGCTCGGGGGTCAGATCATAGGGCACAGAGAGATAGTCTGTAGTGTTCCCTACAAATCTGTAGGGAAGTGGATCAAGAGCCCAGCTGAATGGTAGTAAGAGCAGGGAGAATTGCTAACATCATCTGGGCCTAGGATGCTTTCCTCATTTTCCTGGTCCTAAAAATCCTCTGAATCACTTGTTAAAAATAGAGTTCTAGACCCCTCCCCTGGAGATTCTATTTTAGCAGATCTGAAGTGGGGTCCAAAAATCCATACTTTTAAAAAGGACCCCAGGTGATTTTGACAACTAGGCATGTGTGGAAAATACTGATCTAGCAAGCTGCCTTGTTTTATAAGTGAATAAATAGACGTCCAAGGAGGGGTCTTTTCCCAGATCACAAAGTCCCAGTTAGTGCTAGAGCTAAATCCGGGACAAGAACATGGTTTAGGATGACCGATTTGCAGCCCCGCTGGGACTGGCAGTGCAGTCTGCAGGGTTACTGGTCCCTGGGTACATCGTTCTGGCTGCTCATTTTCTCTCTATAAGAACAGCCAAAGTCTGGGCTCCTGGAATCAGACAGCCCGGATTCAAATTCTGTCTTTGCTTCTGATTCACTGAGCAACGTTGGGCAAATTGTTTAACTGTTCTGAGCCATTGATATGGACATTCAATCAGATAATGATTGAAAACCTAGTAGGTGCTCCATAAATAATTATTGCTCAGAAAGTGCTAGACCCCATTCCAAGCACAGAACTAGCCAGTATGAACTCATTTAATAAACAAGATAAGCCTAGTATTAATCCCATTTTAAAATGAAGGAAAATGAAGAAAAGAACATTTGAATGACTGGTTCAAAATCATGCCTGTTTGAACTCAAGTAGTCTGTAGCCCCCTTCTTTCCCTTGAGGGTGGGGTCTGGGTCCCACTTACCCCAGAATGACCCCTGGTATAGGCCCTTGAAACCACATGCAAATATCAGTAAGCGCTTGATGATAAGACTGAGATTTGAGGGTGGGGCACTAGCAAGGGGCAGCTGCAGAGAGCCTGTGAGGTAGGAGGCCTGTACCCAGGGAAGGTGGGGCAGAGTCTTCTGGACAAATCCCTGGGAGTTAAAGACTGATTTCAGGCCAAACAATTAGCACTGAAATGAACAGGAGCCAAGTTTTTTTTTGCATTGTCGCCTGCAATAAAGAAAAATCCAGACTGAACTGGCTGCTTCGATCAGAAGTGATGTAACAAGCTGGCTTTGGCCTAGTTTTCTTGAAGCAGGCGGCCCCCTGGCTCTTCCACACCCTTCTTTTCGGAGTCGGCAAGTGACAGCTACCGCCATCTAGTGGTCTGAGTGGCACTGCACAGGCATGGGGAAGAAAGGTGGGTTTGCCGTGGCAGGACTAGAAGATGGCTCTGGCCTCCCTCCCTGAAAGATAAGAGCCCCTCATGGTGGTAGGGAGTTTATTCTGCTCAAAGCATGTCCTTGCCTTTTACTTCATTAAGTCTTCTCAACAATCCAAGGAGGTCATCAGGGGCCACTAACTCCATTTTATGGGTGACAACAAGTCCCTAAAGGGGAGGGTCTTGCTCAGAGTTGCACTGCAGGCTGTTGATGGAGCTAGGGTTGGGACCCAGGTCTTCACAATACAATTTGTTGGTCCAGAAGTCACACAGAGAGGCTGTCAAGTTCCTTGAAGTCTCCTTGGACAAGGGAATGGAAGATGATATATCCTGGAGGTCTTGGGTGCTTCTCTACCTGGAGGTGTGTCCCTTTCAGCTCAATGACTCTTGCAATTTTTCTCTGGAATGAGAATACTCAGGTGGGATATATGGGCCAATAATGCTCATATGGGAGATTTCAGAAGATGAATACTGCCCCTCTGGCTCTCGACCCTATTACAGGATACTTAGTTAAATCTTATCTGGTCAAGTTCTCTTGTATCTAAGATGGGGAAACTGAGGCTCAGAGAGGGGGAATGACTAGACTGGCATTGCACAGTGGCAGACCATGGTTAAAGCCTTTCCTCTTCAGCCTGTCTGTTCTGTTCTATGTACAGAACAGAAAGACATTCTGAATTGGTATAATAGCTGGTGCCTGGAGCCTGCACCATTTCAGGCACATACACCTGTTTTTGGCCCACTGTGTCTTGCAAGTGTCATATCACAAAGGGTAAAAAGGAAAAGAGAAGCCCCTGGATATTTATGTTTGTTTTAGCATCTTTAACATCAGTAATTTACAAACTTTTCAAAGAAACCTTAGGCAGAATTTGAGTATGTAGAAGATTAAAGTGGTAAGAATTGGGGAAGCTGACATTTACTGTGCCCCTGGGTGCCTCCGCCATGCCTGAGATTGAGGGAGAGCACAGATTGAAAAACAAGGCATTGTGTAAGGTGCACTGCAGGTGGAGGCCTAACACCAGGACTTTGGTCCCTACTCCAGCAAGAGCTTGCTGTGTGTGTGGCCTTGGGAGTCACTCCCTGGTCCTGATCCTCTCCTAGTTTCCTCATGCATAAAGTAATCCCGATCTTGCTACTGCCCAGGGTAGCTGAGAAGATCGAATGGAGGGAACAGGGGAATGGGTGGAAAAGTGTTTTGTAAAAGTCAAGTACTACATTTTATTGAGGTAAGATTCATATACAATAGAAATGCAGTTCCAAGAGTTTGGACAATTGTAATCAGCTGTGAAACCATTACCCCAAACAAGATATACAGTATTTACATCACTCCAGAAAGTTCCCTTGGGCTCATTTCTAGTCAACCTTCCTAGCCCCCAGGCACCCACTGCTCTGATTTCTATTGCCTTAGCTCAGTTTTGCTTGTTCTGGAACTTTACATGAACACAATCACAGTTTCCTCTTTTGTGCCTGGCTTCTTTTGCCCACCATAATGTTTTTGAGATTCATCCAGGTTTTTTTTTTTCCTTTACTACTAAAGTATTTCATTGTATAAAACTCTTTTATCTATTTTCCTGTTGAAAACATTTGAGTCATTTCTGGGTTTTGGATATTATAATTAAGACTGCAATGAGCTTCCTATTACATATTTTAAGTGCACATGTGAACCCATTTTTGTTGAAATGGGAGTGGAATGTTGGAGCATACAATAGATGTATGTATAACTTCAGTAGAAACTGCCAAACAGATATCCAAATGGTTGTACCATTTTACATTCCCAAGAGCAATGCACAGCAGTTCCCGTTGGTCTGAAGACTCTGCATTTTGTATTGTCAGTCTTTTTGATTACAGCCATTCTAGTGGGCATAAAATGGCCTATCATTGTAGTTAAAATCTGTGTTGCTGCTGAGTATCCTTGCATGGCTTATTAGCTATATGTATCTCTTCTTCCTTCGTGAAGTATCTTTTAAGTTATTTACCCATTTTTTAAAAGTTGGCTTGTCATTTTATTGTTGATTTGTAGGAGTTCTTTATATATTATGTACAGTCTTCTGTCAGATATATGTGTTGCAAAAATTTTCCCCCTATTTGTGCCTTTTCCTATCCATTTTCTTGATATCTTTTCATAAGCAGGGATTTTTAATTTTAAGTTCAATTTATCTGTTTTCATTATGCTCAGTGCTTTTTTATGTCCTAAGAAATCTTTGCCTACTCTAAGATTGCAAATGTATTCTTCTGTGTTTTATTCTAGAAGCTTTATGGTGTTCACTTTTATGCATAAGTCTATGTCTGTCTTAAATTATGTTTGTGTGTGAAATGAGGATGGGGTTGAGGTTCATTTATTTCCATAGAATAAACAGTCATTCCAGCACTGTTTGTTAAAAACATTTTCCTTTCCCTGTTAAAGGGACTTAATACCTTGGAAGTTTATTTTTTCAATTAAAACATTAAAATATTATTTTTAAAATATTAGGAGATGTACTGTTCTATGAGTTTTAACTTATGTATAGGGTCGCATAGCCACTACCACAATCATGATATAAAACAGTGCGAGCACCTCAAGAAACTCCCTCTTGCTATCTATGCAACTGTCCTTTTGCTGATGCCACACTGTCAAGATTACTGAAGCTTAATAGTAAATCTTACAATTATGTAGTGTGTGTGCTCCAACTTTTTCAAAATTGTTTTGGCTATTCTATTTCCTGTCCATTTCCAAGCCTTATATTCCTGCTGTAAATCCCACTTGGATGTGCGTTTTACTCTTTTTTATAATTTGGTTGTTATTATTTTATTGAGAAGTTTTGCTTCTATGTTCATGAAGGATATTAGTCTGCAGTTTTCTGTTTGTTTTTATCTTTGTATGTTTTGGGTATCAGGACAATACTGGCTTCATAAAACAAGTGGGGATATCTCCCTTCACTTTAATTTTCTGGAAGAAGTTGTATAGAATTAGCACCATTTCTTCTTTAAATATTTTGTAGCATTTGCCAATAAAACTACTGAGCCTAAAAATTTATTTTTAGTTTTTAAGTACAGATTCAATTTCTTTAATATTTATAGGACTATTTAGATTATCTATTTCATCTTGGGTGAGTTTTGTTGTTAGTGATTTTCCAAGAATTGTTAAATTTTATCTAAGTTTTTGAATTTATATGCATTGTTGTGTTTGTAATATTTCCTTATTAGTTTTTTAATGGCTGCAGGATATGTAGTGATAGTCCCTCTTTCGTTCCTGATATAACTTGTATCTTCTCTCTTTTTCTTTGTTATTATTGCTAGAAACATTTCAATTTTTTCAGCCATTTTTAAAAAGCAACTTTTGGCTTGATTAAGTTTCCCTGTAGTCTTTCTGTTTCAATTTCCTTACTCTGCATTACCTTTACTGTTTTCTTTCTTCTGGTTTGGTTTTATTTTGCTCTTCTTTTTCTAGTTTCTATTGGTAGAAGCTTAGACTACTGATTTGAGTCCTTTCTTTTTTGCCAATGTAAGCATTTAATACTATAAATTTTCATCTAAGCACTGCCTTAGATGCATACCACAAATGCTGGTATATTGTATTTTTATTTTAATTAAGTCCAAATATTTTCTAATTTCCCTTTAGGCTTCTTTCTTGACCTATGAATTACTTAGAAGTATGTTATTTAACATGTAGTATTTGGAGATTTTCCTCTTCTCTTTCTCTTACTGATTCCAGTTTAATTTCATTATAGTTTGAGAACATATTTTGTATGATTTCAATTACTTTAAAGTAGTTAAAGTTTGTTTTATGACCCAGGATCATGGTCTATTTTGGTGAATATTTACTGTGCACTTGAAAAGAATGTGTATGTTGCTTTTGTTGGGGGAAGGTGTTCTATAAGTGCCAATAAGATGTTATTTATTGATGGTGTTTTTCAGTTCATTTGTATCTGAGAGTGGGAATTTCCTTTCCTACTTCTTCAGCCAAAACTGTAGAGCTTCTCCTAGAGCTCTCTGTTCATGCTAATGCCCACATGGGTTTCACGCTGTGTTGTGTTCAGGTCCCGGGATAACAGAGGGGAAAAATGGTAATTCACAACTGGTTCAGTGCTACTTTGAATTCTGGTCTTCTTCCCTATTTACCTGTAAGTATTTACTTTACAGAGTTCTCAGAATGCCTCACATCTTCAGTTCAGGTTTTAAAATTTATTTTTCTATGGGGGAGCTACCTCTTTGTACTCTCAGTTCATGAGATGTGAGTGGGGTGGACCTCAACCCCAGTTCCATGTGCCCTGATCTGGCCAGTTAATGTATTCTACCCCAAGGCTACAATGATTGGTTGAGCAAGGGTCATGTGACTCAGATTGTATGCCAAGAATCATTTCTGAGACTTTTATGGGAACCAGTGGGAAACAGATTTTATTTTCCCTGCAGTTGTTTAACTGCTGGGTTGGAATCTCGTCACAACTTGGGAAGAGTTTGCCTGAGAGTGAAAGGGCACATTGAAGAAAGTGAGCTAGAGAAGGAGAGAGACAAACTCCTAATGAGCTTGCTTAAGCACCTAGATCCAGCCATTCCTGAAGCTAGTAGGCATCTCCCACATTCTGGACTTTTCAGGTAAATGAACAAAACAAAACAAAACAAAATAGCAACAAAAAACTCCACTTTCTCTTCATTAGCTAGTATCAGTTGGTGTTTCTCTTATTTAATATTTAAAGAATCTTAATACATATCTACATATCTTAAGTTTCCTTTCAAACTTCTTAAGTTCCTCAGTCAGATTCTAGGGACCCATTGCCCCCTTAAGCCCTTTTTTGAGAGAGCAATTAGCTGATTCCATGGTTCTCCAAACAGAAACGGTTGTCCTTAGAGAAGCTCAGCGTGAAAACTGGGCAGAGAAGCTGGGTCTCAGCATGGAGCCAGAGACCGCGTTTGCAAGTCTACATCTGTTGGCAAGATTAATGTGCAAGGCAGACCGTGGGCCAGGATTTATTTTTAATAATTAGAAGCCCATCTTACTTTTGAAATGTGCTGCAGCTTCCTGCAATGAAAGGGAAAAGGCGGTTCATCTCTTCTTTTTCTCACCCCATGGAACCTACGTTTCTGGGAACCTGGAGATGACATAGCATATTCACCCCTGGGCCTCAATATTCAAGAAGAAAAAATGGATGTGGGTAGGAAAAAAGACAGGCTTTTTAAAGATGGGAAAGGAAAATTATCTGTTTCTCTATAGTGTTTGCAACTTTTGCTAAAATTTATCAGGATCCCAAACTATGGGGTAGATAACATTTTTGACATGTAGATGAAGCGTGTGCCTGGCACGGGTGTCAAGATCATGGGACCTTAGAACCATGGGACAGTAAGCTTGGAGAAAAGGAGAACCTTGAGGGAAAAAGCCTTGCCCAAGTTCATGTGGAGAATTAACATCAGAATAGGAATTACCGTGACTCAGTGTGGGCTCCTCTCTCTGTGTCCCAAAGCCTTCCCTTCATAGCTCACACCTGGTGGGCGTGGGGGAGAGGCAGGGGTAGGTGTGGATATGCCCACTTGGCTTGGCCACCCTCCACCTGTTTGTCACCCATCCGGCTGGCAGTCCCCATGGGGGTCTTTTTGGCATAGTTGAATTTCACCAGGCAAAGTCTGAGGTATGGAAGGTGCAACCAGAAGCACCTCACTTGCCATGGACTACGAGTGGAGTGACGTGCATCACTGCAGGATGGAGGCCTTCAAGGAAGTCTGACTTCCTGCTGTGCCATCAACAAGCGTTGGAGCTGGGAAGGCCCTGTGAGCACAATCTGCCCCTGCTCTGCAGGAGAGCTCACAGCCTGGCGAAGGAGACAGATATGGAAGCAGTCATCACACAGGATGTGCCAACGATGGGAGCAGTCAGCTCTGTGGGGGCCAGGGGTTCATTTGAGAAGGCTTTACTAAAAAAGCACAGAGATGGGTCTTGAAGGATGTGTCAAGTTCTCCAGGTATGCAAAGCACATGTGGGGATTCCAGGTGAGGGAACTACCCTGTCTATTTTCTTCTCTTGTGGCATTTATCTTACTCTGCCCTTTGTGATACTACCATGTGTCTGCCTGGTCTCCTGCAGCTCATTTGCTGCTTTACTTAACATCTTTGTGTCTCAGTTTCCTCATATGTCAAGTGAGTGTAATTACAACGCTCCCTCATTAGGGCTGTTTTGAGGATTAAATTGTTTATATGTATGGTATATGGTTATATGAGGAGCATCTGGGATGATGCCCTACACGTAGTAAGCATTTGATAAATGTTAAAGTATAATACTTTATGTAGAATAGGTGCCCCCAAAATATTTTCTTCATTAAAGTGGTCCTAAATGTCAAGTTACCGCAATCTTGGGAAGACTGGAGGTAACAGAGGGCCCGGGGAAGAGTGAAGGTTGAAGTGCCACATCAGAGAATGCCAAACTGAAGTCAGGAGGAAAGAAGACCTGACAACATGGGCTTTCCACTTTGGTGACTGTGAAGGACCCGTCTACAGATTGGAATTTTGGCAGCAGTGGCAATTTCAACTTTTGTGTGTCATCTCTCTGAGTCAATGTTTTTATGTGTTTCTTCCTGTTTATTAAATTCTATCCCTTATAACTTTGTGATGAGATGGTTGACAGACACGCTTGTCTCATATTTTGTATGGTCCCAGGAGGACTAGGTGGAGTGTGTATGGAAGGAGGATATGCCAAAAAAGGCACTAATCAATGAAACAGATCACCAGGACAGTTCATGGAAAAATGCACTGACAAAGAAGTTGCACACAGACATCTACCCAGAGAGGATCTGGGGTTGCCTGTTTAAAAAATAAATAAATGTTTAAAATGGTGCAGAATTCAGAGCTGGGAAGGAGTGAGTTGGAAGACTTCTAAGAAGAGGTAGTTCTTGACTGGGCCTTAAAGGATGGCTGGACTTTGGGTATATGGAACAAGGAGAGATGGTATTCCAAGATAGGTGTGATGGCTAATTTTATGTGTCAACTTAACTGGGCCATGGGCTGCCCAGATATTTGGTCAAACATTTTTTTTTTCCAGCTGTGTCTGTGAGGGTGTTTTTACATGAAATTAACATTTGATTCAATAGCCTGACCTAAGCAGACTTGCCCTCCCTAAGGTGGGTGGCCCTCATCCAATCAGTTGAAAGCCTGACTAGAACAAAAAAGCTGATCCTCCCACAGATAAGAGGGAACTCCTCCTGCCTGACTGTTTTGAGCTGGGCTATCACTTTTTTCCTGGCTTTTGGACTCAAATTGAAACATTAGCTCTTCTTGTGTCTCCAGCCTGCCAGTTTTCAGACTGGAACTTGCACCAGCAACTCTTCTGTTTCTCAGGCCTTTGGACTTGTATTGGAGCTACACTTTGGCTCTACTGGGTCTTCAGCTTGCTGATTGCAGGTCTTGGGACTTCTCAGCTTTCATAATTGCATGAGCCAATACCTTATACTCTCTCTCTCTCTCTCCACACACACACACACACACACACACACACACACACACCATATTGGTTTATATTGGTTCTATTTCTCTGGAAAACCCTGAGTAATACAATGAGGAACATAACCTTTGAAGCAAAGTTGTAGTAAATTAATACTTATTGAGAATCTGCTATGGATCAAGCACTGTGCATGGCACTTTCTGCATGATCTCATTTAACCCCTAAGCTCATGCTGTGGGATACATTTGAGTCCAACCTTTGTATCAATATGCTGACATTTAATTAACAAATATATCTCAAGCACCTTTTGTGAACCAGAGTCTTCTCCATCCTACGTGATGACACATTTCACATATTCATTTATTGAATCAACAAATACTGAGTGTCTGTTGAGTTCTTGAAGTGTATCAGTGACCAAAACAATGATCTATATCCTCTTGAAGTTTACATTTTGGTGGGAGAAGGCAGATCAATATAAACAATAGATATAACAAATAAGTTAATTATACACTATGTTAGAAGGTGATAAATACTCTAAAATGTTGAGTGGAGTAAAGGGAGTTAAACATGCTGGGGATGGGATTGGGCTGCAATTTTAAATAGGATTGTCAGGGAGGCCTCACTGTGGAGTTAAAATTTGAGCAAAGAATTGAGAAGGAGGTGAAGGAGCGAGCAGGCCAGGTGGAGGGACCAGTAAGTGCAAAGGCCCTAAGGTAAGAACGCTAGTGTGGGGGGATGGGAGTGAATGAGGGGAGGGGAGAGGAAGAGGAGGTGGGGCCAGGGATAAAACAGCAGAGGTTGGAGTGTCCAGGGCTTTGTAGAACACTGTAAAGAATGAGGCTTTTATTCTGAGACAGGAGTCTTTGTAGTGTATTTTGCATAGTTGGATCTAATCTGCTTCACATTTTAACAGAATCCCTCTGGCTGCTGTGTTCAGTGGTCCAGGTGAAAGATGGTGGTGGCTTGGACCAGGGTAGTAGCAGTGGAGGTGAAGGAAGTGATCAGATTCTGGGTATATGTATATATGTATATAATGTGTGTGTGTGTGTATATATATAAACAGCTTTCATGAGATATAATTTATATACCATATAATTCACCCACTTAAAGTATACAATTCAAGGAAGACTCCAAAGTTTTTGAACTGAGCAACCAGGAACATGGACTTTTCACCAAGTAAGGTGGAGGAAGATAGCAGGCTCATGGGAGGGGAAGAGCAGTAGTTTAGTTTGGAATATGTTAACTCTACACCCAACTAATGCCAGAGATCTGGAAATCATCCTGACTCCTCCTGTTCCCTTACCACCACCACCCCCAACTCTGTGTGTGAGCTATCAACAAGTCAGGTCACGTCTATATCAAAAGTATATCTTGAATAGGTCCATTTCTGTGGCAGACAAAGTGCTTCTGAGATAGCCCATGCCCACCCCTGCATTTCCCATTCTGCTCTGCATTAGATTGGAGTCACGTGACTGGTTCTGGCCAAAGAGCTGTGAGCAGAAGTGACACACGGCACTTCCTGGCCAAGGTTGTTAAGAACTGGTGGGCCTCCTTCATCCCTCCCTTTCCCTGACAGTGTACCTTGGAGGGCACGTGTTCCAGATGTCAGAGCTACAAGAAGAAGGGCTTCCCAACCCACACTGGACTTTCATGTGGGCAAGACATGAACTTGACACATGTTGAGTGTTACTTAACTACTGAGATGTCAGGTTTGTGCTCTTATGACTTCACTGCTTCCTCCTGCTACCCAAGTCTAAGCTTCCAGCATCGTTGCTTTACCAGATTTAGTGGAATAGCAGCTAATTAATGTCCCTACTTCTACCTTTGTATCCTCCAAATCCATTCCTCACACAGCGGCCAGATCAGGGTTCTTCAACAGCTGCTCTTGTACTTGTCCTTGAATGTAGCCACGTCTCATCAGACTCCTGCCTCACTGAACTTCTGTCTCTGCCTGAGGCATAACAAGCTCCTTCCTATGTCAGGGCCTGTGCCCTTGCAGTTTCCTCTGCCTGGTTCATCTCACGGCTGGGTCCTTCCCATTTTTCAGGTCTCAGCTTACATGTCACCTCCTCAGAGAGGCCTCTGCGATGACTCTGTCTGGCATCACCCACCCTCCCCTCCCCATTATTCTCTGTCATAGCACTCTGTTTATTTCTGTCAAACACTAATAGCAATCTATCATTTAACAAACAAACAACAAAACTAACTAGCTAACTAAAATATCTACTCTCTGCCTCTCCCCCTAGAAAGTAGGCTGCACAAGAACAGGGACCTCTATCACTGTACCAAGTGTCTTGGTCTGTTTTCTGTTGCTATAACTGAATACCTAAGACTGGCTAATTTATAAAGAAAAGAAATTTATTTCTCACAGTTCTGGAGGCTGGGAAATCCAAGATTGAGGGACCCCATCTGGTGAGGGTCTTCTTGCTGATGGATACTCTCTGCAAAGTCCCGAGGTGGCACAGGAGGAACATGACCAGGGAGAACATGAGAAAGAACAAAACTGGCTTTTATAATAGACTCACTCTGTTGATAACTAACCCACTCCCATAATAACCCATTAATCCATTTATCCATGAATCCATGAATCCATGAATGAGTTAGCCCATTCATGAAGGCAGAACCTTCATGAACCAATCACCTTTTAAAGGTTCCACCTCTTAATACATTGGGGATTACCTTTCAACACGAGTTTCATAGGGGACAGACATTCAAACTGTCACAGCCGTTGTCTAATATGCATTTAACCAGTGCTAGGTGCTCTGTAAGCATCACATGATTCAGCATCAGAGATACAGAGATGCCCAAGGCAGGGTGCCTGTCCTCAGGAGCCTTATAGTTGAGTAGTGAGAGGCCAGGGGTCAAGTTGCAGTGGGTTTGCAACCTAGTCTAACTAGTCTGGGGGAAGGTTGGAAGGACTTCCTGGAGGAAGGGGTGCCTGAGCCAGGCCCCGATGGACTGGAGACTGTCAGTTGGCCTCATGATTAAGAGAAAGGTATTTTAGAGCATGGAAGTGGCATGCACGAAGGATCAGAGGGGTGAGAAGTGTGATGTGGGGCATGAGTTGGAACAGTAAGTGATGGGATGGAGACAGAGCAGGCTCAGAGCATAAAAGGCCTGGTGTTCGGGCTGAGGAGCTTGGGCTGGACCTAGAGACAGCAGCTGTCCCTGACTGGCTCCAAGTGTCTTGTAGGAGAACAGACTCAGGGAGACTCCCCCGGGCGTCAGGGGAGGTGCAGGACCTCTGGCTGCAGGACCTCATCTCTGCTCTCCATTGGCTGCATGGATTTCTCCTCCCCGTGCCTCCCAGCTCCTTAGCAGCTGACTAATATATGTGGTGTAGGATATAGACTACAGGGAGGGAAGGGGAAGGAAGAACGTGTAGAATAGAGGTGTGGATACTGGAAGTAATTCCTGGGAGGAAGAGAGGGTAGCAGAGGATGGAGTGGAAAGAGTTCTGGGCTAGGAGTCAGGAGACCTGGTTGTAGCTCTGGCTCTGTCACCAATTACAGTGTGGCTCTGGGCAACCCATTTTTATGTCCCTGGGCCTTGATTTCCCCATATGGACAATGGGGCCTTGGGCTTGATCTGGTAATTCACCAAAAATGCCCAACCTTACAGAATGAGGCTGGTGGTGGGATTTCAGGGACCGTGTCCATGAAGTGGGCATGCTGTTTTGTTTGTTTGCTTGTTTATGCCTTGAGATCTCTCCTATACATGGCTCTGGTACATCTCCTCTTCTCCTCTTCTCAAGGAAATGGACCTAGTACACGTCAGGTGCTTCGATAAGCACTGGCGATAAAATAGAGATGGGCAGGCCTGGTCCCTGTCTTCAGGGAGCTTACAGTTTAGTGCTGAAAAACTAATTTTAAAAATTCACACAGACAATGTAAAATTGCAACTGTGACCAGACCGTGGAAGTAACACACAGCATGAAGAGAACCATTAACAGGGGGTCAGAAAAGCTTTTTCTGTAGAAGTGACACTTGGAGTGAGACCTGAAGGATGAGTCAGAGATAACTGGTCAAAGAAGGGAGGGTAGCAAGTGCCAGGCAGAGGGAACAGCGTGTTTAGAGGGACGGGGCAAAGGCCAGTGCAGCTGGACCAGGGAGACCAGGGAGGAGCCTGGTGAAGGATGAGGCTGCACCGGGGACTGCTGAAAATATGCGTGGCAGGGTCTGGGGGCCCCCAGTTGGTCAGGCTTTGGTCCTTTGGTTGCTGGATTGTGGGGAGTTCTGACAGGGCCCTGGGGGCGGGGGGCAGGATAGCAGGGGACACTTGGTGTGGACGTGCTTGCAGTTAGGAAGTATCTCAATATTTTATCACTTATGGCCATACAGGTGTGTCCCATCTGACCACCAGTGATTAGGACAGAGAGGGGGGCGGGGACCTAACCAACCTGGAGGACTTAGAGGACACAGAGAGAGCTTTGCCTGCATGATGCCAATATTGGGGAGCCACCACTGGGGCTGAGAAGGGCAGGTGACGGGCCCACAATCGGGTTTCACAGAACTGGGACTAAGCCGAGGACAGTGAGGCGCTCACCTCAGCCACAGAATTTAAGTGGGAGCCAAAAATCAGTAATTAAAATGGATAATCTTTTCATGCAATATTTTAAAAATTTAAAGGTTTGCAAAACAGTCCACCGTGAACAAAATGCACCATTTCCGATAAAGACAGCATCTAACCCCGCACTTGTGTGACCTGGCCTCACTCACCTCAACCTCAACCCACAATACCCTGTAGGATGCTGTCCTTGTGGAAATTTTTGATATTTTGCTCATAATGGACATGATTTACATTCATTCTGATGTTTAAAAATATTGTGTGAAAATATTATTTATCTCGATTGCTGAGTATTTGGGTGTCTGTGTCTCTGTAAATTTCAGGCCTTGCCCTCATCCCTTTAGTTTTGAATGCCCTGGTTTTGAAGTGATGACTCCATTTTGTGGGGCCGGTGTGGATGAGGTGAGGGGGTGGAGGTGGGGGGCACAAGAGAGGTGCAGCCAGATGTCTGAATGTGGGTGGGAGGGGCTGTGTAGGCAGGCCTGCTGCTCACCCCCCTTCCGAGGAGTCTGAGGAGGGGGGAAGAGGGGGACGCTGTCAGCAGCCCATCTGTGCCATGTGCCTGCCAGCCAGGCTTGTCAACCAAGCACCCACTTCCCTCAGCCAGGCTGCTGGGGAACCCTGTTCCCAGGAGGGGTGGGAAGCACCTCATGGTGACTCCGCTGTGCCTTGGGGCCAATTGGAGGTGCTCCCCAGGAGCTGATGGACCTTTATCTGCTCCCATCTGGTGCCCACTCTCACCCACTCCCCTCCCCAGTTACCGCCCAGGTGAGCCTGGTTCCAGCTCGTGAGGTCTGTGCAGAGTCCACCAGCCATGTGCTCCTGGACTCCACGGGTACATGGACCGTCCTGTGTCCTTTGTGTTGTAGTCTGTGCTCTGACCTTGAATGTAACCTACTTCTATGGTCCTTCAGATTGTAGCTGGGAAGCAAACACTGGACTTCCATCTAGAGCCTTGAACACGTGCTAGCAGGCCACCCCATGATGTGAGGTCAGAGTCAAGTGGGACCTCTGGGTCCTGAGGACACAGGTAGGGTTGTCAAGGCAGGGCCAGGTCAGGAGCACATGGCGCAGCAGGGGATCAGGGAAAGGCACTGACTCAGAGGTTAGCAGACATGGGTCTAGTCCTGGCTGCTGGGCCACCCACTTAGCATGACCTTAGACAAGTTTCTTTTCCTCTCTGAGCCTCAGTTTCCCTGTCTGTTAAGCTAGAGGGGCCCTGGTGTTTCTGATATCTGAGTATCTGGTATATACTGGGTATCATGGGCAGAGCTCAAGAGAAGAGGAACTTGTGGCCTTGTTCTTGAGGATGAGTCTTTAAACTGGTAGATCAGCTATTGCCATAATATGCTGCACGACAAACAGCCCCCAAACTCAGTCTCAGTGCCTTAACACAGCAATGCTCTCATGCTCACAGTTCTGCTGATTGGCTACCGCTTGGCTAGGCTGGGCTGGACCCCAGGCTCCAGGCTGCAGGTTGGGTATGGGTTGGTTCCACATGCCTCTCACCCTCCACTGGCCAGAAGCTACTCAGGCTGTGTGCTCTGCTCCATGGCCATCACAGCATAGGGACCGTGAGCCAAACTGGACAAGCACGTGTCAAGCCTTTGCGACCCCACATCTAACGTCCGTTTGCTAAAGCAAGTCACGTGGCCAACCTGCAAATCAAGGAGTGGGGATGTTCATCCACCCACCATGAAGCCATGGCAAAAGTGTGGATACACAATAAAACTACAAGGAGTGAAGAATTGGGACCAATAATTCACTCTACTACAGTTGGGGAAAACAAAAGCAACCCCAGGAATATGAAAAGGTGCTGCCTCAACCTGCTTCTTAGCTGAGAGTCTTGAATCTGTCCAGTAGCACTGATGTTGCTAGTCAACTCAGACTTCAAGGACATCCTGGTCATGTGAGGGGTGTTGGGGGCACCTGGAATCTCCCCATACTGGAGACAACACCAGAAGGGACTCAAAAACTGCCTCTAGCTGACCCTGTTATCTTTTCTACCCTGGATGTCAGCTTAGCAGCCAGAGCTTCAGTTTGACCAGATTACCCCACTGTGTCTTCATCCCTCTGGCAGCCTTTTTATCCCTCTGCAGAGCCTGGCAATGAAGCCAACATGAAGCTCAAAGCTGAGCAGTTATGAGAGAGCACATCTGGATGCATCACTGGGGCTCCTAGATGCAGCTATGCCTGAAGTCAGCACTTCTCAGTTACATGAGTCAATAAATTCCCTTTTTGTCTTAAACCAAAATTTGAATTTGGTTTTCTGTGACTTGCAATAGTGAGAGTGGACCATGCTTAATACAAGAGCTCATCTACCTGGGAAAGAGGGTGGCAAGTACTTTCCAGGGACAGTGTGGTATAGAGCCTCACTACTCAAAGTATGGTCTTTGGATCAACAGCATCAGCATCATTTAAGAACTTGTTAGAGATGCAGAATATCGGGCCTTTCTCCAGATTTGAAGAATCAAAATCCTCACTTTAATACACTCAATAAGAATCCTAAGTGATTGATATGTACCTTAAAATTTGAGAAGCATTTGTGTTGAGGACCAGGACAAGCCTCTCCACCACCCTGGGCCTTCCTCTGTGATTAGGTGTAGTTTAGCAGTTAACTGGAGTTACAGACCAGGGTTCAAATCTTGGCTTTGCTACTCATTAGTTGAAGGGCAATGAGCAGGTTTATTCTTCAATCTCTCTGAACCTCTGTTTTCTCTTCTGGAGAATGGGGGTAATAACAGTAGCTGCCTTTTAAGGACTTTTGAAAGGACTCACTGTATTTAACTCATGGAAAATGCTTGGCACACTGTCGAGCAAAGAGGAAAAGAGCTCAAAGTATGCCAGCTATGATTATTTCCTACAGCTGTACAGTGGAGTTGCTTTATGTTCAACCCACCTAATGACTTTTGATAGATGAAATGAGACAACAGATGGGAAAACAGTTTTGGAATGTGTAAACTGATTTAACAAATAGTGATTTTTCTAAATCTTACAATCATTCACAAAGGTTGTTTCATCTGTATGTGGCTGGTTGGCTTTGACATGTACCTTTGTGCAATGGTAGGAAGCAGGTAGAGAGGAGAGGGGGAGGTCACCATGGGGGTGCAGGGCTCTGAGCTGAGAGTCAGAGGAGCAAAGGGCTTGTGTCTTTCTGGCAAGGAGAAGATCAAAGCATTTGGGTAGGGAGTCCTGGCTGAAGACACATACCAGAGAGCCCTGCATGGTAGGCGAGGACCCTGGGCTTTTACCAGCAGGCAATGGACATGAAACACAGTGACACCCAACTGACTCTAGCTTCTCTGTAGCTTTTTTGACCTGCGGAATTATGAATCTATTTCTCCATCTACGTGTCTTCACATGTTGAACAAACCTCAGAAGAGCTCCAGGTGGGCCTTGAAGGCCTGACAACCACTTCCTACTGCAGGGGCACCCAGGGTGTAGTTGCCTGGGAGCCGGTGAAGATCATGAGGAAGGGAAGGCCTGCACCCTGGGAGTGACTCAGCCCGTGCAGGGAAACAGCACCCAGTGGGAGGCTTGGTGCCCAGCCTGCAGCCTTCTGTGATTGACTCTGTATGTGTGACTCTGTATGGGTCTCAGCCCAGTGGAGACCATCAGTGAGGTGGGAGTGGGCTAGGAAGGGGCTCTTGCAGGGTGCTGTCAAGGCTCTGGAATGAAATCTGCCACAGAGGACTAGAGAAGGCACATCGATCCTCTGCTCAATCCTTGATTCTACTCTGGGGATCTACCCTGGTAGAGATACTGACCCTGACTTTTGAGATTTGTAGGGGTGGGGAAGAGGGAAGGGATAAAAGTTTGTTAAGAACTATCAACGCTCACAATCAGTCTCTGAGGTGCCGGTGGCTCACAAATGAAGACCCTGAGATTGACAGGCTGAGAAACTCCCAACTCTAGCTTCAGCCATCGGAGGCATTGTAATGTGGAGGAGAGAATGGGCTCAAGGTCAGGCAGAACTGGGTTCAGATCCCCTCTTCCTACCTGTTTAATTGCTTACTATCTGTAAGATCCTGGGCAACTCGCCGCACCTTTTTGTGCCTTCATTTCCCCATCAAAAGTAGGGATAAACACACCCTTTATTACAGGAGTGATGTTGAGATGATCCGTGATAGCATTAACTATGTACTTTAATTAGGCACATGGTGCCATATGTGGGACATCGTAAGAAATTGGTAAAGCTTACTGATGGTGAACTCTTTCAGAATCGGATGGTATAGGGGATCAGACCATAGACAGGCCTCTTTGAGGAAGAGACATTCAGTTGAGACAAGAGGGAGTCAGCTTTATGATTATTATGGAATAAGGGATTCACTGTAGTTGGGATGGTAGGCAGACCCAAGAAACCCAACACATGCAGCTGCCAAGCTGAGGCCATGAGGGCAGCTCATGGAGAGGGCGATAGGATGTTGTTGCCTCTGTGCAGCTCCCACCTCTCTGGGCCTGCAGACATGCCTCTGGGGGGCCTTGGGTATCTGCTGGTCAGTAAGACCTGCCATTGGGAAGATGAGCTGGAGAGTGAGGACAAACTGAGATGCTCTCGGTACCTCTATGTCTGCCCATCAGCATATCTGACTGTGATGATCTTTCAAGAATAATGACTGCTGCTTCACTTTCTACCTTCCAAATCTTGTGCAAGTTCCCATTTTGGCCAACTCTACCCCACAACCATGCAATAGGAGGATTCTGGCAACTATAGTTCCAGCTTGTCCAAGTTGACAACACAATTATCACAATGCTGGGACACTATTTGCTAAGACAGGGAAATCTTGGGGAGAAGCAAGTTTGGGGTGGGAAAAATCAGGAGTTTTATTATGGACATGCTTCATTTGAGATGCCTGTTTCAGATCACCCCCAGTGATCCCTGTGTCCTGCTGTTCACGCCCTGTGTAATCCCCTCCCCTTTAGTGTGGGCTGGATTTAGTGACTCACTTCTAACAGACAGAATTTGGCAGCGGTGATGGAATGTCACTTCTGAGATTACTTATAAAATGACCATGGCTCTGTCTTGGGTCTTGTTCTCATTCCCTTGCTCTGAAGCAAGCCAACTGCCCCCTTGTTAGCTGCCGGTTGAGAGGCCCACATGGCAAGGAAGTGAGGAAGAATTCTGACCAATGGCCAGTGTGGAACTGGGACCTTCAGTCCAATTACCTGCCACGAACTGAAACCTGTCAACAATGGCACACTTTCAGATGAGACTGCAGCCCCAGCCAGCAGCTTGACTACAGCCTCGTGAAAGAACCTAAGCCAGAGGCACTTGAATAAGTGGCACCAGATTCCCAACTCAAAGAAAATGTGAGATAGTAAGTGTTTATTGTTTTAAACTGCTAGATTTGGGGGGTAATTTGTGGTGCAGCAATATATAGCTAATACATTCAAGTGGATATTTGTGCTTGGAGCTTAAGGGAGAGGTAAGCATGGAGATATATGTTTAGGAACCATTAGTATTTGATGGCGTTTAAAGCCACGGAACTGGATAAGATTATTCAAGTAGGAACAGTAGCCAGAGAAGAGCAGAGATCTGAGGAGTGGGTCTTGGGGCTCCCCAGCATGCAAGGGTTGGCCAAAGGAAAGAGATTCAGCAAAGCAGGCAGGCATGAAGTGGCTAGGGGGGAAGGAGGAACAGCAGAAGGGTGTGGTGCCAGGAGCCAGAGGCAGACTGTATGTCAGGAGGGAGAGGTCAGTTGAGGTGAAGATGGAGAAATGCCCCTTGGCTTGGACCATGGGGAGTTGGTTGGTAACCTGGACCAGAGCAGCTGGAGTGGAGGGGAAGCCCGGCTGGAGAAGGCTGGGGAAGGCAGGGAGCAGGGAGGTGATGTGTGCCTGTCTACGCAGCAGGAGACGTGCTCAAAGAAATACATACGGACTTTCCCTTTCCGTTCCAGTGTGACTATGTTTGCTTTCCTGTGAGGCGCCTGACCTTGGGAGATGGGAGGCACGACAAGAAGTTGGAGGTTGGGGCAGAGTGGAGGGTGGCGTTAGGGAACAGGACATAGCTGGAGCAACTTCAATGGCAGAGCCAGGGAGCTCACGTGGTCTCAATCCTGTTTGGGTTAATTAGTTAAGACAGTTTCTTTGTACGGCCTGAACTAAATATGTACCCTTTAGCCATTCAACAAACACTGCATGGGAACTCTGCTGGGTGGAAGTGAGCGGTCATCGAGTCAGACACCATCCCAAAGGGAGGGAATTCGTGGTCTGGGGGGAGGCAGACGTTTTAATAAACAGCATAGGACCTCGTGAGTAGTCAAAGTGTGACAGAGGTGCATCCTGACACTGCCATGGGAGAGCAGGGAAGGAGGGCTGAGCTTGCCTGGGGGAGCGGATGAAGACTTAGGCTAGCACTGTGCTGGGGTGGTTATTCCAGGCCCCCTCCCACCCCTCCCCTGCAACACCTCCTGCTCCCCCTCCTTTCCAACTCTTCCCTTCCCACCTCCGGCTTCCCTCCCTCCCTCCCTCTCCCCCAGCATCTCCCCTCCTGCTTCTTCTCTCCTTTCTCCTCCCCCTTCCCCCCTTCTCTCTCCTCCCTTCCCCACTCCACCCCCTCCTCTTTTCTCCCCTCTCCCTCCTCCTCCTCCCTCTTCCCTGGCCCAGGATGAAAGGCCTTTCGCAGCTGATGAATTATGCATGCCCTCCAGCGGGTGTGCCTGGCATCCAATTAGGGCCTTGGCCAGGTTGCTAACACAGACAGATTAAAAAGTAATTCATTGGGGTTGACATTTAAGCCCCAATGTGAATGGCAGCAAAGAGAAGCAAATGCTCTCCTGGGTACTTTGTGTATTTTTTTGTAGGGGGAGGGACAATGATGGGGGGGTACGCTCAGCTACCTGCACTTGTTTAACTAGCTCCAGCTTAGAGTAGAGTGACCTGCAGAATGGGCCTTCTGATGCACAGCCAGATGGGGGAGGTCCCAAGGCAGGCTGTGGGCCAAAGCAGGCTTTTTTTTTTTATAACTTTTTTTTAGAACTAATTTGAGATTTACACAAGAGTAGTGACAATAGTACAGAGAGTTCCCATATGCTGGTCCCTGAGTTTCCTTGATGTTAACATCTTACATAACCATGGTACAATGATCAAAACTAAGAAATTAACATGGGTACAATACCATTACCTAAACTACTGACATTTTTCGGATTTCGCCCAGTTTCCCACTAATGTCCTTTTCCTGTTCCAGGATCCAGGCCAGGATCCCACATTCCAAGGCAGCCTTTTCAGATCGTGCCTCCCCAGGGACAGCAAAACCTCCCTGTTCCCCAGACCAGGGTTCTCAAACTTTAGAGTGCAGAGAGTCACCAGGGATTTTGTTTAAAGGACATGTCCTTCCCTAGGCATTCTGGTTCTTGGGTGAGTCTTGGGAAGAGCCCTGGCATCTATACTTTTAACAGGCACCCCGGCCAACAGAGAATTGCCCTGACCAACGCTCCAAGCAAAGTCTGGTTGGTTCCTAGTTCCTTTGTCAAGTCAGTTGTCAACTTGTAGATTTTCCTCATCCCTGGGCTCAGCCTTAGGACAAAGGAGGCTTATCCCCAACCCTCACCTACTGCCAGACCCTGGGGGAGGGCCTGGGAGAACACAAAATCTTTCCTTTTGACCACTGGGTTAAATAAGTAGCTGTCCAGGGCAAAACCCCTGGTAAGCCTTGCTTGGAGAAGACAGAAAATGACATTTATCTGCCAGTCACAGATATATACATATTCTCATTGAATCCACAGAATAACTCCTGCAAGTAGATACTATTTTTCCCAGGAAACTGAACAAAAGTGATGTTAAGTGTAGCAAATTTATATTTAGCAAATAAAAATATAGGAGGCCCAGTAAAATTTGAACTTCACTTAATGCAATATTGGGGATATACTTACATTTTAAAAAATTGCTGTTCATCGGAAATGCAAATTTAACTGGGCCTCCTGTATTTTATCTTGAAGCCCCAATTAAGTGGTACCCTGTGGCTGCAGAGCTAGTAAGTAGGTCGGGACATGGATCTGACTCCAATGTCTGTATCATGGGGTACCCTGTGCTTGCCAGCTCAATGCCTGCCTCACCTGAGGGCCACAAGCTACTGAGGTGGGGACCACATGTATTTGTCCCCTGCTGTCTCTCCAGGGTCTGAAATAATATGGCAGTATGTGCTTAAATATATGTTGAATAAATGAATGGCTTAAGGCATGCATGAATGGACTCTCTACTCTCTTTGTACCAGGGAAGGCTGCGGAAGATGGTGATTAAACAGAAAGGCTAAGCTGGTGAGGTGTCAGGTGATAAACTTGCCTGTAGGGAGGCAAGAGGAGTTAGAGGTCTGAGGCCTTGTGCCCACACCTGGGGGCTCAGCCCCTGCATACCGAACAAGGACCAACTCTTCTTTTCCTAACCTTTCAGGGGCCTCTGCTTCCTCGCCTGTGAAATGGGCTTGTGTCTCTTCCAGCAGGCTTCTGTGATGCTATGCTTTTTCTTCCTTAACCTCATCCTCCAGTAGGTAAAGAATATGGCCAAATTAGAGGGTTTGCTGCCAACCACCAGATATTTACTTCTCAGATCACTATTTCTTCTCTCTCCTCTTCCTCCTTTGTGATAATTTTCTGAGCACCCCTTTGGTGCCTGGCCTTGTGTTTTTTTTCCTCGAATGCTCCTTTCCATACGGGCAGACGAAATCAGAAGCCCAGAGAGACCCGGCACAGCACAGTTCCTCGCAGACAAGGAAAGACGTTGGAAGCGCATTGTATCTTTTAAAATAGACCTGTTGTCGTCGGAATGTATTTTTAGCCATGGGAGAGACTGGCATGCACTCAGTGCTACCATCTGCCAAAGGCGGTTGCTAGGCAACTGACACTGACGACAGTGAGGAGATGACTTCATGGAGGATCTGGGGACCCTGGTGGCCCAATCCCGCTTCACTGTCTAATTCCTACATGCCAACAGTCAGGCCCAAGAGAATAAATGTTCCTGTCCTTCTGGGAGAGGTGAGTTGATTCAAAGACTGTGAGCTGAGCACAGATGATGCTGCACAGGTGAAAAGGGACACTGGGCCATCACTGTCACCTTGATTGGTAGATTGTCTATTTAGAAACTTTAGAAGCTACTGCGATTTAAAGCTGAGCTCTAGACTCAGTGAGCCCAAAAAATATACATCCCTCTTCCTGGCAGCCCCACAGGCACTAGCCTGAGCCAGGGTAGGAGTTGTTTGCAAATAGTTGGCTTCAAGGAGGCTTCGCAGACAAAGCAGCAGGTGGGTGGCCAGGACCCTGGGCTCTGGCCCCAATTCTGCCTTTTGCTCTCTGTGTGAGTTGGGTGAGTCCCTACCTTTCTCTAGCCCCCAATTTTGTCACCTTCAAAGTAAGGATATTTAACCAGATGAAATACATTTATAGGAATAAAAAGCAGAATAACCACAGAATAGAAAAACCCATAAGCCCAACCTGGGTTTGCTCATGTGTGACCTCAGGTAAGATACCGAACTTCTTAGTGCCTCAGGATTTTTTTTTTTCCTTAATCTGTAAAAGATAGTAGTAACACTTTCATTGTGATGTGAGAATTAAACAAGGCAGCACATGGAAGGAAGGCACCTGTACTTTGGCATGTTGTGGAGCACAGTAAATGGGTGAGGATTACGCAGGTTCTGCAGCGGAGACTGCATGCTGTCTGCCACGGTCATTTCTCTTCATTCTTGTTAATAGGCTGTGAGCTGGGCACGTTTCCAGCCTCCCTTGCAGCTAAATTCGCACCAAAGACACCTGAAAGGAAGGGTTGGGTGCAGCTTCTTCTTCACTCGCTTACAGAAAAATTGCTTTCCTGGGTATCCTCTCTCTCTTCCTTTCTGTAAGCCAGGGCACAGATATGCCTGGGACACCCCTTGACCATGCAGAGCAGGAGGACATGCTGGGGGCAGGGACATGGCAGCACTGCAAGATGGGAGGGAACTGGGGCTGCTCTTGTCTTAGTACAGTCCCCGTACTGAAAAGAGGACTGAGTGCCTGTGGTTTGCTTGAGAGGGCACGAGCACTGGCAGGTGAGTCTGGAGGTGACAAAGGAAAGGGAAGACAGCCAATAAAGGGTGTGTTATTAAGCCCCAGCCACCAGTGTGGAGGATGAGAGCTTAATCCCACAGGGAAGCTCTGGGAAACAGTGTGAAAGGCAGCCTTCAGGGCTGGCCAAGGGCTGAGGGAACTGGGGCAGTTTAACCCGACACCCATCACTTCTTGGCACCTCCAGTCTTCCCGTGTGCTTGTGGGCAGAGTGAATGCCGGCAGCCCAAGGGCAAAGATGCAGGTGCTGGCCATGGGCAGCCAAGCTGGAGAGTGCTGAAACAGTGAGGGGCACCGAGGGGATGTGAGCACAGCACCCTCAGCATCAGCCATGGTTTGTCAGAAAGAGAAATAAACTTCCATGTTCTCCAAGCCACTGTGTATTGAGGATTCTCTGCAGCTTAACTTCCCCGCTGACTAGTTTAACTGCCAAGTATTATGCATGTGGCAGGTTTCAGTTTTATTTATTCCCTCCAAGCTCCTGGGCTTCATGATATTCATGGAGGTTATGTTGTGTTTGGGGAAACAAGATTAATGCTTCGAGCAGACGTGTTTCAACAGATAATGCGATCAAATGGTTAATGGTATTTCTGGGGCTCAGGTGCAAGTGGAATAGGCCCTTGGAAAAAGGGCAGATGAGTGTGGACTGGCGAAGTCAGAGAAAGCTTCCTGGAGGAGGTGAAGCTAGGCTTTATCTGAAGCTAGGCTTGCTGAGCCACGGGATAGCTCCTCCCATCAGGTGTGGGGTAAGGAGGTACCCTGGCTCGTGTGACAGCAGGGGGGACTCAAGGCAGTGCATGCTGGATTTGCCTCATTATGCATAGAGGAGTGGGCTGAAGCTGGGGGTGACCTGGAGGAGGGGGTCCTATGGTGGGCTGGGGGGCTATGTGACCAACCCAGGCTGGGCACTCATGCGGGCGAGGTGTCTAACAGTCTCTGAAAACAGTAAGCACTCAAACCGTCTTGGAAGGCAGGGCTGGGGTCCCTTAGCAATCATCTGGTCCAGTCTCCTCACTGTGAGGGTACCAGCAGAGGTAACCAGAATCCAGATTTCCTGATTTCCCTAAGTGGCCAAGTGCTGCGGACATAGAGATAGGTGGGACCACAGGCCTCAAATCTGCTGCCATCCACCTGTGAGCCATTTGCTCCACCCACTGACCCCTTTCACTTATTCATGACTGCTCAGAACTCAAGAGATATGAGATTAGGCCCCTCTGCCGCCAGGCATGTGTGTGTCTTCAACCTACAGTAGTTAGATACCTTTCCCTTTTTTGAGACACCCGTTGCTTCTCTCTGCTACCTCTCTCTGTTCTATTCCAATGTTCTACCAGTTCTCCCTGGTGTCTAACTGCAGTCATTCCTGCTTTATTTTTGGTTTGATTTATCTGAACCTCTAGGCACAGGTTGGTTTTGCTGATGAAAATGAAGAGTGGGTTGAAATTAGCAGACCCACTTTTATTAATATCTTCATTCTCTGTCCTATTTCAGTGGGAAAGGGGGTGCAGGAAAGACTCCATCCCTCCAGCTCCTCCCCCCAGGGATGGAGGACAAGTAGAAAAGAATGAGGCAGTTCCCCCGGCTTCCCGGGTTCCCAGTCACCCCCAGCTCTGGAGCAAAAGGTGGAGGGCAGTGTCTCTCAGAGGCAGGACCCAAACCTAGGCAAATGAAAATTGCCTTCTGCTGGCTTGTTGCAAGTCCCACCTCTTCTCTCCCCTCCTCGTGTCTACAAATGTGGAGCATCTGTTCCCTGTTCTAGATTCCCTTTGCGTTTCATTGTTTGGGGGAACATTTGAGTAGCTCCCTTCGTGCTCTTTGGGAAATTTGTCTGTGGAATGGCAAGAAGGGAGGAGGAAGGGTGTGTCCTTCAGCTCCCAAGAGAGAGAGGAAGCCCCTCTGGAGCTGTCGCTGAGTGGCCGTGCCCAGTAGGGTTGGGGATGTAGAGAGGCCTCCACGGGGCACTCCATCTATTTGGGGAGTCAGACCTACAAGTCAAGGTGCTTATGCCAATGCAAGATGTAAGGTGGACTGAACTTGTGCCCTGCATATACAGGGAGCAGGAAAGGAAAGATCAGTGTGAACCATAGTAGTGAGAGAGGACGCTGCGGAGCGAGAGATCTGCGGTGGGACAGCACTGCACGCTGACGGATAGGATCGGGCAGGATGAGAAGAGGGACAGGAACAGGAGGCTCCGGTGTTCGAGGAGGCACAGTGAAGAAAGCAGAGGCTGCAAGCTGCGAAGTAGGCAGGCTCATTTCAGGGGTGTACGGCTGGGGGTTGGGGGCTGGGGGGAAGGGCGAATTGGCAAAGAACCAGGCAGGGCAGGGGAAAGAGGGAATGTTTTTCCAATACCAAGCCCAGACAGCAGGCCAGTAGGTCAGCACCAGGCTCTGACTGCCTGGGAAGAGGACCATGGAGCTCTCCATTTCCAAGAGTCTGGGGAGATAAGATGGGTGGGGTGGAGGGACCCAGTGAGCGGGGCTGAAAGAGGGAAGACGCGCAGGCAGTTTCCTGTGGAGTAGGTCTGGGCTGTGTCTCACCTCCCAGGAGCCCTGGAGGTTTCTCATTAACTCCACAGCCCTGCTCAGCAGGCACCTGAGGGCACAGTGACAGGGGCTTGAGGGTGAGGGGCCTTGTCCTGTCGGGTTGAGCTCATCTCTCCCCACTCTCCCCCAAGAAACATGCTGCAGGGGGCTCACCCGAGAGGAATGAGGGTGAAGGCACTTTGCACCGAGTCGGAAGCTCTTCTGGAGTTCCATCCTGCAACAGGAGAGTCCCTTTGTGCCCCTGGGGTGAAATTCCCCATTCCTTCCCATAGCATTCGAAGCTCTCGACCACTTGTCTTGGCCTCAAGTCCTGTCCTTATTTCTCATTACTGTCCTATCCTCCTCCTCCTCCTCATCACTAAATTAATAAAAAATTAACTAGTTTTTATTGAGCACCTATATGTGCCAGGAACTCTTTTAAGCATTAAACATGTAATAACATTGAATCTTTACAACAACCTTATGGGTAGGAACTATTATTCTCTCCATTTCATGGAAGAGGAAACTGAGGCACAGAGAAACTAACCTGCCCAAGGTCTCCCAGCCAACACGTGGCAGGACAGTGGGTATATCTGAAACAGAACTTGTCACTGTGCCTCAAACACACCAGGCTTGCTCAGGACTCCCAGCCTTTGTCCAGGCTTTTCCCCCTGCCTTTCCCTCTGCCTTTCCCTCCCCACCTCTCAGCTTCTTGTCCACCTGGGGAACAGCTGCTAAGACCTAACCTGCAAGGCCTAGCTTAAAAACACCTCTTCTGCAAAGTCTTCCCCTGCTCCCTCAGGGAGCACCTCTCACTGGGCACCCCCAGCACAACCTAATTATGGTGCCCATCATACCATACTGCTGGTTTTTGTTCATGTGCCTGTGGCTTCCCTCAAAGGAAGAAACCACTCTTTTTCTGTTTTTGCATTTTTAAGATAAACATTTAATTGACCTAAAGGAACTACATTTTCAACTTCGAGGCTTTTTTTTCCCTGTCCCCCAAGGTCTGGTGTGGAGCAAGGAGCCAATAAGTATTCACTAAATAGAGACGCCTTTCTGCCCTCGCTTGGCTTCTTTGCCGACCACACTGTTCCCGACTCTTTGCTGCGTGGTAAAATGCAGACATCTCGTACAGCTGCAGCTCACTGTGGCCCACTTTGGCTGGAATTCAAGGAGTAATTACAGACAAATGAGTATTATTACAACCCACATCAATCAACGTCCCTCTCCTCAAATGCTTTCACCAGGAAATAAGGAAGATCTCAGTCAGATGTTGTCTTAAGCCCAAGTGTCTTTCTGGTGACCAGGGAATGTGTGCTCCTCAGAGGGACACCAACGTTGCCATCTGTAACAGAGTCTGTAGAATGTACTGCCTGTCCAGTCTGAGACTGCAGGTCCCTGGAGGCAGAAAGACCTGAGGTCAAACCCCATTTGTTTCTCTCTCTTTCCCCTCCGTGGACCTGGACAAGGGGCTTAAATTCTCTGAGTCTCAATGTTCTCATAAGTAATGTGGGCACAATGATTAAATGAGATGGCATGTTTAAAGCGTCAAAAGATTTCCTAGGTGATTAGTAAATACGAACTTCCTTTTTCTCCTGCTTCCTAATCATTGGATTCTTTGTTTTCTGTGGGGGGTGGTTATGGTTTTGTAATCATGAGGGCTTTGTGTCAGCACCTAGATGCTAAGTTCCAACCTTACCTACATTCCAGGCTTTCTTGCAGAGCATAGAGCGTAGAAAAGTTTTCCTGGAGAAATTGGGGCTTGCTCTGGGCATGGGAGGAAGAATCATGTTTAATCCCAGATTTTTAGACCTTTTGTGGGATGCTAGGATATCCTGGAGAAAAGGAGAAAAGCAACCGGGAATCAGAAGACCCTCAAACATGAAACTCCACTCACTTTATAACACCACCATGGGAGCCATGCACAGTTAGTCTGCAAAGTAATTTGCCTGTGTGATGGAGGCCTGGGTGTGGGGCCTGGGGAACATCATGGATGGGGAGGGCAGGACTTTGCTGTGCCAGGAAGTTTGGGGAGAAGAACTTCTTGCCCTGGGCTACTGGCACATTGAGCGACCTGTTCAGAAAGAAAGTTTATGAAACTTGAGACTCAAGTAGCCAGGTGCCTCCATTTGCATGGATGGAGCTTGAGCATGATAGATTTGGGATTATTTTTGTCAATCTGTTCAATTCAATTTAATAAAATATCCTAATACCCTCTTTGGGTGAGACATAGCACTAGAAGTTGGGGACCCAGGGAAGAACAAGACAAGCTGCCACTCGTGTTGCTCACTGTCTTCTAGAGTGATGTATGGGGAGGTATGGATTGGAAACATGGGGTGCTGTCCCCTGCCTGGGGGAAGGGGAGGCCTGACCTGAGACTAGAAAGATGAGAGCATCTATTGCCATTCTGCCGTGCCAGGTGAGTGATTTTACTTCACTTATTATTTACTCTGTCACTTACTAGCTGTGCTACTGTAGGCAAATCAATGATTTTTCTGAGTCTCAGTTTACTTTTCTGTATAATGGGAATAGTGATAAAAACTTCCACTTGAAGTAGTCTTTGTGAAGATTAACAGAGGCAATGCTATAACATGCTTACACAGTGCCTGCATAATCACCCGGTAGATGGTGGTAATAGAAGTAACGATTTGACCCTGAGAGGTCCAGGAGCGAGGCAAGTCAGAATCTCATAGTGAATCTATAGTTGGCACTTTATGATCTGCCTTCTCTTGTTCTACTCAGACTTTCCACAAAGCTCGTAAATTCTTTTCCCACTCTGCCATCAGGTACTGTCTGGGTCTACCACACTTAAGTTCAGTTCTGTCCTCATCCTGGTATTCCTTGCCAGCAGGTTCAGAAAGAGATTCACAGAGAACAAATAATAAGCACAGCCACATTTCAGTGCTAGCTTGGGCTTTGGCTCCAAATCCCAAGGAAACCACAGTGAGCTGGACTGGATCTCTTTCATGACCAAGTTAATTCTTCATCTGTACAGAGAAATTAAAGTCCAGAAAGCTCCTTTCCCTCATTTCCTTTTTATTCTTCTTGGTCCCAGACATGAGAAGTCTCTCTCTGGGTATAGTCTGGGTTCCCTGTTTAGCAAGTGCTGTGTTGCTCAAATCGTCTCACTGTAAGTAGAGATTTTCCAATTTCTCCTTATTTTTCTGTCAGTTTTTGCTTTATATATTTTGAAGCTATGTTATTGGGTGCATGCAAGTTAATGCTTGCAATAACTTATTGCAATTTTTTCCCCATACAGTTGTAAATATTTTCCTTCCCCCCCCACCTCTTGCGGCACAAGACTTTGTACCATGAACAAGAGCTGCAATCATATGCTAAATTCGCCTCAACCAGATAATTTCTTCGATGGCCCTACGAATGCTCAGCTTTAAGCCAGTTAATTCTCCAGTCCATGCAACTTCTGATGTGAAAGGTTGTTAAGAGGGTCAGAGTTAGAAGGACCCAGTAAGATCTCAAACTGCTGAGAGAGTGACATTGCTGAGGAGCTGACCTGAGGGCCCCACTTGGCTCTGCTTTCTCCTCCCTCCCCTTTCTCTAACATTTCTTCTTCATTAGCCCCTGAGAGCTTACAAAGCAGTTGGACTACCATTATATCCCTGTGTGTTAGGAAAATTACAATCCCCCTTTTATAAATGGGGAAACTGAAGACCAGAGAGGTTGATGTGACTTGCCTAGGCTTCCCAGGTCAAAAATGCTCATAATGGCAGAAACAAGACTGGAACTCAGATCTCTTGCCTCTAAATCACTGTACAGTGACAATTTTCTCCACCCAGGTCCTTTGTTTCTCTTTTCTGGTTAACTAGTTAGTTAATTAAACAAATGTTGATGGAGTCCCTTGTCTGGTTCCATGGGCTGTGCTAGGCATGTCAGTTTATAAGGCAGACATGGCTTCTGTCCCTTTGGACCTCACAGTCTGGAGTAGAGAGTGTGTTGACACTTGCAGACAGGTGCACTGGTGAGCATCTTTGTTGCTTTCACATCAGGGTGTGTCCTGTTTTCCCCCAACTCAAAGGCAGTATCTTTGAATGTAGGAGCTGTGTCTTTTTTTTTTTTTTCCCCTCTGCCTGCCTTTAAAACAACTCCTGATCTAGGGCTTGGGGATCAAAGGGGTCTCAGTTCAGCCTGATGGTTAGTAGAGGTAAAATGGCCTTGCCCAGGCTGGCCCTTTGTCAGAACTGTGAAGGAGGCAGTTCGTCTCTGTTGCCTGCTTTTCCTTCTACTCAATATGTTTCTTTTGCTTCTCCCCTCCTGTCTTTCCCCTGATCTCCAGTACGTCCATGTGGACCTGGACTCTTCCGGTCTGGTAAACTCATAAGGGTCTAGAGTGTCATCACTTCACACCCTCCTCCTTGGCATTTTTGTTGTGTGTCGCCAATGGTGCCATTATAGGCAATAGGTGGGAGACAGAAATTCCATGATGCCCTCCCTGTCTTCCTATAAATCAAGGGGTAGAGGTCTGTACCTGACAGGGACCCCACTTTTGTGTCTTCTGAGTCCCCTTCAAACTTCCCTGTGCCCAGGACCCTGACAGCTGTAGGATGGTGCCTCTGATGACTGTACTCCATCATGGATATCTCCTGGGGAAGAGTTTGAATAAACAACAGTTTCACAGGATGTTGGTCAGGACTGGGAGAAGAAACCAGAGTGATCTCCTCTGTCACACCCCTCCATGTCTCCCACGGGAAGTGGTGCACACTGAAGACATCCTACCATCCTGGGGACTTGACCAAACTGGACAGAAGGCATCATCAGGTAAGGAAATTTCTATGGCCCTTTCCATGCTCTGTGGATCACAGCCTCCCAAAATGTACAGTCACCGTCAGAGTGCGGATGTTCACGT
Source organism: Daubentonia madagascariensis (assembly GCA_023783475.1). NCBI lineage: Eukaryota > Metazoa > Chordata > Mammalia > Primates > Daubentoniidae > Daubentonia > Daubentonia madagascariensis. The sequence goes on from JAKFHU010002202.1 coordinate 9,103,799, forward strand.
TTCTCATTCCCTGTGGCCGGCTGTCCTGGCCCACCAGTAAATGAAGTTTCTGTTTCATTCTGAACAGAGCAGAGGACATGGAAGATCTTTGGTGGCTTTTGGCAGGAGAAGGATCAAAGCAGTGACAGCAGCCGAATGAACAGTCAAAAAGGCTCAAAGATCAAAGGAGAAGGGTTTGATCTGAGGGTGAATTCTCCTATTCCTCACTGCAATCCTCACCAAGGCGTCCATCATTCCCTGTTGAAAGGAGTACGGATGAGGAATGTTGGCTGGCTCTGGCTGCTGAAGCCACGTGCTAACAGACAGACAATCCCAGAACAGCTGCAATGTAATTGTAAGCCTCCAGATTAAAATAAAACCCATTGATGATAAGACAAAAAGAGAGACAGCACCAGTGGGGTCAGAAAAACCATTTGCAAGAGACTTTCGGTTGGCCTAAATCCTGTGTACAAAATGGGAGGTGTAAGGGTTTGCCATGGAAACCGTCAGAGGGAAGCTGGGGGAATTCAGGTCTTGGCAGGTGATTCCTACCCTCCAGTATGGCTGGCGCCCAGTGCACCAGGGAAAATAAATGATGCCTTGATAGATAAATACAAATTCTGGAGAGGCCAGAGCTGACAATTGGATGCATTTTGTAAGAGGAAGTCTTCCTTACCAAGAACGGGGGATCTGCTTCCCAAACTGTATGGGCCAGCAGCTTTGTGTATTCTTTGTGGAGCTTTATTTAACTTTTATAGTGAGGATTTAAAAACAAACAGAACAAAACAAAACTTTTAATAGGATGCCGACAAGATATGTGCTTGCTGGGTTTATTTCCCTTCCTTTCTGGGAAAGGGCCTGGATATGGGAGAGGTTGGCAGCTCCTCCCCGACTCACACAAACCCCTTCCCTTCTCTGTGCTCTGTGTACCATGAGGACGTGGGATCAGCTGAGCACTTCCCACACACACTTTTTAGAAAAGTGTTTGAAGAAAACTCGGGCAAGGCACTGAGTGGATAGGATTTAAGTGTCCTACTAAAATGAGTGTGTGCAAGTCGAATACTGTATAATTGGCAGGTAAACTGCCCTCCAGCTCCCTGACTTTTGGCTGCAGAGTGAGGGCAAGCTGGACTCTTGTTCCTCACCCCAAATCTGCTTTGCTCACTTGCTTCTTTTCCCCTGGAAAGTCACCAAGGGCCTTCTCAGCTCCGACAAACAGAGCTTTGCCATAGGCTGTGAGTCCTCAGTCCCTGGATATGGCTGCGGCATCACAATTTCATTTTTCCTGGAAGCCAAGTTCCCCTCATCTCTTGCAGGTCTCTGCACAGGCTTTATTATGGGGAGGCACTGGGCTCATTCTTTCAGAGTGAAAGGCTCCTTGTCCATTTGAAGCAGAGCTATTATTCCTCGAGAGGAAAGCCTTGTCACTCCCAGTGTGCTGTTCACATGCCTTTTCTCTCTTGATCAACGTGAGCGGGTATTAATCTTGCTTAATTCCCTGCAGCTGGCCTTACTGTGCATAGCTGTCTGGGGATAAAGTTCTTTTGTTCCCCCTTTCTTTCTTTTTAAGGAAACATTTTCTTTTGAGTTCTGAATGAATATCATCCCAAGTTTGTGGTGGGAAACAACCCTCTGTGAAACTTCTGGGGCAGGGCATTACGGCAGCAAGTAGGACAGAAGCCATTTGCCGTGGCTGGAGGAGTGAGCCTGTGGTGGAGGGCAGGCGCCTGTGTCAACAGGGAGGGTTAACAGGGGTAAGGGGGTCTGTATTTAGGTTTGGATCCACACTCGCTGCTGTGTGACCTTGGGAAATCCCCTTACCCTCTCTGGGCCATACTGTTGCCATCTGTGCAAGGAGGGGTTTGGATTTGATTAATAGTTTGCAAATTTTAAAAATACTTTGGAACCCTCTCTTCAATTGAAATCTATAGAAACTCAGTGTGGATTATATGAAACTGCCAGGGATTTTTGAAGGTCAAAAATGTCAAATATAGACAATATCATAGGTGTAGCCCAGGGTTTCTCAGCCTTAGCACTACTGACCTTTGGGGCCAGATAATTGTAGGAGGCTGCCCTGTAGGATGATTAGCAGAATTCCTGGCCTCTACCCAATAGATATCAGTACCACTCCCTTAGTCATGACTATCAAAAATGTCTTCAGACATTGTCAAATGTCCCCTGGGGGGCAAAATCACCTTAGTTGAGAAGACTGCTTTAACCTCATAAAACTGTTAGAAGGTGAGATTTTCCTTTGAAAGGAGATGGAAAGGAGTATTACTAGATCCATTCTCTGTGGCCCCAGAGGCTCTTTGGACAAGCCAGTGTTGCAGGAGACATAGTTTGAAAATGGATAGACTCAGAGCACCGAAGCCTCCTAGCTCAAAACTTCCATGTGAATCCGGATCTTCTTTCCAGGTCGGATTTTTCACTGGGGCCTCTGGAGGGAAATTCAACAGCTTCCTTAGTGTTCCTGGCTCCTAGCTTGGAAGGACGTGCAGCAGTACAAGCTGCTTTTTCTAGCCATTCTCATTTGGAAACCTTCTCCAGGAAGCCTTCCATCATAACAGCAATGAGAAAGCCAGTCTTTGACTCCCATGTCTATTCTGAAAGGGACCTGTCCATTCTGTGCCACCAGCCAGAGTTACCCTCTCCCATCCTCTGTAGGCTCAGGCACTCAGGCTCTTTGAGATGCTGGCCTTGGGATCTAGGGAAGGTACTTGAGCAGGAGGGTCTCCAGAAAGGTAGGCCAGATGCGTGCTGTACTCGGAGGTTTGGCAGTGAATGAATCTGTGGGGTGTATTTGGATCCATGCTGAGTAATGATATATGGGGCCTCCCAGGCCTTTACCTTAAAACCTCCATTTCAGCCTCCCCTGGTACTGCCACACCGGCTGTGAGACCTTGGGCAAACCTCTGCCTCCTCATCTACAAAATGCAGCCACCAAGACTTCCTTTAAAGGGTGGCTGAGAAGAGTAAATTCAATTACCTATTTAGCTGCCTACACAGTGCTAGACACACAGTGGTCTCTCAGAAAGTGACCAGGAGGGTGAACATGCCTGTGCTGATCTTGGGATTGCCACCACCATGCCCCAGTCTTCCCGGTTAGACAATCTCCCAAGGATGCCCCCAGCCTCTCCCACAGTGACTGAGGCCTGGCCAGATTGGGGCAGGGATCCCTGGGCCCTGGATGCCTCCCAGGGATGCATTCCTTTATGAGGACAAAACCTTTTTTTTCTGTAATTAGAGATGAGACTTCAAAGGACTTCTTATCCCTGAGCCTCAGTTTCATGGTCTATTGAAATGACCTCATGGGGTTATTTATTCATTCCCCAGATATTTATTTAGTGTTTATGATGTGCCATTACACTTCATTTGGAGTCTTCCTCCTTTAAGATCTTCAAGGGTTATTTGCTTTTATTTTACTTCAATTATGTCTTTCCCCCAAATAAAATAACCAGTCTTTTTCTGATTATAAAAGTAGTACATGCTAATTGTAAGCAAAGTTTCAAACAATACAGAAAGGTATGAACAACATAAAAATCACCCAAACTCCTTTCTCATAGATCTACCTACCCTTGATACCTTGTGGCTGCCTTTCAGAATTTCCTGATGCACCTCTAAGTGATTTTAATGCATGAACTCAAGGAATATTCACTATTTGCTTTTACTTTTTTGTTGAAGTATAGCATATAACATGCATATAGAAAAGCACAGAAATCCTTAGTCCACAAGACAGCTTTTGCTTTTGTCGCCACACTACACAGATCAACATCTGGAACATTCCCTGTGCCCCAGAAGCCTCACAGTCATCACCCATCCCACCAGGCAACCGTTATTCTGACTTCTATCTCCATAGGTTAGCTTGACTGTTTTTGAACTTTACGTTATACGACTTATGCAATATATATGCTTTTGTGTGTGGCTTTTTTAGTTTGACTTCATCTGGGCAATTCATTCATTTCATATGCATAAAGTAGCAGTTAATTCTTTTTCATTGCTGTATAGTGTTCCATTATATGGATACAATTTATTTCTCCTATTAATACATTCATTTATTCTATTAATGCTGGACATTTGAGTTGTTTCCAATTTTTGACTATTACAAATAGTATTGTTATGGATGACAAATTAACTTTTAAAGCCTGATGAAAAAGACGCATGTCAACTGTGTCTCTTAAGGAAAAAGGAAACATGGAGCTATCTGTCCCATGTTGGATCTTGGTTTCCCCATTGCATGTTGAAAGTCTCGCAGGAGATGCTCTCTCAGGATCCTTCCATCAGGAATATTTGGGGATTCTGGGGTAACTTCTCTGCATCTGCACTTGCCTGGTCCTATCTAGCCCAAGGCAGGCTGGCCTAGGACTGGTCCCTTTGTTTTGGAGGTTCATTGAAAAGAAAGGCCAAATATCTCCAAAAAAAAGCAAAGCAAACCTTCATCTTGGCCCCTTCCAGGACCCTGGGCCACTTAGAGGGTGCCAGGGCTATTTGTTCTCTTTTTCCAAGAACCCCTGTCCCCCAGCCCTGGAGGTGTCTTGCCTTTTGGTGAGACTAATGAACAGATCACTCCCCTCACTGCAGGCAAAATGCTTTGTTTCCTACAGAGGACAGCAGGGAGTAGTTCCCTGGCAGGACAGCAGGGAGTGGTCTCCTGGTGTTTGATGCTCTTGACTTGGGCCTTGGGCAAGCAGAATACTTAGTTGTCCCTGGAGACCCAAGCTAGGGAAGAGCAGAAAGAGAGCTCTTTCCACAGGAGCGAACAGGCTGGGGGCAGGGAGGAGGGGGGTGGCACGGGACCCTTTCCCATTTGCCAAGCCCCCATTCAGATAGGGATTGAAGCACCCTTTCTCCAATGATGTAGCCCTGCAACCCTCTGGGCTTAGATGACAGGGTTTAAAGCTCAAAAGAGGGAGGGTAGGGTGGAAAGTGTCCTCAAAGCTGTGGTGAGGACCGGGCAAGGGGCTGGGAGCTCTCTGCTGTGGAGTCATGAAGCCATTGATCCAACAGCTATGAGTACAAGGGTGAAAAAGGAGCAGGCATCTTCTGGGTTGCCTTAGCTCAACTACCTTATTTCTTTGCTTGCCGTACCTGTCCAAACCTCAGTCGGAGCACTTACCACATTCTATCTTCTATTAGAGCTACCTGCATGGTAACTCCCTCACCCGAATCTAAGCTCTCCAAGGCAAATTTTACGCTTTATTTTCCCCTATATCCCTCCCCCACTCCTGCCCACAGAGTCTTGCACATATTAGTTATTCAGTGAAGTTAATGGGAGATCCAAACTCTCTCCATGATGTGTGGAGGGATAGTATTTTGAAATATTACACTCCATGTACCTGTTTGGCCCTTTCTCCACTCAGTTAGAGAGGCCATTCTACATTCGTTGCCTCGGGGAAGGATGGCACAGCATAAAGCCGCAAAGCCAGGAATCCATTCTGGACGAGGTTCAAAAGCCTTAGCCTTCAGTGGAAATGGAGAAGACCCATGCTCATGAACATTACTAAGTTTGTGATTTCTGGGTTAGCATATGCTAGGAGTTCATTTGTGCCTCAACACCTTCCCCTACCCCAAATCCATTGCAGCGACAGAGAGCGCACAAAGGGAACATTAAGAAGAAGAAGCCCTGCTCAAACTCAAGACCAGTAGTGGAGCAGAGGCACAGTGCGCAGGGATGGACCCACAGGCTTGGATCTGAAAACCAGCAGTGGTGGCAGGGAATTCAACAGGGTGTTGATGGGCACTCATAGTAGAAATTAAGCTGAATTAGAGAAAAATAAGGTTATATTTATGGTGTTCCTGAGTTTGTAGACTGGGATTCCCACACCTGGCACAGCCTGTGCAGTACAACTGTGCACTTAGGTAGGCCTCTTCTTGGTTCGTTCTTTCTTAGTGAAAGTCAGGGAGGATTCACCTGGACTGAAGGATGAGCTTGTGCTGCTGGCAGAGAGCTGTGCAGTGAGCAGAGAATGGCCCAGTGTGTTTCTAGGGCTGTGGCCTGAGCTGGGATTTCAGCCACTGGGTGTGAGTTATGAAGAGCTGACCAAATTCAATATTTGGATTTTGGAACATGTCCACAGGGCAGATGTGGAAGTCAGCAATGTATTCTGTCCAGCCTGAGTACCAGAGTTCAAGCTAGAGCAATGGCGACCCAGGAGTGACAGTGAATGAATACAGAAATGGCCTGGACTTCCAACACCCTGGGTATGATGGTCCCAACAAAGTCCTTAGAAATGGAACCATATTTATTTATTTTTCAGCAAGTTGCTGATATATAATTTACCTAAAGTGAAGCAAACAAAAGCTTGAGTGTGTAGCTTTATACATATTGCCAAACCTAGACAGAAAACATTTGTATAACCCCCAAAAGTTTCCTTGTGCCCCTATCTCCTTAATACTCCCCACTGACATAACCACTATTCTGACTTCTATCACTATAAATTAGTTTTGCCTGTTGGTGTCTGGCTTCTTTTGATCAAGGCAATGTTTCTGAGATTCATCCTTATTGTTGCATGTTTTAATAGTTTCTTTTATTTTGTAGCTGACTAGTATTCAATTGTGTGAATGTACCACTTCATTTATTTATCCATTCTCCTGTTGATGAATATTTGTGTGTCTCCAGTATGGGGTTATTATGGGGCTATTATGAATAAAACTGCTATGAAAATTCTTGTACAGGTCTTTTTGTGGACATATGCATTTATCTTTCTTGGTTATTTGCCTAGGAGTAGAATTGTTCAATTGCAGGGTAGGTGAATGTGTAACTTTATAAAAAACTGCTAAGCAGTTTTACAAAGCAGTTTTACCATTTAAACTCCTACCAGCAATGTATACTCTGCATCCTTGCCAATACTTGATTGATATAGTCAGTTTTTTTATTTTTTATTTTTAGCCTTTTGGTGGGTGTGTAATGGGACTCATTGTGGCTTTAATCACATCACCCTGATGACCAATGATATTGAACACCCTTTTATGTGCTTATTAGCTATTTGGATAGCTTCTTTTGTAAATTGCCTGCTCAAATCTTTTTCCCATTTTAAATTAAATTGTCTGTCTTCTTAGAGATGTGAGAGTTCTTATATATTTCAGATATGATTCTTTTGTCAGATATATGCATTGTGAATGTTTTCTCCCAGTCTGTGCAGCTTGTCTTTTCACTTTCTTAATGATCTCTCTTGGTGAGCAGAAGTTTTTAATTTTGATCAAGTATAATTTATCAATTTTTTTTCTTTTCTGATTAGTGCCTTTTGTGCCCTCTCTCAGAAACCTTTTCCTATCCTACTATCATGAAAATATTCCCCAGTGTTTTCTCCTAGGAGCTTTATAGTTTAGTTTTCACACTTAGGTCTATGACTCAAATTATTTTGTGTGTGTGATGAGGTAGGGGTCAAGGTACACTTACATTAAGAAGTCTTGATATCTGATAATGTAAGTCCTCCAACATTTTTCAAGGTCCTTTGGATTTCCATATATGTTTTAGAATCAGCTTTTTAATTTCTAACAAAATAAAAAAAGCCTGTTGAAGTTTTCATTTGATTGAATTTACTCTACAGATCAATTTGGGAGAATTGACATCTTAATAATATTGAGTCCTTGAATCCATAAACATGGTTTATCTCTCTATTTGCTTAGATCTTCTTTAATTTCTTGTAGCAATGTTATATAGTTTTAAGTCAGAGGTCCTTCAAATTTTCCATTAAATATATTCTTGAGTATTTGATATTGTCAATGCTATTATACTTAGCATTTTTAAAAAATTTCATTTTCTGATTTTTTGTTAATAGAAAGAAGGATTTTTTTTATATTAAAAATAAACATGTTCTTGGCCGGCCACAGTGACTCATGCCTGTAATCCTAGCACTCTGGGAGGCTGAGGTGGGAGGATCACTTGAGCTGAGGAGTTCAAGACCAGCCTGAGCAAGAGTGAGACCTTGTCTCTCCTAAAAATAGAAAAAAATTAGCCAGGCATTGTGGTGTGTGTCAGTAGTCCCAGCTACTCAGGAGGCTGAGGCAGGAGGATCTCTTGAGCCCAGTAGTTTGAGGTTGCTGTGAGCTAGGCTGGCGCCACAGCACTCTAGCCCCAGCGACAGCGTGAGACTATGCCTCAAAAAAAAAAAAAAAAAGTTCTCATAAATTTAGTAACAGATTGATTGTTTTGTGGCCATGGTAACAAATAGCCAACATAGCTGGTTTTTAAACTTGTTCAATTGATCAGTGACAACTTGTTTCGGTAAGAACATGCTTTTGCAAATCAACAAATCATTGTTAGGCCCTGCTTCTGAAAATCAGCCAATCAGGGACAAACTCATTCCAATAAACACACTTCTGAGTGCCAACCATTCAACAGCAGTCTTGACTGAATAACTATTACAGATGATGTCAACCCACTTATGTTATCTAAAAGTCCATCAATCCCTGAACTCCATTATTTAATTTCCCTTGTGATTATTTTTCTTTGACCCATGGGTAATTTGAAAGTGTGTTGCTTAACTTTTAAGTGTTTGAAAATTTTGTAATTATGTTTTTGTTATTGACTTCTACATTGTGGTCAGAGACTATAATCTGCATGATTTTAATACTTTGTAATTTATTAAAACTTGCTCAGGGCCCAGCATATGGTCTATGCTGGTAAATGTTCCATGTGCACTTGAAAAGAATGTATAAACTGCAGATGTTGATGTTTGGTTCTATATATGTCAATTAGATCAAATCAATTTGATTAATACTGTTCAAATCTTTACCTTTACTGATTTTTTTCTTGCTTATTCTATTCATTGTAGAGAGAGAGAGAGAGAGAGAGCTGTGTTAAAACTTCAATCTATGATTATAATGTTTTCTATTTCTCCTTTTAGTTCAATTTTTGCTTCATGTATCTTGAGAATGTCTTGTTAGGTGCATACACTATTAGGGCAGCTATGTATCTTTCTGATCATTATATTTTCTTTTCACCACTAAAAAATGACCCTCTTTATTTGGCAATATTTCTTGCCTTGAAAATCTACTATACTGAATGGACTGAAAATCTCTGCCTTAAATTGCAGGGCTTAGTCCATTTTCATTAAATGTAATACACACACTTAAATCTACCATTTTGTTATTGGTTTTGTGTTTTTTCCAGCTGTGCTTTTTGTTGTTGCTGTTGGTCCTCCTTTCCTAATTTCTTTTAAATTAAGTATTTTTTATGATTCTTTTTTGGTCTCTGCTACTGGTTTTTTAAAGCTACCTAATATAAGAAACTTTAAAAAAACCATAGTTTCCTTTATCCTTTATTTTACTTCTGTGTGTGTTAGAACCTTGTGATGCATTTTGCATTATTTGTTATTTTCTTCCAGCCTGAAGAATATTCTATAAGGTTGGTAGTAATGTTCCCACTTTTATTCCTGATTTCAGTAATTTGAGTCTTCTTTCTTTTTGTCTTGGTTAATCTAGAAAAAGATTTGTCAATTTTGTTGATCATTTCAAAGAATAAGTTTCTGGTTTAGTTGATTTTCTAATTTTTTCTATTCTTTGTGTTATTTACATGGTAACCTTTATTATTTTCTTCCTTTTCCTGGCTTTGGATTTAATTTTCTTTTCTTTTTCTAGTTCCTTAAGATGGAAGATTAGGTTATTGATTTGGGATCTTCTTATTTAATGTAGGCATTTACAACTGTAAATTTCCCTTTGAGCACTGCTTTCATTATACTCCATAAATTGTGGTATGTTGTGTTTTTGTTTAATTCATCTCAAAGTATTTTATAATTCCCTAGTGATTTCTCTTTTAACTCATTGGTTGTTTAAGAGTGTTTTGTTTAGATTTCACATACTTGTGAAATTTCTGAAGTTCCTTTTGTTGTTGACTTCTAGTTTTATTCCATTGTGGTAGGAGAAGATATTTTATATGATTTCAAATTTTTAAATTTATTGAGACTTGTTTTGTGACCTAAATATGGTATAGCATGAAGAATTTTCCATGTTCACTTGAGAAGAATGTATTCTGCTGTTGTTTAGTAGAGTGTGCTATATATATCTGTTAGGTCTAGTTGGTTTATACTGTTTTTCAAGTTTTATATTTACTTGCCAATTTTCTGTCTCGAAGTTCTATCCATTATTGAAAGTGGGATATTGAAGTCTCCAATTTTTATTGTAGAACTGTCTACATCTTCCTTCAATCTTGTGGATATCTGCTTCATATATTTTGGGACTCTGTTTTTAGGTGCATACATGTTTATAACTGTTATGTCTTTTTGATAGATTGATTAACCATTTTATCATGATATATATTCTTCTCTGCCTCTTATAACAATTTTTGTCTTAAACTCTATTTTGTCTGATATTAGTATACTCACTCCAGTTCTCCTTTTGTTACTTTTTGCATGGAATATCTTTTTCCATCCTTTCGCTTTCAACCTATTTGTGTCTTTGGTTATAAAGTGAGTCTCTCATAGATAGCATATACTTGGACCATATATTTTTATCCATTCTGCCAATCTCTGTCTTTTAATTGGAGTGTTTAATCCCTTTATATTTAATGTAATAACTGATAAGGATTTACTTTGCCATTTTGCTTTTTTTCCTATATGTCTTATATATTTTTATTCCTCAATTCCTCCGTTACTGACTTCTTTTGTGTTAGATATTTTTTAGTGTACCATTTTGTTCTCCTCCTCATTTATTTAACTATATATTTTCCCATTATTAGTGCCTCCTCTGGGGATTACACTTAACATCTTAATGTGTAACAATCTATTTCAGATTAATACCAACTCAGTTGCAATAATATACTAAACCTTTCCTTCTATATAGCTCCATTCTCTCTTTATGTATGTTATTATTGTGACAAATTATATCTTTATACATTGTGTGCCAATCAACATCAATTATAATTACTGTTTTATGTAGTTGTCTTTTAAATGATATAGAAAAAAAGAAGCATTACAAACTAAAAATACATTAATATTGACTTTTAAAATTACCTTTGTAGCTACCTTTACAGGTGTTCTTTATTTCTTCACGTAGATTTGAGTAACATCTAGTGTCCTTTCATTTCAGCCTGAAAGACTCCCTTTATCATTTCTTATAGAACACATCTACTTGTGACAAACTGTCTTAGCTTTTATTTATCTGGGAATTTCTTAATTTCTCATTCATTTTTAAGCATAGTTTTGCTGTATATAGAATTCTTAGTTGATCATTTTTTTTCTTTTACCACTTCAAATATGTCATCTCAACTGCCTTCTGACCTTTATGGTTTCTGATGGGAAAGCAGCTATTAATCTTATTGAGGACACCCTGAATATGATGAGTCACTTCTCTCTGGGTGCTTTCAGGATTCTCTCTTTGTTTTTGTATTTCAACAGTTTGATTATACTATATATCAGTGTGAATCTTTTTGAGTTTATGCTTCCTGGGGTTTGTTGAGTTTCTTAAATGTGTAGATTCATGTCTTCTATCAAATTTGGGAAGTTTTCAGACATTATTTCTTCCACTATTCTTTATGTATATTTCTCTTTTTCCTTTACTACTAGGACTGCTATTATGCATATTTGGGATGCTTTATGGTGTCTCACAGGTCTTCGACTTTGTTTATTTTTCTTCTTTCTTTTTCTTTCTGCTCCTCAGATTGGGTAATTTCAATTGATCTATCTTCAAGTTCACTTGTTCTTCTGCTACTAAAATCTACTGCGTTCCTTTTTAAAAAATTTCTGTCTCTTCATTGATATTCTATATTTGGTGAGACATCATTCTTATGGTTTCCTTTAGTTATTGGGGCATACTTAAAATAGTTATTTAAAGTCTTTTTCTAGTAAGTGAAATGTCTGGACTTTCTCAGGGACAGTTTTTATTAATTTCTCCCCCTCCCCACCCATATATGCACCATACTTTCTAATTTCTTTGCATGCTTCATTTTTTTTTTTGTTGAAAACTAGACAGAGATTTTGAATATTATAATGTGGCAGCTCTGGAAGTCACATTCATCCTCCTCCCTAGGGTTTGTTTTTGCTGCTTGTGGTTGGTTTTGTTTGTTTACTTACTGACTTTTACAAATGAATTTTGTAAAGTTTGTGTTCTTTTTTGTGTGGCCAGTGAAGTCTTTGGTTACTTTAGTAGTAAAGAGAGTGATTTAACAGAGATTTCTTTAAATTGCTGGAAAACAACAACCAAAATATTTCAGTCACTGCAGATGTATTCTCTGTGTGTGTTGACAAGCCTTCAATATGCAGTTGGGCAATTTATAACTGTCTTAACCTTTACTTTCTGCTTGGGCAGAGACTGAAGGTCAGTCAGATGGGAGAGCTTAGGGCTGCTACAGGTATTTTCTGAGTGTGCTCCCCACCCTTGGCATGCACATGGCCTTCTAGAGTCCCAGGAATATGTGGGAACTTTCAAAGCCCTTATCCCCCAAAGTACCTCACCCCCTGGCCTTTCCTCCAAAGCTTTTTGGTATGCCTATTGTTTTCCACAATTGTTAATAGTACCCCTTGCCCCAACCGACAGCAGCTAATACATTTGTCTTGAAATATTTTTTGACAAAAGCCCCTAGTTAGTCACCCCTCCACCCTGAGAGAATTCTGAATTAGGATGAATAGAAGCAAGTCTGTTGAGCTAGTCTTTTGGGGAGCCACCAGAGAGGTATAAACAAATAATCAAAATTCTTTGATAATATAAGACACTCTGCTCTTCCTGGCACAAAAGATCCATACCAGCATGTAGGCTGCCACCTTCAAGACTGTTACGGAACTGGGGTGAGGGGGAGGGTGCCAAAAATGCCATAAAGCTCTACTACCAAGATTCAGCCACCTTTTTCTGTAAAGCTTTGATTAGTTTCCAGTATTCAGATAAAGTTTATTCTGACATTTTTTGTCAGTGTATTTACTATTTTTGTGGATAAATAGGACCTTGGAGTTCCCTACTCTACCATTTCTCTGATGTAACCCCACATCTCCTGAAAAACATCCTTTATTATTTCTTGCAGAGTGGGTCTGCTGGTAACAGAGTCTCTCAGCTTATTTTTCCCTGACTATGTCTTTTTTCCCCCTTCTTTCTTGAAGAATATTTTCCATGATGTATAATTTTAGATAAACAGTGCTTTTTCTTCCATCATTTTTTCATCTTCTGTTTTTTATTGTTTCTGATGAAAATAGTCACCATTCTTATTTATTTATTTATTTTTTAAAGGATCCAATGGGTCTTTTATTCTTTGGCTTCTGGTAAGATTTTTTTTAGCTTTGATTTTAGCAGTTGATTATGATGTGCAAATGAGTATTTTTTTCCTTTGTATTTGTCTTGCTTGGCATTTGTTGAGAGTCTTAGATATGTGGGTTGATGTCTTTCATCAGTTTCTCAGCCATATTTCTTCAAATAGTTGTGCAGCTTTATTCTCTTTCTCTTCTCCTTCGGATTCCATTTATACATATGTTAGATCATTATATATTATACCTTAGGTTCTTGATGCTTTTATTTTTCTTCCTTTCTTTTTCCCACTTTCTGTTTGGCTGTTTGATATTACTCTGTTTTTAGTTCACTAATCCTTTTTTCAGCTTTATCTAGTCTGCTGTTAGGCTCATTTAAATAATTCTTTATTTCATATATTGTATTTTGCAGCTTTAGAATTTTCATTTGGTTCCTTTTAGGGTTTTCATTTCTCTACTGAAATTCTCCATCTTTTCACTCATTTCTTTCCCATTTCCCCTCTAAATTCTTTAAGGTACTTATAATAGTCATTTTAAGGTTCTTATCTGTTATACCAATGTTTTTATCATTTATAGAAACTGCTTCTAATGACCTTATTTGTCTTTTGATTATGGGTCACATTTTCTTGTTTCTTCATGATTTGTATTTTTTTTTCCATTTTATGCCAGATATTGTAAATAGGGATGATCAATTTAATCAGAAATTGAGATGAGTCAGGGTTGAGCCTTTGGTTATTTACAGTTAACCTCTGGGTTCAAATGTCTTGAAGGTAGAATAAAGTCCCTCCCATCTTCAGGGCTTGATATGTAAGCACTGTGAATATATAAGTTTTTCCTCCTTTTTCCAGCCTTTCCCTTAGCTTCTCAGTGCCATTGCTTACTCAGCAAAATTCCTGTGGAAGAGAATTGGCAGGCAGGGAGCAGAAGGCTTATGTTTGGCACTTTCCCAGGTTTCAATCTGCCAGGCTAAACCACATTTAGCTTTAGAAGCTTAGATGATTTGTCCTTGTCCCTAAAAAACTCCCCTGCCTGTGGTAGGCTAATTATTCTACCTATTTTTGACCCTAACTTGGCAACTTTTCCTAAAGTTATAACTGTACTCATCTATATTCATCTGCGCTTATTTAGGAACAGCTTGTTCCCTCTGTGGAATTTGGTTCATTTAGTCTTATCTGTGTCCGCAATTCTTTGACAGTTTAAAATACATATATATATATACAAAATTTTTAAAAGTTTGTCCAGTGTTTTCTTCTTCTTACAGCAGGAGCCATAACAGGCTTCTATGTCCTAACTGGAAGCAAAATTCCATGAGTGCTCTTATAAGCAGAGATATTTTGAAAAAATATTTTAATTAAAAAAAAGCCAAAATCATGATTGCTTAAGTTTTTGATATCAAGCTAGAACATTTTCTAACATAATAAACCACATTGATTAATTTTCAAATATTAAACCAACCTTGCATACCAGGAATAAACCTCAATTGGTTGTGATGTATGCTGTTATATATCACTGCATTTGAATTGCTAATATTTAAAGCATTTTTTTCACTTAAGTCCATAAGAGATATCAATATTTAATTTTTACATTCTCATGAGGTCTTTGGTGAGTTTTTGAATCAAGGTTATGCAAATCTCATTAAAGCAGTTGGGAAGTATTCCCTACTTTTTTAATTCTCTAAAAGAGTTCCTACAAGATTGACATTAATTGGTCCTAAAATGCTTGCCCAGGATTCTGTTCCACATTTACCCCCTCAAAGTCCATAAACAAACTATAAAATTTTTTAAAAACCCACTTAATTCAAGTCCAAATCTGGAACATTATGGTGCCTCAAGGATGTCTGAATGTTCCTTGAAATTTGAGATTAAGTGATCTGATTTTCTTTTTCTAAACTGGGTATTTCCTACAATCAAAAAGTTCAGGTTCTTTCATTAATTTTCAGGCTGTCTTGCGATGCTCTCTTAAGCTTTCCATCTCTCCTTTGTCCTCCTTGACCTTCTCAGCCTGATGGAATATATCGAAGACATCCATCCTTCTTGGGTGCTTGCAGGACCCCCAGAGACTCAGCTTATGCTCCTACCACAGGCACTCAAAATTTCTTTTAGTAAGTGTGACTCTGATCCACACCTGGCTGGAAGGTCACTGTGACTTAGTTCTGAAATCCAATTGAGAGTCTGTGAGCAGCTTCTATTTTAAGACTAGCCCACTGTGATATTGTGAAATATATATTTGGTCTTCATCCCTCATTTCCTGACATATAGCTCCTAAAACCCTTTGAATCCTGGCATTGATAACAGTGTGTTATGTATGCTAATGAGATGACTGGGATGACTGGTGGCTGAGGGCTCCTGGATAGCCCAAGCATGGCAGCTGATTGCCAAGGAAATGAACCATGTGATTAGAGGGTTAGAATTTTCCATCCCAGTCCCCACCTCCCAGGAGGGGAGAGAGATTGAAGATTTACCAATAGCCAGTGATGTAATCAATCACGCCTACATAATGAAGCCTTCATAAACCCCCAAAGGACTAGGTTGGGAGAGCTTCTGGAGAGTTGAACATGTGCAGGTTCTAGGGGGGTGGTGCACCCAGAGAGGGCATAGAAGCTCTGTGTCTCTTTCCACATACCTTGCCCTATACATCTCTCGCGTCTGGCTGTTCATCTGTGTTCTTTGTAATATGCTTTATAATAAATAGGTAAATGTAGGTCAAGTGTTTCCCTGAGCTCTGTGAGCCACTCTAGCAAATTAATTGAACCCAAGGAGGGGTCATGGGAGTCCTGACTTATAGCCAGTCAGTCAGAAGTACAGGTCACAACTTACTACTTATTTGTGACTAACATGTGAAATGGGGGGCAGCCTTGTGGGACTGAGCCCTAAACCTGTGGGATCTGTGGGAGATACCTGTGCTATCTCCAGGTAGATAGTGTCAGAATTGAACTGAATTAGAAGATACTCATCTGATACTCATTGGAGAATTTCTGACACCAAACATCTGGTGTCAGAAGTATTGTGAACGGTGTGTGAGAGTAGAGAGGAAAAAACACCTTGGTTCTTTTTCTATCTCGTAGACCCACCAATTTCCACTCCAGGGCCTTTAGAGTCCTAGTAGGTGTCAGTGTTGAATATTTTCCTGGGTTTGGGTTACTCTAGGCCACCTTTGAGTAAAGCTCCCCTTTAACCATCAAATTGGAGAGAGAAGCACATTCATAATTTTAAACTTATCATTTATAAATCAGGTCCTGTTTCCCGGGGGTGGAGGGCTTATCATTTATCAAAGTCCTGCTCGCAGGCTCTCAGCTGATCACTGAGGGTACAAAGTGAACCCAAAACGTCCTTGCCCTCATGTAGTCTATACCCGGGTGGGAGAAGTTGAATGCCTGCTGGTTAAGACTACAGTAAGACAGATCTAGATTTGAAGACCAGCTCTCTGACCGTCATTTAACCTTACTGTGTCTTAGTGTCCTCATCTATAAATAGAATAACAATACAATCAACTCCATAGCATTTTGTGAAGATTCAATTTGACAATGCTTGCACAATGCTTAGCACAGTGACTGACACAACCAATAAATGGAAATGGAAATCTTAGTTAGGCTTCCCCTAAAAGCAGAGCCTTAGACAAGGGAGGCAATCCCCAGGAATAAGGGAATAAAAGAACATGAGACAGGATAACGGAGGAAAAGTGAATGTAAGGGTATTTTGTTGAGATTTCTGCTATTGTCAACGGGGGTCTTAGTCCCACTGAGACCTATGGAACAATTAACAGAATGCCTGCTAGAATTGTTCACTTGATTGACAGGAATCAGGCTCCATGCCCCATTGGTTAAAGATTGCTCCTTCTGGGCTAGACTTGTGCATGGGCCGGATGGACTTTCACGACATCAGAAAGAGCCCTGGGACAGTAAGTGGAGAGCTGCATGACCCATGATTGAGGTGAAACTTGTCCACATGAAGTGAGTCTATCCTCCCATGGAACAGTCTACAACAACTGCAGCTGAGTTTAGAGGTGGGCTGAGGGGATGTGGTGTGGAGCACCAGAGGTATCTGCTATAGTCCACCCTTGCTCCACTTAGATCTTCTCATACCCCATGTTAAGTTTACACTGTCACAGTCTTCATGGTGGTGCCGGCTACAATCTCCATAAAAGACCTAATGCAGGAAAGTTAGAGGAGCAAGTTCAGTGTCCACTGCTGCAACAGGTCCTGATTCCAAGTCTGCCAGATGAAAGGGTCCAGACCCTCATCTCTGATGATTCTGAGTCCTTGGTTAACTTGACTTGCCATGCTGAATTTTCTGTAACTGAGCATAGTAGCACCAAGTACACTGCAATTATATAGCAGCAACCCTGGTTCTCCATGACAATCAGTGTAGTAACTCCTTCTTTGCCTCTGGTGCACTGGTATCTGGAGCCCAGGGTAACCAGGCAGCAGTTTTAGTTTCAAGTTCGGTGGAATCTTTTCTGTGTCGATTGGTCAACTGTGTTGACTGATGGAAGAATACCTCTACCCCTGGGAAGCAGGACCTGATATTCCACAAAGCCTAGGCTTTGGGGAACAGGAAGTACAAATTCTGCTAAGTCAATGGGAGTGATGTTGACAGGGATCAATATTTCTTTCACCTTTTGAATCTCAGACTGTTCTGTTCTAGCTGTCAGGGCATAGCACCGCACCCCAAGCATTGTAGAGCGTAGGCTGCATCCTGTAGTACAACATTCCATGGAATAGTCTACAAGAACCAACCCCATTTGTAGCAATGTGGAGTGAACTGGAGACCATTATCCTAAGCAAAGTATCTCAGGAATGGAAAACCAAACATCACATGTTCTCACTAATAAGTGGGAGCTAATAGATGGGTACACACGGGCACAAAGCGATATAAAGGGTGTGAGAAACCAAGAAGCAGGTAGGGCGGAGGTTGGGGGTAGGTGTTCAGCAGTCCGCAACAGCCAACCCCACAGGATGTTGCTATCAAGTTGACAAGCTGATCTCTTACAGACCATTCCATTGTGCTATTAGGTTCACTGTTTCCAGTGGATTCAGCATAAGGTAAAACCAGTGGATCTTACAACCATTTGTTCACTCTTTCATCCTTAACCATAACATAGATCCCTTTTGCTGAGGTGATGTTACATGGGATCCCATGATAGCAAATTAGGCAAGGGTGGTGTTGGTAAAGGCACTGTGGCCAGGGAAGGCAAACCCATAAACCCATATCTTGAGTAGATGTCAGTTCCGGTAAAAATGAGTCACTGTCCCACCCCCTGTCCCAGAGTAGGAGTCCGACATAACCAACTTCTTTATTTTTAGTTTTATTTAAACTTCTTTCTTTCTTTCTTTCTTTAATTAAGGGGGTACAAGTGTTTTTGTTACATGGATGTCTTGTATAATGCATAAGTCAAGGCTTTTGATATGCCCACCAGAATAGTGTTCACTGAACCCAATGGGTAAGTTTTTATCCCACACCCACCCTCCTGCCCTCCCCCCTTCTTGGTTTCTTATGCCCTTTATATCACTTTGTGCCCATGTGTACCCATCTACTGGCTCCCACTTATTAGTGAGAACATACAGTGCTTGGTTTTCCATTCCTGAGATACTTCACTTAGGATGATGGTCTCCAGTTCCATCCACGTTGCTGCAAATGACATTATTTCATTCCTTTTCATGGCTGAGTAGTACTCCATGGTGTATACACCACATTTTCTTTATCCTCATGAATTGAAGGGCACTTAGGTTGATTCCACATCTTTGCAATTGTGAATTGTGCTGCGATAAGCATTCAAGTGCAGGTGTCTTTTTGATTAAATTACCTCGTTTCCTTTGGGTAGATACCCAGCAGTGGGATTGCTGGATTGAATGGTAGAAAAGTACAGTACACTTTCAAAGATGGTAGAGAGCAGACTGCTCCAATAAGGAACAGTAGCCAACTTCTTACCAAATAGATTTTGATATCCTCTTAGGGACAGTACCATATCAAGGGCTCACATTAGTCTCTGCTGCTGGCTATTGGGCATTCAGCAGCAGTATTGCCCAGATCAGCCTTGGTGAGTCAGAGCCCACGTGCAGTTTCTATCTGCCACCACAGCTATTCTGTTCATGGGATCCTGCGCAAGCACTGCATGGCTGAGGAGAGAGGCTGGTTGACATGCCTTGGACGTGTTTTGTTCATCTGTTTGTAGAGTTCCTTGTGTGCAGTCAATGCTCTCTGGTGGGCATTAACATGAGACACAAAGATCTGCACACTTTGTCCCACTCCCATAGATGGATCTGCATGATTCTCCCTCACATCTGCTTGTCAATGGTTTTCCTATCTGTCTCTTTCCAGGCCCCTGAGCAACCAGCCAAGGCATCCACCACTGCCCAGAAGTCATGGGTGGCTTTACCTGAGGTCACTTTTGTTCCCATTTGAAGTGGACAACCAAGTATATTGCTTAAAACATAACTAGACACCAGGCGGTTTTCCTGTCACCACTGTCCTTTGGGGCCATCCCTAAGGGTGGCTGGTGTGTAGCAGACAAGTTTTAACCTATCTTCTTCAGGCAGCCCATCTGTGCACCTGGCCTGTTTACCTTCCATCAGCTAGATGGAGGGAACCCACCATGGGGTGGTGGGTGGATGATATCGAAGGGGAGGCATTGATGCAGTAGAAGGAGGTGACATGGGGTCAGCCACACACTTGTAACTTACTTGTTCTATCCAGACTCGTTCAGTCACAATTTCTAATGTGCCAGATGTGATTGCCTCATCTTTTTGCTGGATCTGAAAATACTCAGCTTGCAATGGGCAGCCCTGGTTGCATACTGACCTGATATCCCACAGTAGGTGTAGCAGCCATGGGAGTGCACCTGGCAGGTTTCCAACTATGGCTTCCAACCATTGACCAAGAGCACCAGCTACTTGCCTCTGAAATCTGTCACGACATTATGCCAAGGCCATGCTTCCTACAGGCTGTTGCCAGCTAATGACTGAGTGTGACAGGGACACAAAGGCACTTCTGGGAGGCTCAGGACTCCTCTTGAGATTGACTTAGGCTCACAGGTTCCCTGACACAGTTGCTGAACTTTCCCTAGTCCTCATGGTAGCCTAGGATGCTTTTGCCCAGCCTTCCTGTCCTCTCTCCTTTGCAGATTCTAGCATGGTCTGGCCTTTCCTGGCTCCCTCCCCATTTTCTATCCATAGACATCTCCCCTAATAAAATCTTGGCATGTTTAATCCTCTCTTGGTGTCTGCTTCTTGGAGGACTCAGACCAACACAAGTGGTATAGAGACTGGTCTCAGAAGACAGGCAGTAAGGTGGGGGTCTGGGATTGGATCGCCCATTGCCTAGTAGGAGTAGAGGATGTTATCTTCAGTGGTAGGTGAGGCACAAGGTGGTGGCTCAATTGCTAAAGAGTTCACCAGTAGTAATCTGGAAAAACATCCCATGTGGAGGCAAATGCCGTAGGAGGTGCAATGAAGTAAGCATTTGAAAAATATGAGGAGAAGAAAGCCTACAAAGATAGTAGAGGAGGCCAGGTACTACCAAGCTGCACACTGCAGAAGGATAATGAGGGACAGAAAGCTGTTAACAAGCAGATAATGGCTAAGTGTGAGATCAAGAGAGCCTTGGTGAGAGCTTAGGAAAAAGCCCTTATCGACAGTAGTGGAAGGGCAGACACAGTTGAATGGCAGGCTGAGAACCTCACCATGAATGTGCTGGTGAGAGGCACACCAGCATCACCAAGAAGTTTAGTGGTGGCTGTCCTCTGCAGGCCAGGGGGCATGGCAGGAAAGGTGGCCCCAGAGCTGGGTTCATTAACAACCATGGGGAAGATGGAGCCACCCAGGGCTGGATGGTGGCTCTTAACTGCCAGAAGGTAGGAGGCTGCAATTACTTTAATGACCACCAAAGCCAGGGGATCAGACAAGGGGGTTTGACCTGTAAGGAGTGGGGGGGATGGTTAATAGAGCACGGTGTCTCTATTAACAAAAACAGAGGGACAAAATAGGTCATCAACAAGGGTGCTGCTTAACATCCACAATAAAGGAAAACACAAGAACAGGGCAGCAGCACAAGGCTAAGGGTGGTTGCCCAGTCAGAAGCCAGAAATCTTTGCTCAGTTCCCAGATCTGGGCCAATTTTCAGATCTAGAAGCCATTGAATGTAAAGGTGGCCAGATCCTTAGAAAGAGGGGCTCTGCAAAATTACAGCAAGCACATACAATGACAATTTCCAAAGGGTTCTATGGCTGTTTACTTGGGTGACTGTGTGCTGAGCAAATATTTCCAGGACTAATGGACACAGAGTCTGAAGTGACATTGCTGTCCAGTGACCAAAGTGTCGTTACAACTCCCCTGTTAGGGTGGAGACCTACAGGAGCTCCAGCTAAACATTGGCTCACAGTGGGCTCACTGGGTCAATGGACCCCACCTTGTGGTCATGTCCACAGCGCTCAGGTGCATAAATTGGGAGTGATATACTTGGCAACTGGATTAATCCCTCACATAGGGTCCTTGGTCTATGAAGTAAGAGCTATCACAGCAGAGAATGCCAAATGGAAACCCCTGAAACTGCCAGAAGCCAGGAGGCTCCCACCCATGGCCAAATAGTAAATAAAACACAACATTAATACCTTGGGGGAGGGCTATAGCAGAGATTAGCACCACTGGCAAGAACCTAAAAGATGCAAGGGTGGTGATCCCTCTCACGACTCCATTTAATTCATGAGTCTGGCCCTTGCAGAAACTGAATGCACCCTGGAAATGACTGGAGACTCCACAGACTCAACCAAGCATCCTTGCTTGACCCGAGTAATAACGCCTCCGTTATAAGACAATTAATTTGGTGAATTCAATCTTTTCCATTCCAACTAGAGAAGAAGACCAGAACAATTCACATCCATGTGGGATGAATAATATTCATTTACAGGAATAATTTTCCCACCGTCTTTAATAATATAGTCCAAAGACATCTAGACTGCCTGGATAACCCAAGAACATCACGCTCACCTGTTACATTTACAAGTCCATGCTCATTGGACAGGATAAGTGAGAGGTGGCCAGCCCTCTGGAGGCCTTGTGCTCCAGAGGGTGGGAGATAAGCCCCATGGAAATTCAAGAACTGAACACTTCAGTGAAGGTTTTAGAGATCCAGTGGTCAGGGCATGCTGGGATTTCCCCTCTAAAGTAAAAGGAAAATCTAGTCATCTTGCAACTCTTGTCAAAAAGAAGGAAGCAAGGCCTCCTTGGCTTCTGTAGGCAGACCATGCCATACCTAGACACATGGCTCTGGCTGGAATACCAGGTGACATGAAAGACTACCAGCTTTGAGTGGGGTGGGGTCTGGACATGGAATGGCATTGACAAATCCAGGCTGTGGAGCAATCAGTCTTGCTGTCTGGGTGATGTGATCTGGCAGGCCTATGATGGTGGAGATGTCAGGGGTAGGAGAAGATGTGGGTGGAGCTTATACAAACTCCCATGGGAGAATCATGATACAGGTCCCTGGAATTTTGAAGTAAGGCCATGCATACTGCAGCAGAGAATTACACCCCTATGAGAACCATCTCTTGGTGTGTTACTAGATCGTGGTAGGGAAGGACCAGACCGTGGGCACCAAGTGACCATGCATCCAGAACTTCTCATTAGGAGATGTGTCCTGGCTACAGATCCCTTTTGGGAAGGATTGGGGTATGTTTATTTCTATATATTTGTAGTGGCATTGCATAGTTCTTCCTTAAGGGGACCATCCCCCTTCAAACAATGAGTTTAGTAGGTTTGGGAAGTGGTTTAGATCTGGAAAGATTTAGCAAGGGATTGTGATTTTTCATTGTTATGGCTGACATAAAATTTCTGCTCATCAGCTCTTGACTTTTTCTGGTTTTACAAATTAAGCAACATTCAATTTGGCTGCCTGCCTGCCTTATTTCTAGGAAAGGGACCTATGGCTGTTTACTTGGATCATCTATTAGCCATTGTCATAGATTTCTGTGGGACAAGGAATCCTGGTTGCCATGCTGTCTTTTCTGCTCTTTTAAAGGTAATTATTCCCACCTTACCTCTGATGGTTAAGCAGCACTACCTGGCTCGGCTATTCCAGATTCATTCACATGGATACTTGAGAGAGCATTTCCATCATAGCATTGCCTGATGTAAACACTGACCTAACAAAGATTGTCACCTCTGGGCTTCTCAAAAAAGAATTCCTTACTGCCTAGCAAATTCCTTACTGCCCTAGTGAAGGGATCCCCTGGGCACTCTTGGGAAACATCATCAGGTGGTGGTTCCCTCATTCTAGGAAATGCATTTATTTCAACAGCCCCACATCCCTAGTCCTTTTGGACCCTTCATCAATACTCTGCCATGACAATTCTAGAATCTCCATCTTATTTTCTATAGGCTGTCATCATGCCCAAGCTTTAACAATCCACTCTTGCAGCATATTAGGACCAGCCTGAGACATTCTTTCAGGACAAGTCCTGTATCATGAGAATGTGCTCTTGTGTTAACAAATTCTCTCCCACCCAGTCTTATCTCCTGCCCCACCCCTCAGGCTTAACCACCATCAAGATCCACCTGCACATGTTTTTCTTAGATCCTACCAGGACATATTAGCCATATCATGCAATTCATTCAGTGGGAAAGCCATTTCCTCCCAGGGAAGGGACTAATTTCCTTGTTCAGCCTATGCTTAAACCTGGCCCTAGTTACTAGCCTGGGCCAATGAGTGGAGTAGGGTGATCTTGAAAAGCTCTCTCTTGTGAGGCATGTGTCACAGATCAAGTCTGTGCATTGTTATCAGAGTAGGAGTGTCTGCTCTTAGCTAGTAAGGAGAGGGCTGCTTCTGCTAGTTGGAGAATTTAGGAAAATCTAGGTGTTCATGGTTTTCAAAGGCATCCACCCAAATGTCCCCATTCCATGTCTCAGAGTCCAAATAATTCCCTATTACAGTCCTAATTTTAGCTTAGGAGATCTTTCAAGGCTGTACATTCAACCTCCTTTGTAGCTCTGTCACCATTATGGGTAAACCCTGGGTCTAATTTTCAGCATGGTCTAACTACAGTTCCAGGAGATAAGGTTCTCTTTAAAAGCTTCTAGGAAGCCTTCTGATTTTCATGGTACAGTCTGTGTTGATAGCAGATTATCTGAGACTTCCATTTTCTTCAAGATTTTAAAGGCAGTTAACAAAAGCCAGCCAACACCATAATCCTTATAATTACCATTGCCTCTATACCTAAAGGTACCAGTGTTAATGCACACCTCAGTGCTGCTGGTCCCTCTGGACTGTATCCCAGTCCACCACTGAGAGTCTTAATAAGAAGACAATAAGATGCTGCCAGAGTAGTGAGAGATCTAGTTTCAGAATCCCACTGAAGGTCTGAACTCCAAGTTCCCTTCTAGTACCAACTGACTTAGTTTGGTTCCCTGAAAGCACAGCCTGAGGCAGGATTTGGATTAAAAGGGAGTTTATTTGGGAGGTGATCCTAGGAAGGAGCAAGTAGAGGGGAGGAGGAAAGATAGATAAGAAGGTATTCCTGAGACTGCTGGTGCAACCACTGAGAGCCCAATATCTCCAGGACATCCTGTCCACTGAGCAGCACACAGAATGCCTCCAGAGCTCCCTTAGCTCTCGTGGCCCTTCTGTTGAGGGTTACTCCTGGGGGCTCTAACTGTCCTGTAATTCCAGTCTCACTTGAGCAAAGACTTCTGTGATGGGAGAAAAGGCCCTGGGGCAGAAAATAGAAAGGCAGTGGCCAACTGGTGCTTGAAGCGGTATGCTGTCAGTGCAAGGGGAGGCTGAGCCTGAACAGAACTGTCCACTGCCAATATGACTTAAATCAGAAGAGGGCTGAGGTTTTGTGACCCAGATGAGAGCTCTCATTGTCACTTTTGTCATCATTGTCATCATCATTATCGATGGCTAAACCAGCTATAGCACAAAGACAGGGTATTGTAAATAATACAATAGAGACATCAACAAGGTGCATAGAAGGGAAGGAAAGAGTGATTTTAGCATTTGGGAATGAGGAGGTGTCATGAAGTAGATGGTTTTTCATGAGATCTTGAAAGACAAGTAGGATTTCATAAGGTAAAGAAGTCAGGGCAAAACAGTCCAGGAGAGAAAAATGTAACTAAAAAACACTGAATATAGAGATGGGGATACGTGATGGGTGCAGTGCTGGGGTTGTGGTGATGGCACACAGTGGTGGGGTACAGTGATGGGTGCAGTGATGGGTGTAGTGATGGGTGTAGTGATAGAGTGCAGTGATGGGGTGCAGTGTTGGGTAGAGTGATGGATGTGGTGATGGGGTACAGTGATAGGGTGCAGTATTGGGTACAGTGATGGGTACAGTGATGGGGTGCAGTGATGGGTGCAGTGATGGGTGCCGTGTTGGGTACAGTGGTGGGTGTAGTCATGGGTGCAGTGATGGGTACATTGAGGCATTAGTCTGGATGGTAGGATGGAGCCAGATGAGAGAGATTTGAACATCTAGTTAAAGTATTTGGGTTTAACATGAAGGTGAGATAGTTTTGAAGAAACAGGTGATGAGAAAGAGGGTCTAAGGCTCCCTAGCCCTGGGCCCACGTCGGGTGAGAGGGGCATTGCCCAGTGACCTGATTCCATTCCAGTGTACCCTTCCTTTGTTTCGTCCACCTATAGGCTGGTTTCCACCCTGAGGCAGCTGCCATTGCTCTCACGCCTTCAAAGGTTCCTTTAGCTTCCCCTTATGAGAATGGGAAGTGGGCTTTGATCTCCACTGCCTATCAGTGTTTTAAGCCAAGCTTCAGACTGAGCTCTTAGCTCTCACCATGGTTTTCTCCCTCAGGGTTTCAGTGAGCCATCTGGGAGAGCAGGGAGAGCCCATCAAAGGTCTGTGTCCCTCAGGGGCCATCCAGACCACTGGTCTGTGCTACCAATGGGGACATCAAGATCCAAGGAAGTGATGTTAAGTGGTTATTCATCTTTCTAGAAGATTAAATGATTTTTCCTGGCCAGCCTACCCTCCCTGATCTTCCTATTGCTCCTCATTGCCTACCCATTCCTCCCCACTCCTCCCCAAATTGCAAAGCCTGCAATTTGGAGGCAGGAAACCTGTGCTCAAGTCCCAGCTGTGCTGCTTCTCAACCTTGTGATATTGCACCAGCCATCCCACCTTGCAGAACCTCGGTTTCTTCATCTACAAAACGGGAACAATCACATTAAATTAGGTAACAGATGCAAAGAAAGCATTTATCTTCAGGTCCAGTACCTTCAAGGCATTCTGCAAATGAAAGCTAGTGTCATTGTTCCCTGACATTATCAGTGTTTCCCAGCAAGCAGGCCCTGTCCATTAGGGGATGCCTGAGGTAATCAGAGGTGGTACATGGACAGAACAGCAAATACAAGATATGCAGTAAATAAGTATGAAACTATCTCCTCCAGTTCTCTTTGCATCCTGATTTTGTAGAAGAGAAGACTCAGTTTGGTGGTAGCATGTCTTTTACATATATCTAATGCTTGTTAATTTCCATTTTTAACAATGAGGGAATGCCTCGCCTTACTGGTTAATGGTAGATAATTACATTTAATTCAATCTGGTAAACTCGGTCCTACTCAGTAATCTAAACAGTTTCTTTAGGTAGAATAATCTTTCTCAAATATGTCCATATCCTCTCAGATGTTCTTCCCACCCAACCCACACTTCTTACCAGGACAGGGACTGGCTCCATGAGTTGAGGGAAGCTGATAGGGCCACAAGAGAAATGCAGAGGGAGCTTGGAGCCACTTGCAGAGGGCCTCGCGTTGTCGTGGTCTCCACAGCAATTTCCCTCTGCATCGGGCTCCTGGAAGGATGACGAATTCTAAAATGGTGAGCTCATGGTCTGGATCGAAGCCCCTGACCCTCCCCTGCTGTCCCAGTGCCACACCCCTGCCCTGCCCAGCACTCAGCGCTCTGCTCCTGCACGGACCAGTCTGGGGCTCCATTCTGTTCCAAAGCCTGGAAGCACCTCTGTACCTCCCTGGCCTCCTCCTCACCTAGCTCCCAGCCAGACTGGTAATCACCTCCGAGTTTCCTTTTGGGAGACCCCGGGGTACATGTAAGAAGCTATGACAGACACATGCCTGGAAATGCCCGAGGTGTGCTCTCACGGAGGAAGCTCGTCATGGCCACAACTAATTACAGAACAAGAGAGGTTGGAAAAGCAGAGCACTAGGGTGTTCAGGAGGATCAGGGGAAGGTTCTTGGAAAAGGTTCTTGGAAGAAGTGGCGATTGAATTGGACACTAAAGGATCAGAAGCTGGAGAAGAAAGACATTCAAAATGGGGGCGGGGAGGGATTTGACAAGAAAGTACATGTGAAGGCACTTTCAAAACTGTTGGTTGAGAAGTGGTATGTCTGGTCAGATGGAGGGATAGAGTTCAGGGGCAGGGAGAATCTTTTTGGTGGCAATTAGGGAGGGCCAGAGGGTAAATACAATCTAAGAAGCCTTGAGGTTGCCAAGAAGGCTGCAGACAAAATGGACATTGAAGATCCTGTTGGCAGGCCCAGCCGAGATGCCATTCTGAGGTGGCAAAATTTGTACCTTCAGAGCCACTCACCTTGGCAGCAACCTTCTTCCTCTTTCCAGAAACTTCTCAGCTTCTCCAGCCTGTGCTGGGTCTTCTGGCATCACAGGCAGATGTGGAAACGTCATTAATACTTGGGTCTCTGGAATTTATAATCTGACAATGTCTGCTCAGTTGTCATCATAAGATGGGGAGACTGAAGGCCCAGAGGAGAGAAAGGATTTGTTCAAGGACATCCTTGATTCCGCAGGAGAATCAGTGTAGAACCCAGGTCTATGTTAAGGGTCTCAAGGTCACAGCCAAGGGCATATAGCTGCTTAGCACTGTTGTAACAGGAAGGGCTCATGTGGAAAGGCAGGGAAAAGGGATCACATTCTTATTTACAGCTTTTTAAAGAACAGTGTGTAGGTGGGTCTTAGCAAGTAAGATTTAGATTCCAATCTAGTAAATGCTATTGACTACCTACAATATGGCCAGGACTTGAGCTAAGTGCTTTGATATCTAAAAAGCTGTAAGTCTTTGAATCCTCTCGACAACAAATACGTCTATAAACATGCATTAAGATATTTATATTCTCAATGTTAAATCTAAAAATGTAAACCATGCAGGCAAGCCAGAAACATTTTAGAAATTCCCTCCATTCACCTCCAGAGATCTATGCTCACCTCAAAGATGGACAGATTGAATGTGCAGACATCTAATAAAAACAATCTCTTTCTTCCTTAGCCTCAGTCCATAGTTCTTAACCATCATCATATTTAGGGACTTCTGTCCACTGTTGTTCACTGGATTTCATGGGCAATTTGCAAGATTTTCAAGGTTAATTTGAACCATATGTGATTTTTGCTGAATTAACAATCAAACCCTCACGTAAGGTTCCATTGAAGTCCTTTTTCCAAAATTCCTTGCACTTTCAGCAGCATATCAGGAATAGAGTTAGAGTTGGGGAAAAGAGATTATTTCCCAGAGGAGTTCAAATCTGTGAAGGTTTATGGAGCACCTGCCTTAGGCAAAGTGCATCAGGCAGTCAGGCAGCCCCTCAATATGACTTTGAGGAAGGCCTCCCTGCTTGTTTGTGCTGAGTTCTGTATCCAGCAGGCACATAATACCTTCTTGTGGCTCCCCTGCCTTTCTCATAAGGTGACTACTCTGGGAAACTGTGCATTAGATTGATGCTTTTCAAACAGACTATGGCTGTTGTTACATCCCAGGGCCCTGCCCCCACATCTCCAGGGGGTGGGCAGAAGGATGCATTTTCAAGTGCTCCAGATAATTCTGACTCTGCCAGCCCAGCTGCAAGCATTTGAAAAGCCCCTTCCTGGACCCTTTATCCTTAGTGAGGTTGGTGCTCCTGGGCCTTGACCTGGATCTCCCTATGACCCACCAGCTGTTTTTCAGAACATGGCCTTATAATGGAGAAAGTACTGCAGTGAGAACCCAGATGCTGAGGACAGGTCCCTGCAGAACTGCTTTTCATGACTTTCACCTCCTTGTGCCTGTCTCCAGACCAGAACTGCAGAGGGCTGGCCTAAGATGCAACGCAGGCTGGTAGAAATGCTGTGTTGGGATCACATGGTGACTTTTAAAAAATTGAGGCTAATTTAAAAATGGGGAGATACTATACACTTCTGATCTGGCCTGCCTACATTGTCACAGGTCAACTGTTTCTGGAGCTGAGAAATCATGACCTTTAGACAGAGTGTGTGCTATCCAGATTCCCATAACCCCTCACTCTCTGCTCATTTCCCCTGGCCAGCTGCATTCACTGCTTGCTTGCTGTCTTGACAGCCCCTAGAGGCATCTGACTTTGAGATCCCTGGCTTACCTGATTTGGAATGTCCCTTCTACTTCTACCACATCTATGAGTCCAAAGCCTACCAAATTATCTTTCCCCAGTTCAAGAGTTAATCATCAGCTTCTTCTTATGTAAATCAGAACAGGAAAGTCTTGCTTGTCCAATTCCTTTGAAAACATTGGTTGGATGCTATTCTTCACTATCCCTGAGACCTGTGTCTGCCTGCTCAGCATTTGCCTGTTAACAGGAAGCCCTTTCCAACCCCTGACTGAAGCTCTCTGAGGCCAGCAGCCACTGTGGATGTCTAGGGAGTTCAGGCTGGCCAACTGGATGAGCAGGGATTGGATGCAGCCAGGCCAGGCCCTGATTTGGGCTGTTGGGGTCCTTGCAGCTGCTACCAAGGGTGAGACACCCCCAGTGGGAGAGGAGGGCTCTCAGGATATGGGATGGGGGAGGATTTTCCACTGGTGGAAAGGAAGTTATTTTTCAGAGGTCTCTGAGGGCCTATGGAGGGCCACATGGTACCCTTAGGACACCAATGTCCTGGTGTTGCTGACAGCTGTGGGCCAGAGCTTCCCTCTTGGGCACGGGTATGGCACAGAAGACCCTGGTTTTACCCCTGGGTTGCTCACACCTTGCAAGGGACTTGGAGGAGCTCTGTCCTGGGCAGTGGGGGAGGGGCGTGGGACAGAGTCTGTGCTTCTGTAGTCTGGGCTGCAGAGACAGGACTTTCGGTAATGGAATGACATTAGAAACAGTGCCAAGACACCAGGTCCTGCTAAGTAAGTAGCTGGGAAGTTTGCTTCTCAAGGATCCACATTCTGTGTGGAAACCAAGACGCTTGCATGCCAATCTCCCAAAGTGCCACCTTCATACCCCTGGAAGTGGATGAGTTGATTTCAGGTGGCATCTGCATGTGAATTTTAAAATTTTGTCAATGAATATTTATTTTATGTTTATTCAAAAGCATAGACTTAACTCATCTACACCACAATTCTATAGCTGTTGTTGCTTAGGATTCCTCTAGGGAAAATTTTAAAAGGAGCTTATTCAAATTTAATTTTAAGAAAAATAAAAAGCTGGGAATCATACAGGTGATGCACAGATGTTCCAGCAATTGTACTGGTGGGTATGGAAATGACAGAAGTGTGGGAAACCCTGGGCGGATGACCTTGTGGGGTCCTAGGGTCTGCAGAGCCTGCCTGGTGTTGCTCCTGTGGAAATGGAAATCTTCCACGCAGCAGAAGGGTGGTTGGTTCCCAAGTGAACCGGGAAAAATTTTATGGCTTGGAGCTGGGCTCCTGGGAGAAACTAAGTCAGTGCTGTGATGAAGGTGACTTCTAAGGCAATCTTGGAGGAAGTGGTGGACATGGATTCATGGAGAGGGAACCCAGATACTTCTTGTTGCACAGAAAGAGCGTCCCTGCTGGGGGAGCTCCATGTTGGGTCACACCCTGCCTCTCCCCAGCTTCTGACTCCGTCCCATGTGTTCCCTCAGGGTTTGCTACTGAAGTGCCACAAAGGAACACCAGCCTGGGATGGGTCCAGGGGAAGCAAGTCACTGTGCTGGGAAGCCCCGTATCTGTGAATGTGTTCCTCGGGGTCCCCTATGCTGCACCCCCTCTGGGACCCCTGCGATTTGCGGACCCAAAGCCTGCATCGCCCTGGAATGACTTGCGAGAAGCCACCTCCTACCCTAACTTGTAAGACGAGGCTCACTCCCATGGGTGGCCTGTGACTCTGGGAGTTGGGGGAATGAAGGTCGTGCAGCCAGGTGGGAAAGGGGAGGAGGGGTGGGGAAGGGCAGAGAGGAGGGAGAGAGAGGGCTACACACCTAGCTAGGGCTTCAGTCATCCCCTGATTCCCAAACTGGCTGGTCACCAGAATTGCTGGAGGCATTTTTCAAAATAGCAGATTCCCTGGGCTTCCTTCTTAATTTCCTGAATCAGAAGTTCCCAAGCTGAGCCCAGGAAAGTGTTATCTGAAAGCTCTCTAGGGATTCTGAGTACCAACCAGCTCTGGGAAGCACCGTGGTGGGCTTATTGACTCTTTTGATCAGAAGGGAATGTCCAGGGGCTTCCGTGTGACCTCTCAGCCAGGCTCGGCCTCTGTGGTCAGACTGGGTTAGGGCTTCAGAGAGAAGAACCAGACTAGAGGGGCCGTAGCTCTGGCGGTTACACCTGTGCCTGATGCGATGCCTGGCCCCCGGTGAGGACTCCATAAATACCGCTGGAATGAATACAGGAACATGTCTCTATGACACAGGGGGCCTGGGAGGTGAGGAGCTCCCAGTCACTGCAGGTTTGCAAGCTTGGGTGGGTCACCAGTTACCAGGTTGATCGTGGTGGGGTGAGGTGAGGCTGCTGGGTGGGCAGTGAGACTTGCAAATCCCCAAGAATCCCCCTGCTCTTCAGATTCTATGGTGCCCAGAGGTTGGGCCACATCAGTTCCTGGCTTTGGGGTCCCAGGCAGAAGGAATACCCTGGTGCTGGAATACTCCCTGAGCCACAGGAGATGACCCCACGGGAGTCTAGGGACTGAGGACATGAAGCTGAAACTCATTTGTTCGTTCATTCATTCATCCATCCAACTAATATTCATTGAGAACCAGCTCAGTAATTGGCTCCCCATTAGTGGTACCCTGGGGACACCACAGTGGATTAGTCACAGCTGCCCTTGGGGAGCCTGTAGATGGACCGTAAATAATAATTTATAATTAAAGTACAGGGAGGCGAGGGCAACCATCAGAGGCCGGGGCAGGGTGCTGAGGGAGCACAGAAGACCACCGACTCCAGCTTTGAGGGGAGGTCAGAGGCGGTTTTTCTGAAAGCAGTAAGGCCTGATTTCTGATAAACCACATACAAGGGGCAGGAAGGCATGAACACCTGTTAAGGGGTAGATTTGCAGTGATGCTGTACACTATTCTATTAAGAAAACAACTAACATGAATTGAGCACTTAGCAGAAATACTCACATATACAATTGCACTTAATCTTACTGTATGTCAGGCCCTGTGCTGGGGCCGTGAGGTACAGAGTGACTGACACAGAGTCCTCGGCTTTTAGCCACTCACGGCTGAGTTGGGAAAGATGATAATGCTCACGTGTAAGCCTAGGACAAGTTCTAGGAAAGAACGCAAGATGTAAGGGTGTTTCCAAAGAAGAGCTGTGGTCTAACTAGAGCTGTCTCAGAAGGCTTCTTGGAGGAGGTGGCACTTGGACTGAATCTGAAAGAAAGGGAAGAACATGAGCAAGCAGATGTGGGGAGAGGGCAGTCCAGGCAGAGGGACCAGCTTGAGCAAAGCCTGGATGCAGGAGTCTACTTGCAAGTCTACCTCAGTTGGTTTCTGGTAGGGAAGTCTGGAAATGTCCCTTTGCTCTTCTGGAGAACAGAAGAGGAAGCTGCAGAAGCAAAGCCCTTGAAATTCAACCAGTGTCCTGCTCTCTACAATCTGGGAATTGTTGAGCCAGCTTGAGCGGTTATGTGTGTCTGTATTATCGGTATAGTCATGGGGGTGTGCTCAGGGTTAATGGTTTATGGTACAATTATTCTGAACAATGTGCCTTCCTACCCAGGAACTAGAACAAAGAGAATTCAAGTTTGCTTGCTTTTTTGTTTGTTTTGGAAACCATGAGGTTTAGCCATGAGTAGACTTTGTACCGATAGCTCCCATGTACCTCTTCTGCTTAGGCAGAGGAGATGGCCAGGCCACCCCACTGTCACAAGAACCAGCCCCTCCCAGGCAAGTTTGCTGATAGCGATTCTGAGGACTTTCTCCTCCTCTTCTCCAAGGTGCCTCCAGAACTCGGAGTGGCTGTTCTCAGATCAACACATGATCAGGGTGCATTACCCCAAATTTGGAACATCGGAAGACTGCCTGTACCTTAACATCTACGCGCCGGCCCATGCTGATATGGGCTCCCAGCTCCCTGTAAGGCTGCCTGCTGTGCTCGGCCTGGGATCCAGGCAGGGTGGCTGTGTGTCTGGAATCGAACTTAGCCTCCTATTGGGTAAAAGGGAAATGTAATCACATTAATAACTTAAAAAAATCATTATAATGACAGATTCAATTCATTGATTTTTCTGATTGGTTCTTTATCAACAGTGACTTTTTATTTTTATTTTATTCTCTTTTTCCCCTTTGTTGAGTATTTAATGATCTGTAAATTTTCAGAAAAGATACTGCTTAAAAGGACTGATTTTTTTTAATTGGAGAAATCCTTTTTTTGAAAAGGATAATTGCATCCTCCAGTTTTTCTATTGTAATTAAGACAGGTAGTAGTGTTAAGTATTTCCTTTAAGAATGTAAAAGATCCCCGTGTAAGTGAGTGGGGGGAAGGCACATTCTGGTTTTTCAGCCACACCCTCCCATCCTCTCTCCCCCATGCCTCTGCCATGGGAGACTCACTCTCTTGTATCATAACAGCAACATCTGTTGAGTGCTTATTGTGTGCCAGGCACAGTACATTATTTAATTTAACTCCCACAATAACCAGTGGGTAAGGATGATTGGACCCATTCTACAGATGGAGAAGATGAGGCACAAGAAGGGGATAAGTGACTTGCTCTATGTTGTGCACGCAGTAAGCACTAGATCCTGGCGCCAAAGCCCAAAGCATTCTTTGTCCAGCTCCCCCTTTTCCTCGGTGGCTTTCTTCTCTTTTCCTGCTCCAAGGGTTGTAATCACTAACATGACCTTAAAAAGGGGAAGGAAGGGATTTATTACTAAGTATACAAACAGGGATAATACCATTTGAATACTGTTCTTTGTTCCCTGGTCCCGGTTTTTCTAATCAATATAGTAAAGTTTCCACACTTCGCTTCCCTTTTTTTTTCTCTTTTCTTCTCGTCTCTCTGAAGGTAGAGAAAAGTCTTAAAACATCTTGAGCTGCATTTGCTCTTATACACTGTGATTTCCATCTCCCTGTGGGTCACAGGCTCACTGATACTTAGTTAACACATTCTGAGCGCTTGAAGTGTGCTGTTGCTCTTTGTTCTATGCAGAATCTTGTTTAAACCTCATGATAACCTCGTAAGTGACATACTGTCATTCTTCACATCTGACAGATTAAAAAAATGAGCCTCAGAGAGGTTAAGTAATCTTCCCAAGGTCACACAGCTAGGCAGTGGCACAGCTGGGAATCAAAACTAGGCATTCAGATGCCAGAGCCTACACACATAACTGTGGGCCTTCTTCAAAAGACAAAACCTCTCACCCTACTTAGAAAGACATTTATATTTCACCTGAAGAAAGGATCCCCCACATGCAAGGGGAGGGGAGGGGAGGGGCAGGGCGGGGCACCTGGAGGGCTGACTGGGCATTCCTCTCCCATCCTCAGGTCATGGTGTGGTTCCCGGGGGGTGCCTTCGAGACCGGCTCAGCCTCCATCTTCGATGGATCCGCCCTGGCTGCCTACGAAGACGTGCTGGTCGTGACCACCCAGTACCGGCTAGGAATATTTGGCTTCTTCACGTGAGTCTCCCCAAGTGACGGACACGCCAGATCCCCAAGGGGTAGCTGTGCAGTAGCCACAGGCGGCTCCAGCAACCTAAGGGGGAATAAGCCTTCAGTGGCATTGAACAAATTTGACCCTAATTAATTAGTTAGGTAATTTTCACAGCTGTCACAGATAAATCCCCAAATCTTTGTGGCTTAAAAGAACAAAAATCTCATTTACACTCAACAAAGTTCAATTGAGTGTCCCTGATCGACAGACATCCTTCCACATGGTCAACCAGGGACGCGGGCTCCTTCCACCTTGCAGCTCTGAAGCGTACTCTCTAGGGCCCCAGCTCGTCTGCGTTTGTCATATACACGTTATAAATATGTTAGGAAGGAGGACGAGCGTGGAGGCTCCCGCAAGGGAGGTTCTTCCCGGTCTGCCTGGGGGTGGCGCTCATCACTTCTGCTCACATGCCATTGGTGGGACTCAGTCACCTGGCCACATCCAACTGCAGGGACACCGGAAGTGCAGCGCAGCCGTGCGCCCTGGAAAAGAGAAAACTGATTGTGTGGGCAGTTAGTAGTGTCACACGCCCACCTGAGAATCATCACTTGATTGCGTTGGCTTCCCTCCCTCCAGCGATACCTAACGTGTGTCGGGAGCTCACTGAACCAGGGCGTGGTGCTGTGCCTTTTCGTGCATTGTTTCAACTCACCCTCAAAATAATCCTGCGAGAAAGGTTCTGTTGTTATTCCTATTTTACAACTGGAAAATGGAGGTGCAGAGACGCCAAGCAACATCCCAGAGGTCACAGAACAGAGCTGGGTCTCTTGATCATTTCTATTATCCTACCTAAAACGTGGCAGGTTAAGCCCAGACCGGGTGCAACGTGAGAAAGAGGAGTAGTGAGGGGCAGGGCCACGACTGTGCTTGGAGGCCACACTGTCCCACACAGTGGGGAAGGCAGCAATGATTCAAATATGAATCCTGCCTTCAAGGAGCTCCCAGGCTACTGGGAGAGATAAGGCAGGGACGCAAGTATCCATGCCACCAGGCAGGACATGATCAATTCTCTGAGAGTGAGAAGCAGCGGGGCTGTGGAAACAGATGGAGCTGCAGAGGCTTCCGAAGAGACGTGGCATTCGAGTTACATCTTATAGATGTGGTTGGGTTTGAGGAGGAGGGGTTGGGAGAGCGCATGCTTGGCTAGGGATGCTGCCTGCGCAAAGGCTAGGAAGTTGGAAGGGATGTGGCCACGCATGGGGCTGAGGCAATATTGCAAACTGCTGGGCCTGTAGCCCCCAGGGCCTGGGAGGTGGCAGCCAGGCAGCCTGACAGGTGCCTCAACCAGAACAATTACACTTCTAGCTGCTCTATACATTAGGATTCTGCATAAGAGTCCTTTGGA
Source organism: Daubentonia madagascariensis (assembly GCA_023783475.1). Classification (NCBI taxonomy): domain Eukaryota; kingdom Metazoa; phylum Chordata; class Mammalia; order Primates; family Daubentoniidae; genus Daubentonia; species Daubentonia madagascariensis. The sequence goes on from JAKFHU010002202.1 coordinate 9,140,110, forward strand.
AGAAAGGTTTCCAGCAACAGTTTATAATATCTGGGTTCAAGCATAGGTAGATGAGGATATAGAAAGAGATGGGTCTAGAAAAACAGGGACAGGCCTGATAGGGAAAGGCCTTGAATGCCAGGCCATATGTGGGCTACGGGCTTTCCCCAGACAGACTGCGGGACCCAGGAGTACCCTGCTCAGAGCAGTGTTCAAGAAAACTTATCCAGACCAGGGTGGAGGCTGGGCCAGGGGTGCCCAGTTGCAGTTGGGGAGTCCAGTTGGGAGGCTATTGCACAGTCTTGATGCAGGCCGTGGGGTGGTCGAATCATGAGAGCAATAGCTAACACACATATAACATGTGTATATTACATGCTTATTGTGTGGCAAGCACCATCATTCTTCACAACAACCTTGTGGAGAGGGCACTGTTATTATCCCCATTTTAGATGTGAGAACACTGAGGCAAAGCAGGTTAGGTGACTTGCCCAAGGTCACCCAGATAATAAGTGTACAGGCTATGAATCCTGAGCTAGAGGCTAAGATCTTAACCATTAAGGCATAATGCGTGTCAGGATGGACAGAAATGGGGATGGGGCCATGATGGAATGGGGGTAGCATTGGCAGGGCATGGCTCCTGACCTGGTGTGGGGGTCTGGGAGAGGGAAGGTGGCCCGGGGGTCATGGACAGAGAAAGGGACCCAAGGGAAGGAGCAGTTTGGGGGACTGGAAAGCAGAGGGGGGTGGAATGTGAGCCCAGGGTTACTTGCATACGTGGTATGCACAACGTGAATGTTTTCGGTCTCGGTGTTTCTTTGGTTCTACAGCATTTTCAACTGTTCCCCTGTTAATTGTCCCCCCTCATCCAGGAGCAGTGGCATGGGGGAAGGGGCATTGTTAGGAGCATGGATTCTGGGGTCAGACTTCCAAGTTTGAATGCTGAATCTGCCACTTTCTAGCTCTAGGGCAAGGGGCTTTAACCTTTCTGTGCCTGAATTTCCTAGTTTGTGAGAAGGAGCTGTTGCATCCATCAGAGTCCAGACAGCGTGCTCAAAGGTTTAATGGAAGGCAGCACTTCCCAGCAGAGAGGGAGCCCGGAGTGGTAGGATACACATCCCAGTCTGTCTCTAGCCCAGCCTCAGTCAAGCACCTGCCAATGCCTCCCACTGACCGTACACAGTAGAAGCCTGGGTGCTGCAGTTCCTAGAGGTCAGCTTTTGGGGGGCAGGGCAGAGAAGGGTGGAGAGAGGACCCAGAGGAGCAAAGGGAGAAAAAACAGCACCACCCACCTCATAGACTGTGAGGTTTATGGAAATATTAGCTGTAGATTCCTTAGGACAGTGTCTGGTGTGTGCTGCTGCAGCTGCTGTTATTGCTGGTGTTATTATAATTACTATTATTATTATTATTTTTAAATTTAGTCATTATTTAGAGCTCTGTGCCCAGGAAGGTCTTGCTTCCTGGTACAGACTAACTCTTAGGAGCGAGACTCCTCTCCTGGAATCCATGGATTTAGGGGAGCCTATGCATACCCTGAAATTGCACATACAATGTTGTATATGCATATTTTTCTTGGGTGCATAGCTTTCATCAGATTCTCAAAGAAACTCAAATCCCAGCAAAGGGTGAGAACTAAGTCCAGTTTCCTCAGCTCCAGGCCTCTGACTCCCAAACCCCTCATGGGTGACACCCGCCCACTGAGAGTGGCCAACTGAGAATTCTCACCCTGCCTCTTACTCCCAGCACACAGGATCAGCACGCTCCAGGGAATTGGGCCTTCAAGGACCAGTTGGCTGCCCTATCCTGGGTCCAGAAGAACATCCAGTTCTTTGGTGGGGACCCCAGGTCTGTGACTATCTTTGGCGAGTCAGCGGGAGCCATAAGTGTCTCCAGCCTGGTGAGTTCTCTGCTTTGTGACTTGAATGGCCCCGGGGGGGGGGGGTGGTGGTGGTGGTGGTGGTGGGTGGGGGTTTACAAAATTGAGGATGATGAATCATTCACATTTGGTTGGTGCCTTCATGTTGAACAAACACTTTAATGCACACTGTGTGCTTTGAGCCTCACAAATACATCATGAGTATTTCAGTCTCATTTGATGGACGAGACAGCCATCATTGGCAGAGTTTAAATCAATCACCTAAGGTCACATAAGTGAGTAATAATTTGAGGAAAAATTCCTCATATTTGTAGAGTAGAAGCCCTAGCATCCAATTACCAGGACTGGTCATTACTCGTTTAATAGAAGAAAACTCAGCTAAAGTATAAAATAACAAAAGATGCATATAAACATTTTATTTTAAGTTAAACCATAAAATATACCAATGGGTTGATACAGGGCCTTATGTTTTCAGAGTTGGTCTGATGACTCGAATTCCACCATGGGTTCTCTTGCATAAACCACCCGCAGGATTCACTGCCCTCACATTGCACCTGCAGTTTCTTTACAGTGAGCACAAACTTAAAGAAGCCCGCAAAGTAGTCTGACTGCAGTGCATTCTGGAGTTTTATACTTTTCCTCCAAATATTTTACTGTTATCTTGTCCCCACCTAATTTGACAGCAATATTTTTAGCTATCCGTTATCAAGGTTTTTTCCCCAGATATAATTTTGTTTTCTTTTTGCACGTACAGTTCATTTGTTCCCATGATGTTTCATTGATTATGTTATTACAATAACAAGTGCAACTGACAAAACCAGTTTGGAAGCAAACACACCTGGCTCTTGGCAAGAAGTTGGTGGGAATAGAAATGAACAGAGGTGCTAGAAAATGGCCTACTGGCTCTGAGCAGTCAGCATTTCCTCCGCATCAGTTAGCATGTTAATTGCAGGAATCAATTGCATGGTAGTGGGTTAAGAGAGCTTCTGCTGTACACTTGACAATATACAAGGTATTTTTATAACTTCAAAATTACCTTCTAAGGAGCTTATATTAACCTAACTCTTCATGTATTACAACAACCATCATTTCATGAGTGAAATTTGATCAGGCACCGTGCAAAGACTTCATTACTTCCCCTACTCCTCACAACCATTCCATGATATGGGCTCACTTTTTCCTCCAGTTTTACAGAGAAGTAAACTGATGCTTAGAAATATTAAGCAACTTACCTGAGGTTACCCAGCTAGGAAGTGAAGGAGTTAGAACTCACATGCCTGAATGTTTGACTTCAAACTTTATGAAGAACCTGTGGCTTGTAGAGATTGAATAACTTGCCCAAACCTTCACAGCTAGTCCCTGAACCCCCAAACCAGGGCTTTTTTTTTCCCTTTAAGGTTAGAGCTCCTAGGGAGGCTTCCTGGTAAGGTTTCTTTAAAGAAGGGATAAATAGTATGTGTGATGGGTGGGAAGCCCCTGGGTAACCTTTCCTGGGTCTCCTGTGTTCTCTCTCCAGATTCTGTCTCCCATGGCCAATGGCTTATTCCACAAAGCCATCATGGAGAGTGGGGTGGCAATCATCCCTTACCTGAATGCCCCTGATGACGAGAGGAGTGAGGACGTAGGTATATTGTTGACACCTTTCCAGCTGCCTCTTTCTTAGTCAGCAGAGTATGTGGTCAGGAGGCAATAGGCTGCCATCTTCTCACCATGTACTTGTCTTTCCTTAGTGCCTATACCAAAGGCCCAAGGTGAACCTTGCTCCTCCATGGAAGGCCTGGTCCAGCAGGAAATGAGTCCAGCCACATAATACCACATCTCTGGTGTGCATTAGTGTATGTGTTGTGTGTGTGTGTGTGTGTTATAGTTCTTACATCTTATTCCATTATTCTTTGCTTGTGATATATAATTCAGTCCCTTGTATTATATACAGCTCATCTCCTGTACCTACTCTACTCCACAGGGAGTGGCTACCTAGGGTACTATGTTAAGAAAGACCCTGAGGATGTTTCCAGCTCAGTGGGATAATGCTGTGCCTGATTAATGTTGTCTGGCATGGGATCATAAGGAGGAGGTGGGGCATATGTCCCAAGATGGTTATCATCTGTCATCTTGTCTTAACTCTCTACTAGATAGCGAGGCCCTGGAGACCAAGTTCTCTCTGTCCTTCATGTCCCAAGCATAATATCTGGTATATATTGAGCAACCATAAATGTTTCTTGGATGAATGAATTGACAAATACACTGATTTATTCAATGCATGTTAATTAAGCACTGGGCTATGGAGCCATCTCCTGAGTATTAATCATTTTAGAGGTATATTTTCTTAAACACCGTATAGAAAATAACAGACTGCCCCAAGGGCAGAAATATAGAATTATAAAATTATAAAAATACCCTCAATACAAAGGGAACACTGATTTTGGGAACATTCTCTAGAAAGCTACTTTCAGTTTGTACATATATTTATTCATATGTCACACATTTATTGAGTGCCCACTGTTTTCCCAGCTCTATTAGGACCTGTGGATTTATCAGTGGATGAATTTATCCTAAGCTTGAAGAGAATATAATCTTTTTATTACAAAGGTTTTTTTTTTTAACCTAGAATCCATGGATAGGTTTGGGAGGTGGTACTTGAATACCCTGTAATTGTATGCAGACTCTACATGCTTGTGCATTTTCCCAGGGAAGGGGTCTGTAGCTTTCACTGAATTCTCAGAGCATCCATGACTCCCAGAAAATTAAGAACTGCCATTTTCAAGGGACAAGTTCTACAAATATGGAAGGTTCAATGACAGAGCAAGCAGGTGTTTAGCAATGGGCTAGGCAGGGAAGGTGGGGAACATTGAGCTGCTAAGAGATTAGGAGAGGAAGGGGTTATGGGGCCTACAGTGGTCTAAAACGATGTCTTGGAGGGCAGGACTTGGGCCTTAAAGAATGAGCAGGATTGGTTCAGGGACAGAAAAAAGACCTTCAGGGCACTCTAGGCTAGGGCTCGGGTAGAGCTGACAAGCAGAGAATCTGATCCCCAGTCTTACCTCAACTGACAATTACAGAGCTTGCAAAACCGCTACTCACTCTTGGAGCTTCTGGCTCCATTTAGCACCCCAAGGTTGGGCTGCTGGACTTTGGGGGTCCTAGTGCCAATGCTCACAGGACTGGTCTCTCTGTGACCAGGAATTTTGATTCTATTCCATGGCCTCACCCCTAGCTCTGGATTTTGCTAAAGACAACAAGGAGGGTAAGGCGAGAGAGTAAGGATAACACAGTGCCAACCCATCCTCTGTGTGCACCTTCTGTTACAGGTGTGTGGGGCTGAGGAGGGGCTGCAGGATGGACTCAAGTACAAAGGACCAGCCTGTGGCTGGTCGGAGAACACTTTCCAACTCTTATTTTCCTGAGTGTTTTAGGTACCATGCTCTGACCTGGTCCTTCTCTGGAAATAGTTGCAGGTGGTTGCACATTTCTGTGGTTGCAATGCATCAGACTCTGTGGCCCTGCTGGAGTGTCTGAGGGCAAAATCCTCCAAGGAGCTGCTGGCCCTCGGCCAGGTGAGGAGGGAGGGGAGAGTTTTGGGGGTAGGGTGGCCTGTTCAATGGAGTCGGGCACAAATCCTACCCTTATGTTATTTATTTTGATTTGGGACTTAGAAAAGTAGTGGATTGAGGATTCATGGTAACAGCTATAAAAAGCAAATATGAGGTATAGAACCCTTGTTGGTAATTTAAGGAACTTGACAGGCAGGGGTGCTGCTTAGCCTGGGTAAAATCCAGCAAAATACAAGAGCTGTCTCTAAGTCCCTGAAAGCATCTCACTGGAAAGAGGGACCACCCTTGTTCCCCACGCCCTTAGGAGCTAAAGTCAAGATCAGAAGCTGGAAAGTTCCATTAGGAAACCATTCTGGCTTGGATAACTGAGAACTTTCTAAAACCTCAGTTGTCTGGAGAAGGACTGAGTTCCTTTAGGAGGTGGTGCAACGTCCACCTCTGCAGGTATTCAGCAAGGTCTGCCTGACTATTGATGAATTTTCAATCACTGGATGGTTAATTAGACTGGATGATCTTATATGTCTTTTCCAATCTTGAGAGCCTTTGATAATCTTCGAAAGAGCAAGGTCATTATCTGTCAGATTCCAACATTTGCTAGTTATTTGGCATATATTGAATATCTACTGTGAACTGTGCTAGAGTCAGTGAAATGGATAACAAGTCCTTGACCTGATATTGTGTCAAGCTCTTCTATGTGCTCCCTTCTACCCAACTCCCCAAACAGAAACTGAAAGGAACCATGATTAGAGCCTGCTGTTGCTTTCTGAAACTCAAGAAATATCCAGCCATGTCCAAGGCACAGTGCTCTGGGAAAGACATCTCAGGAAGGTGTTTACACCAGCCCTTACTATCCTGGCCACTCCCTGCCCTCCCCATTTTTCCCTTTGCATTTGGCCAGTGGTTCTCAAACTTGAGCATATGTAGGAACCACCTTGAGGACTTGCTAAATAAGTTTGCTGGGCTGCACCCCCAGAGTTTTGTATTCAGTAGGCCTGGGGGCAGGCCTGAGAATTGGCATTTCTAACAAGTTCCCAGACACTGCTGGTCCAGGAACCACACTTTGCAAACCACTGTGCTAGGCCACTATTTTTCCTAGGTAGATACTACTATTATTCCCATTTAGCAGATGTGAAACTAAGGCAAGTTTAACCCCCTTGCCCAAGAAAGTGGCAGAGCTGTCCAGGGACTGTTGAATTGAGTTGGGCCAATAGTGGTTTATTCTTACTTTTTAAATGCATTTTGACCACTGCTAGACAGGGTTGGCTTAGCGTGGCCAGGATTTGGGGACAGCAGATTTAGTGAACAGAAACAGCTGCTGATTTTTCTTTTCTTCCTTATTACAGAAAACAAAGTCTTTCACTCGAGTGGTTGATGGGCTTTTCTTTCCGGATGAGCCCCAAGAATTATTGTCTCTAAAAGCATATGAAGCAATTCCTTCTGTCATTGGAGTCAATAACCACGAGTGTGGCTACCTGCTGCCCTTGGTAAGGACTCTGGCTGTCTGCACGGCCACTTCCTCAACAGTGGTGCAGCTGTTTGCTTCAATAGCTGGGCGTTTTCCTAGATGACACCAAGTGTTATGAGGGCTGGAGCCCCTGGCCAAGCACACAGTGATAATCTTCCTCTGAAAGAAGGGGACTGAGGACCGGGTGGGTGGGGGGCACAGTAAGTGTCTGCCTTGCTCCTCATGTGATGAGGTTTACAGTGGGGATTGGATTCATTTGGTCTTTACTACAAAACATTACTAATGATTGTTTTCAAGGTATTCAGAGCTTACATTCAAATAGGTTTGAAAATCTTCAGTCCTTTACACTGTTCATGCCCAGCCGTAGTTTGGCATTTTGACTTCCAAGAATGGTCTCTAAGGTTGGACAAGTTGCAAAATTATCAAATGATTTTATTCATTTGACAAGTATGTACTGAACCTTTACTACATGCTTGTAAAAAGCAAGCATTCAGCTGTGAACACGGTTCCAGTGTTCTGGGAGCTTACGTTCTTGAGGAGAGAGACAGATGAGACACAAAGTCGAAAAGATGATTTCAGAGAGTGACAGGTGCTTTCAAGGACACAAGTGGGGAGAGAGGGTGTCTTTAGGGCAGACAAACGGTGGTCAGGAAAGGTTCCTCTGAGGTGGGGTCATTGAGCTGAGGCTTGGATGCTGAAAAGGAGCCATGATTTCTTGACTGTGGTTTAGGAAGACCCTCCCCATTGGAAGTAAACTTTTCATCTGTCCTTTGAATAGTGGAGGTTCAAATTCATAACACCATCAAAGCTCATTTATATAGACTAATCTCCTCGTTGTAAACTGGGGGAAATGGGCTTAAGAAATAAAGAGTTTGCTAAATTACAAAGCTAGTTGGTGGCTGTCTGGAACCAGAATCCTGAGTTCATTGGGTTGTTAAAGCATGTTCTGACATTACTAATTTGACCTCCAGAGCAATGTTTTGGGGTAAGTGGGGCTGGGGATTTTTGTCCTCATGTTGTAAATGAGGCAACTGAGTCACAGACTGTGGCTTAAGTAAGGCCTTTCAATGCTTTCTGGGTGTGTGCTAGAAAGAAGGCAGGTGCTGCCAATGACAACCACCACCAAAACCACTGTAACCAATTCCCAAGTGCCTTCCATGTTCCAAGAGCAAGCCATCTGTGCAACAACTTGCAAACAAGCATTATCATTCCTGTTTTATAGCTAAAGAAACTGAGGCTCAGAGAGGCTAAAATGGCTTTCCTAAGTCTCCCAGCTAGTACAGAGACAGTGGTGTATAATTTTTATGCATTTAGGCTCTACCTTTAAATGCTAGGTTCTCTGCTTACCTGCTGTGTGACGTTGGGTGAGTTGCCTAATGTCTCTGAATCTCTGTTCCCTCATCTGTGAAATAGGGCTAATCTTAATACCAACCTCATAGGTACATGTCAAATAGGCTGGCATATAGTAAGTGCTCAATACATGCCAGATATTGGAATTATTCAAGTGACAGAATGGGAATTCGTAAACAGATCTGCATAGCTCAAAAGCCTGTATTGGTGCTGATATTCCATGTGAACTTGTAATTAAATCCATTATTGGCTATTGGAGACCAAAGGAAATCCTCCAGAAACAAATTCCAGCTCATTGACATGCGTAGGGGGTTTTTAGTAGTTCAAATATGCTTGTGGATAACTTGAATGACTCTAGGGGCTCCCTCAGATTCCAGGAGACAGGCGTGTTTAAATATCTACCCTAGTGATTCATTACCTCAAGATCTTCAGCAGAAAATGTACCAAGGAGATGCGTTTGACAAGTGAATAGTATTTCTGCCCTCTCATGTTTTTAGGCTATAACGGTGCCAGAAAATGGTCATTTAGCAAATAATGATGCATAGCTCTTCCTATGTACCAAACCCTGTCATAACAGCTTTACAAATATCAGCAAATATCAGCTCACTCAGTGCTCATCACAGCTCTGGCTTGGGGGAGACTGTTGCTATCTCTGCCTCAGGGATGAGAAGCCTGAGGCAGGAAGAGTTAAGTCCCTTGCCAAGTTCACAGCTGGTGAGGGCAGGGCAGGGAGCCTGTGTTCTCGCCACCAGCCTCCCTGCCTCACTGCCTGGCCCCACTGCTGGCTTCTCAGGGGCCCTGGTTGCAAAGGTCTTTACAAGGGGAAGAGCAAACCACCGGTTTTGAGATTTTCTGGCTTCTCTTTGAACTTGGTGTGGAAACCAAGTTATGGCCTGTATCAGGCAGTTAGGGCTGTGGTAACAAAATCTCACAGACTGGGTGGCTTCGAAAACAGAAAGTCATTTTCTCACAGTCCTGGAGGCTGGAAGTCCAAGAACAAGGTGCAGTCTCTCTTTTGTGTGCTCCAATTCCTGGTGTCTCTGCGCGTGTCTAAATTTTCTCTTCTTGAACGGACTCCGGTCAGATTGGATGAGGGCCCACCCTAACGGCCTCCTTTTAACTTAATCACCTCTTTAAAGGCCCTATCTCCAAATACAGTCACCTCCTGAGGTGCCAGGGGTTAGGGCTTCAACATATGAGTTTGTGGGGGACACAATTTTGCCCGTAACAGGGGCCTTTCCACAGGGTGGCTGCTTGGGCCCCGCAAGGCTGCAGGTATGACAGGGGGTGGCTGCCTTTTACCAAATGTGGGAGGAGGAAACTCATTACCTGACCAACCCATCAAAGCTGCTGCTATGTGTGGCCACCTGGGGCTCAAAGGTTCCCGTTCTTCCCAACCTCCCCTCAGAAAGTCGGGTGCCCAGGCTCTCGGAGAGACCGGTTTGCCTTCTGATGGCCAGATGGCTCACTGGGGACACCCTGCTTCTCTTTGCAGAAGGAGATGCCTGAGATCCTCACCGGCTCCAACAAGTCTCTCGCCCTGCACTTGATACACACCCTCCTGGTGAGTGAGCCCGGGTGACTGCAGCGCGCCAGAGATTCACTCACTTAACAGGCAGCCAAAGTGACCTACACAGTCTTTATAGGCCATCAGTCTTTATAGTTCCCACGTGCTTATTTACTTTGTTTATCACACTATTCATGTGTTTCTCTGGAGACATAGTAATATGGACGCTGGGGCACTGCCCCCTCCCCGGCGTGTTACGTAACGTGCAGCGTATGTACTGAAGCATCTATCTACAGTCTGAAAAGCTCTGAATTGTGAAACACACACACGACTAGGGACACGTAGTCACCACCCGCCAGCCTGGCATTGTGCCAATGACAGGACTAGTCATTTACTCATTCATTCATTGCACAGACACATCAGTCTCCAGTCTTACTCTAGATACTAGGATCTAGAGATAGAGTGCTTTCCCTCCTTCCCTCTCTCCTTCCATCCATCTCCCTCCTTTCCACAAACATTTATTCAATGTGGACTCAGTACCGGGTTCATTTCTTTCATTTACTCATGGAACAAACGTTTAGTGAGAGTCCACGTGTCCCTGCACTTCCCTAGGTGCTGGGGTGCCATGTGGGCTGGGTGGAGATGACAAGATGCTTCAGTCCATGTGAGGCAGAGGAATGTCCAAGGCCCTGTGGTGCCCACAGGAGGGGGCAGGCGGCTCCCTCGGGGAGAATTTGAAGGATTGCTGGAGCTTGTCTGGAGATGGAGGGCAGGGTGAGGGGAGCCACAAGGGACCAAGAGGACCAACTGGGAGCAGAGGGGTGTGAAATCAGCTGGGGGGTTGGCTGCCACAGAAGAGGATGCTCGATGCCGTTATAAGCTACAGAAGGAATGTAAACTTCATCCTGGGTGCTGGGAACAGAAGGAAGAGTGATGTGAGCCAATTTCCATTTTAGAAAGAGCCTTCTGGCTGCAGAGTGGGCCAGACTGGAGGCAGGGATCCCTCAGGCCCCAAGGCTTGGTGGAGGGATGTTTGCTGAGTCTTGGCTGTGTGATGATGAGAATTGGGACAAAGGTCTGAGAGATATTCAGAATATCAGTCAGATGGTGGAATGTCTTGGGCTGGGTTGAAGACGGCCTCATGGAGGAGGTGGCCATGGATCTGGGCCTTAAGGGAGGGGAACACTTGAGCAGGAGGACATTTCAAGTAGAGAGGGTGTCCTGAGCCAATTCCTGGGGTAGGAAACAGGTTGTATGGGAATGTGCAAGGGGAATGGAAAGGCATGGGTCTCCCCTAGGCCCGGCAACATGCCAGGGGCTGCTTTTCAAATAGTAAGTAGTTCTCTGATGCAGAAGGCAGAGCCTTGCTCAAGAACCCTAGAGCCTTGCCTTCTGACTGTCCTATGGGTTCTTGCCCATAGTATCCACTCTCTATACCCACCTTGGATACCTCCAGTGCCATGGGATCTGCTGGCCATGTGGTCCAAGTGGCCAGGCCCTTGAGCTGCAGCCTGGACCTGCTACAGAGCCCTCCCTTGCTCTGGGCCTGATTAAAAACCGCCAGCCTTCTGAGGACCTGACCAACAAGTCTGAGCAGCATTCCCAGACATGGTGTACACTGCTTCACCTCCAGATTCCAAAGCAACCTACCGAAAGCCGTGCCACTGTCTTGGTGGTAGGCATCTGAGGTGCAACATCTTATCCAGAACTCCCCAGAGCATCAGACACCCTAAAAACATCACCAGTGTGGCAGACCCCTGAATCTTTTTGAAGTTCACCTTTCACCCTCTGCCACTCATGCTTGGGGCAAGTTAAGGGGGAGAAGCCTGGGAGGCAGACTGGTACTGGGTCAAAGAAGGCATCAAATGGCCTGCTCAGGCCCTCAGCAATGGGGCTCCGGGGAACCAACAGGACTGAAGGTCTGCTCTGGCCGGGAAGGGTGCTTTTCTCTTCACATCTCGTGTAATCCTCTGAATAACCCATTTTTTATAGATAAGGGAACTGAGGCTCCAAAAGACTGACTAGTTTAGGGAAAACAGCAAAGGGCTGGAGGCAGCGCTGGTACCAGGAGCAGGATGTGTGGATGTGTGGCCTGTGTTGTCACAGAGGGCTTTGTGCTCAGAAGGCTCCTACATTTCAAGATGGCTTTGCTGTCACCATCGGGAAGTTCTTAATAATTTTTGAACGAGGGGCCCCACATTCTCACTTTGCATCTACAAATGATGTAGCCAGTTCTGCCCATTAGTGACTCTTTCTGAAAGATGATAGAGAAGCCTGTGTACTGTGGTTAGGAGCATGGGATTTAGATGCAAATAGAATTGTGAAAGAATCATGGTTCCACCAATTTGGATCAATCATTTCACCTCTCTAAGCCTCAGTTTCCTAATCTGTGAAATGGGGCTAATTTTCATAGGGTTGTTGTGTGGATTAAATGGGGCCATGCATGTAAAGCATTCAGAATCATGCCTGCACAGGTAAGTGCTTAACATGTTGGCTATTGTTGTTGACCCAGATCTCCTGTGACCATGATTTTTTACAGCATGTCCCCTTCCAGTATTTGTACGTTGTGGCTCATGAATACTTCCATGGCAAGCACTCCCTGGTTGAAATCCGAGACAGTTTTCTGGACTTGCTTGGAGATGTGTTCTTTGTAGTCCCTGGGTTGGTCACAGCTCGCTATCACAGAGGTGAGTCTCTGAGCACCCCCTCCAGGACCACAGCCTAGCAAGGCCACTGGCTGCAGGGACCCGTGTTGTCTGCGGACCAGCTGCCTGCTCTGTCCTCTGCTCCTTCACCGAGAGGGAGTTCCCACGTGTGCCTGGGATGCGGCCGTGCCATGGTGCCCTTTGCAATTCCCCTGCCTTTCAGAGTTTGGGAATGTTGATCACTTCTTGTTTCTGTACCTTCCTCTTCTCCAGGCCCACATAGAAAACTTCCACTTCCCTATAATTTTATGGAGGACATCCCCCTCTCTGGGCATGTTTTCTCTCTGGAAGTGTCTTCCCAAATAGCTATAAAAAGTAGTGGAATAATCAGAAAGACAAGACTACTTGTGGGGACATAAACCTTGTCTTTCTTCCTTCCTTCCTTCTATCCTTCCTTCCTTCCTTCTTTCCTTCCCTCCCTTCTTCCTTCCTTTCCCTTCCTTTTCTTTTAACAAGTATTTATCAAGGACCTACTATGGGCCTGGCACTGTTGTAGGTCTTGGAGATAGAGTAGTGAACAAAACATGAACCCTATAATGCTTTGAAAAAAACAAACAAACACGGACCCTGCCATTAAGAAAATCACATTCTAATAGCAGGCGAGCCTGCTGACCAATACACAAGTAAATACAGGATGTGTTAGATGGAGTAAATTATAGCAGAGCAGAGGTCAGCAGTGACGGGGTGCTGTGGAAGGTCACTGTTTTATAAGGTCTGTTAAGGTGACAGTTGAGGTAAGAACTGAGAGTTGACTATTGAATTTGGCAACATGAAGGTCACTGGTGACCTTGACAAGAACTATTTTGCTGGAATCATGGGAGAGTAAAAGCCTCATTAAAATGGGCAAATTGGTCTCTAGACTCAGGGCAATCCCAATCGCAATAAAAAACTTGGCAGTGGTTTTGGAGAAATGAACAAAAAAATTCTACAATTTATATGGAAATGCAAGGATAGCCAAAACCATCTTGAAAAGGAGTAACAAAGTTGGAGGACCTGTAGTCCACCTGAGTTCGGGACCTATCCCTGAGCTACAGTAATTAAGAAAGTCTCCTATTGGCTGAACGATAGACAAGTAGGACAACAGAACAGAGTGGAAAGTCCAGAAATAGACCCACACGTATGCAGTTAACCAATGGAGCTGGAATAACTGGATATCTCCGTGGGAAAAAAGTGAACCTTAACCCCCAGCTCATGCCGTACACAAAAATTAGTTTGAAAGAAATTGTAGATCCAAATGTATAAGCTACAATTGTACTTAAGGAAAATTTAAAGTTTTTTGCTGGTCAAAAGGCGTTCATAATGCAAGCACAAGGGGTGGAGTAGGGAACTTCAAAGGCCCATTGCACCACAAAAGAAGTGAATAAACCAGCAGGGACCATTGGGATCAATTTTAATAGAACTCTAGAAACAAATCAAGGGTTTACAAGCAGCAGGTGAACACTTAGTCAAGACAGAAGCCCCTGAGTCTCACTGCAGTGTTTTCACGCACTCTTGCAGCATTCCCTGTGACCCAGCTAAGCAGTGGCCTTGAACAACAACCACCCATATTTATGATATAGGAGCCTAAAAATGGAGTGAGAAAAATAGCCCTAATTTTCAAATAATTGTCGATGTGTTGTTTTGACCTTTCTGGGGCTCCCTAAATGACTAGCTCAAAAGGCTTGCCTTTATTCCACCTACATCTGAACTCTCTTAGGGCCGAGGCAGCTACCTGGAAGGCATCCGTCACAAACATTCATAGGTAAATGCATTAGTTGCTGCCACCAAGGGTAAGGGATAACTGTTGGAGCAAACAATAGACTAACTGAAAAGCCTAGACACCTTGGGGAATAAGGGCTTGAAAAGCCCCTACATGTCCCTGGGAATGTAGAAGGCCACGGGTGTGTCCAGAGTGGGGAGCGTGCTTGGAACCCACTCCCCCCGGAGGCCCTAAGTTTTCCCCTCAACGCTGACCTCAGGCTGTGCTCAAGCAGAAAGTGAAGGTTGAGGTAGTATTGTATCCTGCCTGGCTGAGTGTGAAAAGAATGCCTCAACACACACACACAGAGCCCAGCGGCAAAGACTGGGAGGTTTTCTTTTTGTTTTTCTTTGTTTGTTTGGTCGGTTGGTTTCAGGCATTTATGGAAATCCCAGCTGACCTATCAAATCACTAGCTGACCACTAAACTAACAGAAGAGAGACTGTGACAAAGTACAGACTTTACAAAATTAATGCAGAGACATCACTAAACACACAAACGATAGCAACTTCAATAAGCAATAACAATAAACCCAGGGGAGGGGGTAGAATCTGATATACAGAGTAGCCACATCATAATACTCAAAATCTCTAGTTTTCAAAAAATGTTATGAGATATGCAAAGAAACGAGAGAGTATTGCCCATACACTGGAAAAAAATTAATAGAAATTGTACTTGAGGAAGCCCAGACATTGGACTTACTAGACAAAGACTTTATTTAAATCAACTATTTTCAATATATTCAAATACTCCACACAACATTAGATTCCATGGTCTTCTCAAGTGCCCATGGAACATCCACCAGAATAAACCATATGTTAGCCCACAAAAAAATTTCAATAAATTTTAAAATGATGAAAATTTTACGGAGTATCTTCTTCAACCACAATGGAATGAAATTAGAAATCTATGAAAAAAGGAAATGTGGAAAATTCATAAATATTTAGAAATTAAACAGCATACTCTTTTTTACACTTAAAAAATTTTAACTAGATGTGCTTTAGAAAAAACGTATAATTTTAACCATCTTTAAGTGTGCAGTTCAGTAGAATTAAGTACATTCATTCACATTGTTGTACAACCATCACTGCTATATATCTCCAGAACTTTTTCACCATCCCAAACTGAAATGCTGTAGAGATTAAAAAATAATTCCCTATCCCTCCTTCTCTCAGCCCCTGGTAACCACCATTCCACTTTCTGTCTCTGTGAATTTGACTATTTAGTTACCTCATATAAGTGGAATCATACAATATTTGTCCTTTTGTGTCTGGCTTATTTCATTTAGCGCAATGCCTCAGGGGTCATCCATGGTGCACTGTGTGTCAGAATTTCCTTCCTTTTTAAGGCTGAATAATATTCCATTGTATGTATATACCACATTTTGTGTATCTGTTCATTCATCAATGGCTATTTGGATTTTTTACACTTTTTCTCTATTGTAAACAATGATGTTATGAACATGGGTGTAGAGAGATACCTGGTCAAGTCCCTGCTTTCAATTCTTTTGGGTGTACACCAGAGGTGGAATTGCTGGATCATATGGTAATTCTATGTTTAATTTTTTGAAGAACTACCATCTTGTTTTCCACAGTGGTTGCACCATTTTATTATACGTTCCCACCAGCAATGCACAAGGCTTACAATTTCTCCACATCTTCACCAACATTTGTTATTTCGGTTTTTATTTAAAATAATAGTTATTTTAATGGGTGTGCAGTGGTATCTCATTATGGTTTTGATATGCATTCATTAATGATTAGAGATATTGAGCATCTTTTCATGTGCTTATTAGACATTTGTATGTCTTTTTTGGAGAAATGTCTATCCAAGTCCTTTGCCCATTTTTGAATTGAGTTGTTCTGTGTTGTTGAGTTTTAACAGTTCTTTATGTATTCTAGATATTAATCCCTTATGAGATATATGATTTGCAAATATTTTCTCCCATTCTGTAGGTCACCTTCTTATTCTGTTGGTAATGTGCAATAGTTGCACAGTAGTTTTTAACTTGGATGCAATACAACTTATCTATTTTTTCTTTTGTTGGTTGTGCTTTTGGTGCCATATCTAAGAAGCCATTGCCAAATCCAAGGCATAGAAATTAACCCCTATATTTTCTTATAAGAGGTTTACAGTTTTAGTCTTACATATAGGTCTCTGATCAATTTTGAGTTAGTTTTTGTATATGGTATGAGGGAAGGATCCAATTTGATTCTTTTGCATGTGTTATCTACTAGGATGGCTATAATTAAAAAAGAAAAAGAAAAAGAACAAGTATTGTCAAGGATATAGGGAAATTAGAACCCTCATACACTACTGGTGGGAATGTAAAACAGTACAGCCACTGTGGAAAACACTGTGGCTGTTCCTCAAAAATTTAAACATAGAGTTACTATATAACCCAGCAAATCCACTCCTAGGGATTTACTCAAGATAATTGAAAACAGATGTTCAAACAAAAATTTTACATGAATGTTCAACATAGCACCCTTATTCATAATAGCAAAATATGGCAACAACCCAAATGCCCATCAATTGATGAATAGATAAATAAAATGTGTCATATATGTAAAATGGATCATTATTTGGCCATAAAAAGGAATAAAATACGAATGCATGCTACAACATGGATGAACCTTGAAAACATGCTACGTGAAAGAAGCCAGACATGAAAGGCCACATGTTATATGATTCCATTTATATGAGATGTTCAGATTAGGTACATCCATAGAGACAGAAAGTAGAATTGTGTTTTCCAGGGCCTGACGGGAGGGACAAATAGGGAATGACTGCTTAATGGGTCTGGGGTTTCTGTTTGGTATGATGAAAATGTTGTGGACCTAAATATTGGTGATGGTTGCACAACATTCTGAATATACTAAAGGCCACTGAATTATTGTATATACTTTAAAATAAAGTGGTGACTTTTATTTATGTAAATTTTATCTTTAAAAATGTACTGTTAAGAAAATGAAAGGGCAAACCACAGACTGGAAGAAAATATTCACAATATAATTAACTGACAAAAAATATTTATATCCAGAATACATGAAGAACTCTTACAGTTCAATAATGAAAAGATGGTGTTTTACAATCATGGGTAAAAAGATTGAACTTGAAAAGACACCTCAAAAGAGAAGATATATGAAAATCCTAAAGTCTGTGAAAAGGTGCCCAGCACTATTAGTCATCAGAGAAATGCAAAATAAACTCAAAATGAGGTAACCATTTACACCCAGTAGAATGCCTATAATTAAAAACACAAACCATACCAAGAAGTATTGCCAAAGATGTGGAATTTTCAGAACTCTCATACATTTCTGGTGGGAAAAGTAAAATGGTACAACCACTCTGGAAAACTGGTAGTTTCTAATAAAGTTAAACATGCATCTACCCTAGTACTCAACCATTCTGCCCCTAGATATTCACTGAACAGAGGTGAAAGTATATATCCTCACAAAAGACACGTACCTGCACATTCATAGTAGCTTTAATCATAGTAGCCCCAAAATGGAAACAACCCAAATGTCTATCATCAGATGAATGGATAAGCAAATTGTAGTATATTCATACAATAGCATACTACTCAGTGATAGAAAGGAATCAACTACTGATACACATAACAATGTGGTTGAATCTCAAAAACACTAAGCTGAGCAAAAGAGGCCATTGAGTACACAATAGAGTACATATTGTACTATTCCATTTACGCAGAGTTCAAGAACAGGTGAAATTAGGAATAAGAACGTGGTTGTCTCTTGGGAGAGTGACTAGAAGGGACCTTTCTAGGGTGATGGAAATGCTCTGTATCCTGACCAGGGTGGTGGCTACATGAATACATTTATAAAAGCTCATCAAACTGTACACTTAAAATCTGTGCTTTTTATTGTCCATAAATGATACTTCAATTGAAAGAGAGAAAGAATAAGAGGAAGGGAAGTGGAGGCAGTAAGTATAAAGCAACCATATTGTGGGGTCTTACTGGAAGGAATGCACAGAAATGAGCCAGTAATTGGAGGTGAAATTGAAACCAAGAGTGTCTGTATGTTTGTGTGTGCCCATGTGTGTGCCTGTGTGTGTGCTCGTGCACGTATGTGTGCTTGTGTGTGTGCCCATGTGTGTTGGAAATTACAGTGCAAAGACCTTCAGTAGCAGATAGGTGATGGAATGTAGGATGCATATGCATAGGTTGTCTTGGAAGCAGGGAAATAACCTTGTTCTATTGTCTCCAGACAGTTGAATCAGAGTCAATGAGAGGAAGTTACAACAAGGCAGATCTTGGCTCAATATGAAGAACTTTTTTGAGAAGTAGGACTAGTTCCTTCTCAGGTTGCCCCAAGGAATAGTGAATTCTTAGTCAGTAGAGGTATGGGGCTACTTTGGCAGGAAATTTCAGCCTCAAATGAGGAAGGAGGAAGTTAGGCTGGTTTTGGTCATCTCTTGTCTCTGAGCTTTTCCCACCCCTGGGTCTACAAATCCGGCACTTGATAGGTGGGGATGCAGCCCCTTGCTCCACCCTACAAGCACGCCTGATCTTTCCTGTCCTTTTGTCAGATGCCGGTGCACCTGTCTACTTCTACGAGTTTCAACACCGGCCCCAGTGCTTTGAAGACACGAAACCGGCTTTTGTGAAAGCCGACCACGGCGATGAAATCCGTTTTGTGTTTGGAGGTGCCTTCCTGAAGGGTGACATTGTCATGTTTGGTAAGGAACTGGCCGCAGGGGCTCCTGCTCTTGCAGGAACATGGAACTTGGGATGAGGTGGGGAGAAGAGTCAACTCCCCACAGTTAACGTGGAGCTCTCTATTCACCCCAGCCCTATGCAAGAGCCCTGGAGCACTGGTGGGTTGGGATTTAATCACCTCTGTGGTTTACAGAGAGACACAACCTTTCTCTGGAAAATGTTCTCACTTGTATTTTTAGAAACCAAGATGAAAAAGAGCTGCCAACATTTGTTGGATAAGTGCTTCTGTTTGTACTAAAGCCTGTGAGGTGTGCACTATGGGGCACTCAACATCTAATTTTTTAAAAAATATATTAGAATCATTTTCTTCCTTCTCTCTGAACATGGGTCTCACCCTCCCTACTCTTCCCAGAAATCCCATGAGGCTACCACCCAGGGCTTTCAAAGGCAGGGACCACGTTTTTCATAATTCCAGCTCAAAGTGTTGTGGATACAGATGAGCTCATGCAAATGTCTGTGAACTGTTTCTAATGATGTTAGCTCATTTATTCCTGAATTTAGACATATTTGGTGCCTAAAATAATAAACCAATCAGAGGAGGTTATACCAATAGCAAAAATTACAAGAAAATTACACGCCAAAGCTATCACTAAAATATTTAATTAAAAATATTACACAACACTGGCTTCTCAACAATGAGAATAGAGCTTCCCACATAGAAGCTGTGGTTTGTGCTCTGTGGTTTGTTCATTATTTTATGTGTTCATCCTCATCTTATGTCATCGTGTAACACAGATAATAACAGAACTATCTTTGTTGTGAGGTTTAAATAAAGCAATTCCCATAAAGCACACAGTGAATGCTTAATAAATGTCACTGTTATTACTCAGCAACCATTACCTGAGCCATACCACGTGATAGCACATGGATTCTCCAAACTGGAAAAAAACGAACATTTGTATTAAAGGGTTAAACTCCTTGATGTCTAAAGAGCTCCTAAAATTGATGAGAAAGGAACAACCTAATCAAAAACTGGGTAACAGATATAAACAGATAGTTTTTGGAGAAGGAAACACAAGTGGCTTTAAACATAGGAAAATCCACTCAGCCTCACTCAAAAAGAGAACTGCAGACTAACTTTGGCTGAGGAATCATTTTCCATCAATCAAGTTTGGAAAGAACAAAACATTTAAAATTAAACAATGTATTCAAGCAGGTGTGGGAAACAGACAATTTTGTACGTTAACAGAAAACTCTATCAACATTTAAAATGCATGTAGTCTTCAGCCTGGCAATTCTCCTTCTAGGATTTTTTGGGATAATTATACTTCCACATGTGAAAAAATACAAGCGCACACTAAAGCATTGCTTTTACCAGCAAAAGACAGGAAACATGACACATGAATTTTATATTTCTATATAATCACATATAAATATTTATATATTATATGTTAATAAAACAAAATATGGCAACTTTATAGGTGACAATGTCCTAGATGTAACAGGAGATTCATTTTAGTAAAAACAGCAAGATGTAGAACATGTGTCCAATCTACTACCAAATGGTTGCCTCTGAGGCTGGTCATTAGGTGTCTGGAGGGAAGAGGTGGGAGGGAAACTTATTTCATTAGATATTAGATACTCTTTTTGCAGTTTGAATTTTTTACTTTTTAAATAAAGAAATACAATCACTAACTGTAAAAGTGTGCGTGTGTGAGAGAGAGAGAGGGGTGGTCTGTGTCCCTGAGGAACCTGACGGCGGGGAGAACACAGGGTAGACAGGGAAGATGTGTGTTCAGCCTCTGCCATTTGGAAGCCACGGTTCCTCGGGCAGGTCACAGTCGCTCTGGGCCTCCATGTCTGCATGTACGAGGTGGGTACGATGACTTGGGGGGCTGGAGTGGGTGCAGCGGGAGGAGAGGTGTGCCATGGATCCATCAGTGGTGAGGCGCCTGGAGCATGTGGGGTGTCATTGTGAGTAGCGGGATTTTGTGATTATCTCACAGAAGGAGCCACAGAGGAGGAGAAAGCGCTGAGCAGGAAGATGATGAAATACTGGGCTAACTTTGCGCGGACCGGGTAAGTGAACCTCCCGGCCTGCCCCGCGGGGGGGTGTTGGAGGAGGGAAATCTCAGTCTGTTTCTACTTTCACTTCCAGGAATCCTAATGGGGGTGGCCTGCCTCTGTGGCCCGCCTACGATGTGACCGAGAAGTACCTGGAGCTGGATGTGAACTTGAGCGTGGGACGGAGACTGAAAGAGCACAGAGTGGAGTTTTGGACCGAAGCCCTCCCCCTGATAATGTCCACTTCCAGAGCTGTCCTCCCTGATCATCCTTCCTCTGCTCCTGCCTTTCTTGCTCTTTTTTGTGTGATTTGGGTTTCCCTTCCCCTTCTGCAGTTTCTCCCGCAATTGTGAGCTCCGTTCTGAGTTTAGCTGCTTTCTGTGGGCATCTTTGTGGACTAAGCTGCTTTAGCTGATGCTTTATGGACTCAGAGATGATCTTTATGGAATTCTTTTCAACATCAAAAAATGCAATTTGTCTTGGAAGGCAACGAGATTTCTTCAATAAATCGAAGGAGGGCTGGCCTGTTTATTGTCATAATAATGATCTTGTTACTCATATGAAATAAAATCAGAATGTAAAATATGTACAGGGAACAGAATTTAATTCTGTGCTGATAACTCTGCCCCAGCCCCCAACATCCAAGATGAGGTGGACTTTGTATCAGAGAAGGTGTCTGCATGTATTATGTAAAACGTGAGTCTCCCACCCCAACCCAGTGGGGCTTCAGCCACAAGCCTAGTATGGATATCCTGGATGTTGCTGGGTTTGAGCTGGATCTCCCCCCTGGCTCAGGGAGATGTGTGGGGCAGGGGCACCTGCTGGAGAGCATCCTCAGCCATGGAAGCCAGACATCATTCAAGGTCAAGAACCAAGAAGTTGAACACCAGGCAGCAAGGGTCAGATCAGGGACATCAGGGAGATAAGAGGCTTCCCCAATGAAGTTGAGACTAATCCGCTATTCAATAAATCTACATTAGGTGCCCGATACATACTAAGCAGATCCCCAGTGGGGATACAGCCACGAACAAAAACACGGCTGCTACTAAATAGTGAGCAAACAGACATCAATCAAACATTCACCCAAGTGAATATTTTATGATATGAATTTAATAAGTGCTACTCAGGAAAAGTAAGGTGTTTTAAGAAACTGCAACTGCGATGAAAGGACTTAAGTTATTAACACATTAAAGTATTAGGAAGCTCTCTCTGTAGAAATGGCATTTATATTAAGAAAGGATGAATTAAAATTTGCCACATGATAGGTAGGGAGAATGCTGTACATACTATCATTCAAAGATGCACTCTGTGTATCCAAACAGTTCATATTATATGCATATAATTTACCAGGTAATTAGTTTTTCTTTGTGGTTACTTCAAGATTACACATGAGGTGCACAGAATAGGAAGGCTTCTGCTCCAACTCATAGCCTGAATCTGGCCCCCAGAAATGTTTTGTTTAGCCCACACAATGTTAAAAATGTTTTGGAATTAGTGGCCAGCTAATTTTAAATTAGGGAAATTTCACATTAAAAACCATGTTTCCAGCTTATTCAGAAAACAACAACAACAAAAAACCCCAGAAGATCTAGCAACAATAAAGCTGCATTCCCACAGGATAACCAGGACTTCTGACAGGCTAGATAGCACCTTTGTGCAAATTAGAAGGTACCCCTTCCTCAAAACCCTCTACAGATACCTTCCAAGAAACCGTCATTGATAAATATCTGCATCTATGATGTGAAGGACCCCTCCTCTGAAGTGTTACCCTTCTGCAGTGCACAGCCTGTTCAACTGTTCTCAGCAAAGATAAGTAAACTGCAGGAACTGAGTAGTGGCTACCTGCTTTACAAAGGCACAAGCTCTCAATTTTCCACAGTCCTCACTATTCGCCTTTGTCCTGTGCCTATTACCTGACCCCTAAAAGTGCTTAAGTTTGGGATCCTGGCCTCTCATTTTATAGTGAGTCACAGAGAGTTAAATGGATTCACCCCAGGTCACTCAGCGAGTTAGCAGCAAGTCAAAACCAGGCCTTAAGTCTCTTGTCTCTCCAGAACAGGACTCTTTCTGCCATGCTGCTTACCTCTCTTACCAGACAGTCCAAGGCATTGGGTTGTCTCTAGCTTATGTGGTTGTGGGAGGGTTGGATCAGAGATGCCTGAGCTACTTTATGTCTCTAGGAAGAGGGACCACATGCAAACAAGCTGGAAATTCAATTGCCTCTGCAGCTGCAGAAGGCTAATTTCTACATTGATATTTGGAAAAACTAACAGCTAGAAAACACCACTCAACTCATTTTTAAAAATACTATCATATTAAATGACATTACACACATCATTTATATACTGCTTGCAATTCCAGTATCCTCAAATATGGTTCTAATTTTGGCTGGTGTCTTGCTAGGGGGAGCATATTTCCAAGTCATCCAGAGTTAGGGCCCTTGTCCCTCCTTCCTGTCCACACACAATCAGATTTACGGAGTTAAAGTTGACGTATAAATGCTACTTTGTGTCATTTTTGTTTTTTTCCATTTAGTTCAGGGTTTCCTATCTGGAGTGTAAGTAGAAGAATCGTGTAAAGACTTTTCCAAATTCCCACTGGCCAGGCCACTCACCAGTCCAACTGAAGCAGAATCTTCTTGGATGGGACCTAGAAGTCTATATTTTCTGTTTTCAGGCATTTTTTAATGCTCACCCCTGATTAAGAACCACTGAGTCTTAACGGTGTGGCACGTTTATTTTTCAAGTTGCTAGAGGTGCTCCAAAAAAAATATGCTTTAATACATGTCTGGCATGGATGTGTCACACAACCTCTTTAGCCATTAGTCTGATCTTGGACATTTGTGGTCTTAATTTGATAAGCAACTTTGGGAATGAATACTTTTATTTTTGAATATTATTTATGTCATCCAGATTTGCAGAAGATGGGCTGGGTCAAAGGCCAGGCCGTTTTTACATCACTTTTCTTACATTCTACAAATTCACTTTTCTAAAGAGCCATATCATGTCATTCTCATCAGTAATGTAGATACATGTATTTCACAATCACTTTTGCTTTTCCATCATTGTAAAAATATAAAATATTTAATCACTTTATTATTGTAAAATAAACAATTTGCTTTTTTCCAGAACCCTCTCCCACTCCCCCCCCCGCCCCAACAATCTTGAACCCTATTCCTTAAATCAAACCAAAGCAAAACTTTAGGGACAAACCAAATCAGTTTCTGCCTGTAAATTTCCTAATGTCCAGCAGAGGGCAGCATTATAATAGAGAAAAAACGCTTCACTCTGAGGCTCTGGGCTGCTGGCGGTGTGGTATTGTAGAACATGGACAGAAAAGAAAACCGTATGAAATAGTTCAATTACAGACCAATACCATATAGTATTGTCCTTTTTCTCTATAACATTTGGAAAGAGAAAAGGTGCAATCTGTTACTTGGAAAGTCTAAATGTAAAGACTAAACTCACAGGCAGAACAGAGGTTGGGTCCCGCAGTTTTTTCCAATATTTGTACTTTCCCTACTTTCCAGTCTGTTCCCCAGGAGCCTGCCTCAGATGGGCATAAAGGAGCCTCTCCCCTAGGGATCCCTGTTCCTTCTCCTCTTTGCTTAAGGGATTTTGGACTCTGGACGTTTTTGCCTGATCCCGAGGCCCAATTCCCTTTTCCCTCGGCCTCTGGCCCTGGCTGCAAGTTACCCTCTTCCGTCTGGTTTCCCCATGGGCAGAGATGGGGGGGGAGGGGGAGGGGGAGGCGCCGGGCCCTGCACCTGGGAAGCTGCCCCCTCTGCTGCTGCCCCGGGGAACACATCAACAAGACCAACCTTCCTCCCCACAGCTGAGGCAGATCCCATTCCGCAGGAGCCTCATGTCTGATAAAAGCTGGTGTTAAGAGCGTGCCTTGTTTGGTTCCCTGGGAGGGAAGGGCAGCGGGGAGAAAAACCTACCTTGCTGCTCAATGGTGTCAAAATACAAGGGGACTCATTGGTGAAGAGCTCTCTGTGCTCCATGGATGGGTTGGAGCTCACGTCTGGACTTAAAGGATGGGCAGGAAGGGGAACCTTGGATGCCTGGGGGACAGCTTTTCTACCTTGACCTGTAGGACGCAGACTTTTCTCTTTCCAGGAGGATGATGTGATCAAAGGTGAATTTATCTATTCATCTGTCTGTCTCTCTATATCTATCTACCTATCCATTTACCTGCTCCCCTTTATATAATTGTACTTGAAGCTCTATTACCTCCTGGACTTTTCAAGGATAAGAGCCAATTTATTCAATATATACTTTAGGTAAGTTTAAGTTGGATTTCTGTTATTACATACTATAGGATCCTGATTAAAATAATTGCCACATTTGATCATTTGTATTCTATCCTGTAAGTTACATGGACTGCAGTAATTTTATATGTATCTGTCTTTTCTCCTCTATTAGATATGAGTTCTTAATTCGTGGTATAAACATTTAAGTTTTTAAATTGAATATAACATACATACAAGAAAATATGTATGTATACATACATAAACACACATATGCAATATATATGTTATGTCTTGATGAATTTTCACTAACGGGTCACACTTGTGTAATCAGCACCCATCTTGAGCCATCTTGAGCTCAGTCCAGGCTCTGCCTCCCTCCCCTCCTTGCCTGTCTACCCACAGTGGTAACCAGCCTGTCTTCCAGCAGCATAGTAGCTTTTCCAGGTTTTGTGCTTTGTCTAAACAAAATCATGTACTCTTGCACCTGGCTTCTTTCTCAACATTGTGTTTGTGAGATTCATCTGTATTGTTGTATGTGGTTGTAGTTTGTTCATTATTATTGCTGTATAATCAGTCATTGTGGGAATATGCCACAATTTATCCATTCTACTTTGTTGGGCATTTGGATAGTGCGTTACTCTGCTCAGGCTCCCATAACAAAATACCCTAGACTGGGTGGCTTAAACAACAGAAAATTATTTTTTGCACACTTTTGGAGGCTAGAAGTTCCAGATCAAGGTGCTGGCTGATTCAATTCCTGGTAAGGGCTCTCTTTCTGGCTTGTCTTCACACTGTGTCCCACATGGCCTTTCTTCAGTGCACAGAGAGAGAAAGCTCTGATCTTTCTTCATACAAGGACACCAAGTCTACTGGATTAGGACCCCACCCTTATGACCTATTTAACCTCAATTACCTCCATAAAGGCCCTGTCTCCAAATATAGTCACATTGCAGGTTGGGGCTTCAACTTGGGAATTTTGAGGAAGACATAGTTCAGTCCATGACAGTCTCTAGTTTTAGATTACTATAAACAGTGTTATCTTGAATATTCTAGAACATATCTTTTAATGACTATATGCACATGTGTGTCTCTCTTGGCTGTATACATAAGGGTGGTTTGCTGGGCCACAGGAGTTGTAGGTATGAACTCCTGTAGATACTTCCAAAAGTTTTCCAAAGTAGTTGTACCAGTTTGGCCTCCTACCAGCAGAGTGAGAGTTGCTCCATATTGTTGTCAATGCTTGGTGTGATGGTTCATGTTAGGTGTCACCTTGACTGGGTAGAGGTATGCTTTATGTCTGGTGAAGCATTGTTTCTGGGTGTGCTGTGAGGGTGTTTCCAGAGGGGACTGGTGTGTGAGTCAGTGGACTGGGAGAGGAAGACCTGCCTCAATGTGGGTGGTACCATCCAATTGGTTGGGGGTCCTATTGGGACAAACAGGCAGAAGAGGGGGGATTCATTTTCTCTGCTCTCTCTCTCCCTTCTCAAGATGCCTTTTTCTCCTTCTGCTCTTGGACATCAGACTCTAGGTTCTTCAGTTTATGGACTATGGGACTTGCACCAGTGTCCTCCCAGGGGATGTCAGGCCTTCAGCCTCAGACTGGGTGCTATACGATCAGCTTCCTTAGTTCTGAGGCTGCTGGACTTGGACTGAGCCAAGCTATTGCCTACTCTGGTCTTCCAGCTTGAAGATGGCCTGTTGCAGGACTTCTCTGTCCCTGTGATCCTGTGAGCCAATTCCGCAATACATCCCCTGTCATATATCCCATTGTTTCTGTCTCTCCAGAGAGCCCTGACTAATACTCTGGGTATTTTTAGAAGGAGTGGTACACTTTGATTCTTATTCATGACTATGCAATTCCTTGATTAGTTTTACCTTATGCAACAATGGATTTACAAAAGTACATTTCTGAAAACAAGTTACTCAATGGGAAAAATGGACCATGGATGGCCAGTTAATAATACAAGGGCAGGGACAACAATGTGTATCATCATGACCATGAGTTTGGTGGCCAGGCATTGACTTTATCAAGAGTCATTGTTACTGCAGCCATTTCCCTGAGCATCAGGGAGCTTCTCCCTTTTGACATTCAGATCTCTGGGCAGAAATCACATTATGTTGACACCTGTCCAGGTCTTTCTGACACTCTGGTATAATTAGGTATTCAGAGTCCCTGGGGTCAGTCCAGTGCTAGGATTGGCAGAAGCAGAAAGCCTGTGGGACACTTTTTCCTGGGGGTGGATCTCAAAGGGGAGAAGTGCACGCCCCATGGGGGGATACCTGCACCCTCACTTTCACAGGTACCTAATACTCGTAAATCAGAGGGTCTTTTCTTTCTCCATTATGCATTCACATTTGTTTGAGGGTGTCTCCTCCCTATGTTGACTTCCATGTTCCCTGCTCTAAAAGCAGTTCTCATTGCTCTGTCGACTTACCAGCTTCCAAAATGCTGTCATCTCCTCTCCTACTGCTTGTCCATGTGGGTTTGTACCTTTGAAACTTTATGTTACTGACTCTTGAGAAGAATTTGGTCAGGAAATGAAAATTGTCTGATTCCCTTTCTTTCACAGGAAGTGAACTGCTTTTTTCACATAAAAATTTAACAACAATATTTTTCTACATTGTGGACAGCTACACTGCAACCCATCGTATGAATACTCAATAAATTAACCATTTAGTATTGTTGGTCAATCAAATTATATCATATTTTTTGCTATTGTGAACTGCACTGAAGTGAGCATCTGATACATGTATCTTTGGGCTCATTCAGAATTAATTTTAGAGAACGGTATTTTAAAATACAGTTGTCATTATTATGAAGGTATGGCAAGGCCAACAGATCAGGAGATGACTGTCATTGAAAAGATAGTTTCACAGATACAAGACAGGTGGACACTCCATGCCATGGGGAGGGGGCCACACAGGGACACACTGGCTTCAGTCAGAGGGAGGTGACCAGGGCAAGAGCCTTTATTATGGTTTTCTGTGGGAAGGAGGAGGTGAGACAGGGTAAGCAGGATTAACATTGGCCAGTTTGAATAATTTCAGTGGGCTCTGGGGTGCCCTGGCCTGGGGTGATTAGGGCAGGCAGTTGTGGTCCAGCCTCTAGGAGCCCCGTAAAGGAGGTGGTTGAGGGTGTGGGCTCTGGATGGGTCAGTTTGTATATGACAGGCACACTATCAGGCAAGTGGTTTACTATCTCTAGAAGTTATCTAAGCCTGGGAGGGGCGGTCCCTCTAGGGTCCGCAAGGCCCCAGATGTCAAAGTATCAGAACAGAGAAAATAAAGAACATGGTTAACACAGATATCTAGGGCAAAGGAGATGCCCCGTGTAAATGTTAGGACAGATTTTGCCAAATTGCCACCAAGAAAGCTTGAACTAATTTAATCTCTCACATTGGTGGTGAAAGTTCCTGATTGTCCATATTCTTCCCACCCCTTGGCACTACCACTAAAAGAGTACAGGGGAAAATCCTTGTCAAATTCAATAGGTGCAATTTGGGTATGTGGTTTTGAATTTGCACAGTCTTGGTGAGCATGCTATGGGTCTGCTAAAAGGACATTTTGTGTGTGTACAGCATGAAGATCCCTTGGACCCTGGTTCGTGGGGTCGAGGGGACACTGTGGACTGGCTCATTCTCCCCCCACCGCTGTAACCACCCCAATTCACTCCTGGCTTGGGTCCAGAGAAGGACAAATAGGGAAAGACCAGGCAATCATTGTGGGTGTCTCAGAAGGGCTACAGCTTCCCTCAGCTGCCTACAAGCCCTCAAGGCGTTCTACACGTTACATCCCTCCTGTGACTTTCCAAAGTGAGAAGACAAGGCCAGCATCAGTAGATCCTGGGATCTGGGCAAAGCTTTGTGCACTCCAGCTTTTTGGAGAAGCTTATGCGATTTATTCTTGCTGAGTCCTGTGTGAACCCAAAAGGCCAAGCTTTCACATGCAGAGGACTTAACTGTCTATGGAAAGGAGAGCTTCCCCTCCCCCCTCCCCATGAGTGTTTAGGTTTCCTTTCAAATTAACCCTGCTGGGCCCTCTAAATGGCTTGTCTGCTTCTGCCAGATTCTACTTTAGGAAATTCCCTTTTCATCTGTGTTCCTATGACTAAAGCCTTTCAATGGCTGCCATCACTATAACAGTGGCATTGAGTAGTTGCCACTAAGACCATACGGTCTGCAAAACCTAAAATATTTACTATATGGCCTTTATAGAAAAAAATTGCCAACACCCTAGTCTAGACCCCTGAATGACCATATGAAGGACAGCCACCTGTTGATGTCAACCACACTCTAGTTCTTTACATAAGCAAAAAGGCAATCACCCCAATCAACTGCCACTTAAACTAGAGATGTATTGCTTACAGCTAACATGACACAGGGAAATTATACACTTTTTCAAAATTGAGATTTGGTGCACAGCTTGGTATAAACCAGCCTCTTCCATCACATCTACAGAGTCATCATGAGCCAAGAATGGGCCTCAGAGGGTGCAGCCAGGTGCAGGCAGTGGCAGTCTAGGAGTGGCCGCCTGTGTTCGCAGAATTGGCTGGTGTCACAAGTGGGTATGTGACTAAACAGTGGATTGGGAGAGTAATTCCTCATCTTTGATATGTTGCTAACACAGCACGGTATGATCTTCACAACCAAGAGCAAAGGCTGTTTCCCAGGTTGCAAAGGCCAGCTGGCTAGGGCAAGAGGCAGGCTGGTTAACAGGTGTGCATGTGTGCGTTGTGCTAAGTGACTGGAAACAGCCTTGCTGTCCAATGCGGAGGAACACCCAGACCGTCCCGCGTGGACAGAGATAGTGTTAGGGTGTGAAGTCCGTGCGGGGGGCTGGAGGGGAGAAAGAATTCTCAGACAGTGATTAGGATATACAAAAGTAAAAGTTTATTTATTTTCCTTAAAAAATAAAGAGAGAGAGAGAGACAGAGAGAGTGGTTATGACAAACAGAGGGAGGAAAGAAATATCGGGTGGTCAGGAAAGTTGCTTGGTGCTTTTAAAGGGTAAAAATGGCTTTTTTTTCTCTTCTGCTTCAGGGGACTGATAACAAAAGCCGCTGTGAAGCTGCTGTGTTGGCTTTTTCTGTTCCTCACGTAGCAGACTGATAGCAGAAATTAGTTTCTTCTTCCTCCTGGCAGCTGGTGCTGTCTCTTGAGGAAGCAGGGGAAGTGCGCGCTCCTGTCCGCTCAGGAGCTGTTTCAAGGCTGAGAAAGAACTCAGAGGTAGCAAGTGAGGCCACACGTGTTTTAATTAAGCAAAGGGTAGTTGTGTTGTGAGTTTATTTCTGTTACTTTCTGTTTGATAGTTTATTTTCCCCTGGTACATAGGTTATTAGTAAGACCACCTTTCAGATAGGGTTGTTTTTAGTAGAGTACTCTTTATTACCTGGGTTTTTTCCAGGATAAAAGTAAGCAAGGAAGGAACCTTAGCCCATGTGAAGCTTTGTAGAGGGAATCACGTCTGGGGACTGATTCTCATGCTGTCACCAAGTCCCTACCCCCACCACAGGGGCCCCTCACCAGCCTGCCACATGGCTAGAATGAGTGCTGATGAGTATCCCCCTTTTGAATGTGGGTTTCCAGAAGCTTCTTTTCAGCTACAACCTACGGCCTAGGGCAACAATCCACGAACATCTCTGGGATAGTCATGTGCTTTATGGCTGGTTGGTTGCCCAATCCCTCCTGATGTCAGTATTGGTTTGGCCAGGCTTGCCAAATGACATGGGGAAACAGAACACATCTCTCCAGGTACCTGCCTCCTCTTCTGGTGTTTTCTAACCCCTCCACCCTACCACCCTCACCCTGGCCTAATGAACTGGCAATGCAACTGTGTGCAAGATCAAGGTGATTTGCCCTGTGATAAGGTTGGCAGTTAGAGCACCTCCCTGGTGTGTTAAAGCAAGAGAAATGGCTCCTGTCCACTTCATCCACAGTGTGCCAGAAGTCAAAAGTCTCCTTTTCTCTTCCTGACTTTGCCATTGAGTTGCCGTGTGACCTGAGGCAACCCCTCCCCAACTCTGGGCCTTAGTTTCCTCTGGACGTGAAGAAAGGAATTGGGTTGGGACTATGGATTAGTTGTCTCAGGCTGCTAAAGCAATATATTAGAAAATGGGTGACTTAAGCAAGAGAAATTTTTTCACAGTTCTGGAGGCTGGAAGTCCAAGTTCAAAGTGCTGGCAGGGTTGGTTTCCTCTGAGTCCTTCCTCCTTGGCTTGCAGAAGTCCACCCTCTTGCTGCGTGTTCACATGGTCACTCCTCTGTGCACACATGCCCCTGGCTTCTCTCTATGTGTAAATTTCCTCTACTTGTGAAGACACCAGTAAGATTGGATTAGGGCCCACCCTAATGGCCTCATTTTAATGTAATCTCCTCCTTAGAGGTCCTATCTTTAAATACAGTCACATTCTGAGTTACTGAGGTTTAGGGCTTCTACATGAATTTTGGGAGATCCCAGTTCAACCTATAACAGACCATATGGGTCATTTGGCTAAGGGGTAAGGACCCTTTGTCTTTCCCCAGAAGCAAACCTGAGACAGGGATTCAAGCACAAGTGCAGGAAACAGTGGCAGGAAGGGGAAGGTCAGGTGGGGAAGAGAAAACAGCCAGTCAAGGATCCTTTATGAAGCCAGTTCCCACTGTGGGTGCCTGGAGCTTAGTCCCAAGAGGAAACTGTGGGAAAGGAATACACATTTCAAAGTCACTCCACAAGATGGGGAGGGAACCGAGGTATTTTATCTCCCAAGATCCCTAGCGCTCCTGTTTCCAACCATCTGTCTCCCTCTGAGTAGCTCAGGTTGCAGTCAGCTCCCCACCCTTCCTGGCAGCCTGGAGGATCCAGAGGGATCAGCAGGAAGGCAGGGGCACTGTGAAGTCATGGAGGCTGAGAAGATGCCAGAAGAGAGAGGCTGCAGGAGACCCCCCCAGGCCCTCAAGGGTGTGCTTGGGGCAACAACAAAGGTGGTTTGTCAAAAACTGACACCAAGGCAGAGGCCTTAAGAGTGTGGGCTGTGCAGCCAGGCAGGCTGTGTCCAGAGCTCAGCTGTTTCTTTTACTGGATGTGTGATCTGAAACCAGGTGCTTAACCACACTGAGCTTCAGGAGGTCCTAGTATTAATTTCATAGGGGTGTTCTGAGAACTGAGATCTTCCATATAAAACTCTCAGCACTGTGTTTACCACACGGTAAGCACTCAATAAATATTTTCAAGTGAATATATGAACACATTAAAGTGGAAAATACAAATAAGTAAAAATACAATATTACAGGCAGGAAATAGTTGTTGTAATGCTAATCAGATGTATAACATTCCAGAATTTTCCCTATGCAAATAAAGATACCTATTATTACTAAAATGGGATCATATTATACATAATTGGATTTTTAAAAATGTATTTCTTTATTTTAGTGAAATATAATTCAGATGCCATAAAATTGACCTTTTTAAAGTATACAATTCAGTGGGTTTTTTTTCGTTGCATATTCATGAAGTTGTGCAAACATCACCACTATCTAATCCCAGAACATTTTTACCACCCCAAAAAGAAACCTCGTACGCATTATCAGTCACTCTGCATCCCCCTCACTTCCCTCTTTCCCAGCCCCTGGCAACCACTAATCTACTTTCTGTCTCCCTGGATTTGCCCATTCTGGAAATTTCATGTAAAAAATAATCATGCAATATGTGGCCTCTTGTGCCTGGCTTCTTTCACTTAGCACAATGTTTTCAAGTTTCATCCATGTTGTAGCATGTTCTTTCTATGGCTGAATAATATTTCACTATGTGGATAGACCTCATTTAAATTATCCAATCATCATCACATTTGGGTTGTTTCCACTTTTTGGCTATCATGAATAATACTATTCTTTGACTACAGGGTTTTTGTATGAACACATTTTCAATTTTCTTGAGTATATACCTAAGAGTGGAATTGCTGTGGCATATGGTAACTCTATGCTTAACTTTTCGAGGAACTGCCAAACTGTTTCCCAAAGCAGCCACAGATGTTTTATAACATATTTTTGCCACTTTCACACCAGATCATGACTGTCTTTCCTTGCCAATAAATAAACATGTGCATTACTACTTTGAGTGAGTACATAATAGTAATATTGCCTTAACCAGCAGTACCAGAGTGTGTTTAACAAATTTTCCCTATTGTTGGACATTTGATGATCCTATGAAAGAGGCTTTGAGCTTCTCCCTTGTGTCCCCAGCAGTTTGTAAATGACACTTTCCCAAGTGTACCCAGAGCACCTTGTATCCCCTTAATTTAGTGCTCTCACATGCATTGCAAACCCCCCCCCCCCGCCGCAACACACACATCTGTCTTGTCTACTAATGGTGAGCTCCTGGAAAAGATGAACCATGTCTTGACTTTACCATTGTATCCATAACACCCAGCCAAGTGTCAGGCATTTTGGTAAATGTTCTGAGACTGGGTGGATACATGGAAGGATGGGTGGTTATAGCCAGGGACTGTGGAGAGATGGAGCTCATTTTTACCTTCTGTCCAAAAATTCCTGCTTTGAGAGGTAGTGAGTCCCCTGACCCCGAAGGTGTGTGATAGGAGGCTGGGCCAGTTGGTAGGAAAATTGTAAAGAAACTTTAGGCATCAGAGGGGGACTAAATGGAATTTAAGATCGCTTCCAAACTGGAAAATCTAGAACTCTATGAAATACAAGGCCAGGGAAACTAAGAGACGTGTGCTAAATTACCTGGTTGAGCAGTTATGGGGCTGTGAGTTGCTGTGAAAATTTCTGAGCTTGTCTTGAGGACCCCAGACCAAAGCTTCCCCCTTGCCAAAAGGCACCTGCCTGCTTGTGCCTGCCTTTGGGAAACTCACAGCCCACTAAGGTTAGAGTCCCACAAAGGAGAAACCCTTATGTAACAAATTGCTTGGCAAGTTTGTGGCTACCTGTAATCTGACAGTTTATATAAAAGAGGTTGAACTCTGGGTGGGCGTGGCTTGGAGATCCCAACAAATGCCCAGAGAGATCTTTGGAAGTGCAGAGAGCTTTTCTGTTGTCCCTGATTAGATCACTGGGTTGTGGGGGCTCAGGCTCTGGGGTGGGAAGGCACAGCCTCTCTGAGGGGCACGAAGACCTCCCAGGCGCTGGGAGCTGCTGCCCTTACATGATAATGTGGCTCTATACTTTGTTCCTGGCTACTCTCGCCACTTCCAAGGCATGGGGTGAGTCTTTCTGAAATATAATTATCAAGGGTGCATTTGGAAATCCTCGGCCGAGGTGGGTGGGGATGCATATAGCAAAAAGGCACTACAGGTCTGGCTCTGCAGAGGTGCGCACTTCCAGATTTGGACTTGGAGCAGTGGAGCCCAGTACGCCTGAGCCTGCACGGAGACGCAGGGGAGGAAAAACGCCCTGAGACCCTAGCTGCACTGCATGTGCCTTAGGCACGAGGGCGAAGGCTAACCTCATGTCTCACACATGAGGAATCTGGAGAGCTCATCTTAATTTCCCCTTGACTATTAGTCCAGATATGGCCAGATCACAGAGGATAGCATAGCAGAATACTAAGAGCAAGGACTTTGGAGCCAGAGTGCCTGGGTTTGAATCTCAGCTCAGCACTTTCTAGCTGTATGTCCCTAGGCAAGGAACTTAACTTTTCTGTGTTTCAGTTACCCCATTTTTAAAATAGGGATGCCAAATAGTACCTACCTCACTTGGCCTGTTGTGAGGATGATATGGGTTGTTTCTAAAGCATTTAGGCTACTGCCTGATATAGAGGAAGTGCAGAAAAAGGGATGGGTAAATGAAGAGGTTGTTTATAAATGCAGTGAATTAATAGAAAATTTGAGGTATGGTGGGGGCAATGTACCAGGAGCGGGTAATTGCCATTGAAAAGACAGTTTGTTACTCACAGTTCTCAGGAGGAGGGGCAAACACTGGGGTAGGGGTGGGGCACAAGGGGAAACACCAGAGCAGTGGGGGTTGGGAGGCACAAGGGTTTTTATTGTGGTTTCCCCTGGAAGAGGCAAGGCAGGGTGAGCATCTTAGGATTGGCTATGTGAGTAATTTCAGGGGGCTCTGGGGCACAGGGGCTGTCCCGAGTTGTCTGGCACCTGGCTCTGGGGTGATTAGGGCAGGTGGATGGTGGCCCAGGGTGTGGGAACCCAGCCAAGGAGGTGGTTGGTGTGTGGGCTGTGGGATGGTGGGACCCTGGGAGGGGCAGTTTCTCCAGAACCAGCAAGGCCTCAGAGGGCAAAGCATGAGAATACAGACAATATAATACATGGTAAATATAGGGGTGCAGCGAGGGATCTCAAGATACATTTGTGTCATTTTATAGACGGAGATGCTGAGACTCAAAGAAGGGAAATCTACGTGCCCAAGGTCACCTGGATAACCACGCCCTGGTCTATCTCTGGCTCCTGGATCCAGAGCCTGTGGTCCCACCATCAGTGCCCTGACAGCCCAGGCCCTGTCTGGGTTCTATCTTCTTTCTGGCAGGGTGACACTGTGAGAGAGAGTCTTGGAACTGCTTGTAAGGGCAGAGTAAAAAAGGAACCAAATTTGGAGTGGAATATTCCTTTGCCTCTAGTTACCCTGGCAAAGCCATCCATTTCCATCTTTAGGAAGTCCTTACAGGCTGCTTCCACTTCCTCAGTTTCCTCATCTGTAAAATGGGCATGTTGACGCCTACCTAGCAAGGCTTTTTTGAGGATTAATTTAAAGGAAGTGGAAGGTATGTCTGGCACGTAGCAAGTGCCCACTATATTCACGCTACATGTACCATCAAGTGAAACTGTGCTTGTTCCCGTTCTTCCTTATGCTTCCCACCCATCCACTCACTTTTCACCCTTGGAAATCTTGCCCCAGTCCAATACCTTCCTTGCTGGGCCCATTGATTTCTTCGCTGACATTACTTTCCTCCTCCTTCCTGAGCTTCCATGATGCCCTGACGTTCCCCTGCCCAGACTCTGGTGGACATTCTCAGTGTCGGCTGTGGCTGTCCCTGCATTTTCTCTTTAGTTCTTTCCCATCTGTCTCACACTGGCCTCTTTGATGAAGTCACCACATCCATGGTGCACACCCTCACCCTCTGGAAGAGGATCCTACCCTGCCCCCTCGCCCGACCTCCTTCCAGTCTTGAAGTGCCCACGTCCTGTGGCATCTTCTTGCCAGGATGTCCCACTGACGTCTACACTGAAAATGTTTGAATTTGGACCCAGCCTCACAAGCCAGCTCTTTCCTCTCCTTCCCTTCCACGTCCCCCACACCTGGTCAGGGACCAAGTCCTTCAAAATTCCTTATAGACATTGCTATTTTTCGTCATAAAAATTTGTCTTCTTATTTTAACAAGGCATCTCTGTTTAATGTAGAAAACTTGGAATTCACAAAGAAAACAAGTCACCTGCAATGCCACCCCCATTGCCACCTTGATGAACAGCCTTCCAAGGAAGTTCATCTCAGTGTTATTTGTAATAATTAGCAACAACGACAAAAGAAAACAACCTAAGTGTCCACAGTATAGTATTGGCCATTATAACATGAGATGTGAATACTGTTTTGTAACTGGGTTTTGTATAAGGAGTTTCTAATGTCATGGGATATTCTCCTATGAGACCAAATCTGGATTATTCTTTTTTTTTCTGGCCACACACACTGAAAGACAAGGTGAATGTCTATATCCAAAGCAGCTCAATGGGGAGGACAAGAGGCTAGAAATAATTTCCTGAGAGGGATCCTTAGAGAAATTGAGGTCACTGAGGCCACACAGGACTGGGAGGGGGTGGGCATGATCAAGAGTGTGAAAGGCCACCTGCCCCAGAATGTCACATTAGGTCAGCTTGGTCCCATAGCAGGTAGAACCAGGACTGAGGTGGAAGCTGCAGGGATACGGACGTCAGCTCAGGGGGGAAGAACTGTCTGCTGTGCAGAATGGAGCAGCCGGGACTCTGCCCCCAGTCTCTGTCCTCTGGATGCCCTGCTCAGAGCCACGGAGGAGTCTTCCTCAAGCTTCAGTCCCTTACTCCAGAACAGTTCCTGTGGCTTATTTGTCTATGAAATAAAAGCCAAGCCCTTAGCCTGGCATTCTAGGCCCTCCCTGACCTGCGCTCCCTCATTCCAGGATTATTTTCCACTCCCCGTAGCCTCCATCTGGGCCCGTGGGCCACCCGCCCTGCCCAGGCAGGCTCTGCATTTTGCTGTCTCCGAGCCTCGGCACTTTCTCTTGTCTCTGCGTCACACCACTCCCTGCTTCCGTCTCCCCTTATTCGGTCCCCCTCCTGCTGCAAGTCCCCCCCCCCATGTGCCACCAATCAGAAGGCCCCGCCCCCTCTTCCACCTCCTGGAGCGCCTCACAGCTTCCTCTCCCGGGACACCACCACTTTCTTCCCAGATTGAGGGCCAAGTGTGTATGTGACTCATTCTCCCTGCAAGCTTCAGTGCTCCTGGGAGTAGGGGCCACCTCTTGGTCACCCTGTCACCCTGCATGCGGCTCAGTGCCAGGATCCTAATGGATAAATGTTCCAGACACTTCTCAGAGGGAAACCAAATGTCTTGCTCTGCCCAGCAGCTGTCCTTCCTGCGTTTATTTTTGACTGGGCGCTTTTCCACCTCCCATTCCAATTTTCTCCTTAAAACAGCTCTATGAGTTAGGAAGGACGGAGACCCTCACCCCTTTTTCACATAAGGAGAAACTGAGGCTCAGTGGAGTTAGGTGACTTATTCAAAGTCACATGCCTGGGATCCAGGTCAAACCTTTCACCTCCGACGTGTCCTCGTTTCCTCTCAATGTCCAGCAGGGCGCCCGTCCTCGCCTCCTCTGGTGGACACGGTGCATGGCAAAGTCCTGGGCAAGTACGTCAGCTTGGAAGGATTCGCACAGCCTGTGGCCGTGTTCCTGGGAGTCCCCTTTGCCAAGCCTCCTCTTGGATCCCTGAGGTTTGCTCCGCCGCAGCCTGCAGAGCCGTGGCGCTTCGTGAAGAACGCCACCTCCTACCCGCCCATGTAAGCCGGTGGGGTTGGCTTTGGCATCTCTCAGTGGGGACGTTTGCCTCACAGTGGAGCAGGAGGGAGTCCAGGCACCCTATGATTGGCTTATACTTTGTTCTGCAATCCTTAAGAACATTGTAGAAACTTCAGAACATTCCAGAACTCTCAAGCACTCTAGAGCCTTTTATTCAACACATATTTACTGAGCACGAACTGTGTGCCAGGCATGCATGTTCCAAGTCTCAGGATCATTAGTGAACAAAAACATGGTCCCTAGCTCCATGGAGCTTGCATTCTAGCAGAGGGAGACAGACAATGAACATATGCAAATTAGTAAATGAATAATGTAATATGTTAGAACACGATAAGTGCCCTGGAATAAGAAGGAACAGTTGAGCAGGGGGGAGATCAGAAGGCAGGATCCTCTTATTCTCCTGTCCTGCCCTTTGACACTCTTGGGGGGGGGTGAGGAGTGTGTGGGTGGGGAATGTACTGGGGTGTGGACTCCCCGAGCCCTCAACTCCCGGGTGTGTCCAGCTGCCTGTTCCCGAGCAGAGCAAGGTGGATGTGCCCCGTCGCCCAGGCGAAGTTGGGCAAAACAACCCAAAGGCTCCCGTTGGCCTCAAGCCCCCCCAGGGCACCAAAGACACCTGCATGCATCAAGCCATCCTTGTGCATCTCCTCGGCAGGCGTAGCTCAGGGTCCGGCCCCCGCCTCTGGCTGCCTCTTTCTTCCCTTTCTTTCCCTTTCTTTTAGAAATAACATCCACTGCTTTTATTTTCTGATGGCAGAGGTAAGACATAGTTATTACAGAAAATGTAGGAAGTACAGAGAAGGAAAAGTAAGAAAATGAAAATGATGGTCAATTCCACCACTCAGAGCGAATTGCTGGTAATATTTTAGGTCACGTTTCCCCAGTCTTTTGTCTGGCGCTACTTTCTCCCTTGAAAATGGTGTCAGGGATACAGACAGCTTGGATGCCGGCTTTGCTCATCCATGAGCACGTCCTGAACATCATCCTACGCCATTAAGCAACACGGCCTGACGCTTAATAGCTGCGTGACATTGAGTATTGAGTCGTAATTAGTTTACCCAATTTCATATTTGGGATCACTAAGTCCTTTTTTATGTTTTTGATAACATGAATTACACTGTCATGAACATCCTGCATTAAATCCTTATGTGTATCAAGAATATTTTAGAAAAACATTCAAGAAGTGATATTTTTGAGTGAAAAGAATGGAGTTTTTGTTAAATTGCCCTCCAGAAATGCTCCAACTACACTCCTTCCATTGATTTATGAAACCTCCATTCACCAGACTTTTGCCAATACTTGGAGTTATTAGAATAATGATTTTTGGCTCGTGGAATAGGCAAGATTATAATAATAAACATCATTTTTCTCTTTAGTTTGCATTTATGGGGATACTGGTGAAATTGAACTCTTTTTAGTCTTTTTTGACATTTGAGTTTCTTTTTCTCTGAGTGCCCTGCCCCTTGCTCCTGGTGATCTGGGGACACATTTCCCTGCATGGAAACCAGGAAGTCCTCTTTGCTGACTCTGATTCTGCTGCTCGACGGCTGTGTCATTCTGGCACCCGAGCGCCTCAGTCCTCACGTACACAGCAGGGGCTGCGATGCCTTCTGTGCACATCGAGATCTGGGAATGTTGCTTATGATGTACTCGGAAATATCAACCCCACATGGCGTGGGTCTTCCTGGCTCTGTGACCTTGGGCAGTTTCTCTAACCTCTCTGTGCCTCAGGTTTTTCATCTGTAAAATGGGGATAATAATAGAACCTATATGATGGGGCTGATCTGAGATTTAAACGTTAATACATAAAGAGTACTTAAAACAGTGCCTGGCACACTTGGAACACTCAATCAATATTACCAATTTTTATCTATTTGGATCTTTGAGATCTTTCATCCACAACCAAATAACACTTGCCGGGGATCGCTTGATGGGAGAAACTTGCAATGTCAGAGCTGCAAGGGCCTTCTAGAAATCACTCCCCTCACTTAGACCTAGCAGATTGGAACCCAGAGCAGGAAAGAATTCACCCAAGGTTACTCAGCAAATGAGCGGCTGAGGCAGGACTAGAATGCAGTTGTTGTCCCACAAAGATTGCACCCCTGACCTGTTGCAGGCCCTAATGTCTGCCACTTGAGTGACTTCTCATGGTGGATGGAAGTCTCCCGTGGACTGGAACAAGTTTACCTCGTGGGGAAACAGGGTCACCATGTAGCCCACCATTTGGAGCCCCGCAGACAGCAGGAAATGTCACCTCTCAGGGCGGGTCAGTGTCTCTACAGCCTCCTCTCCTTGAACCAGGGCATCCCAAAGCCTCCAGAAAGGGGAGAAGATGACAAGAGCTTCTCACTCTGCTTGGCCTTGAGAGATCTTAGCAAGTCCCAGGGCCCCCACTTAGACCCCCAGATGCCTCCTGCCCATTCCTGTGTCTTGAGTCTGGCAATAGCAAGTCCATTTACAGGCTGAAACCTCCCAGATCAAGGCCTGGCCAACCCCAGAAGATATTTTGCTTAGGTCTGGCTGAACCTCAGTGGTTCCTCTTTCTCCCTCCCCAGGTGCTCCCAAGACCCTATGGCAGGGCAGATGTTCTCCGAGCTCTTTAGCAACAGAAAGGAGAACATCCCTCTCAAGTTTTCTGAAGACTGTCTTTACCTGAATATTTACACTCCTGCTGACTTGACCAAGAAAAGCAGGCTGCCGGTAAGCCATGGGGACCACTGGCCAAGACATGCCGGTTCCATAACCATGGGATCTTCTGGTGCAGATTGGAAGGGGGTGAAGGCAGTGGGGGTAGGGACAGCATAGGCCAGGACTGTTCAGGTGCCCCAGGGCTTCCACAGGAAACATAAGTTTTGTGTATGTCAGTATCCCCTAGTGACATAGGGCCTCTGGGGGAGTTTGCTGTACATCTGTAATGCACACCTTACTTTTTCCAAGTTCTCTCATGCTAACAG
Source organism: Daubentonia madagascariensis (assembly GCA_023783475.1). Lineage (NCBI taxonomy): Eukaryota > Metazoa > Chordata > Mammalia > Primates > Daubentoniidae > Daubentonia > Daubentonia madagascariensis. The sequence goes on from JAKFHU010002202.1 coordinate 9,181,231, forward strand.
AAGGACAAGAGTGATTCCTCTTAGTTACTAGATTAAGAATCTGATACCCAGAGCAGTTGAGACATAATTTCCAATAATGTTAGAGCTGGAAGGAATTGTAGAGAAAAGCCACCAACCCAGCCCTTCCTTTACAGACAGAGAAACTGTGGCCCTGATGGGGGAAGGGGAGGTCACAGAGCAGGATTGGCAGAACCAGAGCTCAGGTCTTTGATCTTCAAACCAGTGTTCTTTGACATGGAGTAGGACATTGAGCATGTGTGTGGCCTTTCCCCAGCCAGCACACTGAGATCCATGTGTGACAACTTTCACTATCCTGTTACAGAGGTGGGGGCAGAGCCTCGGACAATGCCAGAAGCTCTTTCTTTTACCTTTGTCCAACCATCTGGGATTTGATGCAGCTAATTTCCTTCCCCAATTGTTTTGGCACAGGCTGGTGACCCAGTGAGTCAGCATTTCCCAAATAAACGAAGTGCCAGAGATGGGGCGGGCTGCCAGCTGCAGGCTGGAGGGTGGAGGAGAAGAGGAGCTCCTAGAAAACGGTGTCCCAAGAGCACCCTGGCGTGGTGCCAGGAGTGGGGGAGCAGGTCTGTGAACTTAGGACTAGATACGGCCCCTCATATGCCTTGTAAGGCACAAGGAAGTGGGGACAAAGTTTCAGTCACTTACTCCCTCATTCGTTCCTTCTGGTATTATGTACTCAGTGCCCCCTGTGCAAAGTTAGACTTGGGGGTTAGAGGAAAGGAGGAACATAAAACCATTTCCACGCAGCCCCTGCCTTCAGGGATGTTGCCCTCTGGGCTGCACAGACATATGCTAATTCAGCATATTACTGCAGACCAGCCTGTGGGCTCAGCTTTTACTCAAAGATGAAGGTAAACTCAGTCCCTCCCCAGGAGGGAGGCAGGGATCAGAGAAACAGGGGCTCTGGGAGCCTAAGACAGAAGAACCTCTAGTATGGACACAGGTTCTAGAAGTACAGGGTCTGGGTTTTAATCCTGGCTCTAGTAGGATTCTGCCTTTGACTAGCAGAGAGATGGTGGTGGTTGATTTATTTATTTATTTATTTTTATTTCAGAATATTATGGGGGATTTCTTAACTTCTCTAGACCTCTGTTTCCTTGAAATGGGAGTCCCAGGTATGACTATCCAATGATGACTGCCAAGCTTTATCTCAGCTCCTGGCTAAATATGTAAAGCAAGTATTCATGAAAGGTCGGTTAAAGGGGAAGGGCAGATCATACCTACCCTAACAGCAGACTTGCTGCACTGTGGCTATTGGCTGCAGTGTGCTCGGCAACTCAACATGTGGACTGTGGAACCCACTGCCCAGGTTCAAGTCCTGTTTCTACCTCTTGGCTGTGTGACTTCAGGCAGGTTAAGTGCCTCAGTGTTCCTACCTGCCACAGTACAGTATTAGTACCTACCTCATGGATAGCTCATTTGAAAATGCTTAGAACAGTACTTGCTGCATAGTTCATATTACAAGTTCTTTTATTTTTTTATTGACAATGTTATTACAGTATAATAATTTTAGCCCCTTCCACTGCTTCCCTGTTATGTGAGCTCTTTACATGCAAGAACCATGAATTACGGATTGCCGTGTCCACTCTCGTCCTCAGTTCTCATCCCAGTCCACGGCACACAGTAGGTTCTGCGATAACGTTAGTCAAGTGATTGAAGACCTCCTGGAGGAGGTGGATTGCAGGCTGGGCTTTGGAGGGTGGGTACAATTTAAGGAGGCAGAGGAGGCAGAAAGGAAATATATTAGGAAGCTATACCACTGGGGGCACGTGTGCTTCTTGTGACAATCACTTGTACAAAGGGAAGTTTAATTCACTACAAAAGAGTTAACTGAGATGAAGCTATAATTCACAGGCTTCCCCAAGAGAACACAGAGCTGAGTGAAAGGTCCAGGCATGAGGGTGACGGGAGTGTCGGGGAGCACATGGCATCCTCAGCCTTCGCTATTGTTCCCATGGCAATGTTCTCAGCGTTAAGAGCGTGGGGGACAGGGAGGTGGCACTGGGGCGGGGGAGACGGGAGCCGCTGTGACAAGTGGGTAACGATTTCAGGTACGGAGGTGGAGTGAACCTGGTCTTTTGCGCCTTGGGGCTGGATGATTGGTAGGCCCCGAGCAACTGCAATTGAATGACATCCTTTCTGCGTGCTGGTTGGACTTTACGTATGGCTACTTGTCCGTCGCTATGGGTGGTCACGGGACCTGATGTGCTGACCTTCCTGCCTCTGCTTGCCTATAACCATGTGTGGGTGGTGACCCTTCTAGTCTGGTGTGGTATCCACGTAGGTCTATGGTGTGCGGGGCTCTCCACTATTTGCCGCCCATCGTCTAGACCCATTGAAAGTGGTGGTCGTGGCCTATGCCAGTTCCTTGGCATCTGGGGATTCTTCAGGTAATTTCTGGGCTCTCCTCACTGCACTTAGGTCCCAAAGTGAGGATACTAGAACCCAGCTCTGGTCACGTCAGCCCTCAGGAAACTTTGCCAAGTTCCTTAAGAAAGCTCCATTCTTAGAAGGCCTACCTATTTACCTCTCTATAAACCCGCCACACTTTTCCTTGTGCCGTGAAATTTCATGTGCATTATCTGCATGGACTGCTACTCTCCTTAAACTCGTATTAACCTGGCAACCCGCCCTAGTCCGTCTTGAGTTGAGTGCCTTTTCAGCTGGGGCCTGGCACATGTCGACATCTGACCATGAAGCCCTAGATGGCAGCAGGTCAGCTCAAAGCGTCCACCCTCTTCTTGTCTTGGGAATGGAAGGAGGGGCAGACTCGCAGAGGGAGTCAGGAAGCTTATGGGTGGGGACTGGATGTCTGGGCATGGGTAGGTGCCGATGCAACTGAGCACCAGTGGGCCACGCCCTGGGGATGGGGGTCCCTCACCCCACCTGAGGAATTCTGGCACATAGGAGTCAGGCTGGGGCTCGCGTTGGCACGGGAGTAGTTCCTGGGCCTCAGTGCCCGGAAGCCTTTTCTGAGTGCACCTGACCCGACTCTGCCCCTTGAGGGAAACGAGTGGGGGTGGGTTCATGCTCCCTTCCCTTGGCGCCCGGCCACCTCCCGCCCCACGGGCTGCTCCTTATCCCCATCCTTGGGCCTCTGTGTGTCTCCCTGTCCCTCTCCAGTAATTCCCTGTGATCCCAGGGGGCATTGTCAGAGCCCCCTGCTTTGGCCACCTCTCCTTTAAACCCACACGCCCCTCACTACCTCCTCTGTCCCCACGGGCTGTCTGAGGACCCTCACTCTCCACATGGACACACTGAGCCCGCGACTCCCACGCCCTCCCCAGGCAGAGGCGCCCCCGCTTCTCCCAGCGCCCCCCGCTCAGCTGCTGGCGGCTCCGTCCTCCCAGCTGCCCGGGATAAAGGCCGCGTGGGCAGCCTGGACGCTTCTCTTTCCCTCCCACCCCACGTCCACTCGGCCGGCACATCCTCCTGGCTGCACCTTTAAAACCTACTCGGAATCTAGTGATTTCTCACCTCCTCCCTTGCTTCTACCCTAATCAACGCTGTCTGTCTCTGCCCGGATTATTATCATAACCACTTACTTTGTCACTCTGCTACTTTTATGATATAGCTAAGCCACACAGTAGGCAGAGAGATCATCCAATACATAGATAGAATCATGTTGTTCCTCTGCACAAACCCTGCAGTGGCCTCCCACGTTACTTAGGATAACATGCAAAGTCCTTACCCAGGCCCCCAGGACCCTCTCTACCTGCACCTCCTACATGCACACATTATTCACTGGGCCCCAGGGCCTTTGCACTTGCTGTTTCTTCTGCCTGGAATTCTCTTCTTTGGATATTTGCAAGGCTCATGTACTTGTTTCATTCTGGCCTCTACTCAAATGCCACAGCCTCCAAGAGGCCTTCCCTGGTCATGTGATCTGAAGTAGCACCACACTGTCCCACCCCTGCCTTTTCCCTTGCCTCATTTTCGTTTTGCTCAAAGCACTTTCACTACCTGACATTTTATTCTATGTCCATCTGTATATTTGTTTGTGGCCTGTACTATAAAGGCAGTGTAAGAAATTTTCCCTGTTTTTTTCTCAGATGTGCTCTAGCTCCTAGGACAGAGTTGGGCACATATTAGATGCTCAGTAAATCATGTCCAGATGAACAAATGCAGACCAGAACAATGCTGGGGAGTGGAAGGCAGGTGAAGACCCCTGTGTCAGGGGTGTAGAAGCCCAGCTTATTCTGGAAGGCTCACTGACAGCCCTAGCCATATCTGGGGACCTGAAAGCCCTGCCATGGCATCTCTGCTGCTCACCCCAACCAGTTCTCTTACAGCACAGGGGATGAACACAGCCGGGGGAACTGGGGTCACGTGGACCAGGTGGCTGCACTGCACTGGGTCCAGGACAACATTGCCAACTTTGGAGGGAACCCAGGCTCTGTGACCATCTTTGGAGAGTCAGCAGGAGGTGAAAGTGTCTCTGTTCTTGTAAGTGTTCCTGGCACCAGGCCCCAATCCCAGGTTGATGTGGCAGCTGATGGGACCTCTTGGAGACCAGCCCACACAGCCAAGGGTACCTTTGCTTACAAGACCTGGAATGGGGACAGACCCTACTTATTGCCCAGCATGAGGTAGTGGAGAGCTAAGGACCAAACTCTCCTTGGCCCCCAGGAAGCTCAGAGCTCAACTTAATGTCCTGGGGCCATAGGAATCTCCAGCCTCATCCTGCAATGGTGGCCTTCCTCCTCTTCCAACTTGGTTGAGCTCTGTCTCTCCTTCCCACTCATTTTAACACTAGGACTCAGCTCGCTTCTTTTGGGAGGTAGGGGTGGATATAAATTATGAACAAGTGGAAGCTGGGATGAGTGTTGGACAGAGGTCATTGTTTGGCTCAAATGTAGATCTATGTGTCAAGGGGACACAAGCACTAAGAGCAGGCAAGAGCCTCCACTGAGGTAGTCTGATGCCCCCCATGCCCAAGAGGGAGGCAGCCGTCTGTGGGACTGAGGGACCAGGTGGGCTGGGGGAGGTGGGGAGAGGAAGGAGGGATGGAACACAGGACGGGGAGGGATGGGACAGGGGATGTGGGACACAGGCACAGCCTGGGGGTGCGAGATGTCCTGCCATTCCTGTGGGGAATGGGGCCGGGGGACGCTGAGGGAAGCTGGGAGGGGAAAGCAGGTTGGAAGGTGCTGGGAGCTTGAGAAGCCTTCCAGCTCCCTCGGAGTTGAGCAGACGTTCAGCCCCATTGCTGTATTTTTCAATCGTGTGTTGCTTTCCTAGTTGAACACTCAGAGGAAAATGCTTTCGTATTTTTTGAAGTAGAGAGAAAGGAAAAATACAGAGAAGCCCAAAGAGGAAAAAAACTATCCACAATCCTGCTCCCCAGGGCTAGTTTCTGTGCACATTTTACATGAGTTTTTCTCGTCTTTTTTCATGACTCCATCTGTCTGTCTATCTATCTATCATCTGTCTTTTTTTTACAAAAACTTTCCTTAATTAACTTGACGCACACTAATTAACATAAATGTTAGAATAGCCTAGTATAACATGATAGTGTAACATAAATGTTTCCCTCAACATTAAACACTCCTCCATAATATTACCTTTTATAATTGCAAAGTATTTCATGGTAATAAGGAAAAACCATTGATTTACCCAATCTCATAATATCGGATTCTCGGGTTATTTCCAGTTGTGTAAACAGCACGGGCATTCTCAGAAGTCTTTGTGAGCCTCCGTGGTGATTTTTCTTAGGATAAATTCTGAGGAATAGAAATGCTGAATCAGAGCATGTGGCTAGGAATTCCCAAGGCGTCTTTCTGATACTTTTGACTGTTGTGATCTGTGCGTGCCACACTCTTCCTGTTCTGTCCCTGGCTCTGTGCTCCGGCTCCATCCCGCTGAGGTTCCCTGGGGGAAGCTGGGCCCAGGGTGAGGCAGGGAAGCAGGCCAGGCCAGGGGAGGAGCCTGTGCCCAGTGAGCCCCAGGGTCTCCTGGGGACTGGGCCAGGGCAGAGCTGGGGTGGCCCCTCCCCTGAGCATGAACTCTCCTCCGTCTTCTCCTCTCCCAGGTTTTATCTCCCCTGGCCAAGAACCTCTTCCACCGGGCCATTTCTGAGAGTAGTGTGGCCCTCACTTCTGCTCTGGTCAAGAAAGATGACATCAAGCCCCTAGCAGAGGTAGGTCTCAGACGGGAGGCGCCCACTCCCTTGGCTCTGCACTCCTGGCATCCTAAGGGGATCGTTCTTTCCATGAAATCCAGCAGACATTCTCAAAGAGTCACTAAAGCTAGATGTGCTGAATGGAAAGCGTCAAGAGGAATCCTTGCTTAACTTCCCAATTTTACAGCCAAGCAAACGGGCAAAGTGTGGAAGTGACATGCCAAATCCCACACAGGACAAGGCAGAGCTGGGACTCAAGCCTGTGATTCTGGACTTCCAGCGCATGCACTGACCATGACCACATGCCTCAGAGGTTATCAGGAAAGGCTTCTTTAAGACGTGATCAATGAGTCAGGATCAGAAAGATGAATAATAATTTGCTTACAGACTAAAGAAAATGCGAGGGAGCAGGCACAGCATGTGCAAAAGTCCTGTGGCAGGAGAAGCATCTTGAGAGTGGGAGAAGGCTGATGTGGCCAGAGCAGAGAGCAGGGGGAGCTTGGGATGCACAGAGGGTGGGGACATTGGCAGGGGCCAGGCTGCATGGGACCCTGGGCAGGATTTGGGGTTGATCTGGAGGGCGGGGGGAAGACAGGGGCAGGGGCGAACCCCAGGGCGGCGCAGCTGAGCAGGCCCGCTGGAGCCAGGGAGGTGGGGTGGGGGGGCTGCGGGAGCTGCTTTGGGGCAGCTCAGACTTCAGGGCCTGATTAGCAGGCAGGGAGGGAACGGAGACGCCAAGAACCTTTTAGAATTCTTGAGATTTCTTTCACTATTTGGTGCTGTGAGCAGCAGATGGCCACTTGAGCAGGCTTGAGTCAAGAAGGGGGAATTTATTTTTCAAGGAAACAGAGGTGGCAGGGATGGGGCTGGGCTTTGTGAACAATCAGGAACCAGAAATTGCAAAATGAGGGGAATCCAAGACTCTCCTGCTCTTGTTCTTGTCTGTCTCCCCCTCCCCCTCCCCCTTCTCCTCTTCCTCCCCCTCTTCCTGTTTATTAATTCACCGAACACGCGCAGGGCGCTGGTTCTGCAGCCGTCACCGTCCAGGCTCCGGGACTGAGCAGTCCCCATGCTCCGCCGCCGCGGAGCCCGACTTGGGTCCATCGCGCCTTCATCTCTGGCCGTGCTTCACTGTCGGTTCCTGTGACCACCCCGTCTGGCTCTGACCTTAGAACTCCCCTTTGGTTCCAGAAAGTTTTTTCCCCTGTTTTGGAAAACGAGCACGTCTACCCTCGCAGTTCTCTGCCTCCATCCCAGGCCACTTAGGAGCGAGGCTTGCGGCCCCTGCTTTGCTTAGGCAGCCCCCTTGGGCCATCAGATGTGGCCTCTCAGAAAAGCCCGGGTGACGGTGTGCAGGGCAGACCACCCCCCAGTGTCCAGGACAGGCTCAGGGGAGCCTCTCCTTCAGAAGGGATTTCTTCTTACATTTTTTTGAAGATGAGAAGTTCTAGGTTGGGGTCAGGGTTCTCCATGTATTAATGGGTGCTCTTCGGTGGCTTGCCTTAGGACAGGGGAGGACTAATCTGGGCTTGGGTTTGTATAGCCTTTTAGGTAAGAATGATTTTTATTTAAACAATGAAAAAAATTCAAACATGAAAATGATATGAATTCAATTTCAGGTCCTAAATAAGTTTTTGCGACAGCACACCATTTATTCATCCAGAGCAGATTGAGAGGTGCGCAGAGACCACATGCCCAAAGTCTCAATATGTTTTTTGTCCTTTGACGAAAACTTCGCTAACCCCTGACCTAGAGAGTTGTGTTTGATTATTGCTTAGGACTTGGTGCATGATTGTGCAGGTGGAAACTCTAACCTGTGCCACAGACACCTCACTCAACTGAGAAGCACCATCCATGCCTTTGGATGGACACAGAATATTTTTCTTTGGGGCTCATGTTTAAATTATATTTGTCACTTTCTGAAGTGTCTTGGTGTGAATCATCTTATCTGGGCCTCCTGCAATTCTGCACGTGTTTTAGTGTGTGGGAGACATGGTATCCTCCTATGCCTTTCCCATGTGGTAACTCATCTTATAAGGTAGGGTGATCATTATGCCCATCTAAGGGTGGAGAAACTGAGGCACAAAGAACTCAAGCGGTTTTCCTGAGGCCAAAGGGCTAGTCCTTGCAGGAGTTGGGCTTGGAAACCAGACAGTGGGATTGGAGTTCTATGGTATTACCGCCCCACTCCACACTACCTTCCTCTCTTGAGAAATTCACCCTTGAGATCATTATGCCCATTTTAACAGAGATAAGGTAACAGACAGAAGGAGTGTGTAATTATGACTCATGTCACAATTCAGTTTAGGAACCAAGGCAGCACTCTCTGGGCCCCAAAATCCACACGTGCTGCTCTAGATCATTTTTTGCTCCCCCTGCTGCCTCCCAAACTGGCTGCGGATAGAACACATCTCTCTACCTTGATGGAGGGAAGGGACGTTGCTCTTAAGCTGTTGCTGCCTGTGATCTTTGCAGCAAGTTGCCGTTGCTGCCGGGTGTAAAACCACCACTTTGGCCGTCATGGTTCACTGCCTGCGCCAGAAGACAGAGGAGGAGCTCTTGCAGGCCACACTGAAAATGGTAGGTGCTTCTATTCTACTGCCCCCAGCCTGTAGTCATGGCCGCAGGCTTCAACTTTGGGTCTGTCTTCTTGCCCTGGAAAAACTCCCTGGGACAGTTTTTTACCTCTTAGGAGGCATCTGATCTGAATGGGGAATTTGATTTTTCCTTTTTCATTGTGGCGTAACTCAAATATCAAAAGAAGTCCAAAAACAACATGATGAAAAATTGTGTGAATAATCCTTCAGCTTTATCAAAACTTAGTATTTTGCCATTCCTGTTTTCAGATGTATTTGTAAGAAAATAACTTTACATATTCCCAGGGGTCAGCCACCATCCTGAATTTGAGGGATGGGGATATTAAGAGCAAAGATTTCAGAATGATGTCACAATTTATCTTGGTTGATTTAGAAACTATCTAAATTATAACCCAATGGTGGTCCAATTTTCTATATTTTCTGAAACTCTGCCTTCAATTGTGAATCTAGGATAGCCATCCATCCACCCATGCATTCATTACTCTTAATTCATCTATTTTCAACTTATCCATCATGGTGCCTCATCCAGCCACCTTATATCTTCACTCCATCATCTATTCCTCCAAAATCCATGATCCATCCATAACCTACCTGCTAGTTATCATTCATCTATCCATGTGTCCATGTAATTTACACACACTCCATGTATTGACCAACCCCATCCATCCATCCATCCATTCATGCTAAGTGTATGGAGGGGGAGTGTCAGGGGAGGTGATACAGACATTAATTGGACATAGTTCCTTGCTCACAAGCAAATACCCAAGGAGAAACACACCCATATACTTAGTGGGTTGAATATGGTGGGAGTACAGAGAGGGGATGTATTCCTTATAGTCATCAGGGTTGTTTCACAGAGAAGGTGACCTTTGAGGATTGATGGATGGCTGTGGCAGTCGTCTGTCATCATAGGGAAACCCAGCAGGACAATCACACAAAGAATACAGTATCTAGGGCCAATGGGAGCTATTCCATTTGGTGGGGGGAGGGTGTGAGTTGTGAGCTCAGCAGTAGCCTGAGGCCTGGACTCCCTATCTGGACCATGGGCACCTACAGATACTCCTGGACCCCCAGGGCAGGACTCATCCCTGGACACTGCTTACATTTCCATGTGTTGAGTCTATTTGGCTTTGGAACTTGAGAATTGGTTCACTCCACTCTGATAAGGTGACCAAAGTGTTGAAAGAATTAAGACACAATTGTATTGTAATAACTGAAAAGAGCCAAATATTTCAGCATTCCTCCATGTGGCACAAGAGGACACAGCTTATAAAGAAAGAGTTGGTGACTTTGGGAAAACCCAGACCAAAGATCCCAGGACATACTTCTGAGATTTTGTGAGATCTTATGGAAGTCCTTCCATGGTACCCCACTGCCTCCAATACACACACACACACACACACACTGCTGGCTGTTGGGCTACATCCATAATGGGGGAGCCTGACTCATCACTTCCTGCATACAGGTGAGACCTGTTAGCTATAGTGCAACATTACAATCACTGCAATCTTGCTGAACACCAAAGAGAAGCCTGGTCTGGGATAAGTTTCAGGAAGTCTGTATGAGTTAGGACTTTCCAATGCAAGATGAGTAAACTCATCTCAAGTTGCCTTGAGCAGAAAAAGAAATTTGACCTAAAAAAAGCCAAGTAATAGAAAAGTCCACCAATAGATGGCTTCAGTCATGGATGGATCCTGATGTTCATAGGATATTGTTCAGAATCTACCTGTCTCTATCCCTGAGTTTTGGACTCCTCTGTGTTGGCTTCATTCTCAGGCAGATTTGTTCCCTGGAGAGGATTAAGACAACAGCACTCCAGACTTATATCCTACCTGCTTAGAAACCCTTTTCCCAATAATTCTAGCAAAAGTTTTGGGGTAAACTGTGTTGGACTGACATGGGTAAGTGCCCATCCCTGAAATAATATCTGTGTTCAGGGAGATGGAACACCCCGGGTGGAATATAAATGCCTGAATTTATGGAGTGAGGGGGGTAAGTGGGAGGTCCCCCAAAGGAAAATTGGGACCAAGAAGGGGAAGGGATGGCGGCCAGGGCAGGCCCAACAGCAGAGTTTCTCTCCAGAGCTGCAGCCATCCTCGCCAGGGTCCCCGGGGCCTGTCCTTACCTTGCTGGTGCCTGCCCCTCCCTCACGGATGCCCACACCCTGTGCTCACACCCGGGGAGCCGGTGTCCTGCCCACTTCCTCTCGGGCCTGCCAGGGTGGCACCAGGAGGGAGAACCTGACGCCTCTGCTGCACAGCCACAAAGATCAGCTTTCACCCAGGAAGCTTCTCACCCACAACCTCTGCCTTTGTCTTCACAGAAATTTTTCACGATCGATTTACTTGCAGACCCCAGAGAGGTAAGGACCTTTGGTTTCTTAATTACAGGTTTTGAGTCGTAACATCTTTAAGCTCCAATTAACTCTGAATGAAAGAATTCTCCCTTGTGGAACCCCAGTAAATCCTCGTGTATACGGTGCTGAGGCCCAGAGAAGAGCAGTGACTTGCCTGGGGTAACACAGCCAGGGGACCAGAGGCAGGACTGGAACCCGTTCCCCGGACTCCCAGTCCAGTGCTCCCAGGCATCAAGTCTGAGTCCCCTCGACTCACCCACCCTCCTTCTTATCCACATTTCCTCTCCCCAACATGGCCCAGTGGGAGGAGGCTGGACCAGAGCCTTCCACAGTCAGGAGGCAGCAGTCACAGGAGCCTTCCCTGAGCACAGATCCCCTGGGAGGCCACAGGTTCATCTTTACAGGGGGAGCCTGGAATCTCAGTCCTGAGGACAGTTCCCTCCTTCCAGCACCCAGGACTCCCCAATACTGTTCTCCCCATCTTCTCCTGCTGTCCCTCCAACAAGTTGCCAGGGTCTGGTGACATCACTTCTGCAACATCTTAAAATCCTTCCCTCTCTGCTCCCTCCCTGCAGATCATAGCACTGTTCCCATAAAAGGTCTTGTGAGGATCGAATGAGGTTCATCCAACCATTCGGCACAGGTTTTATAAGCTCTTCCCATGTGCCAGGACCTGATGTAGGAGCTGGGGATATAGCAGTGAAACAGACAAGATTCTCTGTTCCTTGGAGTCTTGCATTCCAGCGGGGGGAGTGTACAGTAGAAGCCAAACAAAATACGCAGTGTGTTGATGATGGGTGGCGTTAGGGATGGAGCTCACCAGTGGTTTGAATTTACATAGCAGGGTCAGGGAAGGGCTGAATGCGAAGGTGGCATTTGAGCCAGGCTCGGGAGGAGGGGGAGGCAGCTGTCAGGAAAACTGGAGGAGCCCGTCCAGGCAGAGGGACGGCTGCTGCGCAGGTCCTTCCTGGGGCAGGAGGCTGGTCTGCAGAGCTGGAGAGGAAGGAGTCAGGGGACAGACAAGCTGGAGGCTAAAGGGGACATGGGAGGTGGGATGTGGGGGTGGTCACTTGAAGGACTTGGACTTTGATTCGGAGGGAGAGGGGAGGCTTCGGAGGGTTTGGACAGAGGAGAGACATGATCTTGGATTTCACAGAGG